>CM060912.1:530827159-532250659 GCA_030737875.1 Allium sativum
CATGGTACCCTCTCGCACGGTCTACGCCGAAATACCACAGAAGCATATGCAACTCTCATCCTCCTTCAGAGTGACGTACGGATCTCCATATCCAAACTTCTCGGCCAAGTAACACGAAGTAATGCTCTACTGTCTACGATACACCACCCATAGCAGTCATGCATGTATCTGGACCCTCACACATACGTTCTATCTACTGTAACCCGAGTCTCATAATAGGGATGAATCCAATGCACGGAATTCGGTCGAGAGCCTTTCCATATCTATATAGCCCTGCCTTTAAAGGTCTACAATACAGATATCCAGTACAGTCTGCTTTTTCTCAGTGGCCATGGCCCCACCCAGGCCCCTCCCTCAACTAGTGAAAGACTACATCGAGAGCTAAGTGACGTGCCCTTAAAAACCAATCTACATCCAATTTGGCATGTCCCCCAATTATGCCTCGATAGTGCAAGGACAATGGTATCTTGGTTTAGATCTAGTCTTTCCACATCACACTGACTGCCGATGACAGGTATCCGACGATTACTATCCTTTAATTTGGTCTTGACCAATTCCCTCCATGAGCGAGGAAAACCGCCGAATCACCCCAATGTCATACCGCTGCAGCCTTCTGACGCCAAGCTATTGTTGCAGTCAAGGTATACCCCCTTGGGTGGTATCGTATAGGCTCCGCCTCTTCAAGTACATCTTGAGAGTGTACCGCACAGAGGACCACCATGGAGTACCCTGCCATCTTCCTCGGAAGTCGCGTGCTTCCCTCCAGTCCCACCAAGAAATCAAGCTGTCAGTCGGGCCGAGTAATCAAGTGAACATGCTCCTCCCGTGTCTCTAGACACCCCGATGATCTACCCCATTGGGTTCTTCACCTTTATACGGGTGAACTAGTCCTAACGCATCACGCTAACGTGTTATTAGACCCTATGTCTAAACGTATAAATACGTGCTTGCTCTACCTCATATGATTTCCAATTATACTAACTTCTTATTCAAGTTACCAAGCTCTCTTCAAGCCACTTTATCTCTAACGAATGGACCCCTCTTGCTTATTAATTTTGGCTATATTACTTATCCAATTTAAGTTTATTAATAAGCCCATAGCATGTTATTTTCTAGATTGCAATCCAAGGTTTGTAATCTATGATCTCTTTATATTATTGCCATGTAATTCATTGTCCGATTTCATAGTTATAATAACATGTTCTGCTAAATATATAATTATGCATATTTTATCTCCATTCACATGTTTTCTGTTAACATGTTACTTATAATATATGATTAAACATAACTTATTTCATTCCATAAGTTCACCTCATTCTTTCTTATTTAATCACAATTCCATCTTACATTGTCACTACAACTTGTTGTTGTTTAGTTATTAACTTAGTTCTCTTAGCTAAGGTTTATTAATATGTTTTCTTTTCATTTATTATAACTTATGTTATAATTTCCACTTATCCCTAGGACAAGCCCACATATTATATAACATTTTCATTAATGTAATTAATTATAATAGGTTATTATCATTTTCCGTTCATTCCAATTCTTATACTATTGAAACATTCATTCATTATAATTAATGTCATTTATTCATTCCCCGTTATACACATAAATTTATATATTTGTTTAGGCACTAGACCCCTTACATTAAGTTGACAACTTGTGAATGCTGGATTTACTAGGCGGTTTGGGGTAGGCTTCTACCATAAATTGAACTTAACCTCGTGTCTTAGTACCGTTATACGCATGTTTATGCATCAGACCCCTCACACTAAATTAACCACTTGTGGATGCTGGATTTGCCGGGCGGTTCCAGATAGGCTTCTACCACAAGTTGAACTAAATGTCATGTCTGAGTGCGGTTATAATTTCCTATTTACTGTAAATTTTCCGTACAATTTAGGCATGTTCATTCTTCCAAATTTTACTGTAATTCTATTTACGGCCTTTTGGCGTAATAATATTCTTAAACACATATTTATGTTTATCGTAATTATATAACTACAACATTTACAGTACAGACCAATTCAGATGGATGTTTAAATGGAAATCTCAGTAGATTTAACCCCAATTACCACAATTATTCACAATTTCACTGTACTTGACTTGCAATATCCAGTTAATAGGTTATTAGAGCACATTCTTATACAACAGTAACCTTTTAATATGCCCTAAACAGTTCTAATACATAATTTTCAACTGTTTAGAAAATTAATTATAACGAGGAATTCAAACGAAAAACATACCATTATTTAAAATGGTATAATTTAGATCCACTCACTTAATAGCTTTCCAATCCACGATTCTGATCCAGATTCGTTGTTCCGTGGCATCCCTAACTGAATCCATATTCAAAAATATCCACGGAATCACCTATCTATTACCAAAGAAAGGGGAAAAGAGAAAGAAAATTTATGTAAACCATATCTAAGGACTTATCTTACGCGATCAGAATTTTGAACACCCAATTGTAGATATAAATTCTTTTCTTCCAAATCTTGAATCAAAATTTCCTAAGACTAATTATTTTATTTTCTGAAGAGGTTTGAGGAGGAAGATGAATGGTAGAGCCTAGAAAACACCTCAGAAAATATAAGATTTGAGCTAGGACCTGCTAGTCTATTCATAGGTGTTCAAGAAAGTCTTGATCTTAATCGTACACGCAGTGCTAAGTTAGCAATGAGTATAGTCGCAAAATAGTCCAGGTTTGCAAAATGGATCTTCCCAGATCCGCAGTGGGTCGACCCTAGGTTCGACCCAAGAAACGACTCAGACTTCCTCGATCCTCGAAGAGACGGGCGAGCCCGGATTGCTTTATGAACACGACGCATCATAACACAGACAATAGAACATTTCATTGCTATTACAATAATTACATCAGAGTACAAGAATATATCAGAGTATGAATAAATAATATACAGTGGAAAAATGAAAATATCAGAGATTATAATAATTTAAAAAAACAGTAGAAAATATAATACATGAATAAAATGTGCGGCGGAAAACATCATCTACCACAACTGAAAGAAATACACAGATATAAAGCTTTCCGAATATAGCTCCAGCTGTAATCCAGGATCCTAGGAAAAAAATATCTGTGAAAACCAAAACTGCTAACTGCCCGTATGGAAAATATGGGCACCCAGAGTTTAGGTAGAAAACAATAAACTCCGAGTCAGTCATAGGACTGGTGTGAGAACTAAAACAGTAGTTAAATCTTTACTTTAAAGGTCGGGAAATCATGGACCACGCCGTATAACATGGAACGGGTTTTCTCCACATGAATCTCAATTTAAAATAAAACAGTGCAATGCTTTTTGGAAAATGAAGCTATTATAAGACTCAGGTGACATCACAATGCAACGCAAGCCGGAGGATAGAGTTTTCCCTTATCATAACCAAACATGTTTGATACGCTTAAAACAAATCATTTTGATATTACTATAAGTGCATAGTGTCAAAACAACTTCAAATATAAATGTGTCAATCACAGACGACATAGTACCCCATCCTACTATGTTGCCATATAGGTTTACAACTAAAACTGGAAAGTCACGTATTGGAAATTAGATTCCATCTATGAGTTGAGGCAAGGGATGGCTCCACTCCGATTCGAGACACTCTAGCAAATGCCTCAGGATTCAAACTTTGGCGAACCCTGTGAACGGTAGGGCCGGTCCACACTTACTTTAATGGATTGGTTATTCCTGAACAATACGTTTCCCGGTCCTATCGGACCTCCAATATGGTCAGTATGTCGACCAATCATTTCCGAGGCACCTCGCAATCCATCATCCACATAACTAAAAATTTCTGGGTTCCATACCATGACATCGCTTCTAGCCAGAAACACAAGTTCTCCTAATGGTCACTATCCCGTTTTTGACTCATACCGGGGTCTGAGGCTCGCGAATTAACGCTATACATAAAGCTATGCTAATTAAAGTCGTGCTTTGATCATCAACCATAAGACTCTGTTTTCTACAAAGGCCTTGTTCATTTGCATCTTAGCATGCCACAATGACAATCTATGCCATACGACTAATGTCTATCAATATATAACCTCTAAGCTCATACATCTCAGAGAAGGGTGTTAAGCAAGAGAATAAATTCTTCGTCACCAAACAGATATATATTTAATATAAATCAATCAACACAGAATGAAATCCAACGTCAGACACATATCCATTTACAAGTCCGTTTTGGGTCTGAACGAAACCAAAGGCACCTTATTCCTCGTCCCATATGTCCAACACAAGAGAGAGGCCTCGCATATCCGGTCGATCTCCAAGTACATCTAGACGATCACCACTTATTACCTTGTCCTAGGTGTACAACCCAATCAAGACATCAGTAATCATCCAAACGATGTGAAGATCTCCGGTCTTTAAACACCGTCTTCATCGTCGACTTTTAGTCGTCATATCAGTTATTCAGAATGGTATAAACTCGGTCTTTCCGAATAACTCGTTTATTTTATAATCGATAATCAAGTGCTATAAAAAAACATCGTATGCCTCATTCCAATCCATAATATTCTTTTACTCAAATATTCACATCTTTAGGGAAAGGTTCCCATTAATTTTATCCAAGATAAATTCTTTTAAATTTATTCTTTAATCTTCCTTTAGATATCAATTGCAAAAGATTTTATTTTATCCTTTAACAATTCTAAACCAAATTAAGGTTTATCAACTAGTCGAGATTATTGCGCATTACCAAGGTAATCATTTATTTAATTTTTCCAATCCAACCTTATTCGTCCCATGGAATAAAACTAGTTGTACTCCATTTCTAACACCCACTGTGTTATTGGTAAAATTAATTACTATTTCACGTTCAAATCTAATTAAAGATTTAACAATCGCATGGAGTAAAACTGGTGGTATTCCATCTCGAAACATTTCTTGAATCTGGTAAATTTAATAACCTCATTCACATGTCAATCTAATTAAAGATTTATTAAAACCCAATTGGTTCTAGTCTCAAAAATCATTACTTAATGATTATTCACTTTAAGAAATTAATTTTGTCTTTAACCGGGTTAAAGAACCAATGTCACTTAAAATACAGTTCACAATAAACCCAAATCCTCTTCCATCAAAATGGAATCTTCACGGAAATCTGATCAGTATATAATTGATATAAATTTCCATATCAGGCTGATACTATAAAAGAAATAACGGCAAAGCCTTTTAAATTCCATAAATTGTAACGGTCTTCCTTTACCGACGTTCATCTCGATTATTACCAAATTAAATTCCATCCAATTCCAATTTAATATATTAAATTGGAAAATTTTAGTTTGGAAAATTTCAGTTAATCTTATTTAAAAGATTATAAATTCTAAATCATATCTTCACCGTTAATTGGGCTAAAGAAAAAATGTGTAACGACCCACTTTTTAGTACAGTTTAAGCCGACATTTATCAAACCATGTCAACTCAAATTATACAGAAAAGCAGATAGCTATTAGATAGAAATTAGAGAGGGAGATAAGAAAGAAAGAAATATTAGAATAGAAGAAGAAGAACTAACACAACACAGATTCTCACATTGCAGCGGAACAAAAATAATATAGAAATAAATCTTTACTGAAAGCTTGAAATAAAAACTTATAATCATCAGAGTACATCACACATCTGGATAGTTATAATAATCTGTCCTCATATACAAAACACAGTGGAATAACAATCGTATGTCATACTTCTAGACTTCCCTAGCTCGTCTCTTCACCGCATCCGATAACCTAAACCTGTACAACTCGGTCTAACCCGAGCATAAAAAACGCCCAGATTAGTCTGGTGAACCAGAGTGAGAAAAACACACTAAGTTTATGGGTAACATCCAACTTGATTTTAAAGTTAAAATCTTTTCGAAAGAAAGGATAGTAATAAGACCAATCCACACATAAATAGAGACGGTATTTACCTTACTATAACCCAAATCGTTTTTGAAATCATATATCGTCTGATATTATAATAATGTCTAATATGAAGTAAATAACAATCTAGCAGAACGTTTGGATCTCATGCTCTACATACATAGTATACAATCAAAACTGCGGGCTAATATTGGAGAATGGATTTCCAACTATGGCAAGGTATGGGACCACCTTCCGATAATGTACCTCTGGAGATGAATACATTGGGGATTCAATAAGAACATCTTGCAATTCTGGCTAAACATGACTGGCCTCTCACTTCGCTTGAGAATTCTGAATATATCATTACCACGGTTAGGGGCCAGCCAACCGAACCGATAGCATACATACATAAATAAATAAGGATAACTGAAGGCATCTAATTTCTCTAAATCAAGTAATGAATATACCCTTTTGATGGGTGCGACCCACATAGCCATGCGATCTACCATGATTTTTATACCATTTCCCGGTTGACGAGGCTTGAGGTTTGACACTACCTTTAGAATATCTGGACACCATTCACTCTGAATGCCACATCGTCAAATCCACTAGGAAGCACTAATTGACGTCCATAAAAATATTCTAGTTGTTAAGCTGAAGAAGTTTCCCTTCTATTCCATTAATAGAAGTACGTTTGTAGAAATCAACGTACGTGATTTTTTGGAATTACTTTGTCAGATATCCGTCCGTACAAGACATCCTGGAATAGGATGAACCGAAGGTACCCTCCTACCACAACCTAGGTATCACCCTATAGATCAGAAGTGAGTGGTCCTTGCAAATCCGTAGATTCCAATCACGGCAGAACTCCAGTATATCTCTGGCCGCTAAACCAGAGATTATAAGTAACCCTTCCGCTTTATGAAGATCCACGATCTTTAATGCCCCATCTTTAATCTTTATACTTTCGTATTTGCTAGGTCGGAATGGTTTTCGAATGTAAATTCGATCCCAATCTTTCCGTACCAATAACGCATTTGGCCATATTTTGATAGTCGGTTATTTAACTATCAAATAAAAAAGTTTTCAATCATGGAAATAAAATGTTCACTAGTTCAGTATTCAACATCACTTGGCCTTTTCAATTAAAAATAATTAACGTATGGTTAATTAAAAACTAGAGCACGTGCTTCGCACACGGCATATTTTGGTACAAAAATGGTGATTGGTGGTTAAAACAATCAATATACATGTGGTGGTTAAAATACTGTATTTACTTCTTACTTTAGTATACTAATGATTCTCGAGACCATTTCGTTATAATACTTAGAAAATATCTTAAAACCATATTCATCTTCCATTTAACTCTATTTCAAACCTTTGCTCCATCATTCTTCGTTATCTACATTTGGGAAATTAATTCACTTATCATTCGTAGAACAACGTTACGAAATCCCTTTTGTTTCATTATTTGGAAAAAATAACCAATGCTTATTCGTTTAGAACAAACCTATTTTAAAATTCAACTTTTTTTTATTTCCCTTTAACTTGAAAATATCGTTATATTTTCACACAATTCCCTTTAATTTTCTTTAACTATAGAAACATCATTTATGTCATCAAATCTTTCTAATTTCCTTTACTTCAGAATTCTTATTACATATTCTTTACATTTTCACCAATAATATTGCATTATTATTTCTCTAATGGAAATAATAAATTATTACTCCTCTTTACCATCACAACTAATATCATCTCAGATAATCCTGAAGTCATTCTAGTTGTGGTATTTTAATTACCTCTCAGAATTAGATCAACAACATTCTTATCTTAAGATAGAAATGAGATGTAATCAAAAATTGATATTTTATTCTAATAATAAAACAAATCACATTTAACTATTTTATTTAAAATATAGTTGTATAAAACTTCTTGCTATTGGAAATCTCTTCTCAAATATGATCATTATTCCTTAATTCACTTATTAAGTAATTACTTACTAAAATATCACCTTTAACTTCTACTTCTTTAACAATTCGTTTTAACATGGATTTTTGTTATAAAATCCTATCACTCACTCCTTTACCAAATTCACTTTTAATAACCCCTTTTTCTAATCCATTCAACCACTTCCTCTTTGAAAATCTTATTTCAATTCAGTTCATTATCTTAATTCTATTATTAATCAACGTTAATTTAAAATTAACATTTTAACCCCTCATCTCTTTTTATAAAATTTATTTATATAACTCTGGGGTAATCTAACCCTTTAATTCCCAAATTCCTTTTACTTAATTCAAACATCAAGTAACCATTTAATTTAAGCCATTGTATTTGCTTAATAATCTTTTTTATAACTTCGTTATAAGAACTCGGGTTTTTTAAAAATTGAACCAGTGCATAAATTCATTCCACAATCCAATTAGATTTCATTTCAACTTCGATTACTTTTTAATTGAATTTCTATTAAAAAGTAATCTTCTAAATTATTATTTAATATAATAATTTATTTCAATCCTTAAATACTGTATGAGTATTAAATTCCTTTATTAATTAAAATAAATAATAAATTCTCCTTTTAAAATCTTATTAAAATTGAAACAATATCCGTAAACCATTTCCTTAGATTAATTCAAACAGACTAATTAATAATTACTCTCACTTTGAACGGTTGACTTAGTTAACCCAAAACGCAGTTATTTCGTTAACTGATTCCAAATGCTCCTTTCATTAAATTAACTAATAATATAATTAATTTAAATAATTCCATTTAATTATTAATTAAAATAATTATTCAACCCTTAACTGTTAGGTTAATTGTCTGCTCTCTTGCTATAAATCTGGTTAACATCAGAAATTGCCTTATTTAATAATTTAATAATTACTTATAAACTTAAATAATAATTAATAAATAATGATTTCCTTTTAACAAACATTTATTCAAATAATAGATTTAAAAATCTAATTTTAGTTATAAAATAAATTTTATAACTTCATTTATATCAATTCGCCTGATGGTAAATCGATATTATAAAACGACGTATTTTCAGGCCATATGTTACCAATTACTCAACCAATACTGCCCAGTCGTAAATAACGAACAATTGTTGAATTTAGATTCAACAATCAATGATCAAGTCAACTATCCAATGATATGGGTTAAACAGTTCATAAGTTTGTAATATGAAAATAAATAAGAAATTTGAGGAATCCTATTGGATCCCTCCAACCAGTTCTTCCCGGTATTCACATAGATTATTTCAAATAATATCATTTAATTCAATTTAATTGATAATTTCGATAACAGTAAATAATGACTATTTAATATCAAAACAATTTAAACAAAACAATTCAAACAATGAAAGATGTTTATTTAATAAACGTGACCAACAAGGTAAGTTAACTCTATTGGGTCCAATCGTTTAAAATAACGATTTGGTGTTCCACTGAAATTAAGAAACATTTAATTTCATTGGTTCAATCCATATATGATTATGTATTTAACAAGCAGAAAACAGTCAACCATTAGCAACCATAGCACACAAAATAAAAACCCAACTTATATAACATATAAGTGGGAAGAACTGAGTGAGTTTAACTCACTTTGATTTGATTCGTTTCTGAAACAGTTGGTTTTAATTAAATTAAACAGGTGTTTAATTTAATTAAAAATACCGGTTGATTCCAATCTTGTCCGGTTTTGTTCCATGTTGTAGCGCTCATTGAGACGAGTCCAACATCTCTTGAATCGTCCAATTCTGATAATATATGAATATGTTATTAATATTTTAAATTATACAAATTTTAATATCATTAACTCCTTATTAATTACTAATCATATTAACTAATCACATTAACTGATTACATGGACATAAATATTCCAGGCTGACTTCTTACCCAAGAGAATAACCAACTTATTCCTACTGCTTCTGTTTCCATCTGCATAGGTCAACACTAATTTAATTAATTACTTAATTATTAATCACTAATTAATCTAAATTAATCACTAATATAAATTAATTACATTTGGGTTTAAAACGAAACTGGCTAAAGCTTTTCCTTTCCTTTTCATGTATTTCTGCTGTTCTTCTTCGTTCAGAATAAACTCAAGCTGTCCATAAAATTCCATGTTTTAGTTAACATGGTTTAATACATAATTTAATTCCTAATTAAATATTAAGTCAACCTAATTACTTTACCTTTAAGTGTTAACGGCTGATCCCCAAAGAAGAAACAACCAGACCTATTTGTTTCATGATTCGTTCTCTCATCACACTGCTCTAGGTTAGCTGCAATGTAACGTTAAGTATAACCTTAATTATAATATATATCATATTATTAAAATTATACTTAACAAATCAGCCACCTGAGATTAGGCATGCTTCTTCTTCCTTCACAATGAAACCGCACGCTTCATTTCAGACCCGAACGCCGCTTCCTCTTTTAGTTTGTATCAAATTTAATTAACTTATATTACAACTAAAATGCCTTAATTACTCATTAGATAATTTAATTACTTTGCTTATAAATTTTGAATGTTGATTTCTTCTTCCCTTTCGTTCCAACAAACACTGCGTAGAAAGACCCATTCCTTCGAAAACACAATACCCTACTGCCATCCCATTTTCGAGTTGCTGCGCCTTCCTCCTTGGACCGGAGTTCCAAGCTTCCTTCGAACTGAAAACCCACCCTCTGCTGACTTTCCACTTTAACTCCACCGCACCCAAATTGATCACCAGACCGACATCCTCGACCGCCATGCCACGTGCCTCACTGTCAACTATCACTGCCCCAACATGCAAACCCAGGCAACCCATATTGCCGTCCACTGCTACCATATTCTCTCTGAACCCCTCCACGCATGGAAATTCATGCCGTACTAACTTGTCCTCACGCACCCAATTCTTGCAACCACCAGTCATCCCGTCGGCCTGTAAGAACCCACCGCCCGAAAATACTTCCAGGCACAAACCTGACCATTACGTCCTCCCATAGTTCATTATTTCCGTGCAAAACATGGATCTCGATAAGTTGAACAAAGCGGCAGTTGGAAGTGGAAGGAATGGATCAATGGGTTAAGAGAAACTTGAGGAGGAAGTTCGAATTGTTTCGTATGGGGAGAGTGTGCAGTTTTAAACTTCCATGACGTTAGGAAGTTCATTTCCTAGAAATCCAAAGATAGAAGAAAGTGACATGTCTATTTATAGCTTGAATTATGTGGTGATCACGTTATAATTTAAAATATTTTATATCTTATGTCTGTGTTGTTTTAGAGTAGTTGAGTTTACTTATACTAGGGAGGTTCGTAGAATTTTAGGTAGCTGGCACTATATATTCAATTTCATAAGCCTGCACGTTTTTTTTGTAGCTGTGCATGATTTAACGTTACAAACCTGGACGATGTTAAGGTGGAATTTGGGGTAGGTAGCTTACGTATTTGGATGGGCACAGGAAATTTAGACTAGACTGGTAGAAAAAAAGAAAATAGGTTGGTGCCCTTTCTCATGTATATTCAGCCACGTGCAATGATTTTTAATGGGGCTTTGGTACACATAGCATATGCGGTAAGTTATATTTTCTCTTTATTAGGTTGGTTAGGTGACCATTCAGCTTTTTGTGAAACTTAACAACGAAGACATAGCCCCATAACATGTATAAATTTTTCTTTATTATTCAAATAAATTACTTAGAGTTAAGTTATTATATTATCTTTTTTATACCATTATAAATTATTAAATAAACGTTATCGTTTATTTACGATTTCCATAGCGACTATTTTAAAATTTGAATTGGACATAACTAGCAATCTATAACATGAATTCCTGATTTTTCTCTTCCATTAGAAAATTGTAATCAACAAGATTCCAACGTTTCTTATTTCACAGAAATCTGACTTATATCGAATCTAGTATATCCAATTGAAGTTCAAAACTCAATATTACGAGCTACCGCGCCATTTCAAGCTTGATTTTAAATTATATATAAATTTAACATTTTAAACTTCGTTATATAAACAAAATTTATATATTTTAAATCCATTTAAAAATCTAAATAAATATTTAAAATAATAAATTAAATTCAATATTTGACTACCAAATATACGAGACGTTACAATCTTCTCCCCTAAAAGAATTTTGTCCCTGAAATTACTAAGCTAGAAAAAATGCCATAAACCCATTATAATTTAAAATCCAATTTATTATAAATAAAAATCCAACTCAATATTTTTAATAAAAAATTTCAAAAATAACCAAAAAAAATTCTAACACTTTAAATTCCCAGAAAAATTCGGCAGAGTCTCCCCTATACGGAGTGACATCTGCGATATCACAGGAACAAATAATATATATACATTGACCCACCCAATCGGAAAATCAAAAACAAAAACCCAAAATTTATATTTTCGCGTAGGCATACCTTTTACGAGCACTATTGAGCATACTGCTCAATTTACGTATAATATTCGCAACCAAAAATAAACCTCATGGCCATCTGGCACCTATACTTAACTCAATTAATCATGTAAGTAGCATATACATGAAATAATTAAATAACACTTCATAAATCAACAGTTTAACTAACCAATTTCCAAAATTCAGCATATAACATCATTCACATGCAAACACAAGGTTGAATTATTAATTTCAAATCATATTCGATTCATTCACATTGTTATATTAGAATTTAGTTTTTACTTCATTCAACCCTTGTTAAATTATTTATGAATTTATATCCAACCAATATAACAATCAACGAATAATGCACAATCAACTCAGTCAAATCATTCCATTGAATTTATATTCAAATCTATCTTTACTCGATTATTTTTACTTGGGTTTTCATATTTAAATATCAATCAATACCAGATTGATTTCCATTTAATTATTATTAATTCAATTTTCAAAATTTTCTATTTAGTTTCCAAATTAAATTTTCCATTCACAAATTTCATATGTGAAATCTCCTTGGGTTATATTGAACCATTCAAATATTAATCCAAATTGAATTCTATTCGAATCGATCAAACAAATCAATATCAAAATAATTTAATAAAATTATTTATTTTCTGTAGAAATATAATTTGGACAAAATTATCATTTACCCTCTTTACAAAACAATATTGTATCAATTTCCAGTTCAACGCTTTTCAACACTTGAACAGATAAACCAACACAATACAAAACATTTGTATATAAAATTTTACAAATACGCTCTTATATATAAACACTAAACTCAATATAGGATATTACTAATCCCATCTCTATTGAGTTACGCAACAGAGCCAAGGTTGTTACTAAACCATTGCTCTGATACCAAGTGTAACGACCTAATTTTTAGTACATTTTAAGCTGACACTTATCAAACCATGTCAACTAAAATTATACAGAAAAGAAGATATCTATTAGAAAGAAATTAGAGGGTGAGATAAGAAAGAAAGAAATATTATAATAGAAGAAGAACTAACACAACACAGATTCTCACATCGCAGCGGAACAAAACATAATATAGAAATAAATCTTTAATGAGAGCTTGAAATAAAAACTTACAATCATCAGAGTACATCACACATCTAGACAGTTATAATAATCCATCCTCATATACAACACATAGCGGAATAACAATCATATATCATACGTCTGGACTTCCCTCGCTCGTCTCTTCACCACATCCGATAACCTGAACCTGTACAACCCAGTCTAACCCGAGCATTACAAATGCATGGATCCGTCTGGTGAACTAGAGTGAGAAAAACACACTAAGTTTATGGGTAACATCCAACTTGATTTTAAAGTTAAATTTTTTTCGAAAGAAAGGATAATAGTAAATCCAATCCACACATAGATACGAACGATTTTTACCTTACTATAATCCAAATTGTTTTTGAAATCGTATATCGTCTGATATTATAATAATGTCTAATATCAAGTAAATAACAATCTAGCTGAACGCTTGCATCTCACGCTCTACATACAAAGTATACAATCAAAAACGCGGGCTGTTATTGGATAATGGATTTCCAACTGTGGCAAGGTATGGGACCACCTTCCGACAATGTACTTCTGGAGACGAATATATTGGGGATTCAACATGAACATCTTGAAATCCCGGCTAAACATGACCGACCCCTCAGTTTGCTTGAGAATTCCGAATATATCATTACACGGTTGGGGACCAGCCAACCGAACCGATAACATACATACATAAATAAATAGGGGTAACCGAAGGCATTTAATTTCTCCATATTAGGTAATAAATATACCCTTTGATGGGTGCGACCCACATAGCCATGTGGCCTACCCGATTTTTATATCATTTCCCGGTTGATGAGGCTTGAGGTTTGACACTACCTTTAGAATATCTGGCCACTATTCACTTTGAGTGCCACATCATCAAATCTGCTAGGAAGCACTAATTGACGTCCACAAAAATATTCTAGTTGTTAAGCTAAAGAAGTTTCCCTTCTATTCCACCAACAGAAGTATGTTTGTAGAAATCAATGTACATGATCCTTTGGAATTACTTTGTCGGACATCTGTCCGTACAAGTCATCCCGAAATAGGATGAACCGAAGGTACCCTCTTACCGCATCCTAGGTATCACCCTATAGATCAGTAGCGAGTAATACTTGCAAATCCGTAGATTCCAATCACGGCAGAACTCCAGTATATCTCTGGTCACTAAACCAGAGATTATAAGTAACCTTCCGCTTTATGAAAATCCACGGTCTTCAATGCTCCATCTTTAATCTTTATACTTTCGTATTTGTTGGGTCGGAATGGTTTTCGAATGTAAATTCGATCCCGGTCTTTCCGTACCAACAACGCATTTGGCCATATTTTGATAGTCGGTTATTTAATTATCAAATAAAACAATTTTTCAATCATGGAAATAAAATGAGTTCACTAGTTCAGTATTCAACATCACTTGGCCTTTTAAATTAAAAATATTTAACATATGGTTAATTAAAAACTAAGGCACGTGCTTAACACACGGCAGATTTTGGTACAAAAATGGTGATTGGTGGTTAAAACAATCAATATACATGCGGTAGTTAAAATACTGTATTTACTTCTTATTTTAGGTACTAATGATTCTCGAGACCATTTCACTATAATACTTAGAAAATATCTTAAAGCCATATTCATCTTCCATTTAACTCTATTTCAAACCTTTGCTCCATCATTCTTCATTATCAACAATTGGGAAATTAATTCACTTATCATTCGTAAAACAACGTTACGAAATCCCTTTTGTTTCATTATTTGGAAACAGTAACCAATGATTATTCTTTTAGAACAAACCTATTTTAAAACTCAACTTTTTATTTCCCTTTAACTTGAAAATATTGTTATATTTTCACACAATTCCCTTTAATTTTCTTTAACTATGGAAACATCATTTATGTCATCAAATCTTTTTAATTTCCTTTACTTCATAATTCTTATTACATATTCTTTACATTTTCACTAATAATGTTGCATCATTAATTCTCTAATGGAAACAACAAATTATTACTCCTCTTTACCATCACAACTAATATCATCTCAGATAATCCTGAAGTCATTCTAGTTGGGGTATTTCAATTACCTCTCAGACCTAGATCAACAACGTTCTTATCTTAGGATAGATATGAGATGCAATCAAAAATCGATATTTTATTCTAATAATAAAACAAATCACATTTAACTATTTTATTTAAAATATGGCTTTATAAAACTTCTTGCTTTTGGAAATCTCTTCTCAAATATGATCATTATTCCTTAATTCACTTATTAAGTAATTACTTACTAAAATATCACCTTTAACTTCTACTTCTTTAACAATTCGTTTTAACATGGATTTTTGTTATAAAATCCTATCACTCACTCCTTTACCAAATTCACTTTTAATAATCCTTTTTTCTAATCCATTCAACCATTTCCACTTTGAAAATCTTATTTCAATTCGGTTCATTCTCTTAATTTTATTATTAATCAACGTTAATTTAAAATTAACTTTGTAACCCCTGATCTCTTTTTATAAACTTTATTTATATAACTCTGGTGTAATCTAACACTTTACTTCCTAAATTCCTTTTACTTAATTCAAACATTAAGTAACCATTTAATTTAAGCCATCGTATTTGCTTAAAAATCCCTTTTATAATTTCGTTATAAAAACTCGGGGTTTTTAAAAATAAAACCTGTGCATAAATTCCTTTCATAACCCAGTTAGATTTCATTTCAACTTCAATTGCTTTTTAATTGAATTTCAATTAAAAAGTAATCTCCTAAATTATTATTTAATATAATAATTTATTTCAATCCTTAACTACTGTATGAGTAGTTTATTTCTTTATTGATTAAAATAGATAGTAAATTCCCCTTTTAATATCTTATTAAAATTAAATAAATATTCGTAAACCAATTCCTTTGATTAATTCAAACAGGCTAATTAATAATTACTCTCACTTTGAACTATTGACATAGTCAACCCAAAACGTAGTTATTTCGTTAATTGTTTCCAATTACTCCTTTCTGTAAATTAATTAATAATATAATTAATTTAAATAATTCCATTTAATTATTAATTAAAATAATTACTCAACTCTTAACTATTAGGTTAAATTTCTGCTCTCTTGCTTATAAATCTGATTAACATCAGAAATTGCCTTATTAAATAATTTAATAATTACTTATAAACTTAAATAATAATTAATAAATATTAATTTCCTTTTAACAAAAATTTATTCAAATAATAGATTTGAAAATCTAATTTCAGTTATAAAATAAATTTTATAACTTCATTTACATTGATTCGCCTAACGTAAATCGATATTATAAAACGATGTATTTTTAGGCCATATGCTGCCAATTACTCAACCAATACTGCCCAGTCGTTAATAACGAACAATTGTTGAATTTCGATTCAACAATCAGTGATGAAGTCAACTATCCAATGATATGGGTTAAACAGTTCATATATTTGTAATATGAAAATAAAAAAGAAATTTGAGGAATCCTGTTGGATCCCTCCAACCTGTTCTTCCTTGTATTCACATCGATTATTTCAAATAATATCATTCAATTCAATTTAACTCATAATTTCGATAACAGTAAATAACGTCTATTTAATATCAAAACAATTCAAATAAAACAATTCAAGCAATTCAAACAATGAAAGACATTTATTTAATAAACGTAACCAACAAGGTAAGTTACCTCTATTGGGACCAATCGTTTAAATAATGATTTGATGTTCCACTGAAATTAAACAATGTTTAATTTCATCGGTTCAATCCATATATGAATATATATTTAACATACAACAAACAGACAACCATTAGCAACCAAAGCACACAAAATAAAAACCCAATTTATATAAAATATAAGTGGGAAAAACTAAGTGAGTTTAACTCACTTTGATTTGATTCATTTCTGAAACAGTTGGTTTTAATTAAATTAAACAGGTGTTTAATTTAGTTAAAAATCCCGGTTGATTCCAATCTTATCCGGTTTTATTCCATGTTGTAGCGCTCATTGAGACGAGCCCAACGTCTCTTGAATCGTCCAATTCTGATAATATATGAATATGTTATTAATATTTTAAATTATACAAATTTTAATATCATTAACTCCTTGTTAATTACTAATCATATTAACTAATCACATTAACTGATTACATGGACATAAATATTCCACAGCAGACTTCTAACCCAAGAGAATAACCAACTTGTTTCTATTGCTTCTGTTTCCATCTGCATAGATCAACACTAATTCAATTAATTACTTAATTATTAATCACTAATTAATCTATATTAATCGCTAATATAAATTAATTACATCCAGGTTTAAAATGAAACTGGCCAAAGCTTTTCCTCTCCTTTTCGTGTATTTCTGCTGTTCTTCATCGTTCAGAATAAACTCATGATGTCCATGAAATTCCATGTTTTAGTTAACATGGTTTAATACATAATTTAATTCCTAATTAAATATTTAGTCAGCCCAATTACTTTACCTTTAAGTGTTAATGGCTGATCCCCAAAGAAGAAATAGCCCGACCTATTTGTTTCATGATTCGTTCTCTCATCACACTGCTCTAAGTCAGTTGTTATGTAACGTTAAGTATAACCTTAATTATAATATATAACATATTATTAAATTTATACTTAACAAATCAGCCACCTGAGATTAGGCACGCTTCTTCCTTTACAATGATACTGCACGCTTCATTTCAGACCCAAACGCCGCTTCCTGTTTTAGTTTGTATCAAATTTGATTAACTTATATTACAACTAAAATGCCTTAATTAGATAATTTAATAACTTTGCTTATAAATTCTGAACATTGATTTCTACTTCCCTTTCGTTCTGGCAAACACTGCACAGAAAGACCCATTCCTTCGAAAACACAATACCCTACTGCCATCCCATTTTCGAGCTGCTGCGCCTTCCTCCTTGGACCAAATGTAACACCCCACATCCATTAATGTCACTCTCAAAGGGAATGCATTAACTTTCATGGAGTATTATTGGTGTAAAGAACAGAACATAACAAGACAGATACATATATTGGTACTTGAAAAATTTAAAACAAATTTTATTGCAGCGGAGAAATAGTTTGATTACAACAACTTCATAAACCAACAATAAAACCAAGTACACTTAATATCCATCTTGACAAATTGTTTTCTGAGTACATAAATTAAAAAGCATAACCCCCAACATAAGTAGGCATAAAAGAGATGAGCTGAACTTTACTTTCAGCAATCCAAGCACTTCCAAAAGAGAGAGAAAGATCCAATCAAGCTCCACTAGCACTAGTCCCACCCTGAAAACCTGGAAAGGGAGGGGGGAAGGAAGAAAAGAGTCAAAAACAAAGGGGGTCATACATAAAGTCTGGCGAGTCCAATAACTTTAACAATATAATTTAAAGTAATTAGGATGAGGCATAAACTGGTAAAAATAGGAATGACTGTGAAACAAGTGGGCAAGACAAAACCAACAAGAGGAATATTATGGCGTTAATCTTGCTCCTAATCACTATAGGATAATTACTATACTACACCATTACTAGTCATCCAAAATGTTGATCCCGCCTACTGAACATAATAATCATAATGGTAGTTTCATGTACCCTTAGTTGTCTTCATAGGTGCCACCTGCCCCTATTTCCACTAGTTGTACCCACTACCCCCATGCGATCGGCTCCCTAACTCGTAGATACCCGTGCTGGTCCCACAGTGGGGTGTATCACTCCCCGAAGTGGTAACCCGATACCTCTAAAGATGCACGGCTTATATCTACACGATGCAACAACGTCTTACCTACCAGCCCGAGCCCATGTGCGCACTTGATCCCATTGGACTTGCGTTGCCACCGTTAACCCGTTTTGACCTCTTATAATCAATCCTAGTAAACAAGTCCCCTCCTCGATCTAACTCGAGCTCACAAAGATACTTAATGGGTTACTGGTTTGAAAAGGGTCCCCCATGCTTGACACAAGCTTTCCACCTATGCTTGGTCCCCACTAAGATTTCCCACTTAACCCCTTCTTATTCATACTTTCTTACATGTTTCAATTTGGTAAAGTGATTCTAATCGTATTTCACACGTCACCCATGTCACCCACTTATCCCTCATGTCCCACCACATGTTTATCTTGGTTAAGTGTTACTTAATTCATTATAACCATAACCTTGTAAGACCTCTCACATTAGACTACCATTTGCGGTTGCTGGATTTGCCGGGCGGGTCCTGGCAGTCTTATACCGCAAACGAGTCTAACCTCGTGTCTTTACAATTGTTACGCATTTAATTTATGCCTTCGACCATTCACATTAGACTACCATTTGTGGTTGCTGGATTTGGCAGGCAGGTCCGAGTAGTCTTATGCCACAAACGAGTCGAACCTTGTGTCTTATGCGTTTATTATTACACATAATTTTTTCACCCTAATATGAATTAATTATCCCTATTCAAATTGTCAATAATTTCCAAATTAAACTATGTCCATAATTGTCACCTAAATTATGTCCATACTTTTTACGTATATAAATTATACCAATTAATGTCTCAAATTAATTATATGCCTTTAAAGCCATTTTATGCCAATTCACAATTTGCATAATTAATATTTTCCCATTGTCCTCACGCTATTTGTACGTTTTAATATGATATATGTTAGACTCGCAAATAGTCTAACTCATAAAAAAAAGGAAACATCATAACTAGCATATCACATAAAATAGATCTAACTTGCAAATAAGAATTATAACATAAGTTTGCATAGCCAATAACTTGCATAGGCAATGGACATATAGAACATAAATTTGCATAAACTACCATGGATCTAAATATATATCTAAACATGAAATTGTGAACTTGCATATATGAATATGGGTTTCACCTAAACTTGCATATATGGGATATAGTTTTCACCCAAACTTGCATATGTGAATATAGTTTTCCACTTAAAAATGTGAATATAGTTTTCACCTAAACTTGCATATATGGAATATGGTTTTCACCCAAACTTGCATATGGAATATGAGAAATAGTTTTCACCTAAACTTGCATATGAATTTCTACAAACTTGCATATGAATTCATCACATGTTTTGCATATGAATTTATCACTTATTTTGCATATAAACTAGCATATGTATATACTTGATTCACATATAAACTTGTGTATAATTCGCATACAGACTTGCGTAAGATTCACATACAACTAGAATATGTAAAAACAGACTTGCATAAGATTCACATACAAACTAACATATGATTTAACATCCCAAACTTGCATAAGATTCACATACGAACTAGCATATGATTTAACATCCCAAACTTGCATATAAACTGATGTCATAAAATGAATCAAGTTAAACACATGTAATTGGACATATGAAATAGATCTACCAACATAAGATAACAAAAGTGTCATATGTTCACCAACAGACAACAACAAAGTTAAATAACATCACATGATTCAACAGACATGTTCTCATAATCCAAGTTATAACTCATCATAATTAATTTATTAATTATTTTGTGAAAGAAATTGTACTCACAAAGACAGGTTAGATAAGAGAATAATTCATTCGTCGTTTGTATAAGAATTCTGATTTGCCAATCCCTAAGCTTTAGGAAGAAGAATTATTCTAGCAGCAACATAGTGGCTAAGAGACTAATTTAGTTTAGGTTTAGGGTTTAAGTCTATGCGTGCTTATATAGAAGTTTAAATCAACCTAAGCCGTTAGATTATCATAGGAGCAATCCCAACTTTCCAGACTAGATAGAGTTATCTAAATTATCACCTCTGCCCTAGTGACTCAGCAACATGTCAGGTAAGATTCAGCAACAAGTCAAGATCGTCAAATTTCAGATTTGCCCCGGGGGTTAGTCGACCCCTAAGTCGACCCCCTGGTCGACCTGTATAGGGTAGGTCGACCCCTAGGTCGACCCCCTGGTCGACCTGGCCTTAGGCTGGAGAAATCTCGTCCAGCCCGCTCCCTCGTTTGAATTTTGGATTTTAAACTTTAATTCTGAACTGTTATTAATTTATTTAAATTACTAAAACTTATGAGGGTCATAACTTCCTCATACAAAGTCCGATTTACGAAAACTTGGACTCTATTCCAAGCAGAATTTCGAGGCGAACGCAATGGCGTAACCCGTTTCCCTTAATTCTCACTTTAACAATTAAGTATTATCAAATTTGTTAATTTTAATATTCACAGAAAATTCAGGGTGTTACATTCTCCCCTCTCAAGTCAAGAAGAATGTATATCCTACCATCCAATCATCCACTACTCCACCATCAAACACAGGCATCCATTGTCCTTATAAGATTTCTAATGCTGTATGAACATATGCAAAAATTGTGTGTATATGTTCCTTATCCAATGCAAAATCAGGTGGTCTACTGTTTCAGTTGACCTCCTTAATGCAAATCATGATAGTGCCATGCGTCCATTATGTATGCGAAAAAATCCTAACGATACATATTACTTCTACATGTGTGCACAACCATTCATCATAATGCAGCATCCATATGATAACATAACCATTATACATCCATTAATTTAAATATGCACACATATTTATATGCAATATGAAGGTGATTGAGCCGATCTAGTGCCTAATGTGTGTGTACATGCATCCACGAGCAACCACTAGCAACCACTTGCAACCACTCGTAACCATTAATCATAACATGTTTCAAATACATGTTTACATCCATTGGTTTCTACCTAAGGATAAAGAATAGGATCGAGGAGATATACTTAAAAGATAGATATAAGCATGAATAAACTAATGGAAAAAGAGATCAAGAAGGTACCCTCATAAAGAAAAGGGTAGGCTGTGCATATTTTCTTCTCAGTTTCCCAAGTCGCGTCTTCCTCAGCGTCACTCCGTTGAACTTTAACAAGCTTGGCTTCATGGTTGCGTAGCTTTTTGACTTCCGTACCCATACTACAAAAAAAACACCATATTACAACTTTAGTTTTACAACGGTGCGTAAAGCACAGTTGTAATAAATGCTTTTTTACAACTGTGCAAAACGCACTGTTGTTATAAATGTTTTTTACAACTGTGAAATAATCACTGTTGTAATAAACATATATATCACAACTTTTCATTTTATTGGTTGTAATAGAGATGCCTAGTGCAAACTTCATGTTTATAATATCTATATTTAATAACTAATTATATTGATATTTAATAATAATATTTAATAATAAACTTGGGAATCAATAATATTTTTCAATTATTATTAAATAATTAATAGTTAATAAGTAGTAATTTTTTTAATGGTTAATGTATGTTAACTAGCTACTTTATTAATTAATAGTAACATAAGCTCTTTTAATAAGTATTACTCTCGATTACAAATAACTAAGTAGAAAATAAGTAAAAGTTAATTAATTAATAACTATTATTAATAACTAAGTAGAAAATAATAATTAATACATAATAATAATTAATATTAATGCATAATACATAAGTAATAATAATTGAATAATAATATATAATATTTAATAACTATTATTAAATAATGTGACTCAATAATTAATTTAAAATATGAAATAATCCTAATGATTAATCAGTAATTAATTAATAATTTAGAACTAAGTGGTAATTAATAATCAATCAATAAGTATTAAATAATATACATTTCATTAATAATTAATAGTTTATAAACAATTCGCTATTCTTTACTTGTTGCACGTCCGCCCAAAATCTTCAATAGCCAATAAAACTTTGGCTCCACTTCTCAAACCTTTGGCTCCATCCCTTAAAATTTTGGCGCAATTCCGCCAAAATTTAGCTCCTGTAAATTCCGCCTTTTCTGTTGATTCACATTCCACTTCACTCCTTTTCGTCTTCGCATTATCTTCTCGAATTATCCCAACCACTTCAGTTTAACCCTTATCCAATTTTTATCCATACGCATCCTCCCTCACTGGTCCTCCTCTCCCCTCATCGCGAAGCTCGGCTACCAGATCTGATCATATCTATTCATCGACGCGATCCGTTTACGATCCCACTTTGGCCAGTGTTGCTGCTTTTGCCTCTTCGCTAGATCCTACGTCCTCGGCCTTGCCTGGCGTGGACGTAGAAGTGATTGTCTCCGTTAATAGATATGCAACATCATCTTTGAACTGTATGCTAGAAGTTAGCCTAGTAAGTGCGCCGCTGCAACCTGCTTCCTTTTCAGGTGATAAACCCCTCTCTTTTTTTGCTACTTCGAAAAATGCTTGTAGATGGGATAAGAGTCCTACTGGTTGCGAGTCAGTCGTGGTTGATAACTACGAACCTGGTGTGACTCAAAACGTTTGTGGTTTTGAAAACATGCAAAGTGCATCTTCATGAATTTCATCTTCTGTTAAGATGTGGTGTTCAAGTTGCATTAGCAGCGAAATTCATGAATTTCATGAAAGAAACATTCGATAATGCACTTAAGTATTTTCAGAAGCAATCATATATTTCAGTTCTATGGATAATGTTAATCATATATTTGACTGAGAAAGGCATGTCACAGTTTCTCCTTGTTTTTTTCCTTTTCTTGGGTTTCACTTATCGATCTTATATATGTTACCGGGCTAAAGCTTGGCTACGGTGATCTTCTACCTTCACATTTCAAAGAACAGTTAACAAAATATCGTTTTATCATTGTAGGCATCTGTTGGTTTCGCGCGTCATCGGAGATGGAAGAAGGCAATATTGTTGCAGAAACTACTTGACTAGTGTATGCCCTTTTATTTTATTTTCGACCACATTAGCATATTGTAGATCATTATTTTATATATAATTTCTTTAATTTTACCATGATCTTTTAGCTGCAAAAGTGGACACACATGATTCCAATGCAAATCCCAATCTACTGTGAGAGCTGACCTCTAGTTGAGATGCTACTGAATTTGCAATGGTACAAAAATGTTATGCCAAAGATGAGAGCGCATGTAGAAAAGCAGTCTGGAAAATCAACACTAAATCCATCAAATCCTGGATATCATGAAGTATGTTGCCATTGTTAAGAACTTTGTAGATTTCACAGGCAAATGAGCTTTGTAATTGGGTTAAAGGCTTTCAGAGGCATATGGGGAAGACAGTTGTAATTTTATACAATTTTATGTGGTATATGATTTATAATTTGTATTTTTCATATAAAGTTGTGAGTTTTATCAATTAATGGATCATGGTGCCTTTAAACTTACATCTATTTCTTATATTATTTATTTGTTTATTGTTGCATATATATAATATATATATATATATATATTCTTATGTATATAATTTATGGGTATATTACAACTGTAAATTAAAAACTGTAAAAAAAATATTACAACGGTGCATAACAGTTGCAATAAAGTTTATAACAATGGTGAAAAACAGTTGTAAAAAATACATATTACAACGGTGTTGCAACGGTACAGAAAAATTGTAAAAAAATTTAGTTTATTACAACTTCTTAATACACGATGGTTGCTCCACTGTTGTAAAATGTATTTTACAACGGTCCACCGTTGTAATAGGGTCTTTTTGTTGTAGTGCCAAGATACGAGTTGGAACTCTTCTCATAGTCGCTTCTCGTTCTACTTCTCTAGTATACTTGGCTCCACAACTTTCACAGACTCATGTAAGCACTTTCGTAGTTGAGAAACATGAAAAACATTATGAACTCCAGCCAGTCTTTCGGGAAGCTCTACTCTGTAAGCCATCGTCCCAATCCTTTCAGTGATAGGAAATGGTCCTACAAATCTTGGTGCTAGCTTTCCTACGGACCCAAAGCGAATGACATTCCTCAAAGGAGATACTTTAAGGCGGAACACCTTATCTCCAACCTCAAACTCAAGGTCGATTCTTCTTTTGTCTGCATAGGACTTCTGTCTATCTTGTGCAGCCTTCATCCATCTTCTTATCAAGTCCACCTTTTTTGAGGTTTCTCTAATAATGTCTAGCCCAAGTACGAGCTTGTCTTTAGACTCCCACCAACAAGTTGGTGATCGACATGGTCTTCCATATAAAGCTTCAAAGGGCGCCATGCCTATGGTGGCTTGGTAGCTATTGTTGTAAGCGAATTCCACCAAAGGAAGACGATCCTCCCATGTCCCTCCAAATTCAAGAATGCACAATCTCAAGAGGTCTTCCAATACTCTGTTCACCCTTTCCGTCTGACCATCGGTTTGGGGGTGATAGGTCGTGCTAAAGCATAATTGTGTGCCTACAGCCACTTGCAAACTCTTCCAAAACACGCTCGTAAAGATAGGATCTTGATCACTCACTATGCTGGAGGGTATCCCATGGAGTCAACTATCTCTTTAAGATAAACAGATGCTAGGGACGAGGCAGTCCTTCTACTCTTAACAGGTTTAAAGAGAGCGCTTTTAGTGAGCCTGTCCACCATTTCCCAAATGCTGGTATTGCCTCTTCTTGACCTAGGCAACCCATCAACAAAGTCCATCGAAAATGGTATCCCACTTCTGTAGATCTAGATTAACCCTAGAGGGGAGGGGGTGAATAGGGTTTATCACAGTTTTTAACTGAATTACAAATCTAACGAGATATATAATAATAGATAGATCATAGAACATAGTAGAAACAGAAATGAAGAAAATAAATCACACACTGATATACCCAGCTTCAGCAAAACCCTGCCTACTGCTGCATTCCAAAGTTTCTACTAGGTGATAGAACAGATCCCGCATACAAGACCATGTACACTCGCAACCCTGCTCCTATTCTAACCCTACGCTCAAAACCCTAGACTGACCGATATCCGCTCCATCAGATTTCCCGTATTACAAATCCGTAACACGTAACCCTAGATTTTACAGACTCTAGTAAACTGCCAGCTAAACCCTAACTGGATTACCTATGATTTTACAGACTCTAGCAATTGTTGTGACGATTACAAAAGAAATTGAAAATACAACAAAATAAAAACAAAAACAACTTAAAAACCCTAGATTTAAAAACAAATATATCTCCCTTTAGAACTTCAATTAGGTCCCAAAGCCCTTTAGCATTTTGACAGCCCACTCATTTGTTTTTGCCCGATCACTTTGCTTCTGGAAAAAACGGCGGCTGGCTTCAATGAAACGAAAACTAGGGTTTTCTAAAATCCTCTCAAATCAATCAAATGATTTAGTGAAAAGAATCTCGAAGCTTTGCGGCTTGTTGGTTCTTCGATTTGAGCTGTGTGTCTCTGGCTCTTGATTGAAAACAAAGTGAGTTATTCTGAAATGATTCTTCGATTTTGTTCTTGAATGTTGTGGGTTTTGGTTTTCAATAATATCCCCTTGTCAGTGATGATGTGGGTGCAAAATATATAGGGTAATTCGAACCCTAAAAAATCTCTGATTTCATAGAATGGTTCGATCTGATTGTTTGATTTTCGAATTCCCCCTTTTTGGTTTCCCTTGATATGAATACTATCATGATTCCCCTTTTTGCTATGCTCGGTTTCTTTTTTTTAAATTGCGTAACTTGTTTCCCCTTTTGATTCAATTTACTCGGCTTTGATTTGCTCTGCAAATTTCCTTGATCAAAAAAAGGAAAGTAATATTCGAAACCATTAGAAAGATTCTATTTGATTTTGCTCCCTTTTAAACACTTCCCAAAAATGTAGCTTGATTTAAAACATGCATGATTGTATTGCTCAATGAACTCGGATTGACATTATAAAAACATTCTAAACTTTGGCAAGAACTTAATTCTATTTTCGTACTTAATATTTTCCCAAAAAATTCTCTTTGACTGCACCCATTTCTGGCTATTAAACTTGCCAAAAATATTGTTTACTGAATTGATTTCTTTGCCATAAACATGTTGAATTATGTTTTGGTGCACTTCATTGATCTGATCTTGTATTGTTGTCATTAACATGCCATGTTCAATCATGATTTGCATACATGAAACTGCATGTAGATCTTGCTCCCATGTGGGTGTTCATTTGAGGCTCTTGTACACTGCATCTTGCCATTGCTCCATATTAGTTGTTACTGCCACTACACACTGTATTGTGTATCCATGCTTGTACACACTTGCATGACATGCACACATGAACTGCTTGTATTGATGATGTTGCACCATCATTTTGCTGTCTCATTTTCGTACCTGTGTATTGCAGTTTGAATATTCATTGTTTCATGTTGCAATCATGTTGTTGTGTCCACCATACTGTCTTGCATTCATCACCGTGCTCATTGTATTTGCTGGAATATTATGCCTGATCTGAAATTATTTGCACTTCCATTTGTGTTGGCTGATTACATCTTTATTGATCTGTCATGCAAAACCACTTGCTAAATTGCCATATTTTGGCACTTATCATTTAGTATAAGTTGCTTTAAAAGAAAGTGATCATTTCTAAACTAATTTGCCATATAAACTTTGCTCGACCATAGTTCAAGCATGCTGAAAATCTTGTTTAAAGTAAATACACCATTCTGCCTTATTACACTTGAATGCATCATGTTAATCTGTGATCAGTTTGCATTTGTTCCACCCTGTCTTGCTGAAGTATATTTCTGTCTTGTTGCATTTTACTATTTCATTTGGACTTGTGGCATATACATTATTCTGCCATGCTCCAAATGATTAACTGGTTGTTCACTCACATTTAGCTGCTGCTCCATGCACCTATCTTGTATTGCTCTTGCATCCCCTTCACCATATGCTGTTATGAAATTGAAAAAACACCCCTTGCTTGTGCACCATGCATCCACTATTGTACTGACCAATAGTAGGCTTTGTGCTTGTCCATTGTCTTAATATGCCTCGACCACTTTGAGTTGTGCTACTTGTGCTCGACCACACACATCCTTGTATTTGTTTGCTGCTTTGATACTTTGCTTGAACATTTCACTGAATTGTTTTCATGTGTGCATTGAGTCGAGATGGTCCGCGTGGCTACTCCTCAGTTGCACACTGGATTGGCAAGGCAGTGCATACGTGTATTTATACACGTGTGTATATGCAGTCATCCAGACGAATTTCTCTGTCCCTGCATTGCTATATGTATATATGTTGTGTGCCTTGTGGTATTTACAGTGTATCGCTGTGAATATCACAAGCTGTCTAGACATAGTCGGTTGGATATGAAAATCAGATCGAGTCAGAAAAATGATGAGAAACACACCTAAATTCTGAGGCAAATAAATTTTCAAAATAAAAATTATATCTGCTTAGAATATGAAATATTTCTATTGCAGTGTACTGTGTGCGTATTTCTGTAAATGACAGGTATGAAGACCGAACTGACAGAGCTGTGAAGACAGAAGACTGAAGGTAACAGAGTGTATAAGTGAATAAGTGTGTGTTTGTATATCTGAAAAGTATGTAAAACAAAGTGTATATAGTGAGTGACTGAATGAGTGTTGAGTGTTGTAGTGAGGAGCTGTGTATATAATGAAATTGATTGTTCTGAAATGAATTTCAGTGAAATGTACAAATAGTGGAGTTTAGATAAATTTGTACTATTTGATATTGAAATAAAATATTATGTTCAAATAAAATACTGTGCGAATATTTGAATTTCTGTACAACTGTATTTTATTTAAACATAAATATTAAATTCCTGTCTGTTGAAATATAATAGTACAATAACAAACACATTTTTATAATAAAAATATATTTGGTTGTTATCATCAAACAGAAATCATATAATTGTGTATACAACACCGTTATATACAACAATCTCCCCCTTTTGATAATGACAAATAAATATTAAGAATTTGAATATAGTAAATGTGTTTGACAGTGAATAACTGAACTCCCCCTATTTGAATGCTCCCCCTACAACAGAAACTCCCCCTATAAATATGAATGGGTAAAAAGAATGAATTTTCAAAATTAAAAATAATTATAAAATATTCACTCATAAATCAAAATCTCAATCCATTCTCCCTCATTTGTTATCATCAAAAGGATTCAGAATTTAAAATATATATGAAAATTGACTAGAAATATAATTTCAGCATAAGAGGAAGAACGGTTGCCATAAATCTCAATCAGCCAAACAAAAATCATAATAAACTGAGAACTGGTGGCACGTCTCACACTGTAGAGAATGACGGATTTACGATGAAATTTATAAAAATGGAGAGTTAAAAAAACATACATTTCCAATTATTTTCAAAAAAAAATTATAACAAAAAGCAGTGATGGATTTGGACTATAATTACAGATTCAATTTAAGTGACAAAATCAAATACTCTCAAATCCCAATAGATATCAATCAAAAAATCATAATACATCATAAAATATTAACACATCTCATAGATTAGAAAGATGGATTGATAGGATGGTTTTTATACACAAAGGAGAATTTCATATAAATTTTATTTATAGCCATTTTTTTTAATTTAAGAGCTCACTGACCACGCATAACCAGAGCTTGGATTTTTAAATGAGGTCAGTCGCAACTTTAAATTTTAAGTTGTCTCATAACCATGCATGACCAGAGCTTGGATTTTTAAATGAGGTTAGAGACACACTTATATATTAATTATATTTATTATTTCATCTTTAAAAGGAAAAACTCCTCAGTATATAAAACCAATATATGGATGACAGAAAATGGGATAGGTACGGAAATGGACTATGAAATAAATTTCTAAATTAATTATATTGTGAAATATGCTCGACTGTACCAGGATCATTAAAAATTTTAAATTATCACTAATTCTGAATAATAACATAGTCCAATTTCTATCACAAATATTTCCATTGTTTATTCAAAAAGATTTAGAAAAATATTAAACTCTCCACATTAATATAAAAAAACTTGATGGGTGGCAGAATGATGATAGATAAAGGAGATGGTAGTGAAATTATCGCTAATTCAAAGATATTATAATAATTGTTCAACCATCATGAAAAATCTAAATAAAATCTCCTCTTGTTGTGAAATATACTGCAGTCACAATTCATCACAATTTCAAATTCTGATAATACTTTTGATGAATTATAAATACAGTTCAATTTGGACATTGATTTCAGTTTTTGAATGAATAATCAACAAATAACTTTAAAATTGAAAAAATAATTACAAGAGGAATATGCAGATCTATATAAGGAAAAAATATATATACAGAAACAAATTCAGCACTTCTAAACTGATACCACTTGGTGTCTCTATTAATGAGTATTGTAACAAGACACTGGAGACAAACAAGGTTATCTCACACTAAAGAATTTAATCACAAGCCCAAGCAGACAAGACTAACAAATTAATTTCATTTATCAGAGCATGGTATATATTTGATACCAAAACAAGCAGATACCAAAACAAGCAGTCACCAAAAAATATATTTTCAAGAACAATATTTGAACAACACAAAAAATATCAAATTCAAATCAGACTTGTCAAGATGACGGTCACATAAGATGATTCATGATCTAATGAATAAAAATACAGTTTATTTGAAATCATTTAAGAAATACGAATCTCTCAAGATTCAGTGAATCAGTCACATCAGAGTATAAATTTCAAATTCAAGATATGTGTGTGATTCAATAAATCAATAACTTCAAATGATTTTAAACAAACATATATTCAAATCAAATAATCATGAAAAACAGAGAGATTTAAGACTGGATTTTCAAAGAATTTTTCACAAGAATTTCTGACAAGTACAAGAGTAATTTCAGATCATATACATCAAGTTTGAGAGGTATTCATGATAAAAAAAATTATTTGAAATCACTTGAATCAATGTTAAGTTTGAGATATAATGAATTATTCATACAAGGTTGATAATATCAAATTTATGAGGTGTGTGAAATTAAAGATATCAAGAATTTCAGATGATTTCAAATAAACAAATTTCCACCATACTGATCATGAATATAAAAAGGATTTCAAGATGGATCACTGAGATTCAAGATAATTCAAAATATCCAAGCTAATTTGAAAATCAACAAAATTATCACAACTGAGAACTAGTAATGTATAGTAATGAGTATAATATTTCAACCCGTTCCAAAATGAATTAGAAGGAACTCAAAACAGCAGTAATATGTGAAATTTCATTAATATTTCAGATCTTCAAAAATTTATAATTCAAAACAATAGTGTTAAAGATATGACAAGAATACATCAATAATGTTATGAATTCAGAAATTAGAAAATAAACCTCAAAACAATTGCAGAAATTTACAAGCTTAAATTCAAAATCTGGAAATGATTTAGAGTTTTATACAAATGAAGTGAATTTCCAAGAAATATGAATTCTACAATTGAAAGATTAAGAAAGTACAAAAGAAAGACAAAAAACAACAAAGCAAAAGAAGAGGTAGAAGGAGAAATAAATAGAGAAAATAAAAATAAATATAAAAACAAAGAATATTTACAATGATGAGTATAGAGATTATACCTGAAATTGATGTAAACAATAGAATCTCTAACTCATCAGATCTTGGCTAAAGGAACTGTAAATGAAACAGAATTATAGACCAGCTTGATTTCTAATTTCCTTTCAGCACAGCAGTTCCTTAACCACCTTCATTGGTACCTAGCAGCTGAGAGAATCAAGTGGTCTAACAAAATTTGTAAAACCACTCTGAAATATGTTGACCACTTTTGGTACCCAAACCTGTTTGTATAACAAACCATAAGAATTAACCTTTGTACCCTTAGGAACCCAAATCTGTTTAAACTTAACAAGGCCCATTTCATTTCCTTTTAGGATCCAAGAATGTTTAAAAGATTTATTACAAAACAAATTCACATTTTGCTTTTGATTCAAAAATCCTTTGGAATTAACAAAGTTCAAATTATCAAAACAATTATTTCCAAAGCAATTTGAGGGACTTTTCAAATCATTTGAATTTCATTTTTCAGAAATATTATTTTTTCCAAAGCCGAGCCAACTTTTATTTCCAGATGAAAATTGATTTTTCAACAACTTATTCAGAGATTTTTCACCATTAGAAAATTTAGCCAAAGTTGTTTCAAGTTGCTGAATTTTAGTTTTAAGATCACTATTTTCTTTCATTAAATACGAACAATGATTTTTCGTGATCTTACATCTTTCAAAATCAGATTTTAAAACCAAATTTTCATCTTTAAGAATTTTAATTCTGCCTTGGGATTCCATGATTTCAGATTCAAATCATTTTTGTTTTTCAGACTTAAATTTCATGGATTTTTCAATCTTCTTTTCAAGTTCTTCTAAAATCAAATTTGATTTCAACAAGTTCTCCTTTTCAGCAATTTCAAATTTGGAATTTATATCTATTTTAAAATTTTCAAATTCCTTTTGCAGAAGGTTATTCAAATTTGATAACTCAGTCTTGTTCTCATTTAAGATCAAAATTTTATTTTCAAACTTTTGAATATTTTTATTGAAATGAACAAGATTGGTTTTCAATTTCAAACAATTTTTGCAAATAGAATTCGAAGATTTTTTAACATATTCAAATTGTGATTCCAAATCATCAATTTTGCCAGTCAACTCAAAATTCTTAGATTTCAGAGACTTTTTTCAGTTGGGGTTTATCAACAGATTTCGTTAAATCAAGACACACGTAAACCAGATCTTCATACGAGAAATTTTCTATTTCAGCATTTGTTGATTCTCCATCATCTGATCCATCTGAAGTTTCATTTGTGAATCCTGTTAAACATAACTCTAAATCTAAGTTGACTTTCTTGGGTTTTTATCTACCGTTGTTAGATCTTCCATACTTCGTATTGAGAGTATCCCAATATTTAGTATTAACATCCCAATATTTAATATTAACAGATTTTAAATAAAATTCCATTTTGGATTTCCAGTTTAAAAAATCTGTTCCATTGAAAATATTTGGAGATGAACTGGACCGACTCTCTATCGACTGATAACTAGGAATCACCATTACTCTAGAGTTAACAGAATACCTGCTCTGATACCACTTGTTGGATCTAGATTAACCCTAGAGGGGGGATGAATAGGGTTTATCACAGTTTTTAACTGAATTAAAAATATAACGGGATATATAATAATAGACAGATCACAGAATATAGCAGAAATAGAAATGCAGAAAATAAATCACACACAGATATACCCAGTTTCCGCAAAACCCTGCCTATTACTGCATTCCTAAGGTTTCTATTAGGTGACAGAACAGATCCCGCATACAAGACCATGTACACTCGCAACCCTGCTCCTATTCTAACCCTACGTTCAAAACTCTAGACTGACCGATATCCCCTCGATTAGATTTCCCGTAATACAAACCCTTAACACGTAACCCTAGATTTTACAGACTCTAGTAAACTGCCAGCTAAACCCTAACTGGATTACCTAGAATTTTACAGACTCTGGCAAATGTTGTGACGATTACAGAAGAAAATGAAAATACAACAAAATAAAAACAAAAACAACTTAAAAACCCTAAATTTAAAAACAAATATATCTCCCTTTAAAACTTCAATTAGGTCCAAAAGCCCTTTAGCATTTTGACGGCCCACTCATTTGTTTTTGCCCGATCACTTTGCTTTTGAAAAAAAAATATGGTGACTGCTTCACTGAAATGAAAACTAGGGTTTTCTAAAATCCTGTCAAATCGATTGAATGATTTAGTGAAAAGAATCTCGAGGCTTTGCGGCTTGCTGGTTCTTCGGTTTGGGATGTGTGTCTCTGGCTCTTGATTGAAAACAAAGTGAGTTATTCAGAAATGATTCTTCAATTTTGTTCTTGAATGTTGTGGGTTTTGGTTTTCGATAATACCCCCTTGCCAATGATGATGTGGGTGCAAAATATATAGGGTAATTCGAACCCTTAAAAATCTATGATTTCATAGAATGGTTCGGTCTGATTGTTTGATTTTCGAGTTTCCCCTTTTTGGTTTCCCTTGATATGAATATTGTCATGATTCCCCTTTTTGCTATGCTCGGTTTCTTTTCTTTTTTTAATTGCGTGACTTGTTTCCACTTTTAATTCAATTTACTTGGCTTTGATTTGCTCTGTAAATTTCCATGATCAAAAACAGGAAAGTAGTATTCGAAACCATTACTAGAAAGATTCTATTTGATTTTGCTTCCTTTTAAACACTTCCCAAAACCGTAGCTTGATTTAAAACATGCATGATTGTATTTCTCAATAAACTCAGATTGGCATTATAAAAATATTCTAAACTTTGGCAAGAACTTAATTTGATTTTCATACTTAATATTTTCCCAAAATATTCTCTTTGACTGCACCTATTTATGGTTATTAAACTGGTTATTAAACTTACCAAAAATATTGTTCACTGAATTAATTTCTTTGCCATAAACATGCTGAATTCTGTTTTGATGCACTTCATTGATCTGATCTTGTATTGTTGTCATTGACATGTCATGTTTAATCATGATTTGCATACATGAAACTGCATGTAGATCTTGCTTCCATCTGTGTGTTCATTTGAGGCTCTTATACACTGCATCTTGCCATTGCTCCATATTAGTTGTTACTGCCACTACACACTGTGTTGTGTATCCATGCTTGTACACACTTGCATGACATGCACACATGAACTGTTTGTATTGATGATGTTGCACCATCATTTTGTTGTCTCATTTTTGTACCTTTGTATTGCAGTTTGAATATTCATTGTTTCATGTTGCAATCATGTTGTTGTGTCCACCATACTGTCTTGCATTCATCACTGTGCTCATTGTATTTGCTGGAATATTATGCCTGATCTGAAATTATTTGCACTTCCATTTGTGTTGGCTGATTACATCTTTGCTGATCTGTCATACAAAACCACTTGCTAAATTGTCATATTTTGGTACTTATCATTTATTATAAGTTGCTTTAAAAGAAAGTGATCATTTCTGAACTGATTTGCCATATAAACTTTGCTCGACCATAGTTCAAGCATGCTGAAAATCTTGTTCAAAGTAAATACACCATTCTGCCTTGTTACACTTGAATGCATCATGTTAATCTGTGATCAGTTTGCATTTGTTCCACCCTGTCTTGCTGAAGTATATTTCTGTCTTGTTGCATTTTACTGTTTCATTTGGACTTGTGGAACATACATGATTTGCCAAGCTCCAAATGCTTGACTGGTTGTTCAGTAACATTTAGCTACTGCTTCATGCACCTATCTTGTATTGCTCTTGCATCCCCTTCACCATATGCTGTTATGACATTGAATAAACACCCCTTGCTTGTGCACCCTGTATCCACTATTGTACTGACCATTAGTGGGCTTTGTTCTTGCCCACTGTCTTGATATGCCTCGTCCACTTTGAGTTGCGCTACTTGTGCTCGACCGCACACATCCGTGTATTTGTTTGTTGCTTTGATACTTTGCTTGAACATTTCACTGAATTGTTTTCATGTGGTCATTGAGTGGAGATGTTCCACGTGGCTACTCCTTAGTTGCACACTGGATTGGCGAGGCAATGCACACGTATATTTATACACGTGTGTATATGCAGTCATCCAGACGAATTTCTCTGTCCCTGCATTGCTATATGTATATATGTTGTCTGCCTTGTGGTATTTACAATGTATCACTGTGAATATCACATGCTGTCTAGACATAGTCGGTTGGATATGAAAATCATATCGAGTCAGAAAAATGATGAGAAACACACCTAAATTCTAAGGTAAATAAATTTTCAAAATAAAAATTATATCTGCCTAGAATATGAAATATTTCTATTGCAGTGTATTGTGTGTATGTTTCTGTATATGGCAGGTGTGAAGACTGGACTGACAGAGCTGTGAAGACATAAGACTGAAGATAACAGAGTGTACAAGTGAATAAGTGTGTGTTTGTATATCTGAAAAGTATGTAAAACAAAGTGTATATAGTGAGTGACTGAATGAGTGTTGAGTGTTGTAGCGAGGAGCTGTGTATATAATGAAATTGATTGTTCTGAAATGAATTTCAGTGAAATGTACAAATAGTGGAGTTTAGATAAATTTGTACTATTTGATATTGAAATAAAATATTATGTTCAAACAAAATACTGTGTGAATATTTGAATTTCTGTACAACTGTATTTTATTTAAACATAAATATTAAATTCCGGTCTGTTGAAATATAACAGTACAATAACAAACACATTTATAATAAAAATATATTTGTTTGTTATCATCAAACAGAAATTATATAATTGTGTATACAACACCGTTATATACAACAACTTCCACTGTGGGTCCTCTAGAGGATGAAGCAGACTACCAGGCTTCTTCTGCTCCGCTTTGACTTGTTGGCATATCAAGCACTTAGCGACGAACTCAACTACATCCTTCTTCATGCCATTTCAAAAGAAAACCCTTTTATATCTTTATACATCTTGTCTCCGCCTGGGTGTATGGTCAGCTTAGAATGGTGTGCTTCTTCGAGAACCGTCTTCACTAAATCCCTTACTTGTGGGATGCATAGCCTTCCATCCCGTCTCAACCAACCCTTATCAAAGATGGAGTATCTATTGAGGTTACTAGAAGTCTCACCCCTAACTAGCTTATCCATCACATCAACCAGCTGAGGGTCTTCTCGTTACGCGGTTCCTATTGAGTCCAAAAGAATAGGCCGCACCTCTAGCGATGCTAACAAACCAGACACAATTCCAGAGGAGGGTCTAAAGTTAAAGTTTGTTATGTACTCCAAGCTTTGCCTTTCTACAAAGAGAGGACTCAAGGTCAACTTCTTTCTACTCAAGGCGTCTGCTACCACATTACCCTTGCCAGGGGTATAGGAAATCTAAAAATCATATGAGGCCAGAAATTCCATCCACCTTTGTTGTCTTAAGTTAAGATCTTTCTATGAGAAAAGGTACTTTAATGATTTATGGTCAGTAAACAATTCAAACCTTTCTCCTAGTAGGTAATGACGCCATGATTTTAGAGCGAAAACAATGGCAGCTAGCTCCAAATAACGAGTTGGGTAGTTCTTCTCATGTACCTTCAATTGCCTTCCCCTATAACAAACTACTTTGACTTCTTGCATCAAGACAACGCCAAACCCTGTACCGCATGCGTCTGTGTATACGGTAAACATTTTGCTCCCATCAGGCAATGTCAGAACTGGGGCTGTTGTTAAAGCCCTTTTCAAACGTTGGAAAGCAATATCACAATCCAAATCCCAAGCGAAAGTTAGGTTCTTCTTTGTCAATCTTGTGAGTGGGGCTAAGATTTTTACAAAGTCTTTAATGAACTTTCGGTAAAAGCCCGCTAGCCTGAGAAAGCTTCAGACTTCGGTTGCATTCCATGGAACCTTCCAATCTTGCACCGCAACTACTTTTGCGAGGTCCATAGCTAACCCCTCTTTGGACACCACATGTCCAAGAAACCTCACTTCTTCTCTCAAGAAATGGCATTTGGAGAATTTGGCTTTCAGCTGATGTGCACGAAGAGTATCCATGACTTCCCTTAAGTGCAAAGCATGCTCTTCTTCATTCTTCGAGAAAATCAAAATGTCGTCTATGAAGACCACCACAAACTTATTAAGGAACTCTCTAAACACCCTTCTCATTAAGTCAACGAAGTAAGCGGGTGCGTTTGTCAAGCCAAAAGGCATGACAAGCCATTCGAAGAAACCATCCGGGGTTATGAACGCGGTCTTATCAATGCTGTCTTCAGCCACTCTTAGCTGATGAAACCCGATTGCCAGATCTAGTTGGGAGAAAACCGATGCACCTACAAGCTGATCAAACAAGTCATCTATTCTTGGGAGTGGGTGCCTATTTTTCTTGGTCAGATTGTTTAGCTCCTTATAATCAACGCATAGGCGAAGTGATCCATCCGCTTTGGTTGCGAATACTACTGGAGCACCCCCATTCAGAAATACTCCACCTTATAAACCCTTTTTCGAGCAACTCTTTGACTTGCTTATTGAGCTCTTTTCTCTTCCTTCGAGCCATGTGTCTAATGGGCAGAGCTACGAGTTTTGCATTATCAACAAGGTATATGCGGAAGTCTATCTCCCGCCTCGGAGGTAAGCCCTTTATCTCTTCAAATACATCTGAGTATTCACGGAATACTCTAACCAACTGTAAGTTTTCAACAGACGCATCAAGAGATTCTAGGTAGATAAGCATAACAAAATGTATGGGATTACAAGAGATTTCGAGAGTGTTACCGAGGCGAGTCATAAGTCTAACCACTCTCCTTTCACAATCGAGGATGGCACCATTACTGGATAGCCAATCCATGCCTAGAACCAACCCATAGCCCGTGAAGCCAAGAATGAAGGCGTTGCATTCAAACTCAACGCTCAAGATAGACACTCTCAAATCCCGACAAATCATTGAAAGATGAGCCGAACCACCAATCAGATTTGAGACTACTATGGGATCCATAACTAGACCAGTATTTAGGTGCAGTGTTTCAACTAACAAAGCAGATACAAACGAGTGTGAAGCGCCAGAATCAAACAAAGTACGAAAAAGATGATCAAACAAAAAAACCAAACTTTCAACAGAAATGTTTCTACCACTCTCCTGTCCTGGTGCCATGAGAGCGTGAACCTGCCCTCTTGCTTGCCCTGGTGCCATGAGAGCCTGAACCTGCCCTCCAGAAGTAGACCCTGTCCTCTGCCCTTTCCTTCTCGGGCAGTCTTTAATCAGATGTCCTGCCTCACCACAGTTGAAGCAGCCAATCTTCTTCTTCTTCCTACAGTCCCTGCTCAGATGGCCTGGTGTTCCACAATTAAAGCACCTTTTATTTCCTTTGCTATTGTTACCCTTACCACCTTTCTTAGGTTGCTGCAGTGAATTCTTTTGATCCCCTTTCTTTTCTAGTGCCTTATTAGCATTAGCACCTTTCTTCTCTTCATGCATAAGCGCCATGTCATCCCGTTTCTCAAAGGTAGCCCCCATAGGAATGTGGGTCATAGCCAACCCATGTAGCGGCTCGTTCAGAACATTAACGAATCTTAGGGCCTACTTTTCAGGTGTATTCACTAAGTCTAAGCCAAATCTTGCCAACTGATTGAACTTGTTGACGTACTCCTTTACTGATAAATTCCCCTGCTTCAATGCCAAGAACCACTCCATGTATAAATTCTCTTCTGCTCATGAGAGAAATTTCATCTCGAACCTATGTCTGAAATCTATCCATGTCTCCACTAGACGCTCTCCATTTGTGACCTCCCACTAAAATGAGGCTTCGTCCTTCATTAACCAAGCAGCTAATTGGACCTTCCTTCCATCCTCAATCTCGAAGATACCAAACAAATCTTCCACCTCCTTAAGCCAATTTCGAGCTTCAACAAACGTCTCTGATCTGTGAAAAGGTTTCCCGCCCATTGCCCGAAAGTATTTGCATGTCTTCGAAAAAGTATCAACGCAGAGAGTGGGAGGAGGAGGAGTGCTGCAGCTGGGGGAGGAGGAATGTCTGTTGGGCCTACAGCGGTGGCCCTAGCCTCCAAATACCTTCTGAACCAGGTTGGTATCGGTATCCCCTTGGGTATCTCGGGTAACCCAGACATGCCGAAAAGAAAAAAGGAGGAGATTCAAAATAGAGAATCGAAAGAAAGATATATGGCTCTTGGGGGTTATGTTTTTAAAACAAACTTTTCTCTTGAAAATACTCTTCTTAAAACATATTTTTGAAATTATTTCTTTATAAAAACGCTTTTGAAAAACAGTTTTTCAAAATCTCTTATCTGTTCTGTTAACCTTCAGCTCTGATACCACGTGTAACACCCCACGTCCATTAATGTCACTCTCAAAGGGAACGCATTAACTTTCCTGGATTATTATTGGTGTATAGAACATAATATACCAAGACAGATACATATATTGGTACTTGAAAAATTTAAAACAACTTTTATTTCAGCGGTGAAATAGTTTGATCACAACAACTTCATAAACCAACAATAAAACCAAGTACACTTAATATCCATCTTGACAAATTGTTTTCTGAGTACATAAAGTAAAAAGCATAACCCCCAACATAAGTAGACATAAAAGAGATGAGCTGGACTTTACTTTCAGCAATCCAAGCACTTCCAAAAGAGAGAAAGATCCGATCAAGCTCCACTAGCACTAGTCCCACCCTGAGAACCTGGGGGGGAGGGGGGAAGGAAGAAAAGAGGCGAAAACAAAGGGGGTCAGACATAAAGTATGGCGAGTCCAATAACTTTAACAATATAATTATTAAAGTAATTAGGATGAGGCATAAACTGGTAAAACAAGGAATGACTGTGAAATAAGTGGGCAAGACAAAACCAACAAGAGGAATATTCTGGCGTTAATCTCGCTCCTAGTCACTATAGGATAATTACTATAATGCACCATTACTAGTCACCCTAAAAGTTGATACCGCCTACTGAACATAATAATCATAATGGTAGTTTCGTGTACCCATAGCTGTCTTCATAGGTGTCGCCTGCCCCTATCTCCACTAGTTGTACCCACTACCCCAATGTGATCGGCTCCCTAACTCGTAGATACCCATGCTGGTCCCATAGTGGAGTGTATCACTCCCCGATTGGCAACCCGATACCACTAAAGATGCACGGCTTATATCTACATGATGCAACAATGTCTTGCCTACCAGCCTGGGCCCACGCACACACATGACCCCGTTGGACTTGCATTGCCACCGTTAACCCGTTTTGACCTCTTACAATCAAACTCAGTAAGCGTATCCCGTCCTCGATCTAACTCGATCTCACAAAGATACTTAATGGGTTAGTGGTTTGAAAAGGGTCCCCCATGCTTGACACAAATTTTCCACCTATGCTTGCTCCCCACTAAGATTTCCCACTTAACCCCTTCTTATTCATGTCTTCTTACATGTTTCAATTTGGTTAAGTGTTTCTAATCGTATTTCACATGTCACCCATGTAACCCACTTAACCCCCATGTCCTACCACATGTTTGTCTTGGTTAAGTGTTACTTAATTCATTATAACCGTAACCTTGTAAGACCTCTCACATTAGACTACCATTTGCGGTTGCTGGATTTGCCAGGCGGGTCCGGGCAGTCTTATACCGTAGACGACTCTAACCTCGTGTCTTTACAATTGTTACACATTTAATTTATGCCTTCGACCTCTCACATTAGACTACCGTTTGTGGTTGCTAGATTTGTCGGGTGGGTCCGGGCAGTCTTGTACCACAAAACGAGTCTAATCTCGTGTCTTAGGCGTTTATTATTACACATAATTATTTCAGTCCAATATGAATTAATTATCCTTATTCAAATTGTCAATAATTTCCAAATTAAACTATTTCCATAATTGTCACCTAAATTATGTCCATACTTTTTAGGTATATAAATTATACCAATTAATGTCTCAAATTAATTATATGCCTTTAAAGCCATTTTATGCCAATTCACAATTTGCATAATTAATATTTTCCCATTGTCCCCACGCTGTTTGTACGTTTTAATATGATATATGTTAGACTCGCAAATAGTCTAACTCATAAAAAAAAAAAAGCATCATAACTTGCATAACACATAAAATAGATCTAACTTGCAAATAAGAATAATAACATAAGTTTGCATAGCCAATAACTTGCATAGGCAATGGACATATAGAACATAAATTTGCATAAACTACCATGGATCTAAATATAGATCTAAACATGAAATTGTGAACTTGGATATACGAATATGGGTTTCACATAAACTTGAATATATGGGATATAGTTTTCACCCAAACTTGCATATGTGAATATAGTTTTCCACCTAAAAATGTGAATATAGTTTTCACCTAAACTTGCATATATGGAATATGGTTTTCACCCAAACTTGCATATGGAATATTTTCACCTAAACTTGCATATGAATTTCTACAAACTTGCATATGAATTTATCACATGTTTTTCATGTGAATTTATCACTTGTTTTGCATATAAATAGCATATGTATATACTTGATTCACATATAAACTTGTGTATAATTCGCACACAGACTTGCATAAGATTCACATACAACTAGCATATGTAAAAACAGACTTGCATAAGATTCACATACAAACTAACATATGATTTAACATCCCAAACTTGCATAACATTCACATACAAACTAGCATATGATTTAACATCCCAAACTTGCATATAAACTGATGTCATAAAATGAATCAAGTTAAACATATGTAATTGGACATATGAAATAGATCTACCAACATATGATAACCAAACTGTCATATGTTCACCAACAGACGATAACAAAGTTAAATAACATCACATGATTCAACAGACATGTTCTCATAATCCAATTTGTAACTCATCATAATTAATTTATTAATTATTTTGTGAAAGAAATTGTACTCACAAAGACAAGTTAGAGAAGAGAATAATTCGTTTGTCGTTTGTATTAGAATTCTGATTTGGAAATCCCTAAGCTTTAGGAAGAAGAACTATTCTAGCAGCAGCTGGGTGGCTAAGAGACAAATTTAGTTTAGGTTTAGGGTTTAAGTCTATGCGTGCTTATATCGAAGTTTAAATCAACCTAAGCCGTTAGATTATCATAGGAGAAATCCCAACCGTCCAGACTAGATAGAGTTATCTAGAATTGCCACCTCTGCCCTAGTGACTCAGCAAAGGTCAGGTAAGACTCAGCAACAAGTCAGGATCGTCAAACTTCAGATCTGCCCTAGGGGGTAGGTCGACCCCCAGGTCGACCTGTACAGGGTAGGTCGACCCCCAGGTCGACCTCCTGGTCAACGAGGTTGACCTGGCCTTGGGCGGGAGAAATCCCGCCTAGCCCGCTCCCTCGTTTGAATTTTGAATTTAAACTTTAATTCTGAACTGTTATTAATTTATTTAAATTACTAAAACTTCTGAGGGCCATAACTTTCTCATACGAAGTCTGATTTACAAAAACTTGGACTCTATTCCAAGCAGAATTTCGAGACGAACGCAATGGCGTAACCCATTTCCCTTAGTTCTCACTTTAACAATTAAGTATTCTTAAATTTGTTAATTTTAGTATTCACAGAAAATTCAGGGTGTTACACCGGAGTTCCAAGCTTCCTTTGAACTGAAAACCCACCCTCTGCTGCTTTTCCACTTTAACTCCACCGCACCCAAACTAATCACCAGACCGACATCCAAGACCACCATGCCACACGCCTCACTGCCAACTATCACCGCCCCGACATGCAAACCCCCGTAACCCATATTGTCGTCCACTGCTACCATATTATCTCCGAACCGTTCCATGCATGAAAATTCGTGCCGTACTAACTTGTCCTCGTGCACCCAATTCTTGCCACTACTGGTTAGCCCGTCGGACTCTAAGAACCCACCGCCCGAAAATACTTCCAGGCACAAACCCGACCATCACGTCCTCCCATAGTTCATCATTTTCGTGCAAAACGTGGATCTCGATAAGTTGAACAAAACTGCAGTTTGAAGTGGAAGGAATGGATCAATGTGTTTAGAGAAACTTGAGGAGGAAGTTCGAGTTGTTTCGCATGAGGAGAGAGTGCAGTTTTAAACTGGCATGACATTGGGAAGTTCATTTCCTAGAAACACAAAGAAAGAAGAAAGTGGCATGTCTATTTATAGCTTGAATTACGTAGTGATCACGCTATAATTTAACATATTTTATATCCTATGTCTGTGTTGTTTTAGAGTAGCTGAGTTTACTTATACTTGGCAGGTTTGCAGAATTTTAGGTAACTGGCACTATATATCCAATTTCATAGGCCTGTGCGTTTTTCTTTTTGGTAGCTGCGCATGATTTAAAATTACAAACCTGGACGATGTTAAGGTGGAATTTGTATCAGGTGGCTTACGTATTTGGATAGGCACGGGAAATTTAGACTAGACTGATAGAAAAAAAGAAAATAGGTTGGTGTCCCTTTTCCATGTATATTCAGCCACGTGCAATGATTTTTAATGGGGATTTGGTACACATAGCATATGCAGTAGGTTATATTTTCTCTTTATTAGGTTAGTTAGGTGACCATTCAGCTTTTTGTGAAACTTAACAACGAAGACATAGCCCCATAACATGTATAAATTTTTATTTATTATTTAAATAAATTACTTAGAGTTATGCTATTATATTATCTTGTTTATACTGTTGTAAATTATTAAATAAACGTTATCGTTTATTTACGATTTTCATAGGGACTATTTTAAAATTTGAATTGGACATAACTAATAATCTATAACATGAATTCCCAATTTTTCTCTTTCGTTATAAAATTATAATCAACAAGATTCCAACCTTTCTTGTTTCACAGAAATCCAACTTATATTGGATCTGGTATATCCAATTGAAGTTCAAAACTCAATATTACGAGCTACCGCGCCATTTCAAGCTCGATTTTAAATTATATATAAATTTAGCGTTTTAAACTTCATTATATAAATGAAATATTTATATTTTAAATCCATTTAAAATAAATATTTAAAATAATAAATTAAATTTAATATTTGACTACCAAAAATACGGGACATTACAAAATGTCATTTAAAACATCATTCACAACGAACTCAAAATCATATTCCATTTAATTCCAATTTATAATTATAGATTGGAAAACTTCATTTATCCTAATTAAAAGATTTATTCTTTTCTCAACGGGTTTTAAGAACGGTGTTATTAAAGACACCATTCACTACAAACCCCAAAATCCAATTTGATATTAAACACAAGGCTCTGAATAGAAATAATATCAGTTTATATTCAATATCAAATTCTAAAACCCACAAATATCGCATTGGAAATAACGATATCTATATCTTCCAAATTCCTCAACAATATCCGTATAATTTCGGAATCCAATATTCGAAGATTATTTCTGTAACACCCCATATTTTTCTGAGAATATTAAAATAACAAATTAAAGAATAATTTATTTGAAAAGAGGAATGAGAAAAGAATGATGCTTAGAATTGTTCTAAGGTTTGTAAGAAAAAGACTTAGTAGCTCATTTGGTTAGAACATGTGACTTGCATACAAGAGGTACAGAGTTTGATCCCCGCCAGCGCCATATTTTTGTTTTAGGGGAAAGGCTAAAAAGTGGCTTAGTGTGAACGCAGTTCAAAAAGTGGTTTAGTGTGAAAATGGTTAATTATGGAGAAGTTATTAAGCCATGAAGTTTGTATGCATATGAGAGAAATATATATATAGATATATAAAAAAAATTAAATAAATATTCAAAAAAAGTTCAAAACAGCGAATCGGGAGGGGGAATAGCTGAACCGCACCATTTTTGGAGTCGACCCGAGCCCCGCTGGGTCAAGTAGAGGTCAATCCAAGGTGTTTGGCTGCCAACCCATGGTACGATTCGTCCTAAGGGCTGATATGGCATCTGAGTGGTCCAGATCAGTTCTAGGGTTAATCCTAAGGCCTAAATACCTTCCTACACCTATATATACACCCTAAGACCTAACCCTAATTCATAAAATATTATCTATGACACCATTATGCTGTCAAAATCTCTCTTAAACACTAGCCGCCGCCTCTAAATTAAATCTCAAGTGTTCATACACAATTCAATTCAAAGTTTAGAGCTTCAACAACAATTAAAGAAGATTTATCAACGTTTCTGCACCAATTTCAATTCATTTATCCTTTTCTTAAGCCACGAAAGACGAGTACAGTTATTTTCACAAATTGAATGGGATTAAAGTAACATGAAAAAGTTGTAAAAAGGATTCATATATATGTTTGTAATGAAAATCTCACCAAGTCTTCACCTTTTTGATTCATGTCATCATATGCCTATGTTTCTATGTAAAGTTCATACCTTTTATCAGTTTATTCATATTGAATCTTTTATTATGCCTCTATGCCAATCTATATGCCTCTTTATTTCATGATGATGTTTTATTCCAATTTTCTATGAATTGATTCTCTCTTCTTACCCCTATTCCTTTTATTTGTGGATCTAGGCTACCTTCGAGCCTATATTAAAAATAACCGCGAATGCGAATACGTGGGAACGATGTGGAATATTGGGAATATGGGAAAATTGGATATTATTGGATATTTTGGATAATTGGATAATATGTGAAATTGGCATTTTTGGGTATGAATTACATGGAATTGATGAAATTGCCTAAAATTGTAAATTTGTAATTGAGGCTAGTTAATGTGTAATTAGTGAAAATTTGGAATAGGCAATATTATAGACATGATTATATGTTTAATTGGATATATATGACATGAAAATTGGGTATGGGTGAAATACGATGTTAATGAACCTTTGACTCGAGATTAGGCGCAATTGTGACGTAAGACTACCCGGAACTGCCCTGCAAATCCAATGGTCACAATTGGACGTCAAAAGTAAGAGGTTAAAGGAATGAATTGTAGGCGTAACGGTTAATGACACAAGGTTAGACCCGGTTTGTGGCATAAGGCTGCCCGGAACCGCCCGACAAATCCAGCAGCCACAAAGTGTTCGGTCTAATGTGAGAGGTCATGCACCGTTCGTCATAAGGAACGAATTAAAGAATACTAACCATAATAAGACATGGGTATGGTTAGAGGGTTAAGTGGGGTGACATGTAAATTATGACATCTAAATAAGGACTTAACTGAAATAAGATAGGACATGTAAATTATGACATGTAAGTATGGACTTAACCGTAGCATGTGTAAGACATGGACATTTAAATTAAAATGGTTAAGTGGGAGAAAAACCGAGTGGGGACCAAGCATAGGTGGGAGGCTTGTGTCGGATGGGGACCCGTTTCAACTAGTAACCCGTTTGAGTATCTAATTGGGCCCGGTACTAGGCCGGGGTTGGGGCACGCTTACTGGGCCTGAATATAAGAGGTCAAAACATGAATAGCGATGGCAATGCAAGTCCAACGGGTTCATGTGCGTGCATGGGTCCGGGCTGGTAGGTAAGACGTTGTTGCATCGTGTAGTTATGGCCGTGCATTTCATGTTGGTATCGGGGTTGCCACTTTGGGTAGTGATACACCCCACTGTGGGGCTAGCATGGGTGCCTACGGGGTTTAGGGAGCCGATCGAATGGGTAGATTAAGGGTACCTTAGCGGTGGTAGGAGCAAGCCGGCACCTACGATAGCAGCTAGGTACAAGTAACTGCCAAGTTTGCCATGTGAGTACAGTTAGTGGGAAGGGATCAACCTCTAGTAAAAAGAGACTAGTAGATGTGCAGTGTAATTAAGTAATGTGGTGTAACTTAGCAAAAGTGCGGTGTAACGAAATACATGTTGGTTGAGTTGGATAGTCCTTTGGGTGCTAGTCTGATGTTGAATTCGGTCTTCGGGGTTAGTACTTGGATGGTTGTTCGCTTGGCCAAGGTGTAGGATTGTCTTAGTACTTAGGAACGGAATCATCTTGTCCATCCTTTTTATTTACCGTATCTATGTTACAGCCATATCATGATGCCTATTTTTGTCTTGATCATTTACCTTACCTATTATTTGTTAAAATTACTGGACTCACCAGACTTTATGTCTGACCCATTTTGTTTCCACCTCTTTTCTTTCCTTCCCCCCCTCAGGTTTGGAAGGAGGGAATGCTACAGCTTAGTGCTGATTTCTTTCAGTTGCTTGAAAAGGGTAGATGTATCGCTTTGGACTCTCTCATCTTTATGGACTTGCTTATGCTCAGTGGGGATGTATGTATTTATGTTATTTAAGTATTTGCTTCTTTATGTACTTTGAAGTTTTTGGAAAAGACTATTGATCCTGTTGTAATGGTTTTGGAAACTGCTTATGTAAGCTTGTTTTGAGTTATGATGCTATGAAATAAGTTTTCTCTTCCGCTGTGTTGTTTTATTTATTTATTCTTGTAATTTATCTGTTCTATACAACAATAATGCTCCATGGACATTTATGCATTCCCTTTGTGAGTGACATTAATAGACATGGGGTGTTACACGTGGTATCAGAGCCAGGTTACAAGAACAGATAAAAAGTTTTGAAAAGTGTTTTCAAAAGTATTATTTTCATAGAAAGTAATTTTAAAAACTTGTTTTAAAGAAGCTATTTTCAAGTAAAGTTTACTTTAAAGAGCATAATCCCCGCAAGCCATACAACTCTCTTTCGCTTCCCTTGTTTTGAAACTCTTTCCTTTTCTTTTCAGCATGTCTGGAGCATCTGAGATACCAGAGGGTGTTCATGTACCCGGTTGGTTTCATCAATATCTCGAGGCTAGGGCCGCTGCCGCGGGTCCGGACGACGTTCCTCCTCCTCCTACCCCAGCTCCAGTCATTCCTCCGCGTAGAGATTCTTTCTCCAAGATATGTAAAGACTTTCGTTCGATGGGTGGAAAACCTTTTAGTGGGTCTCAAACGTTAGTTGAAGCTAGAAATTGGTTGAAAGAAGTGAAGGATCTGTTTGGCATTTTCGATTTGGACGATTGTAAGAAGGTCCAATTGGCTGCTTGGTTGATGAAGGACGAAGCTTCCTTTTTGTGGGAGGTTACTAATGAAGAGCGTGCTATGGAGACATGGGCAGATTTTAGGGGAAGGTTTGAGTTGAAATTCATTTCTCAAGCTAAGGAGAGTATGTACATGGAGAGGTTCTTGACATTGAAGCAGAAAAACTTGACCGTGAAGGAGTATGTGACCGAATTTAATAAGTTAGCGAGATTTGGGCTAGAGTTGGTGAATACGCCTCACAAGAAGGCCTTGAGGTTTGCAAAGGGCCTAAATGAACCGCTTCACAGTTTGGCTATGTCCCACATTCCAATGGGGGCTATGTATGAAAAGCTTGTTGATATGGCATACATGCATGAAAAAGAGAAGGGTGTAAGTACTTTTAGGCCGCAAGATAAGGAGGATCCAAAGAAAGTCCAATAACAAAAGAAAGGTGGTAAAGAAAAGAGGAAGTGTCACAACTGTGGGACACCCGGCCATTTGAAGAAAGAATGTAGGAAGAAGAAGAAGTTCGCTTGTTATCATTGTGGTGATGCGGGTCATGCTGTGAAGGACTGTCCTAAGAAGCAAGGGCAGAGGGCAGGTTCTACTTCGGGAGGGAAGGTTCATGCTCTTAAGGCTCCGGGACAGGAAGAAGGTAGAAAAATTTCTATCGAAAATTTGATTTTCTTGTTTGATCATCCTGTCCATACTTTATTCGATTCTGGCGCATCACATTCGTTTATCTCTGCATCATTAATTGAAACACTGCATTTAAATACTAGTCTCGTTGTAGATCCTATTATAGTCTCAAATCCTATTGGTGGGTTGGCTCATTTATCCATGATTTGTAGGGATTTGAGATTTTCTATCTTAGGCATTGATTTTGAATGTAATGCTTTTATGCTTGGTTTCATGGGCTATGGGTTGATTCTAGGGATGTATTGGCTAGCAAGATACAGTGCCATCCTAGATTATGAACGAAGGGTAGTAAAATTGTTAACTCGTAGTGGAAAGACCCTTGATATTTCTTGTGTCCCTAGAGGATCGGTGATGCTTAGTTATCTTGAGTCACTTGACGCATCCAATGATGATTTACATTCTGTTCATATTGTCCGTGAATATGTTGATGTCTTCAATGAGGTGAGGGGTCTACCCCCAAAACGTGAGATAGACTTTCGTATTTATCTTGTAGACAATGTAAAACCAGTATCTCTGCCAGCACGCCACATGGCTCCTCGTGAGAGGTGGGAGCTCAGTAAGCAAGTAGGGGAGTCGCTTGAGAAGGGATTCATAAGATGTAGTATATCAGAGTAGGGTGCTCCAGTAGTATTTGCCACGAATGCAGATGGGTCCCTTAGACTTTGTGTGGACTATAGAGAACTTAATAAGCTTACTAAGAAGAATAGGCACCCACTGCCGAGGATTGACGATCTCTTCGATCAGTTAGTTGGCGCCTCAGAATTTTCGCAGTTGGACTTAGCACTGGTTTCCATCAGTTGAGAGTGGCTAAGGATAGCATAGACAAGACTGCCTTTAGGACTCCGGATGGTTTCTATGAGTTGCTTGTAATGCCGTTCGGTTTGACAAATGCCCCCGCATACTTTGTTGACTTGATGAGTAGGGTGTTTAGAGAGTACCTTAATAAATTCGTGGTGGTCTTTGTGGATGACATCTTGATCTTTTCTAAGAGCGAGGAAGAGCATGCCCTACATCTTAGGGAAGTGTTGGAGACCCTTCGAGCGCATAACCTTAAAGCTAAATTTTCTAAATGTCACTTTTGGAGGAAGGAAGTGCGATTCTTAGGGCATGTGGTTTCCAAAAAAGGGATAGCTGTGGATCCCGCGAAGGTGGTGGCCATCCAAGACTGGAAGGTCCCTAAAAATGCTACCGAGGTGAGGAGTTTCTTGGGGTTGGCAATCTACTATAGGAAGTTTATCAAGGACTTCGCAAACATATCAGCCCCATTGACACGCTTGACAAAGAAGAACCTAGTTTTCACGTGGGACGTAGATTGTGATGATGCGTTCCAATGTTTAAAGAGAGCTTTGACCACAACCCCAGTCTTAGTGTTGCCAGATGGGAGTAAGCCATTTATCGTTTATACCGATGCTTGTGGGACAAGACTAGGTGCAGTCTTAATGCAAGAGGGGAGGGTAATAGCCTATGGAGGAAGGCAGTTGAGAGTGCATGAGAGGAATTACCCTACACATGACCTAGAGTTGGCTGCTATTGTTTTCACGCTTAAGTTTTGGCGCCATTATCTTCTTGGTGAGAAACTCGAATTGTTCACAGACCACAAATTGCTAAAATACTTGTTCTCTCAGAAGGATTTGAACTTAAGGCAACAAAGGTGGATGGAATTCTTAGCGTCCTACGATTTCGAGATAGCATATACCCCTGACAAGGGTAACGTGGTGGCACACGCCTTAAGTAGGAAAAGGTTGTCCTTGAGTCCGTTGTTTGTTGAGCGACAAAGCTTAGAGTTCATATCTATGTTTGACTTTAAACCTTCCATTGACTTTGTACCCGATTTGCTAGCATCCTTAGAGGTCAGACCTACGCTTTTGGGACGGATTGGTGAGGCACAGTGTGATGACCTACAGTTGGTTGAGTAGGTAGAGAAGCTCATAAGGGGGGAGTCATCGAGCCATCTCAGTAGGTATACCCTAGATGATAAGGGTTGGTTACGTAGGGATGGTAGACTTTGTGTACCACGAGACGAGAACTTGAGGAAGACCATTCTTGATGATGCACATCGTTCGAAGATGACCATTCATCCCGGTAGGGACAAGACGTACATGGACATGAGGCGAGTTTACTTTTGGGCCGGTATGAAGAAGGATGTAGCCGAGTTTGTCGCTAAATGCTTAGTGTGCCAACAAGTAAAAGTAGAGCAAAAGAAGCCCGGTGGGTTGCTTCACCCATTGGAGGTCCCACAATGGAAGTCGGAGAGTGTCTCGATGGACTTTGTTGATGGGTTACCGAGATCGAGGAAGGGTAATACGGGGATTTGGGTCGTGGTAGACAGACTTACTAAGAGCGCCCATTTCATTCCCGTGAAGAGTAAGAGGACTGCTCCATGGTTAGCCTCTGTATACATTCAAGAGAAAGTTCGTTTGCACGATGTTCCTTCTAGCATAGTGAGCGATCGCGATCCTATCTTTACTAGTGAGTTTTGGAAGAGCTTGCTTAGAGAGGTGGAAATAGAGCGTGATGCGATGATTCGACGAGCTCCTACATGCATTCTAGGGTCGGAGATTAAGAAGTTGAGGAATCGAGAGGTCAAGCTAGTCAAAGTGCAATGGGGAGATAATGAGAGCGACGCTACTTAGGAGACGGAAGAGAAGATGCGTTCATTGTAGCCTTTTCTTTTCGAGGGTATGTCTTTTAATTTCTCCTTTATCGCTTAGCTTGTACTTATTCTATCTTTAGTATGTCCTCTCACTAGTATCTTTGGCCTTTAGATAAGGTAGTCCTATGGTTGAAACATGTGTTTGAGACATGTTATGTATGGTGGATGCATGTGGATGCAAGTGTTTGCTAGTGGTTGCTCGTGGATGCATATACACACACTTTAGGCACTAGATCGGCTCAGTCACTTTCATATTGCATATTGCATATAAATGGATGTATTTAGTCAAATGAATGTACGTTGAATGTGTGTATCATATGGATGTTGCATTTAAATGAATTGTTGTGCACACATGTAGTAATGATATGTATAGGGTTCTTTGCATACATGATGGATACATGGCACTATCATTATTTGCATTAAGAAGGTCGACTGAATCAGTGGACCGCCTGATTTTGCATTAGTATACGGACATATACACATACTATGCATATGTACATGAAAAGCATTAGAAATCTTTTAAGGACCATGGTTGCTAGTGGTTGATGGTTGAGTAGATGGATGATTGGATGGTAGGATACGTTCTTCTTGACTTAGAGATTTCGAGGACGAAATCCCTTAAGTAGGGGAGATTTTAACACACCGTATTTTCTGAGAATATTAAAATAACAAATTAAAGAATAATTTATTTGAAAAGAGGAATGAGAAAAGAATGATGTTTAGCATTGTTCTAAGGTTTGTAAGCAAAAGACTTAGTAGCTCATTTGGTTAGAACATGTGACTTGCATACAAGAGGTACAGAGTTCGATCCCCGCAAGTGCCATATTTTTTTTAGGGGAAAGGCTAAAAAGGGGCTTAGTGTGAACGCAGTTCAAAAAGTGGTTTAGTGTGAAAATGGTTAATTATGGAGAAGTTATTAAGCCATGAAATTTGTATGCATATGAGAGAAATATATATATAGATATATATAAAAATGAAATAAATAAATATTCAAAAAAAATTCAAAACAGCGAATCGAGAGGGGGAATAGCCGAACCGTACCATTTTTGGAGTGGACCCGAGCCTTGCTGGGTCGACTAGAGGTCAATCCAGGGTGTTTGGCTGCCAACCCGTGGCCCGATTCGCCTTAAGGGCTGATATGGCATCTGAGTGGTCCAGATCAGTTCTAAGGTTAATCCTAAGGCCTAAATAACTTCCTACACCTATATATACACCCTAAGACCTAACCCTAATTCATAAAATATTATCTATGACACCATTATGCTGTCAAGCTCTCTCTTAAACCCTAGCCGCCGCCTCTAAATTAAATTTCAAGTGTTCATACACAATTCAAATCAAAGTTTAGAGCTTCAACAACAATCAAAGAAGATTAATCAACGTCAATTCAACGTTTCTGCACCAATTTCAATTCATTAATCCTTTTCTTAAGCCACAAAAGGTGAGTACAGTTATTTTCACAAATTGAATGGGATTAAAGTAACATGAAAAAGTTCTAAAAAGGATTCATATATATGTTTGTAATGAAAATCTCACCAAGTCTTCACCATTTTATTTAATGTCATCTATGCCTTTGTTTCTATGTAAAGTTCATACCTTTTATCAGTTTATTCGTGTTGAATCTTTTATTATGCCTTTATGCCAGTCTATATGCCTCTTTATTTCATGATGATGTTTTATTCCAATTTTCTATGAATTGATTCTCTCTTCTTACCCCTATTCCTTTTATTTGTGGATCTAGGCTACCTTTGAGCCTATATTAAAAATACGCGCGAATGCGAATACGTGGGTACGATGTGGAATATTGGGAATATGGGAAAATTGGATGTTATTTGATATTTTGGATAATTGGATAATATGTGAAATTGGCATATTTGGGTATGAATTACATGGAATTGATGAAATTTCCTAAAATTGTAAATTTGTAATTGGGGCTAATTAGTATGTAATTAGTGACAATTTGGAATAGGAATTATTATAGACATGATTATATGTTTAATTGGATATATATGACATGAAAATTGGGTATGGGTGAAATACGATGTTAATGAACCTTTGACACGAGGTTAGGCGCAATTGTGACGTAAGACTGTCCGGAACCGCCCGACAAATCCAGCGGTCACAATTGGACGTCTAATGTGAGAGGTTAAAGGAATGAATTGTAGGCGTAACAGTTAATGATGCGAGGCTAGATCTGGTTTGTGGCATAAGACTGCCCGGAACCGCCCGACAAATCCAACGGCCACAAAGTGTTCGGTCTAATGTGAGAGGTCATGCACCGTTCGTCATAAGGAATGAATTAAAGAATACTAACCATAATAAGACATGGGTATGGTTAGAGGGTTAAGTGGGGTGACATGTAAATTATGACATGTAAATATGGACTTAACCGGAATAAGATAGGACATGTAAATTATGACATGTAAGTATGGGCTTTATCGTAGCATGTGTAAGACATGGACATTTAAATTAAAATGGTTAAGTGGGAGAAAAACCTAGTGGGGACCAAGCATAGATGGGAAGCTTGTGTCGGATGAGGACCCGTTTCAACTAGTAACCCATTTGAGTATCTAATTGGGCCCGGTACTAGGCCAGGGTTGGGGCACGCTTATTGGGCTTGAATATAAGAGGTCAAAACGTGAATAGCGGTGGCAACGCAAGTCCATCGTGTTCATGTGAGTGCATGGGTCCGGGCTGGTAGGTAAAACGTTGTTGCATCATGTAGGTATGGCCGTGCATTTCATGTTGGTATCGGGGTTGCAACTTTGGGGAGTGATACACCCCACCGTGGGGCCAGCACGGGTGCCTACGGGGTTTAGGGAGCCGATCGAATAGGAAGATTAAAGGTACCTTAGCGGTGATAGGAGCAACCCGTTTAACACCCCACCTCCGCTAGGGTCACTCACAAAGGGAATGTACTAGCTTTGGTGGAGCATTATCTAGGTGAACAAAAATATTACAAGACATAACATATAAAACAGCGGAAGAAGAACCAAATTTCATTGCTTTAAAATCTTGAAAGGTCTAAATCCTTTTACATCAAAATGCTATTAAATCCATTACATCGAAATCTGTCTTGCAATAATAAAGAAGCATAAAACCATAGTCATAAATCATTCCCCAAGTAAAACAGCCAAGCAAGCCATAGCCAAGAGAAATTCAAGCAGTACATGAAAAAGCCTTGGAGCTTGGTAAGATCCGAACTAAGCTGTATTCCCACCCTGCGAACCTGGGGGGGGGGGGACGAAAGAAAAAGAGGCGAAACAAACTGGGTCAGTCATAAAGACTGAGTAAGTCCTAGTGGCTTTCAGCATAAAAACCGGTGAAGATAATATGGCATGAATAAACTGAAAGTAAACATAGGCATGATGACAAGGTAAGCTACAGGCACGATGAATCAAGTATAACATTGCAAGGTTTCTAACAAGTATAACATCGCAAGATTTCTAAGCTTCACCATTCCACTATTTTCTTTGATTTCCTATATTCTCTGCACCAACTGTACTAGTACCCCAACCCGTATCATCCTTTCCATGTATATGTACAGTCCCTTGCCGTATATCGTACGGGTTTATCACGTATTTCTATACTACTTCAGTGAAGTGCCACCATTCTTGAAATCGTTTGGTCTGCCACCCTTGTTCTGGCTAGGTTTCCTTATCATGAACTATCGCGTGTTCAACTAGGATTTATGCCACCTAGGACCTCTAGGGATTATGCTACCTATTGAACGTTTTCTAGATTCGATTAGGGTTTATGCCACCTAGGACCACTAGGGATTATGCTACCTAACGAATTCCACGTAATGATCTATCAATCGATCGGCTCCCTACAAGTCCTAGCTCGTTCATGTGTCTGTGTCATACGGCCTAATCACGAAATGTAGTTACCTGTGCTAGGTCTACCATAGGGTGTATCAAGCCCTAGGGTGCCAACCACCGACACGAATCAAGCACGCACAGTGTAAACCTACTAATGCCCAATGCCTGTTTTTTCAACTACGGACTACGTGCACGACCATAGTCTGCCTGAACCTACAATGGCGCACCAACTCAGCCGTCGTTCTGGTCGCTTACAATCAGCCTAGTAATCGTGCCCTACCATGCCTAGTTCCAGGGTACTATGATACATCTAGTGGGTTACTGCTAAAAAGGACCGCGTAACTAGGGTTTCCGTCCAGTAGGTTAAGTGCTATCATTTTAAATTCGAGACTTAACCCCATCAGTCTAGCATGTCAAGTTGGTTAAGTGTTGTCATTCAAGTTCGTGACTTAACCCGCCTACGTGTCATGTCAAATTGGCTAAGTGTTGTCGTTCAAGTTCATGACTTAGCCCTACGAATCATGTGTCAAGTTGGTTAAGTATATTTAAGTGGTTCATGACTTGACCCTATCAAATCATCATGTCAAATTGGTTAAGTATATTCAAGCGGTTCATGACTTAACCCTATCAAATCATCGTGTCAAATTGGGTAAGTATATTCAAGTGGTTCATGACATAACCCTATCAAATCATCGTGTCAAATTGGTTAAGTATATTCAAGTGGTTCATGACTTAACCCTATCTAATCATCGTGTCAAATTGGTTAAGTATATTCAAGTGGTTCATGACTTAACCATATCAAATCATCGTGTCAAATTGGTTAAGTATATTCAAGTGGTTCATGACTTAACGCTATCAAATCATCGTGTCAAATTGGTTAAGTATATTCAATTGGTTCATGACTCAACCTTATCAAATCATCGTGTCAAATTGGTTAAGTATATTCAAGTGGTTCATGACTTAACCCTATTAAATCATCATGTCAAATTGGTTAAGTATATTCAAGTGGTTCATGACTTAACCCTATCATGTCATCGTGTCATGACCATGTTCAAGTTTCATGTCAAGTTCGTGTCAAGTTTTCAAAGCAAGTTTCATGTCAGGTCGATGTCAAATTCGTGTCCATATACAGGTTCAAGTTATAACAGCGTTGATGTTTTAAGTTTTGCCTTTTGTGAGGTTCATAATTAATGTTCATAACCAATTCATGTTTTGCCTATTCTACCCAAATCGTATTCGCATCGCACGTAAACGTGAATCGATCCATACTACGAATAAATCCAAACCTCAGAATAAAGGGAATAACATCATAACTATGATAGGCAAAAGGGGCGAGCATAAAGCGATAAAAGGGGTTACAAGACTAGCATGACATAACTTGAGATAATTGGTTACAACATCACTGGCCTAAAGGATTTCAAATCTTGCAAGATAAGGCGATAGTCGTGGTAAACGCTGACATAAAAGAATAGGCATGCGAAAGCAAGCCAAATACAAGTATAATGGATCCAATGGTTTCGGTGTACATAATAGCGAATAAACTAAGCAAGTCACACCCTTGGTATGAGATCCAACAAACTGCAAATTCGGTATACAACATGGGTTTCAATCAACTATAATAGTCCCAGGTAATTAACCCCAATAGTCATAGTCATGGTCATAGGTAGAAATCTCATAATTAAGAACCCTAAGCGATTAATCACAACAGTCATGGTTAATTATCCAAAATAGTTTTGTGCAATAGTCATAGGCAATTAATAGTAATAGTTTCAAAGTCATGGTCATAGATAACGGCCTTATGTTCATAATCATAGGTAATAATTCCCATAATCAAGAGTCATGGGTAATTAGCCACAATTGTCCTTGTCATAATCATAGGTAATAGCCTTATGTTCATTGTCATAGGCGTAGGCATAGTCTTATTTTCACAGTCATAGTCATAGGCAAAATCTTATGTCCACAGTCATAGGCATAGTCATAGTCTTATGTCATTAACAATAGTTTCAACGTCGTAGACAATATTCCCAATAGTCAAGATCCAAGAATTTATGTTACAATCTAGCATTTGAATAATAACTAGGTCCAACAACATGAATAGGCATGATTCAATCGATAAGAAATAACCCAAAGTCATGGATTCAAGAAGAGACAAAAACATATCTAAATAGATAATCAAGCTTAGGTCCAATTTCATTTCATTCCATGCCCACATTAAATTTAACAAGTTTAAATCTCAAAGTAACTAGAACTTATAGAGCGTGGATCGAGAATTAGAGTGCAGAGATTTGATTCTGGAAACGGTTACTGCAGTTGTTGAATCTCTATTTGTTTAGTCTTGTTCTAGTTGAAAACCCCCAATTTGCAATTCCTAGCTGTTGTCTTGACGAAGAAGAAGTAGTCTCTTTTTAATTTAGATATTATCATTTTGATTTTCACAAAGGTAGCATAAGGACAGAATGAAATGGTGTAGAGAGAATGAGGCTAGGGGGCTGTTTATATAGGGTTAGGCAGACGAATCTTGTCACGAAACATGTCTAAATACATCAGAATGCATCTGGTTCAGAAAATAGGTCCGGGAGGCAGGTCGACCCCCAGGTCGACACTATGGTCGACCTGGTCCCTGGGAGGTCGACACTATAGTCGACCCCAGGTCGACCTGGTCCATGGGCGGGAATTTTCCCGCCCAGCCTATTCTGGGGTTTGAATTCGAATTTCAAATTTGAATTTCGAGCGGTTTTTTATTCTGAAAATTCCTGAAACTTTGGAGGGTCATATCTCCATCATACGGACTCCGATTCTTGCAAACTCGAACTCTTTTTCAAGCAGAATTTCGAGATGAACGCAATGGGGCGGACCGTTTCCCTTGATTCTTATTTTAAAATTTTATTTTGCCTTGATTTCTTGTTTAACATGTTATAAAAATTCGGGTTGTTACATTCTCCCCTCCTTAAAGGATTTCGTCCCCGAAATCTTCAAGTTAAGAAGAATTTGTCCAACCATCCAATCATCCATCTACTCAGTCATCAATCACAGGCATCCATTGTCCGTAAGAGATTTCTAATGCTGTATGAACATATGCAGAAAGTGTGTGTATATGTTCCTTGTCTAATGCAAATGATCAGGCCTGATTGATCTTCTCCACGCAAAATATGTTTAGTGCCATGAATCCAACATGTATGCAAATAGTTCTAATCACATAAACACTATATGTTTGCTCAAACATCCATCCATATGCAACATTTTCATGATAACACATTCAATTTCATCCATACATGTATAAACACTCATGCATATGCAATATGGAAATGTGTCTGAGCCGATCTAGTGCCTAATGTGCGTTATGCAACCATGAGCAACCACTTGCGACCACTTGCAACCATTAATCATAACATGTCTCAAACACATGTTTCACCTACTTGTTCCTACCTAAAGATATAGCCGAATGATAGAAGCAAGTAAAAATTTTGTGCCCATTAGGCAATGTCAAAGATGGAAATCTACGTCACATATATACTGAATAGGTGAAGAACTCCCTAAGCACCAGCCCATATCCTATTAAACCCAAAAAGTTTAGTCAACCCAACGGACATCCTCAAACCCCAACATATACCATAACCAGATGAGTCATACTCCTTATGGGGTTTGCAATAGAAATAAGATTGAGAATAGGACCAAGAGGATATACTTGAAAGATAGCATGCAAATTGGCTCTACAGGAAAAGAGGGATCAATGATATACTCTTAAAAAGGAGATATGATGCGCGTATCTAGTCTTCCATCTTCTAAGTCGCATTTCCTTGAGCTTAACTCCATTGTGCTTGGACCGTCTTTAGCTTCACAATTTCGTAGCTTCTTAATTCCTATTTCCAAAATATGAGTTGGAACTTATTTCACTGTCGCCTCTCGTTCCACTTTCACTTATTCTTTTTCTAGTATACTCGACTTAAACATAACTGCGTACTCATGGTTTCATGCAAGCTCTCCAAAATTCACTAGTGAATTTCGGATCTCGTTCACTTACTAGAAGGTATTCCACATAAATGAATTATCTCTTGAAAATAAACAAATGCCAACCATGTTGCCAAGTGTACTTACTAAGGTGATTTTCTATAACTCATGCATAAGCGAAATGAACCATCCGCCTTAGTGGCGAACACTACTCGAGCAGATCGATAAATGTATCAAGAGATTCTAGGTAACTAAACAAGGAAGAACCCTAAGGGTTACACTAGACTTCGAGGGCATTACCAAGTCAAGTCAAGAGTCTAACTACCCTCTTTTCATACTCGAGAATGGTATCATTTCTGGACAACCACTCCATCCCTATAATCAACCCATAGCCAAAAAACATAAGCTTTAATTCTAAACTCAACACTTAGCATAGACATTCTCAAATCCAAACAAGTCATGAATAAATGAGCTGATTCCCCAATGGGATTTGAGACAAAAATGGGATCCTCTACTACGCTAGTACTAAGGTGCAGAGACTCAACTATCGAGGCAGAATTAAAAGGATGCGATGTACAAAAACAAAGTTCTAATGGGATAATAGAAAAGAAAAGCTAAACCTTTAACAGAAACATTCCACCTTTCTTCGGTACGCTAGTAGTGAGACCATACAATTGCCCTCTCGACGATCTTTTCCTTATCCTATAATACTTAACTACATGTCCCTTTTTTTACCATACTAAAGATACTCTCTCTTGTCATGGGTTTTGTTATTCTTTTACTTTGACCTCTTTCCTTTCACTTTTTTCCTTTTCGTGGATTACGCCTTATCAACAAGTTTCTCATCCTTAGGCTTGTGTTCTTTATCCTCGTTCTTACTATCCTTGCGTAGTTTGTTGACAAGTTTCTCGAAAGCTACCTCCATCGCACGACAACTCTACAAAGCTTGAAATAAGATTAGACGCAGATGGAACTACTACGGCTACAGATGGAAGTTGGGCACTTCTTTGCCCTCCTACATGTGTCGCATGTCTACAAACTATGGTGAAAAAGAAAGAGAGAAGAGACTCAAGGAGAGAATTAAAAGATAGTGCATATGGCTTTGGGGAATATGCCTTTCGTAAAACGAAACTTTTCTTGAAAAATGCTTCTTTGTAAATGGTTTTGAAAATAATTTCAAAAGGTTTTATAAACTTTTGCCCAGTCTGGTAACCTTCTGCTCTGATACTAAATGTAACATCCCACCTCTGCTAGTGTCACTCACAAAGGGAATGCACTAGCTTTGGTGGAGCATTATCTAGGTAAACAGAAATATTACAAGACAGAACATATAAAACAGCGGAAGAAGAACCAAATTTCATTGCTTTAAAATCTAGAATGGTCTAAAGCCTTTTACATCAAAATGCTATTAAATCCATTACATCGAAATCTGTCTTGCAATAGTAAAGAAGCATAAAACCATAGTCATAAATCATTCCCCAAGTAAAACAGCCAAGCAAGCCATAGCCAAGAGAAATTCAAGCAGTACATGAAAGAGCCTTGGAGCTTGGTATGATCCGAAGTAAGCTGTATTCCCACCCTGCGAACCTAGGGGGGGAACGAAAGAAAAAGAGGCGAAACAAACTGGGTCAGTCATAAAGACTGAGTAAGCCCTAGTGGCTTTCAGCATAAAAAACAGGTGAAGATAATATGGAATGAATAAACTGAAAGTAAACATAAGCATGATGACAAGGTAAGCTACAGGCACGACGAATCAAGTATAACATTGCAAGGTTTCTATCAAGTATAACATCGCAAGATTTCTAAGCTTCACCATTCCACTATTTTCTTTGATTTCTTATATTCTATGCACCAACCGTACTAGTTCCCCAACCCGTATCATCCTTTCCATGTATAAGTACAGTCCCTTGCGGTATATTGTACGGGTTTATCCCGTATTTCTATACTACTTCAACGTAGTGCCACTATTCTTGAAATAGTTTGGTCTGCCACCCTTGTTCTGGCTAGGTTTCCTTATCATGAACTATCGCGTGTTCAACTAGGATTTATGCCACCTAGGACCACTAGGGATTATGCTACCTATTGAACGTTTTCTAGATTCGATTAGGGTTTATGCCACCTAGGACCACTAGGGATTATGCTACCTAACGAATTCCACGCAACGATCTATTAATCGATCGGCTCCTTACAAGTCCTAGCTCGTTCATATGTCTGCCTCATACGGCCCAATCACGAAATGTAGTCACCTGTACCATAGAGTGTATCAAGCCCTAAGGTGCCAACCACCGACACGAATCAAGCACGCACAGTGTAAACCTACTGGTACCCAATGCCTGCTTTTTCAACTTCGGACTACGTGCACGACCATAGTCCGCCTGAACCTCCAATGGCGCACCAACTCAGCCGTCGTTCTGGTCGCTTACAATCAGCCCAGTAATCGTGCCCCACCCTGCCTAGTTCCAGGGTACCATGATACATCTAGTGGGTTACAGCTGAAAAGGACCGCGTAACTAGGGTTTCCGTCTAGTAGGTTAAGTGTTGTCATTTTAAATTCGAGACTTAACCCCATCAGTCTAGCATGTCAAGTTGGTTAAGTGTTGTCATTCAAGTTCGTGACTTAACCTGCCTACGTGTCATGTCAAATTGGCTAAGTGTTGTCGTTCAAGTTCATGACTTATCCCTACGAATCATGTGTCAAGTTGGTTAAGTATATTTAAGCGGTTCATGACTTAACCTTATCAAATCATCGTGTCAAATTGGTTAAGTACATTCAAGTAGTTCATGACTTAACCCTATCAAATCATCGTGTCAAATTGGTTAAGTATATTCAAGTTGTTCATGACTTAACCCTATCAAATCATCGTGTCAAATTGGTTAAGTATATTCAAGTGGTTCATGACTTAACCCTATCAAATCATCATGTCAAATTGGTTAAGTATATTCATGTGGTTCATGACTTAACCCTATCAAATCATCGTGTCAAATTGGTTAAGTATATTCAAGTGGTTCATGACTTAACCCTATCAAATCATCGTGTCAAATTGGTTAAGTATATTCAAGTAGTTCATGACTTAACTCTATCAAATCATCATGTCAAATTGGTTAAGTATATTCAAGTGGTTCATGCCTTAACCCTATCATGTCATCGTGTCATGACCATGTTCAAGATTCATGTCAAGTTCGTGTTAAGTTTTCAAAGCAAGTTTCATGTCAGGTCGATGTCAAGTTCGTGTCCATATCCAGGTTCAAGTTATAACAGCGTTCATGTTTCAAGTTTTGCCTTTTATGAGGTTCATAATTCATGTTCATAACCAATTCATGTTTTGCCTATTCTACCCAAATCGTATTCGCATCGCACGTAAACGTGAATCGATCCATACTATGAATAAATCCAAAACCTCAGAATAAAGGGAATAACATCAAAACTATGATAGGCAAAAGGGGCGAGCATAAAGCGATAAAAGGGGTTACAAGACTAGCATGACATAACTTGAGATAATTGGTTACAACATCACTGGCCTAAAGGATTTCAAATCTTGCAAGATAAGGCGATAGTCGTGGTAAACGCTGACATAAAAGAATAGGCATGCGAAAGAAAGCCAAATACAAGGATAATGGATCCAATGGTTTCGGTGTACATAATAGCGAATAAACTAAGCAAGTCACACCCACGGTATGAGATCCAACAAACTGCAAATTCGGTATACAACATGGTTTTCAATCAACTATAATAGTCCCAGGTAATTAACCCCAATAGTCATTGTCATGGTCATAGGTAGAAATCTCATAATTAAGAACCCTAAGTGATTAATCACAACAATCATGGTTAATTATCCAAAATAGTTTTAGGCAATAGTCATAGGCAATTAACAGTAATAGTTTCAAAGTCATGGTCATAGATATTGGTCTTATGTTCATAATCATAGGTAATAATTCCCATAATCAAGAGTCATGGGTGATTAGCCACAATTGTCCTTGTCATAATCATAGGTAATAGCCTTATGTTCACTGTCATAGGCGTAGGCATAGTCTTATGTTCACAGTCATAGTCATAGGCATAGGCAAAATCTTATGTCCACAATCATAGGCATAGTCATAGTCTTATGTCATTAACAATAGTTTCAATGTCGTAGACAATATTCCCAATAGTCAAGATCCAAGAATTTATGTTACAATCTAGCGTTTGAATAATAACTAGGTCCAACAACATGAATAGGCATGATTCAATCGATAAGAAATAACCCAAAGTCATGGATTCAAGAAGAGACAAGAACAAATCTAAATAGATAATCAAGCTTAGGTCGAATTTCATTTCATTCCATGCCCACATTAAATTTAACAAGTTTAAACCTCAAAGTAACTAGAACTTACAGCGCGTGGATCGAGAATTAGAGTGCAGAGATTTGATTCTGGAAACGGTTACTGCAGTTGTTAAATCTCTATTTGTTTAGTCTTGTTCTAGTTGAAAACCCCCAATTTGCAATTCCTAGCTGTTGTCTTGACGAAGAAGAAGTAGTCTCTTTTTAATTTAAATATTATCATTTTGATTTTCATAGAGGTAGCATAAGGATAGAATGAAATGGTGTAGAGAGAATGAGGCTATGGGGCTGTTTATATAGGGTTAGGCAGACGAATCTGGTCACGAAACAAGTTTAAATACATCAGAATGCATCTGGTTCAGAAAATAGGTTCGGGAGGCAGGTCGACCCCCAGGTCGACACTAAGGTTGACCTAGTCCCTGGGAGGTCGACACTAAAGTCGACCCCTAGGCCGACCTGGTCCATGGGCGGGAATTTTCCCGCCCAGCATGTTCTGGGGTTTGAATTCGAATTTCGAATTCGAATTTCGAGCTGTTTTTGATTCTGAAAATTCCTGAAACTTCGGAGGGTCATATCTCCCTCATACAGACTCCGATTCTTGCAAACTCGGACTCGTTTTCAAGCAGAATTTCAAGATGAACACAAATGCACCGCCCGTTTCCCTTGATTCTTATTTTAAAATTTAATTCTGCCTTGATTTCTTGTTTAACATGTTATAAAAATTCGGGTTGTTACAACCCGGCACCTACGATAGCAGCTAGGTACAGGTAACTGCCAAGTTTGTCATGTGAGTACAATTAGTTAGAAGGGGTCAACCTCTAGTAAAAAGAGACTAGTAGATGTGCGGTGTAATTAAGTAATGTGGTGTAACTTAGCAAAAGTGCGGTGTAACGAAATACATGTTGGTTGAGTTGGATAGTCCTTTTGGTGCTAGTTTGATGTTGACTTCGGTCTTCGGGGTTAGTACTTGGAGGGTTGTTCGCTTAGCCAAGGTGTAGGATTGTCTTAGTACTTAGGAATGGAATCATCTTGTCCATCCTTTTTATCTACCTTATCTATGTTACAACCATATCATGATGCCTATTTATGTCTTGATCATTTACCTTACCTGTTATTTGTTAAAATTACTGGACTCGCCAGACTTTATGTCTGACCCGTTTTGTTTCCACCTCTTTTCTTTCCTTCCCCCCTCAGGTTTGCAAGGAGGGAATACTACAGCTTAGTGCCGATTTCTTTCAGTTGCTTGAAAAGAGTAGATGTATCGCTTTGGACTCTCCCATCTTTATGGCTTTGCTTATGCTCAGTGGAGATTTATGCATTTATGTTATTTAAGTATTTGCTTCTTTATGTACTTTGAAGTTTTTGGAAAAGACTATTGATCCTGTTGTAATAGTTTTGGAAACTACTTATGTAAGCTTGTTTTGAGTTATGATGCTATGAAATAAGTTTTATCTTCCGCTGTGTTGTTTTATTTATTTATTCTTGTAATTTATCTGTTCTATACAACAATAACGCTCCATGGACATTGATGCATTCCCTTTGTATGTGACATTAATAGACATGGGGTGTTACCATTTCCAATCAAATCCATTCCAATTTATAGTTGGAAAACTCTAATTATTTTAAAATCCATCTCTTAATCCAATTTATTCTTTCTAAATTCATTGGATTATTACGATACTTATTAACTAGTTTGTTTTGATAAAAATATATTTTTATCTTTTCAAACTTGATTTTTTCATCCAAAATCTTTCGAAATCATTCATTATGATTTTACATGATTTTTCCATATTTTTAATAATTTTATTAAGGCACTTACCGTCGGTTTCCAATAACGGCCACCGAACTGCATCCATAGCGACCTTTTTTGAAATTGATTTGGACATAACTTGAAATCAAACTGTTCAAATTTAAATCTCTTATATTCATTGAAAGATCTTTTCGATATGAACCCAACGGTTCCAGTTTTAGGAGAATCCGACGGTCGGATCTCTTGTTACATGAATTTGAAGTTAATGGTTGTAATTCACGAACGGTCGCTGCGCGACGCATTCTATTAAAGCCATTAAATATATATAATATATATTTCATCAATTTCCATTTAAAATGTATTTTATAAGTCGTTTATAAATTCGTTTGAAAATGATTTCAACTTCATTTTTAATTTTAAATCAAAATTGAATGTTCTATATCATTATAATATTAAAATGATAATATTTTCAAAATATCAGATTTTGAAATCAAATCTTTTTGATATTCATTATAAAATGAATAAAATCAACAGAAAAATCCATTCGAGTTAAAATGATGTACATCTACTTATCTCGGCTTCATATATTTCAATATTTTCGCATCCATCCAAAATAGGACATCAAAATCATATTTTGATTATTCACTGAATATTATTTCAAAATATTCGTTCATATTCTGAATGGCGATTGCGAGTCAATCAATTACCATATAATTTCAGTTATATGGATTTCATACATCGCATGTATTCAACAATAATGATAAATAATCATTAAACATTCAAACATCATCCAAGGTGCATTCTACAACTGTATAAGCATTAAAATAAATAAATAAATAACGCTCACCACAGTATGTCTGCCAATCGATTGACATACCACTAAATATTGGGATTAGTGTATGTCAAATATCATCCCAATACTCGTGTAGGATTTCAAACAACAACAATGAATCCAAATTAATAACTATTTAATGAAATCAACCAATTCTAATTCTATTCGAATTATTTTTTTAATTAACCAAATTTTCACTGTTTAAATTATAAAGAGATATTTATACTTTAATTTCAACTACCATATTAATGTTAACATTATTTTTAATATGTTAATCATCACAACATAATACAGTCAATTAAATCATTCATGGTTTTCAAACGACAATGATGTGAGCTAACTGGCACCGTATAACAGTTTATGATTTGAAACAGATAAAAATTATCACTGACAATTCATATATTTTTAGTTATAAAATAAACAGCCATATAAATATTTTAGTGAGAGAGAGTTATCACTTTGGTTTCCACTCCATCATTCTTTATTTGAGGATTGTTTTAATAAAATTAAACTACCGTTTAATTTTATCAAAAACTGCAGCAGCTTTGTTTCCGTTCTGGTTAGTTCCATGTTGTAGAGTTTTCCACCACGATTTCAACACATCTAAAATCGTCGGATTTCGACCTCGTATGAAAAAGATATGGTAGTTTATACATTAATTACTTCGTTAAGATAATTAATATATTATTTAACCAAATTAATTACTTTAATTAATCCATCTTCATTGTTTAAACTCCAGGTCACTCAAACCCGTCATCGTTGATTACTAGGGCTGAAAATCACTCCCGCCACAAGCTTCTAGACCCCGATCAACTAGCTCCATCACGACGGCCATCACGAGAGACTCCACCACGTTGAATTGGGGACCACTTTTACCTTCTGCCGCCAAGAGAAACGCCTCCAAAACCGCCGACTTTGAGCACCAATCCCGGTTGATTTACTTTGAATAATCAGATCTTGGCCGTTGAATTTATTGAGCTCGAGAAGCTCTTTTATCTTCCCTTTAGAAGTTCGATTTAATTTTGCATGGATTTTGAGAGATTGAGGGATGAATCTCGATTCGTTCTGGCCATTAATTCGTTGAGAGCGGCGGCTTGAAGAAGGGTTGACCACGCTGGAAGAAAATGGGGGTTTTGACCCTTTTTAACCATATATTTACGTAAATTATAATACAGGAAAATAGTGTGAAGGACAAAATGAACAAAAAATTGTTTCATAAGGACAAGAGACTAAATTTTTTTCCACAAGGACAAATTTTAATATAAAGGGAGGAATTATGGTGGGCCCCCGAATTCCTCCCTTTACATTAAAATTTGTCCTTATGGATACAATTTTAGCCGCTTGTCCTTATGGAACAATTTTTTGTTCATTTTGTCCTTGAGGCTAAAAATTCCATTATAATATTAATTTAATTCCAAAAAGTGAGATTTTGCATTTGAACTCCAAATCAAACCCAACGACTGTCATTTCTAACCAAATACCCCCATTTCAGACACAAAGGAATACGTTTTGTAAAACAATTCAACTTTTCTATCAGTTTTCATCAAAATTAAAATATAAATTAACATAACGGTCAACATTGAATTCCAACGTACATTTTAGTTTACCAGGGCCACATACTGACTCCAAAAATTATGAAAATTGAAATCCAGCTATATTTTGATGATACAGTTCTAACAAAATTAATTTCATCGAATTTGGAGACCTTTTGAAAAATGGCTTTTTTAACTGGTCGATTAAACTTAAATTGAAAACACATTTAAATTTAATATGCTCATATTTTAATTCCAAAAATTATGAAATTTTAAATCTGATTATAATTTGACATTCCGGATCCAACAAAATTGGTTTCTCAAAAATAGTGGTCGTTTGCAAAATGGCTATTTTTAAGGGCTATATATATATAAATTCCATAGCGACTATTTTGAATTTTAAACTGGACATAACTTTTAATTTTCAAAGTGAAATCTCAGTTTCTCACATTTATTAGAAAGATATAATTAAACAGATTCTAACTTTCTTGTTTTACTGAAATCCGATTTATATTGAATTATGTACATTCAATTGAAATTAAAAATCAAATTTTCAAACTACCGCGCTGTGACGGCCCGCCTCGCACCAACCGACATTTACTCCAAAAGTGCGCTGTACACATGTCCAGTTAGCACGGAACGGGTCGTCAGAAGGAAAGGGAAGAAGGAAATGAACTAAAAAAGAACCTGTAGAATGTCTCACAGCGCATAGAATAAAATATAATAATAACATACTTGACATAAAACAGGTGAGACAGTGCACAAACTGAAACAACTAACATGGCAGCGGAAAATGTAAGTACAGCTTATGATCCAAAGTTAAACATTATTACAACTTTTCAAACCGTCTCAAAGCAAAAGCAAGATAAAGGAGGTACATTACTAATGCCCAAGTAGCGACCACCAACGACACAGGGAGAATATCTATATATCATACGTGGAAGCCTCCTGCCCGCCTCCGAATCAGCTACTCGCGCATTACCAGCTAACCTGTCTCTAGTCTGCTCGTGTGAGCACCCAGAGTAATAAGAGGAGACATAAAACTCTGGGTCAGACATAAAGCCTGGTATGAGCGATAAGCATCTAAAGTGAACAATAACATGTAGACAAAACATACCTGAACCTGGACCTGCAACCAAAGAGTTAGCACTACATACTGTACAACACTCTAAGGTGCCATATCAAATGGTGTAAAGATACAGAGGTGGGGGTGTGCATGTCATAGTGACGGCAAACAATCAAACATAGCATCCATCCTCACATCTCTCACTCAGTGCGTAAAGCATACGATATTCACCCCTTCGATCACCCAACATACCTTGCTACGATCACTTTGCTCCATGAAGTCATAAATGGCTTCACTGCACTAATAATGTAGCCACAAATCCTTCGCTATGTCCACTTTGCCCCATGGAGTCACAAGGACCCCACTGCACTGGCTCATAGCCTTACTAATCCTTACTATGTCCACTCTGCCCCATGGAGTCACAATGACCCCACTGCACTGGCTCATAGTCTTACTACGCATCACTTTGCCCCTCGAGTCGTAATGACTCTACTGCACTGATAACGTAGTCTTGCTACCTTCACCTTGCCCCTCGAGTCGTAATGACTCTACTGCACTGATAAGTAGCCCATCATCCATTCTCAGTGGTGAATCGAAGTTATGAACGTCGACAACACCTTAGCAAACGTCCCGCAGCAAAGCCCAACCATGAAGTGAACTCATTGGTTCCCCATTGGATCCTGAGCTCTAACTTCCATTTGGACTACATTTGCATTTCGGGTTATTGGTCATCACCGGATCGGTTCGGCCTTTATCGTCTTTCAATGGATCGTGGTACCCTCCAGTTCGTGGTTCCCTGAAGGCCTTCAGTTCGTGACCGTGCTTCCTCACCGGTTCCGATCGTGCTCCACCTTCGTCAGGTCGGATCGGGTCGAGGCACTCCCACTAGTTCGGGTCGTGCTCCATAGCTCGTGGCGCTTCCCTTCGGTCGTGATGCTACTCCCCCTTCAGATCGTGGATGCACATCGGTTTGGATCGTGAGTTTCTGAAGTGGATCGGGTCGGATCGGAGATGGCATGCGATCGGGTGCTCCAGCACGTGACGCGGTTCGAGTTCGAGCTCCTCCCACCATTGGATCGTGGTCTCCGGTCCGGGTTGTGGCACATAGGGTGATCCGCGATCCGGTCCCTGCACAACTTCCCTGCGACTTGTTTTACGCCATTCGACGGCGTTTTCGACCAATCTAACACTTCTAAACAATCACAAAGCATACCATACAGTCATAGCAACAAATAGAAGTGACCTCAAACACCAAAACATCAATATGATAAATCAAAATGGATCAAACATAGCCAAAACCCCATATTTTCCCTTAAACATGTTTAGGTGAAACTAATGATAGGATTAGCAAAACTTAACCAAATTAACCCAAATTCATATCAGAGGTCTAAAACATCATTTAAGAATTTGTAAACATTTTTCCAGAATTTTGTCATGTTTAAATTTGCTAATTAACACTAATTACCCTTAATTAGCCATAATTAGTGAGGAACTATGCAAATCACTCACCTTAGCCACAAATAAACTAAGATCTGAAAGAAATCTCTGATTTGATGCAAATCCCAATGTTAAACAGCAGCTCCAATGTTGATTTGGTGTAGATCTCCCTTGATTTAATGTTGCTAAGCTTAATCCTTGATCAAAAGATGAGTTGGAGGTGATTTAGAGGTTGGAGGCCATTTTTAGGGTTTCTTGGAGGTAAGTGGAGGCTAGAAAACTGAAATGGAATGATTATCTACTTCATTTTAGCCTCCCCATAACCCTAATCCCGAAATGGGTTATGGGCCTATTCACTTATCACCCTATTTGGCCCGGTTAAGCAGTTTTTCACCCTCAAAACCTTATTTCAGCCATATCTCCCAAACGGTAAGTCCGTTTGGCTATTATGACCACTCTACGGAAAGGTAAACCATCAAACGAATCTAATGGAAGTGGTTTCAGGTCAAAATTCCTTTCCAATCAAAAGTTATAGCCAAAACAGTACCAACTAGGGGCAAAATGGTCATTTAAAAATCGACAAAAATCATGCACATGGGAAATGACTCTAATGGATGTTTCCCAAAGTTACATGGCCATACGACTTCATATGGGAAAGAAATAAATATTCTACGATCCTCCGATGCGTAGAATGCGGGTCGTTACACTCTCCCTCCCTTAAGAAATTTCGCCCCCGAAATTCCCTAACCAAACCACACAAAAGGGTCCCGCATGCCTATCAATCATAAAACAACCATCAAATATGCAAAACAAGTAAAATAAGTCTATCCTAGCATGCGGAATAACTAAATCGTAAAGTAAATCTTACCAGGCAAAGAGTTCTGGATACGCCTTCCTAATGCTCTCCTCTGTCTCCCAAGTACAATCATTCTCGTTCTCGCCCCACTGAACCTTGACTAGCTTCATCGCCTTCCTTCGAAGTTGCTTCGTATCGTGCCCCACAATACGAATCGGCTTGCGGTTCCCAACCGCCTCCAGTTCTACTTCGAAGTCCTCTAACTGATCAGGTGAAATAGTCATATCTGAGTCATGAACGAACTTCCTTAGTTGGGAAACATGAAACACATTATGAACTCCCGCCATCTTCTCTGGTAAGCCAACTCTATACGCCAAATTCCCGACTAGTTCAAGAACATGGAATGGGCCAACAAATCTTGGTGCCAATTTGCCTCTCCTGCCAATCGTATCACGCTCTTCAACGGAGAAATTTTGACGAACACCAAGTCACCAACGGAGAATTTCAAGTCTCTTCTCCTCTTATCAGCATAACTCTTCTGCCTATCTTGGGCAGCTTTCATTCGTTGTTGAATGATCTTAATTTTATTTGAAGTTTCCCTCACCACATCTGGTCCAAGCATAAACTTCTCGCCAGTCTCTATCCAACATGATGGTGAGTTGCACGGTCTTCCGTACAAAGCTTCATATGGAGCCATACCGATACTGGATTGGTAGCTATTATTATATGAAAACTCTACTAGATGCAAATGACCATCCCATGATCAACCAAAATCCAATATACAAGCTCTCAAAAGATCTTCCAATATACGATTCACCCTCTACGTCTGACCGTCGGTCTGAGGATGATATGCGGTACTGAGATGTAATCCTGACCCTAGAGCCTCTTGTAAGCTCTTCCAAAATCCACTAGTGAACAATGGGTCTCGGTCACTCACAATGCTTTTAGGTACTCCATGAAATCTCACTACCCACTTCATATACAATTCTGCCAACTTGGCTGCCGTTCTGGTCGGTTTGACTGGTATAAATCTTGTGCTCTTAGTCAATCGATCCACAATTACCCAAATGCTATCATATCCCGATCTAGTCCTTGGTAAACCATCGATGAAATCCATCGAGACTTGCTCCCATTTCCACTCGGGAATTTCTAATGGTTGCAACAACCCACTAGGCTTCTTTTGCTCGGCTTTAACTAGCTGGCGATTCATGCATTTGGATATAAACTTCCCAACGTCTCTTTTCATCCCTTCCCAGTAGTAAGTCTGTTTCATGTCTCGATACATCTTATTACCACCGGGATGTATAGTCAGTTTTGAGTGATGACATTCTCTAAGCACTTCATCCCTCAAACCATTCACGTTGGGCCCAACTAGTCTTCCATTCTTTCTAAGCCATCCCTCTCGATCAAGCCCATACACATTCATCTCCTCACCGTCGACGTCCATCTCTAACTTGGAGATGATTTCTAATAGATTAGGATCGTCCCTCTGGCTGGAACCAATCCGCTCTATCAAAGTGGGTCTGATCGCCAAGCTAGCTAGCATGACTAGATCCAATTCGCACTTTGGTCTGAAATCAAACCCCGCGATATACTCCAGTTGCTTCCACTCAAGAAACATAGCCCCTAAGCTGGCATGTCTCATACTCAAGGCATCGGCTACCGCATTACCCTTCCCAAGTGTGTATGCGATATCAAAATCATACGAAGCCAAGAACTCTAACCATCTCTGCTGACGGAGATTTAGATCTTTCTGGGAGAAGAGATACTTTAACGATTTATGATTGGTAAACAACTCAAATATTTCTCCCAAGAGATAATGTCTCCACATCTTTAATGCGAACACAATCACCGTCAATTCCAAATCATGGGTAGGATACTTCTTCTCATGCGGCTTTAGCTGTCGACTAGCATAAGCTACAACCCTACCTCCTTGCATCAAAACAGCACCTAACCCGGTACCACAAGCATCAGTGTATACCGTCATCTCTTCATTCCCCTTAGGAATGACTAACACTGGCGCACGCGTCAACTTTTCCTTTAGACTCTTGAATGCATTCTCACACACTCCGTCCTAGACGAAGGACTGATTCTTCTTAGTCAATTGAGTCAACGGTGCTGCTATCTTGGAGAAGTCCTGGATAAACTTACGATAATATCCAGCTAACCCCAAGAAACTTCTTACATCTGTTGCATTCTTGGGTGTAGGCCAATCCTGTACCGTAGCCACCTTCGCAGGGTCCACGGCAATACCACTCTCTAAAACAACATGACCCAAGAATCTCACTTCCCTTCTCCAAAAATGACACTTAGAGAATTTCGCTTTCAATTGGTGTTTCCTCAACACCTCCATCACTATCCTCAAGTGTCCCTTGTGTTCCTCCTCTGTCCTTGAGTAAACAAGGATATCATCCACGAACACAAGAACAAACTTATTCAACTGATCTCTGAATACTCGATTCATAAGATCCACAAAGTAGGCTGGTGCATTGGTCAACCCAAATGGCATGACCAACCACTCATAAAATCCAGACGGCGTCCTAAATGCCGTTTTCGGAACACTCTCATCTGCTACTCGAAGCTGATGAAATCCTGTCGCGAGGTCCAACTGGGAGAACACTCTTGCTCCTTCCAGTTGATCAAACAAATCATCTATCCGCGGTAGAGGATACTTATTTTTCCTCGTCACCTTATTCAACTCGCGATAGTCCACACACAAACGAAGGGAACCATCTGCCTTAGTGGCAAACACAACTGGTGCTCCCCACTCGGAGACACTCCTAATAAATCCCTTCTTCAAAAGATTACTGACTTGCACCCCGAGCTCTCGCTGCTTCCTTGGTGCCATACGACGAAGTGGCATCACTATAGGTCTGGCATCTTTCACTAAATCAATACGGAACTCAATCTCTCGGTGTGGTGGAAGCTCGGTCACCTCCTCGAAGACGTCCGGATACTGGCCAACCACGGGCACATCTGACAACTCATCCTGCGGGATGTCGAGGGAATTTACAAAACTAGCCATAACGCATCACTAGGTAGACTACCAAACACTACCCTCCGCCCATCATCCGCCCTCACTGTCACCAAAAAGCCCTCACAGTCTACCACCACCCCGTATCTTTGGAGCCAATCGACTCCCAATATAATGCCATACCCAGTAAAGCCCAAAACAAAGCAATCACAAACAAACATACATCCATGACTCGATAAGACCAAATTTCTGCAAATCATACTAAGGCTAGTCGAACCACCAATCGGGTTTGTCACAACCACTGGTCTATCGACTATCTCGGGTTCCAGTCCCAACCTATCTACCAGGTCACTAGATATGAAGGAACGGGAAGCCCCAGTATCAAACAAAACTCGAACTGGTACATCATAAATAGAAAGCATACCTTGAATAACAACATTCTTTCCTTTCTCCGCCGCAGTTGGGGCATTCGACGAAGAAGGAACAGCATCAATAGCATATGCTTTCACAATCTGCTTCTCCTTAAGAGGTTGCGGGCACTTATCCTTCAAATGTCCCACTTGACCACAGTTGAAGCACTTCTTATCCGCTGGCTTGGCCCGACAATCTTTAGCATAATGGCCCTTCTTACCACAGCTGAAGCACTCAACATCTTTCTTGCTCTTTTTCTGGCCACCCTTAGATTGGTCCTGCTTCCTCTTATTCTGAGAGTTATTCTTGCCTCCACTGCATGCTTGTGGCTTTGGCCCTTCTGCAGATGCAGCCTCAGTCTTTGACTTAGGGTAAAGACTCTCTGATCTCAAAGCTTTCCCCACAATCGATTCAAAAGTCTCATCGATGTGGTTGATAAGTCTTTCCCCCAAGTATCCATCCAAACCAGTAATGAACTTCTCATTCTTCTTCTCAGGAGTATCGATAAGAGATAGTCCATACTTCGACAAGGTGTCGAACTCAACAATATAGTCAGAAACTGCCCTACCACTCTGCTTGAGTTCCAAGAACCTCTTGAACAACACTGACTTCTGGGCAGCTGGAATAAACTTCTCGCTAAAGCGAGCCTTGAACTGAACCCAAGTAACCTGATCTTCTGGAGTAGCTGTTCTAATGGCATTCCACCAATTCATTGCTCGCCCTTGCAGCTGACGAGATGCTAGCCTTCTCTTCATCGCATCCTCAAGACCCAAGTCATCGAAGATACGGTCGCAGCTATCCATCCAGTCTTGAACATCTGTGGCCGACTCCGTTTCGTCGAACAGCTTCCCACCAAGGTTAGTATAACCCTTGCACAACTTGGCGAAGTCGACCCTAGGCGCTTGCACTATTGGACCACCACCATTTCTAGGATTGGGAACTTCCCCTTGAACATCCCTAAGCATCTCCCTCATGAAGTTGATGAACATTGTCCTCATGTCAGGAGCATTCCCATGGTTGGTCCCTCTACCAGCACCCTGGTGTCTCTACTCATCGTTCAATCTGTAAAGAGAAAACGATTAACGACCCCGTAGTTGTGCTAGTGCAGTACGACTTCATTCTTATACTACCAATAGTATATATATATATATACAGCCTTTGAAAACCAAAGTAATCACAAATACGTGCTCTCATATACGTACTATCTCTCCCTATAGTCTTTCCCTAGGTTAACTACGCAACCTAGAGCTCTGATACCAAGTGTGACGGCCCGCCTCGCACCAACCGACATTTACTCCAAAAGTGCGCTGTATACATGTCTAGTTAGCATGGAACGGGTCGTCAGAAGGAAAGGGAAGAAGGAAATGAACTAAAATAGAACCTGTAGAATGTATCACAGCGCATAGAATAAAATATAATAATAACATACTTGACATAAAACAGGTGAGACAGTGCATAAGCTGAAACAACTAACATGGCAGCGGAAAATGTAAGTACAGCTTATGATCCAAAGTTAAACATTATTACAACTTTTCAAACCGTCTCAAAGCAAAAGCAAGATAAAGGAGGTACATTACTAATGCCCAAGTAGCGACCACCAACGACACAGGGAGAATATCTATATATCATACGTGGAAGCCTCCTGCCCGCCTCCGAATCAGCTACTCGCGCATCACCAGCTAACCTGTCTCTAGTCTGCTCGTGTGAGCACCCAGAGTAATAAGAGGAGACATAAAACTCTGGGTCAGACATAAAGCCAGGAATGAGCGATAAGCATCTAAAGCGAACAATAACAGGTAGACAAAACATACCTGAACCTGGACCTGCAACCAAAGAGTTAGCACTACATACTGTACAACACTCTAAGGTGCCATATCAAATGGTGTAAATATACGGAGGTGGGGGTGTGCATGTCATAGTGATGGAAAACAATCAAACATAGCATCCATCCTCACATCTATCACTCAGTGCGTAAAGCATACGATATTCACCCCTTCGATCACCCAACATACCTTGCTACGATCACTTTGCCCCCATGAAGTCATAAATGGCTTCACTGCACTGATAACGTAGCCACAAATCCTTCGCTATGCCCACTTTGCCCCATGGAGTCACAAGGACCCCACTGCACTGGCTCATAGCCTTACTAATCCTTACTATGTCCACTCTGCCCCATGGAGTCACAATGACCCCACTGCACTGGCTCATAGTCTTACTACACATCACTTTGCCCCTTGAGTCGTAATGACTCTACTGCACTGATAACGTAGTCTTGCTACCATCACCTTGCCCCTCGAGTCGTAATGACTCTACTGCACTGATAAGTAGCCCATTATCCATTCTCAGTGGTGAATCGAAGTTATGAACGTCGACAACTCCTTAGCACACGTCCCACAGCAAAGCCCAACCATGAAGTGAACTCATTGGTTCCCCATTGGATCCTGAGCTCTAACTTCCATTTGGACTACCTTTGCATCTCGGGTTATTGGTCATCACCGGATCGGTTCGGCCTTTATCGTCTTTCAATGGATCGTGGTACCCTCCAGTTCGTCGTTCCCTGGCGGCCTTCAGTTCGTGACCGTGCTTCCTCACCGGTTCGGATCGTGCTCCACCTTCGTCAGGTCGGATCGGGTCGAGGCACTCCCACTGGTTCGGGTCGTGCTCCATAGCTCGTGGCGCTTCCCTTCGGTCGTGATGCTACTCCCCCTTCAGATCGTGGATGCACATCGGTTCAGATCGTGAGTTTCTGAAGTGGATCGGGTCGGATCAGAGATGGCATGCGATCGGGTGCTCCAGCGCGTGACGCGGTTCGAGTTCGAGCTCCTCCCACCATTGGATCGTGGTCTCCGGTCCGGGTCGTGGCACATAAGGCGATCCGCGATCCGGTCCCTGCACAGCTTCCCTGCGACTTGCGACGGCGTTTTCGACCAATCTAACACTTCTATACAATCACAAAGCATACCATACAGTCATAGCAACAAATAGAAGTGACTTCAAACACCAAAACATCAATATGATAAGTCAAAATGGATCAAACATTGCCAAAACCCCATATTTTCCCTTAAGCATGTTTAGGTGAAACTAATGATAGGATTAGCAAAACTTAACCAAATTAACCCAAATTCATATCAGAGGTCTAAAACATCATTTAAGAATTTGTAAACATTTTTCCAGAATTTTATCATGTTTAAATTTGCTAATTAACACTAATTACCCTTAATTAGCCATAATTAGTGAGGAACTATGCAAATCACTCACCTTAGCCACAAATAAACTAAGATCTGAAAGAAATCTCTGATTTGATGCAAATCCCAATGTTAAACAACAGCTCCAATGTTGATTTGGTGTAGATCTCCCTTGATTTAATGTTGCTAAGCTTAATCCTTGATCAAAAGATGATTTGGAGGTGATTTAGAGGTTGGAGGCCATTTTTAGGGTTTCTTGGAGGTAAGTGGAGGCTAGAAAACTGAAATGGAAAGATTCTCTACTTCATTTCAGCCTCCCCATAACCCTAATCCCGAAATGGGTTATGGGCCTATTCACTTATCACCCTATTTGGCCCGGTTAAGCAGTTTTTCACCCTCCAAACCTTATTTCAGCCATATCTCCCAAACGGTAAGTCCGTTTGGCTATTATGACCACTCTACGGAAAGGTAAACCATCAAACAAATCTAATGGAAGTTATTTCTGGTCAAAATTCCTTTCCAATCAAAAGTTATGGCCAAAACAGTACCAACTAGGGGCAAAATGGTCATTTAAAAATCGACAAAAATCATGCACATGGGAAATGACTCTAATGGATGTTTCCCAAAGTTACATGGCCATACGACTTCATATGGGAAAGAAATAAATATTCTACGATCCTCCGATGCGTAGAATGCGGGTCGTTACATGCGCCATTTCGAGTTCGTTTTATTTAAATTTCAAATTTATACATTCTAACTTTGATTTATATAAAAAAATGTTATTATTTAAAATAAATCATTTTAAATATTCAAAACTCATTAAAATAGCTAAAATTTAAAATTGGTTTAGAAATTCCGGGTTGTTACAACCTGGCCCCATAGGGTCGACCCGGGCCGAACTTGCGTCGCCCCAAAACGGGATGGTCACGCATTTTTTCTCACTTCATTTGTTTTAAAGATTCTGGATTTATTTTTAATATTATATACATATAAGCTCCTTATATGTATACAAACTTCTAATGCCCATAACTTCTTCATACGTTATCTGTTTTATGCAAACATGGGGTCTATCTGAACTGGAATTCCAAAACGAATGCAACGATAATGTCGGTTTCACTTAATTCAGATTATTTAGTTAAGTTATTGCAATTTATTTTCTTATTCCTTTTATACACCATTGCTAAGTTTGAATTTCAAATTTGTACATATATATATACACACAACTTTTATTTCATTTTAAAAATTCAAACAATGTTATATCGTTATTTAATTCTTACCTATTTTCATTGATTACAGCTTTATTTTAAATTTCTCTTCTGTGTGCGTGTATATATATTGCACAAACATATGCATATATTTAAATATGCATGTATGCATATATATTTTATATTTTCTTTTATGTATAATTTTCCTTATATGTGCATTTATACATATTTTCCTCATAGGACATGTATTATTTTAGCCATTCCTCTAAAATAAATATTTGGCGCCGACAGGATTCAAACTTGCGCCACTCACTTGGGAGCCACATGCCTTTACCAGCTGAGCTACATAGGCTTTTGTTAACAAGACTAAAAACAATGATGGTCATTATTCTTTTCTTATACCTCCTTTTCATGTTTGTTGTAATATTTCATTTAAGGATATCTTTTTCGTCTTGAATCCGTTTTTCTGCAATCCTTAGGTTTAAATTGATCTGAAAATCACCACGGACGCAGTGATGCTAATTCAGTGACCAAATTCTGAAAGCTCTTCAAATTTCATTTTTTTATTTAACTAAAAATGTGGGGTGTTACATTATACATAAATTATGTTAGTTTTTATATTATGTTACATTTAGGCTTGGCTCATATGGAATATTCTTTATTTGTTATGGGCAATAATCGGTTTTGGCTTGTAACAAATGGTGAATTAATAATTGTATTGTAATAACCCGGAAATTCTGAGCCAATTTAAATTTTTTATTTTGGCAATTTTAATGAATTTTGAATATTTAAATTGAATTATTTTAAATAATATCGACAAGAAATTTATTTTGAATAGAATTAGAACGTATATATTTATTTGAATCATCGTTAGAAAATAAATATTTTGTTTCAATTATATAAGGATTGGAAAATGGCGCGGTAGTTCGATAATTCGATTTCAAATTTCAAATGAATGTACATGATTCAAAATAAACCGGATTTTAGCGAAACCAAAAATATTTGAATCTAATTGAGAATATCTTTCCAACGAATCCGAAAAACTGAAATTTCATAGCGGGAATCAAAAGTTATGTCCAGTTGAAAATTCAGAATAGTCGCTATGGAATTCTGGCCCTTAAAAATGGAAATTTTGCAAACGACCTCAGTTTTCGACAAAACCACTTTTGTTAGATCCGGGATGTCAAGTTATTACTAGATTCCAAAATTCGTAATTTTATGAATCAATATGTGAGCGTGGCAAAGGAAAACGCGTTTGACCAGTTTTAGTTGATTTTAATCAACTGGAAAATGACCATTTTTCAAACGGTCTCGGAATTAGACGAGATTAGTTTGGTTAGGACCGTATCGTCAATACGAAGCTAGAAAATATTTTTCTGGAATTTTTAAAGTCCGTACGTGGCCCCGGTAAATGGAAATGTGCGTTCAAATTCAATATATAGAGTTATATTTTGATTTTGACGAAAACTGATCGAAACGATCGAATCAGCTCACAATACATATCCCATTGTGTTCGGAATGGGGGTAATTAGCTAGGGACGACAGTCGGTGGGTTCAATTTCGAGTCTGAAATAAAAAGTTGCTTTTTGGAATTTTAAAATAATATAAATTTTCATAAACCCTCCCCTCTATTTTCTTTCCATCTCCTTTACACCCCCCGGTTCATTCGATATTCAGAAAAAAAAGAAAAAAAAATAAAACCCATCGCGCCCTAGCGCGATGGCCACTTCCGTCGCCGCCGCCCACCCCCGTTCATCGCGCCTACCACCGCCGCACACCCCCAGCGCCGCCGCCTCCTCCTCTCCGTCCTCTTCTCTCTCCCTTCAGTTTCTAAATCCCTAACCCCAAAACAGATCAGATCTTCCACCTGAGGGACCCGCCGCCCTCTGAGAGACCCGCCGCCACCCATGCCGTCATCCCAGACCCTAGCGCCACCTCCAGCGATCCCTATGCCCTTCCGACGACGTGAAACCCTCTCCTTGACCCAAAAACCGATTTTTCACATGAAAGGTGAGTTTTTTTATGTATTAAGCTTAAATAAATTAGTGTAATCAAGTAAAATCAGTTTTTGTTTAAATCAGTTTTTTTATATATAGAAAGATTTGTTTTTTTAATATAAATTAGAGAAAAGGTTCGATCTTTAATTACAGTGAAAAGGTGGGATTTTTACAATAGAAAAGATTTAATTGTTCCTATATGAACATTAGCAAAAAGATTTGATTTTTATATAGTAGAGAATATAAAAATGTGATTTTTATAGCGTTATAAAAATGTGATTTTTATGGCGACGAAATAAAAATTCGATCTTTATATTAGTAGTAGATATAAAAATATAATTTTTATATAGGAAGGAGCGTTATAAAAATATAATCTTTATTGGAAGAAGAGCGATACAAAAATATAATTTTTATATAGAGAATAGCATGATAAAAAATGTGATCTTTATTATATGAACACCGTTATAAAAATGGAATTTTTATCTATGTAGTAGCGGTATAAAAATGTGATTTTTTGTCCATATAGAGTGATTATAAAAATGTGATTTTTAAATGCATAGCAACAACATAAAAATGTGATTTTTATATATGTAGTAGCTACGGACAATGAAATTGACAAAAGGCGAGCACGACGAAGATTTCTACATATGAAGAGTCGTGTTCTTTGGTTTAGCTAGTCGGTGAGAACTCCTCACTTTTATTTTGTTTTCTAGTTGAAATATATAATAAGATGCAGACAGTGCTTAGTAGCACCCGATACCCGTAGTCCACAGACCATGGATGACTTGTTTGTTTGGTTGCTGTGTTGTGAAATTTGATTGTGTGATGTGGAATGGAATAAAATATTTTATAGTGGAAAATATTTTATAGTTAAAAATATGATTTTTAACGTGTATATAAAATAAATAGTAATAAACAAATCGGACAATTTGTTTATATACACTAATTTGACTGATATAGATTGGAACGATAAATTTTACACATCTCCCAACCGCACAAATAAAATCCGTGTTTGTTGGTTTGAAACCCCACACGGGTATTGGGATGATATCCAACGTACACTGATCCCAATTGTTTAGTGGTATGTCGATCGTTTGATTGATAGACTGTGTAAGCATTAATTATTTATATTTAATGCTTATGCAGTTGTGTGGTGCACTCTGGATGATGGTTGATGATTTATCGTTGTTGTTATATACATGTGTTGCAGGGAATCCATATAATTAACGTTATATGGTAATTGATTAGGCCTCATTCCAATTTAGAAAATATATTCATGTGTTGAATAGAAAATAAATTCATGTGTTGAATAATATAAATTCTTGTGTTGAATAGAAAATAAATTCATATGTTGAATAATATAAATTCATGTGTTGAATAGAAAATAAATTCATGGGTTGAATAATATAAATTCATGTGTTGGATAGAATAAATATTTATGTGTTGAATAGAATAAATATTCATGTGTTGTGTAACACCCCGTATTTCTGTTAACACTAATGTTCACAAATTAAAGAATATCTAATCTCAGACGTGAGAATTAAGGGAAACGGGTTGCGCCTTTGTGTTCGTCTCGGAATTCTGGTTGAGATAGAGTCCGAGTTTGCATGAATTGGACTTCGTATGAAGGAGTTATGGCCATCGGAAGTTTCAGAAAATTCAAAACAGATTTCAAAATTTGAAAATTCAGAATCAGATGTGCTAGGTGGGAATTTTCCCACCAGGGCCAGGTCGACCTTAGGATCGACCTACCCGGACCAGGTCGACCATAGGGTCAACCTTCCCCTCCCCCCGGGTAGATTTGTTTTATGACCTGTTGATGACTAGACACTGACTCATTAGGGTTTCTGATATGCTCTGGTTGGCTGGGATTAATTCTGGGTTAATCGGACGGCTTAAACTAATCCTAAACTCTATAAAAAGACATGTAGACTCAAACCCTAAAATCAAAACAAAATTAGATTCATGGCCTCCATGTCGTCACCTAGCAACTCAGCATAGCCGCCACCAATTAGAGAGGAAGAAAGCTAATCTAATTCAATTCTTTTCAACTTTAACAACGAATATTCTTCAAAGGAAAGCTATTACAACTTCAGAACTCGGAATTCCGAATTCAAGACCTTCTCTGAATTGTGAGTTCGATAATTTTAATAAAATAATTAGCAAATTAATTGGATTGACTTATGATGTGGACTATTTGGTTATGATGTGAATTATTGACCGCATGTTATTATTCATGTAGTAAAATTGTGATGTTTATATTGTAAATTCTATGATGCTATCTTGTAAAGTTGTGATCATCTATGTTGTAATTTTATGATTGGCTTATGTATAATCGAATCACCATGTTGTTCATATGTCAGTTTGGGTATGTTGATTCATATGATAAATCATAAATATGTATGCAAGTTTAGATTTTTATTAAGACATGAATCATATGAAAGTTGGGGAACATTATATATAACCTTATATGCTTCATGACATCTATTTTAGATCTAAAGATAGGCTATGACATGTGTGAGTTATATGCCAAATTCTACATGCTAGTTTACATGTTTAGATGTAAGTTTATACCATTGTTATGTTGCATAAATCACATATGAAAGTTTATATTAATACATGTGTTTGAAAATGAATCATGTTATGCAAGTTTGTGGTTACTGCCTATGCAAGTTTACACCTTTAGATGTAGATCCATGACATACATGATTTATGCAAGTTTGTGACCATTATCTAAACAAGTTCACACCTTTAGATTTGGGTTTATGACATATGTAATTTTATGCAAGTTGTAACTTTGGCCTATGCTAGTTTTAGATGTAGAACATCATTCACACATGCAAGTTCACCCCTTATGTTTAGATCTAGTTTTAATTATATGTATGTTGTGATGTTTTCTCTTTATTCCATGAGTTAGACTATTCGAGTCTAACGTATATTTTACATTAAACGAACGAACGTACAACATGGGGAAAATGGGATAATATTAAAAAGAATTAATATTAAAAATTGGCATAAATGCCTTAAAAGGCATAAAATAAATTTGTGATGAAAATTGGCATGATTTTACATACCATAAATAGATGGACATAATTGAGTCAATTATGGCCATAGTTAAATTTGGAATTAATTGATAATTTGAATAGGGAAAGTAATTCAAATTGGGGAATGATTAATTAATCGTATAAGACACGAGGTTAGGGTCTTTTGTGGTGTAAGACTTCCCGGACCCGCCCGGCAAATCCAACTGTGACAAATGCCAGTCTAATGTGGGAGGTCTTAGGCATAAATTAAATACGTAACAATTGTAAAGACACGAGGTTAGGCTCTTTTGTGGTGTAAGACTGCCCGGACCCGCCCGACAAATCCAGTTGCCACAAATGCCAATCTAATGTGAGAGGTCTTTATGAGGTTACGGTCTTAATGACTTAAGAAACACTTAACCAGATAAACATGTAGTGGAACATGAGGGGGTTAAGTGGGTGCCTTGGGTGGCATGTGGAATCTAGTGGGTGCCTTGGGTGGCATTGGAAATACGATTAGAAACACTTAACCAAAATTGAAACATGAATAAGAAGTGGGTTAAGTGGGATGTACTATAGGGGACCAAGCTTAGGTGGATAGCTTGTGTCAAGTAATGGGGGCCCATTTCAACCAATAACCCATACATATCTTTGTGGGCTCGACCCAAGTCGAGGACGGGACACGCATACTGGGATTGACTGTAAGAGGCCAAAACGGGTTAGCGGTGGCAACGCAAGTCCAACGGGTTCATATGCGTGTGTGGACCCGGGCTGGTAGGTAAGACGTTGCATCGTGTAGGTATAAGCCGTGCATTATTTGTGGTATCGTGTTGCCACTTTGGGGAGTGATACACCCCACTGTGGGGCCAACACGGGTATCTACGAGTTAGGGAGTCGATCGCTTGGGGGTAGTGGGTACACCTAGTGGAGATAGGGGCATGCGGCACCTATGAAGGCAGCTAGGGGTGCACGAAACTACCATTATCATTATTTAAGTCTGTGGGCGGGATCAACCTTAGGGTGACTAGTGGTGGTGCAGTATAGCAATTATCTTATAGAGTTGGTGTAGTTTAGTAATTATCCTATAGTGATTTAGGTGCGCTTCAACGTTATCTTAGTTCAATCTTGTTTCCTTATTTACTCTGCCATACTCAATGGTTCATGGCCATTTCCTGATTTTCCAACTTATGCCTTAGCCTAGTTACTTTGGTAATTATATTGTTAAAGTTATCGCACTTGCCAGACTTTATGTCTGACCCCCTTTGTTTCCTCCTCTTTTCTTCCTTCTCCCCCCAGGTACTCAGGTTGGAACTAGCACCAGTGGAGCTTGATTTTGGACAGCTGTATCACTTTCTTTTAGAAGATTGCTTGGATCGCTGAAGTAAAATTCAGCCTCTCTTTTATTTATGGCTATTTTGTATTGGGGATTATGTCTTTCAATTTATGTACTTTGAGTTGGTCAAGATGGATATTATGTACTTTGACTCTGGTTTTGATGATGTAATCAAACTTACGTATTTTCTGCTGCAATGAAATAAAGTTTTAATTTTTCAAGTACTGTTTATATCTGTCTTGTTGTTAAGTTTCTGTTCTATACTCACTTAAAATGCTCCATAGAAGTTAATGCATTCCATTTGTGAGTGACATTAATGGACGTGGGGTGTTACATGTTGAATAAAAGCCGTGTTAATTAGATTGACGTCATTTTGACGTGAACGATATTTATATCGATTTTATTCATTTTTATAATGAATATAGCAAAGAAAGTGATTTCAAAATATAACGTTTTGAAAATATTATCATTTGTATATCGATGATGTCGAATATTCAATTTTGATTTGAAATTGGATATGAAGTTGAAATCATTTTGAAAACGAATTTAAAACTATTTATATAATACGTTTTAAAAGGAAATCGATGAAGTATGTATTATATATTATATATATATAATATAATGGCCTGAATAGAATGCGTCGCGCTGTGGCAGTACGCGAATTTCGACATTGACTTCGAATGGATATTGCGGGAGATTCGACCGTCGGATTCTCCTAAAACCAGAATCGTTGGGTTCGTATCGAAAAGAGCTTTCTAACGAATATTAGAGATTTGAAATATAACGGTTGTATTGGAATTATGTCCAAATCAAATTTGGAAAAGGTCGCTGTAAGTGCAGTTCGATGGCCGTTGATGGAAATCGACTGTACAGGCCTTGATAAAATTATAAAAAATAGTAATAATTTGTGTAAAATCATAAGAAATGATTTGTGAAGAATTGGGATGAAAAATTCCAAATTTGAAAAGATAAAAATTGATTTTTATCGAAATGAACTAGTTTTGAACTAGAATTATAATTCATTTATTTTTTAAATGAATAAATTGAATTTGAAAGGGGTTTTAAAGGTAACCAGAATTTCCAATAATTGAATTGGAATGGATTTGAATCGAAATTGTCTTTGGAATATTTCGATGTTGGATTTCGTGATTATACAGATAATGTTATGGAAATTTGAAAGATATAGTTATATCTTTATTTCCAATACGATATTTGTTGGTCGTAGAATTTAATATTGAATATAAGCCGATATATTTTCTATTCAAAGCCTTGTATTTAATATCAAATGTGATTTGGGTTTTTCGTGAATGGTGTCTTCATTAACACCGTTCTTAAACCCAGTTGAGAAGAAGATTAAATCTTTTTATTTAGATTTAATGAAGTGTACCAGTTAAATGGTATTTAATTGGAATTGAATTTAAATTGATTTTTGGGTTTATCGTGAATGGTGTTTTAAATAACACTTGTTCTTTAACCCGATAATTAATGGAATGTATTTTGGGTTTATAGTGAACCGTGTTTTAATTGACATTGGTTCTTTAACCCAGTTAAAGACAAGATATGATTTCCCAAGTTAAATAATCATTAATAGTGATTATTGGGAAGATTAAAACCAAGTGGAGTTTTAATGAACCTTTAATTAGATTGAAATAATTGAGAATGGAGCATCACCAGTTGTGCTCCAGGCGATAGTTAAATCTTTAATTAGATTTGAATGTGAAATGGTAATTGAATTTACCGTTAACACCGTGGTGTTAGATATGAAGTATGACCAGTTTTACTTCATGGGATGAATAGGTTGGGATTGGGAAATAAAATAAATGATTACTTTGGTGTGGTCCGCTAATCCTGGCTAATTTGAATTGATATTCAAAGGAAGATTAAAGAATAAATTTAATGAATTTATCTTTGATAAAATTAATGGGAACCTTTCCCAAAGTATAAGAATATTTGAATAAAAGAATATTCTGAATTGGAATGAGGCGTATGTTGTGTTTGTGTAACACTTGTTTAATATATACGCGAGTTATTCAGAAAGACCGGGTTTATCCCATTCTGAATAGCTGATTCGATGTGGTGTCGAGGACGAAGACGGTGGTTGAAGACCGGAGGTCTTCACGTCGTTTGGGTGATTACTGATGATCTTGATTGGGCCATACAACCAAGAGGAGGGAATCAGTTAGTGGTCGTCAAGACGTACTTGGAGATCGATGGATATGCGAGGCACAAGGTGCCTCCGGTTTCGTTCAGACCCGGAACGAACTTGTAAATGGACTGTGTGTCTGACATTGGATTTTATTCTGTGTGATTGATTTCTATTAAATATATATCTATTTAGCGGCGGAGAATTTATTCTCTTGCTTAACGCCCTTCTCTGAGACGTACGAGCTCAGGGGTTATATATTGATGGATATCAATCGCATGGAGTGAATTGCCTGTGTGGCATGCCTAAGTAGCAAATGATCAAGGCTTCTGTTGAAAAGCAGAGTCTTGTGGTTGATGATCAAAGCACGGCATGTGTGGCATAGTTTTTTGTAGCGTTGATTCGCGAGCTCCACACCCCGGTTGTGAACCAGAAACGGGAGAGGACCTCAGGAAGGACATGCGTTTCTTTCTAGTTAGAAGTGGCGTCAGTGGTTTGACACGCCATGACGAGTTTGACTTATGTGGTTGTTGCTGTTGCGAGGTGCCTCAGATATATCGATGACTGTGTGGAGCCGATGGAGTCATTTGGCTCATTTACACCCCAAAGGGCGGGGAAACGTAGTGTTCAGGCATAATAATCCACATCGGTGGACCGGCCCTGACGATCCAAGGCTTGTCTGCGCGCTTGCCTGAGGGGCATACTAGAGGCTCTCGAATCAGTAAGGATTATCTTTTGCCTTGGTTCACAGATGGAGATCCAACTCCCAATACGTGATATTTGCGGTTTTATTTCTAGAGCCTAGTATGGCGACATAGTGGGATGGGGCACTCATGCCGTCTATGATTGATACTTATGATTGAAATTGTTTTATACACTATGCACTTATAATAGTATTAAATGATTTGTTTTTAGCGTATCAAGCATTCTTTGGCTATTGTAAGGTAAAAACCCTATCCTCCGGCTTGTGTTGCATTATATGATGGGACCTGGGTCTTATAATAGCTTCATTTTTCTTTATTTTGCATTGCGCTGTTGTTTTATGCACTGGTATTCTTGGGAGGAAACCCGTTCCGTGTTATACGGCATGGTCCCTTGAATTACCTAACTTTAAAATAAAGATTAATAACTTTTTTAGTTCTCACACCAGTCACATGACTGACCTGGAATTTATTGTTTTAACCTAAACTCTGGGTGCCCTTATTTTGACACGGGCAGCTAGTAGTTTTAGTTTTGCAGATTTATATTCACAGGATCCTGATTTACAGCTGGAACGATATCCGGAAAGCTCTGTATCCGTATATCTCCTTCAGTTGTGCTTTGTATTATTTTCCGCTGCTATGTAATGTATTGTAATCTCTTATATTTATCGAATGTTTATTATTTATTTATACTCTGTATATTCTTGTATTCTGATGAATTGTTGTTATTAACAATGAAATGTTCTTCTGTTTGCGTTCCAATGTGGCTTGTCCTCAATTCAATCCGGGCTTTCATTACCGGGGAAGTTCAGGTCGTTTTAGTTGGTATCAGAGCTTTGATTTACAAAGCTCAGAGAAGAAGACACATTCAAACCATACGAAATAATTCATCAGAGATTGGATTAGTAATATCCAACGAGAATGACTCGTTAGAGATAGGATCAGTGGTATCCTAGAATGAGTGTGAAGAGTAGTGTTTTGAAAATCAAAATGAAAACAATTTTTGTTTTGAAAATTTAATTCAATTATTCTATGTATTTGAATATTTATTTTGTATTTGTTTGGACAATCGAGTATATAGAGATTCTGCGTATACACCTAGGTATCATGTATTTGAAACCTCAAATATACTGGATAGATATAGAATAGCACTGTAGTCGAACGGGAATGATTCTGATGATGGGTACCCATCATTAGTGTTGTGTTCGAGTTTCGAAAGTGGGATAACTATATATCTCCAATTGACTGGTGTGAGAACCAAAGCTAGATAGGGCCTATTGTTGTGATTTGGCATCAAAAATGTGATTTTTGACTATATACCAATGTTATGTGATTGAAACGTTAATCAACTAATTGATTGCTGGTTGTGCTGTTTGATTATTGTTTGATTGATTAAAAGTTGAACCTTTAGCCAAATTGAATAAAATATTGAACTATATTGAAATTTGTTTGGAATTGCATGCATATACATGTACTTGCATTGAATAGGTCATAGCAAGGAGGCTAGAGCAGAAGAATAAAATTGTTTGCCCGACAAATAGGTACATGTTTACTAATTTATTGAGTTTTGGATGATTTTATGAGCCGATTGGCTGTTTCTTTTTCTTTTTCGATTGATGAGGGCCCTGGGAGGCTATTTGAAATATCCCGAAGCTCCAGGTGCAGGGGAGGTTATGGCGAAATTTTTCGAAAATTTAGGGTGTTAGCCAAATTTTTGGAAAATTTGAAAAGTTCTTAGAAGCTGAAAAGTTGAAGAACTTAAGTCGTAAAGAAAATAATGGAAGTTTGGTTAGTTTGTAAAACAACTTTCAGCTGCGTACCTTTTTGGGGACGAAAAGTTTTAAGTGGGGGAGATTGTAATGACCCGGAAATTCTGAGCCAATTTAAAATTTTTATTTTGTCAATTTTAATGAATTTTGAATATATAAAATGAATTATTTTAAATAATATCGACAAGAAATTTATTTTGAATAGAATTAGAACGTATATATTTATTTGAATCGTCATTAGAAAATGAATATTTTATTTTAATTATATAAGGAATGGAAAATGGCGCGGTAGTTTGATAATTCGATTTCAAATTTCGAATGAAATCAAAATAAACCAGATTTTAGCGAAACCAAAAATATTTGAATCTAATTGAGAATATCTTTCCAACGAATCCGAAAAACTGAAATTTCATAGTAGGAATCAAAAGTTATGTCCAGTTGAAAATTCATAATAGTCGCTATAAAATTCTGGCCCTTAAAAATGGAAATTTTGCAAACGACCTCGGTTTTCGATGAAACCACTTTTTTTGGATCCGAGATTCAAGTTATTGCTAAATTCCAAAATTCATAATTTTTCGAATCAATATGTGTGCGTGGCAAAGGAAAACGCGTTTGACCAGTTTCAGTTGATTTTAATCGACTGGAAAATGACCATTTTTCAAACGGTCTCGGAATTAGACGAGATTAGTTTTGTTAGGACCATATTGTCAATACGAAGCTAGAAAATATTTTTCTGGAATTTTTAAAGTCCGTATGTAGCCCTGGTAAATGGAAATATGCATTCAAATTCAATATATAGAGTTATATTTTGATTTTGACTAAAACTGATCGAATCGATAGAATCAGCTCACGATACATATCGCATTGTATTCAGAATGGGGGTGACGACAGTCGGTGGGTTCATTTTTGAGTCCAAAATAAAAAGTTGCTTTTTGGAATTTTAAAATAATATAAATTTTCATAAACCCCCCTCTATTTTCTTTCCATCTCCTTTACACCCCCCTCGCCGTTCATTTGAAATTCAGAAAAAAATAAAACCTATCGCGCCGTAGCGCGATGACCACTTCCATCGCCGCCGCCCACCCCCGTTCATCGCGCCTACCACCGCCGCACACCCCCAGCGCTGCCGCCTCCTCCTCTCCTTCCTCTTCTCTCTCCCTTCAGTTTCTAAATCCCTAACCCCCAAAATAGATCGGATCTTCCACCCGAGGGACCCGCCACCCTCTGAGAGACTCGTCGCCACCCCTGTCGTCCTCCCAGACCCCAGCGCCACCTCCAGCGATCCCCATGCCCTTCCGACGACGTGAAACCCTCTCCTTGATCCAAAAACTGAGTTTTCACATGAAAGGTGATTTTTTTAATGTGTTAAGCTTAAATAAATTAGTGTAATCAAGTAAAATCAGTTTTTTTTAAATCAGTTTTTTTATATATATAGAAAGATTTGTTTTTTTATATAAATTAGAGAAAAGGTTCGATCTTTAATTATAGTGAAAAGGTGGGATTTTTACAATAGAAAAAGATTTGATTGTTCCTATATGCACACTAGCAAAAAGATTTGATTTTTATATAGTTGAGAATATAAAAATGTGATTTTTATGGCGATGAAATAAAAATTCGATCTTTATATTAGTAGTAGATATAAAAATATAATTTTTATATAGGAAGGAGCATTATAAAAATATAATCTTTATTGGAAGAAGAGCGATATAAAAATATAATTTTTATATAGAGAATAGCGTGATAAAAAATGTGATCTTTATTATATGAACACCGTTATAAAAATAGAATTTTTATCTATATAGTAGCGGTATAAAAATGTGATTTTTTATCCATATAGAGTGATTATAAAAATGTGATTTTTATATGCATAGCAACAATATAAAAATGTGATTTTTATATATGTAGTGGCTACGAACAATGAAATTGACAAAAGGCGAGCACGACGAAGATTTCTACATATGAAGAGTCGTGGCGTTTGGTTTAGCTAGTCGGTGAGAACTCCTCACTTTTATTTTGTTTTCTAGTTGAAATATATACTAGGATGCGGACGGTGCTTAGTAGCATCCGACACCCATCGTCCACAGACCATGGATGACTTGTTTGTTTGGTTGCTGTGTTGTGAAATTTGATTGTATGATGTGGAATGGAATAAAATATTTTATAGTGGAAAATATTTTATAGTTAAAAATATGATTTTTAACGTGTATATAAAATAAATAGTAATAAACAAATCGGAAGATTTGTTTATATACACTGATTTGACTGATATAGATTGGGACGATAAATTTTACACATCGCCCAACCACACAAATAAAATCTGTGTTTGTTGATTTGAAACCCCACACGGGTATTGGGATGATATCCGACGTAACTAATCCCAATTGTTTAGTGGTATGTCGATCGTTTGATTGACATACTGTGTAAGCGTTAATTATTTATATTTAATGCTTATGCAGTTGTGTGGTGCACTCTGGATGATGGTTGATGATTTATCGTTGCTGTTATATACATGTGTTGTAGGGAATCCATATAATTAACGTTATATGGTAATTGATTGGGCCTCATTCCAATTTAGAAAATATATTCATGTGTTGAATAGAAAATAAATTCATGTGTTGAATAATATAAATTCATATGTTGAATAGAAAATAAACTCATGTGTTGAATAATATAAATTCATGTGTTGAATAGAAAATAAATTCATGTGTTGAATAATATAAATTCATGTGTTGGATAGAATAAATATTCATGTGTTGAATAGAATAAACATTCATGTGTTGAATAAAAGCCGTGTTGATTAGATTGACGCCATTTTGACGTGAACGATATTTACATCGATTTTATTCATTTTTATAATGAATATAGAAAAGAAAGTGATTTCGAAATATAACGTTTTGAAAATATTATCATTTGTATATCGATGATGTGGAATATTCAATTTTGATTTGAAATTAGATATGAAGTTGAAATCGTTTTGAAAACGAATTTAAAACGATTTATATAATACGTTTTAAAAGGAAATCGATGAAGTACATATTATATATATAATATAATGGCCTGAATAGAACGCGTCGCGCTGCGGCAGTTCGCGAATTTTGACCATTGACTTCGAATGGATATTGCGGGAGATGCGACCGTCAGATTCTCCTAAAACCGGAACCGTTGGGTTCGTATCGAAAAGAGATTTCTAACGAATATTATAGATTTGAAATCTAATGGTTGTATTTGGAATTATGTCCAAATCAAATTTGGAAAAGGTCGATGTAAGTGCAGTTCGATGGCCGTTGATAGAAATCGACTGTACGGGCCTTGATAAAATTATTAAAAATAGTAATAAATTGTGTAAAATCATAAGAAATGATTTGTGTAGAATTAGGATTAAAAATTCCAAATTTGAAAAGATAAAAATAGATTTTTATCAAAATGAACTAGTTTTGAACTAGAATTATAATTCATTTATTTTTGAAATAAATAAATTGAATTTGAAAGGGGTTTTAAAGGTAACCAGAATTTCCAATAATTGAATAGGAATGGATTTGAATCGAAATTGTCTTTGGAATATTTCGATGTTGGATTTCGTGATTATACAGATGTTGTTGTGGAAATTTGAAAGATATATTTATATCGTTATTTCCAATACGATATTTGTTGGTCATAGAATTTGATATTGAATATAAGCCGATATATTTTCAATTCGGAGCCTTGTATTTAATATCAAATGTGATTTGGGTTTGTCGTGAATGGTGTCTTCATTAACACCGTTCTTAAACCCAGTTGAGAAGAAGATTAAATCTTTTTATTAGATTTAATGAAGTGTACCAATTAAATGGTATTTAATTGGAATTGAATTTAAATTGATTTTTGGGTTTATCGTGAATGGTGTTTTAAATAACACTTGTTCTTTAACCCGATAATTAATGGAATGTGATTTTGGGTTTATATTGAACCGTGTTTTAATTGACATTGGTTCTTTAACCCAGTTAAAGACAAGATATGATTTCCCAAGTAAAATAATCATTGATAGTGATTATTAGGAAGATTAAAACCAAGTGGAGTTTTAATGAATCTTTAATTAGATTGAAATAATCGAGAATGGAGCATCACCAGTTTTGCTCCAGGCGATAGTTAAATCTTTAATTTGATTTGAACGTGAAATGGTAATTGAATTTACCATTAACACTGTGGTGTTAGATATGAAGTATGACCAGTTTTACTTCATGGGATGAATAGGTTGGGATTGGGAAATAAATGATTACTTTAGTATGGTTCGCTAATCCCGACTAATTTGAATTGATATTCAAAGGAAGATTAAAGAATAAATTTAAAGAATTTATCTTTGATAAAATTAATGGGAACCTTTCCCAAAGTATAAGAATATTTGAATAAAAGAATATTCTGAATTGGAATGAGGCGTATGTTGTGTTTGTGTAACACTTGTTTATTATATACGCGAGTTATTCAGAAAGACCGGGTTTATCCCATTCTAAATAGCTGACTCGACGTGATGTCGAGGATGAAGATGGTGGTTGAAGACCGGAGGTCTTCACGTCGTTTGGGTGATTACTGATGATCTTGATTGGGCCGTGCACCCAAGAGGAGGGAATCAGTTAGTGGTCGTCCAGACATACTTGGAGATCGATGGATATACAAGGTACAAGGTGCCTTCGGTTTCGTTCAGACCCAGAACGAACTTGTAAATGGACTGTGTGTCTGACATTGGATTTTATTCTATGTGATTGATTTCTATTAAATATATATTTGTTTGGCGGTGGAGAATTTATTCTCTTGCTTTATGCCCTTCTCTGAGACGTACGAGCTCATGGGTTATATATTGATGGATATCAATCGCATGGAGTGAATTGCCTGTGTGGCATGCCTAAGTGGAAAATGATCAAGGCTTCTGTTGAAAAGCAGAGTCTTGTGGTTGATGATCAAAGCACGACCTGTGTGGCTTAGCTTTGTGTAGCGTTGATTCGCGAGCCTCACACCCCGGTTGTGAACCAGAAACGAGAGAGGATCTCAGGGAGGACATGCGTTTCTTTTTAGTTAGAAGTGGCGTCAATGGTTTGACACGCCTTGACGAGTTTGACTTATGTGGTTGTTGTTGTTGCGAGGCGCCTCGGATATATCGGTGACTGTGTGGAGCCGATGGAGTCATTTGGCTCATTTACGCCCCAAAGTGCGGGAAACATTGTGTTCAGGCATAATAATCCACATCGGTGGACCGGTCCTGACGATCCAAGGCTTGTCTGCGCGCTTGCCTTAGGGGCGGACTAGAGTCTCTCGAATCGGTAAGGACTATCTTTTGCCTTGGTTCACAGATGGAGATCCAACTCCCAATACGTGATATTTGCGGTTTTATTTGTACAGCCTAGTATGGCGACATACTGGAATGGGGCACTCATGCCGTCTATGATTGATACTTATGATTGAAATTGTTTTATACACTATGCACTTATAATAGTATTAAATGATTTGTTTTTAGCGTATCAAGCATTCTTTGGCTATTATAAGGTAAAAACCCTATCCTCCGGCTTGCGTTGCATTGTGTGATGGGACCTGGGTCTTATAATAGCTTCATTTTTCTTTATTTAGCATTGCACTGTTGTTTTATGCACTGGTATTCTTGGGAGGAAACCCGTTCCGTGTTATACGGCGTGGTCTCTTGAATCACCTAACTTTAAAATAAAGATTAACAACTGTTTCAGTTCTCACACCAGTCACATGACTGACCTGGAGTTTATTGTTTTAACCTAAACTTTGGGTGCCCTTATTTTGACATGGGCAGCTAGTACTTTTGGTTTTGCAGATTTATATTCAGAAGATCCTGATTTATAGCTGGAACGATATCCTGAAAGCTCTGTATCCGTATATCTCCTTTAGTTGTGCTTTGTATTATTTTCCGCTGCTATGTAATGTATTGTAATCTCTGATATTTATCGAATGTGTAATATTTATTTGTACTATGTATATTCTTGTATTCTGATGAATTGTTGTAATTAACAATGAAATGTTTTTCTGTTTGCGTTTTGATGTGGCTTGTCCTCAATTCAATCCGTGCTTTCCTTACCGGAAAAGTTCGGGTCGTTTTGTGTAACATTTGGATTCACGGGAATTTTACGAGATAATGAATCAACAGAATTTTAAAAAGGTTACAATTAAGAAAAATAGGGATTTAAAGTTGTAATTCAAATTAATGGGCATTTAGTACTATAATAGATACAAAAATAATTTTACAGTTACAATTAATAAAGATTAAAGGAATCAAAAGTGGCTGATATAAGTGACATTAATAGTAATGTCAAATGTCTAATTAGAAAACTATTATTATGGTAATTAATGATATGTGGCAGTTATAGTTAATATTTAAATGGGGATTTTGGGTAAGAAATTAATCATTATTTATTTACCATAATTACACTAAATGCAATAAATTATCTTAGGACTATTAATCTCATATATTTAGTAGTTTAAAATAGGAATAATATTTAGGATAAAAATAGAAAATTGGATTTAGTAGATTAGCGAAATTTGGTCATTGGGATTATTTGATTGTCTACACCTTTCAACACTGGATGTATATGCAACTGATGTCACAAACCATACAAACTCATGAAATTTTGGGAGTGTTATAACCAACATTTAGGAAGGTATTAAATAGCCTGGGAAATGGTGTAAGGAATGGTCCTAATGGTTTATTCAGACGTTGAGGTATTAAGTGATTGTATGATCCGCCTCCCTACTGAAAGGAGAAGCCGAAGGGATTTAAAGTGTCGAAAAGCCTACTTCAGATTAAGGTGTTAAGTAGTTAGATCCATCTTTGAGGATATTAAGTGATCAAGACTAACCCCTTTCCTTATGGATCTATCCTAAGGAGTACGAGGGTTGGCACTCACTAGGTATTGAGTGATCATAAAACTCATCCTTTTCCATCAATGTATTAAATGGCTTAATAGGCGTGAATCAAGGAATCTCTGGAAGGGTTCTCTATCTAAAGGTATTAAGTCACTGGGTTAGAGTCCAATTAAGGATGAGGTGTTAAACGATTCCATGTGGATATCAAGGGTCTCCCTATCTTAAGGGAAGTATATGTAACTAGGAGATTACCCAACAATTATAAGTGAATGTTTACTATCTCTCGCATTATGCATTGTTTTTTATATTAAATTAGGAGATGCAAACGACCGAACCCTAAGCTAATAGATAAAGGATCCTATAAATAGTGTCCTCCAATTAATGACAATGTTTTGGTAAATTACCTTAGTAGGATATTTTGTGATCAAAGAATCCACAATATGTTACATTTTTGAAAAGGCATTAAGTGATTAGGGGACCCGCCTTATATGTTACATTTTGGATTAGGTGGTAAGTGGTTAGGGAACCCGCCCCTTTTAACATTTGGATGAGGTAGTAAGTGGTTAGGAGACCCACCTCTTTTAATATTGGAGTTTGAAAAGCTTGGTTTGTAACACCCTATAAAAGACATAAGTATTAAAAAAAAAATAAACAAACAATTTAATAATAAGGTTGGAAAATGAGATTTTGCATCTTTAAGAATGAAAATCTTTTATTTGGACTCATGGAAAAATTCTAAATCGTTTTCATATGTAATATGATGAAAATGGTAAACGTATGAAGAATTTACAAGAAAATGAAAGAGATTAGAAAATAAAGTAATGAATTATATAATTAAACACCTCAGCGCTATATACCTTCATTGGGCGTTTCAACGACCAGGAAGTCAACCGCCCTCTCAGAGGGGTGTCGACCGCCGATTGACCGCCTGGCGGCCGAGAAGCCCAATGAATCTATGTTTGGTTAAGGTTTTCTTAAGATATATATATATATATATATATATATGTATGTATGTATGTATATGTATATGTATGTATATATGTATGGCCAAGATTACATCCAAATAATCTAATGGCCTACGCTTACACAAGCGACTATATATAGGCCCTCAAATCTGATAACGGAACCCTAACCACTTCTTATCTATACCTTCATATTATCCTTCTGCCATTGCTAAATTCCAGAAAAGGTTAGAAATTTCTCTTTTATTCCTCTAACCTTTATTCTTATCTTCTCCATAATCTGAATTCATATAGATTATAGCATGAATTCTGGAAATTAGTTTAATATACGCATAAGATTCTAAAGATGATTCTTACATATATATTAGGAGGATTGGACCACGTTTATCACAAAGATTGAGCACAGATCTGAATCTACAATAAGAGTCTTATTTGTTCTTCCTTAGATCTGTGAGTGGAATATTATGTGCTTAGGCATATTCTATTATTTAATAGATTAATATGTTGATAGCTATGCCTAAGAGGATTTGGAAATCGATAACATCAATACAAAAAACCTAAATCCTTTATTTTATATTTGCGTAAGAATTGTTATGTTATTTGGGTTTGTGGATTTGGATCTTAATATTGGATTAAGAATGAAAGGGGTGTTGTTGTTGTTTCTACTTTGTGTAATTCACCCTTATGTAAACATTTGATTGTAACCTAAAAGGGTTTAAATTTGGTTGTTCCATGATTTGATTTGGTTTGGATTCTATTTTGAATCCTAACGTATTCATACTTAAAAAACATCAAATGTAAAAAATTATGTGCAAAACACCAATAAGGGGTGAATTAGATAAAGTGTAACTTTTAAATATACATGTATATAGTATATGTGTATGTTATACTCTAATTTTGATCCACTATTGAAATCATTCCAATAAGCCTAGAATGCAAGTTGAACTTTGTATGCATGTTGTAATTTCCATCCACTGCTATATGTTTTATGCTCTAATTCCATCATACCTAAATTGTTGCGGTCAAGATATGGAAATTAACTTGTATACCTTAATTTAGACAAGTTGACACTTTTTGTCTCATCAGAACGTTCTCTCGTTCTACGAACATTAAGCGTTATTTACGCGTTATAATTATTACATTAGTATAGCGTAATCAATATAGTATCAATGCAATATATACGATTAGGATAGGATTTGAATTTGAAATGTCTCCATATATATACATTGATTATTTGTGTGTGCGTATAGAATTGCTTTACATATATTAATAGTGACACACAGACACGTGGTTAGTTGCCATTTGTGGTAGAAGCCTGCTCGGAACTGACCAGTAAAAAAATCCAGCAATCACAAGTAGGCCCACCTAATATGAGAGGTCTGGGTGCCATGGGCCATTCAAACTTAGTACACTATGACACGAGGTTAAACCCATTTGTAGTAGAAGTCTGCCCGTAACCGCCCGATACATCCCGCATCTTTAGGCATATGATTTAATGTGAGAGGTCAAGTGTTGTGTATATATATATAACTAAATATATGTAAGTCTATTGTATGTGAAAATAGGTAGGTTTACTATTCCTTGAGAAGGTCTTAAGCAGCTGACTCTCTTCTTGCCTAATTTGGGTCTTAAGTGGTTAGGACTAGGGTCCGTCCGAAGGTTTATTCCTTGGAAAGGAACCAAAGTCATGGGACCCACCCTTATTAGATTCAAAGTAAGTCTTTGGGTCCTCCTTCTCTAAAAGTTGTTTGGCATAAGAGCTAATAGAGTGTAGTAGTTCACGGGGGGAGTCCACTTCCCCTAGAAGCTTATAGGGGCTCAACTAGGGACAATATTGTTATATAAATGATATGTGGTCGTTGCGTGCTCACTAACTGTATAAGGGAAGTCTTAAGCGACGTAGGTGTTCTAACGTAATACCAGTTAAGTGGTAACGTTAGCAGTACTACTTTGACACCTACCTTCATGAACCTACCTTGAGACAACAAAATTATGTTCCCTTTTGCACTAAAAATAAGAGGGAGCGCTTGAAATAAGAAAAGAGGAATGATTACTTTCCTATAAATACCCACCATCCATTTCACTTCTCTTCCATTTATTCCTCCTTCTTCCTCTCAAACTAAAACTCCTCTCTCCCCATCCCTCTCCACCGTCAGCCAGTCACCCTCCCCAGCTTCACCAGCCCCACATCAGCCTCTCCCTACCACCACATGGCCCCCACTAGCTCCAAGCTCCTTCTTTTCTACCTTAACCACTTGAAAACATCACCTTTAACCACTTAACCATCTTCTAACACCTCTACACCCTCTACAACCACCACCACTCTCCCCTACCCAACACCCGTGTGTACACATCCCACCAGCAGCCCCTATCCTCAAGCCATGGACCCCACCTTCTTAAACCCCCTTGAACCCATTAAAAATCTCACCTTTCTCCCCTTAAACACAAGTATAAGTGTATATATATAAGTGTATCTAGTATTTGTGGTGCATTAAAGTAGCAAAGACGCAGTCTTTCTTGTGTAGGAAGTTGCAGAGAAGTTAGAGGTTCCTACATTAAAGTTTAGTAGAGTTAATTAGCTATGGTGAGCAAATCCTGTCCACGTTTGGTTAATCAGTTTAATTAGAGAACACATTTAGTTCATGTTTAAAATCAATTACATATGAATAGTAATTTCTATGTTGTGAATAGTAACTTTGGTTTAATGTTGTTAACGGAAGTTAGTAAGTGAATTACTTAACAGTTTGGTAATTAATGTGAACAACCTAATGATTATGAAGTTAAATCAGAAATAAATGATCGGTTAATTTGGTTAATAACGTTATTGTTATGGATGGATAGTAACATCAATAAATTTTTATGTGACATTGGTTGGAAACTTGAGGTGATATATTTTAACATTAGTTGGACATGATTGCGTTTGATAATTATAACGAACAAAATATTAATTAACGAAGGTTAATAATTTAGTTAAAGTGATTTGAAATAGTAATCAGGTGTTAATGACTTTAACACTTATGTTAATGATGCAATTATGTTATAAATGGAAGTTAATGATCGTTAATGATGTGTTAAATCCATATAAATGCAATTATATGGTAATTGATTGAGTTTTATTCCAAGTTGGAATTTAATTGAATATTTTATTAATAAAATATTAAGTGAAATATAAAAGTTTGAATTCTTAATCTGAAATGATTTGGAAAGATATTTAAAGTAATAACAAAGAGTTTTCATAAAGACGGAAATTTATTTGAAGAAGTTTTCAAACGATCAAGGCATGTTTTGAATTTGAATTCAAAAGTGAATAGTAACTTTGAAAAGTGAAGTTCGGTTTGGATATCCCGAAAAGGTTTTGACTCGATTTTATTATCCAAATCATCTTGTTTATTTTTATAATGGACTTCAGGAAAGTTTGGATTCCAAAAGATGAAGTTCGAAAAATAATATTATTTTAATAATTGTAATAATATTATAATATTTAAATAATGGAATATTTGAATTCAAAGTTAAATATTGGAAATATAGTTTCCAAAAGTTATTTTATAGTTAATAAACTATTTTGAAAGTAATTCGATCCGATTTTAATTATAAATCGAAGTTGGTTTGAATAGAACTAGTTGCGCAGCGGTAATTCGCGAATTTCGACAATTGACTTAAAATTGACGTACCGATAGATCCGACCATTGGATTTTCCCGAAAGGAAAACATTTGTTTCGGAATGAAAAGAGATTTCAAATGCAATGTAAATTTTTATAATTCAACGGTTATATTTTGAGATAAGTTCAAATCAAATTTGAATAAAAACAGCTAGTGCCATTAGTGATCCGAAATTGGATTTTAATGAAATGAGCTATTTCCAATTATTAAAAATAGAAATAAACTATGATAAGCCACAATAAATGATGCTTGCCAGCACCTTAACCAGTTGAGATAGAGATGCTTATCAGTTAGGAATATTTTAGATTTTTAGTGTCTAACCAACCTTGAAAATTCCACGGTATGTTTGATGATTGCTTTGAAGAATATAAGAGCGACATATGAGGTAATCTCATGGATTGGAGAATATTGACACTATAGTCGAAAGTTAGCTGCACTTGAGATATTTGGGATTTTATATTTTGATAGAGAGTTCTAATCAAAGATTAATACTTGGGTTTTGGATAAATGGAAAGTTTTGATTTGATATGTCATACCGGTCTGAAGGCACGTTAATTAAGTGAATTCACTCAGCAACTTTTAACGGAAAACAATATTTGTCTAATTGGGTATTTTTGTCTAATTTCTTAGTCTAACATTCGAAAGGAATTTTATTATGTTCTTGTTTTTGTGAAAAAGAGGGTTTGAAAGATTTGAAATTATTGTCTTAAAAGAAAAGAGATTCGGTTTCCCAAAAAATTCGAAACCTTAATTTCTAAAGAAAGTTTTGATTTCTGAAAAAAACTTCAAAATATTTACTATTGAATGGACCAAGGGAAAGTGATGGTCTACTTTCGAGTACCGTCTTTTTTAAATTTTGATATACGCGGAAGATATCAAAGGAATTGATTCTTTTGAAGTAAATACGGAATAAAAACTTAGATTATATTAGGTATTTTGTAATATTATGGATCACAACGTTTTACTGGGAATGCTACGAATCTTTATGAGATGGTTCAGAACTGGACATTGAGTAATGACATCGTTGTAGTGAGGATAAGTACTTTTTGGATCGCGTTTAATCATAGAAGATGGATGAGAATGATTAATGTTAATCTGGCCCTAATTGGACCTAGATTCAAGTTATGTACAAAGCCCGACTATAGATCGTTTAGCGGTAAACCTAGTGCAGTTTTTCAATCGTGGAGTTTTGATATAACTTGAATCTAGGACATAACTAGTTTTGATATAAGTTGAATCTAGGACATAACTAGTTTTGATATAACTTGAATCTAGGACATAACTGTTAAAGTTGCATCTGAATTTCCCAGCCTTCTTTCATTCCACATTCCTCATATAACCGAACTCTACCCTTATTTTCTCTTCCTTATTCTCCATAGAAGCCTCCTAACTTATTTTACTACTAGACAATGGTGTTCTTCTCCCTCCCTCCTTCGAGTAGCAGCGCCTCGCTTAAACTCGTTTATTGGTTTGGTACATTAGATCTCCTCCCACCAGTACTCTTAGAACTAAACATAATTTCTTCCCTTCAATAATTTCTTAGCCCATAACACATTCTTTTACTACTCGTTCTTAATTATACCATTTAGGTCTCGTCCCTAGAGAGGTCATAAGTCAAAATGAGCAGAAAATTCCGTCATAGTAGCGCTATAAGTATCAGTCGTAATAGTAAGATTTGCACTAATTATTTGATTTGAGATTTTAAATGGGATTGTTCTCATTTTACATCCATGTTTATAATGTCTTATTGGAGTAGATGTTTGATGAAGGCAATTGTTGATTCTGAGGTGAAGATTAAGGTAACTAATGGTGATCTTATTAAGGAGGATCTCGTTGAGATTTTGGAGGATTAAATGGTGTACGCGAACTTAAATGATCTTGTAGTTTACCAATTTGGAGATATTATAATAGAACTTTTTTCCCTAGATGATGATTTTTGAAAGATGGATAATATATGTCCAAATTTCTCATGTAGGTGTGTGTCTCATTTAGCACATTATATGGGAAGCAATGACTCGACTTGATCTATGATATACAAGTCACTCTGTAGTATGATTGGCGGCATCGCCGCCGCATCATTTATGAGTCAATGTGTTGATCTAGAATGCTACTTTATAGAGTTATTTTTTATATTTTCACCTATCTACTTTCATCTTTCGGCAACGTCGGATGAACCTCATGGAAAGCAGTTTAGTAGAAAGTTTCTTTTATCATCATTAATTCTCACGTAAAAAGATGGTGATTAGGGAACTTCCAACAACACTAGCAGTATCAACGACATTAAATTTAGCATTTAGCTGCCATGATATGAATGGTCAATGGTTCTTGAAATTGCTCGATCTTCAGCAGCAGAGCAAGACATCTCGTTGCATATAGGAATTTTTTTGATTTTCGATACTGTTATCTTTGTTCTTCCAGCATTTTTTATTTTCCTTTTTGAATGACGATTGGGGTTGTTAAATTTTGTTAATTCTTTTTAAAATGCACTTTAAATTGTTATATTTTGGACCGTTGTTTGTCCATAATCATTTACAACATAGTTTGAAGTAAAATCTCATAATTTGTACTTAACTAGCAGTGATTGTAAAGATGGAAGAGAAAATATAACTGGATAATAATTTTAGCTAAGGACGGATTAAGGATTTTTTTGGTCATGGTTATTATTTCGCATGTTCCTTAAAAGCTCAAATTTAATTTTGGAGAATTGGCATTTTCTAAAATGTAAAAAATTTAGGCAAATTAGTTGAATTTGGTTCGCGTGTTTTATGCATAAACAACTTCCATCTGCAACGAATCATGTCCTAATATATCCATATTTCAACAAAATGTTTTTTGAAAACTTTTCTAATGTTTTGAAAAAGAAAAGAAAATGATTTTGACTTTTAAAATTTGTGTTATACGTCTTGATTATAAAAAGGAATGTGCATCAAAATGTTCTAAACTAATTTTTTTCTTTCCAAAATAGATATACAATTTTTAAAAGTGAAATTTAATTTTTTAGAAAATCATGATTTTAAATCCATATGTGAAATGTTGGAAAGATAATTAAAAATTATATTTTCAACTTTAGTGGTGTATTTAGATCGGCAGTACACTGAAAATGCTAATGAAAACAAAAGAAATGATGTTTTAATACTTGTGGAACTATTTTTTCCATACCTTGTCGACGATACACATAAATCATTTTTAGTCTCATTTACATTTTAGAATTTAAAAATAAGCCACTATATGTAATTCATACGTGGGAAAAGTCGGTTTATTCCAATATAACGAGGAAATTTCACTGTATTGTGGAAAATGAAAATTTTCAAAGTGGTAAGAATATTAAATCTTCCACTAAAATTTCTTTTTTCGGCATAGGAGCAATAATTAGGATACGATTTTAGATGCGTTCATGTTTTGGATGTTAGGATTTAGATGCAAAATTGATTGCTTCATGCTTCTAGCCATAGTCATATGAAGATTTTAATTGTAAAAAAGTTTTTCAAAAGTTGCATACATATAAAACTACTAGTATATTTTAAAATTGCTTGCATCATGTTTTACGAAATGTTTTCAACATAAAATGCCTTTGTATATGAGGGTCCGATTTAGAATCATTATGCATACATATTTTATGGTTGTGATGCATTTTTTAATTTATGCACATGCACATATTTGATTACAAAATTGGTTTTAAACATATCGGTTGCGCAGTCTATAATGACTACTTGCCGATACCATGACTTAATCAATGATTAATTTTGGGATGAAATTTATTTAAAAGGGAGAAAAATTAACACTTCGAAATTTGGCACTAGTTATTTTATAGTTTGTAAGATATTTGATTAGGTTCCAAAAATGATATTTGGGAAAATGACTGAATTTGGCATAAATGTTGGAACATCGCGTTCGTGACAGAATTCTGATCAACTTTCTATTGAGTGTAAAGATATAATTTTTGTTTGATAATAACAAACATATACACATAATATAAATGTGTTTGAAAATAGTACTGTTCTGCACTATACATATAGAAATAAATATTTAAGTTGAATAAAATGCAAACTGCACAGAATTTAATAAACAAACAACATTTTGTTATTCAAATATAATGTTTTATTTCAATATTCAAACAATACAATTTTTACAACTCCACTATTTACTGACACAACAATTTCATTTACATATCATGATTTCTATACAACATTCATACACTATCACTCTGTTTTACAATCAGTACATTTTCGTATACACATTTAATTACTGACACACACTGATGTTGTCTTCTATCTTCTTGCCTTCACAGCACTTCAAAACCAGTCCAGTCATCTTCATACCTGTCACATATAGAAGAACCCACACAGTAGACTGCAACAAAAATAAAATTAAATAAAAGCAAATAATTTTTTTTGCCTCAGAATTAAGGTGTGTTTCTCATCATTTTTCTAGACTTGATCTGATATGCAGGAACAGGAAAAACTGTCTAATAGTTGATGTACACACGTGTATAAATATACGCGTGTGCACTGCCTCGCCAATCAGCGAGCAACTGAGGAGTAGCCACGTGGACCTTCTCAACTCAGTGCAAATCAGTGAGCAAATGGTCGAGCCAAAAGTACAAAAAAAGAGCCAGAAAAATTAAAACAAAAGTTTCAGGTCATGGAAAAACAAGTAAAGACATGCATGATGGAGGATAGAACTATTTGACAAGGTCGACAAATTTCCAAAGTGCCAAAGCTCATGAAATAACCAAGCAAGGATCAAATATAATAGCAGTTCTTATCAATGAAACATGAAGACAAATGCAAAGTGTTCGACGCGGTTTCATGGATCAAGTATACACATATTTTATAGTGCCAGAATGTACATTTATGTGTGTAATAGTTCATGGTCACAAAGTTTACAATGCACATGCAAAGGCAGTCAACAACTAAGGGTGGACAAGTTCTCTACAAGGTCAAAGTGGTGCTATAACACAGTTCAAACAGTGGCAAGGTTCTACATCATTGAAGAAAATGCACAAAGGAGGATAACAGGTGTCTACATGACAATGTACAAGCATAAAAAAACTCGATTAATAATTGGTGCAGAAATGCAAGAGTACAAATTGGTAAGACAATGGTGCAGCTACATGGAAACATACATGGTGAATGGAGCTATAGAAAAATGGTTCAGCAATGTGATAGCATGGCAAAGCAACATGTATATGTATGGCATGGCAAACTAACAATGCAACTCGAAGTACCAGAAATTATGGGTATTAACAGCAGTAAAGTCTTCTTAGCAAGTTCAAGGTGCACAACAACACTGAATGTATAAACAACGTATGGCAAAGAATGGATAACATGGCAGAACAGTTTATTTTTTAATAGTACAAACATGAAAGATCAGGTGTTTAACCAAGTGGCAGATCACTAAAGATAAAGAGACTTTGTTATGACAGATCACAACAAACATTGGTGAAACAAAATAAACAAGCACACGACAAAGTTCAAAGAGTAGTATTAGGTCAAAAACTGATCAAGTATAATATATGTTCTTATCAGTTCAAATATATATGAAATCAGTGTAGTATCAGTTCGTAAATAAGTATTCGAGACAGAGGCAAATCAATGCTTAGCATCAGTCCAAAGTCAAGAAAATTAATATGAAATATCTGTTCATATTTTTAAAAAAAAATACAAAGACCACAAGTAAGTTTTTTAACAAGAACACATGAAGCACAGAAAGATAAAGTGTAGTATCAGTTCTTAAAACTGTTCAACACATGGAAATGCCAAGTCGAGCAGTATAACTATGGTGCACACAACATGATGTCAAACAAGGAAGAATAACAAAAAGTCGAGCAATATAACTATGGTACACACAACATGTTTCAAGTTCGAAAATTTATCAAGTCTTAGATGTGTTCAATGGCAAGTAAAATTGTAAAGAATATGTTCGTATCAGTTTCTCTTATAGGTAAATTCAAATCCAAATTTCAAAGCATATTTTAAGAAGTTAGAGTTTAAATTCTTGGAGTATATACATAATATATAAGGAAGATTTAAAATCCAAAGTTTTCGCAAAATTCCAGAAATCAAGGGATTGATTCAAAGCAAGAAATTCAAGTTTAAAATATACAGGTTATACGCAATATACATTCAGATATAAAGTCGATGAAAACTCCAAAATTTCAGAAGATTTCAAAGCCACAAAATTCACCCAATATTTCCGTATATACCACGACCAAATCCATATGAAATCAGAGAAAAAATCGAACTTGAAACCCTATTTAACACCTACATTCTCATAGGTAATTAATCATCCAAGTTTCAACGCAATTAAAAGAGAAATTCGAAGTGAAAAATCATACCAATATTTACTTGGATCTGAATCGAGTGAGATTGCAAATCGAAGGATATCAGAGCACAAGATCTACATCGGAAATCATCAGAGCACGAGTACGGTCAATCATTTTTGCAAAAAATCAGATTCCATATGGAAACCTTAGGAGCAAAGCCACCGCCATTTTTATTTCAGAGAAAAGAGATTGGGCTAAAGTGAAGTGGTGAATTAACTTTGAACAGAGGCCGGCCAACTTTGTTTTTAAAAGGGGACAACCCATCTAATTTAAACTCCTAAGGGTTTTAAAATTTGTTTTATAAGGGTTTTATTCTAAGGTGTTTTAAAATTGTTTTAATTTGTTTTTAGTTTGTTTTTCAATTTGTAATCGAGAGATAGTTTTCTGGTTTGTCTCTAAAACTAGAGAGACGAATTACGGGGTCTGTAATGCGGTGAAGTCTGGTTTTGGGGATAAGAACCAGTGCAGGGTTTTGAGCGTAGGGTTATGAACAATTGGGAGCGAGTGTCGCAAGTTTACAGGGGATTGTAAGCGTAGAGATTGTTCTAACTCATAGTAGAAATCTTAGGGAATGCAGCAGTAGGCAGGGTTTTGCCGAAGCTTAGTATATCTGTATGTTATTTATTTTCCGCATTTATTCTGACTATTATCTGTGCTGTTATTATTTAATTACTCTGTGAAAAACTACGATAAACCCTATTCACCCCCCTGTAGGGTTAATTTAGATCCTACACTTTCATATTTAGAGTTTGTAATTCCCTACTCTCCAAGACCAAAAGCACAACCTTATAGATGTTGCACTCATCTCTAGTCGATGACCGAAAACTGGATGTAAATAAACTATAACATTATAATACACGGGAGTATAAAATTATTCACAAAACATTCATTGATAATCATTTCATTTATATGTCCCTTTGGTATAACCCATTCAAAGAAAATATAAGTCATTACAAAATATATTCCATGGGAAATATATGACAATTCCCCTCGGTAAACCGGAGTCTACATATATAGTCAATCACGACTTTGCGGATACATATATCAAAAGACAAGTCCAAACAACGAAACTAATAAATAGATATAGCCGCTTGCTCGCCTGCGAAAGCTTATTCAAAGAAGATAACTAAAAGACCTTCACCCTCAGCTTACTCAAATGAGCATCCGAGAGTAAAAAGGGAAACAAAAAATTTGGTTCAGTCAACATACTATACGAATAATAATTCATATACTCAATATATAAATATCTAGAGAGACCGCATCGCATAGTGGAACGGTTTCCCTACGCTAGTATCAAGTCACCTCCCAAACCCTTCTGTAACCAATCATGTGCTCCTGCACTTCAATTGTTAGAACAAAAGCCACAATAACATAGTGACAATATAAATGTGTGATATGTCGCACACAATGGAATCCCCATTTCCGTTATTCCAGGTTACCCACCTTAACGGCTTCTAAATGATTACACATCATTTTCATACTTAAATGATTACCTGTCATTTTCTTTTTCCTATTTTGGAGACCTTTCATGTATCACAGGGTAACTCCTTGCCACACTTGGGACCGAAGCCTTAGGTTAAATTGGTAATCCATATCCCTTTCTTACTGGCATCTGCTCTACAGAACTCAAGGTAACCCCTTGCTAGACACTGGAACCCTACTAACCGTAAACATTTAATATAGTTGTTTAACGGGTACCCTCAAGTATCTCACTCATCGTTACCCCCAATGTTCACACTAATGCTGATGTTGTGCCCATGGTTACCCACCAAATAACATTTGTAACTTTTAATGGTGTCCTACCAAGTATAAAAATGAATTATTATTTCCCAGAATACTAAAAGGTAACCCCTTCTGGGTATCTCCAAAAGGTAACTTCTTCTGGATGCATAAAACAAACAACGCTTACTCGAATGTAATCCATCCAACTCCATTCAATTTCCCCCAAATCCTAACCCTTTCGGATTCATGAAAACAAGCATTCAATCAATACATTGCATCAATCGTCTTTGAAAAATAAACCCTTCCGGTTTTATAATAGCTGGGACTCTCTTCCAGTTCCCCGTAAGGTGTAAAGTTCCCTTATTTAAAAAACTTCTTTCTTACAAAAGATACCCCATTATCCTTGCCAAAAGAGCGGTGGCGAATCCTCTGAGGGAGCAGTTACTTTAAAAACACACAAGTGGCAGAGCTTACACATATCTTGAAGTTTAAGAGGCGGAAGTTTGATTACTTTCTATACCATACCATGATATTTCAAATATCCAATGCTACCAAAAGACGGCTTTCGAATGCTTTAGAACATTATTTTTGGATAAGGTAGTGGTACTGACAGTAAATACTGAAAATAACGACTTATTCCCATTTAAAGTAATACTTTATACTTCACCATATTTATCGAATTCTCATTGGGTTTTAAAATGAAATACTTTCCATATACAATCTTTTTTACAGTACCTTTGCAATGACCATGTATAAAATAATAGAAAGGATAAATCAACATTTTTAATTAATACAACAACCTTTTTTGAAGAAATTCAAACTTAGAAAATTCATAACTAATTCATACAAGCGTAAAGTTTATGAAATTTGAAACCCACCACCAGAATCATATAATGAACATCACATTAAAATTATATTGTATTTGGAGATTTCTTTCTATAGGTTTTATCCTAAAACCTTCCCATTTTCATATATAAATTAACCATATAAACATGTCAAACATAGATAGAAGTTAACGATTAATTAGCATCATTTCTATCATGAATTCACATAAAACTTTCAGATATTAACCAAAACATAAAGGTAAGAATATTTTTCACCTTGATTACTAGAGGTTGTGTGTAACACCCCATATATTCTATAACAGTGAAATTCATAAATTTAAAAGTATAATTAATTCTAATTAAAGAATTAAGGGAAACGGCTTACGCCATTGCGTTCATCTCGGAATTCTAGTTGAGATAGAGTCCGAGTTTGCGTGAAACGGACTCCGTATAAAGGAGTTATGATCTCCGGAAGTTTCAGAATAAATTTGAAATTCAAAACCAGCTCAGAACAGGTTTTAAAATTCGGATTCGAGTTCAAACTGGGCTGGGCGGGAAAATTCCCGCCCAGTGACCAGGTCGACACTAGTGTCGACTGGGCAGTCGACCTGGCCCCCCCCCAAGTCGACTGCGCAGTCGACTTGGGTGTCGACCTGCAGGTCGACTTGCCCGGTCGGCCTGACCAGGTGGGTCTGACCCTGGTTCGACTTCTGGTGTGCTGTACGGTCTGATTTCCCTCCCTGTTTGCATCTGACGGCTCAAATTAACTTGAAAACTCTATAAATACACCCTAAGACTCAACTAATTCACATAAGAAAATAAGAGAGGAGTCATCATGCTGCCAGGAAGGAGTTGATCATAGCCGCCAAGAATCAAACTAAGAAGCAAATTAAAGTCTAATCAAATCAATGAACAAATTGCTACCCAAAGTAGAGCACCTCCAAATTCAGAAAATAGAAATTAGAAAACAAGATCTCGTCACACATTGTAAGTATAGTGGTCTTTCAGAATCTGAATAAAATTATGATGTGATACGATGTAATTGAGAATCGAATTGTATTGTTGTTGTATAATGATGTAGATCTTGTGTATTGTGATGTTTCTATCGTGATTATGTGTATTGATTAGTGGCATAAATGGGTCGATGCAAGTTTATTACAGGATTGTATATGAAAGTAATTGCAATTGCAAGTTTGTGGCAAAATCTATGATTAGATCCCTCTTATGTTTATGTTAATATCCCCTTTATGTTTATGTTGATATCATGGGCCATATACTTATGTAAACATATCCAAGATCTGAGATCTTTTATGCCTACATGACTCAAAACTTATGTATACATCTGAGATCCATTACAAGTATGATTAGAACTATGTTAAATGCAGTTTGAGTTACATAAACTATGCAAGTTCATGTGGAAATAGACTATATATTAGATTTGGACATTTTTGGGTTAATTTACAACATGCTAGTTTTGTGTTCGACATTATTCCAAGTTAATATGTTAAAACCCAAGTTTGTATAAATCTACATATGCCATCCTATGTGACACCCATTTAGTTGTATACCAATTTTGAATGCAAGTTCACATGATCCAATGTTTATGTTAACGCCAATTTGCAAGTTCATGCGCTACACCTTCTATGTATCATAGAAATATTATATGTTCTAGATTTCCCCTTTTCTCACGTTTTTCAAGTTGGGCTGAATTGTGTCAAGCCCAACATTAGTACGTTCAAACGGGGGTAATAGCGTAGGGTGTAAAACATGATATAATAAATATGTTGGCATGTTTGGCGCGTGCCAACGACTGTGACATTTTAGCGGTATAAATTGTTATACCCAAATTAAAAGACGACATGACGTTTGCATAAATAATAAAATATGTAAATCTAGAAAAGACGACATGTTTGACCCGAGGTTGGATTGAGTTGTGACATAAACCTGCCTGGACCCGCCCGGCTGTCCAGTAGTCACAACAATACCTATCCAATGTGGGTGGTTAAACATTGAGCCCAATAAAGACCCGAGGTTTGACTGAACTACGGTGTAAACCTGCCCGGAACCAACCGGCACATCCAGTAACCGTAGTGATATCTGTCTAATGTGAGTGGTCGGTGCTCCAAGAGGCTAAGGACAGGTAGTAGGGTTAAGTCAACTGAAAACACTTAACCAAGATTCAACATGTAACAAATATTGATGGGTGGGGGTTAGGTATATACATACACTTAACCACTTAACATGTTTGACTAGAAAACCCTGGTAACGTAGGGACCCGTTTCAGTAGTAACCCAATTTAGGTATCATCGGTACCCTGAAACTAGGCAGGGTGGGGCACGATTATTGGGCTGATTGTAAGCGGTCAAATAACGGCAATGTTAGGTGCACAGTGTAGGTCTAACGGTGTGCGGTCGTGCATGCACTTCGGAGCAGACAAGCAGGGCACTGGGGGCACCAGTAGTATATCCTATGCCTTCTAGTAATTGTGTCGGGGCCGCCACCATGGGTCTTGATACACCCCATGGTGGGACCAGCATAGGTATCTACACTTCTTGGGGTAGCCGTAAGACACACGTACGAGTAGGAGCCGATCTTTAGAAAACAAAAAAAAGGATCACTTCACCCTCAGCATGGGGTGCCGGTTAGAATAATTCTAGCAAATTTAGAGATATAGTGTGGGTTCGATAGTATGTTCGATTCTAGACTACACTCCCTTAGTTATGATACTATCCTGTTTTCAGTTTATGTTTATCATATCCTTTTTTCACATACTGAAAAGTCACTAGATTTACTCAGGCTTTGTGTCTGACTCCGTTTTTCTTTTCGTCTTCTTTTCTTTCGTTTCCACCCCCCCAAGGTCAACAGGGAGGAAACAACTCAGCTTAGTCAGACTCTTTTGCAAGCTTGAAGACAATCGATGTACGGTTTGGATCTCTTTTGCTTGGATCATGGTTTTGTATATCATTATGGGGATTTTGCTGCTTTATTTTATGTTTTATGTTTCTTTGATAATCAAGACAGTTATGGAAATGTAATGTTTTTGGAAGTATTGTAAGACAATTATGGTATGGTTTGTATGGCACGTATTTTGATGAAATAAAAGTTGCTGTTGTTTCCGCTGTTTAAAAAAAATATGTGTATTTATATCTGTCTTGTGTATCTGTGACTTATACTTATAAACCTCCACCAAAATTAGGGCATTCCCTTTGTGAGTGACCCTAACGGAGGTGGGGTGTTTCACTTGGTATCAGAGCATAGGTTTACCAGATAAGATAAAGTTTTTGATATTATTTTCAAAAGAAAGTTTAAAGAAGCATTTTTTTAGAAAAAGTGTTATATTTTAAAAGGCATGATCCCCCAAAGCCATGTGTACTATCTCCCTCTATCCTTCGTTTTGAATCTTTCCTTTCTGTTTCAGCATGTCTAGAGACCTTAACATTCCTGAAGGAGTACCGATACCCGGTTGGTTTAGGAGGTTCTTTGAAGCTAGGGCCGCAAATGGTGCGGGCCCGGTAGATATCCTTCCTCCCCCAATAGCACCAGTTCCTCCTCCTCCCGCTCCTCCCCTTGGAAATGCTTTTGCCAAAACCTGTAGAGACTTCAAGTCTATGGGTGGAAAAGACTTCCATGGAACTGAACCCTTTGTAGGAGCAAGAAATTGGCTAAAGGAGACCGAGGATCTGTTTGACATCTTCGAAGTTGATGATAGACAAAAGATACAGCTAGCAGTGTGGTTGCTCAAAGATGAAGCTTCCTATTGGTGGGAGATCACTAATACTCAAAGGGCAGTAGAAACTTGGGATGATTTTAGGACAAGGTTTGAGTTGAAATTCCTCTCCCAAGCTGAAAGGAGCTTGTAAATAGAGAAGTTCTTAAATCTTAAACAGGGAAGCATGACAGTCAGGGAGTACGTTAATCAGTTCAATCAGTTGGCCAGATTTGGGCTGGATTTAGTAAATACCGAACACGAGAAGGTGCTTCGCTTCGTCAAAGGTCTGAATGAGCCTATACACAGCCTTGCCATGACCCATGTGTCCACGGGAGCGACTTTTGAAAGCTTGGTGGACATGGCGTTGCTACATGAGGAAGACCACGGCAAGAAGGAGACTAGGGATGAGGAAAAGAAAGAAGGTTTACAGGCTAAGAAGACAGACTTTAAGAAAGGAGGAAAGAATAAGAAGTCCCGTGAAAAGAGAAAGTGCCATTTCTGTGGCATAGTTGGGCATATAGAGAAAGACTGCCGGAAGAAGAAGGCAAAGATGGGTGGTTTCTTCCATTGCGGGGAGACTGGGCACCAAGCTAAGGACTGCCCAAAGAAGAAAGGACAGGGACAGAAAGTTGGATCTACTTCAGGAGGTCAAGTTCATGCTCTGACAGCACCTCCACAGGAGCGAGGTAGTAATATTTCTGTAGAAAGTGTAGTCTATCTTTATGATCATCCAGTTCGCACACTTTTTGTCTCTGGTGCATCACACTCCTTTATTTCATCTACGTTAGTAGAATCTCTGCATTTAGACACTAGTATGGTTGAGGATCCCTTGGTAGTTTCAAATCCAATTGGGGGCTCCGCTTACTTGTTAATGGTTTGTTTGGGTTTGAAAATCTCTATTCTCAGTGTTGAGTTTAGTTGTAATGCCTTACCCGCTTATTTCGTGGACCTAATAAGCAGAGTGTTCAAAGAATTCCTCAACAAGTTTGTGGTTGTCTTCGTAGATGATATCTTGATCTTTTCAAAGAGTGAGGAGGAGCATGCTCAACATCTGAAGGAAATCATGGATACTCTCCGAGCACATCATCTAAAGGCAAAATTTTCAAGATGCCACTTTTGGAGAGAAGAAGTAAGGTTTCTTGGGCATGTAGTATCTAAAGAAGGGCTGGCCGTAGACCCCGCGAAGGTAGTTGCGGTGCAAGACTGAAAGGCACCAAAGAATGCAACTGAGGTCCAAAGTTTTCTAGGACTAGCAGGTTTCTACCGGAAGTTCATAAGGGATTTTGCAAAAATCTCAGCTCCACTCACAAGGCTGACAAAGAAGAATCTAGTGTTCAATTGGGACTTGGATTGCTAGTTCGCTTTCCAACGCCTAAATAGGGCTCTTACAACAGCCCCAGTCCCGACTCTGCCAGACGGAAGCAAGATGTTCACAGTTTATACAGATGCATGTGGGATAGGGCTAGGCGCTGTCTTGATGCAAGAAGGAAGGGTAGTAGCTTATGGTGGAAGGCAATTGAAAGTTCATGAAAAGAACTACCCGACCCACGATCTTGAGTTAGCCTCCATCGTCTTTGCACTTAAGTCTTGGCGCCATTATCTCCTAGGTGAGAAGTTCGAAATTTACACTGACCATAAATTGTTGAAATATCTTTTCTTGCCGAAAGATCTTAACTTGAGGCAACAGAGATGGATGGAGTTTCTTTCCTCGTATGACTTCGAGATTTCCTATACTCCGGGCAAGGGAAATGTGGTGGCAGACGCCTTGAGTAGAAAGAAACTGACCCTAAGCCTGATCTTTGTAGAAAGGCAAAGCCTAGAGTATATAGCCAGTTTTAACTTTAGGCCCTCCTCTGATTTCGTATCGGGTTTGTTAGCATCTCTTGAGGTGCGCCCTACTCTTTTGGACACAATAGGGATGGCACAACGTGAGAACCCTCAGCTAGTTGAAGTGGTTGATAAGCTAATTAGGGGTGAGACTTCTAGTCACCTCAGTAGATACTCTATCAATGATAAAGGCTGGCTAAGATGCGACGGAATACTATGCGTTCCACAAGCAAGGGAGTTGATAAAGAAGGTTCTCGAGGAAGCACATCGTTCCAAGATGACAATACACTCAGGCGGAGACAAAATGTACAAGGACATGAAAAGAGTTTTCTTTTGGAACGGCATGAAGAAGGACGTGGCAGATTTCATTTCTAAGTGTATGGTATGCCAACAAGTTAAAGCGAAACAGAAAAAGCCTAGAGGACTGCTTCATTCCCTAGAGGTCCCACAGTGGAAGTGGGATATCATTTCAATGGACTTCGTTGATGGGCTGCCTAGGTCGAGAAGGGGCAATACTAGCATTTGGCTAATAGTGGATAGGCTTACAAAGAGCGCCCACTTTTTACCTGTCAAGAGTAGAAGGACCGTCTCATCCCTAACGTCTCTTTACATCAAGGAGATAGTTCGACTCCATGGGATACCCTCCAGCATTGTTAGTGACCGAGACCCTATCTTCACAAGCGAGTTTTGGCGAAGTTTGCAAGAAGCTGTAGGCACTCAGTTATGTTTAAGCACAGCCTATCACCCTCAGACCGATGGCCAGACGGAAAGGGTGAATAGAGTTTTAGAGGATCTTTTGAGACTTTGTGTTCTTGACTTTGGAGGGACATGGGAGGATCACCTCCCCTTAGTGGAGTTTGCTTACAACAATAGCTTCCAAGCTACCATAGGCATGGCACCCTTCGAAGCATTGTATGGAAGATGGTGCAAGTCACCAACTTGTTGGTGGGAGTCTACAGATAAGGTTATTCTTGGTCCAGACATGATCAGAGAAACTTCAGAAAAAGTGGACTTGATACGAAGAAGGATGAAGACGACCCAAGATAGACAGAAATCCTACGCCGACAAGAGAAGGACCGACCTTGAGTTTGAGGTTGGGGACAGAGTTTTTCTTAAGGTATCTCCTCTAAGGAACGTTGTTCGTTTTGGATCCACTGGAAAGTTAGCACTGAGATTTGTAGGACCATTTCCTATCATCGAGAAGGTTGAGAAAATGGCCTATAGATTAGAGCTACCCGAAAAACTGGCCGGAATTCACAACGTCTTTCATGTTTCTCACCTCCGGAAGTGTTTACACGAGTCTGCTGAAATAGTAGAGCCTAGCATTCTAGAAGAAGCCGAAATGGAACGTGAAGCAACTGTGAGAAGAGTTCCAACACGCATCTTAGGAACTGAAGTGAAAAAGCTACGCAACCGCGAAGTCAAGCTCGTCAAAGTTCAGTGGAGCGACGCCGAGGAAGATGCGACTTGGGAAACTGAGGCTAGAATACGCGCAGCCTACCCTTTTCTTTTTGAGGGTACATCTTTTGATCTCTCTTTTTCCTTAAGTTATGCTTTATCTATCTTTTAGGCATATTTCCTCGGCCCTTTCTCCTTAACTCCTTAGGTAGAAAACAAATGGATGCAAACATGTATTTGAAAACATGTTATGGATTATGGCTGCAAGTGGTTGCAAGTGATTGCTAGTGGTTGCTCGTGGATGCCTACACACACACACCCTAGGATTTAGATCGGCTCAGTCACTTCATACTGCATATGCATATATGTATTCTCGTTCACATATGGTTGAAATTTTATATGTTATCATATGGTTATCGCATTTGTATGAATTGTTGTTCACTCATGTAGAATTATGAGTAGGAAAAATTTGCATACATAATGGATTCATGACACTTACATGATTTGCATTTAGGAGGTCAACTGAATCAGTCGACCACCTGATTTCTACATTAGATAGGGACATTCATACACACAATGCATATGATCATAAAACATTAGAAGTCTTTAAGGACAATGGACACCTGTGTTTGTTGGTTGAGTAGATGGACGATTGGATGGTAAGGATATACGTTCTTCCTAGCTTGAAGATTTCGGGGACGAAATCCTTTTAAGTGGGGGAGAATGTAACAACCCATATATTCTATAACAGTGAAATTCATAAATTTAAAAGTATAATTAATTCTAATGAAAGAATTAAGGGAAACGGCTTACGCCATTGCGTTCGTCTCAGAATTCTGGTTGAGATAGAGTCCGAGTTTGCGTGAAACAGACTCCGTATGAAGGAGTTATGATCTCCGGAAGTTTCAGAATAAATTTGAAATTCAAAAACAGCTCAGAACAGGTTTTAAAATTCGAATTCGAGTTCAAACTGGGCTGGGAGGGAAAATTCCCGCCTAGTGACCAGGTCGACACTAGTGTCGACTGGGCAGTCGACCTGGCCCCCCAAGTCAACTGCGCAGTCGACTTGGGTGTCGACCTGCAGGTCGACATGCCCGGTCGGCCTGACCAGGTGGGTCTGACCCTGGTTCGACTTCTGGTGTGCTGTACGGTCTGATTTCCCTCCCTGTTTGCATCTGACGGCTCAAATTAACTTGAAAACTCTATAAATACACCCTAAGACTCAACTAATTCACATAAGAAAATAAGAGAGGAGTCGTCATGCTGCCAGGAAGGAGTTGATCGTAGCCGCCAAGAATCAAACTAAGAAGCAAATTAAAGTCTAATCAAATCAATCAACAAATTGCTACCCAAAGGAGAGCACCACCAAATTCAGAAAACAGAAATCAGAAAACAAGATCTCGTCACACGTTGTAAGTATAGTGGTCTTTCAGAATCTAAATAAAATTATGATGTGATACGATGTAATTGAGAATCGAATTGTATTGTTGTTGTATAATGATGTAGATCTTGTGTATTGTGATGTTTCTATCGTGATTATGTGTATTGATTAGTGGCATAAATGGGTCGATGCATGTTTATTATACGATTGTATATGAAAGTAATTGCAATTGCAAGTTTGTGGCAAAATCTATGATTAGATCCCTCTTATGTTTATGTTAATATCCCCTTTATGTTTATGTTGATATCATGGGCCATATACTTATGTAAACATATCCTAGATCTGAGATCTTTTATGCCTACATGACTCAAAACTTATGTATACGTCTTAGATCCATTACAAGTATGATTAGAACTATGTTAAATGCAGTTTGAGTTACATAAACTATGCAAGTTCATGTGGAAATAGACTATATATTAGATTTGGACATTTTTGGGTTAATTTACAACATGCTAGTTTTGTGTTCGACATTATGCCAAGTTAATACGTTAAAACCCAAGTTTGTATAAATCTACATATGCCATCCTATGTGACACCCATTTAGTTGTATACCAAATTTGAATGCAAGTTCACATGATCCAATGTTTATGTTAACGCCAATTTGCAAGTTCATGCGCTACACACCTTCTATGTATCATAGAAATGTTATATGTTCTGGATTTCCCCTTTTCTCACGTTTATCAAGTTGGGCTGAATTGTGTCGAGCCCAACATTAGTACGTTCAAACGGGTGTAATAGCGTTGGGTGTAAAACATGATATAATAAATATGTTGGCATGTTTGGCGCGTGCCAATGACTGTGACATTTTAGCGGTATAAATTGTTATACCCAAATTAAAAGACGACATGACGTTTGCATAAATAATAAAATATGTAAATCTAGAAAAGACGACATGTTTGACTCGAGGTTGGATTGAGTTGTGACATAAACCTGCCCGAACCCGCCCGGCTGTCCAGTAGTCACAACAATACCTATCCAATGTGGGTGGTTAAACATTGAGCCCAATAAAGACCCGAGGTTAGACTGAACTACGGTGTAAACCTGCCCGGAACCAACCGGCACATCTAGTAACCGTAGTGATATCTGTCTAATGTGAGTGGTCGGTGCTCCAAGAGGCTAAGGACAGGTAGTAGGGTTAAGTCAACTGAAAACACTTAACCAAGATTCAACATGTAACAAATATTGATGGGTGGGGGTTAGGTATATACATACACTTAACCACTTAACATGTTTGACTAGAAAACCCTGGTAACGTAGGGACCCGTTTCAGTAGTAACCCAATTTAGGTATCATCGGTACCCTGAAACTAGGCAGGGTGGGGCACGATTACTGGGCTGATTGTAAGCGGTCAAATAACGGCAATGTTAGGTGCACAGTGTAGGTCTAACGGTGTGCGGTCGTGCACGCACTTCGTAGCAGACAAGCAGGGCACTGGGGGCACCGGTAGTATATCCTATGCCTTCTAGTAATTGTGTCGGGGCCGCCACCATGGGTCTTGATACACCCCATGGTGGGACCAGCATAGGTATCTACACTTCTTGGGGTAGCCGTAAGACACACGTACGAGTAGGAGTCGATCTTTAGAAAACAAAAAAAGGATCACTTCACCCTCAGCATGGGGTGCCGGTTAGAATAATTCTAGCAAATGTAGAGATATAGTGTGGGTTCGATAGTATGTTCGATTCTAGACTACACTCCCTTAGTTATGATACTATCCTGTTTTCAGTTTATGTTTATCATATCCTTTTTTTCACATACTGAAAAGTCACTAGATTTACTCAGGCTTTGTGTCTGACTCCGTTTTTCTTTTCGTCTTCTTTTCTTTCGTTTCCACCCCCCCCCCCCCAAGGTCAACAGGGAGGAAACAACTCAGCTTAGTCAGACTCTTTTGCAAGCTTGAAGACAATCGATGTACGGTTTGGATCTCTTTTGCTTGGATCATGGTTTTGTATATCATTATGGGGATTTTGCTGCTTTATTTTATGTTTTATGTTTCTTTGATAATCAAGACAGTTATGGAAATGTAATGTTTTTGGAAGTATTGTAAGACAATTATGGTACTGTATTGGAAGTATTGTAATGTTTTATGTTTTATGTTTCTTTGATAATCAAGACAGTTATGGAAATGTAATGGTTTGTATGGCATGTATTTTTATGAAATAAAAGTTGCTGTTGTTTCCGTTGTTTAAAAAAAAAAAAGTGTATTTATATCTGTCTTGTGTATCTGTGACTTATACTTATAAACCTCCACCAAAATTAGGGCATTCCCTTTGTGAGTGACCCTAACGGAGGTGGGGTGTTTCACTGTGAGAACCATTGATGTTGTTTCCAAGCTAAAAATCCTAGCTTTACTTTCTTCTTCTAATTTCCTAGCTTTAATGGGTGGCCAAATTATGTTGTTTAAGTTTTCAGAAAGTGAAACAAAAGTGGTTTGATATGTTATATATATATATATATATTTATATTTATATGGACCGAAAGTTTACCGCATTTCCCCTCTCATATACCGTTCTTAACGCTTGTATTTACTAATTTGTTTCTAAGTCCAACCTGCTAGTTAATTTATTATAAACAAATCTCATTTTCCTCCTCATCCTCATTATCTCCATTTAATCTAACCAATTAAATTCATGGATAAAGTTATCAAATTTAGTGGTATTACATCCTTCCCTCCTTACAAGAATTTCATTCTAGGAATTCATTCAAGGACTAAACAAACAAAGCAATCATAATAATCTAACAAGGAATGATACCAAACAAATACTAGCGTACCCCACTTGCAAATAATTTATAAAGAAATATAGATCTTACTATAAGAAAGTCTTAAAAAGCCCCTCTAATCCTTTCTTCCTTCTCCTAAGTACAATCCCTATCGTCAGTGCTTTCACTGAACTTTCACCAATCTAACTGCCTTGATTCTCAATTTCCTTTCGTCTTTATCTACAATACGAACCAGTTGCCTTATGATAGTCAAAAAAGGCTCTATTACGAACTCTTCCAATGCCCTCAGATCAATGACGGCATTAGGATCATGTACATATTTCCGTAAATGTGATACTGAAACACATTATGGACTCCTGCAAGTCTATCCGCTAGCTCCACCCGATAGGCAAGCTTTCCAACATCTAAAAAGGTCCAATAAACCTTGGTGCAAGCTTCCCTACTTCTCCGAAATGGAACAGGCCTTTCATCGGTGATACCTAGATGAAAACTTCTCTCCAATAGGGAACTCCAAGTCCTTATGCCTTCAATTAGCATAATTTTTCTACTTGGATTGAGCTTCCTTCATTCAACCTCGAATGATATCGCTCTTCTCTATTGCTTCCTTTATTGATTCTGGACCAACAACTAGCTTGTCGCCTGCCTCCAACCAACTTAAAAGCGATTTACATGGATCTTCCATATAGAGCTTCGAAAGGTGTCATTCCTATAGTAACCTAAAAGCTATTATTATCGGAAAATTCCACTAAGTGCAAATTGTTCTCCCATGAACCACCAAAATTCAGTTAACAAGCTCTTAGTAAATCTTCTAATACCTTATTAATCTTTTTGGTTTTCCGATCCTTCTTGGGGTGATAATATGTACTCATCTTGAGCTTCATCCCCGTTGCCTTTTGAAAACTTTTCCAAAACTCACTCGTAAATAATGGGTTCCTGTCGCTTACGATACTATTAGGAATTCCGTGAAGTCCCACTATGTTCTTTATGAATAACTCAGCAAAAATCGGTGTCGTCCTAATCATGAATAAAATGGGAACTCTTGGTCTATCTATTCACGACAACCCATATGCTTTCGTTCCCTCTTCTTGATTTCAGAAGCTAATCGACGAAATCCATGGATATTGAATCCCATTTCCAAATTGGAATATCCAGTGATTGTAACAAATCACTAGGCTTCTAGTGCTATGCTTTCACTTGATGGAAGTTCATACACTGCTTCACCTATCAACCAACATTCTTCTTCATTCATTCCCAAAAGAAGCTTTTCTTCACATTCGGTATGTCTTGGTTCCTTCGGGATGTATCATGAACTTAGAATGATGACATTATCTAAGAACTTCCTCTCTCAGATTACCAACCTTTGTAACACATAGTCTTCTGATTCTCCATAACCAGCATATTTGTTCAAGAATGAACTCTCCAAGGTTATTTCCTTCCATTACGGCTTTAAGCACTTTGATCTTTTCAGCCAATGAAGGATCCTCTTCTTACCAAAATCTATCTTTCCTATCAAAGTTGTTTGAGCTTTTAATCATGACAACATCGGTACGCTTCCACTAGAATTGGCTATTGACCCAATTCTCACATTACATGTGACTAAAGCTTCAAAATCTTTTCATTAGTTTAGCACAGTTGACACCTTCCCTTGGTGTTTTCTACCAAGGTCACCAACAACCTTATTTCCTTCCCAGGGTTATACCGTATGCCAAAATCATAAGTCGTCAAGAATACTAACCACCTCTATTATTGCATATTCAATTCCTTTTAAGAAAAAAATATCTCTAGAACTTATGGTCCATGAATAACTCAAACCTTTCACTCAGGAAATAATGTCTCTAAATCTTCAATGCAAAAACAACAACAGCTAATTCAACATCATGAATTAGGTATCATACTTCAAGAGGTCTTAGCTTTTGGGAAGCATTAGCAATGGCCTTCCCCTTCTTCATCAGAACATGTAACCATGTTCCGCAAGCATCAGCAAAAACAACCAAAACCTAGTTCCCTTCCGGCACCACTAACCCCGGTGCATTGGTCAACAAGTGATTCAAATCCTGGAATGGTTTCTCACACTTATTAGACCAAACAAATTTAATATCCTTCCGAGTCATCTTAGAAAATGAAGTCTCTATCCATGAAAAGTCCTTGACAAACCTTCGATAGTACCCGGCCAATCCTAGAAAGACCGCCGAAACACTTTCAAGCCTCTTCCAACTAGTGAAAGTTTCAATCTTAGTTGGATCTACTAGTAGTCCTTCTCCTATAACCATGTGACGAAGGATCATCACTTTCCTTTGCCAAAAGCAACACTTTGAAAACTTGGTTTCAGTTGGTTCTTCCAAAAAGTCTTCAGCATTACCCAAATGTGACGACCTTCTATTTCGCGTGATTCCAATCGATCGTTAAACCGACTTAAATTGATCGACAAGACGTATTACTTGGGGTTCCAACGCATTAGATAGAAACACAACAATCTTTCATTAATACCATATAGATATTACATCATTGTACAAGAATATCATAGTACACCGAAAATAACAAAGTAAAATACATTACTATACACATCGGAACATAATTGCATAAACCAACATAGCAGAAGACTATCAAATGCTCTAGACACAGCTCTAGCTTCAATCAGAATCCTGCTCTAAAAATAACTCCAATGCTAAATTTGCAAAAACATAAACAACAAGCTGCCCGTATGGAAAATTATGGGCACCCAAATTTTAGGTGGGAAACAATAAATTCTGGATCATTCATGGGACTAGCGTGAGAAATAAAACATATATTTTCCTTATTTTAAAGTTAGGTAAATCATAGGACCACATCATATAATATGAAACGGGTTTCCTCCATATGAATACCGATTCATAAACAACTCGAAATGCTCTTGGAAAATGAATTCGAGTACTCCTGAGTATGTCATCCCCTGGTCATTACCAACCTTCCACAACGGGCCCCCGCAACATCAGCAACCACATTAAAGTAGAAGTCGCCACTAAGGTAATACATGGGATCCATACCATAGTACACTTTTCTATCTAGATAGGAGATGACAACCCATAACCTTGCTGCATCATTCCTGTTTCGGTCACTTACAGGGGTGTGAGGCTTGTCAAAGTCTCGTTACACAAAGCTACGCTACACTGGCCATGTTTTGATCATCACAGCACATCACTTAGCATGCTGCACTGTCATCCCATAATATGTAATCAATAATCAATAATCATATAACCTTTGAGCTCGTACATCTCAAAGAAGGTGTAATGACCCACATTTTCAACGATATAATAATTTATTTATTTAACTATTTAAATAATGATTTAGAATTCAAATGGTCGTTTAATTAAACAATACTGAATATTTAATTAATATAATAATATATTTAATTCTGAAATAATCAGAATTGGTTGAAATGGCGATATGGTGTGAATTGGGGAATTCAAAATATATAATTCAGTTTGGAATTGAATTTGAATAACGAATATATTTAATTAACGAAGTTTGAACATATAAATTATATTATAAATATAATCGAGCTCGAAATGGCGCTGCAGTTCGTAAATTGGCGATTCAAACTTCAAACGAATATACAGAAGTCGTTTTAAATCGGATTTCTATGAAACAAGAAACGTGTGGAGCTGGTGGAGTATATATTTCTAATGGAAGAGAAAAATCTGGATTTCGTCGGGTAGATTTTGATTTACGTCCAAATCAAATTTCAGAAAAGTCGCTGTGGAATTCCTTTATAATTTGCAATGCTTTATTTACGTTATAAATAGATTTTTAAAAAATATTTGAATATCGGGTTTGAATTTAGAAAAGGTTCTTTCGAGACATAATGATAAAATAATTTTTAGAATTTTACTGTAATTTTTAATTAATTAAATAAGCGACTTTTTATTTGGAGTATTTTGCACCCTAAATCAGCGATTTTGGGGTTTCACAATATGAGTTAATCTACCGATATTATTATATTTTTGGAATCACGGCCCACTACTTGATTTAATGATATTTTCATATCAGTCCGTGGACAAACAGAGTTTCGCATAATGAGGTACTCTCAAATGTAAAATAAATATCTTAACCCTTTTATTTATTTCTACGATCAAACAAGAGGCCATGCATTTATTCTTCTTAGCGCCCATTTCTCTGTGGCCTAAAAACCACATTCGTGGCCTTCTGGACTCCACAAAGAAATCAAAAAAAACCCTACTAAAACACTATAAATTACACTTATCCTATAACCTTTCTCATTTGCTCTCCCATTCATTTATCTCGAGCCGCCACTTGAAGCTTTCCTCAGAACAAAAACCGAAGCCTTCAATCCTCAAAAGAAAATCCTCCAACTAATTAGTCCTAGTTTAACCCTCCTTTAACGCAATAGTACAAGATCATCTCATCGACGGTATATTTATGGTGTTCGAAGTATTCTTGGATGACCGAAGTATTACTGCGCCACTTAGGCTGACTGCTGCCGGAAATGGTGACGACCGGAGACGGTCTCGGCGTTGGCATCAGAACCTCTACAGCAAGGCAGAAAATTTGAAGAAGAAGTGGAAACGGTTCGAAGTGGGTTGTGTGTGTTCTAATTTGTATAGGAAGAGAAAGAGTATGGGTGCGAATGATAGGAAATGATAAAGATGAATTGGTGGAGTGATAAAGCTGTGGAAAAGTGGTTGAAATGGTTTGCGATACACGGGTATGGAGGAGTTGCGGATATAATAACATGGGGGAAAGGAGAGGATACAGAAATGGCTGAGAGGATGCAGGCGTCGGGTTTGTTAAGGAGGAAGTAGGAGTACTGCCATGTCGGATAGAAGGAGTTTGGGCCGGAAGGGAAATACGTGAGGCCCATTATTTAATGTATTTTTAAATTACAACATGAAAGAATGAGAGTGTACAAAAGGGAAATAAGACAAGAGGCCGACGTTCATTTTGTGGAGGCCAGTACCGTTTCAAATGAGTTGAAGATAAGGTGAGCTTTGAATGGGGGATGGGCCGGAGATTTTAAGGTTAAGCCCATTTAAAATAATTTAGTTTTATTTTAAAATTTTAAAATAGCGTATTGACTTGTATAGTACATATCTTTATCATACGTTATCAGAATTTCGAGCGGTTGGATCCGTTGGGATCGTAGGGACGGTGGCTACACGCTGGAACTGACTGGGAATGGATTGGGGATCGTTTGAATTTATGGCAAAATAAATTGTTTGATTCAAATCAAACAACAGTTTATCGTTCTTTAGCAATGAACTGCCAAAGTGAGTAAAACTCACCAACTCTGAACAGTTATATTTTTATAACGTATTCTTAGAACTGATAATTATTTGTTGATTACTGTGTATTGATTGGTTGATTGAACTGCTAGTCAGTTAGTTGAATATTTATATATATATATATATATATATATATAAACCGTTAAATATATATAGATGTTGTTTATCAGAACATTTCATATTGAAATGAAGTTGATGTTAATTATATTGTTTAACATCTATGATGCAGGGAAACAGGTTGGAGGAATCCAACTGGATTCCTCTACATTTATTTTACTGTTTTTCATATATATTGTGTTATATGATGTGATATATAATCTGTTGATGATTATGTGTGTTTGGATGATATCGATCACCATTGTTTGGTATTTTAAATACCGTAAGAAATATTGGAATGTAAAAAGGGATTTTTCAAAAATATATTTTGAAAATAAATTATTTATATAAAATCAATGGATTTTATATATAAAAGGAAAAGGATTTTTTTTAAAAGGAGATAATTATAAGATCAAAGATTTAAAAAGGAAATTATTTGAAAAACAAAGATAAGAAAAAAGATTTTGTAAAACAAACGTGGAAAGGATTATTTATTCAGAAAATAAATAGAATAAAGGATTGTTTATTTAGAAAATAAATAGAATAAAGGGATATGTATTTAGAAAATAAATAGAATAAAGGATTATTTATTGGGAAAATAAATAGAGGAGTTAATCAAATCGAGTTAATCGAAAGGAGTTAATCGAACATAGTTAATCAAATGGAGTTAAACAAAAATTAGAAACTGACTAGAGATTAATAAGTTGAATGGTTTCCTGAGTATCGATCTGATGTTGGTTTCGGCCTTCGGGGTTTATACTTAGGAAGTTGTTCTCTTGTTAGTTTATAGTTAGAGTCTGATAGATGTGGAAGAATAGTGATACGTAATTAAGCCATGGAAATGTTTTCCAGCGTTAATAATATATATTTTCTAATTATAGAAAATAAGGAAATATGAATATATATATGGTTGATGATTGATCGATAAAATTTCCATCTGGAAATAATATCATTGTTTGCACACGTGTTTTTCTTTGATAGTTAAATCACAGACTATCAAAGTTTTGACTATTTTACGTTGTTAATATGGAGAGATCGGTTGGATTATTATCCAAAGAACCACTCCGTATTGGCATAACCGTTGCGAATCATATATGCCAAAGATAATTGAAGACGGAGTAAAGTGCAAGGGCTATTGTATAAGTCTTAGATAATAGTGCCTAAGATGGATGTTCTGAATAGTGCCTTCGGTTTGTCCAGTCCCAGGACAACTTGTATGGATGAAGGTCTGACAGAGTATATCTAATAAATCGCATAAGTTGATCTCTTCAAACATATTCACGTTTGGTGGCGGAGGAATTCATTTCTCTTAGCTGTATACCCGTGTTATTTTTGGATAAATCAATTTTTGATTTAAAGGGTATGATGATGTGACATTCTAAGTGAATGAAGATGTGGCATGTAGAAGATAAGCATAGCTTCTAGCCTTACATCCGGTTAATGACAAAAATCGGGCAGGCAGCATGGCTATGTAGGTCGCACCTATTAGGGTGTATAATCACCTGATCTAGAATTTCATTTACTTCTAAAAATCTATTGTCGATGCTGTCCCATTCGGGAAATGGTTGCTGATCCCAACCGTTGGTGATATACATTCGATACACTCAAGCGAAATGAGTGGTCGGCCATGTGTGGTCGGGTTGCAAGATGTTCTTGTTGAACCCAGTGTATTCCTCTTTAGAGGTACACTAGCGAAAGGTGGTTCCATACCTTGTCGTAGTTGGAAACACATTACCCAATACGTGCTTGCAGTTTTAACTGTATACTATATACGTAGAACGTGAGATGGAAGCGTTTCTGCTAGATGATTATTATATTGTGGTTGATAGACATTATTATAATATCAAAGGGTTTTTGATATAAAGATATTTTGGATTATCATAAAGGAAAAACCCGTTCCGTTATATGGCGTGGTCTTATGAGATATCGTTTAATGGCTCAAACTGTTTTACTCATACCAGTCCCATGACTGACTCGGAGTTTATTTTGTTTTGTTCACCTAAACTCTTAGGTGCCCAAATTTGTACGGGCAGTCAAGTAGTCGGAATTTTACAGATATACTTGGAGAGCTTGAAGCATGAGGCTTCAGGATTATATAGCTATTGTTTATTTCCGCTGTGTTGTAAGTGTTGTACTCTAATAAGTGTTATTGTATACATACTGTTTGTATTTCAAAAGTTATGTTATATTTTATTCGTTCCGCTATGAGATTCGTGTTTACTCTGATGATGATGTTCTTCTTCTTCTTCTATTCTATTAGTTTTATCTTATCTATTCTACCCTCTAACTTCTTTCCATTAACTATTCGGTTATTTTCGATCCTTGGATGTTGATACGTGTTGTATATCGGATAACCAAGATCACCAAATTTCCGGGTCGTTACAGTTGGTATCAGAGCTTAAGGTTAAGTAATTACCTTGGCTCTGTGGCGTGACTCAGTAGAGATGGGGTTAGTAATACCCTAGATTGAGTTTGAGTGTATATATACGAGAGCGTATTTGTTATTTGATATAAAAATGGTTTTATATTGTGGAGATTTATTGGTTGAGTTGTTTATAGGTTCTGGCCGATCAGTCTGTTCCGCTGTATCGGTAGGAGTTTACAAACACTCGAATACGATGAACTGACATGGTAAGTTTTGAAAAGACGGTAAATGAAATAATTTTACCCAAATTATATTTTTGATATAAAGGAATTATAGTGAAATGATTATAATATATTGGATATATTGGTTGTTATTATAATCGCGTAAGATTATAAAAAGTGAAATGGTTACGTAAATAACCAAATAATATTCGTATAAGTGTTACGAAATGAATTAAATCTTAATTTGAATCAGAATTGAAATTAAAACCCTGGAAATTTGGAACAGAATTTGTAAATAGACTTGGATTAAATATATGTAAATTTTAAGATCCTGGGAGATTTTAAATTGTATTCCAAGCATTTGTGAATGATATTTTGAACTGATTTCAAAATAAAAGTGTTTAAGAATGATTTTGAAAGTGATATAGTATTGAACTCACTTCAATAGCTGGGAGATAAGCCTGATGATGAATCGCGACATCATCAGTGTTCATTTTCGAGTTGTAAAGTGACAGATTACTACCAAAGAGATCGTTTTTGAAATTGTTTAGAAAAACATGTTGTTTTGAACTTCGAAAGGGAAGTTTGATTTTTGAGAAAAACAAAGATGTTTAAAAACTCACAGAAATAGATGGTTTAATTTAAAACAAATTAAATGTGAATTTGTGAAAGAAAATTGAAACTGGAATTGAAACCAGTTAAGTGGAAATTGAATTGTAATAGAAAATATCAAATAAAATTGGGTTGGGAGGTATCTGGACTTATGTTGAATTGATAAGTTAAGTGTTGGATTTAAGAATGGAATTTGGCTTGGTTATAAGCGAGTGATGTGGTTTTGAGGATAAATTGATTAGAGTTTGATTGGGATGACCTGGGTATATGTTGAATTGGTAATAGGTGGAAAGGATATAATGATATGCCCGACAAAAAGGTACCAGTTTATATTTTATATGGATATGAGATTTATGAGCCGAATTGGCAAGCCGCTTGGCTGTTTGATTTTCTTTTGGGTTGGAGAAGGCCTAAAGAGGCGAGTTGGAGTTTGAGCTATTGACCAGTACAAAGGAGGTGCTGGCGAAATTTCTCGAAAAGTTAAGGCATTAGAAAATTTTCAGGATTTTTGAATATTTTAGTTGATAAGAATGAATTAATATTTTAATTGAAATTAAATTGGTTCGGTTGAAACTGAAGATAAGAAGTGAACAAATAGGTTATAACCAGTTGATAGGGTTTGTTTCCTACCATAGCAATTCCGAGGATGGAATTATTTTAAGTGGGGAAGAATGTAATGACCCGCATTTTCAGCGACATAATAATTAATTTATTTAATTATTTAAATAGTGATTTAGAATTCAAATGGTGGTTTAATTGAACAATAGTGAATATTTAATTAATATAATAATTAAATAATATATTTAATTCTGAAATAATCAGAATTGGCTGAAATGGCGATATGGTGTGAATTGGGGAATTCAAAATATATAATTCAGTTTAGAATTGAATTTGAATAACGAATATATTTAATTAATGAAGTTTGAACGTATAAATTATATTATAAATATAATCGAGCTTGAAATGGTGCTGCAGTTCGTAAATTGGCGATTCGAACTTCAAACGAATATACAGAAGCCGTTTTAAATCGGATTTCTATGAAACAAGAAATGTGTGGAGCCGGTGGAGTATATTTTTCTAATGAAAGAGAAAAATCTGGATTTCGTCAAGTAGATTTTGATTTACGTCCAAATCAAATTTCAGAAAAGTCGCTGTGGAATTCCTTTATAATTTGTAACGCTTTATTTACGTTATAAATAGATTTTTAAAAAATATTTGAATATCGGGTTTGAATTTAGAAAAGGTTCTTTTGAGACATAATGATAAAATAATTTTTAGAATTTTACTGTAATTTTTAATTAATTAAATAAGCGACTTTTTATTTGGAGTGTTTTGCACCCTAAATCAGCGATTTTGGGGTTTCACAATATGAGTTAATCTACCAATATTATTATATTTTTGGCATCATGGCCCATTACTCGATTTAATGATATTTTCATATTAGTCCGTGGACAAACAGAGTTTCGCATAATGAGGTACTCTCTAATGTAAAATAAATATCTTAACCCTTTCATTTATTTCTCCGATCAAACAAGTGGCCATGCATTTATTCTTCTCAGCACCCATTTCTCTGTGGCCTAAAAACCACATTCATGGCCTTCTGAACTCCACAAAGAAATCAAGAAAAACCCAGCTAAAACACTATAAATAATACTTATCCTATAACCTAACTCATTTGCTCTCCCATTCATTTATCTCGAGCCGCCACTTGAAGCTTTCCTCAGAACAAAAACCGAAGCCTTCAATACTAAAGAAAATCCTCCCACTAATTAGTCCTAGTTTAATACTGCTTTAACGCAGCAGTACAAGATCATCTCATCGACGGTGTATTTATGGTGTTCGAAGTATTCTTGGATGACCGAAGTATTACTGCGCCATTTAGGCTGACTGCTGCCGGAAATGGTGACGACCGGAGACGGTCTCGGCGTTGGCATCATAACCTCTACAGCAAGGCACAAGATTTGAAGAAGAAGTGGAAATGGTTCGAAGTGGGTTGTGTGTGTTCTAATTTATACAGGAAGAGAAAGAGTATGGGTGCGAATGATAGGAAATGAGAAAGATGAATTGGTGGAGTGATAAAGCTGTGGAAAAGTGGTTGAAATGGTTTGGGATACATGGGTATGGATGAGTTGCGGGTATAAGAACATAGGGGAAAGGAGAGGATACGGAAATGGCTGAGAGGATGCATGCATCGGGTTTGTTAAGGAGGAAGTAAGAGTACTTCCATGTTGGATTGAAGGAGTTTGGGCCGGAAGGGAAATACGTAAAGCCCATTATTTGATGTATTTTTAAATTTCAACGTGAAAGAATGAGGGTGTACAAAAGGGAAATAAGACAATAGGCCAACGTTCATTTTGTGGAGGCCAATACCGTTTCAAATGAGTTGAAGATAAGGTGGGATTTGAATGGGGGATGGGCCGGAGATTTTAAGGTTAAGCCCATTTAAAATAATTTAGTTTTATTTTAAAATTTTAAAATAGCGTATTGACTTGTATAGTACATATCTTTATCATACGTTATCAGAATTTCGAACGGTTGGATCCCTTGAAATCGTAGGGACGGTGGCTACACGCTGAAACTGACTGGGAATGGATTGGGGATCACTTGAATTTATGGCGAAATAAATTGTTTGATTTAAATCAAACAACAATTTATCGTTCTTTAACGATAAACTGCCAAAGTGAGTAAAACTCGCAAACTCTGAACAGTTATATTTTTATAACGTATTCTTAAAACTGATAATTATTTGTTGATTGTTGTGTGTTGATTGGTTGATTGAACCGCTAGTTAGTTAGTTGAATATATATATATATATATATATATATATAAACCGTTAAATATATATAGATGTTGTTTATCAGAACATTTCATATTGAAATGAAGTTGATGTTAATTATATTGTTAAACATCTGTGATGCAGGGAAATAGGTTGGAGGAATCCAACTGGATTCCTCAACATTTATTTTACTGTTTTTCATATATATTGTGTTATATGATGTGATATATAATCTGTTGATGATTATGTGTGTTTGGATGATTTCGATCACCGTTGTTTGGTATTTAAATACCGTAAGAAACACTGGAATGTAAAAAGGGATTTTTCAAAATTACATTTTGAAAATAAATTATTTATATAAAATCAATGGATTTTATATATAAAAGGAAAAGGATTTTTTTAAAAGGAGATAATTATAAGATCAAAGAGTTAAAAAGGAAATTATTTTTAAAACAAAGATAAGGAAAAAGATTTTGTAAAACAAATGTGGAAAGGATTATTTATTTAGGAAATAAATAGAATAAAGGATTATTTATTTAGAAAATAAATAGAATAAAGAGATATGTATTTAGAAAATAAATAGAATAATGGATTATTTATTGGGAAAATAAATAGAGGAGTTAATTGAATCGAGTTAATCGAAAGGAGTTAATCGAACATAGTTAATCAAATGGAGTTAAAAAAAAATTAGAAACTGACTAGAGATTAATAAGTTGAATGGTTTCCTGAGTATCGATCTGATGTTGGTTTCGGCCTTCGGGGTTTATACTTAGGAAGTTGTTCTCTTGTTAGTTTATAGTTAGAGACTGATAGATGTGGAAGAATAGTGATAATAATTAAGCCATGGAAATGTTTTCCAGCGTTAATAATATATATTTTCTAATTATAGAAAATAAGGAAATATGAATATATATATATATATATATGGTCGATGATTGATCGATAAAATTTCCATCTGGAAATAATATCGTTGTTTGCACACGTGTTTTTCTTTTATAGTTAAATCACAGTCTATCGAAGTTTTGACCATTTTACGTTCTTAATATGGAGAAACTGGTTGGATTATTATCCAAAGAACCACTCCGTATTAGCATAAGCGTTGCGAATCATATATGCCAAAGATAATTGAAGACGGAGTAAAGTGCAAGGGCTATTGTATAAGTCTTAGATAACAGTGCCTGAGATGGATGTGCTGAATAGTGCCTTCGGTTTGTCTAGTCCTAGGACAACTTGTATAGACGAAGGTATGACAGAGTATATCTAATAAATCGTGTAAGTTGATCTCTTCAAACGTATTTACGTTTGGTGGTGGAGGAATTTGTTTCTCTTTGCTGTATACCCGTGTTATTTTTGGATAAATCAATCTGTGATTTAAAGGGTATGACGATGTGACATTCTAAGTGAACGAAGATGTGGCATGTAAAAGATAAGCGTAGCTTCTAGCCTCACATCCGGTAAATGACAGAAATTGGGCAGGCAGCATGGCCATGTAGGTTGCACCTATTAGGGTGTATAATCACCTGATCTAGAGTTTCATTTACTTCTAAAAATCTATTGTCGATGTTGTCCCATTCGGGAAACGGTTGTTGATCCCAACCGTTGGTGATATACATTCGATACACTCAAGCGAAATGAGTAGTCGGTCATGTGTGGCCGGGTTGCAAGATGTTCTTGTTGAACCCAGTGTATTCCTCTCTAGAGGTACACCAGCGAAAGGTGGTTCCATACATTGTAATAGTTGGAAACCCATTACCCAATACGTGCTTGCGGTTTTGATTGTACACTATATACGTAGAACGTGAGATGGAAGTGTTTCTGCTAGATGATTATTATATTGTGGTTGATAGACATTATTATAATATCATAGGTTTTTTATATAAAGATATTTTGGATTCTCATAAGGGAAAAACCCGTTCCGTTATACGGCGTGGTCTTATGAGTTGTTTTAAACTATTTTACTCATACCAGTCCCATGACTGACCCGGAGTTTATTTTGTTTTGTTCCCCTAAACTCTTGGGTGCCCAAATTTGTATGGGCAGTCAAGTAGTCGGGATTTTACAGATAAACTTGGAGAGCTTGGAGCAGGAGGCTTCAAGATTATATAGCCATTGTTTATTTTCGCTGTGTTGTAAGTGTTGTACTCTGATAAGTGTTATTGTAATGTCCTGCATTTTATCGGTTTGTATTTGAACATTTAAATAAGTTTAAATACTGACTTAATAATATAAGCAGATTTATATATTAATTAAAATGAGGTTGAGCATATAAAAATATATATTTAATATAGTTGAGCTCATAACGACGCTGCAGTTCGTAATTTAAAGTCTGAACTTCAAACGACTATACAAGGTTCGTTATAAATCGGATTTACTCGAAACAAGAGACATTGGAATCCGTTAAACTATATCTTTCTAACAGAAGTGGGAAATCAAGATTTCGGATTACATATTGTAAGTTATGTCCAAATAAAATATACAGAAAAGCAGCGCCATATTCGTTTATGGCCGTAACAGTTTATTTGATATGTTTAAATATCGGCTTCGAATTTGGACAAGGTTCTTTTGAGACATAGTGATAATTTAATTTTTAGAATTTTACTATAATTTTTAATTAATTAAATACGTAACTTTTTATTTGAAGTATTTTGCACCCTGTATCAGTATTTCGGGGTTTCAAAATATGAGTCAACCTACCGATATTAATATATTTTTGGGATCGTGACACGTCATTGAGCACAACTGTACTTTTATTTCTATCCGTAACAGCCTACATAAATGGAATTGGATATATCAGGATGCTTAACTTTCAAAACCAAATTTAATACAAGAATTAAACTAATATTTCCATCTTTAGACAAAGAATGTATAGTTTTCATCACATGTTTAATTAACGATACAAAAACAAGTGAGGCTTACTAGCAAAGTGATTAATGTACTTTTATTTATCAACATGCATTGGATCCAAGCCAAGAAAGACTCCCCGTGCTGTCACTACCTTCAGGTATCAATTGGTAATAAAATAATACCAAAGTAAAAATATATTTCTTTGCACTATCAAATACTATAGTCTCACCACAGAAACATAAAAGTAAAACATCAAGCCACCTTTCCACACTGTAAAAATGAACTTGTCTCCATTTAATTAATAAGGCGTATGGGCTAAGTTTAGATAACACCCTAAGCTATACATGAAGCAAGACGCAACCCATCAGCTTGTATAATCACATCGCCCTGCTACCATTCTATTACCTCAAGGGTAAGCAAGAACTTTAGCACATCTATATTAAATTATAAAAAAAACATTTCTTTTTATTTACTTGGCCGCCAAGGAGAATAGCCATCTTTTCCTACCCAGCTATACTGTCTTTGTCATGTGACTACTTAGGAGAGGCACATGCCTTCCTCTTGAACTCTGCCGCCCTAAGCTACCAGCTATTCCTTGGACGCCAAGGATTTCAACATTATATATATATATATATATATGAATTGTGTTCCTCTTCAGTTCAGCAAGGCTTCAAAAACCATCTTCAAGTTCATTTGAAAACTTTGAGATGAAAAAAAAGAGCAGAGCAGCTCAAATGTAAAGAGTGGTCTCGGACGTGAGGAGGGAAGGAGATTGAGTGTGGCAAAGTATTGCATTACAGGAAATTAAAGGAGAGGAAATTAAAGGGGAGGGGCGGTGTACTTGTGGAAGGACGTGGCCATGTTTTTCTCCTTTACTGGAGCGGATCCGAGAATGTCATGAATAGTGCAGTGCATTTCTTGTACATGCGAGGAGGAGTGTTGTCCCGTGTATAGTTGTATGAGTGTGGAAATGATATGGTAAAGTTGGAAGGAAATGGATGGGCAAAACGCAAAAAGCATGGTAAGCTGGAGCATTTCATGGAAGGAACATGAGCATGCAAGTGAGAATCCTGCATCAAAGGGATGCGGAAAGAAGGACGTGTGTCTAGGAAATGGTGAAGGCCAGTTTACAAAACAAAAAAAGATAAAAAAAAAGAAGAAAGGGGAGGGACGGCCTGTAGTTGAAAGGGAAGCGAGGCGGTGAACTGGTTTGTGTTGAAGAAAGAAAAATATGGCAGTATGAAGAGACTGGAGCAGCCTCAAGCATGAGGTCTGTAGAAGCGAAGCAGGGAGGTACGTTGTTTGATGATGCAAGAACGAGACGAGGAAGATTGGGGTTATGTGTACCATATGGAGCACTATTCATATAAGTGGCGGTGTCGGCATGAGATGATGGTGTTAGCAGGCTTCAACTATTATTGCTAGTGGGTTAAAGGGAAAATACAAAGGGAAAGAAGAAATTTTGGCATGGAGATGTGGTTGCTGTTTGTTATTTTAAGGAGAAGGATTTTATGGTGAAGTTGGTGTATAAATGGGGAGCAACGCACGACATTTGAGAAAAAAAGGGATTAATTTCAATGGTTCAAATATGGTGAAGGTCTGGTATCAGTTTTCTTTTTCTAGAATGGAAGATAATGAGCAGTGATGAGTTGTTCTGAAGTCTGGCTCCATGGAGGAGGCAAACGTTGGGTTTGACCTGTCGTAAATGTATGGCGCAAATTTCTTGGTGTAATACAATGGATGCGTTGAGGACATGCTAATGGCGAGAAGAAATGTTGAACATAATTGAATGTTGGTATGTGCAGCAGATTTGGGAAGGACTTGCGTTGGAATTGTCTTAATTGAAGGAAAACCTCACTTTGGAGTCGCACGAAAACTGGAAACACTATGAAGTCGGTTTGTAACAATTTGAAGGACGTTTGAATTTATGGAAGGAATTGAACGCCTGGCTTAACCAACTGACGTAAATCGTTATTTAACGGTTAACGCGCGAAGGTGAGTAAATTCACTGACTTTGATCTATTTTAAAATATTATAATATTGGTTGAATGCTGTGTGATGGTCGCTTCGGTAGATTACAATTAAATTGGCTGGAAAATATATATCGTTGCATATGTACACATCATTTGGTTGGATATTGATTCCATCAATTATAGTATTCCCTAGTAGGAACCAGTGTAAATTGTTTGACTAACATCTGTGGATGCGGGAAACAGGTTGGTGGAATCCAACCGGATTTCTCAATATTTATATGCATTGTTTATGCACTGTTTGAACCATGTTGAATGGCGATTTGTTGTTATATTGATTTAAATAATAAACGATATCGATTAAGAGAATAGCAACAGTCGACCATAAATCCATTTTGTTAAGAAGTTGATTGGCCGTTGGGCAAATCAACGGAGTTAATTATAAAAAATTTATTTTTATTAAAGAGAAGTTTAAATTTTAATAGAAGTTCAATTATAGACTGATATTTTATAGTTCAGTTTTTAAAGTAAATATAAACGATTGTTTGATAAGTATGAAGGTGTAAATTATCCTGTAGGGAAATAATTGGGATAATTATTTTAAAGTAAACAGTTAAGAAATATTATTAGATTAATTATATTAATCTAATGTAGTAAAGTAATTATAATCGGTTAACGAATTTACTGATGGTTTAAAGTGGACTAAATCAACTCGGTAATGGAAAATGATTATTAGATTGAATAGGTCTTAGATTAGTCTAATAATAATAGATTAGAAATTAATTGTTTAAATTAATAAGTTTTCTTAATTATTAATTGCCCTTTTGATGAAGCTTAAATGATTGTTGAACTAATATAATTAGTTAATGTCTACCCAAAGTAGTTAACTAATCTATTTAGATTAATAAAGAAGTAGACTATTTTACTTCAATAAGGAGAAAGTTAATCATTATTTTAATTATTTTAATTAAGTAATTACGACTTGAATGGGAATAATTTAAGATAATCATTAGGTTATAACAAGTTGTTACTTGAAAGAAGTATACTAATGGAGATGTCAAGATTTTTTTTGTAACGGAAAGAGATGTCAATATTTTTTTGAAACGGTTAGAGATGTCAAGATTAGTATAAAGTGGAATATAGCAGCGTATTGCAAGTCTTAGAACTATAGCGATAAAATAACGCTGTTGACTAGGCTTAAGCGTGACTGTTACGTCGAGATTAGTTATAAAGGAGAATATTACAGCGTATGACAAGTTTTGAACTATAACAATAAATTAGTGCTGTTGACCAAGCTTAAGCGTGATTATTATATATAACACTATTCATTATGAAGGTTTGAAATTCACTCATTTCAAGTGATAAGAAAATAATTATGTTTTCCCCGAAGAAGTGTAAATGAATTATACGAAGTGTGAAAGTGCTAAAACGAGGTTGAGAAATATCTGGTAAGATATGGGAATTCGAATAATAGAAATGAATGTTAAATAAAAGTGCTCGTGATTGTGTGATGTTAGTTATAAATGTTGTTTTTACTTCGATAGTTAAATAACCGACTATCGAAGTGTTTTGACCCTCGTTGTCAATACGGAAAGAACGGTTGGATATATTATCCGAAACCACTCCGTATAGGCATAAGCGCTGCGAATTTGATTATGCTGAAGACAATTGAAGACGAAGTGAAATGCAAGGGTCATCCTGTTCCAGAATGGAGTTTTCCGTTTGTCCAGTCCCAGGACAACATGTATGGATGGATGTCTGACAGAGTATTCCTAACGGTCACGTAAGACGATCTTTTCAAGGTATTACGTCCGGTGGTGGAGAAATTCGTTTCTCTTAGCTTTTATACCCGTGATATTTTTGGGAAGATCAACTAGTGATTTGACGAGTTTGACGATGTGGCATTCAAAGTGTATGGTGGCCAGAGGTCTAAAGGATAGACGTAGCCTCAAGATTCACAATCGGGAAATGACAAAAATCGGGCAGGCAACATGGCTATGTGGGTCGCTCCCATTAGGGTGTATATTCACCTATCTATAGAAATTCTTTTTACTTCTTTGATCTATTTCGATGCTGTCCCTTTCGGGAACGCTGACTTGAGTCCAACCGTTGGTGATATACATTCGATACACTCAAGCGAAATGAGTGGTCGGTCATGTGTGGGCCGGGTTGCAAGACATTCTTGTTGAACCCAGTGTATTCGCCTCTAGAGATACACTATCGGCAGGTGGTCCCATACCTTGTCATAGTTGGAATCCAATCACCAATAAGTGCCCTACGGTTTTTGATTTTATACTATGTATGTAGAGCGTGAGATGCAAGCGTTCTGCTATTTGGTTATTTACTTGATTGGACATTATTATAATATCACTAGATTTTGATATCAAAATATTTTGGGTTATATTAAGGTAAAAACCGTCCATGTTTATGTGTGGGTTGGTCTTACTATTACCCTTTCTTTCAAAAGGATTTTCAAAGTTAAACCCTATGATTGGAATTTACTCACACCAGTCCCATGACTGACCCAGAGTTATTTTGTTTGTTTTCCCTAAACTCTTGGGTGCCCAAATTTGTACGGACAGTCAAGTGTTTCATGCTTTACAGATACACTTGGAGGAGCTTGAAGTAGGAGTCTTCACGGTTGGTTATTTAGAGTTATTTCCGCTGTATCAAATGTTATGTTGTACTCTGATATGGTATGTATATACAAATTCAGATTTGTATTTCAAATTATGTTATATAATATATTTTATTTGTTCCGCTGTGAGATTCGTTTCTACTCTGATTATGTTCTGCTGTCTTCTTCTTCTATTCTATTAGCTCTATCTTTTATATCTCATCCTCTTATTTCTTTCTATTAATGATGTGAATATTTGTGCACTTTGGGTTGAATTAGTAGGATATTTATCAGCTCAAATTGGTACGAAAATTTTGGGTCGTTACAGTTGGTATCAGAGCTGAAGGTTAAGTGATTACCTTGGCTCTGTGGCGTAACTCAAAAGTGATGGAGTTAGTAATACTCTAGATTGAGTTTGAGTGTGTGTATATATATATATATATATGAGCGCATATTTGTAACTAATATAAAAACCGTTTTATATTGTGTTGGCTAGTCAGTCGAGTGGTTTATGTATTCTGGTCGAAACAGTAATGCAAACTGTGTCGATAGGTGTTTCTAAACTTTTGAACAGAGTAATTCGACACAGTATGTTTTTAAAAGAGGATAAATAAAATAATTTTAATTAAAAATATGTTTTGATATAAAGAAATCATATACATTGGAATTATCTAATATATATTGAAAGTGATGATCGTTATTATGATCAAATAAGACTTATAGTTGAGTTGGTTATATAAATGACCAATCGAAATATTATATAAGCATAACATGAAAAATCAGATGAACTAAATCTGAATTTAAAACCAGAATTGAAATAAAACTCTAGAAACTTGGAAAGGTGTTGAAAATGAATTTTAAATTGAAATTATGGAAAATTTAAAATCCTGGGAGAGATTTAGAAATATTTTCCAAGCATTTTGAAAAGATATTTTGAAGTGATTTTCAAATGAAAATGTTTGAAAGTAAGTGTTTTGACAGTAATATAGTATTGAACTCACTTCGATCACTGGAAAATAAATTTTGATGATGGCGGCCGCATTATCAGTGTTCATTTTCGAGTTCCAAGTAACGAATTACTCCCAAAAGATTTAGTTTTGAAACAAGTTGTTCGGAAATTCAAATGTTTTGAATTGCTATGTTATGAATGTATGTATATATATATGATTTTAAAATGATTTGAAATGAAAACCCTAGGAATTTGAATTCTGAAATTTAAAACTTACTTATGAAGTAAATAAACAGAGAATTTAAATAAGTCAAATAAAAGTGGAGTTGAATTGAAGCCAAGTGAGTGGAAATCGTATTGGAATAGGGATTTGACTTGGCAAAGTACTTGAATTGTGAATTGAGATTGGGAATGGAACCGAACCTGGGGGTGAAATTTGATTATTGAGTAAAATTTGGAAATTGAAGTTTGAAATGGAGTTGGCTTAGATGTAAGAGAATTATTGGTCAAGGATAAACTTACTAGAGATTAGTTGGAAATGCATTTGTGTATGCTGAATGGATTTCAATTTTCAAGTGGAAGAGATAAAGTTGAATACCCTACAAAAAGTTACATGAGCATGAGATTTCTGAGTCCTGTTGGCAAGACGTTTGGCTATTTAATTTTTGGATTGGAGAAGGCCCAGAGTGGCGAGTTGTTGTAGTACCGAATAAGCCTCGTAAAGGAGATGCTGGCAAAAATTCTCTGAGAATTTGAGCTGTTAGGGAATTTTCAGAATTTTGAAAATATTCGAAATAAGAAGGAATTAATTTTTAATTGGAATAAATCAGTTCAGTTGAAACTGAAATTATGAAGTAAACCAAAAATATTTTTAACCTGATTACAATAGAGATTGTAGCATTTTCCCTATCTTAGCAATTTCGAGGACGAAATTATTTTAAAGGGGAAGGAATGTAATGTCCCACACTTTATCAGTTTGTCTTTGAATATTTAAATCGATTTAAATATTGACTTAATAATATAAGTAGATTTATATATTAATTAAAATGAGTTTGAGCATATAGAAATATATATTTAATATAATCGAGCTCATAACGACGCTGCAGTTCGTAATTTAAAGTCCGAACTTCAAACGACTATACAAGGTTCGTTATAAATCGGATTTACTCGAAACAAGAGACATTGGAATCACTTATACTATATCTTTCTAACAGAAGCAGGAAATCAAGATTTCGGATTACATATTGTAAGTTATGTCCAAATAAAATATACAGAAAAGCAGCGCCATATTCGTTCATGGCCATAACAGTTTATTTGATATGTTTAAATATCGACTTCGAATTTGGACAAGGTTCCTTTGAGACATAGTGATAATTTAATTTTTAGAATTTTACTGTAATTTTTAATTAATTAAATACGTAACTTTTTATTTGAAGTATTTTGCACCCTGTATCAGTATTTCGGGGTTTCAAAATATGAGTCAACCTACCGATATTAATATATTTTTGGGTTCGTGACACCTTGTTGAGCACAACTGTACTTTTATTTCTGTCCGTAACAGCCTACATAAACGGAATTGGATATATCAGGATGCTTAACTTTCAAAACCAAATCTAATACAAGAATGAATCTAACATTTCCATCTTTAGACAAAGAATGTATAGTTTTCATCACATGTTTAATTAATGATACAAAAACAAATGAGGTTTATTAGCAAAGTGATTAATGTACTTTTATTTATCAACATGCATCGGATCCAAGCCAAGAAAGACTCCCCGTGCTGTCACTACCTTCAGGTATCAATTGGTAATAAAATAATACCAAAGTAAAAATATATTTCTTTGCACTATCAAATACTATAGTCTCACCACGGAAACATAAAAGTAAAACATCAAGCCACCTTTCCATACTGTAAAAACGAACTTGTCTCCATTTAATCAATAAGGCGTATGGGCTAAGTTTAGATAATACCCTAAGCTATACATGAAGCATGACGCAACCCATCAGCTTGTATAATCACATCGCCCTGCTACCATTCTATTACCTCAAAGGTAAGCAAGAACTTTAGCACATCTATAGTAAATTATAAAAAAAAAACATTTCTTTTTATTTACTTGGCCGCTAAGGAGAATAGCCATCTTTTCCTACCCAGCTATATTGTTTTGTCACGTAGACTACTTAGGAGAGGCACATGCCTTCCTCTTGAACTCTGTCGCCCTAAGCTACCAGCTATTCCTTGGACGCCAAGGATTTCGACATTATATATATACAAATTGTTTTCCTCTTCATTTCAGCAAGGCTTCAAAAACCATCTTCAAGTTCATTCGAAAACTTTGAGAGGAAAAAAAAGAGCAGAGCAGCTCAAAAGTAAAGAGTGGTCTCGGACGCGAGGAGGGAAGGAGATTGAGTGTGGCGAAGTATTGTATTACAGGAAATTAAAGGAGAGGAAATTAAAGGGGAGGGGCGGTGTACTTGTGGAAGTACGTGGCCATTTTTTTCTCTTTTACTAGAGCGGATCCGAGAATGTCATGAATAGTGCAGTGCATTTCTTGTACATACGAGGAGGAGTGTTGTCCCATGTATAGTTGTATGAGTGTGGAAATGATACGGTAAAGTTGGAAGGAAATGGATGGGCAAAACGCAAAAAGCATGGTAAGGTGGAGCATTTCATGGTAGGAACATGAGCATGCAAGTGAGAAGCCTGCATAAAAGGGATGCGGAAAGAAGGACGTGTGTCTAGGAAATGGTGAAGGCCAGTTTACAAAACAAAAAAAGAAAAAAAAAAGAAAAAAAAGAAGAAAGGGGAGGGACGGCCTGTAGTTGAAAGGGAAGCGAGGCGGTGAACTGGTTTGTGTTGAAGAAAGAAAAATATGGCAGTATGAAGGTGGAGCGGCCTCATGCATGAGGTCTGTAGAAGCGAAGCAGGGAGGTACGTTGTTTGATGATGCAAGAACGAGACGAGGAAGGTTGGGTTATGTGTACCATATGGAGCACTGTTCATATAAGTGGCGGTGTCGGAATGAGATGATGATGTTAGAAGGCTTCATGTATTATTGTGAGCGGGTTAAAGGGAAAATACAAAGGGAAAGAAGAAAGTTCGGCATGGAGATGTGGTTGCTGTTTGTTATTTTAAGGAGAAGGATTTTAAGGTGAAGTTGGTGTATAAATGGGGAGCAACGCAGGGCATTTGAATAAAAAGGGATTAGTTTCAATGGTTCGAATATGGTGAAGGTCTGGTATCAGTTTTCTTTTTCCAGAATGGAAGATAATGAGCAGTGATGAGTTGTTCTGATGTTTGGCTCTATGGAGGAGGCAAACGTTGGGTTTGACCTGTCGTAAATGTATGGCGCAAATTTCTTGGTGTAATACAATGGATGCGTTGAGGACATGCTAATGGCGAGAAGAAATGTTGAACATAATTGAATGTTGGTATGTGCAGCAGATTTGGGAAGGACTTGTGTTGGAATTATCGTGACTGAAGGAAAACCTCACTTTGGAGTCGCACGAAAACTGGCAACGCTATGAAGTCGGTTTGTAACAATTTGAAGGACGTTTGAATTTATGGCAGGAATTGAATGCCTGGCTTAACTAACTGACGTAAATCGTTATTTAACGGTTAACGCGCGAAGGTGAGTAAATTCACTGACTTTGATCTATTTTAAAATATTATAATATTGTTTGAATGCTGTGTGATGGTCGCTTCGGTAGATTACAATTAAATTGGTTGGAAAATATATATCGTTGCATATGTACACATCATTTGGTTGGATACTGATTCCATCAATTATAGTATTCCCTAGTAGGAACCAGTGTATATTGTTTGACTAACTTCTGTGGATGCGGGAAACCGGTTGGAGGAATCCAACCGGATTTCTCAATATTTATATGAACTGTTTATGCACTGTTTGAACCATGTTGAATGGCGATTTGGTGTTATATTGATTTAAATAATAAACGATATCGATTAAGAGAATAGCAATAGTTGGCCATAAATCCATTTTGTTAAGAAGTTGATTGGTCGTTGGGCAAATCAACGGAATTAATTATAAAAAAATTATTTTTATTAAAGAAAAGTTTAAATTTTAATAGAAGTTCTATTATAGACTGATATTTTATAGTTCAGTTTTTAAAGTAAATATAAACGATTGTTTGATAAGTATGAAGGTGTAAATTATCCTATAAGGAAATTACTCGGATAATTATTTTAAAGTAAACAGTTAAGAAATATTATTAGATTAATTATATTAATCTCATGTAGTAAAGTAATTATAATCGGTTAACGAATTTACTGATGGTTTAAAGTGGACTAAATCAACTCGGTAATGGAAAATGATTATTAGATTGAATAGGTCTTAGATTAGTCTAATAATAATAGATTAGAAATTAATTGTTTAAATTAATAAGGTTTTCTTAATTATTAATTGCCCTTTTGATGAAGCTTAAATGATTGTTGAACTAATATAATTAGTTAATGTCTACCCAAAGTAGTTAACTAATCTATTTAGATTAATAAAGAAGTAGACTATTTTACTTCAACAAGGAGAAAGTTAATCATTATTTAATTATTTTAATTAAGTAATTACGACTTGAATGGGAATAATTTAAGATAATCATTAGGTTATAACAAGTTGTTACTTGAAAGAAGTATACAAATGAAGATGTCAAGATTTTATTTGTAAAGGAAAGAGATGTCAAGATTTTTTTGAAACGGTAAGAGATGTCAAAATTAGTATAAAGTGGAATATAGCAGTGTATTGCAAGTCTTAGAACTATAGCGATAAAATAACGCTGTTGATTAGGCTTAAGCGTGACTGTTACGTCGAGATTAGTTATAAAGGAGAATATTACAGCGTATGACAAGTTTTGAACTATAACAATAAATTAGTGTTGTTGACCAAGCTTAAGCGTGATTATTACATATAACACTATTCATTAGGAAGGTTTGAAATTCACTCATCTCAAGTGATAAGAAAATAATTATGTTTTCCCCGAAGAAGTGTAAACGAATTATACGAAGTGTGAAAGTGCTAAAACGGGGTTAAGAAATATCTGGTAAGATATGGGAATTCGAATAATAGAAATGAATGTTAAATAAAAGTGCTTGTGATTGTGTGTTGTTAGTTATAAATGTTGTTTTTACTTCGATAGTTAAATAACCGACTATCAAAGTGTTTTGACCCTCGTTGTCAATACGGAGAGACCGGTTGGATATATTATCCGAAACCACTCCGTATAGGCATAAGCGCTGCGAATTTGATTATGTTGAAGACAATTGAAGACGGAGTGAAATGCAAGGGTCATCCTGTTCCAGAATGGAGTTTTCTGTTTGTCCAATCCCAGGACAACTTGTATGGACGAATGTCTGACAGAGTATTCCTAACGGTCACATAGGACGATCTTTTCAAGGTATTACGTCCGGTGGCGGAGAAATTCGTTTCTCTTAGCTTTTGTACCCGTGATATTTTTGGGAAGATCAACTAGTGATTTGACGGGTTTGACTATGTGGCATTCAAAGTGTATGGTGACCAAATGTCTAAAGGATAGACGTAGCCTCAAGCTTCACAACCGGAAAATGACAAAAATCGGACAGGCAGCATGGCTATGTGGGTCGCTCCCATTTGGGTGTATAATCACCTCTCTAAAGAAATTCCTTTTACTTCTTTGATCTATTTCGATGCTGTCCCTTTCGGGAATGGTGGTTTGAGTCCAACCGTTGGTGATATACATTCGATATACTCAAGCGAAATGAGTGGTCGGTCATGTGTGGGCCGGGTTGCAAGACGTTTTTGTTGAACCCAGTGTATTCGCCTCTAGAGATACATTATCGGCAGGTGGTCCCATACCTTGTCATAGTTGGAATCCAATCTCCAATAAGTGCCCTGCGGTTTTTGATTTTATACTATGTATGTAGAGCCTGAGATGCGAGCGTTCTTCTATTTGGTTATTTACTTGATTAGACATTATTATAATATAACTGGATTTTGATATCAAAATATTTTGGGTTATAGTAAGGTAAAAAAACGTCCATGTTTATGTGTAAGTTGGTCTTACTATTACCCTTTCTTTCAAAAGGATTTTCAAAGTTAAACTGTATGATTGGAATTTACTCACACCAGTCCCATGACTGACCCAGAGTTATTTTGTTTGTTTTCCCTAAACTCTTGGGTGCCCAAATTTGTACAGGCAGTCAAGTGTTTCAGGCTTTACAGATACACTTGGAGGAGCTTGAAGTAGGAGTCTTCACGGTTGGTTATTTAGAGTTATTTCCGCTGTATCAAATGTTATGTTGTACTTTGATATGGTATTTATATACAAATTCAGATTTGTATTTCAAATTATGTTATATAATATATTTTATTCGTTCCGCTGTGAGATTCATGTCTACTCTGATTATGTTCAGCTGTCTTCTTCTTCTTCTTCTGTTCTATTAGTTCTATCTTTTCTATCTCATCCTCTTATTTCTTTCTATTAATGATCTGAATATTCGTGCACTTTGGGTTGAATGTGTAGGATATTTATCAGCTCAAATTGGTACGGATTTTTGGGTCGTTACAGTTATTGTATACATACTATTTGTATTTCAAAAGTTATGTTATATTTTATTCGTTCCGCTATGAGATTCGTGTTTACTCTGATGATGATGTTCTTCTTCTTCTTATTTTGTTCTATTAGTTCTATCTTATCTATTCTACCCTCTAACTTCTTCCCATTAACTATTCGGTTATTTTCGATCCTTGGATGTTCGATATGTGTTGTATATCGGATAACCAAGATCGCCAAATTTTCGGGTCGTTACCGAAGGGTGTTAAGTTGAGATAACTTCTCAACCACCAACAGAAATATAATTAGTAAAAATCAATCACACAACAAAATACAATGTCAGGCACACATCCATACAAGTCCATTCTATGTCTGAACGAAACCAAAGGAACCTTATTCCTCGTTCACTAAGGAGAGAGCCCCTTGCAATTTGGAATTCCTTCAAATACATCCGGACCACTACCACTTAGTTAATATAAAATCCAACTACAAATGGCCGCTAAACCATTTGAGACATTCAATAAGTAGTCCGTTTGATGTGAAGGGTCCCGATCTTCAACACTGTCTTCAACAATCTTTTCGTCACGTTGTATTCTTATTTGGAATGGCCTTCGAACCTAGGTACAATCTCGGTCTTTTCAAATAGAATCGTTCTTCAAAACTTATGGTGTATAAGTCAACATTCAAATCACATTTCAAACATTCATAACACAAGATCATTAAGCATTTCTTCACTAACCCAATTCATTCTTAAGTTCTTAATCACAACTTAACTTTAAGTTAAAGAACTATGTTATTGAAGACATTATTCACAACAGACCCAATATCATTTCATAATGCAATCTTAATGGGTTAAAGAATAATGTTACTTAGAACATCATTCGCAACAAACCCAATATCATTTCATATTAAATATAAGATTCAAATAGAAGTTATATCAACTTATAATCAATACAAATTCGCATACCTAACAGATACTATAGGTGGAATAACGATATAAATATCTTCCAAATTCCTCAAATAGTACCCATTTAAATAATGGAATTCAATATCCAGTATCCAAAGATTTTTTTCCATTCAAATCCAACTAATTTAAATTGGGAAAACTTTACTTTAAATGAAAAAGATTTATTCATCCTATCTTTATCTTACATCCCAAATTATACTTGATCCTGGGTTGAAGAATGATGTAATTTAAAATACCAGTCACAATAAACTCAAAATCATATTTCCATTAAAATGGAATCTTCACGAAACCTTATCCGTTCACATTCGATATAAACTCCATATCAAACTAACACTATAATCAGAATAACAACAAAGCCTTTTAAATTCCTCAAATAGTATTTGTCTTCATCTACAGATACTTATATCAATCATCACCAAATCAATTCCCATTCAGTTCCAATTTTAATTAGATTTATTGGAAAACTTAGCTTTAGAAACACTTCATTTTAATCTTAATTAAATGATTCGTTTATTCCAAATTATACTATACTTCACTTTTGATTGGGTTAAAGAACAGATGTTATTCAAGACATCGTTCACGAAAACCCAAACTCAATTGATAATAAATATAAGATTTAAATTGAAATCATATCTACTTATATTTAACATCAAATTCTGAAATCCATAAATACAGTATAGGGAATAATGATATATATATATATATTCCATATTCCTCAAACAGTACCTATATAATTATGGAATCCAATATCGAAATATCCGAAGGTATTCCATTCAAATCCAATCCACTTCATTCATTGGAAAATTTTGGTAATATTTAAACCGTTCATTCTAGTACGTTATCTAAAAACACTAAATTCTTTATATATAGTAAAGTTTGTCTGTTCTTAGCCAAATATCTGATTCCCTTTCGGGTCTTCCCACCTATCACCCAACATAATAGTTTCCAGTTAGATCTCACAGGTGATACTAGACTGTACTCTTAGGAATCATGGCATATTTCTTTTGGTTCATATTTTAGTTGTTAAATAACTCATTCAGGTAAAATATCTTTTATGTTTCCAAGCCTTGGAATATTTAGTCCAACATTTTTTTAAACCATTTATTATGATTTTTCACAATTCTATCCTATTTTTAGTAATTTAAAAAATAGACTGTTGCATAATAATTTAATTTCAGGTCAATAAATGCAAATTTTACTAGGAAATTGATTTGAATTTTTTCAAAATCTAACCATTGGAAATTAACATTCTTAAACTCATTTGAAATCTCTTTTCATTACGGACCTAGTGGTTATAGTTTCAGGAAAATCTGATGGTCGGATCTCCAATATACTCACTTAAATTTATATATCAAAATTCGTGAACTATCGCTATGCAACAAATCCTATCCAGACCATATTATAATTTAATTAAAAACCTATCCAATTTACTTTAAAATAGTTTATGAATCATTTTAAAACACATTTGAAAACAACTTTTCTATATTTAACTTCAAAATTCAATATTCATGTTAAATGGGTATTATAATATTATTTTATTATTAAAATAATATTATTTTTCAAAACTTATTATTTTAAACCCAAATTTTCCTTAAGTCCATTTTAAAAATAAATAAGATAGTTTGTGAAATAAAACCAAGTTAAAACACTTTCTATACACTTTAACCAAACTTCACTTTCTAAAGTTACTATTCACTTTTAAATTCAAATTTGAACTTGCTATTTATACTTGAAATAATTATCAAACAAATTTCTATCCTTTTAAAAGTTTTTAATAAAAACTAAAATTTCATTTCTAAATCATGTTGAAATCAAAATTCAAACTTTTATTTTTCACTTATTACTTAAATGAATAAAATATTCATTTAATTTACTCTTAATTATTTAATACCTAATAATTCACTTTTATGGGTATAATTCATCATGGTAATACATATTGTATCATTCACAACCATTATAACATCCATCCACACATATTAGATCATAATTCATAGCATATATGCATCGAACACTTTAATGCTTACATGCTTTTGTCAATCAATAGATTAATTGAAAATATTCAAGCATATATCAACACTACATTCACTACAAACATATCATTTTCACTTTCTAAGGGTGTTTAGGGTTAGCGTAGCCAACGGGGAGGAGGGGGATGGCTTATTGTAACGACTCGAATTTTCGTACGATTAATTTTAAATATTTAATATGGTTTTAAATATTGAGATGATAATATAAGTCAATTTTTATATTGAGTTATCATTTAATAATCGAATATAATATAATTTAGAATATATCGAACTATCGTAATTCGAAATATAATTGAATTCAAAGATAAAACTGAATTGAAATAATTCAGATGATTAGTATAAAATTCTATTTGAATATAGATAATAATAATAGTTTATTATAAAGGAATTTATTTGTTTTGAATTGAATTTATATCGATTTAAATTAATATCTTCTCCAGATGGTCGAATAAGACTATGAAACATGTCCCAGTGGGTTTAGAATGGTGGTTTAACCTTAGGAAGGCCTATTGTTGGACTCAAGTAGGAGTTGAATCAACGTGATAATTTAAAATTAAAGGGTACCGGATTTAATTAAAATCAAAATAAAATAAAATAAAAATATCATTTTAAAACCGTTCCTTCCTCCTTAAGCTAAGAGGGAGTATACTGTTAACCTACACTATCAGTACTTTGCATTGACAAAATTCCTTAATGCCTAAGTCTGTTCGTCTATATAAATCACATATAAATCCTCTTCCTTTTCTCTCTTTGAAATAATTCGCACCTCCCTGATTTGTAAAAAAAATCTGATCCCAATATTTAGCTGAGTATTTTACCCACTCCTCATCTAAAAATAAAACTGTTACTTCCCTCATTCTCCATTCCAATCAAAGTCGATACAGACCTCAACCCAAATGTATTTCACGCGAGCTATGAAATCAAATCCACCCCACTTGATTCAAATTGAATTCCTTGAGAAATTGAATGGAAGCTAGAAGAGTGAGGGTGACTGTAATTAGGGTTTATCATGGGTCCTATTTTAGTGTGTAACACCCCGTGTATTCTATAACGGTGAAATTCACAAATTGAAGTATAACTAATTCAAATCAAAGAATTAAGGGAAACGGGAAACGCCATTGCGTTCGTCTCGGAATTCTGCTTGAGATAGAGTCTGAGTTTGCATAAAACGGATATCGTATGAAGAAGATATGGACGAACGAAGTTGGGCGAAAAACCAGAAAATGGGTCAGAATGCACTGGCGCACTTGGGAAGTGCGCCAGAACAAAAATGAACTGGCGCACTTGGGAAGTGCGCCAGTGCATTTTTAGCCTGGTGCACCTGCCAAGTGCGCCCAGGTCAGAATGACCTGCTGGTCAGGTCTTGGCTGGCCTGACCAGGGTCTGGTCGAATTTCTGAGCCTTGCCTTGTCACTAGGGCTAGGTGTCAGCTCCTGGTTGGTCTCCCCTTCAAACGAACGGCTATTATCAAGCCAAGCTTCATCGATGGTCTAAATCAACTCACAAACTCTATAAAAAGGACCTAAGACTAACCCTAATTCACACAAACTAAAATGGAGATGAGACCGTCATGCTGCTGAGGAGAGATTAAGGATAGCCGTCAGAAATAGAGAAACAATTAAGAGATAATTCAAAGCTTAAAGCAACGTTAATCAATCAAAGCAACGCCTACAACAAAGGATAGCATCTCCAAATTCAGAATTCAGAATTCAGAATTCAGATTCCTGAATTGAAGATTCGTCATACGTTGTAAGTAGAGTGCTATTCCGATGTGAATTAAATAATTGTGTTGATTTGTGTAAAGTAAGAAATGGAATTGTGGCAATAGTAATCTATATTTGTATGTTGCTTTGATGCTAAACGATTTGGGAATATTATGGTATACGATTGGATATTTGCAAGTACGTGATTTGCGTTGGAAATTAACAACGAAATGGAATTGTGGCGATAATAATCTATATCTGTATGTTATTTTGTGTGACGGCATGGAATTTCGCTCGGTCCGAACCAGTCGCTAAACCGATCCAGGCCGTTCGAAACGCCCTATCGTTCGAGAACACGACAAAGCAGAACGCATACAGAAGAACATTTCATTGTATATTACAACAATGCATCAGATTACAAGAATATACAGAGTACGAATAAATATTACACAGAAATATCAGAGATTTAAATTACATTTAAATACATAGCAGCGGAAAATAATACAATACACAACTAGAAAGAGATATACGGATACAAAGCTTTCCGGATATCGTTCCAGCTGTAAACCAGGATCCTGTGAATATAAATCTGCAAAACCAAAACTACTAGCTGCCCGTGTCAAAATAAGGGCACCCAGAGTTTAGGTTAAAACAATAAACTCCAGGTCAGTCATGTGACTGGTGTGAGAACTAAAACAGTTATTAATCTTTATTTTAAATCATTAGGTAAATCAAGGGACCACGCCGTATAACATGGAACGGGTTTCCTCCCAAGAATACCAGTGCATAAAACAAACAGCGCAATGCTAAATAAAGAAAAATGAAGCTGTTATAAGACCCAGGTCCTATCACACAATGCAAACGCAAGCCGGGGGATAGGGTTTTCCCTTATAACAGCCAAAGAATGCTTGATACGTTTAAAACAAATCATTTGATACTATTATAAGTGCATAGTGTATAAAACAACTTCAAATCATAAGTATCAATCATAGGCGGCATGAGCGTCCCATGCCACTATGTCGCCATATATAGGTTTACAAATAAAACCGCAAAGTCACGTATTTGGAAATTGGATTTCCGTCTATGAACCGAGGCAAAAGATAGTCCTCAACCGATTCGAGACAATCTAGCCTACCATGTCTCAGGATCAGAGCTCGAGTGACCCTAGGAGCGACAGGGCCGGTCCACCGATGTGGATTAAAATGCCTGAACACTACGTTTCCCCGCCCTTTGGGGCGCAAATGAGCCATCAAATGACTCCATCGGTTCGAGAACGACCGATCAATCCGAGGCGCCTCGCAACAGCAACAACCACATAAGTCAAACTCGTCAGGGCGTGTAAAACCACTGACGCCACTTTTAGCTAGAAAGAAACGCAAGTCCTCCCTGAGGTCCGTCTCCCGTTTTTGGTTCATACCGGGTGTGAAACACGCGAGGTAAACGTTACACAAAGCTACGCCACAAAGGCCGTGCTTTGATCATCACCACAAGACTTTGCTTTTCAACAGAAGCCTTGATCATTTGCATCTTAGCATGCCACACAGGCAAACCATCCTATGCAACCGATATCAGTCACACAGAATGAAATCCGATGTCAGACACACAGTCCATTTACAAGTCCGTCCTGGGTCTGAACGAAACCGGAGGCACCTAGTACCCCGCCTATCCATCGATCTCCAAGTACGTCTGGACGATCACTAACTGTTTCCATCTTCTTGGGTGTACAGCCCAATCAAGATCATCAGTAATTACCCAAACGACGTGAAGACCTCCGGTCTTCGACCGTCGTCTTCATCTTCGACTTATCGTCGTATCAGTTATCCAGAATGGGATAAACCCGGTCTTTCCGAATAACTCGCGTATATTTTAAATAAGTGTTACACAAACACAACATACGCCTCATTCCAATTCATTAGTCACTAACCGTAAATTAATCAAGAGAATAATTCCCTAAATATTAACCCCGAAGGCCGAAACCAACATCAGATCAATATTCAGAAAAACCATTCTGCTTGGCCAACCGACAGTTAGTTTCTAAATTTCACATTCATAGGGAAAGGTTCCCATTAATTTTATCCAAGATAAATTCCTTGAATTTATTCTTTAATCTATTTTTGAATATTAATTCAAACTAGTCGGGATTAACGAACCTTACCGAAGTAATCATTTGTTTTAATTTCCCAATCCCAACCTATTTATCCCATGAAGTAAAACTGGTAATACTTCATATCTAACACCACAGTGTTATCGGTAAATTCAATTACCATTTCACGTTCAAATCTAAATAAAGATTTAACTATCGCCTGGAGCAAAACTGGTGATACTCCATTTTCGATCATTTCAATCTAATTAAAGATTCATTAAAACTCCACTTAGTTTTAATCTTCGACTGGGTTAAAGAATCAGTGTCATTTAAAACACGGTTCACGATAAACCCAAAGTCACATTCATTAATTATCGGGTTAAAGAACAAGTGTTATTTAAAACACTGTTCACGATAAACCCAAAAATCAATATCAATTCAATTCCAATTAAATATTATTTAATTGGTACACTTCATTAAATCTAAATAAAAAGATTTAATCATTTCTCAACTGGGTTCAAGAACAGTGTTAGTGAAGACACCATTCACGACAAACCCAAATCACATTCGATTATTCAATTCAAGGCTCTGAATAGAAAATATATCGGCTTATATTCAATATCGAATTCTACGACTAACAAATGTCGTATTGGAAATAGCGATATAAATATATATCTTTCAAATTTCCATAACAACACCTGTATAATCTCGAATTCCAACATCGAAATATTCCGAAGACAATTTCGATTCAAATCCACTCCAATGCAATCATTGGATATTCTGGTTATTTTCAAAACCCTTTTCAAATTCAATTTATTTATTTAAAAATAAATAGAATTATAATTCTAGTTCAAAACTAGTTCATTTCGATAAAAATCTATTTTTATCTTTTCAAATATGGAGTTTTTCATCCCAATTCTTTCTAAATCATTTCTTATGATTTTACACAAATTATTACTATTTTTAATAATTTTATCGAGGCCTGTACAGTCGATTTCCATCAACGGTCATCGAACTGCACTTACAGCGACCTTTTTCAAATTTGATTTGGACATAATTCCAAATCCAACCGTTATATTTCAAATTTCTAATATTCGTTAGAAAGCTCTTTTCGATACGAACCCAACGGTTCCGGTTTTAGGAGAATCCGACGGTCGGATCTCCCGCAATGTCCGTTTGAAATAAATGGTCGAAATTCACGAACTGCCGCGGCGCGGCGCGTTCTATTCAGGCCATTATATTATATATATAATATATATTTCGTCGATTTCTATTTAAAACGAATTATATAAATAGTTTTAAAATTCGTTTCAAAATCTATTTCAACTTCCATTTCAATTCAAAGCAAAATTGAATTCTTCTCTATAAATTCGTTTTAAAATTCATTTCTATTCAATACAAATTTCAATTCAATTTGAATTCGTTTCAATTTGCTTTCAATTCAATTTGAATTCGTTTTCAATTCATTTCGAAATCGTTTTCAATTCACTTTGAAATCGTTTTCAATTCACTTTGAATTCGTTTTCAATTCACTTTATTTCGAGATCGTTTTCAATTCAATTCATTTCGAAATCGTTTTCAATTCAATTCATTTCGAAATCGTTTAAAATCGATATAAATATCGTTCACGTCAAAATGGCGTCAATCTAATCAACACGGCTTCATATATTCCTTTATTTTCAAATATTCTATTTCAAATATTTCTTTTTCAAATATTTCTTTTTCAAATACTGGAATGAGGCCCAATCAATTACCATATAATGTTAATTATATGGATTTTCTACAACACATGCATATATCAACAACGATGAATAATCAACCATCATCCAAAGTGCATTCTACACTGTAATAAGCATCAAATATAAATATTCAACGCTTATAACAGTCTGTCAATCAATCGATCGACACACAACTAAACAATCGGGATTAGTGTACGTCAAATATCATCCCAACACCCGTGTAGGGTTTCAAACAATCAAACACAGATTTTATTTGTGCAGTTGGGCGATGTGTAAAATTTATCGACCCAATCAATGTCCTTCAAATAAGTGTACATAAACAAACCATCTGGTTTGCAAATGAATATTTTATTTATTCACATTCACGTTAAAATTTATATTTTTAACGACAAAACCTTTTATTTCAACATATGAATTTCTCTTCAGTTCATTCTTTAAATAAAATGATATTTTTATTTTTCTAACATATTTTAGAAAATTTCGGCGGCATAACGGCACGATACTAGAAACGGGACGAGGCCTAGCCTTATCCCCGGACTAGTGAAGGCCCACGCCATTCACACATCAATCAAATCAATTTCATTATGCAAACCACAAAATTTGGAGTAAGAGTCTAACCTAGCCTTACTCCTTCGCCTTATAACGGCGCACGTCTAATCCTAACCAATTTATCGATTCGATTTTTCACACCACAAACCACATTCAAACCAATATCGCAATCAATAACCAAACAGCCAAACAAACAAGTCCATGGTCTGTGGACGATTGTGTCGGGTGCTACTAAACACCGTCTGCATCCTAGTATATATATATAACTAGAAAAGAAATTGAAAGGTGAGAAATTCTCACTTATAGCTATCCAAGCTCCACGGCACTTCATTTGCAGAAGTCTTCGTCGTCATCGCATCCTTTTTCATCTTCGTTGCCCGCTTTCACTACCTATGTAAAAATCGAATTTTTACTTCGCTATTCAATATATAAAAATCATATTTTTATTTTGAAGTTCAATATATAAAAATTCTATTTTTCTATCGAAGTTCAATATATAAAAATTCCATTTTTCTATCGAAGTTCAATATATAAAAATTCCATTTTTCTATCGAAGTTCAATATATAAAAATTCCATTTTTCTATCGAAGTTCAATATATAAAAATTCTATTTTTCTATCGAAGTTCAATATATAAAAATTTTATTTTTCTATCGAAGTTCAATATATAAAAATATATTTTTATATTTAAAATCAATTCAAAATTATATTTTAAAACACTTCAAGTTTATATTTCCTAAGCCATGCAAATTTTATGCTTTTCAAAGACAAAGATTTTTATTTATAAAATCGATGAGTGTGTGTGTATATATATATATATATATATATTTAACCAATGCTACTTAGATTTATTATTTTTACTTTCAAATTCAAAGTATATTTATATTATTTTTTTCTTTCAAATTCAAAGTATATTTATATTATTTTTTTCTTTCAAATTCAAAGTATATTTATTTTTTTTCAAATTCAAATCACTGTTAAATATATATATATAAAATAAATAAATAAAAAAAAATGTACCTTTCCCTACCATTTTCTGTAAAACGCTCCAGGTGACCATCGAACCCAACGTTCAACGCTAGGGCTTGGGATTTCAGCCACCGCCGAGCATCGTTGACCAGATCTGGACCGAGCATCCCCACCGCCGTCGCATCATGCCTTAGCGCCGCCACTGGCGCCTGACTCGTCGCTGCCATTGGCGAGAAAACCCCAATCGAACGGCCCCCCTTCCCGCCCAGAAATCGAGATAACCACGCCACGATAATTGATGACACCACTATGGATTCGAAGAGCTTGAACAGCCCTACAAAATCTCCCAAAGAACCAGGATCTAATTTTTCGTGAATTGAAAGAAAAACGAGGGAGAAATTCAGAGCCCTTTTCCGCCTTTCAACGATGAAGAACGACGGTGGACGTTTTTCTGATGTGGAAAATAAATTTTAGTTAGGGTTTTATAATAGATTATATTATTATTTAATTCCTTTAGTTTCAAAAATATTTGTTTATCCATACGAACTCCAAACGAGGCCCAATGACTGTCGTCCCCAGCTAATTACCCCCATCCCGAACACAATGGGATATGCATCGTAAGCTGATTTGATCGTTTGAATCAGTTTCCGTTAAATTTACATTTAAATCATTATATTGAATTTTAAACGTACATTTCAAATTACCGGGGTCACATATGAACTAGAAAAATTCCAGAAAAATATTTTCTAGTTTCGTATTGACGATACGGTCCTAACAAAACTAGTTTCGTCGAATTCTGAGACCGTTGGAAAAATTGCCAATTTCCAGTCGATTAAAATCAACTGAAACTGGTCAAACGCGTTTTCCTTTGCCACGCTCACATATTGATTCGAAAAATTATGAAATTTGAAATCTAGCAATAACTTTACACTACGGACCCAACAAAATTGGTTTCGTCGAAATCCGAGGTCGTTTGCAAAATGTCCATTTTTAAGGGCCTGAATTCCATAGCGACTATTCAGAATTTTCAACTAGACATATCTTTTGATTCCCGCTACGAACTTTGGATTTTTCGGATTCGTTGGAAAGATATTCACTATTAGATTCCATTATTTTTGGTTTCACTAAAATCCGGATTATTTTGCACCCGGTACATTCAATTGAAGTTTGAAATCGAATTATCGAACTACCGCGCCATTTTCAATTCTATTTATAATTATAAATAAAATTATATATATTCTAACGACGACGTATATAATATATACGTCGAATTATATTCAAAATAAATTTTTCGTCGATATTATTTAAAACAATCTATTTTAAATATTCAAAATTCACTAAAATTGCCAAAATAAAAATTTTAAACTGGCCCAGATTTTACGGGTTGTTACAATCTCCCCCACTTAAAACTTTTCGTCCCTGAAAAGGAACAAAGTCGAAAGTGGATTGATTAATCAGCTCTACGCTCGATCTGGCTTCCATTCTCCAACTCTTTAGTTTCTGAGAATTTTCAAAACTTCAAAAATTTGGCTAACACCCTAAATTTTTGAAAAATTTCGCCATAACCTCCCCTGCACCGGGAGCATCGGGGAATTTCAAATAGCTTCCCCGGTCCTTCAGATCTCAAAAAGAAAAAGAAAAAGCCAAGCGGCTAGCCAATAGGCTCACAAAATCATCATCACCCAAACAAAACAGGAAATTATGTAGTAAACATGTACCTATTTGTCGAGCAAACAAATTTTATTCTTCGGCTCTAGCCTCCTTGCTATGACCTGTTCAATGATATATATGTATATGCAAGCAGATGCGACCAATTTTCAATACAATTCAATATTTGATTCAATTAGGCTAAATGGTTCAAAATTATCAACCAATTAAACAAACAACACAAACATCAATCAATTAGTGATTAGAGTTTCAAATTCATAATTTTGATACATAGTCAAAAATCAGATTTTTGATGCTAAATCACAACAATAGATTCTAGCTATATATAAGTTTTGGTTCTCACACCAGTCAATAGGAAATATATAGAAATCTCCCTTTCGTCGCTCGAAAATAAATACTAGCGACAGTGCCCCATCACCAGAATTATTCCCGGACACTAGAGGGATTCCATATCTACCCAATATATTAAAACTTCGAATACACGTTTGCAAGACATATATGCAAAACCTTTATATATCGGATTGTCCTAATCAATATAAAATAAATAATCAAATACGAATAATTGTTTTAAATTTTCAAAACAAAATTTGTTTTCATTTGAAAAATATACTCTTCACACTCGTTCTAGGATACTACTGATCCTATCTCTAACGAGTCATTCTAATTGGATATTACTAACCCAATATCTGATGAATTCTTTCATATGGTTCTAATGTGCCTTGTTCTCTGCTTTGTAAACCAAAGCTCTGATACCAACTGTGACGACATGGAATTTCGCTCGGTCCGAACCAGTCGCTAAACCGATCCAGGCCGTTCGAAACGCCCTATCGTTCGAGAACACGACAAAGCAGAACGCATACAGAAGAACATTTCATTATATATTACAACAATGCATCAGATTACAAGAATATACAGAGTACGAATAAATATTACACAGAAATATCAGAGATTTAAATTACATTTAAATACATAGCAGCGGAAAATAATACAATACACAACTAGAAAGAGATATACGGATACAAAGCTTTCCGGATATCGTTCCAGCTGTAAACCAGGATCCTGTGAATATAAATCTGCAAAACCAAAACTACTAGCTGCCCGTGTCAAAATAAGGGCACCCAGAGTTTAGGTTAAAACAATAAACTCCAGGTCAGTCATGTGACTGGTGTGAGAACTAAAACAGTTATTAATCTTTATTTTAAATCATTAGGTAAATCAAGGGACCACGCCGTATAACACGGAACGGGTTTCCTCCCAAGAATACCAGTGCATAAAACAAACAGCGCAATGCTAAATAAAGAAAAATGAAGCTGTTATAAGACCCAGGTCCTATCACACAATGCAAACGCAAGCCGGGGGATAGGGTTTTCCCTTATAACAGCCAAAGAATGCTTGATACGTTTAAAACAAATCATTTGATACTATTATAAGTGCATAGTGTATAAAACAACTTCAAATCATAAGTATCAATCATAGGCGGCATGAGCGTCCCATGCCACTATGTCGCCATATATAGGTTTACAAATAAAACCGCAAAGTCACGTATTTGGAAATTGGATTTCCGTCTATGAACCGAGGCAAAAGATAGTCCTCAACCGATTCGAGACAATCTAGCCTACCATGTCTCAGGATCAGAGCTCGAGTGACCCTAGGAGCGACAGGGCCGGTCCACCGATGTGGATTAAAATGCCTGAACACTACGTTTCCCCGCCCTTTGGGGCGCAAATGAGCCATCAAATGACTCCATCGGTTCGAGAACGACCGATCAATCCGAGGCGCCTCGCAACAGCAACAACCACATAAGTCAAACTCGTCAGGGCGTGTAAAACCACTGACGCCACTTTTAGCTAGAAAGAAACGCAAGTCCTCCCTGAGGTCCGTCTCCCCTTTTTGGTTCATACCGGGTGTGAAACACGCGAGGTAAACGTTACACAAAGCTACGCCACAAAGGCCGTGCTTTGATCATCACCACAAGACTTTGCTTTTCAACAGAAGCCTTGATCATTTGCATCTTAGCATGCCACACAGGCAAACCATCCTATGCAACCGATATCAGTCACACAGAATGAAATCCGATGTCAGACACACAGTCCATTTACAAGTCCGTCCTGGGTCTGAACGAAACCGGAGGCACCTAGTACCCCGCCTATCCATCGATCTCCAAGTACGTCTGGACGATCACTAACTGTTTCCATCTTCTTGGGTGTACAGCCCAATCAAGATCATCAGTAATTACCCAAACGACGTGAAGACCTCCGGTCTTCGACCGTCGTCTTCATCTTCGACTTATCGTCGTATCAGTTATCCAGAATGGGATAAACCCGGTCTTTCCGAATAACTCGCGTATATTTTAAATAAGTGTTACACAAACACAACATACGCCTCATTCCAATTCATTAGTCACTAACCGTAAATTAATCAAGAGAATAATTCCCTAAATATTAACCCCGAAGGCCGAAACCAACATCAGATCAATATTCAGAAAAACCATTCTGCTTGGCCAACCGACAGTTAGTTTCTAAATTTCACATTCATAGGGAAAGGTTCCCATTAATTTTATCCAAGATAAATTCCTTGAATTTATTCTTTAATCTATTTTTGAATATCAATTCAAACTAGTCGGGATTAACGAACCTTACCGAAGTAATCATTTGTTTTAATTTCCCAATCCCAACCTATTTATCCCATGAAGTAAAACTGGTAATACTTCATATCTAACACCACAGTGTTATCGGTAAATTCAATTACCATTTCACATTCAAATCTAATTAAAGATTTAACTATCGCCTGGAGCAAAACTGGTGATACTCCATTTTCGATCATTTCAATCTAATTAAAGATTCATTAAAACTCCACTTAGTTTTAATCTTCGACTGGGTTAAAGAATCAGTGTCATTTAAAACACGGTTCACGATAAACCCAAAGTCACATTCATTAATTATCGGGTTAAAGAACAAGTGTTATTTAAAACACTGTTCACGATAAACCCAAAAATCAATATCAATTCAATTCCAATTAAATATTATTTAATTGGTACACTTCATTAAATCTAAATAAAAAGATTTAATCATTTCTCAACTGGGTTCAAGAACAGTGTTAGTGAAGACACCATTCACGACAAACCCAAATCACATTCGATTATTCAATACAAGGCTCTGAATAGAAAATATATCGGCTTATATTCAATATCGAATTCTACGACTAACAAATGTCGTATTGGAAATAGCGATATAAATATATATCTTTCAAATTTCCATAACAACACCTGTATAATCTCGAATTCCAACATCGAAATATTCCGAAGACAATTTCGATTCAAATCCACTCCAATGCAATCATTGGATATTCTGGTTATTTTCAAAACCCTTTTCAAATTCAATTTATTTATTTAAAAATAAATAGAATTATAATTCTAGTTCAAAACTAGTTCATTTCGATAAAAATCTATTTTTATCTTTTCAAATATGGAGTTTTTCATCCCAATTCTTTCTAAATCATTTCTTATGATTTTACACAAATTATTACTATTTTTAATAATTTTATCGAGGCCTGTACAGTCGATTTCCATCAACGGTCATCGAACTGCACTTACAGCGACCTTTTTCAAATTTGATTTGGACATAATTCCAAATCCAACCGTTAGATTTCAAATTTCTAATATTCGTTAGAAAGCTCTTTTCGATACGAACCCAACGGTTCCGGTTTTAGGAGAATCCGACGGTCGGATCTCCCGCAATGTCCGTTTGAAATAAATGGTCGAAATTCACGAACTGCCGCGGCGCGGCGTGTTCTATTCAGGCCATTATATTATATATATAATATATATTTCGTCAATTTCTATTTAAAACGAATTATATAAATAGTTTTAAAATTCGTTTCAAAATCTATTTCAACTTCCATTTCAATTCAAAGCAAAATTGAATTCTTCTCTATAAATTCGTTTTAAAATTCATTTCTATTCAATTCAAATTTCAATTCAATTTGAATTCGTTTCAATTTGCTTTCAATTCAATTTGAATTCGTTTTCAATTCATTTCGAAATCGTTTTCAATTCACTTTGAAATCGTTTTCAATTCACTTTGAATTCGTTTTCAATTCACTTTATTTCGAGATCGTTTTCAATTCAATTCATTTCGAAATCGTTTTCAATTCAATTCATTTCGAAATCGTTTAAAATCGATATAAATATCGTTCACGTCAAAATGGCGTCAATCTAATCAACACGGCTTCATATATTCCTTTATTTTCAAATATTCTATTTCAAATATTTCTTTTTCAAATATTTCTTTTTCAAATACTGGAATGAGGCCCAATCAATTACCATATAATGTTAATTATATGGATTTTCTACAACACATGCATATATCAACAACGATGAATAATCAACCATCATCCAAAGTGCATTCTACACTGTAATAAGCATCAAATATAAATATTCAACGCTTATAACAGTCTGTCAATCAATCGATCGACACACAACTAAACAATCGGGATTAGTGTACGTCAAATATCATCCCAACACCCGTGTAGGGTTTCAAACAATCAAACACAGATTTTATTTGTGCAGTTGGGCGATGTGTAAAATTTATCGACCCAATCAATGTCCTTCAAATAAGTGTACATAAACAAACCATCTGGTTTGCAAATGAATATTTTATTTATTCACATTCACGTTAAAATTTATATTTTTAACGACAAAACCTTTTATTTCAACATATGAATTTCTCTTCAGTTCATTCTTTAAATAAAATGATATTTTTATTTTTCTAACATATTTTAGAAAATTTCGGCGGCATAATGGCACGATACTAGAAACGGGACGAGGCCTAGCCTTATCCCCGGACTAGTGAAGGCCCACGCCATTCACACATCAATCAAATCAATTTCATTATGCAAACCACAAAATTTGGAGTAAGAGTCTAACCTAGCCTTACTCCTTCGCCTTATAACGGCGCACGTCTAATCCTAACCAATTTATCGATTCGATTTTTCACACCACAAACCACATTCAAACCAATATCGCAATCAATAACCAAACAGCCAAACAAACAAGTCCATGGTCTGTGGACGATTGTGTCGGGTGCTACTAAACACCGTCTGCATCCTAGTATATATATATAACTAGAAAAGAAATTGAAAGGTGAGAAATTCTCACTTATAGCTATCCAAGCTCCACGGCACTTCATTTGCAGAAGTCTTCGTCGTCATCGCATCCTTTTTCATCTTCGTTGCCCGCTTTCACTACCTATGTAAAAATCGAATTTTTACTTCGCTATTCAATATATAAAAATCATATTTTTATTTTGAAGTTCAATATATAAAAATTCTATTTTTCTATCGAAGTTCAATATATAAAAATTCCATTTTTCTATCGAAGTTCAATATATAAAAATTCCATTTTTCTATCGAAGTTCAATATATAAAAATTCCATTTTTCTATCGAAGTTCAATATATAAAAATTCTATTTTTCTATCGAAGTTCAATATATAAAAATTCTATTTTTCTATCGAAGTTCAATATATAATAATATATTTTTATATTTAAAATCAATTCAAAATTATATTTTAAAACACTTCAAGTTTATATTTCCTAAGCCATGCAAATTTTATTCTTTTCAAAGACAAAGATTTTTATTTATAAAATCGATGAGTGTGTGTATATATATATATATATATATATATTTAACCAATGCTACTTAGATTTATTATTTTTACTTTCAAATTCAAAGTATATTTATATTATTTTTTTCCTTCAAATTCAAAGTATATTTATATTATTTTTTTCTTTCAAATTCAAAGTATATTTATTTATTTTCAAATTCAAATCACTGTTAAATATATATATATATATATATAAAATAAATAAATAAATAAAATGTACCTTTCCCTACCATTTTCTGTAAAACGCTCCAGGTGACCATCGAACCCAACGTTCAACGCTAGGGCTTGGGATTTCAGCCACCGCCGAGCATCGTTGACCAGATCTGGACCGAGCATCCCCACCGCCGTCGCATCATGCCTTAGCGCCGCCACTGGCGCCTGACTCGTCGCTGCCATTGGCGAGAAAACCCCAATCGAACGGCCCCCCTTCCCGCCCAGAAATCGAGATAACCACGCCACGATAATTGATGACACCACTATGGATTCGAAGAGCTTGAACAGCCCTACAAAATCTCCCAAAGAACCAGGATCTAATTTTTCGTGAATTGAAAGAAAAACGAGGGAGAAATTCGGAGCCCTTTTCCGCCTTTCAACGATGAAGAACGACGGTGGACGTTTTTCTGATGTGGAAAATAAATTTTAGTTAGGGTTTTATAATAGATTATATTATTATTTAATTCCTTTAGTTTCAAAAATATTTGTTTATCCATACGAACTCCAAACGAGGCCCAATGACTGTCGTCCCCAGCTAATTACCCCCATCCCGAACACAATGGGATATGCATCGTAAGCTGATTTGATCGTTTGAATCAGTTTCCGTTAAATTTACATTTAAATCATTATATTGAATTTTAAACGTACATTTCAAATTACCGGGGTCACATATGAACTAGAAAAATTCCAGAAAAATATTTTCTAGTTTCGTATTGATGATACGGTCCTAACAAAACTAGTTTCGTCGAATTCTGAGACCGTTGGGAAAATGGCCAATTTCCAGTCGATTAAAATCAACTGAAACTGGTCAAACGCGTTTTCCTTTGCCACGCTCACATATTGATTCGAAAAATTATGAAATTTGAAATCTAGCAATAACTTTACACTGCGGACCCAACAAAACTGGTTTCGTCGAAATCCGAGGTCGTTTGCAAAATGTCCATTTTTAAGGGCCTGAATTCCATAGCGACTATTCAGAATTTTCAACTGGACATATCTTTTGATTCCCGCTACGAACTTTGGATTTTTCGGATTCGTTGGAAAGATATTCACTATTAGATTCCATTATTTTTGGTTTCACTAAAATCCGGATTATTTTGCACCCGGTACATTCAATTGAAGTTTGAAATCGAATTATCGAACTACCGCGCCATTTTCAATTCTATTTATAATTATAAATAAAATTATATATATTCTAACGACGACGTATATAATATATACGTCGAATTATATTCAAAATAAATTTCTCGTCGATATTATTTAAAACAATCTATTTTAAATATTCAAAATTCACTAAAATTGCCAAAATGAAAATTTTAAACTGGCCCAGATTTTACGGGTTGTTACATTTTGATTCTAAACGATTTGGCAATGCTATGGTGTACGATTGGATTCATACAAGTATATGATTTATGTTGACAACCACATGTTGTGAATTTTAATTAGGATTCATGCAAGCATATGATTCATATTGAAAACTACATGTTTGTGGTAGTTATTTACAACACCCATTTGATAATTGCAAGTATATGATTCATGTTGAAAGTAACAACTATATGTTGTAATAGTTTATTTGAGATTCATGCAAGTATATGATTTACTGTTATGCCAAAATGAGGTATAATTCTATGGTCATCTTTAGTGTAATTTGATCCATTTGAGTATTATGATTCATATGAAGTTATATTGGAATTGGCATCATAGTTCAAGTATAAAAATCATGTTTTTATGATAGTGACAAAAGCAAGCATCTTTGAGAACTTGTATTAATTTTATGAGCATGACTAAATTATGTTTGTTATTATGTCTAGTTGAAACATGTTTTTAGGTTTATGTTGTTATCATAATCATATGATAATATATGTGACACATAAGTTATATTAGAATTACATTAGAATTACATTCCACTTGCAAGTTTACATAGATAGAATAAAAACCATGATTTAAGTTTAGGTATGTTTATGCTATAATTCTATGAATAGAATAAAAACCATGATTTAAGTTTAGGTATGTTTATGCTAAAATTCTATAAATGGATTAAAAACCATGATTCATATAAGAATTAGGTAGGGATAATTCTAGTTGAACCATACTTTTGTATTAGTGACAAAAGTAAGTACCTTTTTGTTAACATGTAGTGATTTTATGAACATGATTAGTTTATATTATGCCTAAATAAAAATATAGACTTATATTTCTAGTCAAGACCATGTGCCAATAATAATGATATCTAATTTAGTTAGATTCTTAATTTCAAGTTTACATGGTTAGTTGAACCTATGATTCATGTTTAAGTATTGTCTATGCATTAACCATATAAATAGAATGATTCATGTTTAAGTATTTTCTATGCCATAATTATATGAATAGAATGATTCATGTTTAAGTATTGTTTATGCTATGATTATATGGATAAAATGATTCATGTTATGCCATGATTATATGATGTTACAATTGCAAGTTCACATGTGCCTACTTTATGTTAATTGAATCGTTCGTTGCAAGTTCATGCGTTCACACCCCCTTTTTCATGTTACCTTATAAACACCATGTTATACGCCTCCCCTTTTCATTTGGCTAAATTGGGTTTAAGTATTAAACCCAACACACCTTACATTGGAGCGAACGTATAAAACGGGGGTAATGACGTTTGGGCTAAAATATAGAACATATGTGTTGGCATGTTTAACGCATGCCAACAACCTTGAAAAGCAATTAAGTAGCATAAATAAATTTTAATCAATAAAGATGAATTTGAATAATGGGCCACAAATATTTACATATAAAAGGAAAAGAGACAAAATATGTAAATGTAGAAAATACGATGTGTTTAACCCGAGGTTGGATTGAGTTGTGATGTAAACCTGCTCGGAACCGCCCGGCTGTCTAGTAGTCACAACAATACCTATCCAATGTGGGTGGTTAAACACGGAGCCCAATAAGGACCCGAGGTTAGACTGAGTTGTGGCGTAAGACTTCCCGGTCCCAACCGGCAACAGGCAGCCACAACAATACCTGTCTAATGTGAGACATCGAGGCTTTAATAAGACAATTAAGGCTGAGTCAGGATTGATAGGATTAAGTAAATTATATTAATACTTAATCAGAATGAAACATGCTAAACTAAACAGACTGATTGGGGGTTAGGTTTATAAAACACTTAACCAACTTAGCATGTTGGCTAGAAATAGAAAACCTAGTAGCGGGGGACCCTTTTCAGCAGTAACCCTATAAGGTATCATGATACCCTGAAACTAGGCAGGGTGGGGCACGATTACTGGGCTGATTGTAAGCGGTCAAATCGACGGCGGTGGTGCAGCAGTGTAGGTTCTAACAGGGTGCGGGCGTGCACACACTCCGGCGTAGAAAAATAAGGCACTGGGCACCAATAGCATACCTGTGCATTCTAGGATTGTGTCGGGCCGCCACCATGGGACTTGATACACCCCATGGTGGGACCAGCATAGGTAACTACAACATCGGGGGCCGTAAGACACATGTAACTATGCGAGTAGGAGACGATCATTAGAAATGGATCACTTCACCCTGATTATGGGGTGCCTGTTGGGAACTAGTTTATATGGGTACAGAGATTAATATGGGGTACGATAGTATATCCAACCCTAGACAAATTAACTAAGTTTATGGTGCTTTCCCATTTATAGTTTATACTCATCAAACCCAGTTCTTTATTCATAGACTGAATAGTCCTAGACTTACTCAGGCTTTATGACTGACTCTACTTTTCTTTCGTCTTCTTTTCTTCCGTTCCCCCCTCCCCCCCCCCCCAGGTCCACAGGGAGGGAATACCGTAGCTTGACCAACCTTCATATCCAGCTTGAAGAGAAAGAATGTATTGCTTTGATCTTTTCCGTTTTGGACTATGGCTTTGGACAACAATTATGGGACTTATGCAGTTTATTTATGTTTTCTTTATGCTTCTTTAAATAATGTAATCAAGACAGTTATGAAGATGTTATGTTGTAAAACAAATTATGACATGGTTTGTGTAACACATATTTTAATGAAATAAAAGTTGTTGTTTTCCGCTGTTCAAAAATATGTGTTCTTATATCTGTCTTGTATATCTGTGACTTATACTTATAAACCTCCACCAAAATTAGGGCATTCCCTTTGAGAGTGACCCTAACGGAGGTGGGGTGTTTCATAGTGAGAAATGTAGAATGCGATTTGTGGGTATTGATCGAGTTTACCAACAATCGGCTTGGTCAGAGTCGCAAGTTCGGGGTGGCGTTCGAAGAGTGTAAGCGCGCGCGTAGTTGGAAGGACTATTATGAGTTTCAGATCTAAACTGTGCAATCAATTTTTTTATGGTAGCAACGTTTTTGGTCGAGGTCGGAGAATTGGGAACATGGGAGGATAAAACGTGGAGGGCATAAGGGAATGGAAAACTGAAAACTGGGTTAGTTTATTTCAGTTTTCTGAGCAACGTTTGATGATAGGGTTGGTACACAAGCAATGTCATGGTGACCAAAGTGAAGGCCAGGAGTTGAGGAGTGAATGTGACAGTGGTTTCTATTTTGGTGCAGTTTACTGTTCAAGTGCTTGCAGGTTCAAACTGGAGAAGGAAATTTAAGCACGAGATAAAGATATTTTATTTATTTATTTAGTATATAGGTTAAAACTGAAATTTGAATTCTAAATTTATTTAGTGAGTTGTTTAGAATAAATACACAAAAATTAGCAATTTAATTAGGTAACTATAGTATAAATAGGTTTTAAATTTTAAAATCTTGTTATACAAGGTCTATTCATGAGATTATTCGAGTTGGGTTCGTAGCTGGAATTCTGGAATAGAGTCAGCCAAGAAATTCATAGCTACGGATTACTTGAGCTAGAATTAAATTTGGAATCAGATTGATTCGAAATAAAATCACGGTGAATAAATCTCACTCAAAATTTATTTAGAATTATTTTTATTAGTTAAAAATAATTGTTTGCTTGTTGTTTGGATGCGTTATGTATTTTTATGGCTATTATAAAAATATATTAGTTATTTAGGCTTGGTGGTTGTGGTTATTATATATATATAATGGTGGTTGGATAATTCCCGCAGTACCATTAGCGGATGCCCGCAATCATTAGCGGATGACCTTACGCGCCCCACGCTATGATAGTGGATGACCTTCTATACCGCGATATCCTACCTCGAAGCAGGATGGGTATTATTTATGTTGGCTAACGTATGTGGATGTAGGAAAAAAAGGTTGGAGGAATACAACTAAATTCCACAAAAATATTATTATTAGTTTGTCTTCATATTTATTTCATATATGATGTGTTAGAAAACCTTTGATTTATGATTGGGTGTTTTGAATGTTTGAAATATCACTGGGCCGAAAATGTTGAATATAAAAATATCATGAAAAGGGATTTTGAGATAAAAAGGGAAAATCTATTTTTCTAAAAATAGAATTCGAAATTCGGATGGGATGAGAAATATTAACTTGTTTGAATAATAAAATCAAGTAAAGAAATTAATAAATTGTGTTTATAAATTAAATAATGCGGGTGTTGAAGAAATTTATAAATTAAATAGTGCGGGGAATTGAGTTTATAAACGATGTTTATAAATGAAAATGAAGTAGTTATCATTGGATAATTAGGGAATTTAAATTCAAAATGTGAATTTAAATTAGAATTGGAAATCGTTTTAAATAGAAAACGATGAAATCTATTCCAAAAGTCGGAATGTAAATTTAATTTGGTAATTAAAATGGATTATACCGAATTTATAAAATAAATTATATCCAAAATAGATAATTGAATTATATTAGATAGAAAATAAAATATGTTAATTAGTTATATGTATAAGTTATAATAAATAGAACATTCCAAAATAAGATTTTGTTTTTAAAAAAATAGATTTTGAAATATAACCTGTTTGAATATATAAATAAGTAAATTTATAAACGCTGTTTATAAATGTAGTGAATTAATTATCAAGAGATAGTTTGTAAATTTTAAGTTCAAGTATGAATTTAAAATAGAATTTAAAAATCGTTTAGAAAAGGGAATGACGTTTTTTATTCCGGAGTTTGGAATAAAAATGAATTGAGTTTCAAATAGATTTTTGAGATAAAACTTGTTGTTAATATATATTAAACAAGGAAGTTGAATTTTTAAACGATGCTTATAAACCTAGTGAAATAAATTATCACTAGATAATTTAGAATTTTAAGTATGAATTTAAAAGTGAATTAGAAATGTTTTAAAATAGAAACGTTGATTATATTCCGGAATTCGGAATATAACCTGAATTGAGAAAAATACAATGAGTTTATAATTGGAATTCGATTATATCGAATTTTATAAATAAATTTATTTATAAAGGGAATTGGAATTTAATATAGAAAATTGAGTGTAAATAAATTTATAACCGAGTAAGTGAAAAATCGACGATTATGAATAATCAGAATATTAAGTTGAATTGGGAAAATTAGGTTAATATATATTAAAATATATTAGAATAGAGTTAATATTTATTATAAACGAAGTTTAAATGTTTATATATATATAATTAAAACGAACTCGCCGGAGCGCGATAGTTCGTAATTTGGCGTTTCGAACTTCAATTGAGTATACAGGACTCAATTTAAGTCGGAATTCTTTAAAACAAGAATCATCAGGACCGATTTGATAATAGTTTTCTAATGGAAGAGAAAAGTCTAGATTTCGTCTTATAGATTTTGAGTTATGTCAAAATCAAAATTTCAGAAAAACAATGCTATAACCATTATAAAACCATAATGGTTTATTTACTTAAGTATAAGGACTTTAGGCAAATAAAACTTAGATTTCCATTAGAAAAATCTAGACTTGAGATGTAAAATAAATATGAACTCAAGTGAAGTAAATGGATTGGTTTTTGAAACAAAAATCAGATTTTTAATTATTGAATGGAATTAACTAATTTGAAGAATTAAGTAGTTACTAGAATTTTGAATCGAAATTGGGCGTTGGATAAGTAAATGGGGTTTGAGAATTTATACTCGAAATCGAATATGAAACTCGAGTTGAAAATGGAATTAGATTGTGTTTTAAGTAAATTAAAAATACATCTGGAAGTGATATGTTCAATTAAAAGGATGAAATGGGCAAAATAGCTAACTAAAGAATAAATTAGCGAATTGAGTTAAAAACGATTAGATTGAGTTGGAATAAATTGGAAACGAACGTATATGGGTTAGACAGGTATGGAATGAAGTGTTTGAAGATTATAATTCATGTGCCCAACGAAAGTTACACGTTTAAATTCCATATGAGTTTTTATGCGCCGTATCGACAAGCTACTTGGCTTTTTGATTTTTTTAATGCAAAAGGGCCTAGAGCGGCAAGTTGAAGTTTGAACTATTGATCGGTACAAAGGAGGCCAAGGCGAAATTTTCTAGAAATTTAAGGAGTTAGAATATTTTTAGGTAAATTCGATAACTAGAAATCAATATATCGATATATACAACATTTGTTAAGGAAACGAACTTAAAAATAGAATATTATAAACAAAAAGGAAATCTATAATTAAAACTGGTAAAAATAGAATAGAAAATTGTATATACGTTTTAAAAATGAATAATTGGTTTTTATGATATTGATTATTCGAGATAAGCGGTCTTATCCGTCTTGAAGTTAAGAATGTTATTCAGTTAAGGTCTGAGAGGTAGTTATACCCTAACTTGATTGATTTCATTTTAAACCGATAAATAACAAGATTCAGTATCGAAGATAAATGTTTGAATAAGTATAGGTTGAATGCAGTATTTTGGGTTGTTGTAACGATGTTTTACACAACATTCGTTTTAGCATAAGTAAGTGGAATGTTGGAAGTATAATAAATATTTCCAAAGTACAAAAATAAAGGAGTTCGAGAAAGAGAAAAAATTGGAATGTTTTCTAATTATAAATAAAAGATATTTTCTAAATATAGAAAATAAAAGAAGTTGATAGATGGAAATGTTTTTCCAAATAGTGTAAGAAGCCAAGATGATTGTCGAAAATATTATGTTAACAAATATTGATAATGAATTGGAGAAGTGGTTTAATTAATTAAATATTGATTAAGGAGCCCAGTGATTGTTTGATGTTATGGATGAATGTTTGTTTGTTTTTCTTTGATAGTTAAAAAACCGATTATCGAAGTGTTTTCCAATATCGTTGTCAATATGGAGAGACCGGTTGGATTATTATCAGAGAACCACTCTGTATTTGCAGTAGGGTTTCACATCATGTTACATGAAGATAATCGAAGACGGAGTGAAGTGCAAGGGCTTTTTTTATTGATCTTATGCAGAAATTGCCTAAGATGGATTAATGGAAATTATGCCTTCGGTTTCATTCAATCCCTGAACGAACGAGTATGGACGAGTGTCTAACAGAGTATTTCCAATGATCACTTATGTTGGTTTGTATAAATGTAACAACCCGGAAATTCTGAGCCAATTTAAAATTTTCATTTTGGCAATTTTAGTGAATTTTGATTATTTAAAATGATCATTTTAAATAAGATCAACGAGAAATTTATTTTGAATAGAATTAGAACGTATATATTTATTTGAATCGATGTTAGAATATAAATATTTATTTTTAATTATAAAAGGAATTGAAAATGGCACGGTAGTTTGAAAATTCGATTTCAAAGTTCAAATGAATGTACAGGATTCGAAATAAACAGGATTTTAGCGAAACCAAAAATTACTTGAATCTATTTGAGAATATCTTTCCAAAGAATCCAAAAAATTGAAATTTCATACCGTAGATAAAAAGTTATGGGTCTTCACAATAAATATATATGGTGGCGGAGAATTTATTCTCTTAGCATAATATCCAGAATATATTTGTGCAATCAACTAGTGATTAACGGATCTGACAATGTTGTATTCAAAGTGACTGTGCTATCAATGAAATGTAAGAAATCGTAGCCTCAGGCCTTAACAACCGGGAAATGACAAAAATCGGGCAGGCATCATGGCTAATTGGGTAGCTCCCAATTAGGGTGTATTATCATCTATCTAGAGAAATTCATTTCATTCTTTATTCTATTTGATGATGTCCCATTCAGGAAAATGGTTGCTGATCCCAACCATTGGTGATATACATTCGATACACTCAAGCAAAATGAGTGGTCGGTCATGTGTGGCTGGGTTACAAGATGTTCTTATTGAATCCAGTGTATTCCTCTCTAGAGATATACTATCGGAATGTGGTTCCATAATTTGTCATAGTTTGAAATCCAATCCTCAATAAGTGCTCGCTGTTTTGATTGTATATTATGTATTTGGAGCGTGAGATGAAAGTGTTCCACTAGATTTCTATTTATTTGATTCAGACACTATTATAATATCAAAAGAATTTTGATATAAAGATTATCGTTTTCTTTCAAAAATATTTGAAACTTGAATTAAGCGTTTTGGTTTCTAAAAAGGGAAAAACTCATTCCGTGTTATACGGCATGGTCTTATGAGATATAATTTATTTTATCAAACTGTTTTAAATTGTTTACTCATACCAGTCCCATGACTGACCCAGAGTTTTTTTTACTTAAACTCTTGGGTGTCTAAATTTGTATGGGCAGCCAAGTAGTTCAGGATTTTACAGATCTATCTGAAGGAGCTTGAAGTAGGAGGCTTCAGTCCTAGATATATAGTATTTTTATTTTCGCTGTGTTGTAAGTGTTGTACTCTGATAATTGTATGTTATACAGTTAAAATTTTGTATATCAAAAGTTATGATATATTGTATTTTATTCCACTGCGATATGAGATTTTGTGTTGTAATTTCTGTTCTTCTTCTACCTTTTTCTTCTTAAAAAAATGATTCGTATTTCTGTAATATTTGGGTTGGACATGTGGTGTATTTAGTCAACTCAGATAATACGGATTTGCAGGCAATTACAGTTTGTATCAAAGCTTAGGTTGAGCAAATACCTTGGCTTTGGTTGGTGATTACTCATTAGAGACTGGGTTAGTAGTACCCTAGAATGAGTTGAGTGTATATATACGAGAGCGCGTATTTGTTATTGACATAAAAATTGTTTTATATTGTGTTGGCTAGTTTATTGAGTGAGTTATAAATTTTGGTCAAATCGTGGGATGCCACGAAGTCGATAAGGATTTCTAAACACTTGAACAGAGAAACTCGACATGATATTGTTTTAAGTGGGTAAATGAAATAATTTTACCTAAAACTATATTTTGATATAAAAGGAATAATTTTCTAAAATTATTATAATATATGGATGTGTTGGTTTTTATTATTATAATCAAATGAGATTATAAATTTGGAATGGTTATATATAACCAAATATAATTTGTATATGAATGAGATATACAAATGAGATGAATTAAAATTGGATTAAAACCAGAATTTGGAATTTAAATCCTGGGCGTTTGGAAAATATTTTTTAATGAATATAAAGTAATATAGCATTACTTTGAAAGGATTTGAATAAAAATCGTTTTTGAATGGATTTAGAAAGTGATAAAGTACTGAACTCACTTCAGTGGGTGGAAAATTATTCTGATGATGACTGCAGCATCATCAATGTTCATTTTCGAGTTCTAAGTAATGGATTGCTACCTTAGAAAAGTTTTTGATGGAAATTTGTTTAAAAGAAAACAAGTTGGTTTGAAAATTCAAATGTTTTGAATTTAAAGTGGAAGTAAATATACGTATATATATATATATATATTTGAAACAAAAATGTGTGATCTTCTAAAAAGAAGAGAGCACACATATATAATAAAAAACAATAAGGGTACAAAATCCGACTACATAACCAAAAGGATACAAAAGAAAAACATATCACGACTATAAGGACGTAGAGGAAAGTAGATAGATGAGCTCCGGATAAACCACCGCCCGTCATACTACAATATCGAATTCCGGCAAAGCCACCACCCGATATTGAAGTATACCTACTCCAATACAATACTTGTAACACCCCGTGAATTCTATAACTGTGAAATTAACAAATTAAAGTATAATTAATTCGAAATCAGAGAACTAAGGGAAACGGGATACGCCATTGCGTTCGTCTCGGAAAAATACGCGAAATAGAGTCCGAGTTTTCGAAAAACGAAGTCCGTATGAAGAAGATATGGCCTTCGGAAGTTTCTAAATTAAATTTAAAATTCAAACAGAATAAAACAGTTTAAAATAAAAAGATGGGGCCCAATGGGCCAGGGCGGAAGAACACCCGCCTAACGCACCCAGATCGACTGGGCTGTCGACCTGGTCTAGGGCTGTCGACAGGGCTGTCGACAGGCATGTCGACCTGGTCCAGACCCAGGTCGAACCCAGTCCAACCTGGCTGGCCTATTCTATGTTGGCCGATTTTCTGTAGTCTGCTTTGTCATTAGGGCTAGGTGGCAGGCTCTAATTGGTCTCTCCTTAGGATGAATGGCTACGATCAATCCAAGCAACATCAATGGTCCTAATCAGTTCAGTACCCCTATAAAAACAACCCTAGACTAACCCTAATCTATTCATTCAAAAATAAGAACAAAGCCGCCATGTTGCTGAGGAACGACTAGGGGTAGCCACCAATTGGAGAGAGAATTAGGAGGCAAATTCTAAGGCATAAAGCAACTCAATCAAATCAAACCACATCTTCAAATCCCTAAATTAGAGAATTCGCCGCACCATTGTAAGTAGAGTATTACTTTGGTATGAACAAATAACTGTGTTGGTTTGTATACTTGATTGTGGTGATAAATAATTCATAATTTGTGCGTTACTATGATTCTTATCGATTTGGAATATTGTATACGTTTGGATATCCTCATATTATGTTATAAAGAACTACATGCGGTAGTTCTATGCAAGTATACGTTTGGAATATTCGCAAATTATGCAATCCTTGTTGAAGCTACATGTATGTAGTTGATTAATTAAAATTCATGCAAGTTTGGGGCTTTGCTATTATGCCATCATAATGTGTATTTTTATACAAACATCATTTTTGTGAAGTAATTGGAATAAGTTTGGGTTATCATAATCCATATGAAATTATGTTGAAAATTTGGCATCATGTATTAAGCCATGCTTTTGTACTAGAAAACCTATTTGCAAACTTATGGATATGACTAGGCTATGATTGATATTTTGCATAATTGAAATCCATATTGTTAACAAGAATTTTATGATGACATATGTGGTACATAGCTAGGTTAGATTCAAAAATCCCTTTTTGCAAGTTTGCATGACTAAAGTAAAAATCACGATTTCATGTTAGAAATATTTATGCCATGGTTATGTGAACAAATTTAACTATACTTATGCCATGCTTATGTTTGACATTATGCCATGCTTATGTTTGACATTATGCCATGCTTATGTTAGAAATATTTATGCCATGCTTATGTTTGACATTATGCCTAAATAAAAATATAGGTTCATGTTGTAGTTATGACTATGTGTCAATAATGATACCCAATTTAGATTCTTATCTCAACTACAAGTTTACATGCTTTGATTCATGTCACCTATGCTTTATGACCAAAGTATATGTTACCACTATGCAAGTACACCAGTTTCTATTTTGTAGTTCCAACGTTATGTTGCAAGTTCATACGCACACATTTCCCTTTTTGTGTATGTAATCACGCTTTAAGCCTCCCCTTTCGCATGGCTAAGTTGGGCTTTAAAAGGCTAAGCCCAACATATAATAAACGGACGTGTTAAACGGGGGAAAATAACGTTGGGTTAAAATTTCTAATGAATGAAAATATAAAATAGAAGGGCCCAAATTCAGGTATGGGTTGGGCCCATGATTGGTGTAACCTTTACACCATTAACTTAATAATGGGCCGCAAATATTTACATATAAGAAAATAAAGAAGAAAGACAAAATATGTAAATGTAGAACATACGATGTGTGTAACCCGAGGTTGGATTGAGTTGTGATGTAAACCTGCCCGGAACCGCCTGGCTGTCCAGTAGTCACAACAATACCTATCCAATGTGGGAGGTTAAACATGGAGCCCAATAAGGACCCGAGGTTAGACTGAGTTGTGGCGTAAGACTGCCCGGAACCAACCGGCAACAGGCAGCCACAACAATACCTGTCTAATGTGAGAGGTCAAGGCTTTAATAAGACAATTAAGGCTGAGTCAGGATTGTTAGGATTAAGTGAACTAAAGACTTAATCAAAATGGAACATGCTAAACTAAACGGACTGGTGGGGGTTAGGTTAGAAAAACACTTAACCAACTTAGCATGTTGGCTAGAGATAGAAAACCTAGTAACGGGGGACCCTTTTCAGCAGTAACCCTAGAAGGTGTATCAGGATACCCTGAAACTAGGCAGGGTGGGGCACGATTACTGGGCTGATTGTAAGAGGTCAAATCGACGGCGGTGGTGTAGCAGTGTAGGTTCTAACGGGGTGCGGGCGTGCACACACTCCGGCGCAGAAAAATAGGGCACTGGACACCAGTAGCATACCTGTGCACTCTAGGATTGTGTCGGGCCGCCGCCATGGGACTTGATACACCCCATGGTGGGACCAGCATAGGTAACTACAACATCGTGGGCCGTAAGACACATGTAACTATGCGAGTAGGAGCCGATCATTATAAAATGGATCACTTCACCCTGATTATGGGGTGCCATTTGGGAACTAGTTTATATGGGTTCAGAGATTAACATGGGGTACGATAGTCTATTCGACCCTAGACAACTTAACCAAGTTATAGTGCTTTCCCACTTCTTATTTATACTTATCATACCCAGTTCTTTATCCATAGACAAAATAGTACTAGACTTACTCAGGCTTTATGTCTGACTCTACTTTTCTTTTGTCTTCTTTTCTTCCGTTCCCCCCCCCCCCCAGGTCCACAGGGAGGAAACACTGCAGCTTGACCAGCCTTAACATCCAGCTTGAAGAAGAGAAATGTATTGCTTGGACCTTTTCATTTGAAACTATGGCTTTGGACAAACTCTATGGGGGCCTTTGCAGTTTATCTATGTTTTATTTATGCTTCTTTAAATAATGTAATCAAGACAGATTATGAAAGTGTTATGTTATGTTTTGGAAAAGATGTAAGACAATTATGGTGATGTTGTTGTAGCACGTATTTGCTTTATGAAATAAAAGTTTGTTGATTTTCCGCTGTTTACAAATATGTGTTCTTATATCTGTCTTGTATATCTGTGACTTATACTTATAAACCTCCACCAAAATTAGGGCATTCCCTTTGAGAGTGACCCTAACGGAGGTGGGGTGTTTCACTTGGTATCAGAGCATAGGTTTACCAGATAAGATAAAAAGTTTTGAAAAATTATTTTCAAAAAGGAAATTTAAAGAAGCATTTTTAAAGGAAAAATATTATTTTATTTTAAAAAAGGCAAAATCCAACCCCCTCCCCCCCCAAAGCCATAGGTACTATCTCTTATCCTTCGTTTTGAATCTATCCTTTTTGTTTCAGCATGTCCGAAGATCTTAACTTGCCGGAAGGGGTGCCAATACCTGGTTGGTTTAGACGGTTCTTAGAAGCAAGAGCCACTCAGCCAGGTCCTACCATTCCTCCTCCCCCAGCTGCCGGAAATCATCCAGCTGCAGCGGCACCTTTTCCTCCACCTCCTCCTCGGGGAAACACGTTTGCTAAGATATGTAAAGATTTTAAAGCTATGGGAGGAAGGGATTTCCATGGAACTGAGTCCTTCGTGGCAGCTAGAAATTGGCTGAAAGAAACGGAGGACCTATTCATCATCTTTGAGGTAGAGGATAGACAAAAAGTACAATTGGCAGTGTGGCTATTGAAGGGCGAGGCTTCCTACTGGTGGGAAGTCACTAATGCTGAAAGACCAGTGGAGACATGGGAGGACTTTAGGGCAAGGTTTGAGACTAAATTTCTCTCAGATGCGGAAAGAAGTTTGCAGTTGGAAAAATTCTTATTTCTTAAGCAAGGGGACAAGACAGTCAGAGAGTATGTGAATCAGTTCGATGAGCTGGCTAGGTTTGGGCTTGACCTAGTCAACACCCCGCACAAGAAGGCTCTCCGGTTCGTCAAAGGGTTGAATGAGCCATTACACAGTTTGGCCATGACCCATATACCCATGGGAGCCACGTATGAAAGATTGGTGCAGATGGCATTGCTGAATGAAGAGGATAAGGGCAAGAAGGAGACAAAGGCAGAAAGCTCTCAAGGGAAGAAAGAGGGTTTGCAACCTAAAAAGATAGACTTTAAGAAAGGCGGAAAAGGCAACAAAGAGAAGAGGAAGTGCAATTTCTGTGGCAAAGTGGGGCACTTAGTAAAGGACTGCCGGAAAAAGAAGGCGAAGGAGAATGGTGGGTGCTTTTCTTGCGGTGAGACAGGCCACAGGGCTAAGGATTGCCCAAAGAAACGAGGACAGGGGCTGGATCCACCCCGGGGGCACAGGTTCATGTGCTGGAAGCGCCACCTCTGCAACAGCGAGGTATAAATACTTCTGTAGAAAGTGTAGTTTATCTTTATGATCACCCCGTTCGCACTTTATTTGATTCTGGCGCATCACACTCCTTTATCTCGTCTGCTCTAGTAGAATCTCTGCACCTAAAAACTAGTATGGTAGAGGACCCCTTAATTGTTTCAAACCCAATTGGGGGCCCAGCTCATTTGTCTATGATCTGTGTGGGATTGAAAATTTCTATTCTAAGTGTAGAATTTCAATGTAGTGCCTTTGTTTTGGGCTTTTCGGGTTATGGTTTGATTTTGGGTATGGATTGGCTATCCAGTAATGGGGCCATCCTTGATTGTGAGAAAAGGGTTGTTAGGCTCCTAACCCAGCTCGGTAATACTTTGGAAATTTCTTGTAATCCCTCGTATGCGGTTATGCTTAGTTATCTTGAATCGCTAGATGCCTCTGTTGAAAATTTGAAATCAGTTAGAGTGGTCCGGGAATATCCGGATGTCTTCGAAGAGGTGAAGGGCTTGCCTCCAAAGCGGGAAATAGACTTCCGCATATATCTTGTAGATAATGCCAAGCCCGTTGCGTTGCCCGTTAGACACATGGTTCCACGAGAAAGGAAAGAGCTCAGTAAACAGATTAAAGAGCTTCTAGAGAAGGGGTTCATTAGGAGGAGCATTTCAGAATGGGGCGCTCCAGTGGTATTCGCTACAAAGGCGGATGGTTCACTCCGTCTATGTGTTGACTATAGGGAGCTCAACAAGCTAACGAAAAAGAATAGGCACCCTCTCCCTAGAATTGACGATTTGTTTGACCAGCTTGTAGGAGCGTCTGTTTTCTCCCAACTCGATTTAGCAACCGGTTTTCATCGGCTAAGGGTGGCTGAAGATAGCATCGATAAAACGGCGTTCAGAACCCCAGACGGCTTCTTTGAATGGCTTGTCATGCCTTTTGGCTTGACAAATGCACCTGCTTACTTCGTGGACCTGATGAGTAGGGTATTTAGAGATTTCCTCAACAAATTCGTAGTGGTCTTCGTAGATGATATCCTTATCTTCTCAAAGAGTGAAGAGGAACATGCTCAACACTTAAGGGCAATCATGGAAACTTTGCGAGTCCATCAACTAAAAGCCAAATTCTCCAAATGCCACTTTTGGAGAGAAGAGGTGAGGTTCCTTGGGCACATAGTATCCAAACAAGGGTTAGCAGTGGACCCTGCTAAGGTAGTGGCGGTACAGGATTGGAAGACACCAAGGAATGCAACTGAGGTCCGAAGCTTTCTAGGACTAGCGGGTTTCTATCGAAAGTTCATAAGGGATTTTGCGAAAATCTCAGCTCCGCTTACGAAATTGACTAAGAAGAATCTAGTGTTTAATTGGAACTTGGATTGCGAGTTTGCTTTCCAACGACTGAAAAGGGCTCTCACAACAGCCCCAGTTTTGACGCTGCCAGATGGGAGCAAGATGTTCACTGTTTATATGGATGCATGTGGGACAGGACTAGGCGTCGTCTTAATGCAAGAAGGAAGGGTAGTAGCTTATGGCGGGAGGCAGTTGAAGGTGCACGAAAAGAACTACCCAACCCACGATCTTGAGTTAGCCGCCATCGTCTTTGCACTCAAGTCTTGGCGACACTATCTCCTAGGTGAGAAGTTCGAACTTTACACTGACCATAAATCGTTGAAATATCTTTTCTCGTAGAAGGATCTTAGCTTGAGGCAACAAAGATGGATGGAGTTTCTTGCCTCGTACGATTTCGAAATCTCCTACACTCCGGGCAAAGGCAACGTAGTGGCAGACGCGTTGAGCCGAAAGAAATTGACCCTAAGCCCGTTGTTTGTTGAAAGACAAAGCCTAGAGTTCATAGCCAGCTTCGACTTTAGGTCTTCCTCCGATTTCGTACCAGGCTTGCTAGCATCTCTCGAAGTGCGCCCAACTTTAGTGGATTCGGTAGGGGCAGCACAACGCGAAGACCCTCAGCTTGTGGAAACAATTGATAGGCTAATTAGGGGTGAGACTTCAAGTCACCTCAACAGATACTCCATCGACGATAAGGGTTTGCTAAGGCGAGACGGAAGACTATGCGTCCCACAGACAAAAGATTTGATAAAGAAGGTTCTCGAGGAAGCACATCACTCCAAGATGACGATACACCCAGGCGGAGATAAAATGTACAAAGACATAAAAAGGACTTTCTTCTGGAACGACATGAAAAAAGACGTGGCAGAATTCGTTTCTAAGTGTATGGTGTGCCAACAGGTTAAGGCGGAACAGAAAAAGCCTGGCGGACTGCTACATCCTCTGGAGGTCCCGCAGTGGAAGTGGGATAGCATCTCAATGGACTTCATCGATGGGATGCCTAGGTCTAGGAGAGGCAACACTAGCATTTGGGTGATAGTGGATAGGCTTACTAAAAGCGCCCACTTTTTACCTGTCAAAAGTAAAAGAACTGCCTCATCCCTAGCATCACTTTACCTTAAGGAAATCGTTCGACTCCATGGAATACCATCTAGCATTATTAGTGACCGAGACCCCATCTTCACCAGCGAGTTTTGGCGGAGCCTGCAAGAAGCAGTAGGAACGCGGTTATGCTTGAGCACAGCCTATCATCCCCAAACCGACGGCCAAACAGAGAGAGTGAACAGAGTTTTGGAAGACCTTTTAAGGCTATGCGTCCTTGACTTCGGAGGGACATGGGAAGACCACCTTCCTTTGGTGGAATTTGCCTACAACAATAGCTATCAAGCAACCATCGGAATGGCGCCCTTCGAAGCTTTATATGGAAGACCGTGCCGATCGCCCACTTGTTGGTGGGAGTCTACTGATAAGCTCATACTTGGACCAGATATGATCTGAGAGACTTCAGAGAAAGTAGACTTAATACGAAGAAGGATGAAGACGGCCCAAGACAGACAAAAGTCCTATGCCGACAAGAGAAGGATCGACCTTGAATTTGAGGTTGGAGACAGAGTTTTTCTCAAGGTATCACCGCTAAGAAACGTTGTTCGTTTTGGAACCACAGGAAAGCTAGCACCAAGGTTCGTAGGGCCATTCCCCATCATCGAGAAAATTGGGAAAATGGCCTATAGATTAGAGCTACCCGAGAAGTTGGCTGGAGTCCACAACGTTTTTCACGTTTCACATCTCCAAAAATGTCTACATGAGTCTGCTGAAGTGGTAGAGCCAAATATCCTCGAAGAGGCCGAAGTGGAACGCAAAGCAACCATAAGAAAAGTTCCAACCCGCATCTTAGGAACGGAAGTGAAGAAGCTACGCAACCGTGAAGTCAAGCTCGTCAAAGTTCAGTGGAGCGACGCCGAGGGAGACGCGACTTGGGAAACAGAAGCTAGAATCCGTACGGCCTACCCTTTTCTGTTCGAGGGTACATCCTTGATCTTTCTCTTTCCTTAAGTTGCGCTTTTATCTATCTTTTTAGATATATTTCCTCGACCTTATCTTTTAGGTAGAAATCCTTTGGATGGAAACATGTAATTGAAACATGTTATGGATGATGGTTGCAAGTGGTTGCAAGTGATTGCTAGTGGTTGCTCGTGGTTGCATATACACACACAATCTAGGTTTTAGATCGGCTCAGTCACTTCATGTTGCATATGCATATATGTTTGCATTCGTATATGGTTGAACATTAATGTGTTGTCATATGGATGTTGCATTTGTATTGAATGATTTTGCACTCATGTAGAATCAAGAATAGGAAAATTTGCATACATAATGGATTCATGGCACTTACATAATTCGCATTAAGGAGGTCAACTGAATCAGTAGACCGCCTGATTTTGCATTAGATAAGTACATGTACACACACACTTCGCATATGATCATGAAGCATTAGAAGTCTTTTAAGGACAATGGATGCTCGTGTTTGATGGATGAGTAGATGGATGATTGGATGTTAGGATATACATTCCTCCTAACTTGAAGATTTCGGGGACGAAATCCTTTTAAGTGGGGGAGAATGTAACACCCCGCGAATTCTATAACTGTGAAATTAACAAATTAAAGTATAATTATTTCGAAATCAGAGAACTAAGGGAAACGGGATACGCCATTGCGTTCGTCTCGGAAAAATACGCGAAATAGAGTCCGAGTTTTCGAAAAACGGAGTCCGTATGAAGAAGATATGGCCTTCGGAAGTTTCTAAATTAAATTTAAAATTCAAACAGAATAAAACAGTTTAAAATAAAAAGATGGGGCCCAATGGGCCAGGGCGGAAGAACACCCGCCTAATGCACCCAGGTCGACTGGGCTGTCGACCTGGTCTAGGGCTGTCGACAGGGCTGTCGACAGGCATGTCGACCTGGTCCAGACCCAGGTCGAACCCAGTCCAACCTGGCTGGCCTATTCTATGTTGGCCGATTTTCTGTAGTCTGCTTTGTCATTAGGGCTAGGTGGCAGGCTCTAATTAGTCTCTCCTTAGGATGAATGGCTACGATCAATCCAAGCAACATCAATGGTCCTAATCAGTTCATTACCCCTATAAAAACAACCCTAGACTAACCCTAATCTATTCATTCAAAAATAAGAACAAAGCCGCCATGTTGCTGAGGAACGACTAGGGGTAGCCACCAATTGGAGAGAGGATTAGGAGGCAAATTCTAAGGCACAAAGCAACTCAATCAAATCAAACCGCATCTTCAAATCCCTAAATTAGAGAATTCGCCGCACCATTGTAAGTAGAGTATTACTTTGGTATGAACAAATAACTGTGTTGGTTTGTATACTTGATTGTGGTGATAAATAATTCATAATTTGTGCGTTACTATGATTCTTATCGATTTGGAATATTGTATACGTTTGGATATCCTCATATTATGTTATAAAGAACTACATGCGGTAGTTCTATGCAAGTATACGTTTGGAATATTCGCAAATTATGCAATCCTTGTTGAAGCTACATGTATGTAGTTGATTAATTAAAATTCATGCAAGTTTGGGGCTTTGCTATTATGCCATCATAATGTGTATTTTTATACAAACATCATTTTTGTGAAGTAATTGGAATAAGTTTGGGTTATCATAATCCATATGAAATTATGTTGAAAATTTGGCATCATGTATTGAGCCATGCTTTTGTACTAGAAAACCTATTTGCAAACTTATGGATATGACTAGGCTATGATTGATATTTTGCATAATTGAAATCCATATTGTTAACAAGAATTTTATGATGACATATGTGGTACATAGCTAGGTTAGATTCAAAAATCCCTTTTTGCAAGTTTGCATGACTAAAGTAAAAATCACGATTTCATGTTAGAAATATTTATGCCATGGTTATGTGAACAAATTTAACTATACTTATGCCATGCTTATGTTTGACATTATGCCATGCTTATGTTAGAAATATTTATGCCATGCTTATGTTTGACATTATGCCTAAATAAAAATATAGGTTCATGTTGTAGTTATGACTATGTGTCAATAATGATACCCAATTTAGATTCTTATCTCAACTACAAGTTTACATGCTTTGATTCATGTCACCTATGCTTTATGACCAAAGTATATGTTACCACTATGCAAGTACACCAGTTTCTATTTTGTAGTTCCAACGTTATGTTGCAAGTTCATACGCACACATTTCCCTTTTTGTGTATGTAATCACGCTTTAAGCCTCCCCTTTCGCATGGCTAAGTTGGGCTTTAAAAGGCTAAGCCCAACATATAGATAATAAACGGACGTGTTAAACGGGGGAAAATAACGTTGGGTTAAAATTTCTAATGAATGAAAATATAAAATAGAAGGGCCCAAATTTAGGTATGGGTTGGGCCCATGATTGGTGTAACCTTTACACCATTAACTTAATAATGGGCCGCAAATATTTACATATAAGAAAATAAAGAAGAAAGACAAAATATGTAAATGTAGAACATACGATGTGTTTAACCCGAGGTTGGATTGAGTTGTGATGTAAACCTGCCCGGAACCGCCCGGCTGTCCAGTAGTCACAACAATACCTATCCAATGTGGGAGGTTAAACATGGAGCCCAATAAGGACCCGAGGTTAGACCGAGTTGTAGCGTAAGACTGCCCGGAACCAACCGGCAACAGGCAGCCACAACAATACCTGTCTAATGTGAGAGGTCAAGGCTTTAATAAGACAATTAAGGCTGAGTCAGGATTGTTAGGATTAAGTGAACTAAAGACTTAATCAAAATGGAACATGCTAAACTAAACGGACTGGTGGGGGTTAGGTTAGAAAAACACTTAACCAACTTAGCATGTTGGCTAGAGATAGAAAACCTAGTAACGGGGGACCCTTTTCAGCAGTAACCCTAGAAGGTGTATCAGGATACCCTGAAACTAGCAGGGTGGGGCACGATTAGTGGGCTGATTGTAAGAGGTCAAATCGACGGCGGTGGTGTAGCAGTGTAGGTTCTAACGGGGTGCGGGCGTGCACACACTCCGGCGCAGAAAAATAGGGCACTGGACACCAGTAGCATACCTGTGCACTCTAGGATTGTGTCGGGCCGCCGCCATGGGACTTGATACACCCCATGGTGGGACCAGCATAGGTAACTACAACATCGTGGGCCGTAAGACACATGTAACTATGCGAGTAGGAGCCGATCATTATAAAATGGATCACTTCACCCTGATTATGGGGTGCCATTTGGGAACTAGTTTATATGGGTTCAGAGATTAACATGGGGTACGATAGTCTATTCGACCCTAGACAACTTAACCAAGTTATAGTGCTTTCCCACTTCTTATTTATACTTATCATACCCAGTTCTTTATTCATAGACAAAATAGTACTAGACTTACTCAGGCTTTATGTCTGACTCTACTTTTCTTTCGTCTTCTTTTATTCCATCCCCCCCCCAGGTCCACAGGGAGGAAACACTGCAGCTTGACCAGCCTTAACATCCAGCTTGAAGAAGAGAAATGTATTGCTTGGACCTTTTCGTTTGAAACTATGGCTTTGGACAAACTCTATGGGGGCCTTTGCAGTTTATCTATGTTTTATTTATGCTTCTTTAAATAATGTAATCAAGACAGATTATGAAAGTGTTATGTTATGTTTTGGAAAAGATGTAAGACAATTATGGTGATGTTGTTGTAGCACGTATTTGCTTTATGAAATAAAAGTTTGTTGATTTTCCGCTGTTTACAAATATGTGTTCTTATATCTGTCTTGTATATCTGTGACTTATACTTATAAACCTCCACCAAAATTAGGGCATTCCCTTTGAGAGTGACCCTAACGGAGGTGGGGTGTTTCAATACTAGTCACACCAAGCTAAAAACAACAAAAAAAGGTAACAGAACCCCCTAAAAAAACTAAAACAAAACTCTCTGACACCGAACAACGTCGAAAACCAAAACCAGAAACAAACACCAATCCAGTCAGCTATCCATAAAGCTTCTAGTAAACCACTACCTGAAATCTAAAAGAAAAAAAAACTGGCAAAACTGTTAGTAAACAACACACATATATGTATGAGTATATGTGAGTGTAAATATATATATATATATATATATATATACATATATATATATATATCAAGGAAATATATATATATATATATACACATATATATCCATACATATATGTGTAAAAAGAGATAAAATAGAAAAAAGACCAAAAAACATCACTAATAAACAAAAATCATCAACAAAGTCGAGAACTATTTCTACTAAAATATCTATTTATCCTAATAAATAAACTCAAATTAAACCTAACCTTAAACAAAAAACTCATAAAACAAGAATCACCAAAAAACTTATAGTGCGAGTTAGACATCCAATCCAAATAGAAATTGATAATCCTAATGATCAAGTTATTAGCAGAGACTGAAATAGAGTGAAAATATCTCTGATTTCTTTCTAAACAAGTGAACCAACTTATGATAGTAACTAAAGAATCCAACACATATCTCTGCCTAGAATTATAAACAAATCTACCACAACTCCAATAATCAACACAATTACTAAAAGAATTAAAATCATCAAAAACAAAAATCCTTAAGACTATATTGACAATAAAATTGGTAAAATTGCACGAGAAAAATAAATGATCAATATCTTCATTCAAAAGACTACAAAAACAACACTTAACATCAAAATTAATATTCTTCCTCTTTAAAAGCTCCACCGTGTTAAGCTTCTTATAAATAATCAATTACATAAGAAACTTTGCTTTAGGAGGAGAATTAGATTTCCAAAGAAACTTAAAAGACCCCGAAGAAATACCAGAAAAATTAATAAAATTATACATTGATTTAACTGAGTAAACAGAACTCTTATCCAAACCCCAACTAATAGAATCGCCATTCACATCCAAATGGTACAAAGTTAACTTAGCTCTAAGTAATGCTAATTGCCTTAACATACTCCCTTCTAAAATATTGACAAAGGAAAAACTCCCATGGTAGGTCTAATTCTCCTCTGTATACATCTATAATCAAAGCATTCTTAAAACTGCAATTATTAAAAAGCTCACTAAATTCTATTTTAAGAGGCACATTAGAAATCCAGGCATCATGCTAGAAAAAAAGTAAGGTTCCCCGAATGCACAGTCATCTTACAACCTAAATTAAAAAAATCAAAACAATTCAAAACTGACTTCCAAAAATAAGATAATCTATTAAACCAACTAACACTAGAACCAACAATAAACTCACCTCCAGAATAATAAAATTTTGAAACAATAATCTTCCAGGAAGCCGACACATTAGAACACCTAAATCTCCATAACCATTTGGCTAACAAGGAAGAATTAAAATTATATAAATTAATGATCCCCAGACCCCCATATTTTTTGGGCTTACAACACACCTCCCAGTTGACTAAACATTTGTAACCACTACAAATAGGAACTCCACTCCATAGATAATTACGCCTAATTCTATCAATTTTCTCAATAACCCATTTGGAAAATCGATGAACGGTCATCCAATATGTAGGAATAGCAGATAACACCGAATTAACAAACACTAATCTACCCGCTTTAGACAGGAATCTGTTGTTCCAACACGATATTCTATTATTAATCTTATCAATTATAACCAACCAATCATCCTTCTAAAGCTTCGAAGGCCTGATTTTAAAACCCAAATAATCAGAAGGAAATTTCATAACAGAACAGTTCAAGGTTTTAGCAACCTTAGACTCAACATTATATATATATATATATATATACATATGTGATTTCAGAAGGATTTGAAATAAAAATCCAGGAATTTGAAATCTGGAATTTAAAATTTAATCAAGTTAAATGAATCAAAGTGAATAAATTGATTGAATCAATTTAAGTGAATATAAGCATATGAGGTGTGCAATATGAATAAAGAACCATAAGTTGATGGGTACTGAAATTTGTTGAAATATGAAGAGAGTTTCAACATAAATGAGTTTTAAAAAGTTAATGGGTTTATAGCATTTTTCTTACCTTAGTAATTTCGGGGACGATATTCCTTCAAGAAGGGAAGAATGTAACGACCCGGATTTCTGTACGATTAATTTTAAATATTTAATATGGTTTTAAATTTTGAGATGATAATATAAACCAATTTTTATATTAAGTTATTGATTTAATAATTGAATATAATTTAATTTAGAATATATCGAATTATTGTAGTTCGAAATATAATTAAATTCAAAGATAAAATTGAATTAAAATAATTCAGATGATCAGTATAAAATTCTATTTGAATATAGATAATAATAATAATGATTTATTATAAAGGAATTTATTTATTTTGAATTTAATTTATATCGATCTAAACTAATATCTTCTCCAGATAGTCGATTAAGGCTTTGAAACCTATCCCAGTGCATTCAGAGTGGTGGTTTAACCTTAGGAAGGCCTGTTGTTGGACTCAAATAGGAGTTGAATCAACGTGATAGTTTAAAATTAAAGGGTACCAGCTTTAATTAAAATCAAAATAAAATAGAAATAAAAATATTATTTTAAATACGTTCCTTCCTCCTTAAGCTAAGGGGAGTACACTACTAACCTACACTATCAGTACTTTGCATTGAAAAAATTCCTTAATGCTTAAGTCTGTTCGTCTATATAAATCATAGATGAATCCTCTTCCTTTTCTCTCTTTGAAATAATTCGCACCTCCTTGATTTATAAAAAAAATCTGATCCCAATGTTTAGCTGAGTATTTTATCCACTCCTCATCTAAAAATCAAATTGTTACTTCCCCATTCTCCATTCCAATCAAAGCTGATACAGTTCTCAAGCGAGCTATGAAATCGAATCCGCCCCTCTTAATTCAAATCAAATTCTTTGTGAAATCGAATGGAAGCTAGAAGAGTGAGGGCGACAGTAATTAGGGTTTATCACAGGTCCTATTTTAGTGAGAAATGTAGAACGCGATTTGTGGGTATTGATCGAGTTCGCCAACGATTGGGTTGGTCAGAGTCGCAAGTTCAGGAGGGGCGTTCGAAGAGTGTAAGCGTGCGCGTAGTTGGAAGGATTGTAGTGGGTTTCAGATCTAAACTATGCAATCGATTTTTTTCCTTGCAGCACTGGTTTTGGTCGAGGTCGGAGAATTGGGAATTTGGGAGGATAATCCGTGGAGGGTATAAGGGAATGGAGAATTGAAAACTGGGTTAGTTTATTTTAGTTTTCTCAGCAACGTTTGATGATAGGGTAGGTACACTAGTAACGTCGTGGTGACCGAAGTGAAGGCCGGGAGTTGAGGAGTGAATGTGACAATGGTTTCTGGTTTGTTGAAGTTTACTGTTCAAGTGCTTGCAGGTTCAAACTGGAGAAGGAAATTTAAGTAGGAGATTAAGTATTTTATTTATTTATTTATTTAGTATCTAAGTTAAAACTGAAATTTGAATTATAAATTTATTAGTGAGTTGTTTAAAATAAATACACAAAAATTAGCAATTTAATTATTCAACTATAGTACAAATAGGTATTTAAAATTTAAAATCTTGTTATACAAGGTCTATTCATGAGATTATTCGAGTTGGATTTATAGCTGGAATTCTGGAATGGAGTCAGCTAAGAAATTCATAGCTACCGATTACTTGAGCTAGAATTAAAATTAGTATCAAATTGATTTGAAACAAAATCATGGTGAGTAAATCTCACTCAAATTTTATTTAGAATGGTTTTTATTAGTTAAAAATAATTGTTTGTTTGTTGTTTGGATGCGTTAAATATTTTTGTGGCTATTATAAAAATATATTAGTTATTTAGGCTTGGTGGTTGTGGTTATTATATACATAAATATAAATGTGGTTGGATAATTTCCCCAGTACCATTAGCGGTTGCCCGCAGTATCATTAGCGGATGACCCTATGCTCCCCATGCTATGATAGTGGATGACCCTCTATACCACGATATCCCGCCTCGAAGCAGGATGGGTATTATACATGTTGGGTAACGTCTGTGGATGCAGGAAAAACAGGTTGGAGGAATCCAACTGGATTCCTCAAAAATATTATTATTGGTTTGTTTTCATATATATTTCATATATGATGTGTTAGAAAACCTGTGATTTATAATTGGGTGTTTTGAATGTTTGAAATGTCACTGGGCCTAAAATATTGATTATAAAAATATCATGAAAAAGGACTTTGAGATAAAAAAGGGAAATCTATTTTTCTAAAAATAGAATTTGAATTTCTAATGGGCTTATAACGTCCCGAACTTCCCCGTCAAGGAAAACCCAGATTGAATTGAGAACAAGCCACATCAGGACACAAATAGAAGAACGTTTCATTGCTTATTACAACAATTCCATCATAATACAAGAATATACAGAGTATGAATCAATATTACACGTTTACTAAATATCAGAGATTACAATACATTTCACAGCAGCGGAAAAATAATACAATACACAACTGAAAGAGATAAATGGATACAAAGCTTTCTGGATATCGTTCCAGCTGTAAATTAGGATCCTATTTATATAAATCTGCAAAACCAAAACTACTAGCTGCCCGTGTCGAAAATAAGGGCATGCAGAGTTTAGATTAAAACAATAAACTCCAGGTCAGTGACTAGTGTGAGAACTAAAACAATTATTTATCTTTATTTTAAAGTTCAGTAAATCACGGGACCATGCCGTATTAACACGGAATGGATTTCCTCCCAAGAGTACCAGTGCATAAAACAAACAACGCAAAGCTAAATAAAGAACAATGAAGCTATTATAAGACTCAGGTCCCATCACATAATGCAACGCAAGCCGAAGGATAGAGTTTTTACCTTATAATATCCAAGAATGCTTGGTACGTAAAATTTCATGTTTTTATTATTACTATAAGTGTATAGTGTCAAAACAATTTCAATCATAAGTATCAATCATAGCCGGCATAAGTGCCCCATACCACTATGTCGCCATATATAGGTTTACAATTAAAACTGCAAAATGTCATATTGGAAGTTGGATCGCCCTTACCGCTTCGAGACAATATAGCCCATGTATCAGGTCAGAGCTCGAGTGACCTTTAGATCGTCAGTGCCGGTCCACCCGATGTGGATTAAAATGCCTGATAACTGCGTTTCCCCGCCCTATGGGGCGTAAATGAGCCAAATGACTCCATCAGTCCCAGATCGACCGATATAACCGAGGCGCCTCGCAATCCATCATCCACATAAGTAAAATGTCAGGCCGTGTAAAAACATTGACACACTCCTAGCTAGAAGGAAACACATGCCCTCCCCGATGTCCTCTCCCATTTCTAGTTCACACCGGGGTGTGAGGCTCGCGAATTAACGCTACATAAAGCTACTCTGTATTAAAGTCGTGCTTTGATCATCAACCACAAGACTCTGGTTTTCAACAGAAGCCTTGATCATTTGTATCTCAGCATGCCACACAGGCAATTCATGCCATGCGACTGATATCTATCGATATATAACCTCTGAGCTCGTATGTCTCAGAGAAGGGCGTTAGGCAAGAGAATAAATTCTCCGCCGCCAAACAGATATATAATAGAAATTAATCAACACAGAATAAAATCCAATGTCAGACACACAATCCATTTACAAGTCCGTTCTGGGTCTGAACGAAACCGTAGGAACCTTATTCCTCACATATCCATCGATCTCCAAGTACGTCTGGACAATCACCAACTGATTCCCTCCTCTTGGGTGTACAGCCCAATCAAGATCATCAGTAATTATCCAAACGATGTGAAGACCTCCAGTCTTCAACCACCGTCTTCATCCTTGACACATCATCGAATCAGTTATTCACAATGGGGTAAACCCAGTCTTTCCGAATAACTCGCGTATATAATAAACAAGTGTTATAAAAACACAACATACGCCTTATTCAAATCCAGAACATTTCTTTATTTAAATATTCTTATAATTTGAGGAAGGTTCCCATTAATTTTATCAAAGATAAATTCTTTAAATTTATTCTTTAATTTCTTTTGGATTATCAATTCAAACCAAATTTTGGTTTATCCAAACTAGTCGGGATTAGCGAACCTTACCGAAGTAATCATTTGTTAAATTTCCCAACACCAACCTATTCATCACACGAAGTAAAACTGGTAATACATCATATCTAACACCACGGTGTTATCGGTAAATTCAATTACCATTTCATGTTCAAATCTAATTAAAGATTTAACTATCGCCTGGGGAAAAACCGGTGATACTCCATTCTCGATCATTTCAATCTAATTTAAGATTCATTAAAACTCCATTTGGTTTTAGTCTTCCCAAAAATTAATATTAATGATTGTTTAACTTGGGAAATCATATCCTGTCTTTAATTGGGTTAAAGAACCAATGTCATTTAAAACACGGTTCACAATAAACCCAAAATCACATTCTATTCCAATAGCCTTTAACCGTAAATTAGCAAGTGAATAATTCCCTAAGTGTTAACCCCGAAGGCCGAAACCAACATCAGATCAATACCTAAGAAACTATCCAACTTAACTAATCTCCAGTTAGTTTCTGATTTTCTTAACTCTGTTGGGTCTAAGAACAGTATCATTAAAGATACCATTCACGACAACCCAAAATCACATTCCATTAACCATGGAATCTTCATGGAAAACAAATCGATATATATATAATCGATATAAACTTCCATATCCGACTAACAATATAAATGGGATAACGACAAAGCCTTTTAAATTCCATATATATTAGCAGTCCTCATCCACAGAAATTCACTTCGATTATTACCAAATCGAATTCCATTCCATTCCAATTTATTTTATTTAAATTGGAAAACTTTACTTTGGAAAATCTCCTTTAAATCTTAACAAAAGATTTATAAATTCCAAATCACATTTCACTGTGAATTACGTTAAAGAACGAATGTCGTTAAAACACAGTTCACAACAAACCCAATTCACATTCCATAAATTATCGGGTTAAAGAACAAATGTTATTTAAAACACCGTTCACGATAAACCCACAAATCAATTCCAATTCGATTCCAATTAAATATTATTTAATTAGTATACTTCATTAAATCCATATAAAAAGATTTAATCTTTTTCTCAATTGGGTTTAAGAACAGTGTTAATGAAGACACCATTCACGACAAACCCAAATCCTATTTGATATTAAATACAAGGCTCTGAACAGAAAATATATCGGCTTATATTCAATATCAAATTCTACGACCAACGAATATCGTATTAGAAATAATGATATAAATATATCTTTCAAATTTCCATAACAATATCTGTATAATCACGAAATCCAACATCGAAATATTTTGAAGACAATTTCGATTCAAATCCATTTCCAATTTATATATTAGAAATTCCAGTTATCTTTAAAACCATTTCAAATCCAATTTATTTATTTTAAAAATATTGGATTTATTATTCTAGTTCAAAACTAGTTCATTTGATAAAAATCTATTTTTATCTTTTCAAATATGGAATTTTTCATCCTAATTCTTTCCAAATCACTTCTTATGATTTTACACTAATTATTGATATTTTTAATAATTTTATCAAGGCCCATACAGTCGATTTCCATAAATGGCCATCGAACCGCACTTACATCGACCTTTTCCAAATTTGATTTGGACATAATTCCAAATCCAACTGTTAGATTTCTAATTTATTGTATTATTAGACTGCTCTTTTCGATACGAACCCAACGATTCTGGTTTAAGGAGAATCCGACAGTCGGATCTCCCGTAATGTCCGTTCGAAGTCAATGGTCGAAATTCACGAACCGCCGCAGCGTGGCGCGTTCTATTTAGGCCATTATATTATATATATAATATATATATCGCTGATTTTCATTTAAACCGTATTTTAAAAATCGTTTTCATTTCGTTTTCAAAGCGATTTCAACTTCGTATTCAATTTCAAATCAAAATTGAATATTCCATATCATCGATATATGAATGATAATATTTTCAAAACATTATATTTTGAAATCAATTCCTTTTCGATATTCATTATAAAAATGAATAAAATCGATATAAATATCTTTCACGTCAAAATGGCGTCAATCTAATCAACACAGCTATATATATTTAAATATATTCGTGTCCATTCTAAATCGGACATCAAAATAAAATTTTGATTCTTTTCTGAATATTATTTGAAAATATTCCTTATTTTAAAATAATCGTTATTTCAAAATATTCATTCTTTCTGATCTGGAATCAGACACAGTCAATTATCATATAATGTGATTATATGGATTTCACACAACAAATGTGTATAACAACAATGAAAACAGCAATCCATTATCCAGAGTGTATTCTACACTGCGTAAGCATCAAATATAAATATTTAACGCTTATAACAGCCTGTCAATCAATCGATCGCCATACAGCTAATTATTGGGATTAGTGTATGTCCAATTTCATCCTAACACCCGTGTGGGGTTTTCAAACCACGAACACAGATTTATTTGTGAAGTTGGGCGATGTATAAAATTTATCGTCCCAATCCATATCAGTCAAATGCGTGTACACAAACAAATTTTCCGATTTATTTATAATTATTTATTTTATATGCACGTTAAAAATTATATTTTTAACTATAAAATATTTATTCATTCCACATCACACAATCAATTTTCACAACACATCAATCAAACAAATAAGTCATCCATGGTCTGTGGACGACGGGTGTCGGGTGCTGCTAAGCACTGTCTGCATCCTAGTATATATTTCAACTAGAAAATAAAATAAAAGTGAGGAGTTCTCACCGAGGGTTCCACTCCTCCCTTCTTTCTTTCTGAACTGTTTGGATTTGCTCGAAATTCCAACGCGGTCCTTGCCACGCTGTTCATAATAAAAAATTATATTTTTATTGCTTCATTCCAATAAATAAAAATCATAATTTTATTTCTACTTCATATATTTTTACAACACTCCTTCATATATAAAAATTATATTTTTATATTTCTACCTCTTATATAAAGATCGAATTTTTATTTCGACGCTATAAAAATTACATTTTTATTTCGACATATATATAATAAAAATCAAATTTTTATTTTGCTACACATATTAAAAATTATTTTTATATTCTCCATTATATAAAAATTCTATTTTCAATCCGCTACTCATATAAAAATAGAATTTTTATTTCCCTACAAAATATATAAAAATTGCATTTTTATATTCTCTGTCTTATAAAAATCATATTTTTATTATCTCTATAACATAAAAATCATATTTTTATTATCTCTATATTATAAAAATCATATTTTTATTATCTCTATAATATAAAAATCATATTTTTATTACGATAAAAAATCACATCTTTCTCTATATAAAAATCTCGCCTTTTCTCATTAAAAAATCTCATCTTTTCTATATTAAAAATAAAATATCATATCCTTATTTACATAAACATCTTAGCTTTCTAAAACTAATTACATTCAAATAATAAGTAAATGAACAAAAATTCACCTTAAATTCGATTTCTACTAAGGAGTGGGAGGCCACATTGATCAGTGGCGGTTAGAGGAGGTTCGATGTAACAACCAATTTAAAATTTTTATTTTAGAAATTTTTATGGATTTTTAATATTTAAAATAATTTATATTAAATAAGAACGACTAAAAATTTATTTTAAAACGAATAAATTTACTTTAATTATAGAAGGAGTTAAAAACAGCGCTGCAGTTTGAAAATTTGAATTTGAACTTTGACTGAACGTACAGGATTCATTTTAAATCAGAATTGAACAAAACAAGAAATATTTAAATCTTTTTAATCATATCTTTCTAACGAATCTGAAAAACTGAAATTTCACTTTATAATTTGCAAGTTATTTCCATTTTAAAATTTAGAAAAGTCGCTGTAGAATTTAATTATATTTTAATATAAAATATAGCCCTGGAAAATAGCCATTTTGCAAACGGCCTCTGTTTTCGACGAAACCACTTTTGTTGGAACCGGAATGTCAAATTATTGTTAAGTTTAATTTTTCAGAATTTTTCGAATTAATATGTGAGCGTGGCAGAGGAAAACGTGTTTTGTCAGTTTTGGTAAAATTTAATCGACTTGAAAATAACCATTTTTCAAACAGTTTCAGAATTCGACGAAATTAGTCTTGTTAGAACCGTATCTTCAAAACATAGCTAGAAATAATTTTTCTGTAATTTTTAGAGTCCGTATGTGGCCCCGGTATTTTAAAATGTATGTTTGAATTTAATAATTAAATGATTTATAATTAAATTTAAAGAAAAATATATCGTAACAGCTGAATTGGGTCATGAAACATATTCTAATGTGTCCAGAATGAGGGTATTTAGCTAGGGGCGTCATTCGTTGGGTTCGATTCGGAGTTAGTATTGTCGAATAAATAATTCTTGAATTAGTGAATTAAATAAATAAGAAAATACGCGTATAAATACGCTATACTATACGAACCCTAATTCAGAAAATGGCCAGCCGTCGTATGCATCATTCCATGGCCAAAAAGCTCTGAATTTAGTTCCTCAACCATTTCCAATCCAATCTGAATTAAAGTCCAACCCATATACCAAATCGAAGAGGAGAGGGACGCCATCGGTTCTATACGGTGATGATCGACCCTGGTGGTCTTGAATGATCAGAATTTGGCTTGGAAGGCGGCGCCTTCGAACATGGGCTGCGGGATCAAGGGAGGACCGAGTGGGGCCCACTTCTGGGTGCGAGAAGGGGGCGGCTAGGGCTGCGCGATGGTGGCAATGGATCGAAGTTCGGCGGCCTACATGTGGTGTGGCGGTGGAAGACTTAAATCGACGATGGGTTCAGTTGAGGTCCAGAAGTTAAACGATGTTGGAGAAGTAATTAAAGTGTTGATTAATATTTAATTGTTTTAAATAGTGTTTAAAATTGTATTAACTTTAAAACTCTTGTATCTTATTCAATACTTATCAGAAATTGACGAAACTGAATCCGTTAGAACCGTATTGACAAGATCTACCTCATGAGACTGACCAGAACTGATTCAAAGTAGAACAGATTTTGGACAATTTCAGATCTGAACCTTTCAGAATTAAACGAAGGTGAGATTTCTCGATTTAAAATTTAAAATTAAACATATATATATTTATCGTGGTTGTGATATCAAATGTATGTGCCGTATTAAATTGAGATTTGATTGAATGTGGTGGTGATGATATGTTGAATCATATGTTATATCCAAATATGAGAATTATCATTTTTTTAGGATCGTCATGTTAATATGAAAATTATCATCTTATTTGGATTGTCATGTTACTATGAAAATCTCATATATTGAGATTGGTCCATGTTACCATAATAATGTCATATTGGATTAAAATATCATTTTATTTAAAGATGTCGCTTTTGTTAAGGAATATCACATTAAAATTTAAAATGTCATCTTTGTTTAAAATTGTCATTTATAAAAAATTGTCATTGATTAGAAAATGTTTACATTAGGAAATGTTATATTAGATTAAAATTAACACTTTTGTTAGAAACGGTCATATTAGAATAAGGATATGAATTTGTTAGATAATGCCACATTAGAATGAAATCTTCATGTTTATGATAAATGTCATGTTAGAATAAATTGTCATTTTTATGATAAGTGTCGTATTAGATATAAAAGTTGATATTTTCATTATCGATTAGTTACAATAGAAGATTAGATATAAGGTTAATATTTTTATTGTCATTTAGTTATAATCAAAAGAGTAGAAACAAAAGTTCATATTTTTACTATTGTTTAGTTATAGTAAAAAGATCATTTTTGTCACTTTAGTAGAATGAATTAAAAACATTCATTTTGACATATTAAGAAGAATTAGACAAAAATGTACATTTTTGTATATTAAAAAGAATTAGTTAAAAATAATCAATTTTCTCCTTAAAAAGAGTTTAACCAAAATTATCAGTTTGGTCATTTTGAAAGAATAAATTGAAAACATGCATTTTGGTCATTTTTAAATAAACTGGAAATGTTCATTTTTGCAAATTGAATAGAATGAATTGAAAATAACATTTTTTGGTCATTAGATTGGTTTAACAAAATTAACATTTTTGTTAATTAGAACATGTTAGTGAAAAAAGAAAATGAACCTTTTTACCCATTGAAAAGGATTAGTTAAAAGGAGACATTTTTGTCACTATAAAAAGAATGAAGAATAAAGATTACAATTTTCAATGTAATTAGAAATGAAATAAAAAGATTGCATTTTTTTGTAAATAAAAGATTAAATAAAATTTTATAGTTTCTAAGTAATTAAAGAATAAAATTAAAGAATCACATTTTTATGTAAAATGGTTTTCATGAAAAAGAATAGATAGAAGATTAGATTTTTATTGTTATAAATAAACAATAAAAAGGAAAATTACATTCAAAATGTAAATTAGAATGAAAAGGACTTTTTGGTTCGAAAATGTAAATTAGAATAAAAGGGACAATTTTGTCTACTAAAAAGAAGGAAGTGAAAATATTCATTTTTCACATTTAAAAATGAATGAGACCAAAATATTCGTTTTTGGTCATTTAAAAAGGATTAAATAAAAATAAGCATTTTTATATATTAAAAAGAGTTACACAAAAATAGATATTTTTGTCACTTAAAAAAAAGAGTGAAATAGAAATATCATTTTTGTGGAAAACATGTTAGGATATAGGAATAACATTTTTGTGAAAAACATGTTAGTGAAATAAAAATATACATTTTTGATCACTAAAAGGATTAGTCAAAAATTCACATTTTGTTTACATTAAAGGAATTAGACAAATTTGTCGTTTTGTTTACATTAAAAGGATCAGATAAATTTATCAATGTTGGTCATTTTAAAAGGAACATATTATTCTAATGTAAATGCATACATTAGAATTTGTATGCAAACAACAATGACATATATGTTTATTATAAGACGTCATTATGTTAATTATTAAATGACATGCATGTTAATTATAAATGTGACATTAGATAAAAATGACATTTTGTTGTAAATTGTGTTATTAGAATAAAATGGCATTTTATTATCATTTGTCATTAGAATTGAAATTTTAGAATTTTATTTTCATTTGTTCACAATAAAAAGAATTGAGTTGTTTGTCTGTGATGTTGAAATTTTGACGTGTTAAATATAATGTTAGTATATTCAAACTGAATATTACGCTCCCATTTGCAAGTTACCCGACTTGTTTATGTGATTGGGACGATAATTTTCACACATCGACCAAGTGCAAAAATAGTTTAATATTTGGTTGATGGATGAAACCCTACACGGGTATTGGGATGATACTAGACACACACGAATCCCAATATTTAGTTATCTGTCAATCGATCGATTGACAGTCTGTGATGAGCGTTAGTTATTTACTTTAATGCTCACTCAGCTATAAAATCCACTTTGGTTGTTATTTGGGGTGTTTGATAATTATTTATCACGATTGTTGATTACATACAATATATGGTGGTTGATTGAGTCACATTCCAATAAAGAATATTCTAGAAAAAGAATATTTTAGAAAATGTCTTAGAAAAAGAATATTTTAGAAAATGTCTTAGAAAAAGAATATTTTAGAAAAAGAATATATTTTAGAAATATATTTTTATTGAATGAACTAGTTATTAACTAGAGTAAATCATTAAATCAAGATTTAATAAAGTTTTCCAATTAGTGAATATTTAATTGAAATTAAATTAAATAAATTGGATTTTGGGTTTGTCGTGAATGGTGTCTTCAATTACACCTTTCTTAAACCCAGTTGAGAAATGAATAAATCTTTTAATTAAGATTATTAAAAGTTTCCAATTATATTTAGTAATTGGAATAAGATGAAATGTGAGTTGGGTTTATTGTGAACTGTGTTTTGATGCGACATTTGTTCTTTAACCCAACTGACAGTGAGAATATGATTTGGAATTTATAAATCCTTTTATTAAGATTTAAATGGAAATTATCCAAAGGTAAAGTTTTCCAATTTAATATATTAAATTGGAGTTGAATGGAATTCGAATTAATAATAACTGAGATAAGCTTCTGTAAAAGAAAACCGATACTACATATGGAATTTAAGAGGCTTTTTCGTTATTCCATTTATATTATTGGTCGGATACAGAAATTTATAACGATTATATATATATATTGATTTGATTTCTGTGAAGATTCCATATTTAATGGAAGTCGATTTTGGGTTTATCGTGGTCGATGTTGTAAATGACATTAGTTCTTTAACCCAGTTAAAGATAAGATTAATTTCTTAAATTTAATTAATCATTGAATAGTGATTTGTGATATTTAAAACCAAATTGGGTTCTTAATAAATCTTTAAAAGTAAGATTTAAGAATAATTTAAAGAGTTTATCTTTGATAAAATAATGCGAATATTTTATTAGAAGAATATTCTGAATTGGAATGAGGCGTTGGATGTGTTTTTATAGTACTTGATTTTTAATTATAAAAATACGTGAGTTATTCGGGAAGACCGGGTTTAACCCATTCCGAATAATTACTACGACGATGAAGAGTCAAAGATGGAGACGGTGGTTGAAGACCGACGATCTTCACATTCAACGGATGTGTTGCTACTAAGACCCTTGATGGGAGTAGCTACCTTGAAGGGGCTCCAGTTATGGCCGTCCGGACTATTGTTGATTGTTCGGATTTGGTTTTCGTCAGACCTAGAGCATAAGCTAGTAAATGGATGCGTGTCTGACATTGGATTTCGTTCCATGTGAATTAAATTGATTTTTATTATTGTATATCTGTTTGGTGGTGGAGAATTTATTCTCTGCTTAACACCCTGGTATATATTAATAGTGATTGATCGCATGGCGTGAATTATCAATGTGGCACGCCAAGATGCAATTGATCAAGGCTTTTGTTGAAAAGCAGGGCCTTGTGGGATGATCAAAGTATAGCCTATTACGGCATAGCTTTGTGTATAGCGTGACTTCGCGAGCCTCACACCCCGGTATGAGTCAAAAACGGGATACAGACGTCAGGGAGTGCACACGTTTCTTTCTAGCTAGGAGTAGTGCCGGTGCTTAAACTGGCTGGCATTTTACTTATGTGGATGATGGATTTTGAGGCGCCTCAGATTTTTTTATAGGCCTTTAGTGGTCATACTATAGGTCCAAAAGGACCGGGAAGCGTGTGTTCAGGAATTGCCAATCCACTACCCTTAGGTAGGGACCGACCCTGAAGATCCAAGGGTTGCCCATAGGTGTAATCCTGAGGCATTTGCTAGAGTGTCTCGAATCGGAGAGGAGCTTTCCCCTAGCCTTGACTCATGATGGAAATTCAATTTCCAATACGACCTTGCGGTTTTGATTGTAGAACTAGTATGGCGACATGACATATGGTACCCATGTCGTCTATGATTGATACATTATGATTGAAATGTTTTTATTAAAACATTTACACACTAATACTAAATCCGTTTTATCATATCAAGTATTTTTGACCATTATAAGGTAAAACTCTATCCTCCGGTTTGCATTGCACTGTGTGATGGGACTTGAGTTTTATAATGGTTTCATTTTTCTAAAAAACATTGCGTTGTTTAACGATTTACTTTATTTTATGCACTGGCAATCCAATGGAGTAAACCCGTTCCGCGTTAGCGGTGTGGTCCTGTGATTAGCCTTATTATTATTAGATAAGTTTAGTTAAGATTTCTCATACCAGTCCCATGACTGACCTGTAGTTTGTTTCACTGGCAAACTCGGGTGCCCATATTTTCTACACGGGCAGTCGAGTAGCTTTTTGTAGATATATTTACAGGATCCTGGTCTACAGCTAAAGCGATATTCGGAAAGCTCTGTATCCGTGTATTCCTTTCGGTTGTATATTTGTATTATTTTCCCGCTGCTATTTAAATGAAATTTAAAACTCTGATATTATTGTATTTCTATTTTTGTAATAAGTATTCATACTCTGTTACATTCTTGTACTCTGATGTAATTGTTGTAATCAGCAATAAAATGTTCTTCAGTTTGTGTTCTGATGTGTGTTGTTCTCAAAGCAATCTAGGCTTTCCTTTACTGGGAAGTTCGGGTCGTCACATTCGAGAGGAGTCGCAGGCGGTGTGGGGTGCGTCAGGTGGTAGGCGGCGGCAGTCTTCAGGCAGTGGCGGCGGTTAGGGTTTAGGGGGGCTGCGTTCGATTTGAGGAGGGGGGCTCACGATACGTGAGGAGGAGAGGGAACGATGGAGGAGGAGAGAGGGAGGGGAGGTGGCGCTGGGTGGATCGCCTCCGGCGCACGACGGTCGGTGGAGTGGGGCTCCGCCCCCTTCTCCTTTCGCTTTTTATTTATTTTTTATTAGTCTGTTTGAAAAAGTAAACGGGGGGGGGGGGGCCTGAGAGAGAGTATATAGGTTTTTTTATTTAATTTCAAAAAGTACCTTTTTATTTTGAATTCGAAATCAAACCCACCGACCATCATCCCTAGCTAAATACCCCCATTCCGAACATAATGGGATATGTATCGTAAGCCAGTTTGGTTGTTTCGATTGGTTTCCGTCAAAATCAAAATATAAATCTATATATTGAATTTGAACGCACATTTCAATTTATCGGGGCCACATATGGACTCTAAAAATTCCCGAAAAAATTTTCTAACTTCATATTGATGATACGGTTCTAACAAAACTAATTTCATAAAATTCCGAGACCGTTTGAAAAATGGCCATTTTCTGGTCGATTGAAATTGACTGAAACTAATAAAACAAGTTTTACTTCGCCACGCTCACATATTGATTCAGAAAATTATGAATTTTGAAATCTAGCAATAATTCGACATCACGGATCCAATAAAAGTGGGTTCGTCGAAAACATAGATCGTTTGCAAAATTTCCATTTTTAAGGGCTATATTTTCCATAGCGACTATTCTGAATTTTCAATTGGACATAACTTTTTATTCCCGCTTTGAAATTTCAATTTTTCGGATTCGTTGGAAAGAAATTTTCAGATAGATTCTAATATTTTTGGTTTCGCTAAAATCCGGTTTATTTTGAATCCTGTATATTCATTCGAAATTTGAAATTGAATTTTCGAACTATAGCGCCATTTCTGATTCCTTTTATAATTAAAAATAAATATTTATATTTTAATGTCGATTCAAATAAATATATACGTTCTAATTCTATTCAAAATAAATTTCTCGTCGTTATTATTTAAAGTAATTCATTTTAAATATTCAAAATTCATTAAATTGTCAAAATAAAAAATTTAAATTGGTTCAGATTTTCTGGGTTATTGCAGGGCTGAGAAATATTAACTTGTTTGAATAACAAAATCAGGTGGAGAAATTTATAAACGATGTTTATAAATTAAATAATGTGGGAGTTAAAGAAATTTATAAACGATGTTTATAAATTAAATAGTGCGGGGAATTAAATTTATAAACAGTGTTTATAAATAAAAATGAAATAGTTATCATTGGATAATTGGGGAATTTAAATTCAAATGTGAATTTAAATTAGAATTGGAAATCGCTTTAACTAGAAAACAATGAAATCTATTCCGAAAGTCGGAATGTAAATTTAATTGGATAATTAAAATAGATTATGCCGAATTTATAAAATAAATTATATCCAAAAAGGATATTGGAATAATATTAGATAGAAACTAAAATAAAATATGTAAACTAGTTATATGTGTAAGCTATGATAAATAGAATATTCAAAAATAAGATTTTGGCTTTTTTTAAAAAATAGATTTTGAAATGGAACTTGTTTGAATATATAAACAAGTAAATTTATAAACGTTGTTTATAAATGTAGTGGATTAATCATCAAGAGATAGTTTGTAAATTTTAAATTCAAGTATGAATTTAAAATAGAATTTAAAAATCGTTTAGAAAAGGGAACGACGGTTTTTATTCCGAAGTTTGAAATAAAAATGAATTGAGTTTCAAATAGATTTTCGAGATAAAACTTGTTGTTAATATATATTAAAGAAGGAAGTTGAATTTTCAAACAATGTTTATAAAGCTAGTGAAATAAATTATCACTAGATAATTTAGAAGTTTAAGTATGAATTTAAAAGTGAATTAGAAATGTTTTAAAATAGAAAGATTGATTATATTCCGGAATTCGGAATATAACCTGAATTGAGAAAAATCCAACGGATTTATAATTAGGATTCGAATATATCGAATTTATAAATAAATTTATTTATAAAGGGAATTGGAATTTAATATAGCAAATTGAGAATAAATAAATTTATAACCGAGTAAGTGAAAAAGCGATGATTATGAATAATTGGAATATTAAGTTGAATTGGGAAAATTGGGTTAATATATATTAAAATGTATTAGAATGGAGTTAAAATTTATTATAAATGAAGTTTAAACGTATATATATATAAATATAACTAAAACGAACTAACTATAATGCGGTAGTTCGTAATTTGGCATTTTGAACTTCAACTGAGTATAAAGGACTCAGTTTAAGTGGGAATTCTTTAAAATAAGAATTGTCAGGACCAATTTGATAATAGTTTTCTAATGGAAGAGAAAAATCTGGATTTCATCTTATAGATTTTGAGTTATGTCAAAATCAAAATTTCAAAAAAACAGCGCCATAATCATTATAAAACCGTAATGGTTTATTTAATTAAATATAAGGATTTTAGGCAAATAAAACTTAGATAGAAAAATCCAGACTCGATATATAAAATAAATATGAACTCATGTGAAGTAAATGGATTGATTTTTGAAACAAAACTTTTAATTATTGAATAGAATTAACTAATTTGAAGAATAATTAGTTATTAGAATTTTGTATTGAAATTGAGCACTGGATAAGTAAATGTGGTTTAAGAATTTATATTCGAAATTGAATACGGAACTCGAGTTGAAAATGAAATTAGATTGTGTTTTAAGTAATTTAAAAACACATCTGGAAGTTATATGTTCAATTAAAAAGATGAAATAGGAAAAATAGCTATCTAAAGAATAAATTAGCGAATTGAGTTGGAATAAATTAGGAATTGACGTATATGGGTTAGACAGGTATGTAATGAAGTGTACGAAGATTATAATTCATATGCCCGATAAAAATGTACACGCTAAATTCTATATGAGTTTTTATGCGCCAAATCGGTAAGCCACTTGGATTTTTGATTATTTTTTTGAATGGAAAGGGCCTAGAGAGGTGAGTTGAGGTTTGAACTATCGACCAGTACAAAGGAGGTGCTGACAATATTTTCCGAAAATTTAAGGAGTTAGAATATTTTTAGGGAAATTCGATAACTAGAAATCAATATATCGATATATACAACATTTGTTAAGGAAACGAACTTATAAATAGAATATTATAAACAAAAAGGAAATAATTAATTAAATCTGGTAAAAATAGAATAGAGAATTGTATATACGTTTTAGAAATGAATAATTAGTTTTTATGACATTGATTATTCGAGATAAGCATTCTTGTCCATTTTGAAGTTAAAAATGTTATTCAGTCTAGGTCTGAGAGGTTGTTATACCCCAACTTGATTGATTTCATTTTAAACCGATAAATAATAAGATTCAGTATCGAAGATAAATGTTTGAATAATATTAATTTGAATGCAGTATTTTGGGTTGTTGTAACGATGTTTTACACAACATTCATTTCAACCTAAGTAAGTGGAATTTTGGAAGTATAACGAATATTTCCTAAGTATAGAAATAAAGGAGTTCGGGAAAGAGAAATAATTGGAATGTTTTCCGATTATAAATAATAGATATTTTCTAAATATAGAAAATAAAAGAAGTTGATAGACGAAAATGTTTTTCCAAATAGTGTAAGAGGCCAAGATGATTGTCGAAAATATTATGTTAATGAATATTGATAAGGAAATGGAGAAGTGGTTTAATTTATTAAATACCAATTAAGGAGCCCAATTATTGTTTGATGTTATGCATGAATGTTTTTTTGTTTTTCTTCGATAGTTAAATAACCGACTATCGAAGTGTTTGACAATATCGTTGTCAATATAGAGAGACCGGTTGGATTATTATCTGAGAACCACTCTGTTTTAGCTGTAGCATTGAGAATAAGATTATATGAAGATAATCGAAGACGGAGTGAAGTGTAAGGGATTTTCTATTGATCCTAGCTAGAAATTGCCTAAGATGGATTAATGGAAATTGCGCCTTCGGTTTTGTTCAATCCCTGAACGAACATGTATGGACGAGTGTCTGACAGAGTATTTCCAATGATCACTTATGTTGGTTTGTATAAATATATATGGTGGAGGAGAATTTATTCTCTTAGCATAATATTCATAATATATTTATGCAATCAACTAGTGATTAACGGATCTGACAATGTGGCATTCAAAGTGATTGTGATATCAATGAAATATAAGAAATCGTAGCATCAGGCCTCAACAACCGGAAAATGACAAAAATCGGGAAGGCAACATGGCTAAGTGGGTAGCTCCCAATTAGGGTGTATTATCACCTATCTAGAGAAATTCATTTCATTCTTTATTCTATTCGATGTCGTCCAATTCGGGAAAATGGTTGTTGATCCCAATCGTTGGTGATATACAATCGATCACTCAAGCGAAATTAGTGGTCGGTCATGCGTGGTCGGGTTACAGGATGTTCTTGTTGAACCTAGTGTATTCCTCTCTAGAGATACACTATCGAAAGGTGGTTCTGTAACACCCCTCGTCCATTAATGTCACTCACAAAGGGAATGCATTAACTTCTATGGAGCGTTTTAAGTGAGTATAGAACAGAAACTTAACAACAAGATAGATATAAACAGTACTTGAAAAATTAAAAACTTTATTTCATTGCAGCGGAAAATACATATGTTTGATTACATCATCAAAACCAGAGCCAAGTACATAATATCCATCTTGACTAAATCAAAGTACATAAATTGAAAGACATAATCCCCAATACAAAATAGCCATAAATAAAAGAGAGGCTGAACTTTACTTCAGCGATCCAAGCAATCTTCTAAAAGCAAGAAACACGGTAGTCCAAAATCAAGCTTCACTGGTGCTAGTTCCAACCTGAGCACCTGGGGGGGGGGGGGAAGGAAGAAAAGAGGAGGAAACAAAGGGGGGGTCAGACATAAAGTTTGGCGAGTGCGATAACTTTAACAATATAATTACCAAAGTAACTAGGCTAAGGCATAAGTTGGAAAATCAGGAAATGACCATGAACCATTGAGTATGGCAGAGTAAACAAGGAAACAGGATGAACAACGATATCGTTAAAGCGCACCTAACCCACTGTAAGATAATTACTAAACTACACCAACACTATGAGATAATTGCTATACTACACCACCACTAGTATATTGCACCACCACTAGTCACCCTAAGGTTGATCCTGCCTACTGAACATAAGTGATAATAATAATGGTAGTTTCGTGTACCCGTAGCTGCTGTCGTAGGTGCCGCCTGCTCCTATCTCCACTAGTGGTACCCACTACCCTCCCCATTCTAATTACAATATTCATAATATGGTAGTTGTACTCCTATCTGCTGTCAAAGGTGCCGCCTGCTCCTATCTCCACTAGTCGTACCCACTACCTTCCCCATTCGATCGGCTCCCTAACTCATAGATACCCATGCTAGTCCCACAGTGGGGTGTATCACTCCCCAAAGTGCCAACCCAATACTACCAGAGATGCACGACTTATACCTACACGATGCAACAACGTCTTACCTACCAGCCCGGGTCCACACATGCATATGAACCCATTGGACTTGCGTTGCCACCGCTAACCCGGTTTGGCCTCTTACAGTCAAGCCCAGGATGCGTGTCCCGTCCTCGACTTGGGTCGAGCCCACAAAGATACGTATGGGTTACTGGTTGAAATGGCCCCTCATGCCTTGACACAAGCTATCCACCTAAGCTTGGTCCCCTCTAGTATTTCCCACTTAACCCACTTCTTATTCATGTTTCAATTTTGGTTAAGTATTTCTAATCGTATTTCAAATGCCACCCAAGGCACCCACTAGATTCCACATGCCACCCAAGGCACCCACTTAACCCCTCATGTCCCACTACATGTTTATCTGGTTAAGTGTTTCTTGATTCATTAAGACCGTAACCTCATAAAGACCTCTCACATTAGACTGGCATTTGTGGCAGCTGGATTTGCCGGGTGGGTCTGGGCAGTCTTACACCACAATAGAGCCTAACCTCGTGTCTTTACAATTGTTACATATTTAATTTATTCCTAAGACCTCCCATATTAGACTGGCATTTGTTGCAGCTGGATTTGCTGGGCGGGTCCAGGCAGTCTTACACCACAAAAGAGCCTAACCTCGTGCCTTAGACGATTAATTACTCCTAATTAATCATTCCCCAATTTGAATTACTTTCCCTATTCAAATTATCAATCAATTCCAAATTTAACAATGTCCATAATTGACTCAATTATGTCCATCCATTTATGATATGTAAAATCATACCAATTTTCATCACAAATTTATTTTATGTCTTTTAAAGCATTTATGCCAATTAAATCTTTTAATATTATCCCCTTTACCCCACCTTGTACGTTCGTTCGTTTAACGTAAAATATACATTAGACTCGAATAGTCTAACTCATGGAATAAAGAGAAAACATCACAACATACATATAATTAAAACTAGATCTAAACATAAGGGGTGAACTTGTATGTGTGAATGATGTTCTACATCTAAAACTTGCATAGGCCAAAGTTACAACTTGCATAAAATTACCTATGTCATAAATCCAAATCTAAAGGTGTGAACTTGTTTAGATAATGGTCACAAACTTGCATAAATCATATCATAGATCAACCTCTAAAGGTGTAAACTTGCATAGGCAGTAACCACAAACTTGCATAACATGATTCATTTTCAAACAATATAAACTTGCATATGTGATTTATGCAACATAACAATGGTATAAGCTTATATCTAAACATGTAAACTAGCATGTAGAATTTGGCATATAACTCACACATGTCATAGCCTAACTTTAGATCTAAAATAGGTTTCATGAAGCATATAAGGTTATACATATAATTTTCCCCAACTTGCATATAATTCATGTCTTAATAAAAATCTAAACTTGCATACATACATATGATTTATCATATGAATCAACATACCCAAACTAGCATATGAACAACATGGTGATTCGATTATACATAAGTCAATCATAAAATTACAACATAGATGATCACAACTTTGCAAGATAGCATCATAGAATTTACAACATAAACATCACAATTTACTACATGAATAATAACATGCGGTCAATAATTCACATCATATCCAAATAGTCCACATCATAACTCAATCCAATTAATTTGCTAATTATTTTATTAAAATTATCGAACTCACAATTCAGAGAAGGTATTGAATTCTGAATTATGAGTTCTGAAGTTGTAATAGCTTTCCCTTGAAGAAGATTCGTTGTTAAAATTGAAAAGGATTGATTTAGACTAGCTTTCTTCCTCTCTAATTGGTGGCGGCTATGCTGCGTTGCTAGGTGACGGCATGGAGGCCATGAATCTAATTTTGTTTTGATTTTAGGGTTTGAGTCTAGGGGTGTTTTTATAGAGTTTAGGATTAATTTAGGCCATCCGATCAACCTAGAAGTAACCTGAACCATCCAAACAAGATAGGGTGACACCTCAGCCCTAATGACTCAGCACAGTGTATTAAATGTTCATTTTTTTTTCTATAATTTACATATTTCTTATTTATGACAAATTCCATATGTAAATTATTCCCATTTTAATTATGCCATAACTATATTTTAGTTACGGTCACAATTAATGGTATACTAAATATACCATTTCATGAACCAATCTATGCCATGTAATTTTCATGTTTATCCTTCATATTTATATGTAAATTATAAATCTATAATTGTTAATTACATATTCCCCCTTTTACGGTATACATTAATTACCCATATACAAATATCCATTTATACATGCATAAATCTTTCTTACCTTTAATTTGTCATAAAAGCCAATCAAAGAAGGCCACATAATAAAAACAATCATTGACAACCAAAAATGCGCCACGTACGCTACATGATGCGTACACGTCATATATATATATATATGTGTGTGTGTGTGTGTGTGTGTGTATATATATATATATATATATATTATATATATTTTTTCTTTTTATCTATCTTCCCAATTACCCATTTTCACACTAAACCACTTTTTGAACTGTGTTCACACTAAGCCATTTTAAGTCATTCCCCTAAAACAAAAATATGGCGCTGGCGGGGATCGAACTCTATACCCCTTGTATGCAAGTCACGTGTTCCAACCAAGTGAGCTACTGAGTCTTTTTCTTACAAACCTTAGAACAATGCTAAACATCTATTCTTTTCTCATTCTTTTTTTTCTTCATGTTTTGCTGCAATATTTAATTTAAAGATATCTTTTTCATACGGATCCAATTTACGCAAACTCGGACTCTATCTCAACCAGAATTCCGAGATGAACACAATGGCGCAACCCGTTTCCCTTAATTCTCACATCTGAGACTAATTATTCTTTAATTTAGTTGATTGGATTATTCAAAAATTCAGGGTGTTACAGGTTCCATACCTTATCATAGTTGGAAATACAATCCCCAATAAGTGCTCGCGGTTTTGATTGTATATTATGTATGTGGAGCGTGAGATAAAAGCGTTCCACTAGATTTCTATTTATTTGATTTAGGCACTATTATAATATCAAAAGAGTCTTAATATAAAGATTATCGTTTTCTTTCAAAAAGATTTTGAAACTTGAATCAAATATTTTGGTTTCTCATAAGGGAAAAACTCGTTCCGTGTTATACGACGTAGTCTTATGAGATATCGTTTATTTTCTCAAACTGTTTTAAATTATTTACTCATGTCTGTCCCATGACAAACCCAGAGTTTATTTTGTTTTACCTAAACTCTTGGGTGCCTAAATTTGTAAGGGTAGCCAAGTAGTTCAGGATTTTACAGATCTATCTAAAGGAGCTTGGAGCAGGAGGCTTCAGTGTTAGATATATAGTAATTTTATTCCCACTGTGTTGTAAGTATTGTGCTCTGATAATTTTATGTTATACAGTTAAAATTTTGTATTTCAAAAGTTAAGATATATTATATTTTATTCCACTGCGATGTGAGATTCTATGTTGTAATTTATGTTCTTCTTCTACCTTTTTCTACTTAAAAAAATGATTCATATTTCTGTGATATTTGGGTTGGACGTGTGGTGTATTTAGTCAACTCAGATAATACGGATTTGTGAGCCATTACACTCACGGTGACACGGAAAACAAGGGGGAAACAAAGATGCTGGTATAATAGGTGATGAGGGTCCACTTCGGCCGAGTTGGGGGGTGATGGCAGTGTAAAAGAAGCGCTTTTAGTGTAAAAAGAGGGGGTTTTGAGCGTTTTAAGGAGGAAGGAAGTCATTGGAGCTAGGTAAGGGACCACCGTGTGAGGAGGAGGGGAGGCGTTGTGGTGGTGCGAAGGAAGATTGATGGTTAGTTGAGGTAGGCGTTTGGTGTAGTGTGGTGTAGGGAGGAGGAGGAAGTGTTAATTGAAGCTTAAAAGCTTAAGGAAGAAGAATAGAGAAGCAAAATGAAAATGGAAATAAAAAACAAATGGTATATGCTCTAAAGGTACAAGGGAAGTGACCCATTTGGAAGAATTTGACATGTGTCCGAGGGGCACATGAGTTGTCTAATTTATATTGCTTAGGAACATTGTTGTATAAGAGAGCTAATGACTCTTAATTAATTATGCAACGTTAATTTATTTGCAGTCGCACGACCACATACCAGCTCCAAAAATTACGAAATTTGAAATCTCGCTACGTTTCATAGTTACGGTTCTAACGAGCCTAGTGTCGTTGAATTTGGAGACCGTTTGAAAATTAACCTTATTTCTAGCTTTGACCGAATTTTAACTAGTTTTTTTCAACACGCTTTTATATATTGTGTGCTTACCAATTGATTTGAAATTTTAAATGTTACCATATTTTGACATTCTGGATCCGATAAAAGTGGTTTCTTTACATTTCAAGATCGTTTCTGTAATAACCCGGAAAATGCGGGCCAGTTTAAAATTTTTATTTTGGCAATTTTAGCGAATTTTGAATATTTAAAATGAATTATTTTAAATAATATCGACGAGAAATTTATTTTGAATATAATTCGAACGTATATATTTATACGCGTCGTCGTTAGAATATAAATATTTATATATATTATATAAATAGAATTGAAAATGGCGCGGTAGTTCGATAATTCGATTTCAAACTTCAATTGAATGTACCGGGTGCAAAACAATCCGGATTTTAGTGAAACCGAAAACATTCGAATCTATTCGTGAATATCTTTCCAACGAATCCGAAAAATAAACTTTTCATAGCGGGAATCAAAAGTTATGCCCAGTTGAAAATTCAGAATAGTCGTTATGTAAATTATACATGGCCCAAAAAGTCAAATTTTGCATACGGGTGAATTTGGACTCGAAACCACTTCCATTGAGTTCAAAATGCCATTTAGAACTCCGAAAAGTATAAGCTTCGATATATTCCGATATCCGGAATAGTGGCTATGGGCTGGAGTTGTTCGGTTAACAAAACATAACCCTTAAAAAGTGAAATTTTGCATACGAGCTCAGAATTCGACGAGATAAATTTTTATGGATTCACAATGACAAATCATTGTTGATTTCCAAATGGCGCGTCGAACGGAGTCAGTATGTGGCCGTGCGAGCTGAAACAGTTCCGGGTAAAGCGAGCTGTCATTTTACAAAGCAACATTATTGACACGACCTCAGAATTCGATTTCGTTTTTTTTTCTGGATTCGTATCGTCTTAAAATGGTTAAATCCAAAAGGGCATGATTTTTGAAGTTAGCATGTGAGCGTGCAAGAAGAAAAGGTGCGCCAAAATCGCATTTTTAGAGCTTATCTGAGCATTTTTTTGATTTTTTTTGAATGGTCAAACGAACTCAGAATTCGATGAAACTTGTTTCGTTGGACTCGTCTTCACGTCTACTATCTCATGTCCGAAATCCGCGGCCGTCGGAGATCGCTAGCGTTCAGGCGTTACGGGAGAAACTAGCATATAAACACTTTTACTTCCTTTTCTCTTCATAATTTTCACTTCTCTCTTTTCTTCCTCTTTCTCCAAAAATGGCCTCCACCCACCACCGCCGCTGCCGCCCCTCCTCCCCTGCCACCACCCACCGCCGCCGCTCCTCCTCCCCTCCGGCGCCACCTCCTCCTCCTCCTCTTCCTCCTCCTCTCTCCATTTGCAAACCCTAAGCCCCAAATCACCAACCACCACCACCGCGGCCACCACGGGCCCCACCGCTGCCACCACCACCCTCCCCCACGTCAGTCAGGCCAGCGCCTCCCCACAGCACCACCCAATTCCGGCCGTGGGCCCCGCTACACCCAAAAATCCATTTTCACCAAAAATCCCGTTTTGCAAATAACACCCTGTCACCATTTCGCGAATTACTCCCAAATGGTGCGTTTTTGGTTAAAGTCCCTCTAGACCAAAGTTGTAGAGCACGAAATTCTCTTCGATTTGGCTATATGGAAATCATGTTTTGGAGTTCGGAGCTGCTCGGAAAACGTGTTCGAAGTGTGCTGTTCAAAAGCTGAAAAATTCGTGTACTTTCGCGAATTCTGGCGAATTGGAGCATTTTCGGCAAAAAGACCCTTAGGCGAAAGTTGTCCGGAATGGCGCGTTTAAGCTAGAAAGAAAATGGTGTGAAGATTGAAGCTTGTTTGCAAACTCTAGGACCCGAACAGCCAATCCGAGCGTTAGAAAAAATAGTGAGTTTTCTCCATTTTAAAGTTTCTACAATTTTTGACATGTAAAGTAAATAAAAATATGATCTTTATATTATAGAGAGGATAAAAATCCGATTTTTAACTTATAGAAAATATAAAGATAAGATTTTTATATAATGTAGATAATAAAAATATGATTTTTATATATGTAGTGGCTACGGCAACGAAATTGACAAAAGTCGAGCACGACGAAGATTTCCTACATTTGAAGTGTCGTGAAGTTGGGATAGCTTTGGTGAGAATTTTTCACTCTTTAATTTCTTTTTTTAGTTATATATATATTATATATATATATATATATACTAGGATGTATACGGTGTTTAGTAGCACCCAACACAATCGTCCACAGACCATGGACTTGTTTGTTTGGTTGTGTAGTTGGTTAGATTATTTGGTTTGAATTGAATTGTTTGGTGAATTAAATTTGATTGTATTGATATGTGTATGGCGTGGGCCATCACTAGACTAGGGATAAGGCTAGGCCTCGTCCCGTTTCTGGTATCGTGCCGTTATGCCGCCGAAATTTTCTAAAATAAGTTAGAAAAATAAAAACATCATTTTTATTTTGTAAATGAACTGAATAGAGATTCATGTGTTAAAATAAAATATTTTATCGTTAAAAATATAATTTTTAACGTGAATGTGAATAAATAAATATTCATTTACAAACCGGACAGTTTGTTTATGTAGATCTATTTGAAGGACATTGATTGAGACGATAAATTTTACACATAGCCCAACTGCACAAATAAAAATCTGTGTTTGTTGATTTGGAATCCCACACGGGTATTGGGATAAAATACAGCATAAACTAATCCCAATAATTAGTGGTATGTCGATCGTTTGATTGACATGCTGTTATAAGCGTTAGATATCAATATTTGATGCTTATACAGTGTAGTGCACTTTGGATGATGGTTGATTATTTATCGTTGCTATTATATACATGTGTTGTATGGAATCCATATAATTAACTTTATATGGTAATTGATTGGGCCTCATTCCAATCGGGAAAATAAAGAATATTATAAAATAAAGGTTCATGTGTTGACCTTACTCATCCGTTGAGATTAGTCATGTGTTGAACGAAGTATTTTAACAATAAAATTTACATCTTTATCTTTATAAAATAAAGGTTCATGTGTTGACAGTACTCATCCGTTGAGATTAGTCATGTGTTGAACGAAATATTTTAACAATAAATTTTACATCTTTATCATATATAAAATTAGAAACTAATTGGAAAATAGATAAGATGAGTGGTCTCCTGGATATTGATCTGATGTTGGTTTCGGCCTTCGGGGTTAATATTCAGGGAATCGTTCTCTTACTAATTTACGGTTGGAGTCTGATTTTAAATTAAACGATAGATACCATAATTTTTATAAAATATATTAAATAACAAAAATAGTCACACGTGGACCGTACTCATCCGTTGAGATTAGTCATGTGTTGACAAAAATATAGATTCATGTATTGAATAGAATAAATATTCGTTTGTTGAATAGAATAACGGAAGTATTGAAATATATAAAGCCGTGTTGATTAGAGATGCGCCATTTTGACGCGAACGATATTTATATCGATTATATTCGTTTTTACAATTGAATTGAATTGAATATATAACGAATTCAAATTGAATTGAATAGAAAACAAATTTGAGTTGAATAGAAAATGAACTCAAATTGAATTGAAATTTGAATTGAATTTAAATGAATTTTAAAACGAATTTATATGGAAAAATTCAATTTTGATTTGAATTGGAAATGGAAGTTGAAATGTTTTGAAACGAATTCAAAACTATTTATAAAATTCGTTTTAAATAGAAATCGACGAAGTATATATTATATATATTTTATATATAATATAATGGCCTGAATAGAACGCGCCGCGCCGCGGCAGTTCGCGAATTTCGACCATTGATTTCGAACGGACATTACGGGAGATCCGACCGTCGGATTCTCCTAAAACCGGAACCGTTGGGTTCGTATCGAAAAGAGCTTTCTAACGAATATTAGAAATTTGAAATCTAACGGTTGGATTCGGAGATACGTCCAAATCAAATTTAGAAAAGGTCGCTGTAAGTGCAGTTCGATGGCCGTTGATGGAAATCGACTGTACAGGCCTTGATAAAATTATTAAAAATAGTAATAATTTGTGTAAAATCATAAGAAATGATTTGGGAAAAGATGGGATGAAAAACTCCATATTTGAAAAGATAAAAATAGATTTTTATCGAAATGAACTAGTTTAGAACTAAAGTAACAACCCATTTATTTTTAAATAAATAGATTGGATTTGAAATGGGTTGTAAATAGAATTGATTTGTGGGTTCATCGTGAAGGGTGTTTTGAATGACACTTGTTCTTTAACCCGATAATAAATATAATGTGATTTGGGTTTGTCGTGAACTGTGTTTTAAATGACATTAGTTCTTTAACCCAGTAAAAGGAGTTTTAGTGAATCTGTAATTAAATTGAAATGTGAATTGATAATTTAAATTATCAAATTTGGAAAATGAGCGAGAATGGAGTATCACCAGTTTTGCTCCAAGCGATAGTTAAATCTTTAATTAGATTTTAATGTGAAATGGTAATTAATTTTAACGATAACACCGTGGTGTTAGATATGGAGTATTACCAGTTTTACTTCATGGGATGAATAGGTTGGGATTGGGAAATAAAATAAATAATTACTTCGGTGTGGTTCGCTAATCTCGAGTAGTTTGGAAAAAACCATAATTTGGTTTGATACGACATCCAATGGAAGATTAAAGGATAAATTTTAAAGAATTTATCTTGGATAAAATTAATGGGAACCTTTCCCTAAGAATTGAAATTTAGAAACTAGCTGTAGGTTAGTTAAGAAGAATGGTTTCCTGGGTATTGATCTGATGTTGGTTTTGGCCTTCGGGGTTAACATTTGGGAAATTATTTTCTTGCTGATTTACGATTAGTGGCGGCTGAATTGGAATGAGGCGTATGTTGTGTTTGTGTAACATTTGTTTTTAATATACGCGGGTTGTTCGGAAAGGCCGGGATTACACCCATTCTGAATAACCGATTCGATGATAAGTCGAAGATGAAGACGGTGGTTGAAGACCGGAAGTCTTTACATCGTTTGGGTGATTACTGATGATCTTGATTGGGTTGTACACCTAAGATGAGGGAATCAGTTAGTGGTCGTCCAGACGTACTTGGAGATCGATGGATATGCGAGGAAAGTGCCTCCGGTTTCGTTCAGACCCGGAATGAACTTGTAAATGGATTGTGTGTCTGACATTGGATTTTATTCTATGTTGATTGATTTCTGTTAAATATATATCTGTTTGGCGGTGGAGAATTTATTCTCTTGCTTAACGCCCTTCTCTGAGACGTACGAGCTTAGAGGTTATATATCGATAGATATCAATCGCATGGCATGAATTGCATGTGTGGCATGCTGAGTTGCATGGATCAAGGCTTCTGTTAAAAAGCAAAGACTTGTGGTTGATGATCAAAGCACGGCCTACGTGGCTGCTTTGTGTATAGCTTGGATTCGCGAGCCTCACACCTCGGTATGAGTCAAAAACAGGATACGGACCGTTGGGAGAACACGACGTTTCTTTCTAGCTTTGGTGGTGTCAGTGACTTACCAGCCCTGACATTTATATACTTTTCACCTTTGTGGTTGTTGGAATGAGGCGCCTCGATTATAGGTCTGTAAGGACCGGGAAACGTGTGTTCGGGCATAATTAATCCTCAAACGTAAGAGAGGACCGGCCCAACCGATCCGGGGTTGCCCAGAGTATGTAGTCCCGAGGCATTTGCTAGAGTGTCTCGAAGCGGAGAGGAGCTTGCCCCTTGCCTCGACTCATGAAGGAAATCCAATTTCCAATACGAGATATTTCGGCTTTATTTTTAGAGCCTAGTATGGCGACATAGTAGCATGGGATGCTATGCCGTCTATGATTTATATTTATGATTGAAAACGTTTTGACACTATACACTTATTATTGTATCGAATGATTTGTTTTAAACGTACCAAGCATGTTTGGCTATTATAAGGGAAAACCCTATCCTCCGGCTTGCGTTGCATTGTGTGATGGGACCTGGGTCTTATAATAGCTTCATTTTTCGAAAAGCATTGCGTTGTTTATTCTATGCACTGGTATTCTTGGGAGGAAACCCGTTCTGTGTTATACGGCATGGTCCCTTGAATTACTCCCTTTTAAAGTAAAGTTTAAATAACTGTTTTAGTTCTCACACCAGTCACATGACTGACCTGGAGTTTATTGTTTTAACCTAAACTCTGGGTGCCCCTATTTTCCACACGGGCAGCTTGTAGTTTTGGTTTTGCAGATTTATATTCACAGGATCCTGATTTACAGCTGGGACGATGCTCGGAAAGCTTTGTATCCGTGTATTATTTTCAGTTGTGTTTTGTATTATTTTCCGCTGCTATGTAATTTATTATAATCTCTGGTATTTATCGAATGTATAGTATTCATTTATACTCTGTATATTCTTGTATCTGATGGAATTGTTGTAACAACAATGAAATGTTCTTCCGTCTGCGTTCTGATTTGTCTTGTCCTCACAGTAATTCGTTCTTTCTCATCTCTTCGGAGACCGGGGAAGTTCGGGTCGCTTCATTTGGTATCAGAGCTTTTGTTTACAGAGCTCGAGAACAAGGCACATTAGAACCATACGAAAGAATTCATCAGAAATTGGATTAGCAATATCCAATTAGAATGACTCGTTAGAGATAGGATCAGTAGTATCCTAGAACGAGTGTGAAGAGTATATTTTTCAAATGAAAACAATTTTGTTTTGAAAATTTAAATCGTTTTATACGTATTTGAATATTTTATTTGTATTGATTTGGACAATCTAGTATATAAAGGTTTTGCATATACGCGTCATGAACGTATATTCGAAGTTTTAATATACTGGGTAGATATAGAATCGCACTCTAGTAGCCCGGGGATGATTCCACTGATGACGTACGACATCAGTAGTTTATTTTCGTGTTTCGAAGGTATGATAACTATATATTTCCTTTAGACTGGTGTGAGAACCAAAACTTATATAGATAGATTTATTGTTGTGAATTGGCATCAAAAACATGATTTTCTGTATATGTATCAAAATTATGAATTTGAAACGTTAATCCACTAATTGATTGATGTTTGTGTTGTTTGTTTATTTGGTTGATAATTTTGAACCATTATGCCTAATAGAATCAAATATTGGACTGTATTGAAATTTGGTCGCATTTGCTTGCATATACATGTACTTACATTAAACAGGTCATAGCAAGGAGGCTAGAGCAGAGAAATAAAATTGTTTTCCCGACAAATAGGTACATATTTATCATAATTTACTGTTTTGTTTGGGTGATGATGATTTTATGAGCCGATTGGCTAGCCGCTTGGCCTTTTCTTTTTCTTTTTGAGATCAGAAGGCCTATATGGCAATTTCGGGATTTTCCCGTGCTCCCCATACAAAGGAGGTTATGGCGAAATTTTTCAAAAATTTCGGGTGCTAGCCAAATTTTTAAAAATTTGAAAATTCTCAGAAACTGAAAAGTTGGAGAATGGAAGCCAGAATGAACGTAGAGTTGATTAATCAAACCACTTTCGACTTTGTTCCTTTTCGGTGACGAAAAGTTTTAAGTGGGGGAGAATGTAATAACCCGGAAAATGCGGGCCAGTTTAAAATTTTTATTTTGGCAATTTTAGGGAATTTTGAATATTTAAAATGAATTATTTTAAATAATATCGACGAGAAATTTATTTTGAATATAATTCGAACGTATATATTTATACGCGTCGTCGTTAGAATATAAATATTTATATATATTATATAAATAGAATTGAAAATGGCGCGGTAGTTCGATAATTCGATTTCAAACTTCAATTGAATGTACCGGGTGCAAAACAATCCGGATTTTAGTGAAACCAAAAACATTAGAATCTATTCGTGAATATATTTCCAACGAATCCGAAAAATCAACTTTTCATAGCGGGAATCAAAAGTTATGCCCAGTTGAAAATTCAGAATAGTCGCTATGTAAATTATACATGGCCCAAAAAGTCAAATTTTGCATACGGGTGAATTTGGACTCAAAACCACTTCCATTGAGTTCAAAAGGCCGTTTAGAACTCCGAAAAGTATAAGCTTCGATATATTCCGATATCCGGAATAGTGGCTATGGGCTGGAGTTGTTCGGTTAACAAAACATAGCCCTTAAAAAGTGAAATTTTGCATACGAGCTTAGAGTTCGACGAGATAAATTTTTATGGATTCACAATGACAAATCATTGTTGATTTCCAAATGGCGCGTCAAACGGAGTCAGTATGTGGCCGTGCGAGCTGAAACAGTTCCGGGTAAAGCGAGCAGTCATTTTACAAAGCAACATTATTAACACGACCTCAGAATTCGATTTCGTTTTTTTTTGGATTCGTATCGTCTAAAAATGGTTAAATCCAAAAAGGCATTATTTTTGAAGTTAGCATGTGAGCGTGCAAGAAGAAAAGGTGCGCCAAAATCGCATTTTTAGAGCTTATCTGAGCATTTTTGTGATTTTTTTTGAATGGTCAAACGAACTCGGAATTCGACGAAACTTATTTCGTTGGACTCGTCTTCACGTCTACTATCTCGTGTCCGAAATCCGCGGCCATCGGAGATCGCTAGCGTTCAGGCGTTAAGGGAGAAACTAGCATATAAACACTTTTACTTCTTTTTCTCTTCATAATTTTCACTTCTCTCTTTTCTTCCTCTTTCTCCAAAACTGGCCTCCACCCACCACCGCCGCTGCCGCCCCTCCTCCGCTGCCACCACCCACCACCGCCGCTCCTCCTCCCCTCCGGCGCCACCTCCTCCTCTTCCTCCTCCTCTCTCCATTTGCAAACCCTAAGCCCCAAATCACCAACCACCACCACCGCGGCCACCACGGGCCCCACCGCCACCACCACCACCCTCCCCCACGGCAGTCAGGCCGGCGCCCCCCCTCAGCACCACCCAATTCCGGCCGTGGGCCCCGATACACCCAAAAATCCATTTTCACCAAAAATCCCGTTTTGCAAATAACACCCTGTCACCATTTCGCGAATAACTCCCAAATGGTGCGATTTTGGCCAAAGTCCCTCTAGACCAAAGTTGTAGAACACGAAATTCTCTTCGATTTGGCTATATGAAAGCCATGTTTTGGAGTTCGGAGCTGCTCGGAAAACGCGTTCGAAGTGTGTTGTTCAAAAGCTGAAAAATTCGTGTACTTTCGCGAATTCTGGCGAATTGGAGCATTTTCGGCAAAAAGACCCTTAAGCGAAAGTTGTCCGGAATGGCGCGTTTAAGCTAGAAAAATGATGGTATGAAGATTGAAGCTCGTTTGCAAACTCTAGGACCCGAACAGCGAATCCGGGCGTTAGAAAAAAAAAGTGAGTTTTCTCCATTTTAATGCTTCTACAGTTTTTGACATATGAAGTAAATAAAAATATGATCTTTATATTATAGAGAGGATAAAAATCCGATTTTTAACTTATAGAAGATATAAAGATAAGATTTTTATATAATGTAGATAATAAAAATATGATTTTTATATATGTAGTGGCTACGGGCAATGAAATTGACAAAAGACGAGCACGACGAAGATTTCCTACATTTGAAGTGTCATGAAGTTGGGATAGCTTTGGTGAGAATTTCTCACTCTTTAATTTCTTTTTCTAGTTATATATATATATATATACTAGGATGCAGACGGTGTTTAGTAGCACCCGACACAATCATCCACAGACCATGGACTAGTTTGTTTGGTTGTGTAGTTGGTTAGATTATTTGGTTTAAATTGAATTGTTTGGTGAATTGAATTTGATTGGATTGATATGTGTATGGCGTGGGCCATCACTAGACCGGGGATAAGGCTAGGCCTCGTCCCGTTTCTAGTATCGTGCCGTTATGCCGCCGAAATTTTCTAAAATAAGTTAGAAAAATAAAAACATCATTTTTATTTTGTAAATGAACTGAATAGAGATTCATGTGTTAAAATAAAATATTTTATCGTTAAAAATATAATTTTTAACGTGAATGTGAATAAATAAATATTCATTTACAAACCGGACGGTTTGTTTATGTACACCTATTTGAAGGACATTGATTGGGACGATAAATTTTACACATCGCCCAACTACACAAATAAAAATCTGTGTTTGTTGATTTGAAACCCCACACGGGCATTGGGATAAAATACAACATAACTAATCCCAATAATTAGTGGTATGTCGATCGTTTGATTGACATGCTGTTATAAGCGTTAGATATCAATATTTGATGCTTATACAGTGTAGTGCACTTTGGATGATGGTTGATTATTTATCGTTGCTATTATATACATGGGTTGTATGGAATCCATATAATTAACTTTATATGGTAATTGATTGGGCCTCATTCCAATCGGGAAAATAAAGAATATTATAAAATAAATGTTCATGTGTTGACCATACTCATCCGTTGAGATTAGTCATGTGTTGAGCGAAGTATTTTAACAATAAAATTTACATCTTTATCTTTATAAAATAAAGGTTCATGTGTTGACAGTACTCATCCGTTGAGATTAGTCATGTGTTGAACGAAATATTTTAACAATAAATTTTACATCTTTATCATATATAAAATTAGAAACTAATTGGAAAATAGATAAGATGAGTGGTCTCCTGGATATTGATCTGATGTTGGTTTCGGCCTTCGGGGTTAATATTCAGGGAATCGTTCTCTTACTAATTTACGGTTGGAGTCTGATTTTAAATCAAACGATATATACCATAATTTTTATAAAATATATTAAATAACAAAAATAGTCACACGTGGACCGTACTCATCCGTTGAGATTAGTCATGTGTTGACAAAAATATAGATTCATGTATTAAATAGAATAAATATTCATTTGTTGAATAGAATAACGGAAGTATTGAAATATATAAAGCCGTGTTGATTAGAGATGCGCCATTTTGACGCGAACGATATTTATATCGATTATATTCGTTTTTACAATTGAATTGAATTGAATATATAACGAATTCAAATTGAATTGAATAGAAAACAAATTTGAATTGAATAGAAAATGAACTCAAATTGAATTGAAATTTGAATTGAATTTAAATGAATTTTAAAACGAATTTATAAGGAAAAATTCAATTTTGATTTGAATTGGAAATGGAAGTTGAAATGTTTTGAAACGAATTCAAAACTATTTATAAAATTCGTTTTAAATAGAAATCGACGAAATATATATTATATATATTTTATATATAATATAATGGCCTAAATAGAACGCGCTGCGCCGCGGCAGTTCGCGAATTTCGACCATTGATTTCGAACAGACATTACGAGAAATTCGACCGTCGGATTCTCCTAAAACCAGAACCGTTGGGTTCGTATCGAAAAGAGCTTTCTAACGAATATTAGAAATTTGAAATCTAACGGTTGGATTTGGAGATACGTCCAAATCAAATTTAGAAAAGGTCGATGTAAGTGCAGTTCGATGGCCGTTGATGGAAATCGACTGTACAGGCCTTGATAAAATTATTAAAAATAGTAATAATTTGTGTAAAATCATAAGAAATGATTTGGGAAAAATTGGGATAAAAAACTCCATATTTGAAAAGATAAAAATAGATTTTTATCGAAATGAACTAGTTTAGAACTAAAGTAACAACCCATTTATTTTTAAATAAATAGATTGGATTTGAAATGGGTTGTAAATAGAATTGATTTGTGGGTTCATCGTGAAGGGTGTTTTAAATGACACTTGTTCTTTAACCCGATAATAAATAGAATGTGATTTGGGTTTGTCGTGAACTATGCTTTAAATGACATTAGTTCTTTAACCCAGTAAAAGGAGTTTTAGTGAATCTGTAATTAGATTGAAATGTGAATTGATAATTTGAATTATCAAATTTGGAAAATGAGCGACAATGGAGTATCACCAGTTTTGCTCCAAGCGATAGTTAAATCTTTAATTAGATTTGAACGTGAAATGGTAATTAATTTTACCGATAACACCGTGGTGTTAGATATGGAGTATTACCAGTTTTACTTCATAGGATGAATAGGTTGGGATTGGGAAATAAAATAAATAATTACTTCGGTGTGGTTCGCTAATCTCGACTAGTTTGGAAAAAACCATAATTTGGTTTGATACGACATCCAATGGAAGATTAAAGGTTAAATTTTAAAGAATTTATCTTGGATAAAATTAATGGGAACCTTTCCCTAAGAATTGAAATTTAGAAACTAGCTGTAGGTTAGTTAAGAAGAATGGTTTCCTGGGTATTGATCTGATGTTGGTTTCGGCCTTCAGGGTTAACATTTGGGAAATTGTTCTCTTGCTGATTTACGATTAGTGGCTGCTGAATTGGAATGAGGCGTATGTTGTGTTTGTGTAACATTTGTTTTTAATATACGCGGGTTGTTCGGAAAGGCCGGGTTTACACCCATTCTGAATAACCGATTCGACGATAAGTCGAAGATGAAGACGGTGGTTGAAGACCGGAAGTCTTCACATCGTTTGGGTGATTACTGATGATCTTGATTGGGCTGTACACCTAAGATGAGGGAATCAGTTAGTGGTCGTCCATACGTACATGGAGATCGATGGATATGCGAGGGAAGTGCCTCCGGTTTCGTTCAGACCCAGAACGAACTTGTAAATGGATTGTGTGTCTGACAGTGGATTTTATTCTGTGTTGATTGATTTCTGTTAAATATATATCTGTTTGGCCGTGGAGAATTTATTCTCTTGCTTAACGCCCTTCTCTGAGACGTACGAGCTTAGAGATTATATATCGATAGATATCAATCGCATGGCATGAATTGCCTGTGTGGCATGCTGAGTTGCATGGATCAAGGCTTCGGTTAAAAAGCAAAGTCTTGTGGTTGATGAACAAAGCACGACCTACGTGGCAGCTTTGTGTATAGCTTGGATTCGCGAGCCTCACACCTCGGTATGAGTCAAAAACGGGATACGGACCGTTGGGAGAACACGACGTTTCTTTCTAGCTTTGGTGGTGTCAGTGACTTACCAGCCCTGACATTTATATACTTTTCAACTTTGTGGTTGTTGGAATGAGGCGCCTCGATTATAGGTCTGTAAGGACCGGGAAACGTGTGTTCAGGCATAATTAATCCTCAAACGTAAGAGAGGACCGACCCAACCGACCCGGGGTTGCCCAGAGTGTGTAGTCCCGAGGCATTTGCTAGAGTGTCTTGAAGCGGAGAGGAGCTTGCCCCTTGCCTCGAATCATGACGGAAATCCAATTTCCAATACGAGATATTTCGGCTTTATTTGTAGAGCCTAATATGGCGACATAGTAGCATGGGATGCTATGCCGTCTATGATTTATATTTATGATTGAAAATGTTTTGACACTATACACTTATTATAGTATCAAATGATTTGTTTTAAACGTACCAAGCATGTTTGGCTATTATAAGGGAAAACCCTATCCTCCGCCTCGTTGCATTGTGTGATGGGACCTGGGTCTTATAATAGCTTCATTTTTCGAAAAGCATTGCATTGTTTATTCTATGCACTGGTATTCTTGGGAGGAAACCCGTTCCGTGTTATACGGCGTGGTCCCGTGAATTACTCCCTTTTAAAGTAAAGTTTAAATAACTATTTTAGTTCTCACACCAGTCACATGACTGACCTGGAGTTTATTGTTTTAACCTAAACTCTGGGTGCCCCTATTTTCCACACGGGCAGCTTGTAGTTTTGGTTTTGCAGATTTATATTCACAGGATCCTGATTTACAGCTGGGACGATGGTCGGAAAGCTCTGTATCCGTGTATTATTTTCAGTTGTGTTTGTATTATTTTCCGCTGCTATGTAATTTATTATAATCTCTGATATTTATCGAATGTATAGTATTCATTTATACTCTGTATATTCTTGTATCTGATGGAATTGTTGTAATAACAATGAAATGTCCTTCCGTCTGCGTTCTGATTTGTCTTGTCCTCACAGTAATTCGTTCTTTCTCATCTCTTTGGAGACCGGGGAAGTTCGAGTCGCTTCAGTTTCAAAAATGGACTATTTTCATGTCATCAATATAACATTAAAATATTGATTTTCAAAATTTTCACTCTTAAATTAGTTTAAAAAGTTATCTAACCTTGTCTTAACTATTAAATAAGTTACATACAAATATTTAACTCAAAATCTCAAATTTTATAATTTCGGTGAATAGTGTTTCTGACCAAAATTGCTTAAACTAATAGGTTGATAAAACTGATTTAAATATCTTATCTGACCGTTATACTTTTTGAAATCATATTTAAAAATCAATGTATGTATCCAGAACTCTTCTTTTTTTTTTTGGCAAGGCTGATCAGTATCTGTTCTCGGTTATTGTGAATTCTTAAAAACTTAAATTTTCAACATATCAAAATTTTTGGATCGTTACATTCTTCCGTACTTAAAAACTTTTCATCCTCGGAAATGAAAGAAGGCGCAAGTTAATTTAGTTATAATAACCCCTTAAACTATTTACCAGATACCTTTTCCTAAGTTTGAAACTTAATTCACCCGGTATTCGTAACTACCTACACATTTGATTTTCTTACCTAACAGGTTTCAGAACTTATCGACTATCCAAAATCGCTGATAACTTCTATTTCTTATCCAAATTTTTCATACTTACCCTAAGCAAAAAGATTTTTTTATATTTACACTATAACTTTTTGGAACAAAATTTTAAATCAATTTCTTATTATGAATACGCTTTCTCGTATACGTAATGCTCTTAACTAATTCTTGGGCATTACTAACCCCATCTTCGACGAGTTACTCTTTTAGCATATTACTAATCCTAACTCTGATGAGTCTTTTCCTTCTGTTCTAATGAGTCGTACCCCAGAGCTTTGCATAAACCAAAGCTCTGATATCATTTGTGATGACCCACCTTTTCACATTGTTCAAATCGATCGTTAAACCGACTTAAACTAACCAGTAAGGCATATCGCTTGGGATTCTAATGCATTAGAAAAAAACATAAGACTTTTTCATTAATACCATATAGATATTGCATCAAAGTACAAGAATACCAGAGTACATCGAAAATAAAATAGTACAATACATTACTATACACAGCGGATGCATAACAACACAAACTAACACAACAAAAGACTATCAAATGCTCTGGACACAGCTCTGCATCAATCCAGAATCTTGCTCTAAAAATAACTCCAATGCTAAATCTGCAAAAATTTAAACTACCAGCTGACTGTGTGGAAAATTATGGACACCTAGAGTTTAGTTGGAAAATAATAGACTCCGGATCAATCATGATACTGGTGCGCGTGACGACGTAGATTTTTTACCGTTCAAATCGACATTGATCAATGCATGCTGACCCAAACAGATTGCAAATGCAGGTAGTTATTGGGAAATAAAAGAAAAGCAAGGAAGAAGAGAAAACAATACAGAATGTCACAGCGGAAGGATAATATATAATTTAAAATTAAGAGTTCAAAACAGTTGGAAAAAAAATCAACATTTGACTATAACATACAACGATGATCAGAGTTACACACGCATATGTATATACAACAAGACAGCGGAACAAAGTGTAGTGGGACCCACAAATAGAATAGATATATATACCAAATCTTCATCTTCGTCTTCGATCTACAAGGCAAGAAATCTGCGATACTGCAACCCATACCTGACCTGAGCGTATTACATAAAAAACACAACAAACACTCGAATTGGAACTAAATCATTCTCATATTAGTCAAATTAAAATATGAACTAACATGAGTGCTATGGGTGTAGTAATCAAATAGAAAATTATGGGATATTCACCGGACCACGCCGCTAACGCGGAATGGGTTTACTCCATGTGAATCTCCATGCATAGAAATTGCAAGTGATTTTGGAAAAATGAAGCTATCATAAGCTCGTCCTACATCACACAATGCAAGCGCACACCAAATGGGCGAGTTTTATCTTATGATAACCAAAAATGCTTTCATACGTGAAAATCCACTTTTAATACTAGTATTAGTGCATAGTGTTGAAAAACCATTTCACAAACAAATATATTAATCTTTGTAAGAATAGTAACTATGGCCACATATATAGTTTACAAACAAATCAAATGGCTTGTATTGGTTATTAGGTTTCCAACGTGATGGTTCCTGGCACGAAAGATCATTGGAGGAAACAAAGCTAAGTATTCTCGGTTAACATCCATACAACGGACACTGAATACATAGCGTGAAGGTATATATCCCGGATAACATCTAGACATCAGACACCGTATATACTTTATTCCCTCAGGTTTCGAGGTTGATCTACCGCCGTAGCTTTCGATTTTCACTAGAGATTATGTATACAACCTAACCACAAATTTACCTTCAACCCAAAGTGTGAGCTTCGACGATGTCACGATATACACAAAGCTATGCTTTAATAAGCCAAGCTTTGATCATCATTCGTTTATTTCATAACTCGAGTATGCCACATTGACAATTCACGACATGTCATTGATTTCCATCAATACACACCCTATAAGTTCATATAACTTAGAGACAAGAATAATAATTGCCACAAATTCGATATATATTAATAGTGATTAGTGCTACGTAGTTAATTTTAATGTCAGATACACCATCCATACAAGTCCGTTCTGGGTCTGAACGGAACACAATCCGAAAATCTCTAAATATATTTAGATTTCAAGCCATTGGTAACCTTGTTTTGGGTGATCGGCCCAAATGAGACATCAACACTAAATCCAAACAACTAAAGTACTCTCGGTCTTCACTTATCGATTTCCAGGTCTTCGATTTCTTTAGAACGTCTTATTACTACTTGGAGTGGTTTCCGAATAAATATTTGATCTCGGTCTTTCTAAGTAATAAGCACATTTTTAAATCAATAGTTATGGATCATCTCAGAATTCCCATTTAAATCTCCTTTTGAATTGCTATCGATTCACCTATAATTAAGGTTGAATTTATTTCAGTTTCCATAACCTCATTGTCGCTCTAACCCCTTCCATGAAATCCAATATTCAATTTCAAATCTTATATTTCAAAACGTGGTCCTTTTATTCGCGGTTAATATTTCATAAGTTTTCTAAAATTTACCATATCTTAACTAGGTTTCGATTCCATTCCTGATAATTCAAACAATCCATGTTTCAAAATAGAATGTACATCTTATATCAATATCACAATCATTTCAACCCATTTATATTTAAATTATAATATATTTCATATCGAGAGATCGTAATCATTTTAAAATCGCTTTTATACTCAAAATAGAATATAATTTTGTTTCAGGATATCATAAAATTTTCAGAATCGATTCATATTTAAAATAGAATACATTTTCATACCAATATCATGATTATTTAAAAATCGGGTTATATTCTAGAATAGAATATTCTTTTAAATCAAAATATCATAGTCCTTTTAAAATCAGTTTATATTCAGAAGAGAATATATTTATATTTCAAATCTCAGTTTGAACTCAATGGTCTAAACCAAGAACAAATCCAATTTAGGAAGAATTTACAAAAATCTTTAATAGCTCAAAAATAGTTAATTATAAATAAACCCTCTTTTTATGAAACTATATATATTAAAATAATTAAAGTAAAAATAAAATAATTTAAATCACTACATATATATATACATATATTAAATGCTTTACTAAAATAATCTTTAAATAATAAATAATATAATATGATTTATTTCAAATTATAGGTATATATATAATGCCTTACTAAAATTAAATTTTAAATAATAAATATAATATAATAAATTTATTTCAAAACTATAAGTATACATATACCTATAGTTAACTAATTTAAAAACCATAATTGTTTCTTTCTTTCAAATTTTAGCGACATGAGATTTATCCCCGCTATGATAAAGTTGACTTCATTTCCAAATCTCGATTTCAAAACACATTCAAACCCGACCTTTTAAGTTAAAGGATTTTAAATTCACATTTAATCCAAATTTCGAACACTTCCAAAATCGTCGAATACTCTTATTTTATATTAAATCTAAGAAAATTATTAACTTCAGCTTTAAATAAATTAAATTTTAAGTAATCAAATTTGTATTTAAATTCCATTTCCAGATTCCCAATTTATTTTGGAATAATTTTTTAACAAATTCGATAAACATTTCGGTGTCGATTGCAGTGCAGTAACCAATTTCAATCAAACATCCATCGCAATCATGACATCCAAATGGTACATATTATCTCGTTTTGCTAGTTAACAAGGCTTGGTAAAAAATTTGTACAAATTTAATTTAATTAAATAACTAGTTTCGAATTCAAATTTTCACATCAACTAGCTTGCATGTCAAATTTTAAGCAACCATCAACAACTAGTCACAACCAATCAATAATCAATCACCAATCAACAATCAGTCACAACCATACAACCAAACTTATTTCATAATCTAATTTGATAAATATGAGAATAATTCAGTTAGACGTGAGCGAGAAATTCACTCACCTTTGGGTCTTTAATTGATCGAAAGTCCAACCAAAGGCCAAAAAATTTTAGTCTTTATACACAGCCAAATTTGTGTCAGAACGTCCGCAATTCCGCCACGATCCCAACACAACAAACCGCATCCAATTCGGAGCTCTTATGCATAAGTTATATATAGTAGAACAATTGATATACACTTATAATAAATAAATAAAATAATAATAAAATATACCTAAGAATTAACACGTCAGCACCCCAAACTCCTTCTTTCCACTCCTCTTTCTTACTGCTACAGTAGCCGATGCAAACCAATACCCCAACTGACCCAGCCTTTGACCAACTACCGCTCCCTCCTCGGACCGAACTGGGACCTCCGACCGCTAGCTAAAGGAAGCGCACCTCGAATCGCATCCAATGACCCCCGCCATCACACCTCCGGTGCTTGTATGTTGTCACACCGCTGCCATAGACGAACTAGGTTTCAGTCGTTTTATCCCAAACTTTGTCCACCACAACCAATTTCATACTTCGAAACACTATGGTTCGATTCTACTGACGAATATCTACAAAACCCATATGTCGATTTCTCCAATTAAGCCTTAAATTTAAAAACCCCCAAATCGATTACCATAGTTCCGCGTTCTCAACCTTTGACCTCTATTTCTGGCAAATCCGGTCACTGCATGTCGAAATAAATGGTACCAGCATCTTCGTACCGTCGAGGGCTTCGAATCGATATATAATTTGATAGGTTTTAAGGAGATATAATTTTTAGTTTGAAATTTTTTATTTGAGTCTAGGGTTTGAAAATTGTTTCTTTCGTTAGAGAAAGAAATATGCAAGTGGAAAATATATGTGCAATGAAAATGGGCTGATGAGTGGAAATGAAATTTTATTTATATATATAGAACGTCTAATAGGAGAAACAAACAATTATCCAATTTCATTGTTTCCATTCTCGTTTTATTCCATACGATCAAATGACAAGTCTGACTATAACGAAATTTGAAACTCTACAATAATTCACCATTTCAGATCCGATGGAACTGTTTTCGTCGAATTCCGAGACAGTCACCAAAACAGCTAAATTTTATAGTTAATTAATTAATAAAATATTCAATTACTCGATTAACTGTTTTAATTCAATTTTAAATATCTATAAAATTCCATTTTAGTCCAATTATAACTTAAATGGATTTTATAAATCGATTTCACAACTTTAAGTTCCCGAATTTGATTATATCGAATTTAAATTTGAATTGAAATTACAGATGGGTGAACTCAATTTATCTTCAATTATTCTAATCTTAATTCAAAATTTCAACATTTACCAAATTAAATTTTGAATTCCAATTATATATTAAAAAACTCAAATTTATTTTATTTATAAAATATTAAATTCCTGTTACGCCACTTCTAAATACAAACCCTATTTATATTCAATTCGAGCCATCATCGTTATTAAAATCAACAAAATATTGATTTTAACCAAAATTATTCAATTTATTTATTTTAAATATACCTAAAATTATGGGGCGTTATAGAGCGAGAAACAAAATAGTTATTTACTTTATTTTAAAGTTAGGTAAATCATAGGACCACAACGTATAACAAGGAACGAGTTTCCTCGATATGAATATCGGTTCATAAACAACTCAAAATGCTTTTGGAAAGTGAAGCTACCATAAGGTCTCTCATCACACGCATATGTAAACACGAATTAAGAGAGGTTGCCTTCTTATGATAGCCAAACATGCTTGATACAGAAAGTTTTCTTTTATATTTATTAGTGCATAGTGTGGAAATCATTTTCACGAATAAATGTATCAGACTTCCTACTACTACATATTCATATATGCAGCAAATAACGTCATCCCCAGATGCAACTTGTTCAGAGCTATCCATTCCCTAAGACAATCAACTCACCCTTGGTTCTTGCTTGGAGATTTTAGTTGTTGTTTTGATATTTCCCAAAGAATTGGTGGCAACCCCCTTTCCATCCATGAAATTTTACCACTCAGAAATACTCTTGACCAAGCTGAATTAATAAGCATAAAATGTGTTAGTATGCCATTCTCTTGGAACAATAAAAAGGGATGGTCTGAGAACTTATTCTCTGATTAATCATGCCTTTTGTACTGCCAAATCCTTTAGCTATTGGCCTGCCCTCCACTGTAACATGCCTCATCCTCTTCTTCCCGACCATTCTCCAATCATTCTTTCCCTACATGAGCTTGACATAAAACGCAAATCAAGTTTTAAATTTTTTAACTGCTGGGTTGATGACCCTGATTTCCTTTACTTTGTCAAAGAAAATTGGGAGAAACCTACTTTCGGTAACCCTCTTGTTATTTTACAGACTAAGCTTAGGTCTATGAAGACCAATCTTAGAGAATGGGCTGAGCAAAAATTTGGAAATGGTGCCAAGCAAAGCTATATATGGAGGGAAAAACTTAAACAAATTCAGATTAAAAATGATGGAAGACCCAAGTAAGTGTGATTATCCGCAAATTGAAAGTGTTACGACAAAACAATCCCAAAATACTCTAAAACAAGAAAAAGCGATGATCAAACAGAAAGCACGAATCAGATGGAAGATTGACGTAGATAAAAACATTGCTTTCTTCCACGCCTCGCTCAAGAATAAACAATGCAAGGATAATATAGTCTGAATTGTTGACAAATATGGTGTTACCATGGAAAATCAAGGTGATGTTGAAAAAGTATTCTTAGTTCATTTTCTGAACTGTCTGGTAATAATGATAACTTCTCACCAAACCTAGACTTAATCAATCCTTACATTCTGCCTAAATTATAGGCTTTGGAGTTTCAATCTCTGTGTAAAGAAGTTACCGATAAGGAAGTCAAAAATGCTATGCTATCCCTTAACAAAAGCTCCTCTGTTGGTCCAGACGGATTCAATAACTTCTTCTATTCTTGTTGCTGGCAGGATATTGAATAAGACGTGTGTCAAGCTGTGCAGCATGTCTTCCTCAAATCTAAATTGTTGTCTTTCAACTCGACCAGCAAAGCTCTTATCCCTAAGAAGAAAAACGCTACCTCAGTTTTCGACTATAGGCCCATCTCTTGTTGTAACACTCTCTACAAATGCATCGCTAAGATTATTGCAATAAGGCTCAAAACCATTCTTCCTTCTGTTATCTCTCTAAATCAAGCCGGTTACTTACCTGGTCGCAACATTTTAGATAGCGCTCTGCTTTCTCATGAACTGCTTAATGGTTATACCCACTCCAATATCAGTCTGCGAGCTATGTTCAAGCTTAATATTATGAAAGCTTTCGACATGATCCAGTGGGACTCTATTGTGCGTATCCTTGGTTATTTGAATTTTCCTCACCACTTTATTGCCTGGATTTTTACTTGCATTTCGACTGCTTACTTCTCGCTTCGTATTAATGGTGCTGTTGTTGGGTATTTCAAGAGCAAACAAGATATTCGTTAGGGTGACCCGATATCGGCTTATCTTTTTATTGTAGTTATGGAAGTTCTTTCTCAGATGCCCAACAAAAAGATTGATAATGGAATGTTTGAATTACATCCTAAGTGTCACAAAACAAGGGTCTCTTCATTAATGTTCGCGGATGATCTCGTCATCTTTTGTAAGCCTACTGAGCAGATGATTAATGCCATTTTCGATACCTTAAATGAATTCTACGAAATCACGGGTTTATGAGTCAATGTTCAGAAACCCGACATGAAAGCAGCTGGTATATCACTTACACCATTCAAGCTATTCAGGTTACAACTGGGCTTTCTAACTCCAGAGAAATACTATCTTATCTTGGTATTCCGCTTATTACTGCTAAGACTACAGTCAGTCAGTGCTTACCTCTATATAACAAGATTATAGCAAGATTGAATTCTTGACTTCCAGGTTGCTAAGCCAAGCAGGAAGACTGACGTTGATCAAGTCGGTCTTATTTTCTATGCAATTATACTGGTCCAGGACTTTCATTCTTCCCACCAAACTGCTTATGATGATTCGCGCCGCCTTCATGCGTTTTTTATGGACCGATAAAAACCAAGGTAGATACTTATCCCCCATTGCATTCAAGAAAGTTGAACGTCCAACTAAGAAAGGTGGGCTGGGAATTGTCAACCTTAAACAGTGGAATAGAGCTGACTTTATCAAACACATTGACGAATTTCTTAACAATTCGAATAGTCTTTGGTTTAAATGGTCGAAGTGTAATGTTGTTAAAAACAGAAACTTTTGGAGTATGCCGCAGTCCTAGAAATTAAGCTGGACTTGGAGATGTATCTTCAAGCTTCATCCTCTTATACTACCTTGGTTCAAGTTTTCAATTTCACCGGATTCCCAGGTGCGTTTATGGGATGATCCATGGTTAGCGAACGGCATTATCCTTAGCAAATCTCTCACGCACCTTGAAATTATGTCTACTGGTCTAAATAGTAATGCAAAAGTTGTTGATTATGTAAACGATAGGAAAATATGTTTGCCTAACACTTACATTTCTACAATCAATTCCTTGTGGAGTAAGGCTAGTCAAGTGAAGCTCATTGATAATGCTGGGCATAATACCGTATGGTGCAATAACTGTAATGGTTTCCGCATCAAGAACTTGTACGACGCTATTTCTAGAATCAATGGTATGCCAAATAGTGAATGGAGTGTGAAGACTTGGACTCAAGATAATTGCCAGCGTGAGAATCTTCTATTGTGGAAAGTCATTAATGGGTCTACCTTTACTAAGGACAAGCTTTTAACAAGGGGAGTACCATGTGATCAAATATGTGTGTTATGCAAGAACAATAATGAGACAATTGAACATATATTCTTTCAGTGTTAGGTGCTTTTCTCTATTTGGCTTGAACTGATGAAGAACATAGGAAAGGAATGATGCAAATAAAAATGCCACAATTCAATGGAGAATTTTGCTCAAGGAAACTGCTAGAAAGAGTCTGAAAGGTAGAATTATGTGCTTTGTCCTTAAAAAGTTTTTGTATAATGTCTGGAGAAGAAATGTGTGCATGGATATCAGAGAGGGTATTGGACTTTTAAATTTCACCTTCAATCCTGGGATTCTAAATAACCTCTCGTAAGATTTTGGAAGTGTGTTGTGTTATATTCTCTTGTTTGAAGAACCGTGTTTCTATGTTTTCTTATGTCCGTTGTATTTTTTTCTCTTTTTTTCCTCGGTTCTTTAATAAAGTGGTAGGGGTCCACTCAAGCCCGTAAGCCTTGCAAAAAAAATGTATCAATGTTAGACGGCATAGGTACCATATATTATATCGCCATATAAGTTTACAACTAAAACCGAAAAACTCATAGCGGAGAATGGATTTCCAACAAACGACTGGGCTAAGGAATTTCCCTATCGATGAGATTACCTCTAGAAAAATTCCTCAAGAACTATGGAACACTAGATCCGTTCTCTTCCAACACAAGACTGGTCCATCCGCATCTGTATGAATTCGAGTAGTCCTTAGTATTTCATCCCCTGGTCATTACCAACCTTTCATGACGGGCCCTCGTAACATCAACAACCACATAAAAGTAAAAGTCGCCACTAAGGTAATACCTGGGCTCCATACCATAGTACACATTTCTATCTAGATAGGAGTTGACAACCCATAACCTTGCTGCATCATTCCTATTTCAGTCACTTATCGGGGTGTGAGGCTTGTCGAAGTCCCGTTACACAAAGCTTTCTATGCCACACTGTTATCCTGTAATATGTAATAGATAATCACTCACCATATAACCTTTGAGCTCGTACGTCTCAAAGAAGGATGTTAAGTTGAGATAACTTTTCAACCACCAACAAAAATATATTTAGTAAAAATCAATAATACACATAAAAATACAATGTCAGACACACATCCATAACAGTCTGTTCTGGGTTTGAACAAAACCGAAGGCACCTTATTCCACTTCCACTAAGGAGAGAGGCCCTTATAATGTGGAATTCCTTCAAATACGTCTGTACCATTGCCACTTAGATGATATAAAATCCATATGCAAATGGCTGCTAAACCATTTGAGACATTCAACAAGCATTCCATTTGATGTGAAGAGTCCCAGTCTTCAACATTGTCTTCAACAATCTTTTCATCATGTTGTATTCTTATTTAGAATGGTCTTCAGACCTAGGTCTGATCCCGGTCTTTCCAAATAGAATCGTTCTTTAAAACTTATGGTGTATAAGTCTACATTCAAATCACATTTCAAACATTCATAACACAAAATCATTAAGCATTTTTTTGTTAGCCTCATTCATTCCTAAGTTTTGAATCACAATTTAACCTTAATAAGTTAAAGAACTATGTTATTTAACACCTGATTCTCAACAAACCCAATATCATTTCATAACACAATCTTAATGGGTTAAAGAATAATGTTATTTAAAACATCATTCACAACAAATCCAATCTAATTTTATATTAAATATAAGATTCAAATAGAGTTATATCAACTTATATTCAATATAAATTCGCATACCCAATAAATACTATTGGTGGAATAACAATATAAATATCTTCCAAATTCCTCAAATAGTACCCATTTAAACAATGGAATTCCATATCCAATATCCCAAGATTTTTTCACATAAATCCAACTTATTTAAATTGGGAAAACTTTACTTTAATCAAAAAGATTTATTCATCCTATCTTTATCTTCCATTCCAAATTATACTTGATCTCTGGTTAAAGAATGATGTCATTTAAAATACCATTCACAATAAATCCAAAATCATATTTCCATTAAAATGGAATTTTCATGGAATCTTATCAGTTCACAATCAATATAAATTCCATATCGAACTAACACTATAAGTGGAATAACGGCAAAGCCTTTTTAATTCCTCAAATAATATTTATCTTCAACTACGGATACTTATATCAATCATCAACATATCAGTTACCACTCAATTTCGATTTCAATTAGATTTATTGGAAAACTTAGATTTGGAAATACTTCATTTTAATCTTAATTAACTGATTTGTTTATCCAAATCATACTTCACTTTTGACTCGGTTATAGAGCAGATGTTATTAAAGACATTGTTCACGACATACCTGAACTCTATTGATATTAAATATAAGATTTGTATAGAAATCATATCTACTTATATTTAACATCAAATTTCGAAATCCAAAAATATCGTATAGGGAATAATGATATAAATGTCTATCATATTCCTGAAACAATACCCGTATAATAGCAGAATCCAATATCGAAATTTTCGAAGGTTATTTCCATTCAAATCCAATTCGTACATTGGGAAACTTTGATTATATTTAAACTTGTTCATTTCCGTACATTATTTAGAAACACTGCATTTTTTATATACAAAAAACTTCATCTGTTCTTAGTTAAATATCTAATTTCCCTTCTTTTCTTCCCACATCTCACCTAATGGAACAGTTTCCTGTTAGATCTCATAGGTGGTACTAGACTGTACACTTAGGAATCATTGCATATTCCTTTTGGATCGTTATTTTAATTGTTGAGCAACTTATTCAGATAAAATATCTTTTATCTTTCCAAACCTTAGGATATTTAATACAAAATCTTTTTAAACCATTTATTATGATTTATCACAATTTAATCCTATTTTTAATAATTTAAAGATAACCTATCTCGTAAAAAACTAATTTTCCGGTCACTAAATACAAAATTCGTATTTCCCTAGAAAATTCATTTGAACTTATTTCAAAATATAACCACTGGATCTTAACATTCTTAGAATCATTTGAAAGTTCTTTTAATTACAGACCGGATGGTTTTAGTTTCAGGAAAATCCGATAATTGGATCTCCCGGTATACTCATTTAAGGTTATAGGTTGAAATTCGTGAATTATCACTGCGCGACAAGTCCAATTTAGACCATATTATAGTTTAAATTCAAAACCTACCAAATTCACTTTAAAATAGTTTATAAATCATTTTAAAACGCACTTGAAAATAGCTTTTCAATATTTAACTTCAAAATCCAATATTCATGTTAAATGGGTATTATAATATTATTTTATTACTAAAATAATATTATTTTCAAAATTAATTATTTTAAACTCAAATTTTCCATAAGTCCATTTTAAAAATAAATAAGATAGTTTGTGATATAAAATCAAGTTAAAAACACTTCCTATATACTCTAACCAAACTTCACTTTCAAAAAGTTACTATTCACTTTTAAATTCAAATTTGAACTTGCTATTTATAGTTGAAATAATTATCAAAAAATTCCGTCCTTTTATTTTTTTTCATAAACACTAAAATTTCATTTCTAAATCGTTTTGAAATCAGATTTCAAAATGTTATTTTTTACTTATTATTTAAAATAAAATATTCATTTAATTTATTCACACTTATTTAATACCCAGTAATTCACTTTTATGGGCATAATTCATCATGGTAATACATACCATGTCATTCATAACCATTATAACATCCATTCACACATATCATATCAGAGCTCAGAACATATAAGCATCAAACACTTTAACGCTTATATGCTTTTGCCAATCAAAGATTAACAGCAAATAATCAAGTATATATCAACACAACATCCACTTCAAACATATCATTATCACTTAAAATCACATTCATACTTCATCAAATATTATTAAACCATAATGTGATTCAATGTTAAATAATCATAACATATTTAACCATTTAAATTTATGGTTCTACACATACTAAAAATTAAAATTCAGGTTTCTCACCGAGGGATCCACTCCTTCATATCTTTCACTCGTAGAACTATTCTAGCTCCACTTAGCAAGCAATTAACACTATTTCAACCCAATATTACAAATAACACAAGATATATATATATATACACACACACACGTTTCGGTTTAGAGGTGGAAAGGTGGCATTTTTAAGCGTTTAAGGGGGTAAAGGCGAGATCTTTGACATGGGGAAGCTCGACTAAGGAGGGTGAGTCTACATGTGATGGAGGGACGTTGGTGGGGTCCACCATGGCTAGGGAGGGCTGGTTTGGGGGGAGGAGGCTAAAGGAGGGACCTTTAATGGGGTTTAAGGACTTTAAGATGTCTTAATGGCGTTTAGGGTTAATGGGGCCCACGAGGGGATGGGTGATGTTGATATGGACAACAAGGGGAAGCGAAGGTGGAAGGTACATCAGTTAGTGGGGTCCACTTGGGCTGATTTGGGGTGATGGTGGTGTAAAAGAGGTGGTTTTAGTGTAAAAAGAGGGGGTTTTGTGTGTTTATAGGAGGAAGGAAGGCTTTGGAGATAGAGGGGGGGCCATGGCGTGAGGAAGAGGATAGAAAGCGTTGGTGGTGGTGCGTAGGGAGGAAGGGTGTTAGTTGAAGGAGGCGTTGAGTGTAGTGTGGTGTAGGAAGGAGGAGGAAGTGTTAATGGAAGCTAAAAAGCTTAAGGAAGAAGAAAAGAGAAGTAAAATGAAAATGGAAATTAAAAACAAATGGAATATGCTCTTAACGTACAAGGGAAGTGACCCATTAGGAGGACTTTGACATGTGTCCTAGGGATATATTAGTTGTTTTATTTATATTGCTTAGGAAACTTAGTGTGTAAGAGAGTTAATGACTCTTAATTAATTATGCAACATTAATTTGTTTCTAGTCGCACGACCACCTACCAACTCCCAAAATAACGAAATTTGAAATCTCAATACGTTTCATAATTACGGTTCCAATGAGCCCAGCCTCGTTGAATTCGGAGACCCTTTGAAAAATGGCCTTATTTCTAGCTTTTACCGAATATTAACTAGTTTTTCAACATGCGTTTATATACCGTATGCTTACATATTACCTCCAATCGATTTGAAATTTTAAATGTTACCATATTCTGACATTCCGGATCAGATGAAAGTGGTTTCATCAAATTTCGAGGTTGTTTAAAAATGGACTATTTTTAGGTCATCACTATAACATTAAAATATTGATTTTCAAAATTTTCACTTTTAAATTAATTTTAAAAGTTTGCTAACCTTGTCTTACCTATTAAATAAGTCTCATAATACTATTGAACTCAAAATATCAAAAATTATAATTTCGGTGAATAGTGTTTCTGACCAAAATTGCTTAAACTGACATGTTGATAAAACTTATCTAAATATCTTATCTGACCGTCATACGTTTTGAAATCGTATTTAAAAATAAATAAATGTATCCAGAACTGTTCGTGGTTATTCTAAATTCTTAAAAAAAATCAATTTTTCTAATTATCAAAAGTTTTGGAATGTTACATTCTCCCGTACTTAAAAACTTTTCATCCTCGAAAATGAAAGAAGACGTAAGTTATTTTAGTTATAATAATCCCTTAAACTATTTAACAAATACCTTTTTGTCAAAAGTGTGAAACTTAATTCACCAGGTATTCGTAACTAACTACACATTTGATTTTCTTACTTGATAAGTTTCAGAACTTATCGACTGTCCGAAATCGGTAGATAACCTCTATTTCTAATCCAAATTCTTTATACTTACCCTAAGCAAAAATATTTTTTATATTTAAACTATACCTTTTTAGAACAATTTTTAAGTTTATTTCTTATTACGAATACGCTTTCTCGTATATGTAATACTCTTAACTAATTCTAGGGCATTACTAACCCCATCTCCAATGAGTTACTCTTCTAGGATATTACTAATCCTAATTCTGATGAGTCTTTTCCTTCTGTTCTAATGAGTTGTACCTCAGAGCTTTGCATAAACCAAAGATATGATACCATTTGTGACGATTCGCTTTTCGTGTTGTTCAAATAGATCGTTAAACCGACTTAAACCGATTGGCATGGTTTATCGCTTGGGGTTCCAAAGCATTAGACAGAAACACAAGACCTTTTCATTAATACCATATTAATATTACATTAGAGTACAAGAATACCAGAGTACTTAGAAAATAACATAGTACAATACATTGTTGTACACAGCTAAAACACAGTTACATAAACTAACATAGCGGAAGACAATCAAATGCTCTGGACACAGCTCTAGCTTCAATCCAAAATCCTGCTCTAAAAATAACTCCAAAGCTAAATTTGCAAAGACCTAAACTACAAGCTGCCTGTGTGGAAAATTGTGGGCACCCAGAGTTTAGGTGGGAAATAATAAACTTTAGATCAGTCATGGGACTAGTGTGAGAAACAAAACAGTTATTTGCTTTATTTTAAAGTTAGGTAAATTATAAGACCACGTCGTATAACACAGAACGGGTTTCCTCGATATGAATACCGATATATAAACAACTCGAAATGCTTTTAGAAAATGAAATTACCATAAGGTCTCCCATCACACACACATGCAAACGCAAATTAGGAGAGGTTTCCTTAGCTAAACATGCTTGATACGGACCGTTTTCATTTATTATTATTATGCATAGTATGGAAATCATTTTCACAAATAAATGAATCGATCTTAGAAGGCATAGGTACCATTTATTGTGTAGCCATATAGGTTTACAACTAAAATCATACAAACTCTAGTGGAGAATAGATTTCCAACAAATGGCTGGGCTAAGGAATTTCAATACCGATGTGAACACCTCTATATAAATGCCTCGAGAATTCTGGAACACCAGACTCGTTCTCTACCAAAACAAGGAGGTTCATTCATCTCTGGATGAATTTGAGCATTATAGAATATGTCATCCCCCGGTCGTTACCAACCTTTCACAACGGGCCCCCGCAACATCAACCACCACATTAAAGTAGAAGTCGCCATTAAGGTAATACCTGGGCTCCATACCATAGTACACATTTCTATCTGTATAGGAGATGACAACCGATAACCTTGTTGCATCACTCCTGTTTCGGTCACTTACTGGGGTGTGAGGCTTGTCGAAGTCTCGTTACACAAAGCTACGCTACACTTGCCATGTTTTGGTCATCACAGCACATTACTTGGCATGCCACACTATCATCCCGTAATATGTAATCGATAATCACTAACCATATAACCTTTGAGCTCGTATGTCTCAAAGAAGGGTGTTAAGTTGAAATAAATTCTCAACCACTAATAGAAATATATTTAGTAAAAATCAATCACACACAACAAAATACAATGTCAGACACACATCCATACAAGTATGTTCTGGTCTGAACGAAACCAAAGGCACCTTATTCCTTTTCCACTAAGGAGAGAGGCCCTTACAATCCGGAATTCCTTCAAGTACGTCCGAACCACTGCCACTTAGATGATATAAAATCCATCTGCAAATGGCTGCTAAAACATTTGAGACATTCAACAAGCATTCCATTCAATGTGAAGGGTCCCGGTCTTCAACACCGTCTTCAACAATCTCTTCATCACGTCGTATTCTTATTTGGAATGGTCTTCGGACCTAGGTACGATCCTGGTCTTTCCAAATAGAATTGTTCTTTAAAACTTATGGCATATAAGTCAACATTCAAATCACATTTCAAATATTCATAACACAAGATCATTAAGCATTTTCTCGTTAGTGTAACGACCCGAAAATTTGGGACCTTGATTATCCATATACAACACATATCGAACATCAAGAGTCGAAAATACCAGATGGTTAATGAAGAAATTAGAGGGTGAGAATAGATAAGATAGAGACTTAGAATAGAAGAAGAAGAACACAACATCAGAGTAACACGAACCTCACAGCGGAACGAATAACATATAATAGATAACATATCCTTGAAATAAAATCAGTATATGTATACAGTAACATTTATCAGAGTACAACACTTACAACACAACGGAAATAACTATAGCTATATAATCCTGAAGCCTCCTGCTCCAAGCTCTTCAAGTATCTGTAAATCCCGACTACTTGACTGCCCGTACAAAATTGGGCACCCAAGAGTTTAGGGAAAACAAAACAAAATAAACTCCGAGTCAGTCATGGGACTGGTATGAGTAAAATAGTTTAAAACAGTTCGAACAAGTACACGATATCTCATAAGACCACGCCATATAACGGAACGGGATTTTCCCTAATGAGAATCCTAAATATCTTTATATCAAAAACCTTTTGATATTATAATAATGTGTATCAACCACGATATATTTATCATCTAGCAGAAACGCTTCCATATCACGTTCTACATATATAGTATACAATCAAAACCGCAAGCACGTATTGGGTAACGGATTTCCAACTATGACAAGGTATGCAACTACCTTTCACTAGTGTACCTCTAGAGAGGAATACACTGGGTTCAACAAGGACATCTTGCAACCCGGCCATACGTGACCGACCACTCATTTCGCTTGAGTGTATCGAATGTATATCACCAACGGTTGGGATCAGCAACTGTAACAACCCGCAAATTCTGAACCAATTTAAATATTTTTATTTTAGAAAATTTTAATGAATTTTAGGAATATAAAGTGATTTATTTTAAATAATAATGGCTAGAATTTATTTTAATCGAAGTTAAAACGAATAAATTAATTTAAAGATAAAAGGAGTTAGAAATGGCACGGTAGTTTTAAAATTTTAATTTTGAACTTTAACTGTATGTACCGGATTCAAAATAAATCAGTATTGAGTGAAACCATAAATATTTAAATCTGTTTAATCATATCTTTCTAACGAATCTGAAAAATTGAAATTTCATAGCGGAAATCAAAAGTTATGGCCAATTCAAAATTTAGAAAGGTCTCTGTAGAATTTTTATATAAATATACATATAATATAAATGGCCCAAAGGGCTACTTTTCACATATGAAGGAATTTGGACTCGAAACCACTTCCATTGAGTCTGGAATATTGTTTCTGCATTTAAAAAGTATAAACACTTATATATTTTGAGTTTCAGAAATTATTTGTTTAAAAATGTATTTTTAATATTAAATATATAGCCCTTGAAAATAGTCATTTTTCACACGACCTCTGTTTTCGACAAAACCACTTTTGTTGGAACCGGAATGTCGAATTATTATGAAGTTTCAATTTTCAGAATTATTTGAATTAATATGTGAGTGTGGCAAAAGAAGATGTGTTTTGACTATTTCAGTCAAATTTAAACGACTTGAAAATAGCCATTTTTCAAACAGTCTCAGAATTCGATGAAATTAGTCTTGTTAGAACCATATCGTCATAAGAAAGCTAAAAATAAATTTTCTGGAATTTTTAGAGGTCATATGTGGCCCCGGCATATTTAAATGTACGGTCAATATTTAATTAATTAATTTTTAATGGAATTTTAAATAAATATTCTACAGATTTCGGAATTGGACCCCGAGACCTGTTCCATTGCGTTCAGAAGGCCTCAAAACGTTAAGATCGACAGTAAGCAAGCCCAAGTCGGAGACAGCCCGCATTTCTACCTTTATAACACGCTTTACGATGAATAAATAATAAAATAATATATAAATTCCGAAATAAAACCCTAAAAATGGCCAGTCGCCGTCCTATTCCTTGAATGGCCAGAATCATCCCAATCTAAAATGCTAATTTCTCTTAATCCGTTCAATGAAAATTGGCAAACCATATCACAAATCGAAGAGAATTCAGAGAGCTTCGAATCTATATGGTTAAGATCGGGTTTTGGTGCACGGATTTCACGAATTTAGGGCACAAAGTGCTGCCGTTCGCGGTGGTTGTCGGGCGCCTAGGGACCACCGAGTCGCACGAGGGTGGCGGCGCTGGGGCGTGGGACGACGGGCTTCGTCGTGATGGCGTTCGATCGGCGGCTAGGTGCTCAGTTAGCACACGCAGGGAGGATTGGCGATGGAGAATGGGTTCGGCTGTAACGAGGAAGAAGGGTATTATTTTAATATTATTTATTTATTTAATATTTAATTTATTCAATCTTTAAAATTCAATAACTCTTTCATACGAGGGCCGTTTTACGAACCGTAAGTCGCGTTGGACTCGTCTTTCCGAGATCTTTGCAATGGCGCAGACCAGAGCTGAGACCGAGACAGTCGAATTTTCAGCCAAAACAATGTGAGAACTCTAATTTTTATTATTTAATTCATTTTTAATTATTTTTCTCATGTTAAAAATTATTGTATTATAATACTTATTCAGATCTGAAATGTTCTGTGGTTGATGAATTGTTGATTGTTGTTGGTGGTATGTTTTGTTGTTCATGATAGGCTAGATCTGCATTGAATTTTACATATTGTCGAATTTATTTGTGGTTAGAGAATTAGATCTAAATCATATTTTATTCAGATTTAAATCGTAATCTAGTTGCTCTAATTTATTTTAAATTATTAAAATATTATTTTTATTATTTTGAAATGAACAATGAAATTTGAACGACAAATAAAAATTTATTTTTATTTGTTGATGTTACAATAAAATTTGAACGACAAATAAACGTATCTTCATTTGTTGATACTACAATAGAATTGGAACGACGAATAAAAACTCATTTTTAATTGTTGATATTACCATAGAAATTGAACGACAAATAAAACCTGATTTTTATTTGTTTACCTTACAATAGAATTTAAACAACAAATAAACCTTATTGTTATTTGTTTATTCTAGGACAGGATTTGAACGACAAATAAAATATTATTTTTATTTGTTTATTTACAATAGAATATGAACAACAAATAGAATATATTTTCATTTGTTTCATTACAACATAATTTGGCTAACGAATAAAATCCTATTTTATTTGTTTACATTTAGAACACGGTTTATGAATTATAGTAAAAAATTCCTTTTTACTGTTACCCTAAACATAAGAAGTTATAGAATTGGAATAACAATAAAATACTAAATTATATTGTTGATATTAAAAACATAGTAGTAGAATAAAACTTCATTTACATGGCATGTGTAAATTATAGGTTACATTTGGAAACCAACTTTTTGTTTACATTTTTATGTAAATAAAAATACATGTTTTGGAAATCACGATTTTGTTTACATTTTATATGTAAATAAGAAATTATTTTCAGAGGTTACACTTTTATCTGCAAATATATTTTAATATATAATTGATTCTTTTATTAGAATTTAATAATACTAATAAACTTTAAAAACAAAATTTATTCTTTTATTTACATTCAGCAATGCAAATATATATAGGAAATAGAAATTGTTCTTTTATTTGCATTTACCAATGCAAACATATATTGAAACAAATTATTCTTTCATTTGCACTCACCGATGCAAATACATATATTGAAAATAAAGTTTATTCCTTTATTTGCATTTATCAATGCATATATGCATTGAAATTAAGGTTTATTCTTTTATTTGCATTTATCAATGTAAATATTCAATGAAACCAAAGTCTATCTTTTTATCTACATTTACCAATACAAATGTACACATTTTACACATTGAATAGAATTTGTTAAAAATATACTTTGAAAATAAATTTTGTTCTCTCATTTACATTCACTAATGCAAATATAATTTGAAATCAAAACTATTCTTTTATTTGCATTCACAAATGCAAATATACTTTGGAAATAAATGTTGTTTTTTTATTTGCATTCACAAATGCACATATTCATTTAAAATAAATGTTGGTCTTTTATTTACATTCACTAATGTAAATACACATTGGAAATGAGGTTCTTTTCACATTCACTCAAATATACTTTTAAATAAAAAGTTACATTTGTTATTTGCATTCCTTGTTGCAGATAAAACCTTAAATTAAAGTTCATCTTTGTTTGCAATTCATTAATGCAAACAAACCATCTGAATGAAAATTATATTCTTGATTTATAATTTTGATATGAATAAAGGTTAGGATTTATAATTCTAAAATGAAAGTTGCATTTTTATTTGCATCCTTCAATACAAATAAAACAAGAATTAAATCTTTCCTTTTACTTTCAAATTAAGAAATACCTTTTTATTCACATTTTTAGATAAATAAAGAATAGGATTTAGAAGTTACATTTTAATACATTCTAGTTGTAGCAAAAGAGATAATGTTTCATTTTATTTTCATTTTAAAGGACAATAGAAAGAATAGTTCTTAGAAGTACATTTCTATTACAATTCTATATGAAGTGAAAAGAGCCAATTTGTCAAATGTCTTATATGAAATAAAAGGAGTTCTTTTTGTCACTTCGAAAAGAATGAATTGAAAATGTTTATTTAAGCTTTTGTAAAGAAGGAATAACTAAACATTCATATTTTTATCATTAAAGTAAAATAGACACAAACCCACATTTTTGTCTAAATTAAAAGAATGAAACAAATTATAGCACTGGAATATTTTACTAGAATTGAAACACAAATTAATCACTATTGTGAATTTATATTAGTTAAAACCAATTATTCATTTTTGTTAATTTACATTAGTTAAAAACAATTATTCATTTTAGTCAATCTATACTAGTTAAACCAAATTATACATTTTGTCAAAAATATACATTTTGTCAAAAATATACATTTTGTCAAAAATATCCATTTTTGTCAAAACGAATTAGTTAAAGAAATATATATATATATATATATCATATGTTTGGCAAGATATATACTTGTCAAGATAGTTTAGTTAAAACAAAAGTTATCATATCATTTTCATTTCATTAGAATTGTCAAAACAAAATAACCATTTTTGTTTAGAGTTTAAACTAGCGAAATAGAAATTATCAATAGAGACAAAGTTATTATTCTTATTCGTTCATTGCAATAGAATTACATATAATATAAAGGAGACATTTTCTTGGCATGAGTATGTATTTTGTATTACACTTCCATTCACAGGTTACTTGACTTGTTTATGTGATTGGGACGATAATTTTCACACATCACCCAAGTGCACGAATTAGTTTATTATTTATTTATTGGTTGAAACCCCACACGGGTGTTGGGATGAAAATTTACATACACTAATCCCAATATTCAGTTGTATGTTGATCGTTGGATCGACAAGCTGCGATGGACGTTATTATTTAATTTTAACGCTTACACAGTGGAAATTACACTTTGGATGTAGATGGATGATTTGATGATTATACTATTATTATCATATATATGATGTGTGTAAAATCCATATAATCCAAATTATATGGTAAATGGTTGAGTCGCATTTCGATTCAGGTGTTCTTTTAAATAAGAATATTTTACATTAGAGATCCTTTTTATATAAAATATATATTTTCATAAAATATTGTTAATCAAGTATATGTTAAAACAAAGAATATTTGTAAAAGATAAAAATTTGTAATATAAAAAAAACCTCCCATTTAGAATCTTTTATATAAAGAATATTTTTAATGATTATCTTAAAATATGTTTTTAAAAGATTATTAGGATTTGCAATTATATTTTGTGATATAAAATAAATTGAGATGTGAAGTGGATTTATCGTGGACGGTGTTTTAAACGACATTTGTCCTTTAATCCAATTTACATTGAAATTATTATTTGGAATTTATAAATTTATTTTATAGATTTAAAAGAGGCATTTTCTAAAAATCAAGTTTTCTAATTTAATATATTAAATAGGAATTAAGTGGAAATTCGATTGGTAATAATCGAAATGGGCTTCTGTAAAAGAAGACCGATATTATATATGGAATTTAAGAGGCTTTGCCATTATTCCATTTATATTATTAGTCTGATATAGAAATCTATATCAATTATGTATTGATTTGATTTCTGTGGAATTCCATAGTTTGGAAATTGATTTGTGGGTTTATCGTGAACTGTGTTTTAAAGGACACTAGTTCTTTAACCTGTTTACGACAAGATTTATTCCTTAAAATAAATGATCTTGTATTAGTGATTTTTGATATCAAATCAAAACTGGAGTTTTAATAAATCCTTTAAGGAAGATTTAAGATTTTATTTTCAGAGTTTATCTTTGATAAAATTAATGAGAATCTTCTAATATGGATGTCTTATTAAAAGAATATTCTGAGTTGGAATGTGGCGTAATGTGTGATTTTCCAATATTTTCTTTTTAATCACAAAATACGCGAGTTATTCAGAAAGACCGGGTTTAACCCATTTTGAATAATCATCACGATGATCAAGAGTCGAAGATGAAGACGGTGATTGAAGACCGAAGGTTTTCACATCGTTGGGATGATGACGACTGGTATCTTGAATTGGGATTGGCATTCAAAGGAAATGCATTTAGTAATGATCGTCCAAACGCATTTAGAGATCGACAGACACGTTGTTTCACTCAGACCCAGAGCGGACTTGTAAATGGATTGTGTTTGACATTGTATTCCTTTCTACTGTATTTGTTGAACGCTACTGATTATATATTTCTGTTTGGTGGTAAAGAATTTATTCTTTACTTATCACCCTTCTCTAAGACGTATGAGCTTAGAGGTTATATATATATTGGTAGATGATCAAAAATATGGTAGGGTCTGACAATGTGACATGCTAAGATGCAAATGATCAAGGCTTTGTTGAAAAGCAGGCCTTGTGGTTGATGATCAAAGCACAGTCTATTTAGGCATAGCTTTGTGTTTATCGTGACTTCGCGAGCCTCACACACCGGTTGAGTCTAAAACGGGAGAAGGGAGTGCACACGTTTCTTTCTAGCTAGAAGTGGTGTCGGTGCTTAAACTGGCTGACATTTGCTTATGTGGTTGTTGGAATTTTGCGAGGCCTCGGTTTATTCTAATCGGTCGCCCATGGCTAATTTGTAGGTCCAATAGGATCGGAGAGCATGTATTCAGGCATAACTAATCCACTAAAGTATTTGTGGACCGGCCCTGCTGTATCCAAGGGTTCGCCAGCGTCCGAATCCTGAGACATTGCTAGAGTGTCTCAAATCGGTCAGGAGCTCCTCCCTAGCCTTGACTCATGATGGAAACCCAATTTCCAATACGCCCTTGCGGTTTTGATTGTATAACTAGTATGGCGACATAGTTGATGGTAGCTATGCCGTCTAGGATTGATATTATATTTGAATGTTTTAAATATATATATATATATATATATATATATATATACACACACTAATAATAATATCGTTTTTACGTATCAAGCATCTTTTGACCATTATAAGGTAAAACCCTATCCTCCGGTTTGCGTTGCATTGTGTGATGGGACCTGGGTCTTATAATGGTTTCATTTTTCTAAAAAGCATTGTGTTATTTGACGATTTACTTTATTTATGCACTGGCAATCCAATGGAGTAAACCCGCTCCGCGTTAGCGGCATGGTCCTGTGATTAGCCTACTTATTAGATAAGTTAAGTTAAGATTTCTCACACCAGTCCCACGACTGACCTGTAGTTTGTTTCACTTTCCAAACTCGGGTGCCCTCTTTCCACACGGGCAGTCGAGTAGCTTTTTTTGCAGATATAGTTAAGCAGGATCCTGGATTGAAGCCTGAAGCTATGTCCAGAATATTGATGGTCTTCCGCTGAGATTAGTTCCGCTGCAATGTATTAATCTATTGTAATTTATCTTCCGCTGTAATTTTATTCTGATGTACTATGATATATTCTGTACTCTGATGTAACATTTATTATTGATGTTATAAAAGTCTGTGTTGTTGTCCTGATTTGTTGTATGCCCAAAGTTAACGTATGCGGGTTTTGAACGGTCTTGATCGATCTTGCGATCGATTGGGGTCGGGCAAAATCCGGGTCATTACAGCAACCGTTTCCCGAATGGGACAACATCAACAATAGATTTTTAGAAGTAAATGAAACTCTATATCCGGTGATTATACACCCTAATAGGTGCGACGTACATAGCCATGCTTCCTGCCCGATGTAACACCCCACGTCCATTAATGTCACTCACAAAGGGAATGCATTAACTTCCATGGAGGTTTTAAGTGAATATAGAACAGAAAAATTACAACAAGACAGAAAATAAGTAGTACTTGGAAATCTAAAACTTTATTTCATTGCAGCGGAAGTTAAACATGTTTGTTACATCATAAAAACCATAAATCAGAGTCAAGTACAATATCCATCTTGATAAAACAAAATACATAATCCCATTACATAAATAGCCATTAAAGAAGATAACAAGATGGACTTTACTTCAACGGTCCAAGCTTTCCAAAAGAGAGATAAAGCAATCCAATCAAGCTCCACTAGAGCTGGGCCCACCCTGAGGACCCGGAGGGGGAAAAAGGTAGAAATGGAGGGGGTCAGACATAAAGTCTGGTGAGTATGATAATTCTAACAATACTATTATCAAAATAAATAGACTAAGGTATAACTTGGAAAACAAGGAAATGTCTATGAACTATTGGGTATGGAAGAGCAGATAAAGATAACGTTAAAGGCACACCTAATTACTTACGAATAATTACTACACTGCACCACACCAGTCACCCTAAAGGTCGATCCCACTTGCTTCACTTAGAAATTATATAAATAGCTCCGTGTACCCCTAGCTGACTACATAGGTGCCGCCTGCCCCTATCTCCACTAGGTGTACCCCACTACCCACTTTCGATCGGCTCCCTACTCGTAGATACCTGTGTTGGCCCCACAGTGGGATGAATCACTCCCCTAAAGTGGCAACCCAATACAACTTGAGAATGCAAGGCTTATACCTACACGATGCAACAACGTCTTACCTACCAGCCCGGGTCCACACACGCATATGAAACCCGTTGGACTTGCGTTGCCACCGCTACCCCGTTTGGTCTCTTATAGTCAAACCCAATATGTGTCCCGTCCTCGACTTGGGACGAGCCCACAAAGATACGTTTGGGTTACTGGTTTTAAACGGGCCCCCACAAGCTATCCACCTAAGCTTGTCCCCACTGGTATATCCCACTTAACCCTCTTAGTCATGTTCATTTACATGTGTGTTTGGTTAAGTCTTACTAATCGTATTTCAAATGCCACTAAAGGCACCCACTAGATTCCTCATGCCACCCAAGGCACCTACTTAACCCCCATGTCCCACCTTACATGGTTATCTGGTTAAGTATTTCTTAATTCATTCAGGCCATAACCTCATAAAGACCTCTCACATTAGACTGGCATTTATGGCAGCTGGATTTGCCGGGCGGGTCCGGGCAGTCTTACACCATAAAAGAGTCTAACCTTGTGTCGTTACAACTGTTATGCCTTAGTTTGGCCTTGGACCTCTCACATTGGGCTGACATTTGTGACTACTGGATTTGCCGGGCGGGTCCGGGCAGTTTTATGTCACAAACGAGTCCAACCTCGTGTCCTAAGCATTGATTAACACTTTTAATCTTTTACCCCAGTTTTAAATATATCCCTATTCAAATCATCAATTAATTCCAATTTTAATGATGTCCATAATTGACTCAATTATGGCCATCCACTTATGGTATGCAAAATCATATCAATTGCACCCCAATTTCTTAATATTAAATCCTTAATATTACCCCTACCCCACGTTAAACGTTCGCTTATTCAACGCAGAATATACGTTAGACTCGAATAGTCTAACTCATAGCACAAAGATAAATTATCACAACATATAGACAAATAAAATAGACCTAATCATAATAGGGGTGAAACTTGCATGAAACTAAACATGTCATGGATCTAAAGGTGTCAACTTGTTTGGTAAAATGTCACAATTCACATAATATGATCATAATCCAAATTCATGTATGGACTTGCATATATGGTTTAGGCAACGTAATGATGGTGTGAACTAGCATCTAACACCTAGAACTCACACATGTCATAGCACAATTCTAGATCTAAATACGTGTCATGGCATATGTTCATAATCTTTACTCATCAATCTAAACTTGCATACATGATTTGTCATATAGATCAACATAGCCCAAATAATATCAACCTTATGATTTGATTAACATGAACTAATTAGCATAGATAATAACATCATGACTTTATAACATGTATGATTTATCACAACTTAGCATAGAAAATTACAATCTATACAATATCATCATAGCATGATTTACAACATATAGGATATCATCATCACATAACATAGGATTTACAACATACATGATAGCATAAGGTTTACAAAAACATATATGACAATTCACATCATTTTCTTATGATCCAAATCACATCTTAATCTAATTAATTTGCTAATAATCTTGTTAAGATCATCATACTCACAATTAGAGAAGAAAGAGAGTCTTGATTTGCTTTACAGTTGAGTAGAATTAGGGTTTTGATTAGCTTTCTTCCTTCTTAGTTGGTGGCGGCTACACTGAGTTCCATGGCGGCGGTATGACGGCGGCTATTCTATTTTTCATGTGAATTAGAGTGGGAGACTACCTAGGTATATATAGAGTTTAGGATTTGTTTAGGCCGTCAGATCAACTCAGAACTAACCTGAACCGTTTAATTTTCCAACTCAGCCCTAAAGACACATCAACAGCTCAAGATTGGGCTCAGTCAAACCCTAGCTGACTGGACCAGGTTGACACCCAGGTCGACTGCCCAGTCGACTCCCTAGTCGACCTGGGGGGATGTCGACTGCCCAGTCGACTCCCCAGTCGACCTGGGGTGCTGGGCAGGAAATTTCCTGCCTAGCCTGTTTGATTTCGAATTTTGAATTTTATATTTTCTGAAATCTGTTTTGAATTTTCTGAAACTTCCGATGGCCATATCTCCTTCATACGAAGTCCAAATCACGCAAACTCGGACTCTATTTCAACCAGAATTCTGAGACGAATGCAATGGTGCAACCCGTTTCCCACAATTCTCACGTCTGAGATTAGTTATTCTTTAATTTGTGAATATTAATATTAACAGAATTATGGGGTGTTACATTCTCCCCTCCTTAAAGGATTTCGACCCCGAAATCTTCAAGTCAAGAAGAATGTATATCCTAACATCCAATCGTCCATCTACTCAACCAACAAACACAGGCATCCATTGTCCTTATAGACTTCTAATGCTTTCATGTTTAAATGCACAGTGTGTGTATATGTCCATATCTAATGCAAAATCAGGCAGTCCACTGATTCAGTTGACCTCCTTAATGCAAATCATGATAGTGCCATGCGTCCATTATGTATGCAAAAGTTCCTTAATGCTACATATTATCTCTATATGCGTGCACAATCATCATCTGAATGCAGCATCCATATGATAAAACAATCATCATACATCCATTTTACTAAATACATCCATTTATATGCAATATGCAATATGAAGTGACTGAGCCGATCTAGTGCCTAATAGTGTGTGTTTATGCGTCAACGAGAAACCACTAGCAAATAATTGCATCCACTTTGCATCCATCATACATAACATGTCTCAAACACATGTCTCAACCATAGGATTATCCTAACTAAAGGTCAAAGATACTAGCGAGAGGACATACTAAAGATAAGATAAGTACAAGCTAAGCGATAACGGAGAAATTAAAAGACATACCCTCAAAAAGAAAAGGGTACAACGAACGCATCTTCGCTTCTGTCTCCCAAGTAGCGTTGCTCTCATCATCTCCCCATTGCACTTTGACTAGTCTGACCTCTCGATTTCTCAGCTTCTTAATCTCTGACCCAAGAATGCGCGTAGGAGCTCGTCGAATCGTCGCATCACGCTCTATCTCCACATCTCTAAGCAAGCTCGGCTCTACCACTTCCTCGGTCTCGTGCCAGCACATCCTCAAATGAGACACATGGAATACGTCGTGTACACCACTAAGTCTCTCAGGCAACTCCACTCTATACGCCTTCTGTCCAATCTTCTCCTTAATAGGAAACGGCCCTACAAGCCTTGGTGCTAATTTCCCAACGGACCCAAAGCGAACAACATTCCGTAATGGAGACACTTTGATAAAGACCATATCCCCAACGTCAAACTCAAGATCTGTCCTCCTTTTGTCCGCATAAGATTTCTGCCTATCTTGCGTCGTCTTCATCCTCCTTCGAATCAAGTCGATCTTTTCCCAAGTCTCTCTAATCATATCGGGCCCAAGTAAGATCTTATTCGTAGATTCCCACCAACATGTAGGTGAACGACAAGGTCGTCCATAAAGAGCTTCGAAAGGTGCCATGCCAATGCTAGACTGAAAGTTGTTATTATATGCGAACTCCACCAATGGAAGATGCTCTTCCCATGTACCCCCAAAGTCTAGGATACATAGCCTCAAAAGATCCTCTAGAATGCGATTCACCCTCTCAGTCTGGCCGTCCGTCTGAGGATGATACGCGGTGCTCAAACATAACTGAGCCCCTACCGCTTCTTGTAAGCTCTTCCAAAATTCGCTAGTGAAGATAGGATCACGGTCGCTTACTATGTTAGAAGGAACACCGTGCAAACGAACTATCTCTCGAACGTATACAGAAGCTAACCATGGAGCAGTCCTCTTACTCTTCACGGGAATAAAATGGGCGCTCTTAGTAAGTCTGTCTACTATAACCCAAATCCCCGTATTACCCTTCCTTGATCTTGGTAATCCATCCACAAAATCCATCGAGACATATCCCACTTCCATTGTTGAACCTCCAATGGGTGAAGCAACCCACCGGGTTTCTTTTGCTCCGCTTTTACTTGTTGGCACGCCAAGCATCTAGCGACATACTCGGCCACATCCCTCTTCATACCGGCCCAAAAGAAAACTCGCTTCATGTCTTTGTACATCTTGTCCCCGCCGGGATGAATGGTCATCTTCGAACGATGTGCTTCGTCAAGAATAGCCTTCCTCAAGTCCTCGTCTCGAGGTACACAAAGTCTACTATCCCTACGTAACCAACCCTTATCATCTAGGGTATACCTACGGAGATGGCTTGATGACTCCCCTCTTTTGAGCTTTTCTACTAACTCAACCAACTGTGGGTCGTCTCGCTGTGCCTCACCAATCCGTCCCAAAAGCATAGGTCTGACCTCCAAGGATGCTAGCAAACCGGGTACAAAGTCAACGGAAGGTCTAAAATCAAACATAGAGATGAATTCTAAGTTTCGCCATTCAACAAACAAAGGACTTAAGGATAATCTTTTTCTACTTAAGGCATCGGCCACTACGTTACCCTTGCCAGGGGTATATGCTATCCCGAAGTCGTAGGACGCTAAGAACTCCATCCACCTTTGCTGCCTTAAGTTCAAGTCCTTCTGAGAGAATAAGTATTTTAGCGATTTGTGATTAGTGAGTAATTCGAATTTCTCGCCAAGAAGATAATGGAGCCAAGACTTAAGTGCGAAAACAATTGCGGCTAATTCTAGGTCATGTGTAGGGTAATTTATTTCATGCACTCTCATCTGCCTTCCACCATAGGCTATTACCCTTCCCTCTTGCATTAGGACTGCGCCTAGTCCTGTCCCACAAGCGTCAGTATAAACAGTAAACGGCTTACTCCCGTCTGGCAGCACTAAGACTGGGGTTGAAGTCAAAGCTCTCTTCAAACGTTGGAACGCATCATCACAATCTACGTCCCAAGTGAAAACTAGGTTCTTCTTCGTCAAACGTGTTAGTGGAGCTGATATTTTTGCGAAGTCCTTGATAAACTTCCTATAGTAGCCAGCCAACCCCAAGAAACTCCTTACTTCGGTGGCATTTTTAGGAACCTTCCAATCTTGGATGGCCACCACCTTCGCGGGATCCACAGTTATTCCTTCTTTGGAAACCACGTGCCCTAAGAATCACACTTCCTTCCTCCAGAAGTGACACTTAGAAAATTTAGCTTTAAGATTATGCGCTCGTAGGGTCTCCAACACTTCCCTAAGATGTAGGGCATGCTCTTCTTCGTTCTTAGAAAAGATCAAGATGTCATCTACAAAGACCACCACGAATTTATTAAGGTACTCCCTAAACACCCTACTCATCAATCAACAAAGTATGCGGGGGCGTTTGTCAAACCGAAGGGCATCACTAGCCATTCATAGAAACCGTCCGGAGTCCTAAAGGCAGTCTTGTCTATACTATCCTCAGCCACTCTCAACTGATGGAAACCAGTGGCTAAGTCCAACTGCGAAAACACTGAGGCGCCAACTAACTGATTGAATAGATCGTCAATCCTCGGCAGTGGGTGTCTGTTCTTCTTAGTAAGCTTATTAAGTTCTCTATAGTCCACACAAAGTCTAAGGGACCCATCCGCCTTCGTGGAAAATACTACTGGAGCACCCCACTCCGATATACTTCGTCTTATGAACCCCTTCTCAAGCAACTCCTTCACTTGCTTATTGAGTTCCCTCCTTTCACGAGGAGCCATGTGGCGTACTGGCAAAGATACTGGTTTTGCATTAACCACAAGATATATTCGAAAATCTATCTCCCGCTTCGGAGGCAAGCCCTTCACCTCCTCTAACACATCCGAGTATTCTCGGACCACTCTAACAGATCGTAGATTCTCCACAGACGCGTCAAGCGATTCTAAATAACTTAGCATAACAGAATTTATGGGATTACAAAAGATTTCGAGAGTGTTGCCAAGGCGAGTCACGAGCCTAACTACTCTCCTTTCACAATCAAGAACGGCCCCATTTCTGGCTAACCAATCCATTCCTAAAATTAGCCCATAGCCCGTGAAGCCCAAAACATAAGCATCACATCTAAACTCAACGCTAAGTATAGAAATTTTCAAATCCAGACACATCATGGACAAATAAGCTGAGCCCCCAATTGGATTCGAAACAACTAAGGGATCCTCTACTAAGTTGGTGTTTAAGTGCAGTGATTCAACTAATGATGTAGAGATAAACGAATGTGATGCGCCCGAATCGAATAAGGTATGGACAGGATGATCAAACAGAAAAACTAAGCTTTCAACAGAAATGGTTCTACCTCGTTCTTGCAGCGGTGGGACCGCGAGAGCCTGAACTTGTCCCCTTGCCTGCCCTGGTGCCATAAGAGCCTGCACCTGTCCTCCCGAGGTAGACCCTGCCCTCTGCCCCTTCCTTGGGCAGTCCTTCACTAGATGTCCCGCTTCGCCACAGTGAAAACAACCAGTCTTCTTTTTCTTTCGGCAATCCTTTCTAAGATGGCCTGGTGTCCCACAGTTAAAGCATCTTTTCTTTCCTTTGCCATTATTGTCTTTACCACCCTTCTTGTTTTGCTGTTGAGGTTTCTTCTGATCCCCTTTCTTCTCGGGTGCCTTATTAGCATTAGCGCCTTTCTCCTCGTGCATGAGTGCCATGTCTACTAGCTTCTCAAAGGTGGCCCCCATAGGGATGTGGGTCATAGCCAACCCTTGCAACGGCTCATTCAAGCCATTAACGAATCTCAAAGCCTTCTTGTCCGGCGTGTTCACTAAGTCCAAGCCAAACCTTGCTAACTGATTAAATTTGTTGACATATTCTTTCACTGATGAGCTTCCTTGCTTCAATGTCAAGAACCTTTCCATATATAGATTCTATTCTGCCCTTGCGAGAAACTTTGCCTCAAACCTACGTCTGAAATCCGCCCAAGAGTCAACAGGACGCTCCCCATTAGTGACCTTTCACCAAAACGAGGCCTCTCCCTTCATTAACCAAGTTGCTAATTTGACTTTCCTCCCTTCTTCTACTTCAAAGATGTCCAGCAATTCTTCCACCTCCTTAAGCCAATCTCTAGCTTCCACAAACGTTTCTGACCCTTGAAAATGTTTTCCATCCATAGCCTTAAATTCCTTGCATGTCTTTGCAAAAGTATCTACGCGAGGAGGGGGGGGAGGAGCGGGTGCAACTGGTGGTGGAGGAACATTGGCTGGACCTGCAGCGGCCCTAGCCTCTAATAACCTCCTATACCATCCTGGTATCATTACACCATCTGGAAGGTTAAGATCTTCAGCCATGCTGAAACGAAAAAGGAAAGATTCAAAATGGAGAATTCGAAAGATAAAGATATATGGCTAATGGGGATTATGTTTTTCTTAAAAACTTTCCTCTTTAAATTACTCATCAACACATGTTTTTGAAAACACTTCTTCCAAAAATACTTTAGAAAAATAGTTTTTCTAAAAAAATTATCTGTTCTGGTAACCTTAAGCTCTAATACCACGTGTAACACCCCACGTCCATTAATGTCACTCACAAAGGGAATGAATTAACTTCCATGGAGGTTTTAAGCGAATATAGAACAGAAAAATTACAATAAGACAGATAATAAGTAGTACTTGGTAATCTAAAACTTTATTTCATTGCAGTGGAAGTTAAACATGTTTGTTACATCATAAAAACTATAAATCAGAGTCAAGTACAATATCCATCTTGATAAAACAAAATACATAATCCCATTACATAAATAGCCATTAAAGAAGATAACAAGCTGGACTTTACTTCAATGGTCCAAGCTTTCTAAAAGAGAGATAAAGCAATCCAATCAAGCTCCACTAGAGCTGGGCCCACCCTGAGGACCTGGAGGGGGAAAAAGGTAGAAATGGAGGGGGTCAGACATAAAGTCTGGCGAGTATGATAATTCTAACAATACTATTATCAAAATAACTAGACTAAGGCTGGAAAACAAGGAAATGTCTATGAACTATTGGGTATGGAAGAGCAGATAAAGATAACGTTAAAGGCACACCTAATTACTTACGAATAATTACTACACTGCACCACACCAGTCACCCTAAAGGTCGATCCCACTTGCTTCACTTAGAAATTATATAAATAGCTCCGTGTACCCCTAGCTGACTACATAGGTGTCGCCTGCCCCTATCTCCACTAGGTGCACCCCACTACCCACTTTCGATCGGCTCACTACTCGTAGATACCCGTGCTGGCCCCACAGTGGGGTGTATCACTCCCCTAAAGTGGCAACCCGATATAACTTGAGAATGCACGGCTTATACCTACACGATGCAACAACGTCTTACCTACCAGCCCGGGTCCACACACGCATATGAAACCCATTGGACTTGCGTTGCCACCGCTACCCCCGTTTGGCCTCTTATAGTCAAACCCAATATGCGTGTCCCGTCCTCGACTTGGGTTGAGCCCACAAAGATACGTTTGGGTTACTGGTTGAAACGGGCCCCCACAAGCTATCCACCTAAGCTTGTCCCCACTAGTATATCCCACTTAACCCTCTTAATCATGTTCATTTACATGTGTGTTTGGTTAAGTCTTACTAATCGTATTTCAAATGCCACTAAAGGCACCCACTAGATTCCTCATGCCACCCAAGGCACCTACTTAACCCCCATGTCCCACCTTACATGTTTATCTGGTTAAGTATTTCTTAATTCATTCAGGCCATAACCTCATAAAGAACTCTCACATTAGACTGGCATTTATGGCAGCTGGATTTGCCGGGCGGGTCCGGGCAGTCTTACACCATAAAAGAGTCTAACCTCGTGTCTTTACAACTGTTATGCTTTAGTTTGGCCTAGGACCTCTCACATTGGGCTGACATTTGTGACTACTGGATTTGTCGGGCGGGTCCGGGCAGTTTTACGTCACAAACGAGTCCAACCTCGTGTCCTAAGCAATGATTAACACTTTTAATCTTTTACCCCAGTTTTAAATATATCCCTATTCAAATCATTAATTAATTCCAATTTTAATGATGTCCATAATTGACTCAATTATGGCCATCCACTTATGGTATGCAAAATCATATCAATTGCACCCCAATTTCTTAATATTAAATCCTTAATATTACCCCTACCCCACGTTAAACGTTCGCTTATTCAACGCAGAATATACGTTAGACTCGAATAGTCTAACTCATAGCACAAAGATAAATATCAAAACATATAGACAAATAAAATAGACCTAATCATAATAGGGGTGAAACTTGCATGAAACTACACATGTCATGGATCTAAAGGTGTCAACTTGTTTGGTAAAGTGTCACAATTCACATAATATGATCATAATCCAAATTCATGTATGGACTTGCATATATGGTTTAGGCAACATAATGATGGTGTGAACTAGCATCTAACACCTAGAACTCACACTTGTCATAGCACAATTCTAGATCTAAATAGGTGTCATGGCATATGTTCATAATCTTTACTAATCAATCTAAACTTGCATACATGATTTGTCATATAGATCAACATAGCCCAAATAATATCAACCTTATGATTTGATTAACATGAACTAATTAGCATAGATAATAACATCATGACTTTATAACATGTATGATTTATCATAACTTAGCATAGAAAATTACAACCTATACAATATCATCATAGCATGATTTACAACATATAGGATATCATCATCACATAACATAGAATTTACAACATACATGATAGCATAAGGTTTACAACAACATATATGACAATTCACATCATTTTATTATGATCCAAATCACATCTTAATCTAATTAATTTGCTATTAATCTTGTTAAGATCATCATACTCACAATTAGAGAAGAAAGTGAGTCTTGATTTGCTTTACAGTTGAGTAGAATTAGGGTTTTGATTAGCTTTCTTCCTTCTTAGTTGGCGGCGGCTACACTGAGTTCCATGGCGGCGGTATGACGGCGGCTATTCTATTTTCATGTGAATTAGAGTGGGAGACTACCTATGTATATATAGAGTTTAGGATTTATTTAGGCCGTCAGATCAACTCAGAACTAACCTGAACCGTTTAATTTGCCAACTCAGCCCTAAAGACACATCAGCAGCTCAAGATTGGGCTCAGTCAAACCCTAGCCGACTGGACCAGGTCGACACCCACGTTGACTGCCTAGTCGACTCCCCAGTCGACCTGGGGGGGGGTGTCGACTGCCCAGTTGACTCCCCAATCGACCTGGGGTGCTGGGCGGGAAATTTCCTGCCTAGCCTTTTTGACTTCGAATTTTGAATTTTAAATTTTCTGAAATCTGTTTTGAATTTTCTGAAACTTCCGATGGCCATATCTCCTTCATACGAAGTCCAAATCACGCAAACTCGGACTCTATTTCAACCAGAATTCCGAGACGAACACAATGGCGCAACCCGTTTCCCACAATTCTCACGTCTGAGATTAGATATTCTTTAATCTGTGAATATTAATATTAACAGAATTATGGGGTGTTACACCCGATTTCTGTTATTTACCGGATGTGAGGCTAGAAGCTACGCTTATCTTTTAGATGCCACATCTTCCTTTCACTTAGAATGTCACATCGTCATACCCGCCAAATCACTAATTGATTTATCCAAAAATAACATGGGTATACAGCTAAGAGAAACGAATTCCTCCACCACCAAACGTGAATACGTTTGAAGACATCAACTTACGCGAACTATTAGATATACTCTGTCAGACCTTCATCCATACAAGTTGTCCTGGGACTGGACAAACCGAAGGCACTATTCAGTACATACATCTTAGGCACTGTTATCTAAGACTTATACAATAACCCTTGCACTTTACTCCTTCAATTATCTTTGGCATATATGATTCGCAACGCTTATGCCGATACAGAGTGGTTCTTCGGATAATAATCCAACCGATCTCTCCATATTAACAATGTTAAAATGGTCAAAACTTTGATAGTCTGTGATTTAACTATCAAAGAAAAACAAGTGTGCAAACAATGATATTATTTCCAGATGGAAATTATATCGATCAATCATAATTCGTATATATATATATATATGTATATATATTTTCTCATTTCTATGTTTAGAAAATGTACGTTATTAACACTGGAAAACATTTCCATGGCTTAATTACGTATCACTATTCTTCCACAACTATCAGTCCCTGACAGTAAACTAGTATGAGAACAATTCCCTAAGTATTAATCCCAAAGGCCGAAATCAACATCAGATAGACACTTTGAAAACCATTCAATTTACTAATCTCTAGTCAGTTTCTAATTTTGCTTAACTTTGTTTGATTTACTCTATACTCAATTAACTCTAATCGATTAATTCTAACTCGATTAATTCCTTTATATAATCCATTACGTTTCTAACACTTAAGCCTTATTTAAAATTTCCCTTTTGTAACTTTATTTATTTCGTAAATAAATAATTCCTTTTTATAACCTTTATTTGTAAATGTTTTACAAATATTTCTCTTCCTATATTTGTCTATTTATTTTCTAAATAAATAATTCGCTTGTACTTCTATTTATTTTCTAAATAAATATTCCATTTTAATCCTATTTATTTTCTAATTAAATTCTCCTTTGATTTAATCCTGTTTATCTTCCAAAGTAAATAATCCCTTTATAATATCTAATTTATTTACCAAATAAATAATACATTTAATGTCTTAATTATTTATCTTAAATAAATAATTCACTCTATAAGTATTCCGTTTATAAATATCCTTTTTATAAATATTTCCTATTTATAAATATTCCTGTTTATAAAATCTTCTTTGATTTTATAAATATTTTCCTTCTATAAAATCCTTTGATTTTATAAATATTTTATTTTCAGATATCACTTTGAAAATTCCCTTATCAACATTCCGGTATGTTATAGTATTTAACATACCATACAACAATGATCAGTATCATTCACACATATAAAATCATCAACAGATTTCATATCCCATTATATAAAACAATATATAAAACAAAACAGTATTTATATATTGAGGAACCCAGTTGGGTCCCTCCAACCTGCTTCCCTGCATCACAGATATTAGACAATACGAGTATAACATATTCTGATAAACAGAATCAATATTCGATTAACGATTTATATGTATATCGTTATCTATAATTTCAATCAATACATAAGCAACTCAACCAAACAGTTAACACACAGCAATCAGTCATCATTTATCAGTTTTAAATATACGTTATAAAAATAGAACTGTTCAGAGTTGGTGAGTTTTACCCACTTTGGCAGTTCATCGTTAAAGAAAGATAAACTGTTTGTTTGATTTGAATCAAACAATTTGTTTCGCCATAAATTCAAACGAGTCCCGATCCAATTCAAGTCAGCTTCATTGTGAAGCTCTCGTCCATACGATACCAACGGATCTTGTTTCGCTGAATTTAGTTAACACATGAATAGTTATCTAGTTTACAAGTTTATATAAACATTAAATAGATAAATGGTTTTAATTTAAACCTTAATGGGTTTTAACCCTTTTTCATCAGCCCAAACACCAGCCCGCATCATTCAAAACCCAAAAATCACGAAACTGGACATACTGGTAGAGTTTGACATTACGGTCCCAACGAAACTGGTTTCGCCGAATTCCGACTCCGTTTGCTCACACAACGTATTTTTAACTGTCAAAATACTGACTGTTTTTCACTCTAAAAATCCGTATGGCCACACAGTGACTCTAAAATCACCAAACTTGGAATCTAACAAAAATTCGATGTTGCGGATCCAACAAAATTAGTTTTGTCGAATTCTGACTTCGTTTGTAAAAGTGGCTATTTCTAAAGCTCTAAATGACCCTTTTAAATATATAAATATATTTAAAAACAATTAAATTTAATATTTAAAAATAGATATTATCGTATATATCCACAGTGGAATACTATACAGCTCCAGAATAATCCTATATGGGTTTCTAACTCGATATTTCATCATCAGAGTTATATCGATATTCGATTTATATTTAAATCCTTTTAAAATATAAATAAATTATAAAGGGAATTCCACAACGACTTTTCTAAAATTTGATTTGGACATAAATCAAAATCTACACGACGAAATCCCGAGTTTTCTCTTCCACTAGAAAAATATACTTCACCAGCTCCTAACGTTTCTTGTTTCACAGAAATCCGACTTAAAACGAATCCTGTATATTCAGTTGAAGTTCAAATTGCCAAATCGCGAACTACAGCGCCATTTCGAGTTCGATTTTTAATTATAATATAATTATACGTTCAAATTGTCGTTCAAATAATATATTCGTTATTCTAATTCAATTTTAAACTGAATTAAATATCACAGATGATCCAGTTCACACCATATCGCCATTTCAGCCAATTCTATTTTTTTTCAGAATTTAATATATTACTTAATTATTATATTAATTAAATATTCACTATTATTTAATTCAACGACCATTTGAATTCTAAACCACTACTTAAGTAGTTAAATTAATTAATTATATATCGTAGAAAATACGGGTTGTTATAGTTAGCCTCATTCATTCCTAAGTTTTTAATCATAACTTAACCTTAATAGCTTAAAGAACTATGTTATTTAAGACACAATTCACAACAAACCCAATATAATTTCATAACAAAATCTTAATGGGTTAAAGAACAATGTTATTTAAAACCTCATTCAAAACAAACCCAATATCGTTTATATTGAATACAAGATTCAAATAGAAGTTATATCAAATTATATTCAATACAAATTCGCATATCCAAAAAAAAATATAAGTGGAACAACAATATAAATATCTTCCAAATTCCTCAAATGGTACCCATTTAAATAAAGGAAATCCATATCGAATATCCAAAAAGTCCTTCCATTCAAATCCAACTTATTTAAATTGGGAAAACTTTACTTAAATCGAAAAGACTTATTCATCCTATCCTTATCTTACATTCCAAATTACTTGATCTTGGGTCAAAGAATGATGACATTTAATTCACAGTAAACCCAAAATCATATTTCCATTAGAATGAAATCTTCGTGGAATCTTATCAATTCACAATCGATATAAATTCCATATCAAATTAACACTATAAGCAAAATAATGGAAAAGCCTTTTAAATTCCTCGAATAGTATCTGTCATCATCTACAGACACTTATATCAATCAACACCATATAATCTCCCATTCAGTTCCAATTTTAATTATATTTATTGGAAAACTTAACTTTGGAAACACTTCATTTTAGTCTTAATTAAAAGATTTAGTTATTTCAAATTATACTTCACTTTTGACTCGATTAAAGACCAGTTATTCAAGATATCGTTCACGACAAACCCAAACTCAATTGATATTAAATATAAGATTTAAATAGAAATCATACCTACTTATATTTAACGTCAAATTCTGAAATCCACAGATACCGTAAAGGAAATAATGATATAAATATCTTCCATTTTCCTCAAACAGAACCCGTATAATTACGGAATCCAATATCGAAATATCCGTAGGTTATTTCCATTCAAATCCAATCCAACTTGTACATTGGAAAGCTTTGATTATATTTAAACCCGTTTATTCTAATACATTATTTAAAAACACTGGATTCTTTATATATAGAAAACTTCGTTTGTTCTTACTCAAATATCTAATTTCCTTTTAGCTCTCCCTACCTCTCACCTAATGGAATAATTTCAAATTAGATCTCACGGGTGGTATTAGACTGTAGTCATAGGAACCATTGCATATTCCTTTTGGTTCGTTATTTTAGTTGTTAAACAACTCATTCAGATAAAATATCTTTTATCTTTCCAAACCTTGGGATATTTATTCCAAAATGTTTTTAAACCATTTATTATGATTTATCATAATTTAATCCTATTTTTAGTAATTTAAAGATAGCCTATTTAATCTAATTTTAGGTCAGTAAATGCAAAATTCGTATTTTCCTGGAAAATTGATTTGAACTTATTTCAAAATCTAACCATTGGATCTTAACATTCTTAGACTCATTTGAAACCTATTTTCATTATGGACAAACTGATTTTATTTTCACGAAAATCTGATGGTCGTATCTCCTGGTATACTCATTTAAAGTTACAGGTCGAAATTCGCAAACTATCGCTACACGACAAGTCATGTTCAGACCATATTATAATTTAAATTCAAAACCTCTCCAATTCATTTTAAAATCGTTTATAAATCATTTTGAAACACGTTTAATAATAACTTTTCGATATTTAACTTCAGAATTCAATATTAATGTTAAATGGGTATTATAATATTATTTTATTATTAATATAATTGTAATGACCTATATTTTTGACCGTTCAAATTGACAATGATCCTCAAATGTCGACTTAAATAAATCAAAAATATAGATAGTTATTGGGATTAATATAAGAAAAAGAAGAAAGAAAAAAACAAACATAGAATCTCGTAGCGGAAGGACAAAATTTAATAAATAAATAATAGTTCATGAAGCTGTCAAAAAACATACATTTGATTATACACTTACAAAGATTATCAGAGTTAACTATTATACAACATACCAATATTTGTAGTAGAATAATAATAATAAATATGTCTGTCAATCTCCATCTTCATCTTCATAATTGTGTCTTTGTTAACTGAAAACTCAGGTTGACCTGAGCATATATGAAAAAACAAAATTACTCGGATCAGAACTAAAATATTCTCATGTTAGTTAAATCAAATTTAGCTGACAATATGAGAGCAATAACTTAAGAGATGTTACGAGTCTTTTCATCTCCTAAGGATTCGTTAAACTAAATACTATATAATACAATACACTATTATAATAGTGTCTACGTTTATATATAAACTATTAAAATAGCGTAAGCGGGATTACCATTATTACCCTTACACCGTTTATAATACCGTAGTCTACACAGATACCGTAAAGTCCACCATAATCCAGTGGCTATCAGAGGACATCCATAGGTATGGTACAAATTAAAATCGTAGGAGGTTCGATCAGGAAAATATGCCAAGGCACACGGGGAATGCCCAGAGTAGGAATATACTAGTATCATGCCCGTATTGGTGATAACGCATAGCTGCGACTACCTCCCACCTCGAACAACACTCCCAAATCATGGATGCGCATCGAATAGAATCAATCAAACCAAGGGACTATAGTAATAAAGGAAGAAGTGTTGCCGATGGAGTTATTTAACCCCACTTGGTCCGGTATATCCCTGTTTTAGTCATTTTAATTATGACCTGAAAGTCAAGGACATCCATCATCGTTCTCTTACTTTATTACAGTAGCATTCGCCAAACCAACCTACTCCATTCTAGAACTGCCCCGCATACGCAGTTGTTAAAGTGGTTTTCAGTATTGGCAGAGAGTATGACAGTATCCGATCCCGGTCTCTTTAACAACCAAGTGTTTACATTTTTCACGCCAATCAGTTTTTAACATTTCAAAGAGATTCATACTTCACATCAAAATATCAGATTTTTCTTTAAACTCGTTTCAATAGTCAAGATAGAATATTTCATAATAAAATCTCCATTTAAAACCAAACTTAAAATCTTAATACAATTCCAACTTTAAAATAATTTGAATAGTAAAATAGTTAAAAATATATTTAAAATAGTTTAGATATATAATTGAAATAGTTTGAAAATAAATAATTTGTATTTAAAATAGAAATTTCAGATTTAGTAAAATCTATAGTTAAAATATAAAATAATTTATAAAATAAATATTTAATTATTAAAATGGTTTGTTTAAAATAATTAATAAAAATAAAATAGTTATAAGGTAAATAGTTTATGAGGAAAAGTAATTATTATTAAAATAGTTTATAAAATGGTTTAAAATACTATAGTTGGAATTAGAATCGTTTCTTCAAAATTTAACCAAACTAGAAATCAAATTCTAGTTTCAAATTAATTCGACTAAATTTTGATATCTTAATTCAAAAGGATTTGATTTCCCATTTATATTCCAATTTGATTCAACAGTTCGATTTCAAACAATTCGATTTAATAATTCGATTCAAATAACTGGATTTCAATTATAATTCTCACTTTGAATTATTTGTTTATAAAATCTCGAGTTCACAATTCAATTATTATTATAAATTAGGTTAATTTAAAGTAAATATCAAAGATGGATAAGCAATTCAATTTCGATAAATTTAGTTCATATTCAATTCACTTTTTAACTTTAGTTATCCACATTTACGAATTCTTTACATTTTATTTTTAAATTTCAAAGCTCAAAGTTCAAATTTAAAGAAAATCGATTTATAATATCATTTATTTTGTCTTTGAAGCACTATTCCAAAATTCAAGGTTAAAACAACTTTTATTTAATCAACCGGTATCCGTATATAATTTTCTATCCTATGGCCAAGTAATACTTAAAATTTAATTTTAGTATTTTGGGAAAGGATGGATATCATTTCAATCCAAATCAGGGGCATAGGTATTGATCATTCAACTTACGTTCTTCATTCATTTTAAAGATTAATCCCGGGTTTATTTGATACCCGTAACATCTAGGGTAATGGTTGGGATTAATCAACAAAATCAATAACATTTATAAACAATGTCAATAACAAGATGAATTACATAACAATACATTAAATATATAATTTCAAGGCATCCATCAAAATCAATACATCTAAACAGTTCAATATAATATCAGTGTACTAGCCATCAGGTATGAGATTTTTAAACTAGAAATTAAATTCTAACTGTATAATTTATAACAACAGTTAATTAAATTATATTGTCTATACCGATTAACACAAATAAGCAGGTTAACGATCAAACAACAAACAAAACCATCATGCCATAACATAAATTTTATTTAACTAACAATCAAATATTTTAGTTAGGTGTGAGTGGGTTTAATCACTCACTTTCGATTCTGAACGCGTTTGAAATCCAAAACAAGCCACAAAATTTAGCGGTATTATAATATGTCCAAATCAGTGCCATGGCAAAGAGCTCATTGATATGATTCTAATGAGACAAAACGCGTGTCAATTGGAGCTTGTATGAAAAAGTTATATATGTTTAAACATTTGAGTTTTTAAATTATATAAAATAATTAAACAATTCCTCACCCAATCGCAATTAACCACGTCAGCATCCCTAACTCTTCTTCTTCATGAAATGCAAATCCCTGGAACCCAAACAAAACGCATGCACCATTCCCAATCCAAAGTCATGCACACCCTAGAAGCAACCGAGACTAGATCAAAATACATCGCCGTGGCCGCTATCTTTGAACCAGATTCCGGCGGATCTGCTTCAATCCATGACAAATCACCATACGGATCTAAAGATCTCCACGAGCTCTATAATTTCCGTTCTGGAAGTTTATAATTTCGTTGTGTAGATTAAGAGAAATTAAGGGGCAAAGATTTGAAATTTCTGGCCAATGAAATTAAATGATGGCGGCTCATAATGTTGATTAGGGATTTGGAATATTTTATTATTTAATTGTCTTGGTTTGTGTGTTTTAAAGCCAAGATTCGGACTTAGTCCAAATCAAGCATGCTTACATCCTAACTATAGGTTTTGATGCCTTCTAAACACAATGGAATAGGTTTCAAATCCCAATTCTAAAGTCTCTAGAATTTTCGTCTAAAACTCGATTATTTAATTAAATTATACACACAAATTTCTGCACGTTTAAAAATATCACGATCAAACGATAAATTTGATGGCTACGAAATTTTAGATCATAAAATAATTTACAATTCCGAATCCAATAAAATTAATTTCATCAAATTTAGAGATTGTTTGCAATAATGTCGAATTTCACATATTTATTAATAAAATATTTATTTTTAACTTTAAAATTGAATTCAACAATTTAAAATCTCTAATCAAATCAAAAGTAGGATTCAATTAAATTTCATAAACAAAAATTCTTTTAATGTGAATTCCAATGTTAACCCTATACCACTTCAAATTTTTGTATTTCAATTATAGTTCCACAAATCCAAGTATTTCAATACTAAGTTCCAAATATCATTGTTACCAATATAAACAAATTGTTACGACCCGAACTTCCCCGCAAAGGAAAGCCCGGATTGATTAGAGAACAAGATGAATCAGAACACAAACAGAAGAACATTTCATTGTTTATTACAACAATTTAATCAGAATACAAGAATATACAGGGTATAAATAAATATTATACATCAGAAAGATATCAGAGATTTACAAATTACAATGTAACGGAAAATAATACAAAACACAACTGAAAGGAATATACGGATACAGAGCTTTCCGAATATTATTCTAACTATAAACCAGGATTCTGTGAATATAAATCTGCAAAACCAAAACTACTAGCTGCCCCTATGGAAAATAGGGGCACCTAGAGTTTAGATTAAAATCTCCAGGTCAGTCATGTGACTGGTGTGAGAACTAAAACAGTTATTTAAAACTTTTCTTTAAATCAGATATATTAAGGGACCACGCCGTATAACACGGAATGGGTTTCCACCTAAGACTACCAGTGCATATAACAAAACAGCGAAATGCTTTCTAGAAAAATGAAGCTATTATAAGACCTAGGTCCTATCACACAATGCAACGCAAGCCGGGGGGTAGGTTTTCCCTTATAACAGCCAAACATGCTTGGTACGTTAAATCAAATCATTTGATACTATTATAAGTGCATAGTGTATAAAACAACTTAAAATATAAATGTATCAATCCTAGATGGCATGGGTACCATATATCATGTCGCCAATACGAGGCTCTATAATCAAAACCGCAAATGTCATGTATTGGAAGTTGGATTTCCATTTGTGAACCAAGGCAAGGGATCGTCCTAGCCCGCTTCAAGACTGTCTAGCCCGAGCCTCAGGACCCAGACACAGGTGGGCCCTTGGGTCGTCAGGGCCGGTCCACACGGAGTGGATTAATAATGCTGTAAACGATATGCTAGCCTGCCCTATGGGGCATAAATAAGCCAAATGACTCCATCGGTCCCGGATCGACCGATATAACCGAGGCGCCTCGCAATCCATCATTCACATAAGTAAAATGCCAGGGTGTGTAAAACCCAAAACACCACTCCTAACTAGAACCCAACATATGTCCATTTCCCTGAGGTCCTTCTCCTGTTTCTGGTTCACATCGGGGTGTGAGGCTCGCGAGTAAACGCTGCACAAAGCTATGCCACAAAGGCCGTGCTTTGATCATCAACCATAAGACTCTGCTTTTCAACAGAAATCTTGATCATTTGCATCTCAGCATGCCACATAGGCAATTCATGCTATGCAACCGATGTCTATCAATCACACAGAATGAAAGCCGATGTCAGACACACATCCATTTACAAGTTCGTTCTGTGTCTGAACGAAGCCGGAGGCACCTTATTCCTCCCCCATATGTCCAATACAGGGGAGAGGCCCTCGCATATCCGTCGATCTCCAAGTATGTCTGGACGATCACCACTTATTACCTCGCCTTGGGTGTACAGCCCAATCAAGACATCAGTAATCATCCAAACGATGTGAAGACCTCCGGTCTTCAACCACCGTCTTCATCCTCGACACATTCGTCGAATCAGTTATTCAGAATGGGATAAACCCGGTCTTTCTGAATAACTCACATATATAATAAACAAGTGCTATAAAAACACAACGTACGCCTCATTCCATTTCAGAATATTCTTTCAAATATTCTTATACTTTGGGAAAGGTTCCCATTAATTTTATCAAAGATAAATTCTTTAAATTTATTCTTTAATCTTCCTTTCGATATCATTTCGATCTACTTAAAGATGCATTAAAACTCCACTTGGTTTAGTCTTCCCAAAAATCAATATTAACGATTGTTTAACTTGGGAAATCATATCTTGTCTTTAACTGTGTTAAAGAACCAATGTCTTTTAAAATATGGTTTGCGATAAACCCAAAATCACATTTCATTCCATCAGCCTTTAACCGTAAATTAACAAGTGAACAATTCCCTAAGTATTAACCCCGAAGGACGAAACCAACATCAGATCAATACCCAAGAAACCAATGAACTTAACTAATCTCCAGTTAGTTTCTGATTTTCTTAACTCCATTGGGTCTAAGAATAGTAATATTAAAGATACTATTTCACGACAACCCAAATCACATTCCATTAATTATGGAATCTTCACGGAAAAACAAATCAATACATAATCGATATCAATTTCCATATCCAACCAATAATATAAATGGAATAACGGCATCGCCTCTTAAATTCCATATGTATTAACAGTCTTCCTCCACAGAAGTTCATTTCGATTATTATCAAATTGAATTCCATTCAATTCCAATTTAATATATTAAATTGAAAAACATTACCTTGGAAAATTTCCGTTAAATCTAAATAAAAAGATTTATAAATCCCAAATCTCATTTCACTGTAAATCGGGTTAAGAACGAATGTCGTTAAAAACATAGTTCACAATAAACCCAATTCACATTAGCCTCTAACCGTAAATTAGTAAGAGAACAATCCCATAAGTATTAACCCCTGAAGGCCTAAACCAACATCAGATCAATACCCAGGAAACCATTCAACTTAACTAATCTCCAGTTAGTTTCTAATTTTCTTAACTCCATTCGGTTCAAGAACAGTATTATTAAAGATACCATTCACGACGAACCCAAAATCCAATTTGATATTAAATACAAGGCTCTGAATAGAAAATATATCGGCTTATATTCAATATCAAATTCTGAAACCAAGAAATATCGTATTGGAAATAAAGATATATATATATATATATATCTTTCAAATTTCCATAACAATATCTATATAATCACGAAATCCAACATTGAAATATTCCGATGGCAATTTCGATCAAATCCATTTCCAATTTATATATTGGAAATTCTGGTTATTTTTAAAACCATTTCAAATCCAATTTATTTATTTTAAAAATATTTGGAATATAATTCTAGTTCATAACTAGTTCATTTCGATAAAAATCTATTTTTATCTTTTCAAATATTGTATTTTTCACCACAATTCTTCCCAAATCATTTCTTATGATTTTACACTAATTATTGATATTTTTAATAATTTTATCAAGGCTCGTACAGTCGATTTCCATAAATGGCCATCGAACTGCACTTACAGCGACCTTTTCCAAATTTTATTTGTACATAATTCCAAATCCAACTGTTAAATTTGAAATCTCTAATATCCATTAGAAAGCTCTTTTCAATACGAACCCAACGGTTCCGGTTTTAGGAGAATCCGATGGTCGGATCTCCTGTAATGTCTGTTTGAAGTCAGTGGTCGAAATTCCCGAACTGCCGCAGCGCGGCGCGATCTATTCAGGCCATTATATAATATATATATATATATATTATATATATTTCATCGATTTCCATTTAAAACTTATTTTATAAATCGTTTTTTAAATTTGTTTTCAAAACGATTTCAACTTCATATTCAATTTCTAATCAAAATTGAATATTCCATATCATCGATATATAAATGATAATATTTTCAAAACATTTGATTTTGAAATCAATTCTTTTTCGATATTCGTTATAAAAATGAATAAAATCAATATAAATATTGTTCACGTCAAAATGGCGTTAATCTAATCAACACGACTTTATATATTTAAATATATCCGTGTCCAACCCAAATCGGACATCAAAATCAGATTTTGATTCTTTTCTGAATATTATTTTAAAATATTCGTTATTTTAAAATCATAGTTATTTTAAAATATTCTTTCTTTCTGAACTGGAATCAGACACAGTCAATTACCATATAATTTGATTTATATGGATTTCATACACACATCACATCAACAACGATAAACAATCAACCATCATCCAAAGTGCATTCTTCACTGTACAAGCATCAAATATAAATACTTAACGCTTATAATAGTCTATCAATCAATCGATCGACAAATAGCTAATTATTGGGATTAGTGTATGTCCAATATCATCCTAATACCAATGTGGGGTTTCAATCAACAAATAATGAATTTTATTTGTGTAGTTGGGCGATGTGTAAAATTTATCGTCCCAATCAATATCAGTCAAATGTGTGTACATAAACAAATCGTCCGATTTGTTTATAAGTATTTATTTTACTCATATACATGTTAAAAATTATATTTTTAACTATAAATTATTTTTAACGATAAAATATTTTATTCCATTCCATATCACAACAATAAATTTTCACAACACATCAATCAAACAAACAAGTTATCCATGGTCTGTGGATGACGGGTGTCAGGTGCTGCTAAGCACCATCTGCATCCTAGTTTATATTTTAACTAGAAAATAAATCAAAGTGAGGAGTTCTCACACAAGATGTACCAAACGCTGCGACTCTTCATATGTAGGAAATCTTCGTCGTGGTTTCAACAAGATCTGTTTCACGAAATTTATATTAAAAATCATATTTTTAACAATGCTACTATATATAGAAAAAACACATTTTTATATTCTTGCTAAATATATAGAAAAGATTATATTTTTATCTTGTTATTTATAAACAAAGATCACATTTTTATTTTGTTACTTCATACCTAAAAATCATATCTTTTCTAATATAGAAATCAAAACTTTTCTATGTTAAAAATTGTATCTTTACTATATTTAAAAATCTAATCTTTTCTATTTTAAAATCAAATCTTTCCTATTATATAAATATAAACTTTATCATATAAAAAATCAAATCTTTTTCATAAATAAAATCTTATCTTTATAGTTTAAAAACCTAAACTATTATAGTTTAAAAATCTAACTTTCCTTTTTATAAATCTGATTTAAGAACTGATTTAAAAACTGGATTTATATAAAATTTGTTTCACTAAACTACAACTGATTTTCTAAAGCAAAAACTGATTTAATAAATTAAAAACTGATTTTCTATAGCCAAGGGATTATATATAAAGAAATGTAAAACTCACTATTGTGTTGATCGGAAGAGGGGATACTGGAGTCAAGGAGGTGGCGGTAGGCGGTGGTGGAGGCTACAGGCGGTTGGAGGCTCGTCAGGGGGTGGCTGCAGTTGCGGATCTCGTGGCTTTGGGGGTGGAGGGTGTCATCCAATTATAGAAGAGGGGGAGGGGGTTTCACGAGCTTCGAGATGGAGACGGAGGAGGGCGCGGATGTTCTGGAGGAGGAGATGGAGGCTGTTGCGACGTGTGGGGCCAAGCGGCGCAGTGGAGCTCCCTGGTGGCGTCGATTTCCTCCATCGCGATTTGGGGCTTTATTTCTGTTCAATTCTGTCGGGGAGAGAAATAGAGAGAGGGGATGTTTAAATATTTATATATATCAATAATTTAATATTATTATTTTTTCTGTAAGAGTTGACTTTTCATTCAAACTCCTTTTCGAACCTAACGACTATCGTCCCTAATGTAATACCACCATTCCAAACACAATGGGATATGTATCATAAGCCGATTCGACTGTTTCGATCTATTTCTTTCGAAATCAAAATATAAATCTATATATCGAATTTGAACGCACATTTCAATTTACCGGGGCCACATACGGACTCTAAAAATCCCCGAAAAATATTTTCTAGCTTCGTATTGACGATATGGTCCTAACAAAACTAATTTCTTCAAATTTGGAGACCGTTTGAAAAATGGCCATTTTCTGGTCGATCCAAATTGACAGAAACTGACAAAACACGTTTTCTTTTGCCACACTCACATATTGATTCAGAAAATTATGAATTTTGGAATCTAGCAATAACTTGACATCCCGGGTCCAAAAAACTGGTTTTGTCGAAAATGGAGGTCATTTGCAAAATTTACATTTTTAAGGGCCAAAATTCCATAGTGACTATTCTGAAATTTCAACTGGGCATAACTTTTTATTCCCGCTATGAAATTTCAATTTTTCGGATTCGTTGGAAAGATATTCTCAAGTAGATTCTAATATTTTTGGTTTCTCCAAAATCCGGTTTATTTTGAATCTTGTACATTCATTTGAAATTTGAAATTTGAAATCGAATTTTCAAACTACCGCGCCATTTCCACATCCTTTTATAATTAAAAATAAATATTTTTATTCAAACGACGATTCAAATAAATATATATGTTCTAATTCTATTCAAAATACATTTCTCGTTGTTAATATTTAAAATAAATCATTTTAAATATTCAAAATTCATCAAAATTTCTGAAATAAAATTTTTAAATTGGTTTGGATTTTCCGGGTTATTACAATCTCCCCCACTTAAAACTTTTCGTCCCCGAAAAGGAACGAAGCCGAAAGTTGTTTTACCAATCAACTCAACTTTCATTACTTTCATTATGGCTTTCATTCTTCAACTTTTCTGTTTCTAAGAATTTTTCAATTCTTCAAAAATTTAGCTAACACTAAATTTTCGAAATTTTTTGCCATAACCTCCCCTGTATGGGAGCACCGGGAAATTCCTGAAATCGCCATACAGGCCTTCTCATCTCAAAAAGAAAAAGAAAAAGCCAAGCGGCTAGCCAATCGGCTCATAAAATCATCCAAACCCCAGAAATTAGTAAACATGTACTATTTATCGGGCAAACAATTTTATTCTTCTGCTCTAACCTCCTTGCTATGACTTGTTCACACATATATATATATGTACATGCATGCAACTGCAATCATTTTTAAATACAGTTCAATATTTGGTACAATTTGGCCTAAATTTACCTTTCATTCACATGTTGGTTTAAATAAATAGTCACACAACATAATCGTTAATCAATTAGTAGATTAGTTTTTCAAATTCATAATTTTAATACATATACAGAAAATCATGTTTTTGATGCCAAATCACAACAATATATTCTAACTATATTTTGGTTCTCGCATTAGTCAATTGGAAATATATAGATATCCCAACTTTCGAAACTCGAGCATAAATACTGGTAATGTGATCACAATTACCAGTGTCATCCTCGGGCGACTAGAGTGTGATTCCATATCTATCAAGTATATTAAAACTTCGAATATACGTGGATCAGACATATACGCAAAATCTTTATATACCTGATTCTCCAAATCAATATAAAAATAAATATTCAAATATGAATAATAAAATTAAATTTTCAAAACAAAGCTTGTTTTCTATTTTATTTTAAAAACATCACTCTTCACACTCGTTCTAGGGTACTACTGATCCTTTCTATAACGACTCATTCCCATTGGACATTATAATCCGATCTCTGATGAATTCTTTCGTTTGGTTCTAACGGGTCTTGTCCTCCGAGCTCTGTAAACCAAAGCTCTGATAAACTGTTATGACCCGAACTTCCCCACAAAGGAAAGCCCGGATTGAGTTGAGAACAAGACGAATCAGAACACAAACAGAAGAACATTTCATTGCTTATTACAACAATTTCATCACAATACAAGAATATACAGAGTATAAATAAATATTATACATCAGAAAGATATCAGAGATTTACAAATTACAATGCAGCGGAAAATAATACAAAACAAAACTGAAAGGAATATACGGACACAGAGCTTTCCGAATATTACTCCAGCTGTAAACCAGGATTCTATGAATATAATCTACAAAACCAAAAATACTAGCTGCCCATGTGGAAAATAGGGGAACCCAGAGCTTAGGTTAAAACAATAAACTTCAGGTCAGTCATGTGACTGGTGTGAGAACTAAAACAATTATTTAAACTTTTCTATAAATCAGATATATCAAGGGACCACGCCGTATAACACGGAACGGGTTTCCTCCCAAGAATACCAGTGCATATAAAAAAACAGTGAAATGCTTTTTGGAAAAATGAAGCTATTATAAGACCCAGGTCCTATCACATAATGCAACGCAAGCCGGGGGATAGGGTTTTCCCTTATAATAGCCAAACATGCTTGATACGTTAAATCAAATCATTTGATACTATTATAAGTACATAGTGTATAAAAAAACTTCAAATATAAATGTATCAATCCTAGACGGCATGGGTACCATATATCATGTCGCCAATACTAGGATTTACAATCAAAACTGCAAATGTCACGTATTAGATGTTGGATTTCCATCTGTGAACCAAGGCAAGTAATCGTCCTAGCCCTCTTCGAGACTATCTAGCCCGAGCCTCTGGACCCAGACACAGGTGGGCCCTTGGATCGTTAGGGTCGGTCCACATGGAGTGGATTAATAATGCTGTAAACGATATGCTAGCTTGCCCTATGGGGCATAAATGAGCCAAATGACTCCATCAGTCCCGGATCGACCGATATAACCGAGGCGTCTCGCAACATCATCCAAAATGCCAGGGCGTGTAAAACCCAAAACACCACTCCTAACTAGAAACCATCATATGCCCATTTCCCTGAGGTCCTTCTCCTGTTTCTGGTTCACACCGGGGTGTGAGGCTCGCGAGTTAACGCTACACAAAGCTACGCCACAAAGGTCGTGCTTTGATCATCAACCACAAGACTTTGCTTTTCAACAGAAACCTTGATCATTTGCATCTTAGCATGCCACACAGGCAATTCACGAAACGTAACCGATGTCTATCAATCACACAGAATGAAATCTGATGTCAGACACACATCCATTTCCAAGTTCGTTCTGGGTCTGAATGAAGCTGGAGGTACCTTATTCCTCCCCCATATGTCTAATACAGGGGAAAGACCCTCGCCTATCCGTCGATCTCCAAGTACGTCTGGGCGATTACCACTTATTACCTCGCCTTGGGTGTACAGCCCAATCAAGACATCAGTAATCATTCAAACGATGTGAAGACCTCCGATCTTCAACCACCGTCTTCATCCTTGACACATCGTCGAATCAATTATTCAGAATGGGATAAACCCGGTCTTTCTGAATAACCCGCGTATGTAATAAAAAGTGCTATAAAAACACAACATATGCCTCATTCCAATTCAGAATATTCTTTCATTCAAATATTCTTATACTTTGGAAAAGGTTCCCATTAATTTTATCAAAGATAAATTCTTTAAATTTGTTCTTTAATCTTCCTTTGGATATCATTTCAATCTAATTAAAGATGCATTAAAACTCCACTTGGTTTTAATCTTCCTAAAAATCAATATTAACGATTGTTTAACTTGGGAAATCATATCCTGTCTTTAATTAGGTTAAAGAACCAATGTCCTTTAAAACAAGGTTCGCGATAAACCCAAAATCACATTCCATTCCATCAGCCTTTAACCGTAAATTAGCAAGTGAACAATTCCCTAAGTATTAACCTCGAAGGCCGAAACCAACATCAGATCAATACCCAAGAAACCAATGAACTTAACTAATCTCCAGTTAGTTTCTGATTTTCTTAACTCCATTGGGTCTAAGAATAGTATTATTAAAGATACTATTTCACGACAACCCAAATCACATTCCATTAATTATGGAATCTTCACGGAAAAACAAATCAATACATAATCGATATCAATTTCCATATCCGACCAATAATATAAATGGAATAACGGCATTGCCTCTTAAATTCCATATGTATTAATAGTCTTCCTCCACAGAAGTTCATTTCGATTATTATCAAATTGAATTCCATTCAATTCCAATTTAATATATTAAATTGGAAAAAGTTACCTTGGAAAATTCCCGTTAAATCTAAATAAAAAGATTTATAAATCCCAACTCACATTTCATTGTAAATCAGGTTAAAGAACGAATGTCGTTAAAAACACGGTTCACAATAAACCCAATTCACATTAGCCTCTAACCTTAAATTAGTAAGAGAACAATCCCATAAGTATTAACCCCTGAAGGCCCAAACCAACATCAGATCAATACCCAGGAAACCATTCAACTTAACTAATATCCAGTAAGTTTCTAATTTTCTTAACAACATTCGGTTCAAGAACAATGTTATTAGAGATACCATTCACGACGAACCCAAAATCCAATTTGATATTAAATACAAGGCTCTGAATAGAAAATATATCGTCTTATATTCAATATCAAATTCTAAAACCAACAAATATTGTATTGAAAATAACGATATATATATATATATATCTTTCAAATTTCCATAACAATATATGTATAATCACGAAATCCAACATCGAAATATTTCGAAGACAATCTCGATTCAAATCCATTTCCAATTTGTATATTGGAAATTCTGGTTATTTTTAAAACCATTTCAAATCCAATTTATTTATTTTAAAAATATTTGGATTATAATTCTAGTTCATAACTAGTTCATTTCGATAAAAAAAACTATTTTTATCTTTTCAAATATGGGATTTTTCACCCCGATTCTTCCCAAATCATTTCTTATGATTTTACACTAATTATTGATATTTTTAATAATTTTATCAAGGCCCGTACAGTCGATTTCCATAAACGACCATCAAACTGCACTTACAACGACCTTTTCCAAATTTATTTGGACAAAATTCCAGATCCAACTGTTAGATTTCAAATCTCTAATATTCGTTAGAAACACTTTTCGATATGAACCCAACGGTTCTGGTTTTAGGAGAATCCCACGGTCGGATCTCCCGTAATGTCTGTTTGAAGTTAATGGTCGAAATCGCGAACTGCACAGCGCAGCGCGTTCTATTCAGGCCATTATATATATATTATATATTTCGTCGATTTCCATTTAAAACGTATTTTATAAATCGTTTTAAATTCGTTTTCAAAACGATTTCAACTATATATTCAATTTCTAATCAAAATTGGATATTCCATATCATCGATATATAAATGATAATATTTTCAAAACATTAGATTTTGAAATCAGTTTGTTTTCGATATTCATTATAAAAATGAATAAAATCGATATAAATATCGTTCACGTTAAAATGGCGTTAATCTAATCAACACGGCTTTATATATTTAAATATATTCTTGTCCATCCCAAATCGGACATCAAAATCAGATTTTGATTCTTTTCTGAATATTATTTTAAAATATTCATTATTTTAAAATCATCATTATTTTAAAATATTCTTTGTTTTTGAACTGGAATCAGACATAGTCAATTACCATATAATTTGATTTATATGGATTTCATACACACATCACAACAACAACAATAAACAATCAATCATCATCCAAAGTGTATTCTACACTGTATAAGCATTAAATATAAATATTTAACGCTTATAACAGTCTTTCAATTTATCGATCGACATTTAGCTAATTATTGGGATTAGTGTACGTCCAATATCATCCCAATACCCGTGTGGGGTTCCAATCAACAATTAATGAATTTTATTTGTGCAGTTGGGCGATGTGTAAAATTTATCATCCCAATAAATATCAGTCAATTGTGTGTACATAAACAAATCATCCAATTTGTTTATAAATATTTATTTTACTCATGTACATGTTAAAAATTATATTTTTAGTGATAAAATATTTTATTCCATTGCATATCACAACAATAAATTTTCACAACACATCAATCAAACTAACAAGTCATCCATGGTCTGTGGACGATGGGTGTCGGGTGCTCCTAAGCACCATCTGCATCCTAGTATATATTTTAACTAGAAAATAAATCAAAGTGAGGAGTTCTCTCCCAAGTTATACCAAACGCCGCGACTCTTCATATGCAAGAAATCTTCGTCGCGGTTTCAACGAGATCTGTTTCACGAAATTTATATTAAAAATCATATTTTTAACAATGCTACTATCTATAGAAAAATCACATTTTTATATTCTTGCTAAATATATAGAAAAGATTATATTTTTATCTTGTTACTTTATAAACAAAGATCACATTTTTATTTTGTTACTTCGTACCTAAAAATCATATCTTTTCTAAAATAGAAATAAAAACTTTTCTATGTTAAAAATCATACCTTTAATATTTTTAAAAATCTAATCTTTTCTATTTTAAAATCAAATCTTTCCTATTATAAAAATATAAATTTATCATATAAAAAATCAAATCTTTTATTTAAATAAAATCTTATCCTTATAGTTTAAAAACCTAAACTATTATAGTTTAAAAAACTAACTTTCCTTTTTATAAATCTGATTTAAGAACTAATTTAAAAACTGGATTTATATAAAAACTATTTCACTAAACTACTACTGATTTTCTAAAGTAAAATCTGATTTACTAAATTAAAAACTGATTTTCTACAGCCAAGGAATTATATATAAAAGGAAATTTAAAACTCACTGTTGTGTTGATCGGAAAAGGGGATACTAGAGTCAAGGCAGTGGCGGTAGCCGGTGGTGGAGGCTACAGGCGGTCAGAGGCTCGTCACGGGGTGGCTGCGGTCGCGGATCTCGTGGGTTTGGGGGGGTACGTCAGTCAATTGTAGAAGAGGGGGAGGGGGTTTCGTGAGCTTTGAGATGGAGAGGGAGGAGGGCGCAGATGTTCTGTAGGAGGAGATGGAGGCTGTCGCGACGTGCGAGGTGGCGTGTGTGGCCAAGCGGCGTGGTGGAGCTCCTTGGCGGCGTCAATTTCCTCCATCGCGATTTAGGGCTTTTTTTTCTTTTTTAGTTTAATTCTATCGTGGGAGAGAATTAGAGAGAGGGGATGTTTAAATATTTATATATTAATAATTTAATAATATTATTTTTTTCTATAAGAGTTGACTTTTCATTCAAACTCCTTTTCGAACCTAACGACGGTCGTCCCTAACGTAATACCTCCATTCCGAACACAATGGGATATGTATTATAAGCCGATTCGACTGTTTCGATCTGTTTCCATCGAAATCAAAATATAAATCTATATATCGAATTTGAACGCACATTTCAATTTACCGGGGCTACATATGGACTCAAAAAATCCCCGAAAAATATTTTCTAGCTTCATATTGACGATATGGTCCTAATTACGTCGAATTTGGAGACCGTTTAACAAATGGTCATTTTCCAGTCGATCCAAATTGACAGAAACTAACAAAACACATTTTCTTTTGCCACGCTCACATATTGATTCAGAACATTACGAATTTTGGAATCTAGCAATAACTTGACATCCTAGGTCCAACAATAGTGGTTTAATCGAAAACGGAGGTCGTTTACAACATTTTCATTTTTAAGGGCCAAAATTCCATAGCGACTATTCTGAAATTTCAAATGGGCATAACTTTTTATTCCCGCTATGAAATCTCAATTTTTTTGATTCGTTGGAAAGATATTCTCAAATAGAGTCTAATATTTTTGGATTCGCGAAAATCGGGTTTATTTTGAATCCTGTACATTCATTTGAAATTTGAAATCGAATTTTCAAACTATCGTGCCATTTCCAATTCCAATTATAATTAAAAATAAATATTTAGATTCTAACGACAATTCAAATAAATATATACTAAGACGACCCCAAACCCCGTACTGACGGTGGCAAGGGTAATCCTTGGAATATAACACAGAAACAGATAATAGCAGAATAGAAATAAATAAATACACCAGATAATGAACGATAGAATATACTGGATAAAAGTAATCATCAGAGTTACACAGTATACAGGATCTTACTTAGTACAAATACAGTTCAACTATACATATATGTCTACAGCGGAAACAAACAAAATATGTACAATAGGAGCTGAACAGCATAAAAAGAGATAAATGATAGAATCCATCTTCAGCTCCAGCTATCCATAGGAACCCAGCTAAACCTGAATACAAGGCTGCCTATGTAGAAAAAGGGGCACCCGATTTTGAAAGTGAAACAAACTACGAGTCAGTCATGGGACTGGTATGAGAAATCTACTCAACACATTTATAATATGGCTAATCATAGGACCCCGCCACTTTCGTGGAACGGGTTTACTCCATTGGATTGCCAGTGCTTTAAAACAAGTCATTCTTTTAAACATCGCTATGCTTTTTATAAAAATGAAGCCATTATAAGACTCAGTTCCCATCACACAATGCAACGCAAACCGGAGGATAGAGTTTTTACCTTATAACGGCCAAAATATGCTTGATACGAATAAAACAAAGGCATTTGATATTATTGCTAGTGTTTATATGTTTTGAAAACAATTTCAAATCATAACTATCAATCATAGACGGCATTAATGCCCCATACCACTATGTCGCCATATATATATGTATACAATCAAAACCGCACAGTCACGTATTTGGAAATTGGATTTTCGTCATGAACCAAGGCAAAAGATAGTCCCTACCGAATTCGAGACGCTCTAGCCCGTGTCTCAGGATCAGAACGCATCGACCCTTGGAGCGACAGGGCCGGTCCACCGATGTGGATTAAAATGCCTGAACACTACGTTTCCCCGCCCTATGGGGCGTAAGTGAGCCAACAAATGACTCCATCGGACCCGGATCGTCCGATCAAACCGAGGCGCCTCGCAACAGCAACAACCACACAGGTGAAAAGTATATAAATGTCAGGGCTGGTAGGTCACTGACACCACCCTAGCTAGAAAGAAACGCATGCCCTCTCTGAGGTCCTTCTCCCGTTTCTGGTTCATACCGGGGTGTGAGGCTCGCGAATTCACATTATACACAAAGCTACACCACACAGGCGGTGTTTTGATCATCACCAGAAGACTTTGCTTTTCAATAGAAGCCCTGATCATTTGCCACTTAGGCATGCCACACTAGCAATTCATGCCATGTGACTGATGTCCATCAATATACAACCTCTGAGCTCGTGCGTTTCAGAGAAGGGCGTTAAGCAAAATAATAAATTCTCCGCCGCCAAACAGATGTATATTTAATAGAGATCAATCAACACTGAACAAAATCCAATGTCAGACGCACAGTCCATTTACAAGTCCGTTCTGGGTCTGAATGAAACCGGAGGCACTAAATACCTTGCAAACCCATCGATCACCACGTACGTCGGGACGATCACCACTCATTATCCATATTTCGGGATGCCTCCCAATCAGGACCTCAGTTACCATCCAAACGAGGTGAAGATCTCCGGTCTTCGACCACCGTCTTCATCTTCGATTTCTTATCGTTGATTTAGTTATTCAGAATGGGATAAACCCAGTCTTTCTGAGCAACTCACGTATATAATTAACAAGTGCAACACTAACATATACACACATCATTTCAATTCATTAGTCACTAACCGTCAATCAGTAAGAGAACGATTTCCCAAATATTAACCCCGAAGGCCGAAACCAACATCAGATCAACATCCAGGAAACCATTTGACTTAGCCAACCTTCAGTTAATTTCTAAATCACATCCATATCATTTATAATATTTTAAAATGATTTATCGCTATTTTTATTTATTTTAAAATAGCCAATTTATTTAAAACGACGCTTCGGGCCATAACGCGACCGTGGCGCTGTTTTTCTTCAGATTTGATTTACATATATCTGAAAATATGACTGTTGGATCTTCACAAAATTTACATCATTAGAAAGATCTTTTCAAAACGAATCCAACGGTTCCAGTTTCGGGAAAATCCGACGGTCGGATCTCCCGGTACAATCGTTTGAATTTTCGATTTCGAAATACGAACTGCAGCGTCGTTATTCGATTAACTATAATTATATTTATATATATATATATATATATATATATATAATCGATTCTGGCGTTGTTTTTCTTCAGATTTGAATTAAACATTCCAGACAATCCAACCGTTGGATTTTTACAAAATTTGTGTCATTGGAAAGATTTTTCCAAAGCGAACCCAATGGTTGTGATTTCAAGAAAATCTGATGGTCGGATCTCCCGGTATAATCATTTGAAATCACGGTTTCAAAATACGAACTGCAGCGTCGTTATTCGATATATTTTAATTATATATATATATATATATATATATCGATTCTTCGATTTCAAAGCTACATTCTTTTCATGCATTTGATAAAAATGATATTTTTATCTAACTGTCTTCTATTTCAACACTTCACTATATTTAACAATTCATGTATATAATAAAAATGTGATTTTTATTGTAAAACAATTCATTTCAAAACACTATTATTTTATATAGTTCATATAGGTAATAAAATAGGATTTTTATTATAAAACAATTTCTTTTAAAACAAGGTCATTTTATATAGTTCATATAGATGATAAAAAGGTGATTTTTATTATAAAACAATTTATTTAAAAATATGAATACCATTCAACACATGAATTTCTATTCAACGAATGAATATCGATTCAACACTTGAAGGTTATCTGTAGTTTATATATATAGATAAAAATGTGATTTTTATATTTGAAACACGAATACCATTCAACACATGAATTTCTAATCAACGAATGAATATCGATTCAACACATGAAGGTTTTCTATTTAACGAATAAATATAGTTTCAGCAAATGAAAATAATTCAAACACATGAATATTATTCAAAATTTCGGCAGCATAACGGCAGGGTAGTTAAAACCGGGACCGTCCCTAGTACGGCTCCTCACTCTACCTTAAAACCTCGCGGTTTTTGACAATGGGGATCATGCATCTAGTTCGCACGCAGGCGGCATGTATATATTTATTTCATTTCCACAAACTAATCCTATGTGGTTTCAACCAAATATTTCTCAACCACAAATGGGTATTTTTCAACCACAATCAATCAATTTCAACCACAAACAATCCCAAACAACCATTCGCTATCAATCAATTTTCACACTAATCACAACCAATAAATATCGTCCATGGTTTGTGGACGAGGGGTGTATATATATATATATTATTTATATATAGCAATTCACTTCTATTTCAACACATATATATAATTTTTACAACACATATATAACTTGTACATCGAACATACAACTCATACAACGCTTATACAAGAGGTGTACAACGCTTATATAACTCATACATCAACTATATAATTTATACATCGTCGTTTTCCATATCGTTTATAAATTAGAAATCTCACATTGGGTTCCACTCAACCAAAAATAGCAGAAGGCTCAGAAAAATATGCGGTTTCTTCTAGAAGGTAGAAGACGTCCACACGAGTCCACTATCTCTTGTTTCACTGGATTTCGACAAGAAACGAAAAAGATATGATTTTTCAAAGTTTGCAACGGTTTTAAACTGCTGAAATCAGTTAAATAATTAATAGCCGTATACCTTCCTTTTGATTCAAAACTAGGTTTTGATTTTTCTTCCAATCGGTGCAGCGATGTTCAGATCAACCAACACCACGTAGGAGAGGTTGGAGAGGGCTTCAGATCGACGGTGGGGTGGTCCCCTGCGATCGTCGGAGGAGGGAGAAAAACAGATCGGCTCATGCGAAATTCGGGGGCTCGATTCCGTCGCTACAGGCGACGTTAGGGGGTGGGGTCGGTTCTGATTTGAAGAGGAGGAGGTGGCAAGTCGAGTGGTGGCGGTGGCTGCAGGTGGAGGAGGCGGCCGGATTTGAGGAGATAAGTTTGGAAGGGGGAGCCGTCGTATATGGGGGAGAGAGAAAAAGGGATTTTTTTTTTTATAAAAATTTGATTGGTCGGGGAAGTTTTGAAGGGGTTTTCTGACACGACCACCAATCTAAACCCAACGACTGTCGCCCCTAGCGTTTTACCCCCATTCCGAACACAATGGGATATGTTTCGTAGACCCGTTCGACTGTTTCAGTCAGTTTTCCTTTAAATTAAAATATATAACATTCAATATTCAATTTGAACGTACATTTCAATTTGCCCGGGCCACAAACTGATTCGAAAAATTCCAGAAAAATAAATCTAGCTATGTTTTGATGATACGGTCCCAACAAAACTAATTTCGTCGAATTCTGAGACCGTTTGCAAAAAGGCCCATTTCTGGTCGATCCAATTTAACTGTAATTGACCAAAACACATTTTCCTTTGCCACGCTCACATACTAGCTTCAAAAATTATGAAATTTGAAACCTAGCAATAACTTCACATCCCGGATTCAACAAATGTGGTTTCGTCGAATTCCGAGGTCGTATGCAAAATGGCCAATTTACGGGTTTTATAAATTCCATAGCGACCTTTCTGAAAATTCATTTGGCCATAACTTTTGCTTTTCGTTATGAAAATTCGATTTTTCAGATTCGTTAGAAAGGTATTTACTAACAGATTTAAATATTTTTGGTTTCACTCAAATCCGTTTTGTTTTGCACCCGGTATAGTCCGATAAAGTTTGAATTCAAATTTTGAAACTACAGCGCCATTTCAGGCCTTGTTTATAATTAGAATTAATTATATTCGTTTTCAATTGTCGATTCAAACTCAGTTTTCATTTATACTATTTAAAATATTTATTTTAAATATTTAAAATCCATTATTTTAGCCAATTTAAAAATTTTAAATTGGTTCAGATTTTCTGGGTCGTTACATATACATTCTAATTCTATTCAAAATACATTTCTCATTGTTAATATTTAAATAAATCATTTTAAATATTCAAAATTCATCAAAATTTCCAAAATAAATTTTTTAAATTGGTTCGGATTTTCCGGTTTATTACACAAACTAACAAACTTATCTACGATCAATACATGTTATAATTATCAAAATAAGTTAAACTCAATTACCTAAACAATTTGTTTAAGTTTCCACTACACAACAATGCAATTTCAATATTTATAGTTTAATTATAAATTTATTGACTTAATTTAAATCCAAATAATTCAATATAAATTCCAATCCTCAAAAATTGCAAACAAACCAAATTACATCTATATTTACGATTTTAGCATATAATTACATTGACTACAAATTAAAATTTCATTACACAATCAAGTTGATATATACTATTTTCATATTCCATAAATTAGAATTATCGATACAAAATAAATCTCAAAATTAGTTAAACCATTTTATATTGTTAATTCAATATAAATTTCAAATACCGTTATAAATAAATTATCAAACGTTGTCATTATCATACATGGCCATTGCATTTCATTGTTCAACAAGTCAATTTTATTTCATACCTTATCAATACATGACATAAATCTTTAATTTTAATATTTAAAGCAAATTTGTTCAATAGACCCATTTTCTTTTCATGTCTAATAATGGCGACTGCTGCTAGCCAACTTATCCTCGCTGTCACCTCTCCTTTTCCTCTCCTCTCCCTCGTCTCAACTTCTCGCTTTCCCTCAAACCGCATTTTCTTCCTTACGCTTTCTCTTCTACCACTTCTCCTTTAACTTCATAGCGAGAAAGAGTAAACTTAAATCTGGATCTGAGTTGAGCGCTCAGAGTTCGGGGAAACCTCGCTCCGTCCCTTTAACGTCTGCAGCTATCGTGGAGGAGGTTGTCCCTGTACCAGATCTCCATGAACTCGCATTTGACGCTGTCACTATGCCGATTCTCCCTCTATCTGGACTTACAATCCCTGGCCAAACATCATTGACTGGCCTTCTTGCTGGAGTTATTCCAGAACGATAGTCTAAGACTGGCGCAACCTTAGAGTCTGGTAAAGGTAAATCGGGGGGTAATACACTTTGTAGTGGGTTGACTGAAATTGTTGAGGCAGTCAGTTGTTTGGATGATGAGGAAATTTTGGGCATGAATAACGACAAGAGAAATATGATAGTGCCTAATGTTGGTGGATCCCCAACTCATAAATGTCCAAAACCTACTTGTATAAATGCAGCACTTGATATATATATATATAAGGCAGATTCTGTACCTACTATGGCAAAACCTGCTTATGCAGATTCCATGCCAGTTGATCCAAATATATCAGCCACTCCTCGTCTGAATCCTAAGTCATCAACTCCATCTTACTCTTCCTTTTTTACCTCCCTACCAAGGTGTGCGGAAGCATATGTTCCACGTGTGTTCAATGACTTCCCTGATAAACCCATCCCACCAATTGGTATTGTTCTTGATGGAGTTAGTTACTAGAAATATTTTTTTATGGGATTCTTCTTAGATTCAGGTGTACTGTATCTTGATGTCCGCGAGTATTGTAGTAAAGCATAGAAATTTAAGGGAAGGTCTTCGTGTCGATTATATGAACGGTATGTATTATTTCAAATTCAATCATGCAGAAGAAAGAAGAAGAGTTTTAGAATCTGATCCGGCAATTATCGGTGGTAAACCTTTTATCATAACTTCATGGAGTATTAGTGTTGAGAGTGCTAGAGAAAGAGTACAATCAATTCCAGATTGGACTATCTTCATGCAGATTCCAACCGTGCTTCAAACGCTTCCTGGACTGGACTGGTTAGCAAGTAGAATTGGGAGATTCAAATACTTTGATACCAATACAGAATCAAGGAAAAATCTTGTCTTTGCTAAGGCCTTGGTAGAGATATGTTCGAGTAAGCCTCTTCCTTCTAAACTTAAAGTTACTATTGATGGTCATGATATGTTTGTAGATGTCCAATGTACTTGGCAACCCGATGTATGCTCCAACTGCCAAACTTTTGGTCATCTGACTGACACTTGCAAAAACCTTGTTGATGGTCCCTCTTTGGCCAAATCTCCCCTTCGTAAACCTTATGACCGTGTTTGTTCACCTAAAGCAAAAGGTTCGATTGATGATATTAGTACTCTCCCAAATTCTGCGGTTGTGCCTGCTCCTGTGGAATCTGAGAGAATTGTTAATTAAACTGTAGTTTGAATTATGCAAGAGAGGTCTTGGGTACATTTGGGTTCTGGCATGAGATATAATCCCTCAATAAAGTCTTTTATAAATTTACTGCGGATTGTGAGGAAGATGAAAGTTTAGGGGTATGATTTTTGCATTACTATGATGATGGCACTGACTTGACGATAGCACTGACTTGAAGCTTTATACTGATGGTAATTTTGGTGAGTACAATGCACCAGTTTTTTCTGATGAGACTTAGGGTAGGAAATTTTTATATGACATGAACAATTCCGGTTATATGCCTAACCTTGCTACTCTCTTTGCCACGGTGTTGAATGACACTCGCCCTATTTCTTCCTCATCATCTTCTACCCCCTCCTCATCACCCTCTACTCCTCCTCTCTCAGCATATGGAGAATGGTTGTTAGGTATTATAGTAGTTGAAGCAGCTTTGCTTCACTCTTGATTTTCATGTACCGCGAGATGGACACTTCAATCTAGTACATGTAATGGTCGGTCCACTTTAAAAACAGTAATTGAATGTCTACTAACAATCACCTGTACTAAACTGTATTTTATTATTAATAATAATAAAGGTGTTTGTGGTCACCTTAAAAACCGGTCGGCTTTGCAGAAGAAAAAAAACAATTTTGTTAAAAATCACACTAAATTAAATATTTCAAATTGTCACTAAATCTCAGGATCTTACAATAATATTATTTTTCCAAACTTATTATTTTAAACTCAAATTTTTCTTTAGTCTAATTCAAAAATAAATAAGATAGTTTGTGAAATAAAATCAAGTTAAAACACTTCCTATACACTCTAACCAAACTTAACTTTCAAAAGTTACTATTCACTTTTAAATTCAAATTTGAACTTGCTATTTATACTTAAAATAATCATCAAACAAATCTTTGTCGTTTTAAAAGTTTTTCTTAAACACTAAAATTTCATTTCTAAATCATTTTGAAATCGAAATTTTAAATATTATTTTTCACTTATTATTTAAATTAATAAAAGATTCATTTAATTTATTCATAATTATTTAATACCCACTAATTCACTTTTACGGGTATAATTAGTCATGGTAATACATACCATATCATTCACAACCATTATAACATCCATTCACACATATCATATCATAGTTCAGAGCATATAAGCATTAAACACTTTAACGCTTATATGCTTTTGTCAATCGACATATTAACTGCAAATATTCAAGCATATATCAACACAACATTCACACAAACATATCATTATCAATTAAAATCATGTTTATACTTCATCAAATATTATTAAACCATAATATGATTCAATTTATAAATAATGATAGCATACTTAACCATTTAAAATTATAGTTCTATGTATACTAAAATTTAAAACCAGGTTTCTCATCGAGGGATCCACTCCTTCGTATCTTTCACACGTAGAACTACTCTAGCTCCACTTAGCAAGCAACTAACACTATTTCAACCCGATATTACAAATAACACGATATATATATGTTTGGGTTTAGAGGTGGAAAGGTGGCATTTTAAGCGTTTAAGGGGGTAAAGGCGGGATCTTTGGCAAAGGGAAACTCGACTAAGGGGGTGTGGGGTCTACATGTACTGGAGGTACGTTGACGGGGTCCACCAAGGCTGAGGCAGGGCTGGTTTGGGGTGGAGGAGGCTAAAGGAAGGACCTTTAGTGGGTTTTAAGGATTTTTATGGTGTTTAAAGGATGTTTAGGGTTACTAGGGCCCATAGGGAGGAGGGGGATGGCGGTGACATAGGAAACAAGAATGGAAGCATAGGTGGTTGGTACAGCAGGTGGTGGGGATCGACTTGGGATGATTTGGGGTGATGGTGGTGTAAAAGAGGTGTTTTTAATGTGGAAAGGTTTTTTAGTGTTTTAGGAGGAAGGAAGACTTTGGGGCTAGGGGAGTGGCCCACGGCATGAGGAGGAGGAGGGGAGGCATTGGTGGTGGTGCGCTGGGAGGAGGAGGGCTAGTTGAAGGAGGTGTTGGGCGTAGTGTAGTGTAGGAAGGAGGAGGAAGTGTTAATGGAAGCTTAAAAGCTTAAGGAATAAGAAAAGATAAGTAAAATGAAAATTAAAAACAAATGGCACATGCTCTTAAGGTAAAAGAGAAGTGACCCATTAGTAGGAATTTGACATGTGTCATAAAGGTACATTAGCGGTCTAATTTATATTGCTTAGGAAAATTAGTGTGTAAGAGAGTTAATGACTCCTAATTAATTGTGAACGTTAGTTTGTTTCTAGTCGCATGAACTACATACCAACTTTAAAAATTACGAAATTTCAAACATTGCTTCATTTCAGATTTACGGTTCTAATGTAATAACCCGGAATTTTGGAACCAATTAAAAAGTTATTCTTTTTAATGTGAATGAACATATTTTGTTTAGCGCTAAAAGTTATTCTTTTTAATGAAAATGAACATATTTTGATTAGTGCTAAAAGTCTAACTTTTTAATGTCATGTAAAACATGAATTAAATTTACAACAAAAAAATTAATCTTTTAATGTCATGTAGAAACATGAAATGTTTTACATTAATTTTTTTTTTAATGTCACGTAGGAACTTTAATGACATTTATTAATTTATTGATTGAAAATAATGTGTAGGTTATAAATGAAAATATGCTAACGTGAAAATTCACAGTTTTGTTGCTTATAAAAAAAAGATTAAACTTTGATTGGAATATGTTTACATTAAACATTATTGTAACGACCCGGATTTTTCTCGACCCAAATCGATCGCAAGATCGATCAAGACCGTTCAAAATCCGCATACGTTAACTTTGGGCATACAACACATCAGGACAACAACACAGACTTTTATAACATCAATAATAAATGTTACATCAGAGTACAGAATATATCAGAGTACATCGGAATAAAATTACAGCGGATGATAAATTACAATAGATTAATACATTACAGCGGAACTAATCTCAGCGGAAGGCCATCAATATTTTGGACACAGCTTCAGGATTCAATCCAGGATCCTGCTTAACTATATCTGCAAAAAAAGCTACTCGACTGCCCGTGTGGAAAAAGAGCACCCGAGTTTGAAAAGTGAAACAAACTACAGGTCAGTCGTGGGACTGGTGTGAGAAATCTTAACTTAACTTATCTAATAAGTAGGCTAATCACAGGACCACGCCGCTAACGCGGAACGGGTTTACTCCATTGGATTGCCAGTGCATAAATAAAGTAAATCGTCAAATAACGCAATGCTTTTTAGAAAAATGAAACCATTATAAGACCCAGGTCCCATCACACAATGCAACGCAAACAGGGGGATAGGGTTTTACTTTATACTGGTCAAAAGATGCTTGATACGTAAAAACAATATTATTATTAGTGTGTGTGTAAATATATTTAAAACATTCAAATATAGTATCAATCCTAGACGGCATAACTACCATCTACTATGTCGCCATACTAGTTATACAATCAAAACCACAAGGGCGTATTGGAAATTGGGTTTCCATCATGAGTCAAGGCTAGGGAGGAGCTCCTGATCGATTCGAGACGCTGGCGAACCCTTGGATACAGCAGGGCCGGTCCACAAATACTTTAGTGGATTAGTTATGTCTGAACACACGCTCCCGATCCTATTGGACCTACAAATCAGCCGTGGGCGACCGATAAGAATAAACCGAGGCCTCGCAAAATTCCACAACCACATAAGCAAATGTCAGCCAGTTTAAGCACCGACACCACTTCTAGCTAGAAAGAAACGTGTGCACTCCCTGCGTTCCCTTCTCCCGTTTTAGACTCAACCGGTGTGTGAGGCTCGCGAAGTCACGATAAACACAAAGCTATGCCTAAATAGACTGTGCTTTGATCATAAACCACAAGGCCTGCTTTTCAAAAAAGCCTTGATCATTTGCATCTTAGCATGTCACATTGTCAGACCCTACCATATTTTTGATCATCTACCAATATATATATATATATATATATATATAACCTCTAAGCTCATACGTCTTAGAGAAGGGTGATAAGTAAAGAATAAATTCTTTACCACCAAATAGAAATATATAATAAGTAGCATTAAACTAGAAAGGAATACAATGTCAAACACACAATCCATTTACAAGTCCGCTCTGGGTCTGAGCGAAACAACGTATCCGTCGATCTCCAAATGCGTTTGGACGATCATTACTAAATACCTTGCCTTGGAAGGCCAATCCCAATTCAAGATACCAGTCATCATCATCCCAACGATGTGAAAACTTTCGGTCTTCAATCACCATCTTCATCTTTGACTCTTGATCGTCGTGATGATTATTCAGAATGGGTTAAACCCGGTCTTTCTGAATAACTCGCGTATTTTGTGATTAGAAAGCAAATACTGGAAAATCACACATTACGCCACATTCCAACTCCGAGTATTATTTTAATAAGATATTCATATTAGAAGATTCTCATTAATTTTATCAAAGATAAACTCTGAAAATAAAATCTTAAATCTTCCTTAAAAGATTTATTAAAACTCCAGTTTTGATTTGATATCAAAAATCATTATTACAAAATCATTTATTTTAAGGAATAAATGTAAGGACCTGTAACTTCCCCGTGAAGGAAAGAGCAGATACTTTGAGAACAACACACAAAAGAACGCAGACGGAAGAACATTTCATTTTTATTACAACAATTCCATCAGATACAAGAATATACAGAGTATAAATGAATAAATTACATTCGATAAATATCAGAGATTACAATAAATTACATAGCGGTGGAAAATGTTACAAAGCACAACTGAAGGTGATATACTGATACAGAGCTTTCGGATATCATTCCAGTTGTAAACCAGGATCCTGTGAATATAAATCTGCAAAACCAAAACTACTAGCTGCCCGTGTCAAAATAGGGGCACCCAGAGTTTAGGTTAAAACAATAAAATCCAGGTCAGTCATGTGACCGGTGTGAGAACTAAAAAGGTTATTTAAAACTTTACTTTAAAAGATAGTAATTCAAGGGACCACGCCGTATAACATGGAACGGGTTTCCTCCCAAGAATACTAGTGCATATAACAAAACAGTGCAATGCTCTTTGAAAAAATGAAGCTATTATAAGACCCAGGTCCCATCACACAATGCAACGCAAGCTAGAGGATAGGATTTTCCCTTATAATAGCCAAACATGCTTGGTACGTTTAAAACAAATCATTTGATACTATTATAAGTGTATAGTGTCAAAACAATTTCAATCATAAATATCAATCATAGACGACATGGGTACCATATATCATGTCGCCATACTAGTTCTACAATTAAAACCGCAATATCACGTATTGGAAATTGGATTTCCGTCAGGAGTCGAGGCAAGGGGCAAGCTCCTCTCCGTTCGAGACACTCTAGCAAATGTCTTAGAACCCCACTTTGATCCTTGGAATCGGTTGAGCCGGTCCTCACCTAACTTTGGAGGATTAGTTATTCCTGAACACACGTTTCTCGGTCCTAACAGACCTATATCCGAGGCGCCTCGCATTTCAACATCCACACAGGTAAAAAGTATATAAATGTTAGGGCTGGTAGGTCACTGACATCACCCATAGCTAGAAAGAAACGTCGTGTTCTCCCAACGGTCTGTATCCCGTTTTTGACTCATACCGAGGTGTGAGGCTCGCGAATTCACGTTATACACAAAGTTACGTCACACAGGCTGTGCTTTGATCATCAACCACAAGACTTTGCTTTTCAACAGAAGCCTTGATCATTTTCCACTTAAGCGTGCCACACAGGCAATTCACTCCATGCGACTGATGTCCACCGATATACAACCTCTGAACTCGTACGTCTCAGAGAAGGGCGTTAAGCAAGAGAATAAATTCTCCACCGCCAAACAGATGTATATTTAATAGAGATCAATCAACACAAAATAAAATCCAATGTCAGACACACAATCCATTTACAAGTTCATTCTGGGTCTAAACGAAACCGGAGGCACTTTCCTCACATATCCATCCATCTCTAAGTAAGTCTGGACGATCACCAACTGTTTCCCTCATCTTGGGTGTACAGCCCAATCGAGATCATCAGTAATCACCCAAACGATGTGAAGACTTCCGGTCTTCAACCACCGTCTTCATCTTCGACATCTCGTCGAATCAGTTATTCAGAATGGGTATAAACCCGGCCTTTCTGAATAACCCACGTATATGATAAACAAGTGTTACACAAACACAACAAACGCCTCATTCCAATTCAGAATATTCTTTTATTCACGAAATCACATTCTTAGGGAAGGGTTCCCATTAATTTTATCAAAGATAAATTCTTCTAAATTTATTCTTTAATCTTCCTTTGGATATCATATCAAACCATATTATGGTTTTCCAAACTAGTCGGGATTAGCGAACCACACCGAAGTAATTATTTATTTTATTTCCCAATCCCAACCTATTCATCCCCGGGAACAAAACTGGTAATACTCCATATCTAACACCACAGTATTATCGGTAAAATTAATTACCATTTCACGTTCAAATCTAATTAAAGATTTAACTATCGCTTTGGAGCAAAACTGGTGATACTCCATTCTCGATCACCTTTCAGATTTGATAATTTAAATTATCAATTCACATTTCAATCAAATTAAAGATTCATTAAAACTCCACTTAGTTTTAATCTTCTAAAAAAATCAATATCCTGTCTTTAACTGGGTTAAAGAACCAGTGTCATCTAAAACACGGTTCACAATAAACCCAAAATCACTTTCTATTGTTAATCGGGTTAAAGAACAGGTGTTATTCAAAACACCGCTCATGATAAACCCAAGAACCAATTTAAATTCAATTCCAATTAATATTATTTAATTGGTACACCTCACTAAATCTAAATAGAAGGATTTAATCTTTTTCTCAACTGGGCTTAAGAATAGTGTTAATGAAGACACCATTCACGACAAACCCAAATCACATTTGATATTAAATACAAGGCTCTGAATAGAAAATATACCGGCTTATATTCAATATCGAATTCTGGAACCAACAAATATCGTATTGGAAATAACGATATAAATATATCTTTCAAATTTCCATAACAATATCTGTATAATCACGGAATCCAATATCGAAATATTCCAAAGACAATTTCGATTCATATCCACTTCCACTTTATATATATTGGAAATTTCGGTTATTTTCAAAACCGATTCAAATTCAATTTATTCATTTCAAAAATAAATTGGCTTTAGTTCTAGTTCAAAACCAGTTCATTTCGATAAAAATCTATTTTTATCCTTTCAAATATGGAGTTTTTCATCCCAGTTCTTTCCAATTCACATATTTTGATTTTACACAAATTATTAATATTTTTTATAATTTTATCAAGGCCCGTACAGTCGATTTCCATCAACGGCCATCGAACTGCACTTACAGCGACCTTTTTCAAATTTGATTTGGACATAATTCCAAATCCAACCGTTAGATTTCAAATTTCTAATATTCATTGGAAATCTCTTTTCGATACGAACCCAACGGTTCCGGTTTTAGGAGAATCCGACAATCGGATCTCCCGTAATGTCGATTCGAAGTCAATGGTCGAAATTCACGAACTGCCGCGGCGCGGCGCGTTCTATTCAGGCCATTATTTATATAATATATATATATTTTATATTTCATCGATTTCCTTTTAAAACGTATTTTATAAATCGTTTTAAATTTGTTTTCCAAACCATTTCAGCTCTATATTCGATTTCAAATCAAAATTGAATATTTCCTATCATTACTATATAAATGATAATATTTTCAAAATGTTATATTTTGAAATCTCTACCATTTCTATATTCATTATAAAAACGAATATAATCGATATAAATACCGTTCACGTCAAAATAGCGCAACTCTAATCAACACGGCTTTATATATTTCAATAAATTCGTTATTCTATTCAACAAATGAATATTTATTCTTTTCAACACATGAATCTATATTTCCTTCAACACATGACTAATCTCAACACATGAGTACTGTCAACACACGACTATTTTTGTTATGTAATATATTTTATAAAATTTTCGTATCTATCGTTTGATTTTTAATTAGACTCCAACTGTAAAGTAGTTCTAATCTTAAATATGATAAAGATGTAAATTTTATTATTAAAATATTTTACTCAACACATAAATAGTTTCAACACATGAACATCGTCAACACATGACTATTTTTATATTCAACACATGAATTTTCTTTTATAATATTCATTATTTTCCCCGATTGGAATGAGGCCCAATCAATCACCATATAATGTTAATTATATGGATTCCACCCAACACATGTATATAATAGCAACGATAAACAATCAACCATCATCCAAAGTGCACCACACAACTGCATAAGCATCAAATATAAATAATTAATGCTTACACAGCCTGTCGACCAATCGATCGACATACAATTAAATAATTGGGATTAGTGTACGCCAAATTTCATCCCAACACCCATGTGGGGTTTCAAATCAACAAACACATTTTTTTTATTTGTGCAGTTGGGCGATGTGTAAAATTTATCGTCCCAGTCAATATCAGTCAAATCAGTGTATATAAACAAATCGTCCGATTTGTTTATAAATATTTATTTATTCACATTCACGTTAAAAAATATATTTCTAACGATAATTTATTTATTTCAACACATGAATATTTATTTTTCAATCATTCACAACACAATCAATTTTCATAACACATCAATCAAACAAACAAGCCGTCCATGGTCTGTGGACGACGGGTGTCGGGTGCTGCTAAGCACCGTCTGTATCCTAGTATATATATTTTACTAGAAAAGAAAATTTAAAGTGAGAAGTTCTCACCAAAGCTATCCCAACTCCACGACACTTCAAATGTAGGAAATCTTCACCTTTTCGTCTTTTGTCACTTTCGTTGCTCGTAGCCACTACATATATAAAATCACATTTTTATATTGTTGCTATGTATATAAAAATTCTATTTTTACACCGCTACTATATAGATAAAAATTCTATTTTTACATCGCTACTATATAGATAAAAATTGTATTTTTACATCGCTACTATATAGATAAAAATTCTATTTTTTACACTGCTACTGTATAAATAAAAATTCTATTTTTACATCGCTACTATATAGATAAAAATTATATTTTTACATCGCTACTATATAGATAAAAATTCTATTTTTACACCGCTACTGTATAGATAAAAATTCTATTTTTCTATTGCTAATGAATATATAAAAAACACATCTTTACATTGCCATTCAAACGATAAAAATTATATTTTTACTTTGATACATATATAATAAAAGTCACCATTTAATATCGTCACTTCATATGTAAAAATTGTATTTTTATCCTATCGCTACAAATATAAAGATCAAATTTTTAATTCATTAAATATATAAAAATCGAATTTTTATCTTCACTTCATATATATAAAAATCGAATTTTTACTTCGCTATTCAATATATAAAAATCGAATTTTTATTTCGCTACTATATAGATAAAAATTCTATTTTTATAACGGTGTTCATATAATAAAGATTATATTTTTATCACGCTATTCAAATATAAAGATTTCGCCTTTTCATTACATCGCTATAAAAATCACATTTTTATACTTCTACTGAATATATATAAAAATATAATCTTTTCATATTTTAAAAATATCATCTTTCCTACTTTAAAAATATCGTTCTTTCCTACTTCATAAAAATATCGTCTTTCCTACTTTAAAAATATCGTTCTTTCCTACTTTAAAAATATCGTTCTTTCCTACTTTAAAAATATCGTTCTTTCCTACTTTAAAAATATCGTCTTTCCTACTTTAAAAATATCGTTCTTTCCTAAAAAAAAATATACTTTTCCTATATAAAAGTCATGCCTTTTCCAATTGAAAAATATAATCTCTTCTAATAAAAATCAAAACTTTAAACAAATTAAAATCCTAGCTTTCTTGAAGTAAAAATCATTACTTTGTATGCTAAAAATCGTATACTTCTTATGTTAAAAATTATATTTTTACATGAGTACAAATCATATATTTTCAAACAATGCTTTATAAAAAAAATCAGATTTTTACTGGATAAATAACATAAAAAAATAATATATAAACAAAGGGACTCACGTTGCTTGCCTGAGGTGGGGTTTTGTGGCGCAATCGATTGAAGGAAGGGGGAGTTCTTCGTGGAAATCAAGGAGGGAGGGTTTCACGTCGGGTGGCGGTTCGTCAGAGGTGGAGGGGGGGTTTGGGGATGTGGCGGGTCCGCCTGAGGGGGTCGGCGATGCTAGGGTTTCGGTGGTAGAGGGTTGAAGGGGGTTCGGGTTTGTGCGTGGATCGAAGAGGGCTAGGGGAGGAGGTGAACGCGAGGGAGGAGAAGAAGAGGAGAGGGGCGCTGGACGTACGGTGGCGCATGGCGGTGGTAGGGTGAAGGAGGGGCGGCGCGATTAGGGCATAGTTTTTTTCTTTTTTTATTTCATTTCTGTTATGAACGGGGAGAAAAGGTAGAAGGAGGGGGGTTAAGTGAATTATAAATTTATTATTTAATTATTTAAATTATCCAAAAGGTTGACTTTTTATTTCGACCTCGAAACGAGGCCCACCGCCTATCGTCCATAGCTAATCACCCCCATTCCGAACTCAATGGGATATGTATCGTAAGCTGATTTGATCGTTTCGATCAGTTTTCCGTCAAAATCAACACATAACTCTATATATTGAATTTGAACGCGCATTTAATTTACTGGGGCCACGTACTAACAAGAAAAATTCCCAAAAAATATTTTCTAGCTTCGTATTGACGATACGGTCCTAACAAAACTAGTTTCGTCGAATTCTGAGACCGTTGGAAAATGGCCATTTTCCAGTCGATTAAAATCAACTGAAACTGGTCGAACGCGTTTTCCTTTGCCACGCTCACATAGTGAATCGAAAAATTACGAAATTTGGAATCTAGTAATAACTTGACATCACGGACCCAACAAAAGTGGTTTCGTCGAAATCCAAGGTCGTTTGCAAAATCCCCATTTTTAAGGGCCGAAATTCCATAGCGACTATTCTGAATTTTCAACTGGACATATCTTTTGATTCCCGCTATGAAATTCCAACTTTTCGGATTCGTTGGAAAGATATTCTCAATTAGATTCTATTATTTTTAGTTTCGCTAAAATCCGGTTTATTTTGCACCCGGTACATTCATTTGAAGTTTGAAATCGAATTATCGAACTACGGCGCCATTTTCAATTCCTTTTATAATTATATATAATTATTTATATTCTAATGATGATTCGAATAAATATACACTTCTAATTCTATTCAAAATAAATTTCTCGTCGATATTATTTAAAATAATTCATTTTAAATATTCAAAATTCTTTAAAATTGCCAAAATAAAAATTTTAAACTGGCTCGCATTTCCGGGTTGTTACAATAAATCTTGTCTTAAACAGGTTAAAGAACTGGTGTCCTTTAAAACACAGTTCACGACAAACCCACAAGTCAATTTCCAAAATATGGAATTTCACAGAAATCAATTCAATACATAATCGATATAAATTTCTGTATCAGACTAATAATATAAATGGAATAATGGCAAAGCCTCTTAAATTCCATATATAATATCGGTCTTCTTTTACAGAAGCCCGTTTCGATTATTACCAATCGAATTTCCACTTAATTCCAATTTAATATATTGAATTAGAAAACTTGATTTTTAGAAAATGCCTCTTTTAAATCTATAAAATAGATTTATAAATTCCAAATAATAATTTCAATGTAAATTGGATTAAAGGACAAATGTCGTTTAAAACACCGTCCACGATAAATCCACTTCACATCTCAATTTATTTTATATCACAAAATATAATTGCAAATCCTAATAATCTTTTAAAAACATATTTTAAGATAATCATTAAAAATATTCTTTATAAAAAAGATTCTAAATGGGAGGTTTTCTTTATATTACAAATTTTTATCTTTTACAAATATTCTTTGTTTTAACATATACTTGATTAACAATATTTTATGAAAATATATATTTTATATAAAAAGGATCTCTAATGTAAAATATTCTTATTTAAAAGAACACCTGAATCGAAATGCGACTCAACCATTTACCATATAATTTGGATTATATGGATTTCGCACACATCATTATATGATAATAACAATATAATATGTGACGGCCGGGAATTTCGCTCGATCTGAAACAGTCGTTAAACCAATCTGGACCGTTCGAAACCCCTGACTGTTTGAGAACAGGACAAATCAGAACGCAGACGGAAGAACATTTCATTACTATTACAACAATTCCATCAGATACAAGAATATACAGAGTATAAATGAATAAATTACATTCGATAAATATCAGAGATTACAATAAATTACATAGCAGCGGAAAAACAATATAAAACACAACTGAAAGTAATGCACGGATACAGAGCTTTCCGAGCATCGTTCCAGCTGTAAATCAGGATCATGTGAATATAAATCTGCAAAACCAAAACTACTAGCTGCCCGTGCGGAAAATAGGGGCACCCAGAGTTTAGGTTAAAACAATAAACTCCAGGTCAGTCATGTGACTGGTGTGAGAACTAAAACAGTTATTTAAAGCTTTACTTTAAAAGAGAGTAATTCAAGGGACCACGCCGTACAACACGGAACGGGTTTCCTCCCAAGAATACCAGTGCATAGAATAAACAGCGCAATGCTTTTTCGAAAAATGAAGCTATTATAAGACCCAGGTCCCATCACACAATGCAACGCAAGCCGGAGAATAGGGTTTTCCCTTATAATAGCCAAACATGCTTGGTACGTTTAAAAACAAATCATTTGATATTATAATAAGTGTATAGTGTCAAAACAATTCAAATCATAAATATCAATCATAGGCGGCATGGGTACCATCTATCATGTCGCCATACTAGTTCTACAATTAAAGCCGTAATACACGTATTGGAAATTGGATTTCCGTCATGAGTCGAGGCAAGGGGCAAGCTCCTCTCCGCTTCAAGACACTCTAGCAAATGCCTCGGGACTACACACTCTGGGCAACCCCGGATTCGGCTGGGCCGGTCCTCACTTACGTTAGAGGATTAGTTATGCCTGAACACACGTTTCCCGGTTCTTACAGACCTATAATCGAGGCGCCTCATTCCAACAACCACAAAGGTGAAAAGTATATAAATGTCAGGGCTGGTAAGTCGCTAACACCACCAAAGCTAGAAAGAAACGTCGTGCTCTCCTAACGGTCTGTATCCCCTTTTTAACTCATACCGAGGTGTGAGGCTCGCGAATTCACGTTATACACAAAGCTGCCACGTACGTCGTGCCTTGACCATCAACCACAAGACTTTGCTTTTCCACAGAAGCCTTGATCTATGCAACTCAGCATGCCACACAGGCAATTCATGTCATGCGATTGATATCTATCGATATATAACCTCTAAGCTCGTATGTCTCAGAGAAGGGCGTTAAGCAAGAGAATAAATTCTCCGCCGCCAAACAGATATATATTTAACAGAAATCAGTCAACACAGAATAAAATACAATGTCAGACACACAATTCATTTACAAGTTCGTTCTGGGTCTGAACAAAACCGGAGGCACTTTCCTCGCATATCCATCGATCTCCAAGTACGTCTGGACGACCACCAACTGATTCCCTCATCTTGGGTGTACAGCCCAATCAAGATCATCAGTAATCACCCGAACGATGTGAAGACTTCCGGTCTTCAACCACCGTCTTCATCTTCGACATATCGTCGAATCGGTTATTCAGAATGGGTATAAACCCGGACTTTCCGAACAACCCGCGTATATTAAAAACAAATGTTACACAAACTCAACATACGCCTCATTCCAATTCATTAGTCACTATCCGTAAATCAGTAAGAGAGCAATTCCCCAAATATTAACCCCGAAGGCCGAAACCAACATCAGATCAATACCCAGGAAACCATTCTTCTTAACTAACCTTCAGCTAGTTTCTAATTTCACATTCTTAGGGAAAGGTTCCCATTAATTTTATCCAAGATAAATTCTTTAAGATTTATCCTTTTATCTTCCTTTGGATGTCATTTCAAACCAAATTATGGTTTTCCGAACTAGTCGAGATTAGCGAACCATACCGAAGTAATTATTTATTTTATTTCCCGATCCCAACCTATTCATCCCATGAAGCAAAACTGGTAATACTCCATATCTAACACCATAGTGTTGTCGGTAAAATTAATTACCATTTCACGTTCAAATCTAATTAAAGATTTAACTATCGCTTTGGAGCAAAACTGGTGATACTCCATTCTCGCTCATTTTCTGAATTCGATAATTTAAATTATCAATTCACGTTTCAATCTAATTGCAGATTCATTAAAACTCCTTTTACTGGGTTGAAGAACTAATGTTATTTAAAACATAGTTCACGACAAACCCAAATCATATTCTATTTATTATCAGGTTAAAGAACAGGTGTTATTTAAAACACTGTTCACGATAAACCCACAAATCAATTTTATTTTAAACCCATTTCAAATCCAATTTATTTATTTAAAAATAAACGGATTTAATTTTAGTTCAGAATTAGTTCATTTCGATAAAAATCTATTTTTATCTTTTCAAATATGGAGTTTTTCATCCCAATTTTTCCCAAATCATTCCTTATGATTTTACACAAATTATTGCTATTTTTAATAATTTTATCAAGGCCCGTACAGTCGATTTCCATCAACGGCCATCGAACTGCACTTACAGCGACCTTTTCTGAATTTGATTTGGACGTATCTCCAAATCCAACCGTTAGATTTCAAATTTCTAATGTTCGTTAGAAAGCTCTTTTCGATACGAACCCAACGGTTCCGATTTTAGGCGGATCCGACCGTCGAATCTCCCGTAATGTCCGTTTGAAATAAATGGTCGAAATTCAAGAACTGCCGCGGCGCGGCGCGTTCTATTCAGGCCATTATATAATATATATAATATATATTTCGTCGATTACTATTCAAAATGAATTTTATAAATAGTTTGAATTCGTTTCAAAAACAATTTCAACCTTTATTTCAAATTCAAATCAAAATTGAATTTTTCTATTATAAATCCTTTTTACTTTCATTTCTATTAGATTTCAATTCAAATCGATTTTCATTCGATTCGAATTCATTTTCTTTTCAATTCAATTCAATTCGAATTCGTTATATATTCACTTCAAATTCAATTTCTTTTCTATTCAAATCAAATTCCATTTCTATTCTATTCGAATCAAATTCAAATTTCATTTCAAAATATTCGATTCAATTCAAATTGGTTTTCTATTCGATTCAATTCAAATTTCATTTCAAAATATTCGATTTCGAAATCACTTTTCAATATTCATTTTAAAATGAATAAAATCGATATAAATATCGTTCACGTCAAAATGGCGTCAATCTAATCAACACGGCTTCATATATTTCTATTTTCAATTATTCTATTTCAAATATTTCTTATTATCAAAATATTTCTATTTCAAATATTTCTATTATCAAAATATTTCGTTCAACACATGACTAATCTCAACGGATGAGTACTGTCAACACATGAACCTTTATTTTATATTATTCTTTAATTTCTAAATTGGAATGAGGCCCAATCAATCACCATATAATGTTAATTATATGGATTTTTATACATCACACGTATATAATAGCGTTGAAAAATAATCAACCATCAACCAAAGTGCACTACACTGTATAAGCATCAAATATAGATATCTAACGCTTATAACAGCCTGTCAATCAATCGATCGGCATATTTAATCAATCAGGATGAGTGAACTTCAAATTTCATCCCAACACCCGTGTGGGGTTTCAAACAATCAAACACAGATTTTATTTGTGCAGTTGGGCGATGTGTAAAATTTATCGACCCAATCAATATCAGTCAAATCAGTGTATATAAACAAATCGTCCGATTTGTTTATAAATATTTATTTATTCACTTTAAAGTAAAAAATTATATTTTTAATGACCAAAATATTTTATTCAAACTATGAATATTCTATTCGGTTCATTTATTCAATAAAATGATATTTTTATTTCTTTAACATATTTTAGAAAATTTCGGCGGCATAACGACACGATACTAGAAACGGGACAAGGCCTAGCCTTATCCCCGGTCTAGTGAAGGCCCACGCTATTCACACATCAATCAAATCCATTCCATTTCACCAAACAATCAAATTTCAATCAAATAATCTAACTAATTTTTGCAATCAAACAAACATGTCCATGGTCTGTGGATGATTGTGTCGGGTGCTACTAAACACCGTCAGCATCCTAGTATATATATATAACTAGAAAAAGAAATTGAAGAGTGAGAAGTCCTCACCGATAGCTATCCAATACCACGACTCTTCATTTAGAGAAATCTTCATCGTTCTCGCCTTTTGTCACTTTCGTTGCCCGTATTCACTACATATATAAAAATCACATTTTTACTTCACTATTCAATATATAAAATTTGAATTTTTACTATGCTATTCAATATATAAAAATCGAATTTTTACTTCGCTATTCAATATATAAAAATCGAATTTTTACTTCGCTATTCAATATATAAAAATCGAATTTTTTACTTCGCTGTTCAATATATAAAAATCGAATTTTTACTTCGCTATTCAATATATAAAAATCGAATTTTTACTTCGCTATTCAATATATAAAAATCGAATTTTTACTTTGCTATATAGATAAAAATTATATTTTTACATCGCTATTCTATATAAAAATTCTATTTTTATCCTGTTATTCTTCATATAAAGATTTCGTCTTTTCAAATATAAAGATTTCGCCTTTTCTATTTTCAAAATTTGAACTTTCCTTTGTTAAAGGTTCAAACTTTCCTATATTAAAAATTCAAACTTTAACATCGTAATAATCAAATCCTTTATTCCATAAAAAAAATCATGACTTTAAACCCCTAAAAATTAGATCTTTATCACACTAAAAATCGAATCTTTATAAATTAAAAATCAGTTCTTTTTATCTCTTTTTATATAATAAAAATAAACTGATTTTTTTCCTATGTTATAAAATAGAAAAACTGATTCTTCTATATAATAAAAATCAGAATTCAAATCGTTCTTTTTATTTAAATAAACTAGGAAGGAAAAACTCACGTAATTAGGGTCTTGAGTGGTCTGAAACGTGGTGGCTCGACTGGAGGACCGCGGGGGGAACAAGAAGCGACACAGCAGGTTCAGAAGAGGGGGAAGTCGAGTTTGGGGCATCGGAGAAAAGGGGAAGTCGCCGGAGGGGGTGCGGGTCTAGGAGATGCGGTGGAGGTCTTGTGGCAGCGGGAGTTGCTAGGGTTCAGGCGGGTTTGGGTTGCGGTGGTTTTGGAAGCATGGGACTCGAAGAACGAAGGGGAGGAGAAGAAGGGGACGGAGAGGAAGTAGAGGAGGGGGGCGCTGCGCCTTCTGGCGGCGGCGACGATCGGGGAGGGGCGGCGGATCGATGGGCTAGGGCGTGGTTTTTTTTTTTCTTCATCTGAAATCGATTGAAGGGGGGCAGAGGGAAGATAAGGGTTTTATTTTTTTTATTTTTTTAATTATTTTATTATGAAAAAGTTGACTTTTACATACGACCTCTAAACGAGGCCCACCGCCTGTCGTCCATAGCTAATTACCCCCATTTCGAACACAATGGGATATGTATCGCAAGCTGATTTGATCGTTTCGATCAGTTTCCGTTAAAATCAACATATATCTCTATATATTGAATTTGAACGCGCATTTCAATTTACCGGGGTCACATACTAACTCGAAAAATTCCAGAAAAATATTTTCTAGCTTCGTATTGACGATACGGTCCTAACAAAACTAGTTTCGTCGAATTCTGAGACCGTTGGAAAAATGGCCATTTTCCAGTCGATTAAAATCAACTTAAACTGGTCAAACGCGTTTTCCTTTACCACGCTCACATATTGATTCGAAAAATTATGAAATTTGGAATATAGCAATAATTCGACATCACGGATCCAACAAAAGTGGTTTCGTCGAAATCCGAGGTCGTTTGCAAAATGTCTATTTTTAAGGGCCTGAATACCATAGCGACTATTCAGAATTTTCAACTGGACATATCTTTTGATTCCCGCTATGAAATTTTGATTTTTCAGATTCGTTGGAAAGAAATTCCCAATTAGATTCAACTATTTTTGGTTTCACTAAAATCCGGTTTGTTTTGCACCCGGTACATTCAATTGAAGTTTGAAATCGAATTATCGAACTACCGCGCCGTTTTCAATTCCTTTTATAATTATATATAATTATTTATATTCTAATGATGAAGTATATAATATATATACGTTCTATTTATATTCAAAATAAATTTATCGTTGATATTCTTTAAAATAATTTATTTTAAATATTCAAAATTCGCTAAAATTGCCAAAATAAAAATTTTAAACTGGCTCAGAATTTCCGGGTTATTACATAATCATCAAATCATCTATCTACATCCAAAGTGTAATTTCCGCTGTGTAAGCGTTAAAATTAAATAATAACGCTCATCGCAGCCTGCCGATCCAACGATCAACATACAACTGAATATTGGGATTCGTGTATGTAAATTTTCATCCCAAAACCCGTGTGGGGTTTTAACCAATAAATAATAAACTAATTCGTGCACTTGGGCGATGTGTGAAAATTATCGTCCCAATCACATAAATAAGTCGGGTAACTTGTGAATGGAAGTGTAATACACAATACATAATCATGCCAAGAAAATATCTCCTTTACATTATATGTAATTCTATTGCAATGAACGAATAAGAATAATAACTTTGTTTCTATTGATAATTTCTATTTCACTAGTTTAAACCCTAAACAAAAATGGTTATATTGTTCTGACAATTCTAATGCGACAAAAATGATAATTTTTGTTTCGACAAAATAAATATTTTGATTTAAGTAACATATCTTGACAAGTGTATATCTTGCCAAATATAAGATATATATATATATATATATATATATATATGTGTGTGTGTGTGTGTGTAAATTGCTTTAACTAATTCATTTTGACGAAATGAATATTTTGGTCCAAATAATCCATTTGGTCAAACAATAAAAATATGACTTTGTTTTGTCGACAAATCTATTTCGACAAACAAATAAGGGTGATGTGTTTGTTTAATCGACAATTTCAATTTATCAAAACATCTAAAGGTGATATATTTGTTTGGTCAAACTTATGTGCCAAAAATGGTCATGCTTGTTTTTAACTATTACAAGTTGGGAAAAGGGACCAATTTATTTTTATCAAGAATAAATTGTCAAAAGAGAATAATTGGTTTCAACTAATATAAATTGACAAAAGTGAATAATTGGTTTCAACAAATGTAAATTGATAAAAGTGAATATTTTGATATTAACTAGTATAAATTATCAAAAGTGTTTATTTCATTTTAACTAATCAATTTGACAAAATGACTCTTCTTATTTCATATAAAATTACAATAAGAATGCAACTCTAAAATCGGTTCTTTCTATTGTCCTCTAAATGACAATAAAAGGAAATATTCATTCTTACCATTTTTGCTACCACTAAAATGTAGTTTTTAAATCCTATCCTTTATTTATATCTGAAATTGTGAATAAAAGGGTAACTCTTAATTTTGAAAGTAAAATGAAACTTTCAATTCATGTTTTGTTTGCATTAAATAATGCAAATAAAAATACAACTTTAAAATGATGTTTTATTCATATCAAAAATGCAAACCACAAATGTAACTTATATTTTGATGTTTGGTTTGCATGTAGGATTCAAACAAAAATAAAATTTTTATTTAATGTTTTATTTGCAACAGGGAAAGCAAATAACAAATGTAACTTTTTATTTAAAAGTATATTTGAGTGAATGTGGAAGAACCTCATTTCCAATGTGTATTTACATCAGTGAATGTAAATAAAAGAAACAAATTTTATTTAAATGTGTATTTGCATTAGTGATTCCAAATAAAAGAACAACTTTGTTTTCAATATATATATTTGCATTTATGAATGCAAATGAAAGAACAATTTTAATTTCAATGGGTATTTGCATTTATGAATGCAAAGTAAATACAACTTCCATTTGTAAAGTTTATTTGCAGTAATTAATGCAAATAAAAGAACAAATTTCATTTTTAAAGTTTATTTCATTTCAAAGCATAATTTATTTCAAAAATATATTTTATTTCAAAGTATATTCTATTTCAAAGTATATTTGCATTTGTGAATGCAAATAAAAGAAGCAACATTTATTTCCAAGGTATATTTGCATTTGTGAATGCAAACAAAAGAATAGTTTTGTTTTCAAATTATATTTGCATTAGTGAATGTAAATAAGAGAACAAGATTTATTTTCAAGGTATATTTTTAACAAATTCTATTCAGTTTATAAAAATGTGTATATTTGTATTGGTGAATGTAGATAAAAAGATAGACTTTAGTTTCATTGAATATTTGCATTGATAAATGCAAATAAAAGAATAAACCTTAATTTCAATGCATATATGCATTGATAAATGCAAATAAAGGAATAAACTTTATTTTCAATATATGTATTTGCATTGGTGAGCGCAAATGAAAGAATAATTTGTTTCAATATATATTTGCATTGGTAAATGCAAATAAATAACAATTTCTATTTACTTTATATATTTGCATTGCTGAATGTAAATAAAAGAATAAATTTTGTTTTTAAAGTTTATTAGCATTATTAAATTCAAATAAAAGAATCAATTATATATTAAAATATATTTGCAGACAAAAATGTAACTTCTGAAAATAATTTCTTATTTACATATAAAATGCAAACAAAATTGATATTTCCAAAATATGTATTTTTATTTACATAAAAATGTAAACAAAAAGGTGGTTTCCAAATGTAACCTATAATTTACACATGCCATGTAAATGAAGTTTTATTTTACTACTATGTTTTTAATATCAACAATAAAATTTAGTATTTTATTGTTATTCCAATTCTATAACCTCTTATGTTTAGGGTAACAGTAAAAAGGAAATTTTTACTATAATTCATAAAGCGTGTTCTAAATGTAAACAAATAAAATAGGATTTTATTCGTTAGCCAAATTATGTTGTAATGAAACAAATGAAAATATATTCTATTTGTTGTTCATACTCTATTGTAAATAAACAAATAAAAATAATATTTTATTTGTCGTTCAAATCCTGTCCTAAAATAAACAAATAACAATAAGGTTTGTTTGTTGTTTAAATTCTATTGTAAGGTAAACAAATAAAAATCAGGTTTTATTTGTCGTTCAATTTCTATGGTAATATCAACAAATAAAAATGAGTTTTTATTCGTCGTTCCAATTCTATTGTAGTATCAACAAATGAAGACACGTTTATTTGTCGTTCAAATTTTATTGTAACATCAACAAATAAAAATAAATTTTTATTTGTCGTTCAAATTTCATTGTTCATGTCAAAATAATAAAAATAATATTTTAATCATTTAAAATAAATTAGAGCAACTAGATTACGATTTAAATCTGAATAAAATATGATTTAGATCTAATTTTAGACCTATTTCTCTAACCATAAATAAATTCGACAGTATATAAAATTCAATGCAGATCTAGCCTATCATGAACAACAAAACATACCACCAACAACAATCAATAATTCATCAACCACAGAACATTTCAGATCTGAATTAGTATTATAATACAATAATTTTTAACACGAGAAAAATAATTAAAAATAAATTAAATAATGAAAATTAGAGTTCTCACATTGTTTTGGCTGAAAATTCGTCTGTCTCGGTTTCAGCTCTGGTCTGCGCCATTGCGAAGATCTCGGAAAGACGAGTCCAACGCAACTTACAGTTCGTAAAACGGCCCTCGTATGAAAGAGTTATTGAATTTTAAAGATTGGATAAATTAAATATTAAATAAATAAATAATATTAAAATAATAACCTTCTTCCTCGTTCTATCACGTTACAGCCGAACCCATTCTTCATCGCCAATTCTCCTTGCACGCGCCAACCCGAGCACCTGGCCGCCGATCGAACACCATCACGACGAAGCCTGTCGTCCCACGCCCCAGCGCCGCCACCCTCGTGCGACTCGGTGGTCCCTAGACGCCCGACAACCACCGTGAACGGCGGCACTTTGTGCCCTAAATTTCACGAAATATGTGCACCAAAACCCAATCTTAACCGTATAGATTCGAAGCTCTCTGAATTCACTTCGATTTGATATATGGTTTGCCAATTTTCGTTGAACAGATTAAGAGAAATTAGCGTTTGAAATTGGAATGATTCTGGCCATTCAGGGAATAGGATGGCGGCTAGCCATTTTTAGGGTTTTATTTCAGATTTTATATATTATTTTATTATTTATTCATCGTAAAGCGTGTTATAAAGGTAGAATTGCGGGTTGTCTCCGAATTGGGCTTGCTTACTATCGATCTTAACGTGTTGAGGCCTTCTGAACGCAATGGGATAGGTCTCGGGGTCCAATACCGAAATCTGTAGAATATTTATTTAAAATTCCATTAAAAATTAATTAATTAAATATTGACCGTACATTTAAATATGCCGGGGCCACATATGACCTCAGAAAATTCCGAAAAAAAATATTTTTAGCTTTCTTATGACGTTTCGGTTCTAACAAGATTAATTTCGTCGAATACTGAGACTGTTTGAAAAATGGCTATTTTCAAGTCGTTTAAATTTGACTGAAATAGTCAAAACACATCTTCTTTTTCCACGCTCACATATTAATTCGAAAAATTATGAAAATTGAAACTTAGTAATAATTCGACATTCCGGTTCCAACAAAAGTGATTTCGTCAAAAACGGAGGTCGTTTGAAAAATGACTATTTTCAAGGGCTATATATTTAATATTAAAAATACATTTTTAAACAAATAATTTTTGAAACTCAAAATATATAAGTGTTTATACTTTTTAAATGCAGAAACATTATTCCAGACTCAATAGAAGTGGTTTCGAGTCCAAATTACTTCATATGTGAAATGTAGCCCTTCCGGCCATATATATTATATATATAAATTCTACAACGACCTTTCTAAATTTTGAATTGGCCATAACTTTTGATTTCCGCTATGAAATTTCAATTTTTCAGATTCGTTAGAAAGATATGATTAAACAGATTTAAATATTTCTGGTTTCACTCAATTCTGATTTATTCTGAATCCTGTACATCCAGTTAAAGTTCAAAATTAAAATTTTAAAACTACCGCGCCATTTCTAACTCCTTTTATCTTTAAATTAATTTATTCGTTTTAACTTCGATTAAAATAAATTCTAGCCATTATTATTTAAAATAAATCACTTTACATTCCCAAAATTCATTAAAAATTTCTAAAATAAAAATATTTAAATTGGTTCAGAATTTGCGGGTTATTACAATCTCCCCCACTTAAAATCTTTTCGTCCTCGAAAAGGAATGAAGCTAAAGTTGTTTATTTAACTAATATAATTTTCATTCTTTAATTGTTTAATCATTTTATTAGTTGAACTCATATTCACACAACAGAATCATTAATCAATTAGTTGATTAAATTTTCAAAAATATAAATTTTATATATTCAAAATCATATTTTCTAAAATCGAATTATATATATAATAACAAGTACGTTAATTATAAATTTCCCACTCTGACTCATTCTAGTGCATTGCTAACCCCATCTCTAATGAGTATTCTCATTATAGGATAATGCTGATCCTATCTCTAATGAGTATTCTAATTGGATATTACTAATCCAACCTCTGATGAGTTTTCAGTTTACTTCTAATGAGTTGTACCCCAAAGATTTGAGCTAACCAAAGCTCTGATACCAGCTGTAACAACCCGGATTTTGCCCGACCCCAATCGATCGCAAGATCGATCAAGACCGTTCAAAACCCGCATATGTTAACTTTGGGCATACAACACATTAGGACAACAACACAGACTTTTATAACATCAATAATAAATGTTACATCAGAGTACAGAATATATCAGAGTACATCGGAATAAAATTACAGCGGAAGATAAAATACAATAGATTAATACATTGCAGCGGAACTAATCTCAGCGGAAGGCCATCAATATTCTGGAAACATCTTCAGGCTTCAATCCAGGATCCTGCTTAACTATATCTGCAAAAAAAGCTACTCGACTGCCCGTGTGGAAAGAGGGCACCCGAGTTTGCAAAGTGAAACAAACTATAGGTCAGTCGTGGGATTGGTGTGAGAAATCTTAACTTAACTTATCTAATAAGTAGGCTAATCAAAGGACCACGCCGCTAACGCGGAACGGGTTTACTCCATTGGATTTCCAGTGCATAAATAAAGTAAATCGTCAAATAACTCAATGCTTTTTAGAAAAATGAAACCATTCTAAAACCTAGGTCCCATCACACAATGCAACGTAAACCGGAGGATAGAGTTTTACCTTATAATGGTCAAAAGATGCTTGATACGTAAAAACGATATTATTATTAGTGTGTGTACATATATATTTAAAACATTCAAATATAATATCAATCCTAGACGGCATAGCTACCATCTACTATGTCGCCATACTAGTTATAGAATCAAAACCGCAAGGGCGTATTGGAAATTGGGTTTCCATCATGAGTCAAGGCTAGGGAGTAACTCCTGACCTATTCGAGACACTCTAGCAATGTCTCAGGATTCGGACGCTGGCGAACCCTTGGATACAGCAGGGACGGTCCACAAATACTTTAGTGGATTAGTTATGCATGAACACACGCTCCCCGATCCTATTGGACCTACAAATCAGCCATGGGCGACCGATAAGAATAAACCGAGGCCTCGCAAAATTCCAACAACCACATAAGCAAATGTCAGCCAGTTTAAGCACCGACACCACTTCTAGCTAGAAAGAAACATGTGCACTCCCTGCGTTCCCTTCTCCCGTTTTAGACTCAACCAGTGTGTGAGGCTCGCGAAGTCACGATAAACACAAAGCTATGCCTAAATAGACTGTGCTTTGGTCATCAACCACAAGGCCTGCTTTTCAACAAAGCCTTGATCATTTGCATCTTAGCATGTCACATTGTCAGACCCTACCATATTTTTGATCATCTACCAATATATATATATATATATATATATATATATAACCTCTAAGCTCATACGTCTTAGAGAAGGGTGATAAGTAAAGAATAAATTCTTTACCACCAAACAGAAGTATATAATCAGTAGCGTTCAACAAATACAGTAGAAAGGAATACAATGTCAGACACACAATCCATTTACAAGTCCGCTCTGGGTCTGAGAGAAACAACGTGTCCGTCGATCTCCAAATGCGTTTGGACGATCATTACTAAATACCTTGCCTTGGAAGGCCAATCCCAATTCAAGATACCAGTCATCATCATCCCAACGATGTGAAAACCTTCGGTCTTCAATCACGGTCTTCATCTTCGACTCTTGATCGTCGTGATGATTATTCAGAATGGGTTAAACCCGGTCTTTCTGAATAACTCGCGTATTTTGTGATTAGAAAGCAAATATTGGAAAATCACACATTACGCCACATTCCAACTCCGAGTATTCTTTTAATAAGATATTCATATTAGAAGATTCTCATTAATTTTATCAAAGATAAACTCTGAAAATAAAATCTTAAATCTTCCTTAAAAGATTTATTAAAACTCCAGTTTTGATTTGATATCAAAAATCATTATTACAAAATCATTTATTTTAATGAATAAATCTTGTCTTAAACAGTTTAAAGAACTAGTGTCCTTTAAAACACAGTTCACGACAAACCCACAAATCAATTTCCAAAATATGGAATTTCATAGAAATCAATTCAATACATAATCGATATAAATTTCTGTATCAAACTAATAATATAAATGGAATAATGGCAAAGCCTCTTAAATTCCATATATAATATCAGTCTTCTTTTACGGAAGCCCATTTCGATTATTACCAATCGAATTTCCACTTAATTCCAATTTAATATATTAAATTAGAAAACTTGATTTTTAGAAAATGCCTCTTTTAAATCTATAAAATAGATTTATAAATTCCAAATAATAATTTCAATGTAAATTGGATTAATGGACAAATGTCGTTTAAAACACCGTCCACGATAAATCCACTTCACATCTCAATTTATTTTATATCACAAAATATAATTGCAAATCCTAATAATCTTTTAAAAACATATTTTAAGATAATCATTAAAAATATTCTTTATATAAAAGATTCTAAATGGGAGGTTTTCTTTATATTACAAATTTTTATCTTTTACAAATATTCTTTGTTTTAACATATACTTGATTAACAATATTTTATGAAAATATATATTTTATATAAAAAGGATCTCTAATGTAAAATATTCTTATTTAAAAGAACACCTAAATCGAAATGCGACTTAACCATTTACCATATAATTTGGATTATATGGATTTCACACACATCATATATATGATAATAACAGTATAATCATCAAATCATCCATCTACATCGAAAGTGTAATTTCCACTGTGTAAGCGTTAAAATTAAATAATAACGCTCATCACAGCTTGTCGATCCAACGATCAACATACAACTGAATATTGGGATTAGTGTATGTAAATTTTCATCCCAACAGCCGTGTGGGGTTTCAACCAATAAATAAATAATAAACTAATTCGTGCACTTGGGCGATATGTGAAAATTATCGTCCCAATCACATAAACAAGTCGGGTAACTTGTGAATGGAAGTGTAATACACAATACATAATCATGCCAAGAAAATGTCTCCTTTATATTATATGTAATTCTATTGCAATGAACGAATAAGAATAATAACTTGTCTCTATTGATAATTTCTATTTCGCTAGTTTAAACCCTAAACAAAAATGGTTATATTGTTCTGACAATTCTAATGCGATAAAAATGATAATTTTTGTTTCGACAAAATAAATATTTTGATTTAACTAACCTATCTTGACAAGTATATATCTTGCCAAACATAAGATATATATATATATATACATCTATATGTAAATTGCTTTAACTAATTCATTTTGACAAAATGAATATTTTGGTCCAATTAATCTATTTGGTCAAACAATAAAAATATGACTTTGTTTTGTCGATAAATCTATTTCGACAAACAAATAAGGGTGATGTGTTTGTTTAATCGACAATTTCAATTTATCAAAACATCTAAAGGTGATATATTTGTTTGGTCAAACTTATGTGCCAAAAATGATCATGCTTGTTTTTAACTATTACAAGTTGGGAAAAGGGACCAATTTATTTTTATCAAGAATAAATTGTCAAAAGAGAATAATTGGTTTCAACTAATATAAATTGAAAAAGGGGAATAATTGGTTTCAACAAAAGTAAAATGATAAAAGTGAATATTTTGATATTAACTAGTATAAATTGTCAAAAGTGTTTATTTCATTTTAACTAATCAATTTGACAAAATGACTCTTCTTATTTCATATAAAATCACAATAAGAATGCAACTCAAAAATCGGTTCTTTCTATTGTCCTCTAAATGACAATAAAAGGAAATATTCATTCTTACCATTTTTGCTACCACTAAAATGTAACTAAAATGTAGTTTTTAAATCCTATCCTTTATTTATATCTGAAATTGTGAATAAAAGGGTAACTCTTAATTTTGAAAGTAAAATGAAACTTTCAATTCATGTTTTGTTTGCATTAAAGAATGCAAATAAAAATACAACTTTAAAACGATGTTTTATTCATATCAAAAATGCAAATCACAAATGTAACTTATATTTTGATGTTTGGTTTGCATGTAGGATTGCAAACAAAAATGAAACTTTTATTAAATGTTTTATTTGCAACAGGGAAAGCAAATAACAAATGTAACTTTTTATTTAAAAGTATATTTGAGTGAATGTGGAAGAACCTCATTTCCAATGTGTATTTACATTAGTGAATGTAAATAAAAGAAACCAATTTTATTTAAATGTGTATTTGCATTAGTGATTCCAAATAAAAGAACAACTTTGTTTTCAATATATATATTTGCATTTATGAATGCAAATGAAAGAACAATTTTAATTTCAATGGGTATTTGCATTTATGAATGCAAAGTAAATACAACTTCCATTTGTAAATTTTATTTGCAGTAATTAATGCAAATAAAAGAATAAATTTCATTTTAAAAGTTTATTTCATTTCAAAGCATAATTTATTTCAAAAATATATTTTATTTTAAAGTATATTCTATTTCAAAGTATATTTGCATTTGTGAATGCAAATAAAAGAAGCAACATTTATTTCCAATGTATATTTGCATTTGTGAATGCAAACAAAAGAATAGTTTTGTTTTCAAATTATATTTAGTGAAAGTAAATAAGAGAACAAAATTTATTTTCAAGGTATATTTTTAACAAATTCTATTCAATGTATAAAAATGTGTATATTTGTATTGGTGAATGTAGATAAAAAGATAGACTTTAGTTTCATTGAATATTTGCATTGATAAATGCAAGTAAAAGAATAAACCTTAATTTCAATGCATATATGCATTGATAAATGCAAATAAAGGAATAAACTTTATTTTCAATATATGTATTTGCATTGGTGAGCGCAAATGAAAGAATAATTTGTTTCAATATATATTTGCATTGGTAAATGCAAATAAAGAACAATTTCTATTTACTATATATATTTGCATTGCTGAACGTAAATAAAAGAATAAATTTTGTTTTTAAAGTTTATTAGCATTATTAAATTCAAATAAAAGAATCAATTATATATTAAAATATATTTGCAGACAAAAACGTAACTTCTGAAAATAATATCTTATTTACATATAAAATGTAAACAAAATTGTGATTTCCAAAATATGTATTTTTATTTACATAAAAATGTAAACAAAAAGGTGGTTTCCAAATGTAACCTATAATTTACACATGCCATGTAAATGAAGTTTTATTTTACTACTATGTTTTTAATATCAACAATAAAATTTAGTATTTTATTGTTATTCCAATTCTATAACTTCTTATGTTTAGGGTAACAGTAAAAAGGAATTTTTTACTATAATTCATAAACCGTGTTCTAAATGTAAACAAATAAAATAGGATTTTATTCGTTAGCCAAATTATGTTGTAATGAAACAAATGAAAATATATTCTATTTGTTGTTCATATTCTATTGTAAATAAACAAATAAAAATAATATTTTATTTGTCGTTCAAACCCTGTCCTAAAATTAACAAATAACAATAAGGTTTATTTGTTGTTTAAATTCCATTGTAAGGTAAACAAATAAAAATCAGGTTTTATTTTTCGTTCAATTTCTATGGTAATATCAACAAATAAAAATGAGTTTTTATTCGTCGTTCCAATTCTATTGTAGTATCAACAAATGAAGATACGTTTATTTGTCATTCAAATTTTATTGTAACATCAACAAATAAAAATAAATTTTTATTTGTCGTTCAAATTTAATTGTTCATTTCAGAATAATAAAAATAATAATTTAAAATAAATTAGAGCAACTAGATTACGATTTAAATCTGAATAAAATATGATTTAGATCTAATTCTCTAACCACAAATAAATTCGATAGTATATAAAATTCAATGCAGATCTAGCCTATCATGAACAACAAAACATACCACCAACAACAATCAACAATTCATCAACCACAGAACATTTCAGATCTGAATTAGTATTATAATACAATAATTTTTTGACACGACCCGAACTTCCCCGTGAAGGAAAGCACGGATGGCGTTGAGGACAAGACAAAATAGAACGCAGACGGAAGAACATTTAATTGCTATTACAACAAATCCATCAGATACAAGAATATACAGAGTATAATTGAATAAATTACATTCGATAAATATCAAAGATTACAATAAATTACATAGCAGCGAAAAAAACGATATAAAACACCACTGAAAGTAATACACGGATACAGAGCTTTCCGAGCATCGTCCCAGCTGTAAATCAGGATCTTGTGAATATAAATCTGCAAAACCAAAACTACTAGCTGCCCGTGTAGAAAATAGGGGCACCCAGAGTTTAGGTTAAAACAATAAACTCCAGGTCAGTCATGTGACTGGTGTGAGAACTAAAACAGTTATTTAAAACTTGACTTTAAAAGAGAGTAATTCATGGGACCACGCTATATAACACGGAACGGGTTTCCTCCCAAGAATACCAGTGCATAAAGAAAACAACGCAATGCTTTTTCGAAAAATGAAGCTATTACAAGACCCAGGTCCTATCACACAATGCAACGCAAGCCGGAGGATAGGGTTTTCCCTTATAATAGCCAAAAATGCTTGGTACGTTTAAAACAAATCATTTGATACTATAATAAGTGTATAGTGTCAAAACAATTTCAATCATAAGTATAAATCACAGACGGCATGGGTACCATATATCATGTCGCCATACTAGTTCTACAATTAAAACCGCAATATCACGTATTGGAAATTGGATTTCCGTCATGAGTCGAGGCAAGGGGCAAGCTCCTCTCCGCTTTCGAGACACTCTAGCAAATGCCTCAGGACTACACACTCTGGGTAACCCTGGATGCTTCAGGGCCGGTCCTCTCTTACGTTTGAGGATTGGCAATTCCTGAACACACGTTTCCCGGTCCTTACAGACCTAAAATCGAGGTGCCTCATCCAACAACCACATAGGTGAAAAGTATATAAATGTCAGGGCTGGTAAGTCACTGACACCACCAAAGCTAGAAAGAAACGTCGTGCTCTCCCTGCAGTCCGTATCCCATTTTTGACTCATACCGAGGTGTGAGGCTCGCGAATTCACGCTATACACAAAGCTGCCACATAGGCCGTGCTTTGATCATCAACCACAAGACTTTGCTTTTCAACAGAAGCCTTGATCCATGCCACTCAGCGTGCCACACAGGCAATTCATGCCATGCGATTGATATCTATCGATATATAACCTCTAAGCTCGTATGTCTCAGAGAAGGGCGTTAAGCAAGAGAATAAATTCTCCGCCGCCAAACAGATATATATCTAACGAAAATCAATCAACACAGAATAAAATCCAATGTCAGACACACAATCCATTTACAAGTTCGTTCTGGGTCTGAACGAAACCGGAGGCACTTTCCCCGCATATCCATCCATCTCCAAGTACGTCTGGACGACAACCAACTGATTCCCTCATCTTGGGTGTACCGCCCAATCAAGATCATCAGTAATCACCCAGACGATGTGAAGACTTCCGGTCTTCAACCACCGTCTTCATCTTCGACATATCGTCGAATCGGTTATTCAGAATGGGTATAAACCCGGCCTTTCCGAACAACCCGCGTATATTAAAATCAAATGTTACACAAACACAACATACGCCTCATTCCAATTCATTAGTCACTAACCGTAAATCAAAAAGAGAACAATTTCCCAAATATTAACCCCGAAGGCCGAAACCAACATCAGATCAATATCTAGGAAACCATTCTCCTTAACTAACCTACAGCTAGTTTCTAAATTCCACATTCTTAGGGAAAGGTTCCCATTAATTTTATCCAAGATAAATTCTTTAAAATTTTACCCTTTAATCTTCCTTTGGATGTCGTTTCAAACCAAATTATGGTTTTCTAAACTAGTCGAGATTAGGGAACCACACCGAAGTAATTATTTATTTTATTTCCCAATCCCAACCTATTCATCCCATGAAGCAAAACTGGTAATACTCCACATCTAACACCACACTGTTATCGGTAAAATTAATTACCATTTCTCGTTCAAATCTGATTAAAGATTTAACTATCGCTTTGGAGCAAAACTGGTGATACTCCACCCTCGCTCACTTTCTAAATTTGATAATTTAAATTATCAATTCACATTTCAATTTAACTGCAGATTCAATAAAACTCCTTTACTGTGTTAAAGAACAAGCGTCATTTAAAACACAGTTCACGGTAAACCCAAATCACATTCTATTTATTATCGGGTTAAAGAACTAGTGTTATTTAAAACACAGTTCACGATAAATCCATGAATCAGTTCTATTTAACCCCATTTCAAATCCAATTTATTTATTTAAAAATAAATGGGTTTTAATTTTAGTTCAAACTAGTTTATTTCGATAAAAAAAATCTATTTTTATCTTTTCAAATATGGAGTTTTCATCCCAATTTTTTCCAAATCATTTCTTATGATTTTACACAAATTATCAATATTTTTAATAATTTTATCAAGGCCCGTACAGTCGATTTCCATCAACGGCCATCGAACTGCACTTACAGCGACCTTTTCCAAATTTGATTTGGACGTATCTCCAAATCCATCCGTTAGATTTCAAATTTCTAATATTCGTTAGAAAGCTCTTTTCGATACGAACCTAACGGTTCCGGTTTTAGGAGAATCCGACGGTCGGATCTCCCGTAATGTCCGTTCGAAGTTAATGGTCGAAATTCGCGAACTGCCGCGACACGGCTCGTTCTATTCAGGCCATTATATCATATATAAAATATATCTGTGAAGACCCGTAACTTCCCCGTAAAGGAAAGCGTCGGATAGTTCGAGAACAAGCCACAACAGAACGCATACAGAAGAACATTTCATTGTATATTACAACAATGCATCAGATTACAAGAATATACAAAGTAAAAATGAATAAATATTACACAGAAATATCAGAGATTTAAATTACATTTAAATACATCGCAGCGGAAAATAATACAATACACAACTAGAAAGAGATATACGGATACAAAGCTTTCCGGATATCGTTCCAGCTGTAAACCAGGATCCTGTGAATATAAATCTGCAAAACCAAGACTACTAGCTGCCCGTGTCAAAATAGGGGCACCCAGAGTTTAGGTTAAAACAATAAACTCCAGGTCAGTTATGTGACTGGTGTGATAACTAAAACAGTTAATCTTTATTTTTAAAGTTAGGCAAATCAAGGGACCACGCCGTATAACACGGAACGGGTTTCCTCCCAAGAATACCAGTGCATAAAACAAACAGCGCAATGCTAAATAAAGAAAAATGAAGCTGTTATAAGACCCAGGTCCCATCACATAATGCAACGCAGCCGAGGATAGGGTTTTCCCTTATAACAGCCAAAGAATGCTTGATACGTTTAAAACAAATCATTTGATACTATTATAAGTGCATAGTGTATAAAACAACTTCAAATCATAAGTATCAATCATAGGCGGCATGAATGCCCCATAACACTATGTCGCCATATATAAGTTTACAATCAAAACCGCAAGACGTCGTATTGGAAGTTGGGTTATCATTTATGGTATGAACCGAGGCTAGGGGCAAGATCCTCACTGATTCGAGACTGCCTAGCCCGAGTCTCAGGCAAGCGCGCAGGCAAGCCTTGGAGCGACAGGGCCGGTCCACCGATGTGGATTATTATACCTGAGCACTACGTTTCGCCGCCCTTTGGGGCGTAAGCGAGCCAACTAAATGACTCCATCGGTTCGAGAACGACCGATCAATCTGAGGCGCCTCGCAACAGCAACAACCACATAAGTCAAACTCGCCAGGGCGTGTAAAACCACTGACGCCACTTTTAGCTAGGAGGAAACGTAGGCCCTCCCTGAGGTCCGTCTCCCGTTTTTGGCTCATACCGGGTGTGAAACTCGCGAATCAACGTTACACAAAGCTACGCCACAAAGGCCGTGCTTCGATCATCAACCACAAGACTTTGCTTTTCAACAGAAGCCTTGCTCATTTGCATCTTAGCATGCCACACAGGCAATTCACTCCATGCGATTGATATCCATCAATATATATCCCCTGAGCTCGTACGTCTCATAGAAGGGCGTTAAGCAAGAGAATAAATTCTCCGCCGCCAAACAGATATATATTTAATAGAGATCAATCACACGGACTAAAATCCAATGTCAGACACACAGTCCATTTACAAGTCCGTTCTGGGTCTGAACGAAACCGGAGGCACCTAGTACCCCGCATATCCATCGATCTCCAAGTACGTCTGGACGATCACTAACTGTTTCCATCTTCTTGGGTGTACAGCCCAATCAAGATCATCAGTAATTACCCAAACGACGTGAAGACCTCCGGTCTTCGACCATCGTCTTCATCTTCGACTTATCGTCGTATCAGTTATTCAGAATGGGATAAACCCGGTCTTTCCGAATAACTCGCGTATATTTTAAATAAGTGTTACACAAACACAACATACGCCTCCTTCCAATTCATCAGTCACTAACCGTAAATTAATCAAGAGAATAATTCCCCAAATATTAACCCCGAAGGCTGAAACCAACATCAGATCAATATCCAGAAAACCATTCTGCTTGGCTAATCAACAGTTAGTTTCTAAATTTCACATTCATAGGGAAAGGCCCCCATTAATTTTATCCAAGATAAATTCCTTGAATTTATTCTTTATTCTGTTTTTGAATCTCAATTCAAACTAGTCGGGATTAGCGAACCTTACCGAAGTAATCATTTATTTTAATTTCCCCATCCCAACCTATTCATCCCATGAAGTAAAACTGGTGATACTTCATATCTAACACCACAGTGTTATCGGTAAATTCAATTACCATTTCACGTTCAAATCTAATTAAAGATTTAACTATCGCCTGGAGCAAAACTGGTGATACTCCATTTTCGATCATTTCAATCTAATTAAAGATTCATTAAAACTCCACTTAGTTTTAATCTTCGACTGGGTTAAAGAATCAGTGTCATTTAAAACACGGTTCACGATAAACCCAAAATCACATTCATTAATTATCGGGTTAAAGAACGAGTGTTGTTTAAAAACACTGTTCACGATAAACCCAAAAATCAATATCAATTCAATTCCAATTAAACATTATTTAATCGGTACACTTCGTTAAATCTAAATAAAAAGATTTAATCTTTTCTCAACTGGGTTCAAGAACAGTGTTAGTGAAGACACCATTCACGACAAACCCAAATCACATTTGATATTCAATAAAAGGCTCTGAATAGAAAATATATCGGCTTACATTCAATATCAAATTCTTCGATTAATAAATGTCGTATTGGAAATAATGATATAAATATATCTTTCAAATTTCCATAACAATATCTGTATAATCACAAAATCCAACATCGAAATATTCCGAAGACAATTTCGATTCAAATCCACTCCAATGCAATCATTGGAAATTTTGGTTATTTTCAAAACCATTTCAAATTCAATTTATTTATTTAAAAATAAATAGAATTATAATTCTAGTTCAAAACTAGTTCATTTCGATAAAAATCTATTTTTATCTTTTCAAATATGGAGTTTTTCATCCCAATTCTTTCTAAATCATTTCTTATGATTTTACATAAATTATTACTATTTTTAATAATTTTATCAAGGCCCGTACAGTCGATTTCCAACAATGGCCATCGAACTACACTTACAGCGACCTTTTTCGAATTTGATTTGGACGTATCTCCAAATCCAACCATTAGATTTTGAATTTCTAATATTCGTTAGAAAGCTCTTTTCGATACGAACCCAACGGTTCCGGTTTTAGGAGAATCCGACGGTCGGATCTCCCGTAATGTCCGTTTGAAATAAATGGTCGAAATTCACGAACTGCCGCGGCGCGGCGCGTTCTATTCAGGCCATTATATTATATATATAATATATACTTCGTCGATTTCTATTTAAAACGAATTATATAAATAGTTTTAAATTCGTTTCAAAAGTAATTTCAACTTCCTTTTCAATTCAAATCAAATTGGAATTCTTCTTTATAAATTCGTTTTAAAATTCATTTCTATTCAATTCAAATTTCAATTCAATTTGAATTCGTTTCAATTCGGTTTCAATTCAATTTTAATTCATTTTCAATTCAATTCATTTCGAAATCGTTTTCAATTCAATTCATTTCGAAATCGTTTTCAATTCAATTCATTTCGAAATCGTTTTCAATTCAATTCATTTCGAAATCGTTTTCAATTTAATTCATTTCGAAATCGTTTTCAATTCAATTCATTTCGAAATCGTTTTCAATTCAATTCATTTCGAAATCGTTTTCAATTCAATTCATTTCGAAATCGTTTTCAATTCAATTCATTTCGAAATCGTTATATATCGATATAAATATCGTTCACGTCAAAATGGCGTCAAACTAATCAACACGGCTTCATAAATTTCTATTTTCAAATATTCTATTTCAAATATTTCTTTTTCAAAATAGTTGTTATTATCAAAATATTTCGTTCAACACATGACCAATCTCAATGGATGAGTACTGTCAACACATGAACTTTTATTTTATATCGATAAAGATGTAAATTTTATTACTAAAATATTTCGTTCAACACATGACCAATCTCAATGGATGAGTACTGTCAACACATGAACTTTTATTTTATATTGTTCTTTATTTTTCAAATTGGAATGAGGCCCAATCAATTACCATATAATGTTAATTATATGGATTTTCATACAACACATTATAATAGCATTGAAAAATAATCAACCATCAACCAAAGTGCACTACATTGTATAAGCATCAAATATAGATATCTAATGCTTATAACAGCCTGTCAATCAATCGATCGACATATTTAATCAATCAGGATGAGTGAACTTCAAATTTCATCCCAACACCTGTGTAGGGTTTCAAACAATCAAACACAGATTTTATTTGTGCAGTTGGGCGATGTGTAAAATTTATTGTCCCAATCAATATCAGTCAAATCAGTGTATATAAACAAATTGGCCGATTTGTTTATAAATATTTATTTATTCACTTTCACGTTAAAAATTATATTTTTAACGATAAAACATTTTATTCAACCTATGAATATTCTATTTGGTTCATTTATTCAATAAAATGATATTTTTATTTTTCTAACATATTTTAGAAAATTTCGGCGGCATAACGGCACGATACTAGAAACGGGACGAGGCCTAGCCTTATCCCCGGTCCAGTGAAGGCCCACACCATTCACACATCATCAAATCAATTCATTTCACCACACAATTCAATTTCAATCAAATAATCTAACTAATTTTTGCAATCAAACAAACAAGTCCATGGTCTGTGGACGATTGTGTCGGGTGCTACTAAGCACCGTCTGCATCCTAGTTGTAACGACCCGTGTTTTTGCCCGTTAAATATTTAATTTAATTTATTTATTTTAAATATTATATCGGGAATATTAATGGAATTTAATATTTAATTCGTTATTCAAACGAAGTTGAACGTTATAATTTATATATAATATAAATTCGAGCTTGAAAATGGCGTGCAGTTCGTAAATTGGAGTTTTGAACTTCAACTGAGAATACAGGATTCGATATAAGTCGGATTTCTGTGAAACAAGAAACGTTGGGAGCGTGTTGACGATAATTTTCATATGAAATAGGAAAATTTAGACTTTTGTGGTACAGTTTGAAAGTTATGGTCAAATCAAATTTTGGAAAAAACGCTGTGGAAATCGTTATCGGCCGTTAAAATAGCCGTTTTGCAAACGGACTCTGTTTTCGTTGAAATTAGTTTCATTGGGACCGTATCGCTAAATTATTGTCAGAAAGTCAAACGACGTGGCAAACAGATGTCGTATGTGACCACAGCAACCGTAAACGCCCGTTCAAATTCTATAGCGCGCATTCAAATAAATATAAGGAGTATCTAGGCGTAACTTGAGCAGACGATCGAATTAGGCCACGGAACCAGTTCCGTTGAGTTCGTATCGTTGATTAGAGTCAGGATAGGTATATAGTTCGTTATTTTTAGAGATCGAGAAATTTGGCGTTAAAAAGGGTAGGGCGGTTCGAGGTAAAAACAGCCTATCGGGCAAATAGTCTCAGAATGCGACGAAACTAGTGTCGTTGGGTTCGTATCGAAAAGTTATTGCAAGATATCATGGTTTCAAGTTGATTCGATTTAGCTGGTGGTCGTGGTAAATTAAAAAGCGTGTTTATTTCTGGTTTTATAAGGGAATTTTTTTCAAACGAAGTCGGATTTCGACGAAACTTGTCCCATTGGGTCCGGAATACCGTTTTACATCGAGAATAGTTTTTTTATCAGTAAACAGGAATCATTTGTAGTGGTTTTAATCAACTACTTTAGCCGTAAGTTTCGTAAAAAAATAAAAATAATATAATATTGGTCCAACCCACTATATATACATCCCACTAAAGCCAGTACCCTAATTCTTCGTTCAACCATATATGCGCCGCCACCTTAATAAACAAACGAATTGTATCTTCCATTCTTTCTTCTCCGATCTCCACAAATCCACTCGTTAATTTCCTAAACTATATAATACAAAAATGATCAGCTTGAGGAAATCCGTCAATCCAACGGTTGTGATCATCAGTGGCGTCCGCTGGTGGCCGGAATATCATCAGGAAGGCGCTGACTTTGGTCGAGATTTCTGGGATGGAGGAGCAGCCGAACAGGATGGGAATCAGGGTGAAGCTTGAGGGGACGTAGGCGTTTGGATTGGTGGAGGTGGATCGTTCGCTAGCGGTCTGGAGGAGGAACCGTGGTGGGGGATTGTATTGGAAATTTGGTGCGGTGGCCTTGTATGGGATGGTTGCATTGGGTAGTAAATGGGGCAGGATGGGATGAATTACAAAGGGAACAAAAGGGTTTGAACGTTTATAAAGGAGGGGTTGTAGTTGGAGTTGTGGAGCGTGATGTTTGGATAAGGAAGCAAATGATGGGTGGGCGTATGTTTATTCTAGACAAGGAAGGGGGCAGGGTTCTTTGATGGAAGCGGTGCTTTATGGAGCTGGAGTGTGGTTCCGTATGTTCAAAAGTGAAGAAAGAAAACGATGGTATCAGGAATCATGGAATGAAAAACCAAGGACCAAGTCAACGTAGTGGAACCGGGAACGAACGTGAATGCAAGGAAGAAACGCAGTACAAATGCGTGGCAACATGAGTCTTCAGGAATCCAATTAGCTTGGGCCGAATTCTTCCATTTCAAAAGTAATTAACTAGGCCTAATTGCTGACTAAACAATATAATAATTAGTTTTAATAATTTGATTAAATTAATTAGGTACTAATTTAGTTAGTTATTAAGTTAAATATTGAAAACATATAGAAATCCGGTAATCGAGTTAATTAGGGTTTAAATTTGTTAAATTATAATTAGATTAAGGGTTTAATTAATACCTAAGCTAATTAATTATTTATCTGAGTTTAATTAGAGTTAATTAATTTGGTTTAATTAAGGTAAATAAATAGTTAGTTAAGTAAGTTAATAGTCAGTTAATTAATAGTTAACTAGTTTAATTAAAGGATTTTATTTAAGATAGTTATAACTCATACATTTCTCAACAGAATCCGACGAACCATATACCGACGGGATTGTTTTGGCGAGCCTAATATTCTGGAACTAACCTGGACCGGGTTGAAGGCGACAAGATTTTTAGTTGAATTTAACGACTGTTGAATTTAACTAAAAAGCGAACCATTCAACGGTGGATCAAAACAAGGTGAGTTAAACTCACTCAGTTACCCTTTTTATATTTTATTTAAATTGGGGTATTTTTATTTTGTGTGTTATGCTTGCCAATGGTTGACTGCTTTGCTAGTTATCTATTTAACTGTTGATTTAACCGATGAAATTAAACAGTGTTTAATTTCAGTGGAATACCAAATCGTTATTTTAACGATTGGACCCAACGGAGGTAACTCACCCTGTTGGTTACGTTTATTTATAAGCGTGCTTAGTTGTTTGAATTGTTCGGTTATTTGATTGGTGCTAAATGGTTGTTATTTATTATCAGTTGAATGTGATTAATTTGATTTGTTAATTTTGACTGCATGTTCAACATCTGGTTGGTTTAGACTAATAAGTGGGATTGGTTGGGTATTTGGCAAAGTATGGCCTATTAAATCAATTGTTCACAAATGGTGGTTCCCCGTCAGGTGAATCGATAGAGTTGAGGTTAAAAATTTATTTTAACCAGAGATAGATTTTGAATTATAATATTTTGAATAAAAGATATTAAAGAGATAAATAAATATTTTATTTATTTAAGACCTTGATTTGTTATTAATTTATTTTATAAAATAAATGCTGATGTTAATCAGATTTACAAGTAGGAGTATGAGAGGGGAATCAAGTGGTTAAACTTTGATAATTGTTGTGTAAAGGAAATAATCAATGGGATTATTTAAATTAATTATATACTTAATAAATTTAAAGTGTGGATTAAGTGGAATTGGTTAATAAAATAAATCGAGTTTTTGAGAGAATTAAATCGACCATTTTGAATTGATTATCAAATTAATGTGTGTGGATTAAAATAGTTGGTTAAATATTGTTTAAATTCAATAAGATTTTAAAAAAAGGGATTTGCCATTAATTTAGTTAATAGGGAAATTAACTACTGAGGTAGTTAATGATTGAAATAAACTATTATTCTAATTAACTTAGAAAATTACTTTGTAATTGAGATGCATTTAAGAAGTAAACGATTTTGGAAAATAAAATCCAAGAGAACGGTGAAAGGAGTTATGAACAGGTTTTATGTTAAACTTGAGTTTTATACCAAAGTTATAAAGAGAATTTTAGGCCAATACGATAGCTTAGATTAGACGGACCCAATATTTGGGTCAAGTAAAAGAAGATGGGGATAAAAGGATCGATATAGACCAGTGTTATATATACTTGAGGTTCAAGATGGGAAAGCGAAATTTTAGGTTAATGTTACTTAAAATTTGGATTAAGCAAGAAAGGGGAATTGAAATAAGATTCCTAAGTGGGTAATGCTTAAATATATGTTTGAAAGGAGATTGGTAAAACTGATTTTGGGTAAAGAAGTGGGTCGTAGAGTTGTATAACCAAATCCAAATTATAAAGGGAAATGGTTTTGAGACTGGAATAGAATAGTGGTTTGATTACAGCTTATATTTGTCCAAGGATGAGAACGGTGTTGATCAAGGTCTGAGAGGTAATTAAAATACCCCAACTTGAACAACATCGGGATTATCTGAAGATAGTATTAGTTGGTAATCGTAAGAGACGTTAGTGGATATGTTTTGAAAATCTAAACAGCGATTTTAGCGCTGTTGTTATAATATATGTTTTGTAAATCTAATATAGCGAATGTAGCGCTTTTGCTATAGTAAATGGGTTGTAAACCTAGACAACGATTATAGCGCTATTGTTTTGTAAATCTAAATAGTAATTATAATGCTATTGTTATAACATATGTGCTATAAATTTCTTTGTTAAAACTAACGGATTTCCGAATTTAAAAGATGATTGGAAGGAAGATTTAAGTGGGAAATTGAATATAGTTATTCGAGCTAGAGTTAGTCAAACATAGTTTTTTTCAAGATGAGTGCCATTTCGTACGACTGCTAGCGTAATTCGCAGGGCTGCAGATAGCCTACGGCGGTCGGATGTTTCCTGAGGGAATCAGGCGTAACCATTGTGATCGCCGCAATCTAGAGTCAAGCGAATGGAGTTAAATAAAATAGTAGTAAATCGATAGGGTTAAAGAAGTCGAGTTAATCAGTTAGAGTTAACCACTTTGAGTTAATTAATTGGAGTTAATCGATTAGTGTTAAATCGAATTAGAGTTATTCAAATATCGTATTTTTAAATATTAACAGAGTTAGAAGTTTTGATTTAACAAAGTAAATCAAGTGTTAAAAGGCCAGGTGATGCTGAATACTTAACCAGTGAACTCATTGGAGTGTCATGATTGAAACACTGTATATTTTGATAGTTAAAACACCGACTATCAAACCTGTCCAATACGATTGTTGGTATGGAAAGACCGGGATCGAATTTATATTCGAAATCCATTCCAACCAACAAATACGTGAAGATATCAGAAGATGATCGAGATGGTGTTGTGAAGACCGTGGATTTTCACAAATGGAAGAACCACTAATATTCTCTGCCTGGCAAGAAGAGATAAGCTGTGATTCTGTCGTAGTTGGAATCTACGGGTTGCAAGGACTTCTCGCTACTGATCCATGGGGTGATTCCTATATTGGATGCAGTAGGAGAGTACCTTTGGTTCATCCTGTTCCTGGATGATCTATATGGACGGATGTCTGACAGAGTATTTCCAAAGGGTCACGTACGTTGATTTCTTCAAACGTGCTATGGTTGTTGGCGGGGAAATTGCCGTTCTCTTAGCTTCCAGCTAGAGTACTTTTGTGGATATCAATTAGTGATATCTGACGGATCTGACGATGTGGCATTCAAAGTAAATGGCGACCAGATGTCAAGAGTTAATTCTGGCCTCAAGCCTCATCAACCGGGAAATGACAAAAATCGGGCAGGCAGCATGGCTATGTGGGTCGCTCCTATTAGGGTGTATAATCACCTATCTAGAGAAAATCCTATTTGCTTCTTTAATCTATGTTTCGATGCTGTACCTTGTCAGGAGACGGTTGCTGATCCCAACCGTCGGTGATATACATTCGATACACTCAAGCGAAATGAGTGGTCGGTCATGTGTGGGCCGGGTTGCAAGATGTTCTTGTTGAACCCAGTGTATTCGTCTCTAGAGATACACTATCGGCAGGTGGTCCCATACCTTGTCATAGTTGGAATCCAGTCTCCAATAAGCGCCTGCGGTTTTTGATTTGTATACTATATATGTGGAGCGTGAGATGCAAGCGTTCCACTAGATTGTTATTTACTTGTACTTAGACATTATCATAATATCAGAAAAGATATTGGTTTCAAAAGCTGTTTTGGGTAATCGTAAGGTAAAAACCGTCCGTGTTTATGTGTGGATTTGGTCTTACGATTATCCTTTCCTTTTGAAAAGATTTTGAACTCTAAAAATCAGGATTGGATGATTTATATTTAATACTGTGCGAGTTTATCTCACTCTGGTTCACCAGACTGACCCGGTATTTGTAATGCTCGGGTTAAACCGGGTTGTATAGGTCCAGGTTATCGGATGCTGTAAAGTCCAGAGACGAGCTGGAGAAGTTCAGACGTATTATAGATATGATATGTATTCCACTGTGTGATCGTGTATGAGGACAGGTTACCACCACTGTCCAGATGTTGATGTACTCTGATATTGTAAGTATATTTCAAAGCTCTCAGTAAAGATTTATTTCAGTATTATATTTTGTTCCGCTGCGATGTGAGACTCTGTGTTGTGGTGTTTCTTCTTCTTCTTCTATTCTAATATTTCTATCTTATCTATTCTCACCCCTAACTTCTTTCTATTAATGATCTGGAATGTTCGATGTCTGAATGGTCAACATGATGGTTTGATGTTGATTTTCGGAGTCGAAAATCCCAGTTCGTTACACTAGTATATATATATATAACTAGAAAAAGAAATTGAAAGGTGAGAAATTCTCACCGATAGCTATCCACTCATCTTGACTCTTCTTTGATATAAATCTCCTTCGTTCTCGCCTTTTTGTCACCTTCGTTGTCCGCTTTCACTACATATGTAAAAATCGAATTTTTACTTCGCTATTCCATATATAAAAATCATATTTTTATTTCGAAGTTCAATATATAAAAATCAAATTTTTACTACTATGTTATATAGATAAAAATTATATTTTTATCACGCTATTTTCCATATAAAGATTTCGCCTTTATAAAAACATAGACTTCGCCTTTTCAAATTTAAAGATTTCATCTTTATAAAAAAAACTCATTTTTATTTTTCTACACAAATAAGGATGATATTTTTAATATTCCTATCATGTAAAAATTATATTTTTAATTCTCTACCTAACCAAAAATCATATTTGTACATCTTCTAGATAGTAAAAACTGTATTTTTAATACTTTAAAAATATAAAAATCATATTTTTATTTCTTCTATATAGTAAAGACTATATTTTTAATACTTTAAAAATATAAAAATCATATTTTTATTCCTTTAAAAATTATTCCATTAATTATCGGGTTAAAAATCATATCTTTCAAGCGATAAAGATGTAGTCTTTCATTCGATAGAAATATAGTTTTCATTCTATAAAAATATAGTTTTCATTTTCAGATCTAAACAATGTCATTCTTCATATGAACTGATTTTTAAACAATGTTTTATTTAAATCAAAACTGATTTTTAAAATCGCTATTTGTATGCACTAGAAAACTGCTTTTCAAAATAAATACAAATATAATTTACTGTTATTTTTTTTCAGAATTAAAATCGAATAAAAAAATAATAAAACTTACAGTATCTTCATCCGGAGGGGGGGGGGGTTCGTCAGCGTGTCAGGGTCAGCAGGGGGTGGAGGAGGTGCGGTGGTGGGTGGTGGCGAGGCCAAGGGGTGTGAGGGGTTCACACGCGTCAGGGGGCATCGGGTTTTTGGGGAAATCGAGATGGAGAGGGGGAGTCGGAGTTGAGGGGGTGGTCTAGGGGTGCGGCGCCGTGAAGGGGAGGCGGGGAGCGGAGGCGGCGACGGGCTCGAGCTCTGGCGTTTTTTTCTTTTTTCTTTTCCTAGAGGCTGACGGTGAAGAAGGAAGTGAGGGAGAGAGAAAAGGAAGTGGGGCCTTTTATATTTAATTATTTATTTTATTATTTTATATTTTTCCAAACCTTAATTGTTGACTTTTCATTTGAACTCAGAGTCGAACCCTCCGACTGTCGCCCCTAGCGTTTTACCCCCATTCCGAACACAATGGGATATGTATCGCAAGCTGATTTGATTGTTTCTATCAGTTTCCGTTAAATTTACATTTAAATCATTATATTGAATTTTAAACGTACATTTCAAATTACCGGGGTCACATACGAACTCTAAAAATTCCAGAAAAATATTTTCTAGCTTCGTATTGACGATACGGTCCTAACAAAACTAGTTTCGCCGAATTCTGAGACCGTTAGAAAAATGGCCATTTTCCAGTCGATTAAAATAAACTGAAACTGGTCAAACGCGTTTTCCTTTGCCACGCTCACATATTGATTCGAAAAATTATGAAATTTGAAACCTAGCAATAACTTTACATCCCGGATCCAACAAAATTGGTTTTGTCGAAATCCGAGGTCGTTTGCAAAATGGCTAATTTTAAGGGCCTGAATTCCATAGCGACTATTCATAATTTTCAACTGGGCATATCTTTTGATTCCCGCTATGAAATTTTGATTTTCCGGATTCGTTGGAAAGATACTATCAATTAGATCCTAATGTTTTTGGTTTCACTAAAATCCGGATTGTTTTGCACCCGGTACATTCAATTGAAGTTTGAAATCGAATTATCGAACTACCGCGCCATTTTCAATTCTATTTATAATTATATATAAATATTTATATTCTAACGACGACGCGTATAATATATACGTTCGAATTATATTCAAAATAAATTTCCGTCTATTTTATTTAAAATAATCTATTTTAAATATTCAAAATTCGCTGATATTGCCAAAATAAAAATTTTAAACTGGCCCAGATTTTCCGGGTTATTACAATCTCCCCCACTTAAAACTTTTCGTCCCCGAAAAGGAACAAAGTCGAAAGTGGTTTGATTAATCAGCTCTACGTTCGATTTGGCTTCCATTCTCCAATTTTTCAGTTTCTGAGAATTTTCAAATTTTCAAAAATTTGGCTAACACCCTAAATTTTCGAAAAATTTCGCCATAACCTCCCCTGCACCGGGAGCATCGGGGAATTTCAAATAGCTTCCCCGGTCCTTCAGATCTCAAAAAGAAAAAGAAAAAGCCAAGCGGCTAGCCAATAGGCTCATAAAATCATCATCACCCAAACAAAACAGTAAATTATGTAGTAAACATGTACCTATTTGTCGGGCAAACAAATTTTATTCTCTGCTCTAGCCTCCTTGCTATGACCTGTTCAATGCAAGTATATGTATGTGCAAGCAAATACGACCAATTTTCAATATAGTTCAATATTTGATACAATTAGGCATAACGGTTCAAAATTCAACCAAATAAACAAACAACACAAACATCAATCAATTAGTTGATTAGCTTTTGAAATTCATAATTTGATATATATATATACAAAAATCATGTTTTTGATGCCAATTCACAACAATGTATTCTAGCTATATTAGTTTTGGTTCTCACACCAGTCTAATGGAAATATATAGAAAATCACACCTTCGAAACTCGAACATAAATGTTGATGATGCGATCGCTATCATCAATATCATCTTCGGGCGACTAGAGTGTGATGCTATATCTATCCAATATATTAAAACTTTGAATATACGTTTGCAAGGCGTATATGCAAATTCTTTATATACTGAACTGTCCAAATCAATACTAATAAATAATCAACTACGAATAATTGATTTAAATTTTCAAAACAAAATTGGTTTACAATTTTAAAAATATACTCTTCACACTCGTTCTAGGATACTACTGATCCTATCTCTAACGAGTTATTCTAGTTAGATATTACTAATCCAATATCTGATGAATTCTTTCGTATGGTTCTAATGTGCCTTGTTCTCTGCTTTGTAAACCAAAGCTCTGATACCAACTGTGAAGACCCGTAACTTCCCCGTAAAGGAAAGCGTCGGATAGTTCGAGAACAAGCCACAACAGAACGCATACAGAAGAACATTTCAATGTATATTACAATAATGCATCAGATTACAAGAATATACAGAGTAAAAATGAATAAATATTACACAGAAATATCAGAGATTTAAATTACATTTAAATACATCGCAGCGGAAAATAATACAATACACAACTAGAAAGAGATATACGGATACAAAGCTTTCCGGATATCGTTCCAGCTGTAAACCAGGATCCTGTGAATATAAATCTGCAAAACCAAAACTACTAGCTGCCCGTGTCAAAATAGGGGCACCCAGAGTTTAGGTTAAAACAATAAACTCCAGGTCAGCCATGTGACTGGTGTGAGAACTAAAACAGTTAATCTTTATTTTTAAAGTTAGGCAAATCAAGGGACCACGCCGTATAACACGGAACGGGTTTCCTCCCAAGAATACCAGTGCATAAAACAAACAGCGCAATGCTAAATAAAGAAAAATGAAGCTGTTATAAGACCCAGGTCCCATCACACAATGCAACGCAGCCGAGGATTGGGTTTTCCCTTATAACAGCCAAAGAATGCTTGATACGTTTAAAACAAATCATTTGATACTACTATAAGTGCATAGTGTATAAAACAACTTCAAATCATAAGTATCAATCATAGGCGGCATTAATGCCCCATAACACTATGTCGCCATATATAAGTTTACAATCAAAACCGCAAGACGTCGTATTGGAAGTTGGGTTATCATTTATGGTATGAACCGAGGCTAAGGGCAAGATCCTCACTGATTCGAGACGGCCTAGCCCGAGTCTCAGGCAAGCGCGCAGGCAAGCCTTGGAGCGACAGGGCCGGTCCACCGATGTGGATTATTATACCTGAGCACTACGTTTCGCCGCCCTTTGGGGCGTAAGCGAGCCAACTAAATGACTCCATCGGTTCGAGAATGACCGATCAATCCAAGCCGCCTCGCAACAGCAACAACCACATAAGTCAAACTCGTCAGGGCGTGTAAAACCACTGACGCCACTTTTAGCTAGGAGGAAACGTAGGCCCTCCCTGAGGTCCGTCTCCCGTTTTTGGTTCATACCGGGTGTGAAACTCGCGAATCAACGTTACACAAAGCTACGCCACAAAGGCCGTGCTTCGATCATCAACCACAAGACTTTGCTTTTCAACAGAAGCCTTGCTCATTTGCATCTTAGCATGCCACACAGGCAATTCACTCCATGCGATTGATATCCATCAATATATATCCCCTGAGCTCGTACGTCTCAGAGAAGGGCGTTAAGCAAGAGAATAAATTCTCCGCCGCCAAACAGATATATATTTAATAGAGATCAATCACACGGACTAAAATCCAATGTCAGACACACAGTCCATTTACAAGTCCGTTCTGGGTCTGAACGAAACCGGAGGCACCTAGTACCCCGCATATCCATCGATCTCCAAGTACGTCTGGACGATCACTAACTGTTTCCATCTTCTTGGGTGTACAGCCCAATCAAGATCATCAGTAATTACCCAAACGACGTGAAGACCTCTGGTCTTCGACCATCGTCTTCATCTTCGACTTATCGTCGTATCAGTTATTCAGAATGGGATAAACCCGGTCTTTCCGAATAACTCGCGTATATTTTAAATAAGTGTTACACAAACACAACATACGCCTCATTCCAATTCATCAGTCACTAACCGTAAATTAATCAAGAGAATAATTCCCTAAATATTAACCCCGAAGGCCGAAACCAACATCAGATCAATATCCAGAAAACAATTCTGCTTGGCTAACCGACAGTTAGTTTCTAAATTTCACATTCATAGGGAAAGGCCCCCATTAATTTTATCCAAGATAAATTCCTTGAATTTATTCTTTATTCTATTTTTGAATCTCAATTCAAACTAGTCGGGATTAGCGAACCTTACCGAAGTAATCATTTATTTTAATTTCCCCATCCCAACCTATTCATCCCATGAAGTAAAACTGGTGATACTTCATATCTAACACCACAGTGTTATCGGTAAATTCAATTACCATTTCACGTTCAAATCTAATTAAAGATTTAACTATCGCCTAGAGCAAAACTGGTGATACTCCATTTTCGATCATTTCAATCTAATTAAAGATTCATTAAAACTCCACTTAGTTTTAATCTTCGACTGGGTTAAAGAATCAGTGTCATTTAAAACACGGTTCACGATAAACCCAAAATCACATTCATTAATTATCGGGTTAAAGAACGAGTGTTGTTTAAAAACACTGTTCACGATAAACCCAAAAATCAATATCAATTCAATTCCAATTAAACATTATTTAATCGGTACACTTCGTTAAATCTAAATAAAAAGATTTAATCTTTTCTCAACTGGGTTCAAGAACAGTGTTAGTGAAGACACCATTCACGACAAACCCAAATCACATTTGGTATTCAATAAAAGGCTCTGAATAGAAAATATATCGGCTTATATTCAATATCAAATTCTTCGATTAACAAATGTCGTATTGGAAATAACGATATAAATATATCTTTCAAATTTCCATAACAATATCTGTATAATCACAAAATCCAACATCGAAATATTCCGAAGACAATTTCGATTCAAATCCACTCCAATGCAATCATTGGAAATTTTGGTTATTTTCAAAACCATTTCAAATTCAATTTATTTATTTAAAAATAAATAGAATTATAATTCTAGTTCAAAACTAGTTCATTTCGATAAAAATCTATTTTTATCTTTTCAAATATGGAGTTTTTAATCCCAATTCTTTCTAAATCATTTCTTATGATTTTACATAAATTATTACTATTTTTAATAATTTTATCAAGGCCCGTACAGTCGATTTCCAACAATGGCCATCGAACTACACTTACAGCGACCTTTTTCGAATTTGATTTGGATGTATCTCCAAATCCAACCGTTAGATTTTGAATTTCTAATATTCGTTAGAAAGCTCTTTTCGATACGAACCCAACGGTTCCGGTTTTAGGAGAATCCGACGGTCGGATCTCCCGTAATGTCCGTTTGAAATAAATGGTCGAAATTCACGAACTGCCGCGGCGCGGCGCGTTCTATTCAGGCCATTATATTATATATATAATATATATAATATATACTTCGTTGATTTCTATTTAAAACGAATTATATAAATAGTTTTAAATTCGTTTCAAAAGCAATTTCAACTTCCTTTTCAATTCAAATCAAAATGGAATTCTTCTTTATAAATTGGTTTTAAAATTCATTTCTATTCAATTCAAATTTCAGTTCAATTTGAACTCGTTTCAATTCGCTTTCAATTCAATTTGAATTCGTTTTCAATTCAATTCATTTCGAAATCGTTTTCAATTCAATTCATTTCGAAATCGTTTTCAATTCAATTCATTTCGAAATCGTTTTCAATTCAATTCATTTCGAAATCGTTTTCAATTCAATTCATTTCGAAATCGTTTTCAATTCAATTCATTTCGAAATCGTTTTCAATTCAATTCATTTCGAAATCGTTTTCAATTCAATTCATTTCGAAATCGTTTTCAATTCAATTCATTTCGAAATCGTTTTCAATTCAATTCATTTCGAAATCGTTTTCAATTCAATTCATTTCGAAATCGTTTTCAATTCAATTCATTTCGAAATCGTTATATATCGATATAAATATCGTTCACGTCAAAATGGCGTCAAACTAATCAACACGGCTTCATAAATTTCTATTTTCAAATATTCTATTTCAAATATTTCTTTTTCAAAATAGTTGTTATTATCAAAATATTTCGTTCAACACATGACCAATCTCAATGGATGAGTACTGTCAACACATGAACTTTTATTTTATATCGATAAAGATGTAAATTTTATTACTAAAATATTTCGTTCAACACATGACCAATCTCAATGGATGAGTACTGTCAACACATGAACTTTTATTTTATATTGTTCTTTATTTTTCAAATTGGAATGAGGCCCAATCAATTACCATATAAAGTTAATTATATGGATTTTCATACAACACATGTATAATAGCATTGAAAAATAATCAACCATCAACCAAAGTGCACTACACTGTATAAGCATCAAATATAGATATCTAATGCTTATAACAGCCTGTCAATCAATCGATCGACATATTTAATCAATCAGGATGAGTGAACTTCAAATTTCATCCCAACACCTGTGTAGGGTATCAAACAATCAAACACAGATTTTATTTGTGCAGTTGGGCGATGTGTAAAATTTATCGTCCCAATCAATATCAGTCAAATCAGTGTACATAAACAAATCGGCCGATTTGTTTATAAATATTTATTTATTCACTTTCACGTCAAAAATTATATTTTTAACGATAAAACATTTTATTCAACCTATGAATATTCTATTCGGTTCATTTATTCAATAAAATGATATTTTTATTTTTCTAACATATTTTAGAAAATTTCGGCGGCATAACGGCACGATACTAGAAACGGGACGAGGCCTAGCCTTATCCCCGGTCCAGTGAAGGCCCACGCCATTCACACATCATCAAATCAATTCATTTCACCACACAATTCAATTTCAATCAAATAATCTAACTAATTTTTGCAATCAAACAAACAAGTCCATGGTCTGTGGACGATTGTGTCGGGTGCTACTAAGCACCGTCTGCATCCTAGTATATATATATATATATATTTAACTAGAAAAAGAAATTGAAAGGTGAGAAATTCTCACCGATAGCTATCCACTCATCTTGACTCTTCTTTGATATAAATCTCCTTCGTTCTCGCCTTTTTGTCACCTTCGTTGTCCGCTTTCACTACATATGTAAAAATCGAATTTTTACTTCGCTATTCCATATATAAAAATCATATTTTTATTTCGAAGTTCAATATATAAAAATCGAATTTTTACTACTATGTTATATAGATAAAAATTATATTTTTATCACGCTATTTTCCCTATAAATATTTCGCCTTTATAAAAACATAGACTTCGCCTTTTCAAATTTAAAGATTTCATCTTTATAAAAAAAACTCATTTTTATTTTTCTACACATATAAAGATGATATTTTTAATATTCCTATCATGTAAAAATTATATTTTTAATTCTCTACCTAACCAAAAATCATATTTTTACATCTTCTAGATAGTAAAAACTGTATTTTTAATACTTTAAAAATATAAAAATCATATTTTTATTTCTTCTATATAGTAAAGACTATATTTTTAATACTTTAAAAATATAAAAATCATATTTTTATTCCTTTAAAAATTATTCCATTAATTATCGGGTTAAAAATCATATCTTTCAAGCGATAAAGATGTAGTCTTTCATTCGATAGAAATATAGTTTTCATTCTATAAAAATATAGTTTTCATTTTCAGATCTAAACACTGTCATTCTTCATACGAACTGATTTTTAAACAATGTTTTATTTAAATCAAAACTGATTTTTAAAATCGCTATTTGTATGCACTAGAAAACTGCTTTTCAAAATAAATACAAATATAATTTACTGTTATTTTTTTTCAGAATTAAAATCGAATAAAAAAATAAAAAAATAAAACTTACAGTATCTTCATCCGGAGGGGGGGGGTTCGTCAGCGTGTCAGGGTCAGCAGGGGGTGGAGGAGGTGCGGTGGTGGGTGGTGGCGAGGCCAAGGGGTGTGAGGGGTTCACACGCGTCAGGGGGCATCGGGTTTTTGGGCAAATCGAGATGGAGAGGGGGAGTCGGAGGTGAGGGGGTGGTCTAGGAGTGCGGCGCCGTGAAGGGGAGGCGGGGAGCGGAGGCGGCGACGGGCTCGAGCTCTGGCGTTTTTTTTTCTTTTCCTAGAGGCTGACGGTGAAGAAGGAAGTGAGGGAGAGAGAAAAGGAAGTGGGGCCTTTTATATTTAATTATTTATTTTATTATTTTATATTTTTCCAAACCCTAATTGTTGACTTTTCATTTGAACTCAGAATCGAACCCTCCGACTGTCGCCCCTAGCGTTTTACCCCCATTCCGAACACAATGGGATATGTATCGCAAGCTGATTTGATTGTTTCTATCAGTTTCCGTTAAATTTACATTTAAATCATTATATTGAATTTTAAACGTACATTTCAAATTACCGGGGTCACATACGAACTCTAAAAATTCCAGAAAAATATTTTCTAGCTTCGTATTGACGATACGGTCCTAACAAAACTTGTTTCGCCGAATTCTGAGACCGTTAGAAAAATGGCCATTTTCCAGTCGATTAAAATCAACTGAAACTGGTCAAACGCGTTTTCCTTTGCCACGCTCACATATTGATTCGAAAAATTATGAAATTTGAAACCTAGCAATAACTTTACATCTTGGATCCAACAAAAGTGGTTTCGTCGAAATCCGAGGTCGTTTGCAAAATGGCTAATTTTAAGGGCTTGAATTCCATAGCGACTATTCAGAATTTTCAACTGGGCATATCTTTTGATTCCAGCTATGACATTTTGATTTTCCGGATTCGTTGGAAAGATACTATCAATTAGATCCTAATGTTTTTGGTTTCACTAAAATCCGGATTGTTTTGCACCCGGTACATTCAATTGAAGTTTGAAATCGAATTATCGAACTACCGCGCCATTTTCAATTCTATTTATAATTATATATAAATATTTATATTCTAACGACGACGCGTATAATATATACGTTCGAATTATATTCAAAATAAATTTCCGTCTATTTTATTTAAAATAATCTATTTTAAATATTCAAAATTCGCTGATATTGCCAAAATAAAAATTTTAAACTGGCCCAGATTTTCCGGGTTATTACAATATATAATATATATTTCGTCGATTTCTATTTAAAACGAATTTTATAAATAGTTTTGAATTCGTTTCAAAAACAATTTCAACCTTTATTTCAAATTCAAATCAAATTCATTTAAAAATCGTTTTATATTCAATTCAATTCGAAATCGAATATAATGGATATAAATATCGTTCGCGTCAAAATAGCGCATCTCTAATTAATACGGCTTTATATATTTCAATAATTCCGTTATTCTATTCAACAAATGAATATTTATTTTATTCAATACGTGAATCTATACTTCTGTCAACACATGACTAATCTCAACGAATGAGTACTGTCCACGTGTGACTATTTTTGTTATTCAATATATTTCGTTCAACGCATGACTAATCTCAACGGATGAGTACGGTCAACACATGAACCTTTATTTTATAATATTCTTTATTTTCTAAATTGGAATGAGGCCCAATCAATTACCATATAAAGTTAATTATATGGATTCCATACAACACATGTATATAATAGCAACGATAAATAATCAACCATCATCCAAAGTGCACTACACTGTATAAGCATCAAATATAGATATCTAATGCTTATAACAGCCTGTCAATCAATCGATCGACATACAACTAATTATTGGGATTAGTGTATGTCATATATTATCCCAATACCCGTGTGGGGTTTCAAACAATCAAACACAGATTTTATTCGTGCAGCTGGGCGATGTGTAAAATTTATCGTCCCAATCAATGTCCTTCAAATAGGTGTACATAAACAAACCGTCCGGTTTGTAAATGAATATTTATTTGTTCACATTCACGTTAAAAATTATATTTTTAACGATAAAACATTTTGTTTCAACACATGAATTCTTATTCAGTTCATTTCTCAAATAAAATGATATCTTTTTATTTTTCTACTTATTTTAGAAAATTTTGGCGGCATAACGACACGATACTAGAAATGGGACAAGGCCTAGCCTTATCCCCGATCTAGTGAAGGCCCACGCCATTCACACATCAATCAAATCCATTCCATTTCACCAAACAATTCAATTCAAACCAAATAATCTAACCAACTACACAACCAAACAAACAAGTCCATGGTCTGTGGACGATTGTGCCGGGTGCTACTAAACACCGTCTGCATCCTAGTATATATATATATAACTAGAAAAAGAAATTGAAGAGTGAGAAGTTCTCACCGATAGCTATCCAATACCACGACTGTTCATTTAGAGAAATCTTCATTGTTCACGCCTTTTTGTCACCTTCGTTGCCCGTATTCTCTACATAAGTAAAAATCGAATTTTTACTATGCTATTCAATATATAAAAATCGAATTTTTCCTTTGTTATTCAATATATAAAAATCCCATTTTTATAATCACGCTATATGGATAAAAATTCTATTTTTAAACCGCTACTATATAAAAAGATTTCGCTTTTTCAAATGTGAAGATTTCATCACTATAAAAATCACCTCTTTATTTCAATGTATATATAATAAAAATCAGATTTTTATTTCGCTACATATACAAAGATGTTATTTTTATATTCTCTATCTCATAAAGATTATATTTTTATTATCTATTTAATATGAAAATTATATTTTCTATCTTTACATACGATAAAATTATATTTTTAAACAATTAAAAATCGTATCTTTAGCTAATTAAAAATCTCATCTTTTTATTTTCAAAGCTATCGCCCTTTTCACTTTAAAGATTATATTTAAAAATCTCGTATTTCACGTATAAAAATATCGCTTTTCATATATTAAAAATCAAATCTTTTCCTTTCCTACCTATACAAGATCATGTTTTTAATCCTCTACACATCAAAATCATGTTTTTAATCCTCTGCATATGTAAAAATCAGATTTTTACAATGCTAATTACATATATAAACTAAAAACTGAATTTAAATCATGCATTTACATTTATTTTAAAATCAGAAAATAAAACAAGGTATATAACCAAATTAAAAGAAAAGAAAATAATAAAAAGGAAAACACAACTTACAGATTTTCGGAGGAGGGGGGGAAATCGGTTGCGTCGGAATCAGGGGGGAGCTGTGGGCCACGGTGGCGGCTAGGGTTCGGGCTTCTTTGGGGGGGTGCGGTTTGGCGGAGCAGGGGTGGAGGAGGAGGGGAAGAAGAAGGGAGGGGGAAGAAGAGGAGGGGGCGACATGTGGTGGCTGCGCCGCCCTGGGGCGCGGCGGCTCATCGGGGGGCGGCGGCATCGATCGCGTCCCCCCTTCTGTTTTCTTTTTTTTCTTTTTTTTTCCGTTTTTTTTTCTTCTGTAAAATGAAATCAGGGAGGGGGCCAGAGGAGTTTAAGGGGAGAGGGAAGATATTTTTTTTATTTCATTATTTAATTCAAAAAGTTGACTTTTTAGTTCGACCTCGAAACGAGGCCCACCGCCTGTCGTCCATAGCTAATTACCCCCATTCCGAACACAATGGGATACATATCGTAAGCCGATTCGATCGTGTCGATCTGTTTTCGTCAAAATCAACATATAGCTCTATATATTGAATTTGAACGTGCATTTCAATTTACCGGGGTCACATACGAACTCGAAAAATTCCACAAAAATATTTTCTAGCTTCGTATTGACGATACGGTCCTAACAAAACTAGTTTTGTCGAATTCTGAGACCGTGGGACAAATGGCCATTTTCCAGTCGATTAAAATCAATTGAAACTGGTCAAACGCGTTTTCTTTTGCCACGCTCACATATTGATTCGAAAAATTATGAAATTTGAAACCTAGCAATAATTTGACATCACTGATCCAACAAAAGTGGTTTTGTCGAAATCCGAGGTCATTAGCAAAATTTCCATTTTTAAGGGCCTGAATTCCATACCGACTATTCAGAATTTTCAACTGGACATATCTTTTGATTCCCACTATGAAATTTTGATTTTTCGGATTCGTTGGAAAGATATTCTCAATTAGATCCTAATGTTTTTGGTTTCACTAAAATCCGGATTGTTTTGCACCCGATACATGAAATTGAAGTTTGAAATCGAATTATCGAACTACCGTGCCATTTTCAATTCTATTTATAATTATTTATATTCTAACGATGACGCGTATAAATATATACGTTCTATTATATTCAAAATAAATTTATCGTCGATATTATTTAAAATAATTCATTTTAAATAATCAAAATTCGCTAAAATTGCCAAAATAAAAAATTTAAACTGGCCCAGATTTTCGGGTTATTACAATCTCCCCCACTTAAAACTTTTCGTCCCCGAAAAGGAATAAAGTCGAAAGTGGTTTGATTAATCAACTCTACGTTCGATCTGGCTTCCGTTCTCCAACTTTTCAGTTTCTGAGAATTTTCAAATTCTTCAAAATTTTGGCTAACACCCGGAATTTTTGAAAAATTTCGCCATAACCTCCCCTGCACCGGGAGCCACGGGAAAATCCCGAAATTGCCATACAGGCCTTCTGATCTCGAAAAGAAAAAGAAAAAGCCAAGCGGTTAGCCAATAGGCTCATAAAATCATCATCACCCAAACAAAACAGTAAATTATAGTAAACATGTACCTATTTGTCGGGCAAACAAATTTTATTCTCTGCTGTAGCCTCCTTGCTATGACCTGTTCAATGTAAGTACATGTATATGCAAGCAAATGCGACCAATTTTCAATACAATTCAATATTTGGTGCAATTAGGCATAATGGATCAAAAATTATCAAACAACTAAACAAACAACACAAACATCAATCAATTAGTGGATTAACGTTTCAAATTCATAATTTTGATATATAGTCGAAAATCATGTTTTTGATGCCAATTCACAACAATAAACCTATCTATATTAGTTTTGGTTCTCACACCAGTCTAATGAAAATATATAGATATCACACCTTCGAAACACGAAAATAAACCACTGATGTCGTACGTCATCTGTGGAATCATCCCCGGGCTACTAGAGTGCGATTCTATATCTATCCAGTATATTAAAACTTCGAATATACGTTCATGACGCGTATATGCAACATCTTTATATATCGGATTGTCCAAATTCAAAATAAATAAATATTCAAATACGTATAAAGTGGTTTAAATTTTCAAAACAAAATTGTTTTCAATTGAAAAATATACTCTTCACACTCGTTCTAGGATACTACTGATCCTATCTCTAGCGAGTCATTCTAATTGGATATTCCTAATCCAATATCTGATGAACTCTTTCGTATGGTCCTAATGCGTCTTGTTCTCGAGCTCTGTAAACCAAAGCTCAGATACCAAACTGACACGACCCGAACTTCCCCGTGAAGGAAAGCACGGATGGCGTTGAGGACAAGACAAAATAGAATGTAGACGGAAGAACATTTCATTGCTATTACAACAATTCCATCAGATACAAGAATATACAGAGTATAATTGAATAAATTACATTCGATAAATATCAGAGATTACAATAAATTACATAGCAGCGGAAAAAAAAACGATATAAAACACCATTGAAAGTAATACACGGATACAGAGCTTTCCGAGCATCGTCCCAGCTGTAAATCAGGATCCTGTGAATATAAATCTGCAAAACCAAAACTACTAGCTGTCCGTGTAGAAAATAGGGGCACCCAGAGTTTAGGTTAAAACAATAAACTCCAGGTTAGTCATGTGACTGGTGTGAGAACTAAAACAGTTATTTAAAACTTGACTTTAAAAGAGAGTAATTCAAGGGACCACGCCGTATAACACGGAACGGGTTTCCTCCCAAGAATACCAGTGCATAGAGAAAACAACGCAATGCTTTTTCAAAAAATGAAGCTATTATAAGACCCAGGTCCCATCACACAATGCAACGCAAGCCGGAGGATAGGGTTTTCCCTTATAATAGCCAAACATGCTTGGTACGTTTAAAACAAATCATTTGATACTATAAAAAGTGTATAGTGTCAAAACAATTTCAATCATAAGTATAAATCATAGACGGCATGGGTACCATATATCATGTCGCCATACTAGTTCTACAATTAAAACCGCAATATCACGTATTGGAAATTGGATTTCCGTCATGAGTCGAGGCAAGGGGCAAGCTCCTCTCCGCTTTCGAGACACTCTAGCAAATGCCTCAGGACTACACACTCTGGGTAACCCTGGATGCTTCAGGGCCGGTCCTCTCTTACGTTTGAGGATTGGCAATTCCTGAACACACATTTCCCGGTCCTTAAAGACCTAAAATCGAGGCGCCTCATCCAACAACCACATAGATGAAAAGTATATAAATGTCAGGGCTGGTAAGTCACTGACACCACCAAAGCTAGAAAGAAACGTCGTGCTCTCCCTGCAGTCTGCATCCCGTTTTTTACTCATACCGAGGTGTGAGGCTCGCGAATTCACGCTATACACAAAGCTGCCACGTAGGTCGTGCTTTGATCATCAACCACAAGACTTTGCTTTTCAACAGAAGCCTTGATCCATGCAACTCAGCGTGCCACACAGGCAATTCATTCCATGCGATTGATATCTATCGATATATAACCTCTAAGCTCGTATGTCTCAGAGAAGGGCGTTAAGAAAGAGAATAAATTCTCCGCCGCCAAACAGATATATATTTAACGGAAATTAATCAACATAGAATAAAATCCAATGTCAGATACACAATCCATTTACAAGTTCGTTCTGGGTCTGAACGAAACAGGAGGCACTTTCCTCGCATATCCATCCATCTCCAAGTACGTCTGGACGACAACCAACCGATTCCCTCATCTTGGGTGTACCGTCCAATCAAGATCATCAGTAATCACCCAGACGATGTGAAGACTTCCGGTCTTCAACCACCGTCTTCATCTTCGACATATCGTCGAATCGGTTATTCAGAATGGGTATAAACCCGGCCTTTCCGAACAAACCACGTATATTAAAAACAAATGTTACACAAACACAACATACGCCTCATTCCAATTCATTAGTCACTAACCGTAAATCAAAAAGAGAACAATTTCCCAAATATTAACCCTATAGGCCGAAACCAACATCAGATCAATATCTAGGAAACCATTCTCCTTAACTAACCTACAGCTAGTTTCTAAATTCCACCTTCTTAGGGAAAGGTTCCCATTAATTTTATCCAAGATAAATTCTTTAAAATTTACCCTTTAATCTTCCTTTGGATGTCGTTTCAAACCAAATTATGGTTTTCTAAACTAGTCGAGCTTAGCGAACCACACCGAAGTAATTATTTATTTTATTTCCCCATCCCAACCTATTCATCCCATGAAGCAAAATTGGTAATACTCCACATCTAACACCACACTGTTATCAGTAAAATTAATTACCATTTCTCGTTCAAATCTGTTTAAAGATTTAACTATCGCTTTGGAGCAAAACTGGTGATACTCCATCCTCGCTCACTTTCTAAATTTGATAATTTAAATTATCAATTCACATTTCAATTTAATTGCAGATTCATTAAAACTCCTTTGCTAGGTTAAAGAACTAGCGTCATTTCAAACACAGTTCACGATAAACCCAAATCACATTCTATTTATAATTGGGTTAAAGAACTAGTGTTATTTAAAACACAGTTCACGATAAACCCATGAATTAGTTCTATTTAAACCCATTTCAAATCCAATTTATTTATTTAAAAATAAATGGGTTTTAATTTTAGTTCAAACTAGTTTACTTCGATAAAAAAAAATCTATTTTTATCTTTTCAAATATGGAGTTTTCATCCCAATTTTTCCCAAATCATTTCTTATGATTTTACACAAATTATCAATATTTTTAATAATTTTATCAAGGCCCGTACAGTCGATTTCCATCAACGGCCATCGAACTGCACTTACAACGATCTTTTCCAAATTTGATTTGGACGTATCTCCAAATACAACTGTTAGATTTCAAATTTCTAATATTCTTTAGAAAGCTCTTTTCGATACGAACCCAACGGTTCCGGTTTTAGGAGAATCCGACGGTCGGATCTCCCGTAATGTCCGTTCGAAGTTATTGGTCGAAATTCGTGAACTGCCGCGACGCGGCGCGTTCTATCCAGGCCATTATATTATATATAAAATATATATAATATATATTTTGTCGATTTCTATTTAAAACGAATTTTATAAATAGTTTTGAATTCGTTTCAAAAACAATTTCAACCTTTATTTCAAATTCAAATCAAATTCATTTAAAAATCGTTTTATATTCAATTCAATTCGAAATCGAATATAATCGATATAAATATCATTCGCGTCAAAATAGCGCATCTCTAATTAATACGGCTTTATATATTTCAATAATTCCGTTGTTCTATTCAACAAATGAATATTTATTTTATTCAATACGTGAATCTATACTTCTGTCAACACATGGCTAATCTCAACGAATGAGTATTGTCCACGTGTGACTATTTTTGTTATTCAATATATTTCGTTCAACACATGACTAATCTCAACGGATGAGTACGGTCAACACATGAACCTTTATTTTATAATATTCTTTATTTTCTAAATTGGAATGAGGCCCAATCAATTACCATATAAAGTTAATTATATGGATTTCATACAATACATGTATATAATAGCAACGATAAATAACCAACCATCATCCAAAGTGCACTACACTGTATAAGCATCAAATATAGATATCTAACGCTTATAACAGCCTATCAATCAATCGATCGACATACAACTAATTATTGGGATTAGTGTATGTCATATATTATCCCAATACCCGTGTGGGCAAACAATCAAACACAGATTTTATTCGTGCAGTTGGGCGATGTGTAAAATTTATCGTCCCAATCAATGTCCTTCAAATAGGTGTACATAAACAAACCGTCCGATTTGTAAATGAATATTTATTTATTCACATTCACGTTAAAAATTATATTTTTAACGATAAAACATTTTATTTCAACACATGAATTCTTATTCAGTTCATTTATTAAATAAAATGATATCTTTTTATTTTTCTACTTATTTTAGAAAATTTCGGCGGCATAACGGCACGATACTCGAAACGGGACAAGGCCTAGCCTTATCCCCGGTCTAGTGAAGGCCCACGCCATTCACACATCAATCAAATCCATTCCATTTCACCAAACAATTCAATTCAAACCAAATAATCTAACCAACTACACAACCAAACAAACAAGTCCATGGTCTGTGGACGATTGTGTCGGGTGCTTCTAAACACCGTCTGCATCCTAGTATATATATATATATATATATATATATATATATATATATATATAACTAGAAAAAGAAATTGAAGAGTGAGAATTTCTCACTGATAGCTATCCAATACCACGACTCTTCATTTAGAGAAATCTTCGTCATCTCGCCTTTTTGTCACCTTCGTTGCCCGTATTCTCTACATAAGTAAAAATCAAATTTTTACTATGCTATTCAATATATAAAAATTGAATTTTTCCTTTGTTATTCAATATATAAAAATCCCATTTTTATAATCACGCTATATGGATAAAAATTCTGTTTTTACACCGCTACTATATAAAAAGATTTCGCTTTTTCAAATGTGAAGATTACATCACTATAAAAATCACCTCTTTATTTCAATGTATATATAATAAAAATCAGATTTTTATTTCGCTACATATACAAAGATGATATTTTTATATTCTCTATCTCATAAAGATTATATTTTTATTATCTATTTAATATGAAAATTATATTTTCTATCTTTACATACGATAAAATTATATTTTTAAACAATTAAAAATCGTATCTTTAGCTAATTAAAAATCTCATCTTTTTATTTTCAAAGCTATCGCCCTTTTCACTTTAAAGATTATATTTAAAAATCTCGTATTTCACATATAAAAATAGCGCTTTTCATATATTAAAAATCAAATCATTTCCTTTCCTACCTATTCAAGATCATGTTTTTAATCCTATACACATATCAAAATCATGTTTTTAATCCTCTACATATGTAAAAATCAGATTTTTACAATGCTAATTACATATATAAACTAAAAACTGAATTTAAATCATGCATTTACATTTATTTTAAAATCAGAAAATAAAACAAGGTATATAACCAAATTAAAATGAAAGAAAATAACAAAAAGGAAAACACAACTTACAGATTTTCGGAGGAGGGGGGGGGGGGAATCGGTTGCGTCGGAATCGGGGGGGGGGAGCTGTGGGCCACGGTGGCGGCTAGGGTTCGGGCTTCTTTGGGGGGGGGTGCGGTTTGGCGGAGCAGGGCTGGAGGAGGAGGGGAAGAAGAAGGGAGGGGGAAGAAGAGGAGGGGGGCGGCATGTGGTGGTTGCGCCGCCCTGGGGCGCGGTGGCTCATCGGGTGGCGGCGGCATCGATCGCGTCCCCCTTCTGTTTTTTTACTTTTTCTTTTTTTTTCCGTTTTTTTTCTTCTATAAAATGAAATCGGGGAGGGGGCCATAGGAGTTTAAAGGGAGAGGGAAGATATTTTTTTATTTCATTATTCAATTCAAAAGGTTGACTTCTTAGTTCGACCTCGAAACGAGGCCCACCGCCTGTCGTCCATAGCTAATTACCCCCATTCCGAACACAATGGGATACCTATCATAAGCCGATTCGATCGTTTCGATCTGTTTTCGTGAAAATCAACATATAGCTCTATATATTGAATTTGAACGTGCATTTCAATTTACCGGGGTCACATACGAACTCGAAAAATTCCACAAAAATATTTTATAGCTTCGTATTGACGATACGGTCCTAACAAAACTAGTTTCGTCGAATTCTGAGACCGTGGGAAAAATGGCCATTTTCCAGTCGATTAAAATCAACTGAAACTGGTCAAACGCGTTTTCCTTTGCCACGCTCACATATTGATTCGAAAAATTATGAAATTTGAAACCTAGCAATAATTTGACATCACGGATCCAACAAAAGTGGTTTCGTCGAAATCCGAGGTCGTTTGCAAAATTCCCATTTTTAAGGGCCTGAATTCCGTAGCGACTATTCAGAATTTTCAACTGGACATTTCTTTTGATTCCCGCTATGAAATTTTTATTTTTCGGATTTGTTGGAAAGATATTCTCAATTAGATCCTAATGTTTTTGGTTTCACTAAAATCCGGATTGTTTTGCACCCGGTACATGCAATTGAAGTTTGAAATCGAATTATCGAACTACCGCACCATTTTCAATTCTATTTATAATTATATATAATTATTTATATTCTAACGACGACGCGTATAAATATATACGTTCTATTATATTCAAAATAAATTTATCGTCGATATTATTTAAAATAATTCATTTTAAATAATCAAAATTCGCTAAAATTGCCAAAATAAAAAATTTAAACTGGCCTAGATTTTCGGGTTATTACAATCTCCCCCGCTTAAAACTTTTCGTCCCCGAAAAGGAACAAAGTCGAAAGTGGTTTGATTAATCAACTCTACGTTCTATTTGGCTTCCATTCTCCAACTTTTCAGTTTCTGAGAATTTTCAAATTCTTCAAAATTTTGGCTAACACCCGGAATTTTCGAAAAATTTCGCCATAACCTCCCCTACACCGGAAGCCACGGGAAAATCCCGAAATTGCCATACAGGCCTTCTGATCTCAAAAAGAAAAAGAAAAAGCCAAGCGGCTAGCCAACAGGCTCATAAAATCATCATCACCCAAACAAAACAGTAAATTATAGTAAACATGTACCTATTTGTCGGGCAAACAAATTTTATTCTCTGTTGTAGCCTCCTTGCTATGACCTGTTCAATGTAAGTACATGTATATGCAAGCAAATGCGACCAATTTTCAATACAATTCAATATTTGGTGCAATTAGGCATAATGTTTCAAAAATTATAAAATAACTAAACAAACAACACAAGCATCAATCAATTAGTGGATTAACGTTTCAAATTCATAATTTTGATATATAGTCGAAAATCATGTTTTTGATGCCAATTCACAACAATAAACCTATCTATATTAGTTTTGGTTCTCACACCAGTCTAATGGAAATATATAGATATCACACCTTCGAAACACGAAAATAAACCACTGATGTCGTACGTCATCTGTGGAATCATCCCCGGGCTACTAGAGTGCGATTCTATATCTATCCAGTATATTAAAACTTCGAATATACGTTCATGATGCGTATATGCAACATCTTTATATATCGGATTGTCCAAATTCAAAATAAATAAATATTCAAATACGTATAAAGTGGTTTAAATTTTCAAAACAAAATTGTTTTCAATTGAAAAATATACTCTTCACACTCGTTCTAGGATACTACTGATCCTATCTCTAACGAGTCATTCTAATTGGATATTCCTAATCCAATATCTGATGAATTCTTTCGTATGGTTCTAATGTGTCTTGTTCTCGAGCTCTGTAAACCAAAGCTCTGATACCAAACTGACACGACCCAAACTTCCCCGTGAAGGAAAGCACGGATGGCGTTGAGGACAAGACAAAATAGAACGCAGACGGAAGAACATTTCATTGCTATTACAACAATTCCATCAGATACAAGAATATACAGAGTATAATTGAATAAATTACATTCGATAAATATCAGAGATTACAATAAATTACATAGCAGCGGAAAAAAAACGATATAAAACACCACTGAAAGTAATACACGGATACAGAGCTTTCCGAGCATCGTCCCAGCTGTAAATCAGGATCCTGTGAATATAAATCTGCAAAACCAAAACTACTAGCTGCCCGTGTAGAAATAGGGGCACCCAGAGTTTAGGTTAAAACAATAAACTCCAGGTCAGTCATGTGACTGGTGTGAGAACTAAAACAGTTATTTAAAACTTGACTTTAAAAGAGAGTAATTCAAGGGACCACGCCGTATAACACGGAACGGGTTTCCTCCCAAGAATACCAGTGCATAGAGAAAACAACGCAATGCTTTTTCGAAAAATGAAGCTATTATAAGACCCAGGTCCCATTACACAATGCAACGCAAGCCGGAGGATAGGGTTTTCCCTTATAATAGCCAAACATGCTTGGTACGTTTAAAACAAATCATTTGTAACTATAATAAGTGTATAGTGTCAAAACAATTTCAATCATAAGTATAAATCATAGACGTCATGGGTACCATATATCATGTCGCCATACTAGTTGTACAATTAAAACCGCAATATCACGTATTGGAAAACGGATTTCCGTCATGAGTCGAGGCAAGGGGCAAGCTCCACTCCGCTTTCGAGACACTCTAGCAAATGCCTCAGGACTACACACTCTGGGTAACCCTAGATGCTTCAGGGCCGGTCCTCTCTTACGTTTGAGGATTGGCAATTCCTGAACACACGTTTCCCGGTCCTTACAGACCTAAAATCGAGGCGCCTCATCCAACAACCACATAGGTGAAAAGTATATAAATGTCAGGGCTGGTAAGTCACTGACACCACCAAAGCTAGAAAGAAACGTCGTGCTCTCCCTGCAGTCTGTATCCCGTTTTTGACTCATACCGAGGTGTGAGGCTCGCGAATTCACACTATACACAAAGCTGCCACGTAGGCCGTGCTTTGATCATCAACCACAAGACTTTGCTTTTCAACAGAAGCCTTGATCCATGCAACTCAGCGTGCCACACAGGAAATTCATGCCATGCGATTGATATCTATTGATATATAACCTCTAAGCTCGTATGTCTCAGAGAAGGGCGTTAAGCAAGAGAATAAATTCTCCGCCGCCAAACAGATATATATTTAACGGAAATCAATCAACACAGAATAAAATCCAATGTCAGACACACAATCCATTTACAAGTTCGTTCTGGGTCTGAACGAAACCGGAGGCACTTTTCTCGCATATCCATCCATCTCCAAGTACGTCTGGACGACAACCAACTGATTCCCTCATCTTGGGTGTACCGCCCAATCAAGATCATCAGTACTCACCCAGACGATGTGAAGACTTCCGGTCTTCAACCACCGTCTTCATCTTCGACATATCGTCGAATCGGTTATTCAGAATGGGTATAAACCCGGCCTTTCCGAACAACCCGCGTATATTAAAAACAAATGTTACACAAACACAACATACGCCTCATTCCAATTCATTAGTCACTAATCGTAAATCAAAAAGAGAACAATTTTCCAAATATTAACCCCGAAGGCCGAAACCAACATCAGATCAATATCTAGGAAACCATTCTCCTTAACTAACCTACAGCTAGTTTCTAAATTCCACATTCTTAGGGAAAGGTTCCCATTAATTTTATCCAAGATAAATTCTTTAAAATTTACCCTTTAATCTACCTTTGGATGTCGTTTCAAACCAAATTATGGTTTTCTAAACTAGACGAGATTAGCGAACCACACCGAAGTAATTATTTATTTTATTTCCCAATCCCAACCTATTCATCCCATGAAGCAAAACTGGTAATACTCCACATCTAACACCACACTGTTATCAGTAAAATTAATTACCATTTCTCGTTCAAATCTGATTAAAGATTTAACTATCGCTTTGGAGCAAAACTGGTGATACTCCATCCTCGCTCACTTTCTAAATTTGATAATTTAAATTATCAATTCACATTTCAATTTAATTGCAAATTCATTAAAACTCCTTTACTAGGTTAAAGAACTCGCGCCATTTAAAACACAGTTCACGATAAACCCAAATCACATTCTATTTATTATCAGGTTAAAGAACTAGTGTTATTTAAAACACAGTTCACGATAAACCCATGAATCAGTTCTATTTAAACCCATTTCAAATCCAATTTATTTATTTAAACATAAATGGGTTTTAATTTTAGTCCAAGCTAGTTTATTTCGATAAAAAAATCTATTTTTATCTTTTCAAATATGGAGTTTTCATCCCAATTTTTCCCAAATCATTTCTTATGATTTTACACAAATTATCAATATTTTTAATAATTTTATCAAGGCCCGTACAGTCGATTTCCATCAACGGCCATCGAACTGCACTTACAGCGACCTTTTCCAAATTTGATTTGGACGTATCTCCAAATCCAACCGTTAGATTTCAAATTTCTAATATTCGTTAGAAAGCTCTTTTCGATACGAACCCAACGGTTCCGGTTTTAGGAGAATCCGACGGTCGGATCTCCCGTAATGTCTGTTCGATGTTAATGGTCGAAATTCGCGAACTACCGCGACGCGGCGCGTTCTATTCAGGCCATTATATTATATATAAAATATATATAATATATATTTCGTCGATTTCTATTTAAAAAGAATTTTATAAATAGTTTTGAATTCGTTTCAAAAACAATTTCAACTTTATTTCAAATTCAAATCAAATTCATTTAAAAATCGTTTTATATTCAATTCAATTCGAAATCGAATATAATCGATATAAATATCGTTCGCGTCAAAATAGCGCATCTCTAATTAATACGGCTTTATATATTTCAATAATTCCGTTATTCTATTCAACAAATGAATATTTATTTTATTCAATACGTGAATCTATACTTCTGTCAACACATGACTAATCTCAACGAATGAGTACTGTCCACGTATGACTATTTTTGTTATTCAATATATTTCGTTCAACACATGACTAATCTCAACGGATGAGTACGGTCAACAACTGAAACTTTATTTTATAATATTCTTTATTTTCTAAATTGGAATGAGGCCCAATCAATTACCATATAAAGTTAATTATATGAATTCCATACAACACATGTATATAATAGCAACGATAAATAATCAACCATCATCCAAAGTGCACTACACTGTATAAGCATCAAATATAGATATCTAACGCTTATAACAGCTTGTCAATCAATCGATCGACATACAACTAATTATTGGGATTAGTGTATGTCATATATTATCCCAATACCCGTGTGGGGTTTCAAACAATCAAACACAGATTTTACTCGTGCAGTTGGGCGATGTGTAAAATTTATCGTCCCAATCAATGTCCTTCAAATAGGTGTACATAAACAAACCGTCCGGTTTGTAAATGAATATTTATTTATTCACATTCACGTTAAAAATTATATTTTTAACGGTAAAACATTTTATTTCAACACATGAATTCTTATTCAGTTCATTTATCAAATAAAATGATATCTTTTTATTTTTCTACTTATTTTAGAAAATTTCGGCGGCATAACGGCACGATACTAGAAACGGGGCAAGGGCTAGCCTTATCCCCGATCTAGTGAAGGCCCACGCCATTCACACATCAATCAAATCCATACCATTTCACCAAACAATTCAATTCAAACCAAATAATCTAACCAACTACACAACCAAACAAAAAAGTCCAAGGTCTGTGGACGATTGTGTCGGGTGCTACTAAACACCGTCTGCATCCTAGTATATATATTTATAACTAGAAAAAGAAATTGAAGAGTGAGAAGTTCTCACCGATAGCTATCCAATACCACGACTCTTCATTTAGAGAAATCTTTGTCGTTCTCGCCTTTTTGTCACCTTCGTTGCCCGTATTCTCTACATAAGTAAAAATCGAATTTTTACTATGCTATTCAATATATAAAAGTCGAATTTTTCCTTTGTTATTCAATATATAAAAATCCCAATTTTATAATCAAGCTATATGGATAAAAATTCTATTTTTACACCGCTACTATATAAAAAGATTTCGCTTTTTCAAATGTAAAGATTTCATCACTATAAAAATCACCTCTTTATTTCAATGTATATATAATAAAAATCAGATTTTTATTTCGCTACATATACAAAGATGATATTTTTATATTCTCTATCTCATAAAGATTATATTTTTATTATCTATTTAATATGAAGATTATATTTTCTATCTTTACATACGATAAAATTATATTTTTAAACAATTAAAATCGTATCTTTAGCTAATTAAAAATCTCATCTTTTTATTTTCAAAGCTATCGCCCTTTTCACTTTAAAGATTATATTTAAAAATCTCGTATTTCACATATAAAAATATCGCTTTTCATATATTAAAAATCAAATCTTTTCCTTTCCTACCTATACAAGATCATGTTTTTAATCCTCTACACATATCAAAATCATGTTTTTAATCCTCTGCATATGTAAAAATCAGATTTTTACAATGCTAATTACATATATAAACTAAAAACTGAATTTAAATTATGCATTTACATTTATTTTAAAATCAGAAAATAAAACAAGGTATATAACCAAATTAAAAGAAAATAAAATAATAAAAAATAAAACACAACTTACAGATTTTCGGAGGGGGGGGGGAATCGGTTGCGTCGGAATCAGGGGGGAGCTGTGGGCCACGGTGGCGGCTAGGGTTCGGGCTTCTTTGGGAGGGGGTGCGGTTTGGCGGAGCAGGGCTGGAGGAGGAGGGGAAGAAGAAGGGAGGGGGAAGAAGAGGAGGGGGCGGCATGTGGTGGCTGCGCCGCCCTGGGGCGCGGCGGCATCGATCGCATCCCCCCTTCTGTTTTCTTTTCTTTTCTTTTTCCGTTTTTTTTCTTCTGTAAAATGAAATCGGGGAGGGGGCCAGAGGAGTTTAAGGGGAGAGGGAAGATATTTTTTTTTTATTATTCAATTCAAAAAGTTGACTTTTTAGTTCGACCTCGAAACGAGGTCCACCGCCTGTCGTCCATAGCTAATTACCCCCATTCCGAACACAATGGGATACATATCATAAGCCGATTCGATCGTTTCGATCTGTTTTCATCAAAATCAACATATAGCTCTATATATTGAATTTGAACGTGCATTTCAATTTACCGGGGTCACATACGAACTCGAAAAATTCCACAAAAATATTTTCTAGCTTCGTATTGACGATACGGTCCTAACAAAACTAGTTTTGTCGAATTCTGAGACCGTGGGAAAAATGGCCATTTTCCAGTCGATTAAAATCAACTGAAACTGGTCAAACGCGTTTTCCTTTGCCACGCTCACATATTGATTCGAAAAATTATGAAATTTGAAACTTAGCAATAATTTGACATCACGTATCCAACAAAAGTGGTTTCGTCGAAATCCGAGGTCGTTTGCAAAATTCCCATTTTTAAGGGCCTGAATTCCATAGCGACTATTCAGAATTTTCAACTGGACATATCTTTTGATTCCCGCTGTGAAATTTTGATTTTTCGGATTCGTTGGAAAGATATTCTCAATTAGATCCTAATGTTTTTGGTTTCACAAAAATCCGGATTGTTTTGCACCCGGTACATGCAATTGAAGTTTGAAATCGAATTATCGAACTACCGCGCCATTTTCAATTCTATTTATAATTCTATATAATTATTTATATTCTAACGACGACGCGTATAAATATATACGTTCTATTATATTCAAAATAAATTTATCGTTGATATTATTTAAAATAATTCATTTTAAATAATCAAAATTCGCTAAAATTGCCAAAATAAAAATTTTAAACTGGCCCAGATTTTCGGGTTATTACATTTTTAACCCGAGAAAAATAATTAAAAATAAATTAAATAATAAAAATTAGAGTTCTCACATTGTTTTGGCTGAAAATTCGACTGTTTCGGTTTCAGCTCTGGTCTGCGCCATTGCGAAGATCTCGGAAAGACGAGTCCAAAGCAACTTACGGTTCGTAAAACGGCCCTCGTATGAAAGAGTTAATGAATTTTAAAGATTGGATAAATTAAATATTAAATAAATAAATAAATAATATTAAAATAATAACCTTCTTTCTCATTCTATCACGTTACAGCCGAACCCATTCTTCATCGCTAATCCTCCCTGCGCGCGCCTACCCGAGCACCTGGCCGCCGATCGAACACCATCACGACGAAGCCCGTCGTCCCACGCCCTAGCGCCGCCACCCTCGTGCGACTCGGTGGTCCCTAGGCGCCCGACAACCACCGCGAACGGCGGCACTTTGTGCCCCAAATTCGCGAAATCCGTGCACCAAAACCCGATCTTAACCGTATAGATTCGAAGCTCTCTAAATTCTTTTCGATTTGATATATGGTTTGCCAATTTTCGTTGAACGGATTAACAGAAATTAGCGTTTGAAATTGGGATGATTCTGGCCATTCAGGGAATAGGACGGCGGCTGGCCATTTTTATGGTTTTATTTCGGAATTTATATATTATTTTATTATTTATTCATCGTAAAGCGTGTTATAAAGGTAGAAATGCGGGTTGTCTCTGAATTGGGCTTGCTTACTGTCGATCATAACATTTTGAGGCCTTCTGAACGCAATGGGACAGGTCTCGGGGTCCAATTCCGAAATCTGTAGAATATTTATTTAAAACTCCATTAAAAATTAATTAATTAAATATTGACCGTACATTTAAATATGTCGGGGCCACATATGACCTCAGAAAATTCCGAAAAAAATATTTTAGCTTTCTTATGACGATACGGTTCTAACAAGACTAATTTCGTCGAATTCTGAGACTGTTTGAAAAATGGCTATTTTCAAGTCGTTTAAATTTGACAGAAATAGTCAAAACACATCTTCTTTTGCCACGCTCACATATTAATTCGAAAAATTCTGAAAATTGAAACTTAGTAATAATTCGACATTCCGATTCCAACAAAAGTGGTTTCGTAAAAAACGGAGGTTGTTTGAAAAATGACTATTTTCAAGGGCTATATATTTAATATTAAAAATACATTTTTAAACAAATAATTTCTGAAACTCAAAATATATAAGTGTTTATACTTTTTAAATGCAGAAACATTATTCCAGACTCAATGGAAGTGGTTTCGAGTCCAAATTCCTTCATATGTGAAAAGTAGCCCTTCGGGCCATATATATTATATATATAAATTCTACAGCGACCTTTCTAAATTTTGAATTGGCCATAACTTTTGATTTCCGCTATGAAATTTCAATTTTTCAGATTCGTTAGAAAGATATGATTAAACAGATTTAAATATTTCTGGTTTGACTCAATTCTGATTTATTCTGAATCCTGTACATCCAATTAAAGTTCAAAATTAAAATTTTAAAACTATCGCGCCATTTCTAACTCCTTTTATCTTTAAATTAATTTATTCATTTTAACTTCGATTAAAATAAATTCTAGCCATTATTATTTAAAATAAATCACTTTATATTCCCAAAATTCATTAAAATTTTCTAAAATAAAAATATTTAAATTGGTTCAGAATTTGCGGGTTGTTACAATTATGTTTTTAAGGTATAAAAAGATTAAAGTTTGATTAGATATGTTTACATTAAAAAAATACATTTTTAATGTAAAAGAGATTCATTGTTTGAAAATGTGTTTAATGTAATAAATCATTAAAAGAGTCATTGTGTAATAAAAATGTTATAGGTAGAAAATGTACATTTATTAAATACTAACATGTACATGCAAACGAAGTTATAAACCTTCTAACAATTGGCATTAAACAATAGATCAAGCATTAATTACATTCGCGTTTTCTCTCTCCTATGTTTTTCTTTTGAAATTTTGAATAAGTTCATTAAATACTGAAACGTTAATATTATATATTTGAAAATTGAAAAGTAATATATATTAAGAAAGAAAATTTTATCGTTGTTCTAAACTGAGGTTCACAGTGTAGGGAAAGTTTTTCTACCTCACACCTCATTAATAATTTTAATTTTGAATTTCAAAAGTTTTTGGAAGAAATAAATGATAATGTTGAGAAACAATTAAGGGAGAAGTGAATGACAATGGATTTGGCATAAATTCATGCGTATGCCTTTTCAAGATCAGGAAAGACAAATATATTTAACATAAATATCATGCATTCATTCATCTCCCTCATATTTTAAACATTGTTGCCTCTCTTTACTTCCTCATTTTACACCCTTTTTAAGTCAAATTATCAAAATGCATGCTACATTTTAATATATGCACTTACAAGTCTCTCTCTCTCCCCTTCCTTACTAATAAATATATATATATAGATATATATATATATATATATAAATGTTGCCTTCTCTTTATGTTCCATAATTTCCAATTTATTTTCACATAACACATGCACCTTCAATTTCTTTCTATGCATTAGGTTATAAGTAATTTACTGCTAGAAATAAATATATATAGTAATTCATTTCGTGTGAAAGTTAGAATTCAATGTTGGTAAGTTAATTTTCATAAGACTAAACTAAATACAATTGTTGACAATAATTAAATGTTATATTGTATATTGGAATTTGCATTCCAATATAAGTAAAAAAAAACTTGGTTAGAACAATAATAGAAACTGTATAAATGACATTTATTAGTGGTTCACAATATTTATTCAAACGGAGTCTAAGCGTTTCATGTAGTGAAATTAATTGGTTTGCAATATCCAAGGAGCATAATTGCACTTTACCTTTTCATATGTCATAATGTGTAATTGATCTTTCCCCTTTAATATATCAAAACGTAAGCATATGATAACAATTCTATTGAAATTAAAAGGGGAATTAAATAATTAAAAAGTATGAATATATATATATACCCTTATATTACAAAACCCTAATTCATATCATGAGCCGCCGCCACTTACCTTCTTCAATGGCCATTATCTTCCAAAACAAATCCAAAAATTCCTTCTCCCTCACGCAATATTTCTAAACACAAATAACTACAAAAATCTTTGTCTAAATGAGATGCTTCTAATTGGCGATGGTGGATCGGGTTCAAGTGGCTCCGGTTAGCGTGCGTTCTGGTATGGCAAGGTCGAAGTTGCGTTTGAAAAGGGGCCGATGTCTGAAGTAACGAACGATGTGGAAGATGAATTAACGTGAAGTAATGATGTAATTATTGAATTTGATTATCGTTTAATAATTAATGTAAAATGTTTGTAACGTCATTACTATTTCATACAAGATCCAAATTCAACAAACTCAGTTGCATTGGAATCAGAAAAATGAGGGCTTCACAATGAAACAGACCAGATCCAAAAAGGAACAATCTAGAATTTTTAATAATTCAAAACCCCGATGTGAGAAATTCTATTCCTTTATTTTTATAAATATAATTTGTTAATCATAATTTTAGTCTTACACATGCGCTGTAATAATTTGCTGAATGTTCGTGATTGGATGTAAAATTGTTGATGATGCTTGTTGATCTGTTAACTTGATGAAATATTTTTGTCATATTAGAATTGACAAAATAGTCATGTCATTTATGTTAAATCTAAATGGACAAAATAAAACTTTCATTTTGTCAGTGTAAGTTGTGTTGAAATCAACATTTTTGTTAATTAGACTATGATTAAACAAAGATTAACATTTCGTTAATTAGATTATAGTTGAATCAAAAATTATATTTTTGTTCATTAAATTAGCTGAATTAGAAATATGTCAATTTGTTATTATAAAATTGATGAAAACAAATATGTCACCTTTGTTACAAAATTTGTCGGAAACAAATATATCATCTTGTTGTGACGAAAAGATTGAAAACAAAAATCATCATTTTTGTTATTTGGAATAGAATAAACAAAAGTGTCATTTTGTTAATTAGGTGAGTAGAAACAAAAGAACATATATTCTATTGTCATTAGTTAAAATAAAAAGAATTGAAATGAAAGAACCTTATTTTTATCGTTTTATTGTATTAGAATTTGTAACAAAATGAAAGAACCATATTTTTTAGCGTTTTGTTGTATTAGAATTTTTAACAAAACAGAAAGAACCATTATTATCATTTGGTTGAATTAGAATTTGAATGAAATTATCATTTTGTTAGACATGTTGAATTAGAATAAAAAAGATCATTTTGTTAGACATGTTGAATTAGAATAAAAAGATCATTTTGTTAGGCATGTTGAATTAGAATAAAAAGATCATTTATGTTAGAATAAAAAAGAACATTTATGTTAGAAATTTAAAAGATCATTTATGTTAGAATTAAAAAGAACATTTATGTTAGAAATTTGAAAGAACATGTATGTTAGAATTATATCATGTGAATTTAAAGAATGTCATTAGTTAAAAATGCGGCATTACAAATAAAGTTACATTTTAGTTAAAAAATGTTGCATTAGAAATAAGCTACATTTTAGTTAAAAATGCTACATTAGAAGTAAAGTTACATTTTAGTATAAAATGTTGCATTAGAAAGGAATAACATTTTTGCTTTAAAAATGTTACATTAGGAATTCATTAAAATATTCAAGTTAGTATGTTAACATAAAAATCACATATTTATGTTAAAAGGGAATTCATTAAAATATTCAAGTTAGAATGGAATTGTGTTAACATAAAAATGAATCATTAAAGTATGTAAGGAAGAATGAAATTTTGTTAACATAAGAATTTGCATTTTAATGTAAATGAAATATGAGTCATAAATAAAAAGGGATGCTTGTTTGACAAATATGTAAACATTAAAAGTAAATTTTTATTATAAAATAGTAGAAAAGAGGAAGACAATAGGAATTACATTTTATATGCAATGAAAGAATAAGAATTTGCATAGTCAATAAAATTTACATTGCAAATTAAAGAGCAAGATTTGACTTGTAATATAAATTACGTTTTTACAGTAATTAAGAAGATTTGTTTTCAAAACCAAACATTGTGGAAAGATGAATATTATTGTTATCAATCTCGAATTAAAAGAATATTTTATAATTCAATTAATGGAACTAATTGACGTTGATTTTAAAAAGATTATTTCTTTGTTATCTAAAAGTTACAATAAAAAGGATTCAATTAAAAAGATTCTATCTTTACTGTCAATATGTTAAGATAAGAAGATTAGATTCAGAATTAGACATTTTGAAAGGTTTATTACTATTAATATAATAATTGAGAAAGTCCCAAGTTTTATTAAGATTTGAAAAGGTAATTATAGTATTTGAAATCAAGTTATTTTGGAAATATAGAATATTCCAAAATTAAGATATTTTGAAAGGAGAAACAGTTTAAAATAATATTTTAAGTAGAAAAATTATAATGATTAATTAAAATTGTACTTGGACATGAGGTTAGGTCACATTTGTGGTGGAAGTCTGCCCGGACCCGTCCAGCAGCCACAAATGTTGGGCCTAATGTGAGAAGTCCAAGTGCGCAAATACAAATTGGGCCAAGACACGAGGTTTAGCCCAACTTGTGGGATAAGTCTGCCCGGAACCGACCAGCCTATCCAGCATCCACAAGTTGCAGGCCTAATGTGAGAGGTTTGGCCCATATTAAAATATAAATGGTTAAATAGAAAATGGACATTATTTAACCATCATGAGTTAAATTAGAAATTGACTTATTTTCACACCGTTATGTGTTAATATTGAAATGAATATTTTATTGTAACAACCCGGAAATGCGAGTCAAATTAAAAATTTTATTTTGGCAATTTTAGCGAAGTTTGAACATTTAAAATGATTTATTTTAAATAATAATGATGAGAAATTTATTTCGAATAGAAATAGAACGTATATATTTATATACGTCGTCGTTAGAATATAAATAATTATATATAATTATAAAAGGAATTGAAAATGGTGCGGTAGTTCGATAATTCGATTTCAAATTTCAATTGAACATACGGTTGCAAAATAAACCGGATTTTAGTGAAACCAAAAATATTTGAATCTAATTGAGAATATCATTCCAACGAATCCGAAAAATCGAAATTTCATAGCGGGAATCAAAAGATAGGCCCAGTTGAAAATTCAGAATAGTCGCTATGGAATTCAGACCCTTAAAAATGGAAATTTTGCAAACGACCTCGGTTTTCGACGAAACCACTTTTGTTGGATCCGGGATGTAAAGTTATTGCTAGGTTTCAAATTTCGTAATTTTTCGAATCAATATGTGAGCGTGGCATAGGAAAACGTGTTTGACTAGTTTCAGTTGATTTTAATTGACTGGAAAATGGCCATTTTTCAAACGGTCTCAAAATTTAACAAAACTGGTTTTGTTAGGACCGTATCGTCAATACAAAGCTAGAAAAAAAATTGTTAATCTTTAGAGTTCATACGTGCCCCGATAAATTGAAATGTGCATTTAAATTCAATATATAGAGTTATATTTTGATTTTGATGAAAACTGATCGAAACGATCGAATCAGCCCACGATACGCATCCCATTGTGTTCAGAATGGGGGTAATTAGCTGGGACGACAGGCGTTGAGGTCGATTTCGAGGTCGAAATTAAAAGTTGCTTTTTGAAATAAAAATAAAAAAATAGAAAACTCTCTCTCCCCTCTCCTATACCCTCAGCCCCCCCTTCATTTTAAAAATCAAAAGAAAAAAAAACAAAGGGGATCGATGGTGGGGGGAGGGGAGCCGCCGCCGCCCCATCGCAGCCCCCCCCCCCAGGTGGCGCGTCGCCCCTATCTTGTAACGACACGGATTTTTCCCAGACCTAATCGATCGCAAAATCGACCAAGACCATTCAAAACTCGCCTACGTTAACTTTGGGAATACAATTCATAAGAACAAATAACAATAGACTTTTATAGACATTACAATAATGTTACATCAGAGTACAGAATATCAGAGTACATCAATTAAAGGAATGATACAGCGGAAGTTAAATTACAATACATAAATACAATACACAGCGGAAGACTATAAATGCTCTAGACACAGCTTTAAGCTTCAATCCAGGATCCTTCTAAAAGAATAGATATCTGCAAAACTAGCTACTCGACTGCCCGTGTGGAAAAATATGGGCACCCGAGTTTGCCAGTGAAACAAACTACAGGTCAGTCATGGGACTGGTATGAGAAATTTAACTTAACTATCTGATAATAATGCTAATCACAGGACCACGCCGCTAACGCGGAATGGGTTTACTCCATTGGATTGCCAGTGAATAAAATAAAGTAAAACGTTAAACAACGCAATGCTTTTTAGAAAAAATGAAACCATTATAAGACCCAAGTCCCATCACACAATGCAACGCAAACCGGAGGATAGGGTTTTACCTTATAATGGTCAAAAGATGCTTGATACGATAAAACGGATTTAGTATTAGTGTGTATATATTCTAATAAAAACATTTCAATCATAATGTATTCATCATAGACGGCATGGGTACCATATATCATGTCGCCATACTAGTTCTACATTCAAAACCGCAAGGTCGTATTGGAAATTGGATTTCCATCATGAGTCGAGGCTAGGGGCAAGCTCCTCTCCGATTCGAGACACTCTAGCAAATGCCTCAGGATCCCCCGCAGTGAACCCTTGGATGCGGTAGGGTCGGTCCCCGACTATCGGCAGTGGATTGGTTATGCCTGAACACACATTTCTCGGTTCCTTTGAACCTATAATATGACCACTATCGGCCTATAAAAATCCAAGGCGCCTCAAAATCCATCATCCACATAAGTAAAATGCCAGGCCGTGTTAAAGCACTGACACTACCACTAGCTAGAAAGAAACGTGTGCACTCCCTACGGTCCATATCCCTTTTTTGACTCATACCGGTGTGTGAGGCTCGCAAAGTCACGATATACACAAAGCTATGCCGTAATAGGCTATGCTTTGATCATATCACAAGGCCCTGCTTTTCAACAAAAGTCTTGATCATTTGCATCTTGGCATGCCACATTGACAATTCACGCCATGCGATCAATCACTATTAATATATGCCGGGGTGTTAAGTGGAGAATAAATCCTCCACCACCAAACAGACATACATTAACATAAATTGATTTAATTCACATGGAATTAAATCCAATGTCAGGCACGCATCCATTTACTAGCTTATGCTTTGGGTCTGAGCGAAAACCAAATTCGAACAATCAACAATAGTCCGGACGGCCACCACTGAAGCCCCTTCAAGGTAGCTACTCCCATCAAGGGTCTCTGTAGCAACACATCCATCCGATGTGAAGATCGTCGGTCTTCAACCACCGCCTTCATCTTCGACTCTTCATCGTCGTAGTAATTATTCAGAATGGGTTAAACCCGGTCTTCCCGAATAACTCACGTATTTTATAATGAAAAATCAAGTACTATAAAAACACATCCAACGCCACATTCCAATTCAGAATATTGTTCTAATAAAATATTCGTATTATTCTATCAAAGATAAATCCTTTAAGTTTATTCTTAAATCTTTTCTTTTAAAAATTTATTAAAAACTCCAATTTGGTTTTAAATATCAAAATCATTATTTAATGATTATTTAATTTTAAGAAATTAATCTTATCCTTATTTGAGTTAAAGAACTAATGTCATTTAAAACATTGTTCACGACAAACTCAAATTCATCTCCATTAAATAGGGGATTTTCATAGAAATCAGACCAATGTATAATCGATATGAATTTCTATATCGGGCTATTAATATAAATGGAATAACAACAAAGCCTTTTAAATTCCATATATATTAACGGCCTTCTTTTACAGAAGCTCATCTCGAATATTATTAAATCAAATTCCATTCAATCCCAATTTAATATATTAAATTAGAAAACTTTACTCTTGGAAAATATTCCATTTTAAGTCTTAATAAAAGATTCATAAATCCCAAATTATATTTCACTGCAAACTGGGTTAAGAACAAGTGTCGTTTAAAACACTGTTCACGATAAATCTAATTTACATTTCATTTTATTCAAATTATCAAATATGATTGAAACTCTAAAAATCTTAATTAAAAGATTTATTCTTTTCGCAACTGGGGTTAAGAACAGTGTTATTTAAGACACCATTCACGACAACCCAAAAATCCAATTTATTCTATTTAATTCCAAGTAAATATTAACTTATTGGAAAACTTTATTAAATCTTAATTTTAAGATTTGTTCTAGTTAATAACTAGTTCATATCGATAAAATATATTTTTATCTCTTCACTATTGGAAATTTTCATCTAAATTCCCTTTAAATCATTTATTATGATTTTACATAATATTTCCATATTTTTAATAATTTTATTTTCGCTCGTACAGTCGGTTTCCAATAACGGCCACCGAACTGCATCCATAGCTACCTTTTCTAAATTTGATTTGGACATAATTCCAAATCCAACCGTTAGATTTTAAAACTCTTATATTCATTGAAAAGCTCTTTTCGATACGAACCCAACGGTTCCAGTTTTAGGAGAATCCAACGGTTGGATCTCCCGTTACGTCCATTTAAAGTTAATGGTCGAAATTCGCGAACGTTCGCTGCGCTGCGCGTTCTATTCAGGCTATTAAATATGTATATATATATTTAATATATATTATATCATCGATTTCTATTTAAAACTTACTTTATAAAATATTTATAAATTCGCCTTAAAACAGTTTTAACTTTATTTCAATTTAAAGTCTAAATTGAATGTTTTATTTTCTTATCATATTTAAAAATATTAATATTTCTAAAATACTAAGTTTAATAATCACTTCTTTTTAATATTCATTTTAAAATGAATACATTAAATCGGTAAACACGTTTGTTTTAAAATGGTGTTTCTATTTAAAACAGATTAAATAGGCCAATTCAATTTCTTATTCATTTGTATTTTATACTGGGCCAGACCTCCCACATTAAGCCTGTGACTTATGGATGCTGGATATGCCGGTTGCTTCCGGGCAGACTTATCCCATAAGTTGGGCTTAACCTCGTGTCATGACCCATTTCGTATTTTTAACTCAACCCTTTTCATTGTGACTTTTTAACCCATATAATAAAATCTTTTGAACTTTAAAAGATCAAAACCATTATTTGATTTCTTTGCACTGAATATTATATTAAAATATTCTTTTAATTCAAAATTGGAATGGGACCCAACAAATACCATATAATTATATGGATTTCAAACACCGCAATGTATTCTACACTAATGATAAAAATCATTAATAACATCCAAAGTGTATATTAATGCTGTATAAGCGTCAAATAAATAACGCTTAAAACTAATCACAAGGGAGATGTGTGAGTATCATCCCAAGACCCGTGTGGGGTTTTCAACCTACACATAACAAATAATTAAATAAATTATTTGTGCACTTGGGCGATGTGTAAAAAATTTCGTCCCAATCAACATAAACAAGTCAGGAAACTTGTTAATGGCAGTGTAACATATTTTTGAATTCCAACATAAATGTTCTTTTAATTCTAACATAAATGTCGTTCTTTGAATGCTAACATAAATGAAATTTTTATTCTAATTAACTATTCTTAACAAAATGACATATTAATACAACATTTTATAACTAAAAGGCATTTTTAATCAAATGCAACATTTTAAAATAAAAATGTGACTTTTCTATGTACTCTAACATTACATTTAAAATGTGAAATTTTAAATGTAAACATGTTTTTATTTAAAACATGACTTTTTCTATATTCTGTTCATGATATTTAAAATATGATTTTTAAATGAAAACATGTTTTTACATAACATGTTTTTATTTAAATGACATGTTAATTCTAACCTTAAACAAATGACTAGTTTATTTCTAGATAAACACTTTTAACGAAAGCGATGTTTTTATTCTAACTAAGCATTTTGAAAAAAGTGTTCTTTTATTCTAATACAAACGTTTATGACAAAAACAAAAAAAAAATGTTCTTTTCATATATTGAATTAAACTAGAGTTTTTAATGTTACCATGTTTTACATTTTAAAACATGAACAAATTTTGTTAAACCATTCATTATATTAAAATATACTGTAACGACCCAACTTTCGAACACATCTCAAGTTGTGCCATTAATAAGAAATAAGAAGAGATAGAAGATAAAACACAGAACATCAGAATCTCACAGCGGAATTTTCACAAAAAGATCATACTTTATAATATTACACAGCGGAATATTTTACATCAGAGCATCATAGGCCTTGTGACACAACCCATTCATAGTACATCATTAATTATACATAACACAGACGACTAACTTGCACACTTAATTATACAGTAGATAAGGTGGGTAGACCAGCACACTGATAATCTTCATTCAGCTTCATAAGTTTCTACATCCTGATTCACTTTTCTATTCATAACAAGTGTTATGAATACCCAAGAGTTTAAGGGAAAACACAGAAAATAAACTCCGGGTCAGTCAGGGGACTGGTATGAGTAAACAGTTTAAAACAGTTCAAAGAAAATATCTCATAAGACCACGCCGTAAGTACGGAACGGGTTTTTACCTTATGAGATCAAAACACTTCGTATACTTTTAAAACAGATATTATTATAATATCAAGGGTTTTCACAAATAATTTAGAAATCTAGGAGAATGCTTGCATCTCACACTCTCCGATATAGTATACAAATAAAATCGCTTGGCGCTTAGGTAAATCTGATTTCCAACTTGACAAGGTATGGGTCCACCTTCCGCTGATGTATCTCTAGAGGCAAATACATCTGGGTTCAACAAGAACTTCTTGCAACCCGGCCCTCACATGACCGACCACTCATTTCTCTTGAGTGTATCGAATGTATATCACCGATGGTTGTGTACGGCAACCATCCCCGCATGGGCAGAATCGATAGATTAAGAAACAAAAAGAATTTCTCTAGATAGGTGATGCTACACCCTAATGGGAGCGACCCACATAGCCATGCTGCCTGCCCGATTTTTGTCATTTTCTGGGTGTGAGGCTTGAGGCTAGACTTACGTCATCAACACTGGTTTATTTCTTTGAGTGCCACATCGTCCAGACCTTCCGATCACTAACTGACTTCCTCAAAAATAGATTACAGGCGTACAGCGAGAGAAACGAATTCCTCTGCCACCATATAATTACGTTTGAAAAGATCAACGTACGTGACCAGTTGAAATTTACTTTGTCGGACACTCGTCCATACAAGTTGTTCTGGGTTTGAACAAACCGAAGGCACTATATAAAAATATAGTCCTTGCATAACACCGTCTTCAACTTTATATACCTCTGACGCGTAGCGTACAACCGATTCAAAGTGGAAATGTTATCCGGTACTTTGAAATGATTACGAACAATTCCTTTTGAAATTACAAATCTAAGAAGATAAAAGTACAGTTTATATTTATCAGTTCAGAACAGTACAATATGGATTATATTGCGATGACAAGGGTTTTGACTTACAGTTTTAGACTTGATAAAAGTTTAGCATCTACAAAACATCTCTATTCCATTTGCTCGATCTTCAAATATTTTGCAATAGAATTCAACTGGTACTAAAATTTTTAAATTTAAAATAAATTTAAATTTATTAATTAAAACTAAAATTTATAACTAACTTACTTCTGTATTACTCGACAAAAATTATCGATTCCTGATTCACTTGCTTTCCCTTCTTAAAAATGTTCACCTTTAAATTTATTTTGTTGTATCAATCATGTTATAATTTTATTACTTATAAAAACTTAAATAAAACTAAAGCAAAATCCTATTTTAAATCTTAGTTCCTTTATTACCCCTTTATAATTGTGAATATAATTCTTTTAAATATCAAAGACTCGGTTTTAACTAAGGTTTAGAAATCTCTTGCAAACTAGAGTATCAGTTTTCAAAGTGTTTCTTTCATTTGCATGATTTTCCTTGGCCTGACCAGCTTGTGTTCATACGAGCCAACCCGAATGCATATCTCCAAAGTGCCAACCCCTTGGCCATTTGAAAATCATGTGAAAATCCCAGAATCCATTAGTATTTTACTTGGCCGATCACATAGCAAAATCCAACGTCTTCTTCCTTGTGCATCACCAAGCTGTGCACGTGCACACTCGGTTCCGGCGCCTTCATCCAGCAGCGACCGGCCACGCAAGTCGGCTCTCCATCCTTGATCACATCGACGGTCTCCACAGTCTTCAACTCGTCGTCGATGAGAAAAACAGTGCGCCACCATAATTTCCAGAAACCACTGTCATCGAAGAAAATGGCCACCGCGCCTTGTCGGAGCCAGGTGCCATCACCACTTCGCTGCTGCACCATCACCAGACCCTGACGCCTACATCCCCCCCTGACCGCACCTCCAACGACCTCCAGGTGAAGAGCAGCTCCGGCGAAAACTCCATGAACCCAAACAGTATTTAAAACCCTATTTTCATTAATTTCCCGAAATCCATTCATTTGAAAATTTAGTTACTATTTTTCCCTTAATCTCTGTCCCTCCCCACCTCTTCTGGTCCACCGCCACCTAATCCCATCAAGTGCTCCGCCGCCAGTTCACCAAAGTCCAGTTTTTGGCCATTTCCTCATTTCTCTTGATTCACACTTTTAAAAATCATAATTCTTGTTTTTAAAATCATTACTTGGTTGCCTTATTAGGATTATAAAATCAAAACGCGTTTTTATCCAGTTTGAAAATCCGATTTGAAAACTTGAACCAGAGAGGATACTGCTGTTTGTTTTTAAAGCAGCAGTAAGGCTTTGTTAAGGTTTTGTTTCTATTTGAACTGTTTTATACTATATGCAAGTTTTTAAAACATGATAAAACATCATTCTCCACTCTAAAAATCCTAGATTTACTGATTTATATGGGTATGTCAAGTTGTATACAACTTCAACAGTTCTGGAAATCAAAACAGAATTTACACCCTTTTTATAATTATGATACTTTGAGGTTTCCTACATACGAATCAATGGTCATAACAACATAACAAGCAATCAACACATACATGAAGTATCACTTGAACAAGAAACCTAAAAATGATCCAAAATCACTTCATAGACCAATCACCAAAAACTGCAGTAGTTAAAAACAGAAAACAGAATGCATATTTACTCACCTGTGTTAAGAGGCTTCACTGATTTTCCTTCTACAGGTTTTGCTAGAAAAGTGTTTTGAAGTTGTGAAGAAAGTAATGCATGCTATGTCCTTATATAGTAGTAGGAAAACATTATAATATGTGGTGCATTAAATGCATGTTTTGAAGGGAGAGACAAAGAAACATTTTTTTCAGTTTTTATGGCACTTGAAAGTCAAATTAAAAAAAACATTTCTCTCAACAACACCACACACAAATCTAGGATTCACATGGCCTTAAGCCGCCACTTCAGGTGGGATATTTCCTGCACAAGGATTTTAATTGGTGCACTAAGAACCATCACCTTAAATGCACCATGTACCATATGTCCTTCACAATTTCTATCCTAGGATTTTATCCAAAAATAGAGGTCCTTATTGTCTTAAGTAGCTCAGTTTTCACCTGCCTTTTTGTCTACCTCTTTCTCATATGTTATGTATTGATTTAACACAAATTATAAAATACAAATACCTTGGCATTCAAGGCAAACAAACTCTGAAATTTCTGCACATTTGTGCTCACGGCAGGACATATTTTGTGCAAAGAAAAACCATTTCACAAACATTTCTTTGAAGCTTATCAAAGTAGTAAAGAAACATGTTTGTTTATACATGTTTTGTGGTCTTCTAGTACATGTACTTTGTCAAAAAAAGCAAATGTTTTAGGGAACAAAACAAGAAGAAATTTCAGAAAATAGAAATGATTTAAAAACTGAAAAATGTTGAAACAAAGCAACATTGTCATGTGAATTGTACCCATGCTTTCCCATCACTCACTAGTGTATAAATCTAGGGTGGTTGTACATGGAGTAGGTGTATTTTGGGTTGCATAGGAGAAAGAAAATACATGTATAAATAAATAAACAAAACTGAAATTGTCTTCATCAAGATCTATGTTGTCATGCGCCTAAAATATCCTTATTTGCTAGCATGTTCATAGTGATACAAGGGTGTAAGTATGATTTGCAAAGATGTTGTTTTATATAACCACGCAAATGCTGTTATATATACATGCTATTATATACTGGTTGATAGTTCTGAATTTCTTTAAATCTTGCTTTTCAAATTGTATTTGTACTCAAGATAAATTAAACTGTTGTTTGTGATTGACGTAAATACCGGGTCATTACATATACGTTTTAATGTAAACATGTTTCATAAGTTTAAAACATGGACAATATATATTACGCCATTCATTACATTAAAATATACTTTTTAATGTAAACATGTTTTATAAGTTTAAAACATGGAAAATTTATAATATTCTACCCTTTTTGTTAAATGACATAATGAAACCTAGTCTCTTTATTACATTCTTTTTATTTTAAAACAAGTGGCGACAAAAAGACATTATTTTTGTTTTAATCCATTTTATGGTAACAAATGACAATAAAAATACATGTTTTATAATGATCCTTTTACGTTGAAATATGAATTCCAATGTGAAAATAATTTAACATGACAATGATTCTTTTTAATGTCTTATTAACAATAAAAATGTAAAGTTAATGTGTGCACATTTTTATTTATAAATGATCATCTTATTAAAAATAAAGTTTAATGTAAAAACATGTTTCATCTCATAACATGTACAATTTTGTAAATCTATTCATTACACTGAAAATAAAGTTTTTGTAATGATGTTTCCTATGACAAAATTTGTTTACCTTCATAACATTAAAATGTGAATTTAATGTGAAACGTGTTATCCTAATATGAACAAATTCTTGTGTACATTCTTAACATTAAAATGTAAATTTAATGTGAAACGTGTTTTCCTAATATGAACAAATTCTTATGTACATTCTTAACATTAAAATGTAAATTTAATGTGAAACGTGTTTTCCTAATATGAACAAATTCTTATGTACATTCTTAACATTAAAATATAATTTAACGTGAAACTTGTTTTCTAAATGCGAACAAATATTTATGTACATTCAATACATCAAAATATAATTTTAATGTAAAACTTATTTTCTAAACACGAACAAATGTTTATGTATATTCAATACATTAAAATATAATTTTTTATGTAAAAACTTATTTTCTGAACACGAACAAATGTTTATGTATATTCAATACATTAAAATATAATTTTTTTATGTAAAAACTAGTTTTCTAACCACGAACAAATGTTTATGTATATTCAATACATTAAAATATAATTTTTTATGTAAAAACTAGTTTTCTAACATGAACTATTTTATTAACATACTTTACATTTAAATGTGGTTTCCAATGTATTCATGTTTTACATTTTAAAACATAAACAAATTTATTCATAACACTAAAATATATTTCCTCCACAATCACAATTCATTTTCATTATTATAACCAAAGTCAAACATATCAAAATTTCAATTCAAGCCACATCACAACACAACCAACATTTCAATAAAGATATACAATATCACATGAACTTTATGAAATAAATGTAAATTTCACATTTCAGTAAATAATTAATTTGAATCATAAAATAGAAATCTCACAAATAGCTTTCCATTCAGATCAGTTCAGATTGGAATTTCCCTCAAATCATGATTTGCTCCATTTCAGTTCTGGACTGTTTCATAGCGAAGCCCTTGTCCATACGAGTTCAACGAATTTTGTTTCATTCGATTTCGTTTCTATTTGAAGAAGTTATTGTATTATAAACATTTGATTTCAAAAAAATGAAATAATTAAATAATTAATTTAGGATTAATTGCACTGGTTAAGGGACTTAACCCCTTTCTTCTTCGTTCCTTTCTGTTGTACATTGAAACCCATATCGACCGCCAACTCCTTACTTGTGCACGCCGTACGAGGCATCAGACCTCGATCCGAGACCACCACACTGACCACCATCGAGCCACCATCCATCGCCCAGAAGGACCCCCAGCTCGCACCTCACCATTGGTTAGCAAGATCTCGAAGTGTTCTTCAATTTCTGGTTAGAGATTTGTTTTAATTCAAGACATTTAGGGAAAAAATAAGGGATTAAGTTCGGAGGAGTTCAGCCATTGATTCATAAGGAAGGCGGCTGGAAGAAGGTGTTTAGGGTTTCGTATTCTATACCGTATATATACCTTAGGTTATATATATATATATATATATATATATATATATATATATATATATATATTAAATAATATTTAATTTAATGGGGGTTTATCTTATCTTTTCTTTCTTGTATTTGAAAAAGGATAAAATATGGCATATTTATTTTATTCTGAAAAGATAGTCTTAATTCATGCGATTGATTTTGTTGGTGCAAACATTGATTACCTTTTTATGTTCAACGTACCTCTCTTAATATTAATGTTTCCCTTACATGTTCATTATTTTCTAAATTTAAACCATTCTTTTCTTTTGCCCAATATTCATTTAGGCCATTAGTGTTTCATTTAGGCCATTAGTGTTTGCCCAATATTCATTTAGGCCAATATTCACAGTTGATTATTCTCTCAAAATTTCTTTCTAATTTTTTTGTCCTTCTCTAATCCTCGCAAGCTTCATGTTAAAACATTTTTTTTATATAATCGTTTGCAAAAGAGAGATATCAAAGAAACAAAAGGAAATAAATTATTCTTTATTTAAAAACGCATGCAACATGTATTATTCTCATTTTTCTTGTATTTAAAAACGCATGCAACATGTATTATTATTATTATTGTCCTTATGTTTCTGATAAGGAAGTGATGATTCAATACTTAATGTATAAATGGAATTCAAAGTATTTCATTTGATGTTGAAATAGGTCAGTTAAGTGCTTAGAGATTTTAGACATACATTTAGCTAACGTTTCCAATTCTGTAAGAAAATGTAATAAATGAACTTTTAGCGTTAATGTTGTCTCACTTTTGTCATTTGAAAATATTTCTATTGATGCCTGTAGTATTACTAGAATTCTTTATATATATATATATATATATATATATATTTTAGCGAACGCGTACTGCGTATAAGCAACGTTGTTCGTTTTAAATTCTAATATTATGAAACAAATTATATTAATGTGAACGAAGCAGCGCACGTTTCTTATTTCACAATTATAGAAGAATTTCATATCTAATTACAAATAATTGTTTATTAGAAACAAATTTGAAATCATTCATTAATCATAAAATTTATATACAAAGTCATTAAAAAGTTTAATTAAAAAAAATGAAAATTTTAAATTCTGACGCATTTTTCATTAAAATTTGTTAAAATAAAAATTTTAAATTGGTCTTGATTTTCAGGGTTGTTACAATCTCCCCCACTTAAAAATCTTTTCGTCCTCTAAAAGGAACGAAGTTAAAAGTTGTTTAATTAGCTAACTTAATTAAATTTTTATTTATTGGTTTCAATAATTTTATTAGTTAATCCAATAATCAAACATCACAACCAGCAATCAATTAGATGATTAACTTTTCGAATATATAACCTTTACATACATAGTCAAAAATCATATTTTTAGTGCAAATCACAACAATGTGTTCTAACTAAGTTTTGGTTCTCATACCAGTCGATTGGAAATATATAGATCTCTCACTCCGAACTCGAACATAAACACTGATGATGATGCCTCATCATCAGAATCGTCTCCGGGCTACTAGAGTGTGACTCTATATCTATCTAATATATTGGAGCTTCTTATACACGCTTGCAAGGCGTATATTAAAATCTCTATATACTCGATTGTCCAAATCTAAAATATAATAATATCTCAAATACGTATTTTAAGATAAATTTTCAAAACTAAATTTATTACTGCTTTTATTTATTTTTAAAAATAACACTCTTCGGACTCATTCTAGGATACTACTGATCCCATATCTAATGAGTATTCTTATTGGATATTACTAATTCAATCTCTGATGAGTCTTTGTTCAGTTCTAACGAGTTGTACCACAAAGATTTGAGCTAACGAGAGCTCTGATACCAATTGTAACGACACGGATTTTGCCCGGACCTAATCGATTGCAAAATCGACCAAGACCGTTCAAAACTCGCCTACGTTAACTTTGGGAATACAATTCATAAGAACAAATAACAATAGACTTTTATAAAAATTACAATAATGTTACATCAGAGTACAGAATATCAGAGTACATCAATTAAAGGAATGATACAGCGGAAGTTAAATTACAATACATAAATACAATACACAGCGGAAGACTATAAATGCTCTGGACACAGCTTTAAGCTTCAATCCAGGATCCTGCTAAAAGAATAGATATCTGCAAAACTAGCTACTCGACTGCCCGTGTGGAAAAATATGGGCACCCGAGTTTGCCAGTGAAACAAACTACAGGTCAGTCATGGGACTGGTATGAGAAATCTAACTTAACTATCTGATAATAAGGCTAATCACAGGACCACGCCGCTAACGTGGAACGGGTTTACTCCATTGGATTGCCAGTGAATAAAATAAAGTAAAACGTTAAACAACGCAATGCTTTTTAGAAAAAATGAAACCATTATAAGACCCAAGTCCCATCACACAATGCAACGCAAACCGGAGGATAGGGTTTTACCTTATAATGGTCAAAAGATGCTTGATACGATAAAACGGATTTAGTATTAGTGTGTGTATATTCTAATAAAAACATTTCAATCATAATGTATTCATCATAGACGGCATGGGTACCATATATCATGTCGCCATACTAGTTCTACATTCAAAACCGCAAGGTCGTATTGGAAATTGGATTTCCATCATGAGTCGAGGCTAGGGGCAAGCTCCTTTCCGATTCGAGACACTCTAGCAAATGCCTCAAGATCCCCCGCAGTGAACCCTTATATGCGGTAGGGCCGATCCCCGCCTATCGGCAGTGGATTGGTTATTCCTGAACACACGTTTCCCAGTTCCTTTGAACCTATAATATAACCACTGTCGGCCTATAAAAATCCGAGGCGCCTCAAAATCCATCATCCACATAAGTAAAATGCCAGGCTGTGTTAAAGCACTGACACTACCACTAGCTAGAAAGAAACGTGTGCACTCCCTACGGTCCATATCCCGTTTTTGACTCATACCGGGGTGTAAGGCTCGCGAAGTCACGATATACACAAAGCTATGTCGTAATAGGCTATGCTTTGATCATCCCACAAGGCACTGCTTTTCCACAAAATCCTTGATCATTTGCATCTTGGCATGCCACATTTACAATTCACGCCATGCGATCAATCACTATTAATATATACCAGGGTGTTAAGTGGAGAATAAATCCTCCACCACCAAACAGACATACATTAACAGAAATCAATTTAATTCACATGGAACGAAATCCAATGTCAGACACGCATCCATTTACTAGCTTATGCTCTGGGTCTGAGCGAAAACCAAATCCGAACAATCAACAATAGTCCGGACGGCCACCACTAAAGCCCCTTCAAGGTAGCTACTCCCATCAAGGGTCTCTGTAGCAACACATCCATCCGATGTGAAGATCGTCGGTCTTCAACCACCGTCTTCATCTTCGACTCCTCATCGTCGTAGTAATTATTCGGAATGGGTTAAACCCGGTCTTCCCGAATAACTCACGTATTTTATAATGAAAAATCAAGTACTATAAAAACACATCCAACACCACATTCCAATTCAAAATATTGTTCTAATAAAATATTCATATTATTCTATCAAAGATAAATCCTTTAAGTTTATTCATAAATCTTTTCTTTTAAAGTTTTATTAAAAACTCCAATTTGGTTTTAAATATCAAAATCATTATTTAATGATTATTTAATTTTAAGAAATTAATCTTATCCTTATTTGAGTTAAAGAACTAATGTCATTTAAAACATTGTTCACGATAAACTCAAATTCATCTCCATTAAATAGGGGATTTTCATAAAAATCAGACCAATGTATAATCGGTATGAATTTCTTTATCGGGCTATTAATATAAATGGAATAACGGCAAAGCCTTTTAAATTCCATATATATCAACGGCCTTCTTTTACAGAAGCTCATCTCGAATATTATTAAATCAAATTCCATTCAATCCCAATTTAATATATTAAATTGGAAAACTTTACTCTTGGAAAATATTCCATTTTAAGTCTTAATAAAAGATTCATAAATCCCAAATTATATTTTACTGCAAACTGGGTTAAGAACAAGTGTCGTTTAAAACACTGTTCACGATAAATCCAATTTTCATTTCATTTTATTCCAATTATCAAATATGATTGAAACTCTAAAATTTTTAATTAAAAGATTTATTCTTTTCTCAACTGGTGTTAAGAACAGTGTTATTTAAGACACCATTCACGACAACCCAAAAATCCAATTTATTCTATTTAATTCCAAGTAAATATTAACTTATTGGAAAACTTTATTAAATCTTAATTATAAGATTTGTTCTAGTTAATAACTAGTTCATATCGATAAAATATATTTTTATCTCTACACTATTGGAAATTTTCATCTAAATTCCCTTTAAATCATTTATTATGATTTTACATAATATTTCCATATTTTTAATAATTTTATTTTCGCTCGTACCGTCGGTTTCCAATAACGGCCACCGAACTGCATCCATAGCTACCTTTTCTAAATTTGATTTGGACATAATTCCAAATCCAACCGTTAGATTTTAAAACTCTTATATTCATTTAAGGGCTCTTTTCGATACGAACCCAACGGTTCCAGTTTTAGGAGAATCCGACGGTCGGATCTCCCGTTATGTCCATTTAAAGTTAATGGTCGAAATTCGGGAACGTTCGTTGCGCGGCGCATTCTATTCAGGCCATTATATATATATATATATATATATATATAATATATTATATCATCGATTTCTATTTAAAACGTAATTTATAAAATATTTATAAATTCGCCTTAAAACAGTTTTAACTTTATTTCAATTTAAAGTCTAAATTGAATGTTTTAATTTCTTATCGTATTTAAAAATATTAATATTTCTAAAATATTAAGTTTACAAATCACTTCTTTTTAATATTCATTTTAAAATGAATACATTAAATCAGTAACCACGTTTGGTTTAAAATGCCGTTTCTATATAAAACAGATTAAATAAGCCAATTCAATTTCTTATTCATTTGTATTTTATACTGGGCCAGACCTCCCACATTAAGCCTGTGACTTATGGATGCTGGATATGCCGGTTGGTTCCGGGCAGACTTATCCCATAAGTTGGGCTTAACCTTGTAACAACCCGAAAATCTAGGCCAGTTTAAAATTTTTGTTTTGGCTATTTTAGCGAATTTTGAATATTTAAAATGAATTATTTTACATAAAATCGACGAGAAATTTATTTTGAATATAATTCGAACGTATATATTATATACGTCGTCGTTAGAATATAAATATTTATATATAATTATAAATAGAATTGAAAATGGCGCGGTAGTTCGATAATTCGATTTCAAACTTCAATTGAACATACCGGGTGCAAAATAAACCGGATTTTAGTGAAACCAAAAATAATAGGATCTATTTGATAATATCTTTCCAACAAATCCGAAAAATCAAAATTTCATAGCGGGAATCAAAAGATATGCCCAGCTGAAAATTCTGAATAGTCGCTATGGAATTCAGGCCCTTAAAAATGAAAATTTTGCAAATGACCTCGGATTTCGATGAAACCACTTTTGTTGGATCCGCAGTGTCAAATTATTGCTCGATTCCAATTTCCATAATTTTTCGAATCAATGTGTGAGCGTAGCAAAGGAAAACGCGTTTGACCAGTTTCAGTTGATTTTAATCGACTGGAAAATGGCCATTTTTCCAACGGTCTCAGAATTCGATGAAATTAGTTTTGTTAGGACCGTATCGTCAATACGAAGTTAGAAAATATTTTTCTGGAATTTATAGAGTTCGTATGTGACCCCGGTAAATTGAAACGTGCGTTCAAATTCAATATATAGAAGTATATGTTGATTTTGGGGAAACTGATTGTAACGATCGAATCAGCCTACGATACATATCCCATTGTGTTCGGAATGGGAGTAATTAGCTAGGGGCGACAATCGTTGGGTCTCGTTTTGTGTTCATATACAAAGTCAACTTTATAAGGAAGATAATAATAAAATAATATATAATTATATATGGTCACACCCTTTTCTCTCTCTCTCCCCTTCACCTACTTTCCTCCCGACGGTTTTCAAACCAAATAAAAAAAAAGAAGACGAAAGGGGGGCGATCGACGGAGCCTCCACCGCCGCAGTCACGACCGCGCACCCCCCTCCTCTCAGCGCGACGGCGCCCTCCCCCACGAACCGCCGCTCCACCCTTTATTCCCTCTTCGGCCGAACCCAACCCCTAAAAGCGCGATTTCAGCTAACCCTAGCCGCCTCAGGCGCTGCCGACGCCGCCGCGGGCTGCGCGCTGGGCCCCCAATCTCCGCCTTCTCCTTCTTCCCTCTCCTCCAGTCCCTCCGCCGAATGCACCCCCCCTTCTCGTCGAAGAAGCCCCAAGCCAAATGCACCTCGCCTCCGTTCGATGCCATTATTGAGCACATCACCGCACCGCGTTTTGGCACTGTGAGCTCCGCCAACAGCGATTCAACTTTTACAGTAAAAGAAAAGTGAGTTTCTTTTTATTTATTTATTTATTTACATTTAATTTATATTTTTCAGTTTTATTATATGTTATGATGGAAAAAATTTAGATTTCCTACATAGAAAAAATATATAGATTTACTTTGATTTTAAGAATATATTTTCTTTGATTTTTATTATTTAGAACATGACTTAAAAATGTGATTTTTCATCGCATAGGAAAGTGGTTTTTCAGTAGGGAAGGATTAGATTTTCTTTTCATGATAGAAAAATGAGATTTTCGTTGATATAAAAATATGATTTTTACTCATATAGGGAACATGAAAAGATTTGACCTTTATTTTTGAAAAGATTGAATTTTTATAATAGGAAAGACTGAATTTTTAAAATAAGGAAAGTTAATAAAAAATCTATTTTTTTATATAGTGGCGAGAATCAAAATATAATTTTTATAAAGTAGCGATAATAAAAATATAATTTTTATATAAACAAGAAGTTAAAGATATAATTTTAATTCGAATAGTAAGCTGAAAATATAATTTTTATTTAAGTAGTGAAGTAAAAATCTGATTTTTTTACTTCGATAAAAAGATGATTCTTATATAGTAGCGAACATAAAGATTTGATTTGATTTTTATATTACAGAGATTATAAAAATATAATTTTTATATAGCAGAGATTATAAAAATATGATTATTATAAGATAGAGGATATAAAAATACGATTTTTATATATGTTGTAGCGAAAAGATTTGATTTTTGTAAATATAGCGGGGTGATAAAAATGTGATTTTTAATGTGAACAGCGTGACAAAGATCATGTTGGAAGTACGGGCAAATCCAGAAATAAAACTGGAGGAGTGGATCCCTCGGTGAGAACTTTTCACTCAAAATTTCTTTTTCTAGTTATATATATATACTAGGATGCAGACGGTGTTTAGTAGCACCCGACACCACTGTCCACATACCATGGACTTGTTTGTTTGGTTGTGTAGTTGGTTAGATTATTTGGTTTGAATTGAATTGTTTGGTGAATTGAATTTGATTTGATTGATATGTGTATGGCGTGGGCCATTATTAGACCGGGGATAAGGCTAGGCCTTGTCCCGTTTCTAGTATCGTGCCGTTATGCCGCAGAAATTTTTCTAAAATAAGTTAGAAAAATAAAGATATAATTTTATTTAATAAATGAACCAAATAGAATATTTTATCGTTAAAAATATAATTTTTAACGTGAATATGAATATAGTGAAAGTGAATAAATAAATATTCATTTACAAACCGGACGGTTTGTTTATGTACACCGATTTGAAGGACATTGATTGGGACGATAAATTTTACACATCGCCCAACTGCAAAAATAAAAAAAATTGTGTTTTTTGATTTGAAACCCCACACGGGTATTGGGATAAAATACGGCATACACTAATCCCAATAATTAGTTGTATGTCGATCGATGGATCGACAGGCTGTTATAAGCGTTAGATATCTATATTTGATGCTTATACAGTGTAGTGCACTTTGGATGAAGGTTGATTATTTATCATTGCTATTATATACATTTGTTGTATGGAAACCATATAATTAACTTTATATGGTAATTGATTGGGCCTCATTCCAATTTAGAAAATAAAGAATATTATAAAATAAAGGTTCATGTGTTGACAGTACTCATCCGTTGAGATTAGTCATGTGTTGAACGAAATATTTTAACAATAAAATTTACATCTTTATCATATATGAAATCAGAAATTAACTGGAAAATAGATAAGATGAGTGGTCTCCTGGATATTGATCTGATGTTGGTTTCGGCCTTCGGGGTTAATATTTAGGGAATCGTTCTCTTACTAATTTACGGTTGGAATCTGATTTGATATCAAACGATAGATACCATAATTTTTATAAAATATATTGAATAAAAAAAATAGTCACACGTGGACAGTACTCATTCGTCAAGATTAGTCGTGTGTTGAAAAAAAAATAGATTCTTTTGTTGAATAGATTAACGGGATTATTGAAATATATAAAGCCGTATTGATTAGAGATGCGCTATTTTGACGCAAACGATATTTATATCGATTATATTTGTTTTTTTTATAATGAATATTGAAAAGAGATAAAAATCGAATATATATAAAGAAAAGAAATTGAATTGAATCGAATAGAAAACCAATTTGAATTGGATCGAATAGAAAACCAATTTGAATTGGATCGAATAGAAAACCAATTTGAATTGAATCGAATAGAAAACCAATTTGAATTGAATTGAATAGGAAAACGAATTTGATTTGAATTGAATTGAAAACGAATTCGAATTAAATTGAATTGAAAAGAAAATGAATTCGAATCGAATTAAAATCGATTTGAATTGAAATCAAATAGAAATGAAAGTAAAAAGGATTTATAACAGAAAATTCAATTCTGATTGGAATTTGAAATAAAGATTGAAATTGTTTTTGAAACGAATTCAAAACTATTTATTAAATTCGTTTTAAATAGTAATCGACGGAATATATATTATATATATAATATAATGGCCTGAATAGAACGCGCCGCGCCGCGGCAGTTTGTTAATTTCGACCATTCACTTCGAACGGACATTACGGGAGATCCGACCGTCGGATTCTCCTAAAACCGGAACCGTTGGGTTCGTATCGAAAAGAGATTTCTTACGAATATTAGAAATGTAAAATCTAACGGTTGGATTTGGAGATACTTCCAAATCAAATTTGGAAAAGGTCGCTGTAAGTGCAGTTCGATTGCCGTTGATGGAAATCGACTGTACGGGCCTTGATAAAATTATTAAAAATATCAGTAATTTGTGTAAAATCATAAGAAATGATTTGGGAAAAACTGGGATGAAAAACTCCATATTTGAAAAGATAAAAATAGATTTTTATCGAAATGAACTAGTTTTGAACTGAAATTAAAACCCATTTATTTTTAAATAAATAAATTGGATTTTAAATGGGTTTAAATAGAATTGATTCATGGGTTTATCGTGAACTGTGTTTTAAATAACACTAGTTCTTTAACCCGATAATAAATAGAATGTGATTTGGGTTTATCGTGAACTGTGTTTTAAATGACACTAGTTCTTTAACCCAGTAAAAGGAATTTTAATGAATCTGCAATTAGATTGAAATGTGAATTGATAATCTAAATTATCAAATTTAGAAATTGAGCGAGAATGGAGTATCACCAGTTTTGCTCCAAAGCGATAGTTAAATCTTTAATTAGATGTGAACGTGAAATGGTAATTAATTTTACCGATAACACCGTGGTGTTAGATGTGGAGTATTACCAGTTTTGCTTCATGGGATGAATAGGTTGGGATTGGGAAATAAAATAAATAATTACTTCGGTGTGGTTCGCTAATCTCGACTAGTTTAGAAAACCATAATTTGGTTTGAAACGACATCCAAAGGAAGATTAAAGGATAAATTTTAAAGAATTTATCTTGGATAAAATTAATGGGAACCTTTCCCTAAGAATGTGGAATTTAGAAACTAGCTGTAGGTTAGTTAAGAAGAATGGTTTCCTGGATATTGATCTGATGTTGGTTTCGGCCTTTGGGGTTAATATTCGGGAAATTGTTCTCTTGCTAATTTGCGGTTAGTGGCTGCTGAATTGGAATGAGGCGTATGTTGTGTTTGTGTAACATTTGTTTTTAATATACGCGGGTTGTTCGGAAAGTCCGGGTTTATACCCATTCTGAATAACCGATTCGACGATAAGTCGAAGATGAAGACGGTGGTTGAAGACTGGAAGTCTTCACATCGTTTGGGTGATTACTGATGATCTTGATTGGGCTGTACACCCTAGAGGATGGAATCAGTTAGTGATCGTCCAAACGTACTTGGAGATCGATGGATATGCGAGGAAAGTGCCTCCGGTTTCGTTCAGACCCAGAACGAACTTGTAAATGGATTGTGTGTCTGACATTGGATTTTATTCTATGTTGATTGATCTCTATTAAATATACATCTGTTTGGCGGCGGAGAATTTATTCTTTTGCTTAATGCCCTTCTCTGAGACGTACGAGCTCAGAGGTTGTATATCGATGGACATCAGTCGCATGGCATGAATTGCCTGTGTGGCATGCTGAGTTGCATGGATCAAGGCTTCTGTTGAAAAGCAAAGTCTTGTGGTTGATGATCAAAGCACGGCCTACGTGGCAGCTTTGTGTATAGCGTGGATTCGCGAGCCTCACACCTCAGTATGAGTTTAAAACGGGATAAGGACTACAGGGAGAGCACAGCGTTTCTTTCTAGCTTTGGTGGTGTCAGTGACTTACCAGCCCTGACATTTATATACTTTTCACCTATGTGGTTGTTGGATGAGGCGCCTCGATTTTAGGTCTGTAAGGACCGGGAAACGTGTGTTCAGGAATATTAATCCTCAAACGTAAGAGAGGACCGGCCCTGAAGCATACAGGGGTTACCCAGAGTGTGTAGTCCGGAGGCATTTGCTAGAGTGTCTCGAAGCGGAGAGGAGCTTGCCCCTTGCCTCGACTCATGACGGAAATCCAATTTCCAATACGTGTATTGCGGTTTTATTTGTAGAGCCTAGTATGGCGACATGATAGATGGTACCCATGCCGCCTAGGATTGATATTTATGATTGAAATTGTTTTGACACTATACACATATTATAGTATCAAATGATTTGTTTTAAACGTACCAAGCATGTTTGGCTATTATAAGGGAAAACCCTATCCTCCGGCTTGCATTGCATTGTGTGATGGGACCTGGGTCTTATAATAGCTTCATTTTTCGAAAAAGCATTGCGTTGTTTATCCTATGCACTGGTATTCTTGGGAGGAAACCCGTTCCTTGTTATATGGCGTGGTCCCTTGAATTACTCTCTTTTAAAGTAAAGTTTTAAATAACTGTTTTAGTTCTCACACCAGTCACATGACTGACCTAGAGTTTATTGTTTTAACCTAAACTCTGGGTGCCCCTATTTCCACACGGGCAGCTAGTAGTTTGGTTCTGCAGATTTATATTCACAGGATCCTGGTTTACAGCTGGAATGATATCCGGAAAGTTCTGTATCCGTATATCACCCTCAGTTGTGCTTTGTATTTTTTTCCGCTGCTATGTAACTTATTGTAATCTCTGATATTTTTCGAATGTAATTTATTCATTTATACTCTGTATATTCTTGTATCTGATGGAATTGTTGTAATAGCAATGAAATGTTCTGCCGTCTGCGTTCATTTGTGTGTTGTTCTCAAAGTATCCGCTCTTTCCTTCACGAGGAAGTTTCAGGTTCTCACAAACCTCGTGTCATGACCCGTTTCGTATTTTTAACTCAACCCTTTTCATTGTGACTTTTTAACTCATATAATAAAATCTTTTGAACTTTAAAAGATCAAAACCATTATTTGATTTCTTTGCACTGAATATTATATTAAAATATTCTTTTAATTCAAAATTTGAATGGGACCCAACAATTACCATATAATTATATGGATTTCAAACACCACAATGTATTCTACACTAATGGTAAAAATCATTAATAACATCCAAACATCCAAAGTGAATATTAATGTTGTATAAGCGTCAAATAAATAACGCTTAAAACTAATCACAAGGGAGATGTGTGAGTATCATCCCAAGACCCGTGTGGGGTTTTCAACCAATGCATAACAATTAATTAAATAAATTATTTGTGCACTTGGGAGATGTGTAAAAATTTTCGTCCCAATCAACATAAACAAGTCAGGAAACTTGTTAATGGCAGTGTAACATATTTTTGAATTCCAACATAAATGTTCTTTTAATTCTAACATAAATGTCGTTCTTTGAATGCTAACATAAATGATATTTTTATTCTAATTAACTATTCTTAACAAAATGACATATTAATACAACATTTTATAACTAAAAGGCATTTTTAATCAAATGCAACATTTTAAAATAAAAATGTGACTTTTCTATGTACTCTAACATTACATTTAAAATGTGAAATTTTAAATGTAAACATGTTTTTATTTAAAACATGACTTTTTCTATATTTTGTTCATGATATTTAAAATATGATTTTTAAATGAAAACATGTTTTTACATAACATGTTTTTATTTAAATGACATGTTAATTCTAACCTTAAACAAATGACTAGTTTATTTCTAGATAAACACTTTTAACGAAAGCGATGTTTTAATTCTAACTAAGCATTTTGACAAAAGTGTTCTTTTATTCTAATACTAACGTTTATGACCCAAAAAAAAAAATGTTCTTTTCATATATTGCATTAAACTAGAGTTTTTAATGTTACCATGTTTTACATTTTAAAACATGAACAAATTTTGTTAAACCATTCATTATATTAAAATATACGTTTTAATGTAAACATGTTTCATAAGTTTAAAACATGGATAATTTATATTACGCCATTCATTACATTAAAATATACTTTTTAATGTAAACATGTTTTATAAGTTTAAAACATGGAAAATTTATATTATTCTACCCTTTTTGTTAAATGACATAATGAAACCTAGTCTCTTTATTACATTCTTTTTATTTTAAAACAAGTAGCGACAAAAAGACATTATTTTTGTTTTAATCCATTTTATGGTAACAAATGACAATGAAAATACATGTTTTATAATGATCCTTTTACGTTGAAATATGAATTCCAATGTGAAAATAATTTAACATGACAATGATTCTTTTTATTGTCTTATTAACATTAAAAATATAAAGTTAATGTGTGCACATTTTTATTTAGAAATGATCATCTTATTAAAAATAAAGTTTAATGTAAAAACATGTTTCATCTCATAACATGTACAATTTTGTATATCTATTCATTACACTGAAAATAAAGTTTTTGTAATGATGTTTCCTATGACAAAATTTGTTTACCTTCATAACATTAAAATGTGAATTTAATGTGAAATGTGTTTTCCTAATATGAACAAATTCTTATGTACATTCTTAACATTAAAATGTAAATTTACTTTGAAACGTGTTTTCCTAATATGAACAAATTCTTATGTACATTCTTAACTTTAAAATGTAAATTTAATGTGAAACGTGTTTTCCTAATATAAACAAATTCTTATGTACATTCTTAACATTAAAATATAATTTAACGTGAAACTTGTTTTCTAAATGCGAACAAATATTTATGTACATTCAATACATTAAAATATAATTTTAATGTAAAACTTATTTTCTAAACACGAACAAATGTTTATGTATATTCAATACATTAAAATATAATTTTTATGTAAAAACTTATTTTCTAAACACGAACAAATGTTTATGTATATTCAATACATTAAAATATAATTTTTTTATGTAAAAACTAGTTTTCTAACCATGAACAAATGTTTATGTATATTCAATACATTAAAATATATTTTTTTATGTAAAAACTAGTTTTCTAACACGAACTATTTTATTAACATACTTTACATTTAAATGTGGTTTCTAATGTATTCATGTTTTACATTTTAAACATAAACAAATTTATTCATAACAATAAAATATATTTCCACCACAATCACAATTCATTTTCATTATTATAACCAAAGTCAAACATACCAAAATTTCAGTTCAAGCCACTTCACAACACAACCAACATTTCAATAAAGATATACAACATCACATGAACTTTATGAAATAAATGTAAATTTCACATTTCAGTAAATAATTATTTTGAATCATAAAATAGAAATCTCACAAATAGCTTTCCATTCAGATTAGTTCAGATTGGAATTTCCCTTAAATCATGATTTGCTCCATTTCAGTTCTGGACTGTTTCATAGCGAAGCCCTTGTCCATACGAGTTCAACGAACTTTGTTTCATTCGATTTCGTTTCTGTTTGAAGAAGTTATTGTATTATAAACATTTGATTTCAAAAAAAATGAAATAATTAAATAATTAATTAAGGATTAATTGCATTGGTTAAGGGACTTAACCCCTTTCTTCTTCGTTCCTTTCTGTTGTACATTGAAACCCATATCGACCGCCAACTCCTCACTTGCGCACGCCGTACGAGGCATATACCTCAATCCGAGAACACCACACTGACCACCATCGAGCCACCATCCATCGCCCAGAAGGAACCCAGCTTGCACCTCACCATTGGTTAGCAAAATCTCGAAGTGTTCTTCAATTTATGGTTAGAGATTTGTTTTAATTCAAGACATTTAGGGAAAAAATAAGGGATTAAGTTCGGAGGATTTCGGCCATTGATTCATAAGGAAGGCGGTTGGAAGAAGGTGTTTAGGGTTTCGTATTCTATACCGTATATATATATATATACCTTAGGTTATATATATTAAATAATATTTAATTTAATGGGGGTTTATCTTATCTTTTCTTTCTTGTATTTAAAAAAGGATAAAATATGGCATATTTATTTTATTTTGGAAAGATAGTCTTAATTCATGTGATTGATTTTGTTGGTGCAAACATTGATTACCTTTTTATGTTCAACGTACCTCTCTTTATATTAATGTTTCCCTTACATGTTCATTATTTTCTAAATTTAAACCATTCTTTTCTTTTTCCCAATATTCATTTAGGCCATTAGTGTTTACCATATAAGACTTGTATCCATTTATAACAATCTGTTTAATTTACCTAACGTTTCCATTCATCTTTTATTCTCACGTATATTCACAGTTGATTATTCTCTCAAAATTTCTTTCTAAACTTTTTGTCCTTCCCTAATCCTCGCAAGCTTCATATTAATTTTTTTTTATATAATCGTTTGCAAAAGAGAGATATCAAAGAAACAAAAGGAAATAAATTATTCTTTATTTAAAAACGCATGCAACATGTATTATTCTCATTTTTCTTGTATGTAAAAACGCATGCAACATGTATTATTATTGTTGTCCTTATGTTTCTGATAAGGAAGTGATGATTCAATACTTAATGTATAAATGGAATTCAAAGTATTTCATTTGATTTTGAAATAGGTCAGTTAAGTGCTTAGAGATTTTAGACATACATTTAGCTAACGTTTCCAATTCTGTAAGAAAATGTAATAAATGAACTTTTAGCGTTAATGTTGTCTCACTTTTGTCATTTGAAAATATTTCTATTGATGCCTGTAGTATTACTAGAATTATATATATATATATTTATATATATATATATATATATATATATATATATATATATATTAGCGAACGCGTACTGCGTATAAGCAACGTTGTTCGTTTTAAATTCTAATATTATGAAACAAATTATATTAATGTGAACGAAGCAGCGCATGTTTCTTATTTCACAATTATAGAAGAATTTCATATCTAATTACAAATAATTGTTTATTAGAAACAAATTTGAAATCATTCATTAATCATAAAATTTATATACAAAGTCATTCAATAGTTTAAAAAAAAATGAAAATTTTAAATTCTGACGCATTTTTCATTAAAATTTGTTAAAATAAAAATTTTAAATTGGTCCTGATTTTCCGGGTTGTTACATATCTCTTCTCCCTCTCCCCACCAGATTTGAACCCAAAGCCACCTTCACCCGAAAACCCCCTGCGTCCTAACCCTAACCGACCTGAAAGCCCTTGCCGTACCCCCTGGCCCACGCTCCGCCACCGCGCCCCCTCCTCTTGTTGCTGCCGTCGCTGCTTCTTCCTCCCTTCAGCCCCTCGAGCACCCCTCCGACAGTGAACACCCCCTCCCCTTCCCTATTTCAATGTAAGTTGCTTATTCTCCTTTGATTTCGAATTTTTGTTTATAAAGGTCGGTTTTTATATATATATATACATAAAAAGATGCGATTTTTAGAAAATAAAAAGATTAGGTTTTTAGAAATGGAATGAATATATTTTTGTATATGAAAAAAGAATAAAAATTCGATTTTTAATTTATAGAAGAGATAAAGAAATGATTTTTTATTTAGTTATAGAAAGTTTAGATTTTTAATTATAAAAAGTTTGATTTTTATCTCTTTAAAGAACTGATTTTCTATTTCATTAAAGAAGTGATTTTTGAAATGAACAAGAAGTGATTTTTCATTAAACAAAGATAGAATTTTTAATGTAGAAAAGATAGGGATTTTAATGTAGATAGTAAAAATATGATTTTTATCATATGTGAAATATAAAAATATAATTTTTTATAAAGTAAAAGTATTAAAAATATGATTTTTATATAATAGAGAATATAAAAATATTATCTTTATATATGTAACGAATTAAAAATATGATTTTTATTTACTGAATGAAGCAATAAAAATATAATTTTTATTATGAACAGCATGAAATGGACTGCATTGGAATTTCAAACAGATCCGGACGGTTTAGCAGTTCAAAAGCACGGCGGAGTGGAACCCTCGGTGAGAACTTCTCACTTTAAATTTTCTTTTTCTAGTTATAATTATATACTTGGATGCAGACGGTGCTTAGTAGCACCCGACACCCGTCGTCCACAGACCATGGATGGCTTGTATGTTTGATTGTTTGTTGAGGTGAAAATTGATTGTGTGATGTGAAATGAAATAAAATATTTATATAGTTAAAAATATTTTATCGTTAAAAATATAATTTTTAACGGGTATGTGAATAAATAAAAATCTGTGTTTGTTGATTTGAAACCCCACACAGGTATTGGGATAAAATACGGCATACACTAATCCCAATAATTAGTTGTATGTCGATCGATTGATTGACAGGCTGTTATAAACGTTAGATATCTATATTTGATGCCTATACAGAGTAGTGCACTTTGGATGATGGTTGATTATTTGTCAGTGTCATTATATACATGTGTTGGGTGGAATCCATATAATTAACATTATATGGTAATTGATTGGGCCTCATTCCAATCGGGAAAATAAAGAATATTAGAATATAAAAATAGTCATGTGTTGACGATGCTTATGTGTTGAGAATATTCATGTGTTGAAACTATTCATGTGTTGAGTAAAATATTTTAACAATAAAATTTACATCTTTATCATATTTAAGATTAGAAACTACTTTACGGTAGGAGTCTGAATAAAAATCAAACGATAAATACCATAATTTTATAAAATATATTACATAACAAAAATATTCATGTGTTTACAGTACTCATGTGTTGAGATTAGTCATGTGTTGAAAGAATTATAGATTCATGTGTTGAATAGAATAAATATTCATTTGTTGAATAGAATATCGAAGTTAATGAAATATATAAAGCCGTGTTGATTAGAGTTGCGCTATTTTAACGTGAATGATATTTATATCGATTATATTCGTTTTTATAATGAATACAGAAAAGGTAGTGATTTCAAAATATAACGTTTTGAAAATATTATCATTTATATAGTAATGATATGAAATATTCAATTTTGATTTGAAATTGAATATAGAGTTGAAACGGTTTTTGAAAACGAATTTAAAACGATTTATAAAATACGTTTTAAAAGGAAATCGACGAAACACATAATATATATATATACATATATATATATATATATATTATATATAATGGCCTGAATAGAACGCGTCGCGGCAGTTCGTGAATTTCGACCATTGACTTCGAATTGACGTTGCGGGAGATCCGACCGTCGGATTCTCCCAATACCGGAACCATTGGGTTCGTATCGAAAAGAGCTTTCCAATGAATATTAGAAATTTGAAATCTAACGCTTGGATTTGGAATTATGTCCAAATCAAATTTGGAAAAGGTCGCTGTAAGTGCAGCTCGATGGAGGTTGATGGAAATCGACTGTACGGGCCTTGATAAAATTATTAAAAATATTAATAATTTGTGTAAAATCATAAGAAATGAATTGGAAAGAACTGGGGTGAAAATTCCTGCATTTGGAAGGATAAGAATATATTTTTATCAAAATGAACTAGTTTTGAACTAGAAATAAAAATCCAATTATTTTTAAATAAATAAAATGGATTGAAAGTGGTTTTGAAAATAACCAGAATTTCCAATATATAAAGTGGAAATGGATCTGAATCGAAATTGTCTTCGGAATACTTCAATGTTGGATTTCGTGATTTTACAGATATTGTTATGGGAATTTGAAAGATATATTTATATCGTTATTTCCAATACGATATTTGTTGGTCGTAGAATTTGATATTGAATATAAGCCGATATATTTTCTATTCAGAGCCTTGTATTTAATATCAAATGTGATTTGGGTTTGTCGTGAATGGTGTCTTCATTAACACTGTTCTTGAACCCAGTTGAGAGAAAGATTAAATCTTTCTACCAATTAAATAATATTAATTGGAATTGAATTTAAATTGGATTTTGGGTTTTTCGTGAGAGGTGTTTTAAATAACACCTGTTCTTTAACCCGATTAACAATAGAAGGTGATTTGGGGTTTATCGTGAATCGTGTTTTAGATGACATTGGTTCTTTAACCCAGTTAAAGACAGGTTATTGATTTTTTTTTTTGAGAAGATTAAAACTAAGTGGAGTTTTAATGAATCTTTAATTAGATTGAAAGTGAATTGATAATTTAAATTATCAAATCTGAAAAGTGATAGAGAATGGAGTATCACCAGTTTTGCTCCAAAGCGATAGTTAAATCTTTAATTAGATTTGAACGTGAAATGGTAATTAAATTTACCGATAACATCGTGGTGTTAGATATGGAGTATTACCAGTTTTGCTCCAGGGGATGAATAGGTTGGGATTGGGAAATAAAATAAATAATTACTTCGGTGTGGTTCGCTAATCCCGACTAGTTTGGAAAACCATAATATGGTTTGAAATGATATCCAATGGAAGATTAAAGAATAAATTTAGAAGAATTTATCTTTGATAAAATTAATGGGAACCTTTCCCTAAGATTGTGAAAATTGGAGTAAAAGAATATTCTGAATTGGAATGAGGCGTATGCTGAGTTAGTGTAACACGTGTTTATTATATACACGGGTTATTCGGAAAGGCCAGGTTTACACCCATTTTGAATAACCGATTCGACGATATGTCGAAGACGAAGACGGTGGTTGAAGACCGGAAGTCTTCACATCGTTTGGGTGATTACTAATGATCTTGATTGGGCTGTACACCCAAGAGGAGGGAATAAGTTGGTGATCGTCCAGGCGTACTTGGAGATCGATGGATATGCGAGGAAAGTGCCTTTGGTTTCGTTCAGACCCAAAACGAACTTGTAAATGGACTGTGTGTCTGACATTGGATTTTATTCTGTGTTGATTGATCTCTATTAAATATACATCTGTTTGGCGGCGAAGAATTTATTCTCTTGCTTAACGCCCTTCTCTGAGACGTACGTGCTCAGAGGTTGTATATCGATGGACATCAGTCGCAGGGAGTGAATTGCCTGTGTGGCACGCCTAAGTGGAAATTGATCAAGGCTTCTGTTGAAAAGCAAAGTCTTGTGGTTGATGATCAAAGCACGGCCTGTGTGGCACGGCTTTGTGTATAGCGTGAATTCGCGAGCCTCGCACCTCGGTATGAGTCAAAAACGGGATAGTGACTGCAGGGAGAGCACGACGTTTCTTTCTAACTAGTGGTGGTGTCATTGCTTAAACCGACTGACATTTATATACTTTTCACCTGTGTGGTTGTTGGAATGCGAGGCGCCTCAGATATAGGTCTGTTAAGACGGGGAAACATGTGCTCAGGAATTGCCATTCCTCAAAAGTAAGAGAGGACCGGCCTTGAAGATCCAAGGATCATAGTGGGGTCCTGAGACATTTGCTGGAGTGTCTCGAATCGGAGAGGAGCTTGCCCCTTGCCTCGACTCATGACGGAAATCCAATTTCCAATACGTGATATTGCGGTTTTATTTGTAGAGCCTAGTATGGCGACATGATAGATGGTACCTATGCCGCCTATGATTGATATTTATGATTTGAATTGTTTTGACACTATACACTTATAATAGTATCAAATGATTTGTTTTTAAACGTATCAAGAGTGTTTGGCTATTATAAGGGAAAACCCTATCCTCCGGCTTGCGTTGCATTGTGTGATGGGACCTGGGTCTTATAATAGCTTCATTTTTTGAAAGAGCATTGCGTTGTTTTGTTATATGCACTAGTATTATTGGGAGGAAACCCGTTCCGTGTTATACGACGTGGTCCCTTGAATTACTCTCTTTTAAAGTAAAGTTTTAAATAATTGTTTTAGTTCTCACACCAGTCACATGACTGACCTGGAGTTTATTATTTTAACCTAAACTCTGGGTGTCCTTATTTTCGACATGGGCAGCTAGTAGTTAGGTTTTTGCAGATTTATATTCACAGGAACCTGGTTTACAGCTGGAATGATATCCGGAAAGATCTGTATCCGTGTATCACCTTCAGTTGGGTTTGTTATTATTTTCCGCTGCTTTGTAATTTTTTGTAATCTCTGATGTATATCGATTGTGTAATATTTATTCATACTCTGTACATTCTTGTATCTGATGGAATTGTTGTAATAAACAGTGAAATGTTCTTCTGTTTGCGTTTTATTTTGTCGTGTTCTCAAGGCAATCCGGGCTTTCCTTCCCGGGGAAGTTCGTGTCGCTACATTTCACCTCCAAGTTCGTTATAAAGGAAAGTTACATTTTTAATGTAATAAGATAAGGATTAGAAAAGTTTTACATTTTCTTAATGTAAATGAGGATTAGAAGAAAATTTCATTTTTTTTTTATGTAATTAAGTAAGAGAACATAAAATTTCATTTTTGTGTAATTAAGTCAATCTGCATGTGAATTAGATTGAAAGTGGAAAATTTACATTTATCATGTAAATTAAGATAAAGGAGAAAAATTACATCTTATGTAATCAAGTTAAAATAGAAAGAAGTTTACATTTTTAATAAGAATATTTGTGGTTAGCAAGATATAGTGTAATAAAATACATTGCATTACACATTATAAAAAAATTAACGATATGAAATTGTTTTCAAATTTATATATGCGAAGATTATTTGGAAAGTCCAAGTTTACTCTCATTCCGAATAATGATACGACATTCGAAGAATTGAAGACGGCGATTGAAGACCGACGATCTTCACATCGAATGGGTAACTAGTGTTGAGGCCCCTGGTTGATTTGCTCCCAAGACGGGGCTAAGATGGTAGTTATTCGGACGTAGTGTTGATTTGTACGGATTTGGCTTTCGCTCAGACCTAGAGCATAACCTTATAAATGGATGTATGTCTGACGTTGAATTTTGTTCTATGTAAATTGATTTCTATTAATATACGACCGTTGGTGGCGGAGAATTTATTCTCTTGCTTAACACCCTTAGAGGTTGGGTATTAATGGTTATCAATCGCATGGCATGAATTGTCAACGTGGCACGCCAAGATGAAGATGATCAGGGCTTTGTTGAAAAGCAGGCCTTGTGGTTATAACGTTACTTCGTGAGCCTCATAACCCGGTTGAGTCTAAAATGGGAGAAGGGAACGCAGGGAGAGCAGCACGTTTCTTTCTAGCTAGAAGTGGTGTCGGTACTTAAACTGGCTGATATTTACTTACGTGGATGATGGAATGAGGCGCCTCGGATGATAGGTTTTATAGGATCGGGAAACGTGTGTTCAGGAATTATCAATCCACGAAGCTGTATGTGTGGACCAGCCCTGCAGGATCCAAGGGTTAACTGCGGGGAATCCTGAGACATTAGCTAGAGTGTCTCGAATCAGTAAGGAGCTCCTCCCTAGCCTTAACTCACGATGGAAACCCAATTCCCAATACGACCCTACGGACTTGATTGTATTACTAGTATGGAGGCAAAGTATATGGTAGCTATGCTTCCTAGGATTGATACATTTACTTTGAAATGTTTTTGAAACATGTATACACTAATAATAATATCAAATTCGTTTTTAACGTATCAAGCATTTTTGACCATTATAAGGTAAAACTCTATCCTCCGGTTTGCGTTGCATTGTGTGATGGGACTTGAGTCTTATGATGGTTTCATTTTTCCAAAAAGCATTGCATTGTTTAACGATTTACTTTAATTTATGCACGACAATCCATTGGAGTAAACCCGTTCCGCGTTAGCGGCGTGGTCCTTGGATTTGTCTTATTGTTATTAGTGAAATTAGTTAAGAATTCTCACACCAGTCCCACGACTGACCCGTTGTTTGTTTCCACCTTTACAAACTCAGGTGCCCTCTTTCCACACGGGCAGTCGAGTAGTTTGTCTACAGGTTCTTATCTCGAGCAGGATTCTGGATTGAAGCATAAAGTTGTGTTCAGAGCATAGTTGTCTTCTGCTGCCTTAGTTAGTTTATTTCCGCTGCAATGTATTAAAATATTGTAATTTAACTTCCGCTGTAATTTTATTCGATGTACTCTGATATTATGTACTCTGATGTAACATTATTATGATGTTTATAAAAGTCTTCTGTTGTTGTAGCCTAAAGTAAGCGTATCCGGCGATTTCCCGTAAGGGCGATTTTCGGGTCGTTTCATCAAAAGAGCCTGGTCTCATCGAATTCGGAGATCGTTTGAAAAATGACCTTATTTCTAGCTTTTACCGAATTTTAACTAATTTTTTCAATGCGCGTTTATATACCTTATGCTTACGTATTAACTCCAATTGATTTGAAATATTAAATCTTACCATATTTTGACATTCCGTATCCGATAAAAGTTTGCTAACCCTATCTTAACTATTAAATAAGTCATATAACATACTTAACTCAGAATTACAAAATTTAAAATTTTAGTGAATAGTGTTTCTGACCAAAATTACTTAAACTAACAAGTTGATAAAATCAATTTAAGTATCTTATCTGACCATTATACTTTTTGAAATCGTATTTAAAAATGAGTGTATGCGTCCATAACCGCGTGCGGTTATTCTAAATTCTTAAAACAACAAATTTTCAAAATATCAAAAAAATTGGATCGTTACACCGAAGGTGAATCTCATGCTCTTCCACATCCTTCGAATACTCCAATATATCATCTATTAAAACCAAAAAAATCTGTCTAAATGTTATTGAAATATTCGGTTCGTCAAATCCACACAAAAAAGCGGGCACGTTTGATCTGAATGGCATAACCATCCATTCGTGTGGTCCATATCTTGTACGAAACGCAATCAACGGAAACTATCTTCCTCAACTACTAAAACGCAATCTTCAAATTTGAATAAAAAACACCTTTGCTCCCCTTAATTAATCAAATAGATCATCAATACGATGCAAATGATACTTATTCTTCACGGTCCATTCGTTTAACCTCCGTTAGTCAATATACATTCTTAACCATCCATCGGTCTTCCTCGCAAAAACTGCCGAGGTGCCCCAAGGAGAAATTCTCGGACGAATGAAGCATTTACCTTCCAACTTGAAAATTTGCACCTTCAACTCCTTTGTGTCCGAAGGAGTCATTCGGCTAGGTATCCTACTTATTAGCTTTACTACTGACACGAGATATATCCAGAACTCGATACCCCTATTTGGTAGTAACCCTTCCATTGGTTTGAAGACGTCAGCAAGTTCCTTAACAATAGGAATGTTCCTTAGCTCTTCCTCCAATTCCAAAGCACTTATCCACAAAGGCATCTACGGAACTGCTCTTTCCTCCAAAAATACAATCTTATCGTCAACATTGGAATGCTTCAGCTATTTTTCTCTGCTATGAGATAATGCTTCTAGATCATAACAACTTAACTAATCCATACCTAAAATAATTCTGAAACCCTCGAAACCAAGCACAAACAAGTTACAAACAAGTGTAAAGTCCAACTACTGAAATTCTAAGTTACTGCATCTCAACGAAAGAGTTGTTGACCATCTGATAGGATTTGCCAGTCTAAAGAAAGTAACAAGATATGATAGTTGTAAAGATAATATATCTACTACACATCTTGAGATAAATGAATATGTTGCACCTATGTCAAACAAAACCCTAACAGGTATGCCATGAAACAAAATGTGCCTTCCAATACTTCCTTCCCTCTATCCATAATAGTTGGTCTAGAAGATGAAGGTTCCAAATCTATCACTTTACCATTAGCTGCTTTCGGACATCTGACCTTATATTGCCTAAGCTGGTTGCAATTAAAGCACCAGATATTCGACTTCCTGGTCGTGGGCTTTGTTTCTGCTGCCTTGCACTCCATTGAACAGTGACCTTTCTGGTGACACTTAAAGAAAACAATTTATACATTATTTTCCTTGGGCTTTCCTTCTTTTTGAGCCTTCCCACCCTTAAAGAGTTTCCACTTCTTTTCTTGATAGCCGTGGTTTCCACCTTCTGTAAGCATCTCTTCATTACAAATGGTCATCTCCACTACCACGTCACTGGTGTCTCACAAATGAGGCGTCATTGCTTTTGCACTTTCAAACCTTATCCCCTTGATGAACTTCTCATTCCTCAATACGACAATATCAATCGTCCCTCAGGAATAACGAGATAATTCATTTAACCTAGCAGCATGCTCAAGCACTTTCATATCTCCTTGCTTTAAATCAGAAAACTTCCTCATCGTCATGGATTGGGCAACTTCCGGCATAAACTAATGCAAAGCAATACTCTGCAGCTGTTTTAAAGCTATTCTTCTCTTATTCTCATCAGTCAAGCTTAAGTCCCCACAGATTCTTTCATAATGCAACATCCAATTATCGACAACAGTCGCATCCTTCGTTCCAAGAAATGGCTTTCCTTCCAAGCTAATATATTGTCTACTTAACTTTTCATGGTCGCTTCCAACTTACGTTTAGGGATTTACTCGTCTGAAACCAGTAGAGGCTCTGGCTTGCAACATCTAGATAAAACTCTGGAGTAAGTTCCCCATGTCTGCTATAGTGTTTGCAACACCTTGGTTCTCATTAGCCCTTCGACCCTGTCCTTCTGCTCCAGGTGGAGCATTTCTATTCGTAATAGTGCTTCCACCACCAGTATTCAGTCTTGCACTCCTTCTATTCATATCTTACTTCCATTCTCTATGGATAAACCTTGGTAAGATACCAAAGGGTGACCCTAAGATTATAGGGGTACATACATGCTTATATAATACATTATATTTTTGTTATCCCATCCCTTAGTATACTTTTATGATCCTTGAGTCTTTGTTGAAAATCGATGTAAAGAAATTGTTCATTTAAATTTGCATAAACATATGCTTCGATACCAAATATGTAACACCTCGCTCTCCAAGGCCGAAAGCACAACCTTATAGATACTATGGTCATCTCTAGTATCGGCTCCCGATGATGGAAAATCAGGAGTTAATCAATTATAACATTAGAATACACGAGAATATGAAAAACTTCACAAAATATTCATTGATAATCATTTCATTTATATAACTATTTTACATAACTCGTTCAAAGAAAATATAAGTCATTACAAAATATATTCTGAGAGCAACATAAGACGATGCCCCCCTCAGTTGACCAAAGTCTAAATGTAAAACAATCATCACTCTATCGATACATACATCAAAAGACAAGTCCAAATGGCAGAACTCCTAAATAGTTATGACCTCCTGCTCGACTTCGAAAGCTCATTCATAGAAGATTCCTGAAAGACCTTAACCCTCAGCCTACTCAAATGAGCATCCAAGAGTAAAAGGGGAAACAAAACTTTGGATCCATCAATAGACTAGTGTGAATAATAATCCTTTATACCTGATACAAAGATAGCTAGCGAGACCATACCACATAGAGGATTTTGTTCCCCCTACGCTAACGTCAAGTCATGTGACAACCCCAATTTCAATAGACCGATTTTTTTTTAAATTCCAATCTATTGAAACTCGGATTGGTTTGCTCTGGTATCCTGCAGAAAAGACATAGACATAAAATATGTTAGAGCTCAGAAAATATCTCATAGCGGAATGGATAAAATATAATATAAATTAAAGTATAGCCTTATTGTATTAATAATACTGCCTAACCAGTATCCAAAACTGTAATGTCTCATGTCCCTGCCACAAATCTAACCTGCGAGTATGTTATGAGGAGGGGGTCAGAACACAAGTTCTGGTGACTGGATTTAAACTATACACTTTGGATAATCCTACATATATCGTTCAATCATATTATCTTATTTATTAGGTTACTTGGGTTAACAGCACTCAAGGATTACACGCACGTCGTACCCATTTACTTTCTAGTGAATTAACCTAATATAGTATATATGTAGCTACCCACAATATCGAGGTACACCCCAAGGAACCCCACACACATGGTCTCCACCATAACACTATCGCAATATACGCAGTCCCTCATCCTACGCCATAGTGATGTACGGACAACAATATTACATTCCGCATATATCTATCATTACTATGCTATGCAAACGTACGGACTGCCACCTTTGTTCCAATCAGACTCCATAACGGAGTAATGCCCTCAAGTCTACGATACACCACTCAGACCCGATATGCATGTATCTAGACTGTCCACCATACATATCTTCATTTATAGCTCAATGCCTCAATCACAAGTTCTCTAATGTGTACCGAGTTCCATTGTAGGGCGATACAAGAAACACGGAACTCGGTCAGAAGCTTTTCCATATCTGTACAGCCCCTTCTTTAAAAAGCCTCTACAGATACACCTAGGGTCTGTTTTCATGGTGGCTATGGCCTCACCTTGGCCCCTCCCTCAACTAGTAAAGACTACAAGAGCTAAGAGACCGCCCTTACGCAAACAATCTAAACATCCATGTGGTGTCTCCTCTCAATCCCTTACCCCGATAGTGAAGGGTGAAATGGTATCTTGGGTTTAGCTCTAGTCTTTCCACATCCCACTGGCTGCCAATGACGGGTATCCGACGGTCTACTATCCTTGTTGGTCATGACCCTCTACCTCCCTTTGTGTAACACCCCATGTCCGTTAATGTCACTCACAAAGGGAATGCATTAACTTTCATGAAGCATTGTAAGTAAACAAAAAAGAATATTACAAGACAGATACGTAAAGCAGTACTTGAAAATTTTATAACTTTATTACAGCAGAAACAGAAATAAGTTTGGTTACATCTTTCAAAATCACAATACCAAAACCCAAGTATACAAGTATCAGTCTTATACTAAATCCTTCAGAATGCATAATTATAAAGCCATAATCCCCAACATAGGCTGCCATGAAAAGATAGAGTCAAAGCCAAGCAATACTTCAAGCACTTCAAGCAGAGAGAATCTGAATCAAGCTCCTAATTTTCCACCCTAAGCACCTGGGGGAATGAAAAGAAAAGGGGCTAAAACAAACGAGGTTAGACATAAAGTCTGGCAAGTCCAATGACTTTCAGCATATAAACAGATAATAGTATCATGACATGTAAGTAAAACTGGATGAGAGATAACAACAACAGGGGTAGTAGGTATGCTTAAGTTAAACAGAATGATATAGACCAAGATATGCTTCCTACCTATATCTTACTTCTCTGCACTAATACTAGTATAACAGGATTAGGTGTTACCCTAATGTCTAAACTGAAACAGAAACGGAAACAGAATAATCTTGCAGAAACAGAATAATCTTGCAGAAACAGAATGCTAGTAGTGGGCCTTTACCCCAACAGAAATAGAAGGTATAGAAACAGAATGCTAAGAACGGGCTTTTACCACCCCAACAGAAACAGAAGGTACCAAAACAAAATTCTAAGAATGGGCCTTAACGACCCTAACAGAAACAGACGGTACATAAACATAATGCTAGTAATGGGCCTTTACCACCCCAACAGAAACAGACAGAACTAGGTGTACCCCTAATTCTACCCCAAAGGGATCGGCTCCCTAATACATAAATACCATGTGTCGGCCCCACAGTAGGGTGTATCACTCCCTAAAGTGGCAACCTACGGAGAGACGCAGACCTATTTACAGATGTCACGGCGTCTTAACTTCCCCAGAGCAGACCGGATTCATGCACGCACATGACCCGATTGGAATGTGCCATCAATACCCCTCACCATTATCAGAATGAACCTCTTATAATTAGTTCAGTAAGCGTGCCCGGACCCTACCTAGTGTTGGGTCGTAGTTTTGATACCAGAAAAGGGTTACTGACTAATATGGGTCCCACACAACATATGACACAAGTAATTACCCCTCCTAACCTTGTGCCCCCAGACTAACAGATTTCAGATTAACTTGTTTACAAATTTCAGATGTACAGAATTCAGATTAACTAGTTCTCAGATCAAACATACATGTTAACAAATTTTCAGACTAACGGATCAGATGTACGAGTTTATAGACTTACAGATTGTTTCACCTAACCTTGTATTGGGCCTACAGATTCACGAAACGGGTTTATTTGATTCATCAGTCCAGTTAATTTAACCCTACCCACCCAACACGTTTTAGGCATCATATTTATCTTAAATTTGCATTAATTAATTATTAATTCACAGACCTCTCACATTAGGTCGGTAGCTTGTGGCCGCTGGATGTGCCGGGCGGTTCCGGGCAGACTTCTACCACAAGCCAGACCTAACCTCGTGTCTAAGCATCTTTTGATTAAGCCTACGACCTCTCACATTAGACTGACAGTTTTGCGGTTGCTGGTTAAGTCGGTTGGGTCCGGGTAGGCTTCTACCGCAAACAGAGTCTAACCTCGTGTCTCAGCATTTTTAGCTAAAGTATTCATTCACAGATTATGCCAATATCAGACTATTTTGCCTATTCAACCAATTAACTTCTTTACAAGTTATAGCAGATTATTCAAGGTTCTATTAACATGTTTTGCTCAACTTTAGATCGAGCCTACAGATTACATACCCAAATCACAATATTCAGTTCCAACAGATCTAGCGGATTGGGCAATTTAACAAATTTAAACATATCTTAAAGTTCCATTGACATATTTTTCCTAATCATACATTAAGCCTCATTTCACATGCCCAAATTATGGTTATAATTCACAATATAACATATGCCTAAATTTAGTTAAATTTTGCACAATACAGAATATTCACTGAAAGCCCCAAATCATGATATACAATATGAATTATGCCAATTTATAGCCTTTGCTTTCAGTGTATGACAAATATCAAAAATCCCCTTTTAGGCGTATTCATATTTAATAGTTATCCTAATTTTAATGTAGATATTTACGCCTAAGTTACATATCCCCTTTTTTTTAAGTCATAGATCATGATATAAAATATGCTCAAACCTAGATCATAAATTATAACATTCATTTTGTCACCAAATTCAGATCTTTAATTATAACATGCATTATGTCCCCAAATTACAAGTCATATGTTATCATAACATGATTCTCCTTCTCCCAAATCATACACCGTCATATATAGCATGCCCAGATCTAGATCTTAAATTACAATATATGTTGTGTTCTCAAATCAGTCATAAGTCAGCTACGTCCAATTATGCATTATTCAATATATTTTTCCAAATTTTAGCGTTTGTGCGTTCATCTCTTATGAGAATTTGGCTCAGGCCCGTGGTAGCCTAGCTATAAAACAAAAAGGAAGAAAAGAGGGAAAAGATATTGAACAGTCACAATAATATTAACAAGATAGATCCATAGAAAAACAGATCTGATAAACCAAAGTATGCATAACCTCATATTCAGATTCACAAAAATGTCAAGATAATAATTAAATCTCATATCTGAAAATAACTGTACTCACAGTCAAAAGGAAAATCTTATTTTCTAGGATCTGTATTATGAAACTGAATAGCTATCCCTTGACGTAGATTATCGAGTCTTTAATTTAGATTTGATTCGTAGAAAATAGCTTTTGAAGTTGTTGAATTAGCCTTTGATTCCCTACTTGAATTCTAACTTGATTCCACGAAGAACTTGAGCATAATGATGACTTTAATTTATTTTAAGAGAAGGAGAGAGCAATGGAGGCTAGAGAATAGTGTAAGAGAATTAGTTTTTGGCTTAGGGATGTATTTATAGGAGAATAGAAGTGTTTAGGGCCTTAGATATCAACCTAGAACCAATCCGGACCATCAGAACAGCCAAAACCACATCACAAGCCAAAGGAAATCAGATCTAGGCCAAAGCAGGTCGACCTGTAGGGGGTAGGTCGACCCTCAGGTCGACCCCCTGGTCGACCTATGACCCAGGTCGACCCCCAGGTCGATCTCCCTGGGTAGGTCGACACCCAGGTCGACCTGCCTGGGTATTTTCCTATGTAAATTCTGATTTTTTGTTGAATCTTCCGAAGGCCATAACTTCTTCATACGAAGTCCGGTTTACGCAAACTTGGACTCTATTCCAAGCATAATTCCTAGGCGAACGCAATGGCATAACCCGTTTCCCTTAATTATTCTTCTAAAAATTAAATATTCTTTATTTTGTTACTTTGATGTTCACAGAAAATACGGGGTGTTACACTTTGCCTCCTCGTGAGGCAACCACCGAACCACCCTGGTGTTACCTCGTCACAGCATTCTGACTGCATAGCTACATCTGCGGTCAAGGCCCACCCACCTAGTAGTTACGTGTAGACCCAACCTTTGCGGACACAGCCAAAGACATCTGCCGCCACACAAAGGACTACTAAGAGCACCGTACGTACCTCAGGAAGTCGCGTGCTTCCCCTTCCAGTCCATCGGAGCCGTCATAATAATCAGATGAATGTGCGATCCCCCTCGTGCCTTATAACACCTCGATGATCTACCCCATTGGGTTATTCACCCTCAATCGCACAAACTGGTCTAAGCGCCTTTCTTCAGCATGTTGTTAGTCCCTATGTCTAAACATTCCTTCATTCGCTTGCCTCACCTCATCAGGTTTCCAGTTAACTTGGCTATTCCAATTCATATTGAATTCTTATTCAAATTATCAAGTTTCTCTTGCTTATTAATTTCATTCATATAGCTTAACCCATTTAAGTTCATTACACTACAACAAAAACACCATATTACAACTTTAATTTTACAATGGTGGTAAAAGCACTGTTTTAATAAATGTTTTCTACAACTGTCATTTTCCGAAAGTTGTAATAAACATGTTTTTAACAACTGTGATTTCCTAAAAGTTGCAATAAACATATTTCTAACAACTTTTCTTTTGTGATAGTTGTAATAAATGCTTATTACAACTTTTCGCCCTTACCTGTTGTAATAAGTGACAGTTATAACAATTAACATTTTATAATTAGTAATTAGTATAATAATACTAATAATTGCTATTAAATAATCAATAATTAGTAAATAATTTTAATAATTAGTATATTAAATAATAAATTGTCAATATTGTTAAATAATCAGTAATTAATTTTTAGTAATAAATAATTAAGAAATAATCATTAATATTAATAATTAAGGAGTAATATTTAATATTAGTAATTAATTTTGGTAATTAATAATTAAAACGGTTTTATTAGAAAATTTTAAAAAATTATTTTCAGCATCTCTCTTTTCTACCAATTGTTATAGAGGCCTATTAAATATTAGTAATATCTAATATTTTAATAATAATTAATAACTGATAATAACTGTAACGAACCAGTTTTTCTAACGTTTCAAATTTATGAGATTTATTTGAATCTGAACAATTTAATCGAATTTAACGTTAGTTATATTTTAAAAATTTATTTATTTTATTTGGGAATCTATAAATTCGATTTTTTAAATGTAATTAGAGATTTATTTTAAATTTATGTGGATTTAGGATTTTGTTTAAGTATTGTGCCCGAAAAAATAGATAATTACATCTTATCATATGTGCTTAATATAATATACTAGTATGTTATATATACATAAGGTATTTAAATGATATTTATACTTGAAATATATGTTTTGAGAAATTACAAAATTTTGTTTCAATTTAACTTGAATATTTAATTTAAATAAATTTGGTTTAGAATTTGGTTTTAAAAATGTTTATTTGACATGGTATTTGAATGTGTGTATATACCATATTATTGTGTGTGTGTATATAGTATGAATATATGGTGTACACTTTGGAAAATATATCGATTCATATTTGGCACTTTTTTAAAAAAATTAATAATAATAACAATGTTTGATCAATTTTGTTTACATTTGTCCTTATTTGTTGAAACTTGTTTGCACTTGTCCCCTTTTCATTTTACTTCGTACAGGTGTCTTATTTGTTTCCACCGTCCTCCCCTTTTTATTACTTTTGCCTTCCTTTCCCTTTCTTATTATATCAGTCGATTCTTTTCCAAATGTTTCCCCAAATCAATAGAAAAAAATCGTTTTCTCCAAATCTAAACCCATGGCTGCCGCCTGATGCCACCGCCACCTTGGCCGAGGCCAGCACCTACTCCATCGGCCTCCGCTCCTCTTCATCCTCAGACTGTCACCTACCTATGTACGTCGAACCCTATGCTAAAGATCCTTCTAAAATCTAGGCTGCCGACGACGTTTAGCAACTTCAACACCGAGCCACCTCAGATCGTTCCGGGATTTACCGCACCGCTGCTCCAGATTCGAAGTTGCCTTCGCTCACTGCATTTAACCGAAGCCGCCTGCGGTTCCGCCTCTTCGCCGGTTTCAAAGTGAGTATAATCTCACGATTTAATTTGTTCGAGCATGTTAATTTCAATAGGAATTAGAGTTAGATTTGACTTATTGTTGACTGTAATTTGGGGTTTGTTTGCTGAACCTATTGCCACCGTAATACACCATTTTTCTTGCGTCGTTGCTTCATTTAAGTTGGACCGAACAGGTACACGGATGACAGCCGAATCAACCCTGTTTTTACATTGCTTCCTATAGTGCGTTCATAGTATTGAGTTTGCATGGAGTATTGTCTAGCAACTCACTGTTTTGGGTGGCATTGAAACCAACATTTTTACCTTGTTCTTTGACGTCGCCCAGTTTGCTGATTTTGTCGTTACCCGTCTTGCCTATTCACGAGTATGTAACACTATAGGTGTTGTGTTAGTGGGTAAATGTTACCTAAAACATGGGTAGGCATGTTTATTTATACACATATATTAGATTTTCCCTTTTTAAATATGTTTTGCTGAAAATTATTGCATCCTCTCCTACTTGGTTTTGGTCATTTGGGTCTGCATTAGGCCACCGTATTGATATTTGCAAATTTCAATAGTAAGGGAAATTTTAACATGAACACTAATAGCATTATACAAAAATTACTTAAACCTGAATGTTCTGTTTAACTCCTTACACTGAGTATAGCATGTGTCTCTATCTGCTTGTAAACAAATGTTTATACCTTTGCTGAAAAAGCCTTTGCTTACTTATGTGGCACCTCATTGTGACTTGTATTATTAATGTGAAGTTTTATTAGCTATTAAACTTTAAATTTATTTTTGCCTTTGTCCTTTTCCAATAAATTTGGTCTGAACATCAACACTGGTTTGTGTTCTCCCACATTTGGCAATGAGCGGAAGCATATAAAAAGCAATATTTTGGCATTAACGGGAAATTTGAAAGTAATGAAAAGCCTTCAGTTGAGGAAATTGAAGGTGAACATTGGAGGATTATTGAAAATCCTTCTGATGAAGTTGAGGTAATGAACATTTATTTTTTGGGTTGAGGATTGAGTTTGAAAATATAAATTCTTTGTAGTTTAATTTATATTGCATTTTTACTCACCACGTGTCATAGATCAATGCACTTTTAAACTCCAATAGAATATGTGAACATCGAGTTACTGGTTATACTTGTTTATTTGGTAAACACCATCGATAAACTACATCCTTTTGATCTAGAGTATATAGTCAATCGGATTTTGTTCCAGTGTGTGATGGAGGATATTGGGCAAATCCTATTTCTGGTAGTTTCACATCTATTTAGATGTTAATTGGTATTAGCTTAAGAAGGTTCAACATTTAGCCATCGTAATAAACTTGAACTAGCCGTTGAGCTGAGGCCTAACATTGTAATTTGTCAATGATTTTGTGGCTTTATAATGATTGTTCGCTATCATGATATAATGACAGCTCTAAATATTGTTCTGGTTTTTGTTTCAAACGCTAAAGGGAAATCAAGAATTGGCATGAGTTAGTCAACTAAAAACAGTCATGTATCCTTTATTTGATGGCATGGAAGAGTAGAATGAGTTGTCTCTTTTTCATTGAGTAGAGTCACGAGTCTAGCCCAAAGTTGTTTTGTTTGTACAACGTTATTGATATTAACCTAATTTTATGCTTCATATGTATGGTCTGATATCTCACATCATGTAGGTATTGTATGGTGCTGACCTTGAAATATCAGTGTTTGGTAGTGGATTTCCTAAGGAAGCAACTTCATTGTCGAACAGTATGAATGAATATGTCCATTCAGGATAACAGTATCGTTGTTTGGTAATTGTTGTTCATTAAGGTTCATGGTTGCTCTCTGTTGCCTTCTACTTTGATTCCTGTTTGTTTAACACCCCGTAAATTTAAATATTGTTAGAGAATACTTAATTTTAAATGTAAGAATCAAGGGAAACGGGTTACGCCATTTTGTTCGTCTTGGAATTCTGGTTGAGATAGAGTCCGAGTTTGCGTAAATTGGACTTCGTATGAAGAAGCTATGGCTTTCGAAAGTTTCCAGAAATTCAAATCTAAATTCAAAAAGGATTCAGACTCAGAACTGGGCAGGGCGGGAAATTTCCCGCCCAAGGCCAGGTCGACCTCCCCCTATACAGGTCGACCTTAGTGTCGATCTGGGGGTCGACCTGCCCCCCCTCCACCCCCCCCCCGGGCAGATCTGAAAGATGACGATTTTGTTACTCAGTGCTGAGTTATGAGGGCTGAGGTGTCGCCCTATCTTGGCTGGATGGTTTTGATTGATTCTAGGTTAACCAAATGGCCTAAATTAATCCTAAATTCTATATATACACATGTAGACTCAAAACCTAAAACAAAATAAAAATTAGAACCATGGCCGTCATGCTATCACCTTGCAACCTAGAGTAGCCGCCACCAACTAGAGAGAAAGTGAAGCTAATCAACTCTATTCAACTCAAATTTATAAACAACAACAACAACGAATTTGTCTACTCCAAAGGCGAGCTAAATCAATTTTAGAACTCAGATTCCAGAACTCAAGACCTTCTTTGAGTTGTGAGTTCAATATCTTTAGTAAGATAATTAATAAGTTAATTAGGTTAAGTTATAAATTAGGTTATATGGCTATGTTTGTGAGACATTGGAAAATGTGATGTTTTGTGAATATATGCTAGTTGTTCATAATGATAGTTTTGTTGTGGATCCCTTTTCATATGCCAAATCACCTATGTTCAACTTGATTCATGTTTGACATCGTTTTATATGCAAGTTTGGGTGTAGGTTATATGCTAGTTTCTATATGAATTGTACACAAGTTTACATGTGAATCAAATAAAGTGACTACATGCAAGTTTAGGTAGAAATTGGATTCACATATATGCAAGTTTACACCTTTAGATTTAGATCTATGATGTACATAGTTTTATGCAAGTTTATGACTATAGCCTAAAACTATTATATATATATATATATATATATATATATATATATGCAAGTTACAGCTTTGGATTTAGATCTATGATGTACATAGTTTTATGCAAGTTTGTGATTATAGCCTATGCAAGTTTTGGATGAAAACTATATTACATATATGCAAGTTCACACCTTTAGGCCTATGTTTAGATTCATGACAATAACAAGTTTATGCAAGTTATGTTGTAATCCTTATTTGCAAGATTAGATCCATTTTGTGTGTTATGCAAATTTGCGATGTTTCTTTATTTTTATGAGTTAGATTAATTTCTAGTCTAATATACATATATGTCATGATAAACGAACGAACAACGTGGGGACGATGAGGGTAATATTGAATATACACATATTGAGAATTGGCATAATGGCCTTGAAAAAGGCATATAATTAAACTAAGACATTAATTGGAAAAATTGGCATTTATGGACAGAATTGAGACAATTATGGACATAAGTATACTTGGAATTTATTTATAAATTTTGAATAGGGATATTAATCCACTTTGGGGTTAAATAAAGATGTGTAATAATAAACCGCCTAAGACACGAGGTTAGGCTCATTTGTGGTTTAAGACTGCCCGGACTCGCCCGACAAATCCAACAGCCACAAATGCCAGTCTAATGTGAGAGGTCGAAGGCATGAATTAAATGCGTAACAGTTGTAAAGACACGAGGTTAGGCTCGTTTGTGGTGTAAGACTACCCGGACCTGCCCGGCAAATCCAGCTGCCACAAATGCCAGTCTAATGTGGGAGTTCTTTACAAGGTTATGGTGTTAATGAATTAAGAAACACTTAACCAGATAAACATGTGGTGGGACATGAGGGTTTAGGTGGGTGCCTTAGGTGGCATGTGGAAATCAAGTGGGTGCCTTGGGTGGCATGTGAAATACGATTAGATACACTTAACCAAGATTGAAACATGTAAGAAGACATGGATAAGAATGGGGTTAAGTGGGGAAAAACCTTGGAGGGGACCAAGCCTAGGTGGAAAGCTTGTGTCATGCATGGGGGCCATTTTCAAACTAGTAACCCATTAAGTATCTTTGTGGGCTCGACCCAAGTCGAGGACGGGACGCGCGTACTGGAATTGATTGTAAGAGGTCAAAACGAGTTAGCGGTAGTAAAGCAAGTCCAACGGGGTCATATGCTTGTGTGGGCCCGGGCTGGTAGGTAAGACGTTGTTGTATCGTGTAGGTATAAGCCGTGCATTTCAGTGGTATCGGGTTGCCACTTTAGGGAGTGATGCACCCCACTGTGGGGCCAGCACGGGTATCTACGAGTTTGGGAGCCGATCGAATGGGGGTAGTGGGTACACCTAGTGGAGATAGGAGCAGGAGGCACCTATAGGCAGCTAGGGGTACACGAAACTACCATTAACATTATTAAGTTTGGTAGGTGGGATCAACTTTTAGGGTGTTTGGTGTGGTGCAGTGTAGTAATTATCCTATAGTTATTAGGTACGCCTTTAACGTTATTCTTGTTCATCTTATTTCCTTTGTTTGCTCTATCATACCCATTTGTTCACAGTCATTTCCTTATTTTCCAGCTTATGCCTTGTCCTAGTTACTTAATGATTATATTGTTAAAGTTATTGCACTCGCCAGACTTTATGTCTGACCCCTTTGTTTCCACCTCTTTTCTTCCTCCCCCCCCCCCAACCCAGGTGCTCACGATGGTACTAGTACTAGTGGAGCTTGATTTGGACAACTTTATCTCTTTATTTGGAAGTTGCTTGGATCGCTGAAGTAAAAGTTCAGCCTATCTTATTTATGGCTATTTTATGTTGGGGTTATGTCTTTCATTCTATGTATTCTGATTTAGACAAGATGGATATTATGTACTTGACTCTAGTCATTGGTTTTGGTGATGTAATCAAACTTATTTGTTTACCGTTGTAATAAAAATGAAGTTTTAAATTTTTGAGTACTGTTTTATATCTGTCTTGTTGTTAAGTTTCTGTTCTATACACACTTAAAACTCCCCATGGAAGTTAATGCATTCCCTTTGTGAGTGACATTAATGGACGTAGGGTGTCACACGTGGTATCAGAGCTGAAGGTTACCAGACCAGATATGAATTTTGAAAAACTATTTTTCAAAAGCATTTTATAAAGAAATACTCTCAAAAATACGTTTTAAGGAAAGTATTTTCAAGAGAAAGGTTTATTTTAAAAACATAACCCCAAGAGCCATATATCTTTCTTTCGAATTCTTCGTTTGAATCTCTTCATTTTCTTTTCAGCATGTCTGGAATTCCTGAGATACCCGAGGGGATACCGATACCAGTAGGGGTGGGCATAAACTGCATCGCAATGCGGAAACCGCCCAGACCAGACCGCAAATACAGTGCGGAAAACCAAACCAAATTCTCTTTCTAAAGCGAATACCTCAAACCGAACTGATTCGCATTATACGGTTCGGTTGCGGTTTGAACTGTTGACCCAACCGCATTAAACCGGACCGAACCACATACCTACGTTGGTAGTATTATGATAAAAAATTAACTAATTCCTATCTAATTTTTTTATTTTAACAACATATATTCTATTTTTAGCGTATGTTGTGGTTATATTAATAATAATCGTTATCTCAAAGGAAAAGATTATATTTTCAGTATATTGGTTTCCATATTATTTTTTTGGATAACACCCCGTGTTTTAAACTCTAAGTGACACAAAATCATACAATCATAAATTGATTATTGATAGAAGTAATTTTCTTATTTCATATTTAATACGGGTTCAAACCAGACCGAACCAAAACCGAACGGTATTACACCAAAACCGAACCGAAACCGAACCGTTTGAATGATTAGTATAGTGGTTTGTATTTTTGATCAACCGTTTGATGCGGTGCGGAAGCGATTTGGACTCCGAACCGCACCAGACCGAACCGTGCCCACCCCTAGATACCAGGATAGTTTAGAAGGTATCTGGAAGCTAGGGCCCCATGTCGCAGGCCCAGCAAATGTTCCTCCTCCTCCTCCTCCCCGCGTTGACACTTTCGCAAAGATATGCAAGGACTTTAGGGAAATGGGCAGGAAACCTTTTCACGGGTCGGAAACGTTTGTTGAGGCTCGAAATTGGCAAAAGGAGGTAGAAGATAGAAGAAAGGTCTAGTTAGCTGTCTGGTTAATGAAGGATGAGACCTCGTTTTGATGGGAGGTCACTAATGGACAACGTCCAGTTTATATGTGGCCGGACTTCAGGCATAGGTTTGAGGCGAAGTTTCTCTCACGGGCTGAAGAGAATCTATACATGGAAAGGTTTTTGGCATTGAAGCAGGGGAATCTATCAGTGAAAGAATATGTCAACAAGTTCAATCAGTTGGCAAGATTTGGCTTGGACTTGTTGAATACACTCGAAAAGAAGGCTCTGAGATTTTTTAAGGGTTTGAACGAGCCGCTACATGGGTTAGCTATGACCCACATCCCTATGGGGGCCACCTTTGAGAAACTAGTTGATATGGCGCTTATGCATGAAGAGGAGAAAGGTGCCAATGCTAATAAGGCCTTTGAGAAGAAAGGGGATCAAAAGAAATAGCAACAACAGAACAAGAAGGGTGGTAAAGACAACAATGGTAAAGGAAAGAAAAGATGCTTTAACTGTGGGACACCAGGCCATCTAAGCAAAGACTGTAGAAAGAAGAAGATTGGTTGTTTCCACTGTGGCGAAGCAGGACATTTGATTAAGGACTGCCCAAAGAAAGGGCAGAGGGCAGGGCCTACCTCTGGAGGGCAGATTCAGGCACTCATGGCACCAGCGCAGGAAGGGGGGCAGGTCCAGGCTCTCGTGGTCCCACCGCTGCAAGAACGAGGTAGAGCGATTTCCATTGAAAGTTTAGTTTATCTTTTTGATCATCTTGTTCGCACACTCTTTGATTCCGGCGCATCGCACTCTTTTATATCCACTACTTTCGTTGAGACACTACACTTAAACACCAGTATAGTAGAGGATCCCATAGTTGTTTCAAATCCAATTGGGGGCTCAGCCTATTTGTTGATGATTTGTTTGGATTTGGAAATTTCTATATTTAGCGTTGGGGTTTAGATGTGATGCTTATGTTTTGGGCTTCACGAGCTATGGGTTAATTTTGGGCATGGATTGGCAATCCAGTAACGGAGCCATCCTAAATTGTGAAAAGAGAGAGGTTAGGCTTATGACTCGCTTGGGAAACACTCTCTAAATCTCTTGTAATCCCATGAATTCGGTTATGCTAAGTTATCTAGAATCGCTTGACGTGTCTGTTGAGAATTTGCAGTCTGTTAGAGTGGTCCGTGAATATTCTCGGATATCTTCGATGAAGTTCGAGGTTTACCCCCAAGGCGTGAGATAGACTTTCGAATATACTTAGTAGATAATGCAAAGCCAGTTGCATTACCAGTGCGCCACATGGCTCCGAGAGAGAGAAGAGAACTCAGTAAGCAAGTGAAAGAATTGCTTGAGAAGGGGTTCATAAGAAGAAGTATTTCGGAGTGGGGTGCTCCAATCGTCTTTGCTACAAAAGCTGATGGTTCACTTAGATTGTGCGTGGACTACAGAGAGATGAATAAGCTAACAAAGAAGAACAGACACTTGTTACCAAGGATATATGATTTATTCGATCACTTGGTGGGAGCTTCGATTTTCCTGCAAATGCATTTGGCTACAGGGTTTCATCAGCTAAGGGTGGCTGAAGATAGCATCGATAAGACTGCGATTAGAACTCCTGACGGTTTCTTCGAGTGGCTCGTCATGCCTTTTGGTTTGATGAATGCACCCGCATACTTTGTTGACTTAATGAGTAGGGTGTTTAGGGAGTTTCTGAACAAATTTGTGGTAGTCTTTGTAGACAATATTCTAGTTTTCTCTAAAAATGAAGAAGAGCATGCCCTACATCTTAGGGAAGTCTTAGAGACCCTACGAGCACATCAGCTAAAGGCTAAGTTCTCCAAGTGCCATTTTTGGAGAAAAGAAGTGAGGTTCTTAGGACACGTGGTCTCTAAGGAAGGGATAGCTGTGGATCCCACTAAGATATCCAAGATTGGAAAATGCCTAAGAACGCAACCGAAGTATGAAGCTTTTTAGGGCTGGCTGGCTATTATAGGAACTTCGTTAAGGACTTCGCAAAGATATCAGCCCCTCTCACTCGATTAATGAAGAAGAATTTGACTTTTACTTGGGACGTTGACTGTGACGATGCTTTCCAACGTCTGAAGAGAGCTTTGACGACCGCTCCAGTTTTAGTTTTGCCAGACGGGAGTAAGACATTCACTGTTTGTACCGATGCTTGCGGGACAGGGCTTGGCGCAGTTTTAATGCAAGAGGGAAGGGTGATATGCTATGGTGGAAGACAGTTGAAAATCCATGAGAAAAATTACCCTATCCACGACTTGGAGTTGGCGGCCATAGTTTTTGCACTTAAGTCATGGCATCATTATTTGCTTGGCGAAAGGTTTGAGTTGTATACAGACCATGAGTCGCTAAAGTATTTATTCTCTCAGAAGGACCTAAACTTGAGGCAACAGAGATGGATGGAGTTTTTGGCATCTTACGATTTTGAGATCGCATATACCTCTGGCAAGGATAACGTTGTAGCTGACGCCCTAAGTAGGAAGAAGTTAACTTTAAGTCCTTTGTTTGTAGAGCGGCAGAGTTTGGAGTATATATATCTTCTTTTGACTTCAGACCCTCTGTCGATTTTGTACCTAGATTGTTGGCATCATTAGAGGTGCAACCTACACTTTTAGGTCGAGTTGGAGAGGCACAGCGAAACGACCCATAATTGGTTGAGATAGTAGGCAAGCTTATAGGAGGGGAATCCTCAAGTCATCTGAATAGATATGCTATAGATGAGAGAGGTTGGCTATGTAGAGATGGAAGAATTTGCGTACCACAAGACGAGAGTTTGAAGAAGGCTATTCTTGAAGACTCACATCGCTCTAAGATGACCATACATCCTAGTGGTGATATGATGTATAGGGATATGAAGTGAGTTTTCTTTTGGCCCGGAATGAAAAAGGACGTGGCCGAGTTCGTTGCTAGAAGCTTAGTGTGCCAGCAAGTCAAGGCGGAGCAAAAGAAACCCGGAGGTTTGCTCCATACCTTAGAGATTCCGCTTTGGAAATGGGAAAGAGTTTCCATGGATTTTGTAGATGGGTTACCAAAATCGAGGAAGGGTAATACGGGGATTTGGGTAATTGTAGACCGACTTACTAAAAGTGCCCATTTTATTCCCGTCAAAAGTAAAAGGACCACCACTTGGTTAGCATATGTTTACCTTTGAGAGATAGTCCGTTTGCACGGCATACCCTCCAGCATTGTGAGCGATAGAGATCCTATTTTCACAAGCGAATTTTGGAAGAGCTTACAAGAGGCGGTTGGAACGCAATTATGCTTAAGTACCACTTATCATCCTCAGACGGATGGCCAGACTGAGAGGGTGAATCGGATTCTAGAAGACCTTCTGAGGCTATGCATTATAGACTTTGGAGGAACATGGGAAGAACACCTTCCACTAGTAGAGTTCGCCTATAATAATGTTTTCAGGCTAGCATTGGCATGGCACATTTTGCGGCTCTTTATGGACGACCGTGCCGATCACCTACATGTTGGTGGGAATCCATGGATAAGGTTTTGCTTGGACCGACATGATTAGGGATACTTTGGAGAAGATAGACCTGATTCGATGGTGAATGAAGACGGCGCAGGACCGATAGAAGTCACATGCGGATAAGAGACGAACCGATCTTGAGTTCAATGTTGGGGACATGGTTTTTAGTAAGGTGTCACCATTAAGAAACGTAGTCCATTTTGGATCAGTAGGGAAGTTGGCACCAAGGTTCGTAGGACCCTTTACAATTACAGAGAGGATCAGGCAGATGGCGTATAGAGTAAATTTACCAGAGAAGCTCAGCAGAGTTCATGACGAGTTTCACGTTTCACATTTGCGTAAGTGTTTGCACGATACGGCGGAAGTGGTAAAGCCGAGCACGCTCGAAGAAGTGGAAGTAGAGCGCACTGCCACGATCAGACGAGCTCCTACACGCATTCTCAGATCGGAGGTCAAAAAGCTTCGCAACAAAGAGGTCATGTTGGTCAAAGTGCAATCGGGAGATGATCAAAGAGACGCGACTTGGGAGACGGAAGATAAGATGCGTACGTTGTACTCTTTCCTTTTTGAGGATATGCTTTAATTTCTCCTTTTTCTACCGCTTTGTTGATACTTGTCCTATCTTTTAGTATTATCTTTGCGATGACATCTTCAATCTTTAGTTAGGAATGACCCTATGGTTGAAACATGTGATTGAGACATGTTATGTTTGATGGATGCAAATGGATGCAAGTGGTTGCTCGTGGATGCATATACACACACCTTAGGCACTAGATCGGCTTAGTCACCTTCATGTTGCTTATAAATGTGTGTGCATATTTAAATTAATGGACGTATAATGGTTGTGTCATTATATGGATGTTGCATTTTGATGAATGGTTGTGCACACATGTAGAAATAATATGTATCGACAGGACTCTTTCGCATACATAATGGACGCATGGCACTATCATGATTTGCATTAAGGAGGTCAACTGAATCAGTAGACTGCCTGATTTTGCATTAGATAAGGAACATATACACACACTTCTTGCATATGTTCATACAAAATTAGAAATTTTGTAAGGACAATGGATGCCTGTGTTTGATGATTGAGTAGATAGATGATTGGATGTTAGGATATGCATTCTCCTTAACTTGGAGATTTCGGGGGTGAAATCCTTTAAGGAGGGGAGAATGTAACACCCCATAAATTTAAATACTAAAGTTAACAAATTAGAGAATACTTAATTTTAAATTTAAGAATCAAGGGAAACAGGTTACGCCATTTTGTTCGTCTCGGAATTCTGGTTGAGATAGAGTCCGAGTTTGTGTAAATTGGACTCCGTATGAAGAAGTTGTGGTTGCGGGAAGTTTCCAAAAATTCAAATTTAAATTCAAAAACGGATTCAGACTCAGAACTGGGTAAGGCGGGAAATTTCCCGCCCAAGGCCAGGTCGACCTGGGGTCGACCTTAGTGTCGACCTCCCCCTATACAGGTTGACCTTAGTGTCGACCTGGGGGACGACCTACCCCCCCAACCCCCTCGGGGCAGATCTGAACGATGACGATTTTGTGACTCAGTGCTGAGTCATTAGGGCTGAGGTGTCACCCTATCTTGGCTGGATGGTTTTGATTGATTCTAGGTTGATCGGATGGCCTAAATTATCCTAAATTCTATATAAACACATGTAGACTCAAACCCTAAAAAAAATAAAAATTAGAACCATGGCCGTCATGCTATCACTTGCAACCTAGAGTAGCCGCCACCAACTAGAGAGAAAGTGAAGCTGATCAACTCAATTTAACTCAAATTTATAAACAACAACAACGAATTTGTCTACTCCAAAGGTGAGCTAAATCAATTTCAGAACTCAGATTCCAGAACTCAAGACCTTCTTTGAGTTGTGAGTTCAATATCTTTAATAAGATAATTAATAAGTTAATTGGGTTAAGTTATAAATTGGGTTATATGGCTATGTTTGTGAGACATTGGAAAATGTGATGTTTTGTGAATATGTGCTAGTTGTTCATAATGATAGTTTGGTTGTGGATATGCCAAATCACTTATGTTCAACTTGATTCATGTTTGACATCATTTTATATGCAAGTTTGGGTGTAGATTATATGCTAGTTTCTATATGAATTGTACATAAGTTTACATGTGAATCAAATAAAGTGACTATATACAAGTTTAGGTAGAAATTGGATTCACATATATGCAAGTTTACACCTTTAGATTTAGATCTATGATGTACATAGTTTTATGCAAGTTTATGACTATGGCCTAAAACTATATTATATATATGCAAGTTTACACCTTTGGATTTAGATCTATGATGTACATAGTTTTATGCAAGTTTGTGATTATAGCCTATGCAAGTTTTGGATGAAAACTATATTACATATATGCAAGTTCACACCTTTAGCACTATGTTTAGATTCATGAAAATAACAAGTTTATGCAAGTTATGTTGTAATCCTTATTTGCAAGATTAGATCCATTTTGTGTGTTATGCAAATTTGCGATGTTTCTTCCTTTCTATGAGTTAGACTAATTGCTAGTCTAATATACATATATGTTATGATAAACGAACGAACAACGTGGGGACGATGAGGGTAATATTGAATATACACATATTGAGAATTGGCATAATGGCCTTGAAAAAGGCATATAATTAGATTAAGACATTAATTGGAAAAATTAGCATTTATGGACATAATTGAGACAATTATGGACATAAGTGTACTTGGAATTTATTTACAAATTTTGAATAGGGATATTAATCCACTTTGGGGTTAAATAAAGATGTGTAATAATAAACCGCCAAAGACACGAGGTTAGGCTCGTTTGTGGTGTAAGACTGCCCGGACCCGCCCGGCAAATCCAGCAGCCACAAATGCCAGTCTAATGTGAGAGGTCGAAGGCATGAATTAAATGTGTAACAGTTGTAAAGACACTGGGTTAAGCTCGTTTGTGGTGTAAGACTGCCCGGACCCGCCCGACAAATCCAACTGCCACAAATGCAGTCTAATGTGGGAGGTCTTTACAAGGTTACGGTGTTAATGAATTAAGAAACACTTAACCAGATAAACATGTGGTGGGACATGAGGGGTTAGGTGGGTGCCTTGGGTGGCATGTGGAAATCAAGTGGGTGCCTTGGGTGGCATATGAAATACGATTAGATACACTTAACCAAGATTGAAACATGTAAGAAGACATGGATAAGAATGGGATTAAGTGGGGAAAAACCTTAGAGGGGTCCAAGCCTAGGTGGAAAGCTTGTGTCATGCATGTGGGCCCTTTTCAAACCAGTAATCCATTAAGTATCTTTGTGGGCTCGACCCAAGTCGAGGACGGGACACGCGTACTGGATTTGATTGTAAGAGGTCAAAACGGTTAACAGTGGCAATGCAAGTCCAACGGGGTCATATGCGTGTGTGGGCTCGGGCTGGTAGGTAAGACGTTGTTGCATCGTGTAGGTATAAGCCGTGCATTTCGGTGGTATCGGGTTGCCACTTTAGGCAGCGATACACCCCACTGTGGGGCCATCATGGATATCTACGAGTTAGGGAGCCGATCGAATGGGGGTAGTGGGTACACCTAGTGGAGATAAGAGCAGGCGGCACCTATGAAGGCAGCTAGGGGTACATGAAACTACCATTATCATTATTAAGTTTGGTAGGTGGGATCAGCTTTTAGGGTGTTTGGTGTGGTGCAGTCTAGTAATTATCCTATAGTTATTAGGTACGCCTTTAACGTTATTCTTGTTCATCTTATTTCCTTTGTTTGCTCTGTCATACCCATTTGTTCATAGTCATTTCCTTATTTTCCAGCTTATGCCTTGTCCTAGTTACTTAATGATTATGTTGTTAAAGTTATTGCACTTGCCAGACTTTATGTTTGACCCCTTTGTTTCCACCTCTTTTCTTCCTCCCCCCCCCTAGGTGCTCAGGGTGGGACTAGTACTAGTGGAGCTTGATTTGGACAGTTTTATCTCTTTATTTGGAAGTTGCTTGGATCACTGAAGTAAAAGTTCAGCCTATCTTATTTATGGCTATTTTATGTTGGGGTTATGTCTTTCATTCTATGTACTCTGATTTAGACAAGATGGATATTATGTACTTGACTCTAGTCTTTGGTTTTGATGATGTAATCAAACTTATTTATTTATCGCTGCAATAAAAATGAAGTTTTAAATTTTTGAGTACTGTTTTATATCTGTCTTGTTGTTAAGTTTCTATTCTATACACACTTGAAACGATCCATGGAAGTTAATGCATTCCCTTTGTGAGTGACATTAATGGACGTGGGGTGTCACAGTTTGGTTTTGATAAGAATTTCAAGTATAATTAGTTACTTTCATTTCATTGCTAATAGATTTATTGTAGTTTTATCTTGTAAATTTTCCAACTATGTATTAAAAACGTACTTTGTCTAAAAACAATGAGCATTTGTTTTTTTAGCAAGCAAATAAAATAATAAATGAATATAATACATACAACATGTTGTCCAGTATGTTAAACAACAGGAAAAAGTAGTCCTAGCTAGCATGGTAGCGCATACGTGATTCTATGAAGTTATAATCTAAAGATGAGAGTCTGCTTTTAATTTCAACCTTGTGCATAGAAATATTCATAATTGGCATGCGTTGTCAGAACTAGCATGTAAATAGAAGTCCAATTCAGGAAAAACAATTTTAAGTAACAATACTTCTATGTAAATAGGGAATTGCCGAGCATTATGCATCTAGCCATACTAATAGCAACATAGAGACACGAGGTAATAGATAGCACTGCACTTCGTTGCTTTTCACACAACATTTAACATTTTATTCATATTAAAATATGAATGGTTGATGCATATGGCTTATTGAAATTTTCAAGCTATTTTGAAGACAAGTGGTCATTACTTAACATGGATATACATGTGGTTCATCGTTTAAAACTTTTTTTTTTCATGTGTATCATAGCATGTGGAAGATCACCATATGTACTCATTAAATTATATGCACCATGGTGATCCAAAAATCTGGTATGGAGTTTGTAAATTCGAGCAAGTCATGAGAAAACATCTACCCAAACTTTTTTAAGAGCAACCTACTTTACTGCATGACTTGGTAATAATTTTTTTGCACTCCCCTTCTTGTTAGTGATTGTTTATGTTAGAAATAGAACTAGTCATATTCTTCTTCACTAGCAATTCACCGCATGATTTGTTTGTTGGTGTATACTTTGGTTCATAATTATCAGGTTACGCAGCTATCACCATCAATTTTGAAATCTCATGGAGTTCCTATTTATCTGGCAATACAAAAATCTGGAGAATTTGGTCACTCTACGAAATGCCTGCTTGGAACGTGCGCAAGAAAACCAGAATTTGATGATTCGAATAGAGAGCCATTGGCAGTCAAAAATCATCTTTGATTGATGCCACTAATCTTGTGTACCATTTTGAAGTGTTGGACTGTATGTATTGTGTTTTGTAAGCGCATTATGTAAAAAAAACGATGAGAGTTTGAAAATATTAATAAATTGTTTTGGTTCATGTTTTTAGTTTGTTTGATATCTTAAGTTTTGAAGATAATATGTTCTGAAATGAATTTCTTTGTCAGTAATATGTATATAATTTGCGGATATATTACAATTGTAAAATAATAATTATAATATATGAAAATGATTATAAAAAGTTGTGAAAATTATAACAACAACGGTGCATAACAGTTGTAAAAAAAGTTATTACAACAGTGGAAAAAAGTTGTAAAATATACATCTTACAACGGTGCCGCAACTATGCAAAAAAGTTGTAAAAGATTTTAGTCTATTACAACTTCTTAATAAACGACGGTGGCTCCACCGTTGTAAAAACTTTTTACAACATTTTTGCACCGTTGTAATATGGTATATTTGTTGTGGTGTTAATAAGCCCATAACATGTTATTCTCTAGATTGTGGTCCAAGGTCTGTGATCCACAACCCCCTTATATTCTTGTTTGGTTTCATCATTAAAATAACATGTTTTACTTAATATGTAATTAAGTATATCTCATTTCACATGTTTTCTAATTAACATGTCACTTACCATTTATGATTAAATATAACTTAATTTATTTCACAAGTTTTCCTCGTCTCTTCTCATTTAATCATAATTCCATTTTACATCGTCAATACAACTTATCGTTGTTTACTTATTAACTTAGTTCCACTAATTAAGGCCCATTAATAAGTTTCTCTACTCGTTTATTATAACCTATGTTATAATTTCCCCTCGTCCCAAGGACAAACCTAAACGGGTTTCAGACTTCCAATCTTACAAATTACTTAATTTATAATTAAGTACAATATATTTTCCTCCTTTTCTTAACTGGTTTCAGGTTTTCCCCTTTACTAATTACTTAATTTACAATAAGTGTACCTTAACTCAATTCACCAGTTATCCCATTCTCTTACTAACTTATTATAACCTAAGTTATAATCCCCACTTGTCCTTAGGATAAGTTTACCTATTATACAACATTTTCGTTAATGTTACTTATTTATAATAGGTGATTATCATTTCTACATGTTATGCTTACCCTAAAGGTGCCTTTAATTACATAACTTTATTATTTCTATCGGTTATGTATACCACTTGGTATCTTTAATTACATAACCTTGTCGGGCTAAGTTTGCTTGCCTATATGTAAATATTACCCATCTCCTCAGATTTTCTTAGCCCACCCACTGTCCAACCAATTTTACTTAACCCTAACTTTAGTTCATATTAATACAATCCATATGGATTAGATTAGGTCAAATAGTCCAATTCATTACCATGTCCATTTATGGTTTATAATGGGCTAGACCTTCCACATTAGGCCTACAACTTGTGGATGCTGGATATGTTGGGCGGGTCCGGGCAGACTTCCACAAGTTGGGCCTAACCTCGTGTCACAGCCCGTCTCGTATTTGCGCACTTAGACTTCTCACATTAGGTTCAACATTATTGGCTGTTGGATATGCCGGTCAGGTCCGGGTAGACTTCCACCACTTATGCAACCTAACCTCGTGTCATAAGTGCAATTACAATTTTTATTTGTAATACTAGGCATTCATTATTAATCAATTATTTAAACCTGTGCCTTTATAGATGTTAATGCCCATTTACCCAATTATATTCATGATGGACTATACATCTAAATTCTTATTATTCAAATTATGCCAATTCATATTTTACATATGATCCCATTTGCGCTCAAATCATTTTTCTATACTTATGATCCAATTTAAAATCTTTTAACATAATTTGATTGATGCTCCAAACCCATATTTATTCATTCTCCAGCATAAGTGAAAACATCACTTCCGATTTCTCATAACCGATTCCTTAGATGTTCGAATTTGCTATTTGTCCTACGTCGATTTCTGCAAAGGGAATTTTGGTGAGTTACAGTGCTTTGATTTGTTCATTTTTTTCCAAAGGAAATGATGCTTTCTAGGGGATTGGTGTTCGGTTCATCATTAGACGCTGGGATTATTTAACGCGTATTACATAAACTGCTATTTCAAGTATTGTTAGAGCTGTTTGCTCATCATTTGTTCACCAATCACCAAGATTATTCTTTTATATTTGGGTTATTATGTCTGTTCAGATATGATTAAAAATTCAACATGAATACTAGAATCTGTTCAAAGATGAACCTAACATGAAGTAGTGTTTTTTGGAACACCTACTTCTACTACGTTTATCAGTCGAGCAGGTTAGTGTATATTTCATGATTGATAATGCAAAGTAACATGAAGCAATAGAGTTTGTGTAGTGATGCAATTTATCATTTGAACGTTCCTATTTGAAGTAGGATTTTCTAATTAGATAGGGTGATTCCATCTACTATTTATATGCACTATTATCTTCAATTAATTTCATATCTGCTATCTAGAATCATGTGAACCCTTTTATGATTTCAAATTGGATATTGGAATTTTTTTCTATGATGATAGAAGGCATATATGATGGTGTCTTGGTTTACTGGAAATACTACTTCAAATAGGTTATCAATTAAGCATGCTCATATTTTATGGTGATAGCTACACAGTGAAGACTTCTGTGCATAGCAATCTGAAGCATTTACTTTGTTGGTAGTCCCAGTCGTTTTGATTGGGATTTTGTTTGGTTTCCACAAGATTTTCATCTGCTTTCTGAATATTAATTCATGAATATGTTCGAAGTCCTCCAAGTTGGAATATATGGTTATAGTTCGAAGAATTTACATGGAGATTACTATTCTTTGAACTGTTTGCATCTCACAAATTCTAAGATTTGATCATATGAAGCGGTTTGATGCTGGTTCTCACGGATCACGCACCTGAAAGTGGAGTTATACATGTGGACAGAAGTGCACAAGATGCATAGCAAGCGGGACATTGTAGCTGACCTCATCATGGGTCTTATGTAGAATAATCTTGATGTATTTTGCTTTATGTTTGAATTCTGTTTTTCGCATGTATTTTTATTTCATTTGCCTTGTATTGTTATTTCGTAAGTTATAAAGCGTATCAGTTTTCAAAATATATATATATAAGGGCCGAAAGTTTACCGCTTTACCCCTCTTATATACCTTTCCTAACACACCTTTTAATTTATTTATTTCTAAGTGTAACCTACCGGTTAATTTATCAAACAAAAATATCATTTTCCTCCTTATCCTCATTAATCCCATTTAATTTAACCAATTAAATTCATGAACATTATTTTCAAATTTAGGGGTATTATAGAGTTTCATGAACTAAGTTTGTATGGAAAACTTATGGAAGAAAAATGAAACTGGAGAGAAAATAAATATTATAATAATTATATCATTAATGACTTGACCCCACAACCAAATGGTCAACCCATGACAATGCGGTCGTCTGGGAGTTGACCTATTTATTGTGGTGGTTAACTTTTTGATGGTTAAATCTTATCCAATGGGAAAATCTTGTGGGTTTTATGTCCAATGGTTCAAGGTCTTTCTAGCTCTTATAAATGAAGATCTAGACCTCTTAACTTTTCCAATGTTTTCTAAAGTTAGCATCGGAGTTCTTCCATTTTAGTTTCTCCCCCTCCTCTAAAATTCTTAAAACTAAATAATTTCAATAGGGAAAAATTGTGAAGGACAAAAAGAAAAGAAAATTATGTCAAAAGGACAAGGGAGGAAATATTAGCCAAGAGGACAAAGTTTAGAGTAAACTATAAAATGCTAGTGGGTCCCTGAATTCCACCATTTAGTGTAAAATTGTCCTTGAGGATAAATTTTTTGTTGACCGTCCTTATGAACAAATATCTGTTTGACTTTGTCCTTCACACTAAAAGCCCCATAATTTCAATTCCATTTGCGTGGATTGAAAAAAGAAATTTAGTCTGAATGAAAAGATAGTTTTGTGCCACCTACTTCTTCAGTAATTTCTTTAACTTTATGTTTCAATTTTCTTTCCCTATTCCAATTCTCTTTCTAGATCTATAATTTTAAATATTTTTATATCCCTTTTTGTATACATGTATAATGTATTATAAGGATTTGGAAGGATTTGAAATGAAAACTAATAGTGTAGTTCAGATCTAAAATTTGGGAAAGCTTTCAAAGGTGAGCAGGAAATTTACATTTTGTTTATAACATCAAATACTTTTCGTTGGTGCAGTCTCGGTAATTTAAATAATTAGGATTGCAGCCTGTGTTAAAGTATAATAAAACCTGCCTACATATTCATTTTTTAAGATTTCTTTATTTTTTTACATCAAAATAGGGAGAATCCATCCTTAAAGACGTTAGATTTGATTATTATTTTTTGAATCTGTAAATTTGGTGTAAAGGTAGGATTTATAATAATTTCCCTTTTATTGCATTTATCTGTGTTTTGATTTGCATAAGGATTTAATTGCTATAAATTAACCTATTTTTCCTTTTTATGTAAAAAACGGTGTTTGAAATTTTAGGGAATACATGCAAATAAAAAGGAAAAGATATTTTAATTACGTGATTATTTAGATAGTATACACCATCTATTCTAAGTAAAAGATTACACATTTCATGTAATCTCAAATATGTCAATATTTCTCTTTTTGGCATTGGACTAATTTAAAGAAATTATAACAAAAGACCTTTATATGGGTTTTGTTCCAACGAATCAAAATATAAAAATATTTTTTTCTAGTTGATATTGAGGGCTAGAACATATTAGGCTAAGTTTTAGTTTTGTAGCATTCTCACATAATTACTACATTTATTAATATTTTACCCTTCTAAATTATACGTAATTTACATTAAATATTATTACTAACGTTTAGACTAAGCTCGGTATGGAATATTCTTTATTTGTTATCGGCAATAATTGGTCATTGCCTATGACAAATGAAGAATTATTAATTATAACCATAGGATTTATGGGAATTAAAAGTGATAATGAATTATAAGAATATAAAAAGCTTACAATTAGGGAAAATGAGTATTTAAAGTTGTGAATCAACTTAATGGGCATTTAATATTATAATAAATACGAAAATAACATAAGAGTTATAATTAATTGGGAATAATGGAAATAAAGAGACTAATATAAGTTGTATTAACAGTAATTCTACAACAATCTAAAATTTTACGACAATTTGAAATGTTAAATTTAATGTGATTTTGAAGAATAATGGTTAAAGGATAAAATCTAATATTTTAATTTGTAAATTGGTACGATATGAACTTAATTGAACTTATTAAAACAATGAATTTCAATAGCTATATATGATAATAACTTGTGTTAGATAATTATGTATAATGAAATTTTAAATTTATATTTGATTAACAATATGTAAAAATAAATAAGTAATTTTGAAATTCTATATATGTTTAAAATTTTAGTTTATTGAATATGTAAAGAATATAAATCATTTTGATTAAGTAATGAAATTCAACTTGTTATAACAATAATAACTTACATTGATTTTAAATGAAAAGATGATTTGGTTTGTACGGTTAAATATTGAGATTTGAAATTTAATATTAAAATATTTGAATTAGGTTGAGTTAATAAATTTATAATTAAAATTTAATGATTATATTGTGAAAACTTGTAGTGTGAACTTTATATATTTGTTTAAATAATGAATTTCAATTTATTATGATAATAGTAACATGAATACGATAGCTAATAAAATTATGATTTAGCTTATATTGATAAATATTAAATGTTGAAATTTAAATATGAAATATTCGAATTAAATTGATTTAATTGAGTTAAAATTAATATCCAATTTGAATTTGGGTAAATAATTTAAATTGAATTCAAAATAAGTGAAAGTGTAATTTATGAAGTTAATGTGAATTCTTTTTTGATTTAAATAAAGTAAATAAACTTTCGAATTGAATTAATAGGTGAATAAACGAAAACTGAATATAATATATATTAATTAACCTGTTAAAATAGACATATTGCAAACATTCTCAGAATTCAATAAAATCAGTTTCATTGGATCTGAAATTATAAATTATCGTAAGATTTCAAGTTTCGCATCAATCGGAGTTGTTATGTGTTTGTGCCCGATATAAACGTGTATCAATTAATGATTTGCAAATTAAAATAGCCATTTTTCAGACGATCTCGAATTTTGAAAAAAACAGTTTCATCAAATCCGAAATAATAAATTATTGCAAGGTTTCAAATTTTGTAACCATCAGATTTATCGTTTGATCCTGCGAATTTAAACATGTAGAAATTTATGTGTGTAATTTAATTAAAATGATCTAATTTTAAGTGCAACTGTTGTAGATAATGGAAATAGGACTTGTCGCTAGTTCCATTGTATTCAGAAGGCCTTTAGTCTATAGATAGGCTGTGAGTGTAATGTCTCGGATTTTTAGGGATGTAATAATTAATTTATTTAATTATTATGATACACTGGTTTGATAATTTAAATGTTGGAATTTAAATATTTTAAAGATTTAATTTAAATATAAATATTGTGATAATATATTTAATTTCTAAAATTCGTCGGAAACAAGGAAATGACAAGTTTGTGTAGATTGGTTTATTTAAGGAGTTTAATCGAGTTTTCGAATATATAATAATGAATATATTTATAAACAACAGTTGAACGTATAAATTATAATATTATTATAATCGATCCCGTAATGGCACAGCAGTTCGTAATATTACGATTTAAACTTCAACTGAGTATACAGAATTCGTTTTAAGTAGGATTTCTTCGAAATAAGAAACGTTCAAATTTGATTAACTGTATTTTTTTAATGGAAGTGAAAACCGAGATTTCGGCTTATAGATCGTATGTTATGCCCAAATCAAATTTTCAGAAAGTCGCTATGCAATCGTTTATAAACCATAATGATTATTTAGTTATAATTAAATATTGGTTTCGAATTCGAATAAGATTCTTAAGACGAATTTTTAATTTAATTTTTAGAATTTTACTGTAATTTTTAATTTGAAAAATAAGCACTTTTTATTTTGAAGTATTTTACACCCTATATCAGCAATTTGGGGTTTCACTTAACTAGTTAACTTGTCTATTTTACTATATTTTTGGGATCGTAACACCTCATTCGTCACAACGCGGTATTTTTTTGTCTATAGCGGTCCATAAAACTAATGAATTTTATGTAATGGAGACCTCGTAAAACTTGACTTTGAAACCAAATATATTGAACGCACCGGAAATGCCACGGATAGCGAGTGTACTTGAAGAACCGCTTTTATTTTCCAATATTGGTTGTCGTCAAATATTATATTACATACGTGCTTTTTAAAGTGTTCATAACATTACATTTTATCGTAATTCTTTTTAAAACTTAGGGCAAGTGATCAAAAGAAAAGACTTAACTAGCTTATTGCAAACACCTACGATAAACACTAGCCTTGTATTACTTCCTGACCAAGATTCGTACAACAATCCTTTCCAAATGTAGCTGAAATCTAGTGCCTACCCTAACTTCCTTTAAAACGATCTATGTCTCGGCATATCAATATAAGAAGCTTGCAAGCCTAAGAAATATAATATCTGCCATATATTATCTTATCTTATCACATAGCAGCTAGCATATTAGCGTACCCCTATACAACTACCCCAAGCTATACTTTCAATCCAACAGAGATATGACATACATGTTGGTAAAGAGCATCATGAAATGACCTCTCTTTGTCGGCAAATTTATGGTGTACCAAAATATTAAGTCGAATGCTTAGCTAGTACTACACGTTGCTCTACAAAAGCTGCTGATGGACATGCTCTTCTTTTGATTGGGGCACATCTTAAGTTTTCTTAACTATTAAGTATAATAGTAAAAAAAAATCATGCCCCTACTCTACCAACTAGAGTGCTAGGGCACGACAAATATCAAAAGCTGCTACTATATGTTTTCTCTAAATCCATTGTTGTCTACCAAACTACGTATTGGCAAATCAGTGAAATGAAACCTACGAAGAGAAAATTCAACGGCTAGCTATATGCCTATTACTTGGCATCCATGGGTCCAAACAATATGTATACACAAACGCCAGCTTGTGAAACTTCAAAACCACGGAAGAAAATGCAATGGCAAATCAAAGGAAACACCAAACCGCAAGTTAAGCATCCTAAAACCAAACAAATCCGACATTTCACCTCAGCAAAATAAATCCAGTATATATATGAACTCATGAAAGCTGGCTATTTGATATGGGATCAGTTTAGCTGAGTTCAAACAACATTTTCGTTCGTTGTTTCCTACACAGCAAACTTCAGGGGGTCACGGTGGTTAAATTTAAAAGGCTTGGTGAACATATTCTTTGTTGTCCTTTAACGGAGCAGCACTAGAATGGGATCGATGCAGTTTCAGTTCGCTGGGAAGTTGACGGTAGCCATAGGATTCCGGTTCGTGGGCTTTGTGAGGAGTTGGAGCCAAATGGAAAGAATTTGGTTACAGTGAGTTCAAAATTTGGAACTTGCGTTTTGTAATGACGGAAGAAAGGCTACAGTAGTGGAACAAAGAGGGAGTTTGAAGCCTTTGAGTCTATGAAATGGCTGTTGAATATACAGGAACGAGGTGTAATGAATAAAGAAGAAACAAGAGGCATGGGCCTTTAGGAAAGGGGATCAATTCTTCTGTACCCAACTCCGGTGTTCCCGTGTGCCCAACAAATCACCACCACACATCAACCACACACATTATTAATAATCTAATGAGCGGGCCTACAATCCACTCAAAACCATTAGATTTTGTGTAAATCAGTGGACAAGATTGATCGGGCATTTGGGAACACCCAATTTGGGTATAGAACAATTCATCCGTCAGGAAACTATGTTGGTGGAACCGCATATTATAAGCTGACGTGGCCTAACTATTTTGAAAGGTAATAAAACGTATTAGTAATATTTAACAAATAAAATTATATACTTATAATTGTTGTTTGAATTCCGATCATCTAGAGTTTAAGAATGCCAGGTTTTCAAAGATACCTCGTGAGTACGGAAGAAAGGAAACGCGTGACTAGCTGACGTGTATTACTTGTCTAAAGGTAACGAACGACTTATTTAATTAACGTTAATGGCCAACTAAGATAATTTATTTTAATATTAATAATAACATTAACTATTAGTAAATAAAAACCGATTTAAATATTGTAACAGCTATATTTTGGGTATATAGTGTCGGATTTAGACAAAATTGGTTTCTGGACTCGGTTGATCACAGGCTATACAATGGAACCAACTGGAGTGATTTGGAGTGCGTTACAAATTTCAGGCAAATTAAAACATTAGGTATAATCAACTGACTATTTATCATTACTCAAAGATTAACGACCAAGGTGAGTAAACTCACTAACTCTATCCAGTTTTATAATTTTATATTGATAAAATTGATTGAATGCTATGTATGATGATTGTTTAGATGATTTGCTGATTAATTGGTTAAAAATTTAAATGCAGTCATATATATATAAACCGTTAGTTAAATATTGATCCCATTTATTATAATAGTTCCTATCGATATAAAATCGCTGTTACTATGTTGATTAACATTTTTGGATGCAGGGAAACAGAGTGGAGGAATCCAACTAGATTCATCAACAATTTTGTTGTTGATTTTCATATATTACATTATATGATGTGATGAATAATCTTTGGCTGATTATTGTATGATTGGGATGTTTGAATAACATCGACCCTGAATTAAATTGGTATTTCATTACAGAAATATATATATATTTGAAAATGCTATATATATATATATTGGAAAATGATTGGGTTTAAAAAAGGGGGGAATCTATTATTTTTTTAAGAAGAAATTGAGTTTCAAAAGGACTAGAAAAGAGCAACTGTTTTAATGATAAAAGCAAGTAATTAATTTATAAACAACGTTTATAAATGAAGTGAAATAATTATTTGTAAATAATATGGAAATATAGATTAAGGAATTAAATTAAAAAGGGAAATTGGAAAATCATTTGAAAGGGAAACGATAAAATTATTTCAATATTCAAAATGTAAAGAGAATTGAAACAAATACATAAGTATTTGTAATTAGGATTCGACGATGTCGAATTATTTATGTTTACAAATTATATATTACGTAATTTGGGATTTGACAAGATAATTAAAATTCGGGTTGAGACTAATAATTTATAATAAAATAGGTAATCGAGATTAAGTTATAAACTTGATATTTATTGAATAAGAAGTTAATTTATAAATGGAATATATGAAATGAAATGTGAATGTAATTTTATAAATGGGATTTTAACTTATAATTAGTATTTATTATTTTAAATCAGGATTTATTTGATAGAACGAGTCCAGATTTATGTAGAGGAATGATATTCATGTCAAAAATGGATAATGATTTAGAAGCAAACATTTTGCACATTAAATTGGCTATAAAAACAAGATTGGTAAATGTTAGAAGTGATAAATTCAAAAGTGAAATTGAATTAACCTAAAAGGATGAGTTTATTCCCAAGTTCAAAACATTAATCGAATATAGATTGTTCGAAAGGGAGTTATAAGTTGAAATTCGATTATATCGAATTCAGGAAAGTAATATTTACTTTCCGATTTTTATCAAGATTTATTTATTTATCTTATTAATTAAATATTTATTTATTCAAATTAAAGAAATAAAAGTTATATTTTGAAGTTAAATATTTCAGATGTAGAGATTATAACGTTATTGTTATAATCAAAGATTTTCGTAAAAGAAGTGGATTCGTAAAGTTATTACGAGAATGGTGTAAGCAGTTTTGTCAATAATAAATCGAGAATAGGATTAAAGAATTAGAACTGACTGGGGACTAGTTAAGTTGAATGGCTTTTCGAGTATCGATCTGATGTTGGTTTCGGCTTCAGGATTGATAATTAGGGGGTCGTTTTTCTACTAGTTTACAGTTAAAATAAATGGATGAGGGAGGAAAGTGATACGTGAATATAATTGGAAATGTTTTCCAATAAGGTATATTTTCTAAATATAGAAAATAAATAGTTTAAAGGAGATGGAAACGTTTTCCCCAAAACGTGAGAGACTAAGTGACTTGGAGACATACTGGGATAAAGGATAAAGGAAAAGGGAAATGAAATGATTATTTATAAATCTGTTTAAAAAGAGCTCAGTGTTGATTGATGATTGATCGGTAAGATTTCCATTTGGAAATTAGATCGTTGTTGTATGGATGTTTTCCTTTGATATTTAAATCACCGGCTATCAATGTTTTTGACCATTTTTCGACGTCAATACGGAGAGATCGGGATCAAATTTATTATTCGAAAACCACTCTGTATGGTCATTGGCGTTATGAACCAAATATACTAAAGATAATTGAAGACAGAGTTTATGCAAGAGCTGTTCTGGAGATCCTTGATAGAAATTGCCGAAGATGGATTTACAGAACAGTGTCTTCGGTTTGTCCAGTCCCAGGACAACTTGTATGGACGGATGTCTAACAGAGTATATCTAATAGATTGTGTAAGTTGATCTCTGCAAACGTATTCACGTTTGGTGGCGAAGAAATTCGTTTCTTTTTGCTTTATACCCGTGGTATTTTTATGGGAATCAATTTGTGATTTGGCAGGTATGACGATGTGGCATTCAAAGTAAATGGAGATGATCAGTCAAAAGATACGTTATGACCTCAAGCCTCATCAACCGGGAAATGACAAAAATCGGGCAGGCAGCATGGCTATGTGGGTCGCCCCTATTAGGGTGTATTGTCACCATCTAGAGAATATTCATATTTGTTACTTCTTTTCGCTTTTGTATCTCCCGGGAACGGTTATGTTGCTAGCAACCGTAGGTGACAATATATTTGATACACTCAAGAGAAATGAGTGGTCGGTCATATGTGGTCGGGTTGCAAGACGTTCTTGTTGAACCCAGTATATTCCTCTCTAGAGATACACTATCGGCAGATGATTCCATACCTTGTCATAGTTAGAATCCAATCTCCAACAAGCGCCCGCGGTTTTGATTGTATATTATATATATGGAGCGTGAGATGCAAGCGTTCTGCTAGATTTTTTTTTACTTGTTATAAGACACTATTATAATATCAGAAAAGTATGGATTTTGAAAATGTTCTTGGTTATAGTAAGGTAAAAACCGTCCATGTTTATGTGTGGGCTGGTCTTACTATTATCCTTTTCTTTCAAAAGGATTTTTCAAAGTTAAACCGAATGGTTAGAGTTTGCTCACAGCAGTCCCATAACTGACCCAGAGTCTATTTTGTTTTGTTTTCCCTAAACTCTTGGGTGCCAAAATTTGTAGGGGCAGTCAAGTAGTTAGGATTTTACAGATACTTGGAGAAGCTTGGAGCAGGAGGCTTCAACACTAGTTATATATAGAGTTTATTTCCGCTGTGATATACATGTGATGTACTCTGATGATATATGTAAGTAAAATGTAGTTTGTATTTTAAAGTTATGTGACATATTATACTTTATCCATTCCACTGTGAGATTCGTGCTTACTCTGATTCTGTTCTATTGTGATCTTCTTCTTCTTCTATTCTAGCTTTCTTTCTATTTCTCACCCTCTAACTTCTTTCGATTAATGATCAGGAATTTCTGATGCTCGAATGATCGACATAGTATTTTGTGTCGATTTTCGGGAGTCGAAAATCCCTGGGTTGTTACAGTGAGCATGCCTGATTTTGACTCTGGTCCGTTTTTATCTTTAAAACACGCTTATCGAGACATTTTATTATTAAAATATTCATAACATTAATCCATGGCCGCCTATATTGTTACGATGGCTAGCGATCTCCCACCTTCCTTCCCTAATTTCTCTCAATCCATTAATTATTTTTGAGAACTTTCTACATGAAAATTGAAGAGGGTCTCAAGCTCTTCGAATCCATACGCTGGATCATCTCATTTTTTAATGGATTCGCCGGAATCTAGTCTCAAAGATGGTGTAGGTTTGGGATTGCCGGAGGCTGGAATGACCACCGAAGCAGCGGCGATTGAAGCGTATGTGTGTCTCGTGATGCTGATCACGTTGGTGGTGATGGATCAAGTTGGAAGGCCATGTAGCGGCGTGAAGTGGATATACTTTCAAATGGTGTGATGGGTTTTGCCTATTTTTGTTACTTGGAAACGGATTGGAGAAGAGGGTGGAGGGTTGCTGACATGGCACGGTATAGTTGTAACACCCTATATTTTAATAAATAGTAATTATATTAAGAAGATAATAAAATGAATATTACTTAAATAAATATTCAAAATTTGGTAAAACAGACTTTACTGTTGCGTTCGTTACGAAATTTTGGTTTAGGTAGACTCTTAAATTTCGTAAATCGGATTTAGTCTAAAGAAGTTATGGACGTAAGAAGATTTCACATAAATATATACAGATTAGTTATATAAAATAAACAGCGCTCAGAAGTAACAGTCATGGGGCGACCCACTTTGACAGGATCGACACATGAGTTGACCCAGGGGTCGACACAGGTCATAGTAGGTTGACCCACCCGTATACATGAGCAGATTCCTGCGTTTGTTTTTGGATTGATTTCTTAACCATGTTCGCTCGCTAACTTAGCATTGCCTATACAGTTGGATTGGAAAACCTAAAATCTAACGGTAATCCTAGGTAATGTATATAAAGGCTGGTAGCCTCATTGTTTTCTACACACAAACTTATTCGTCATTCTTCTTCCTCCAAACCTTTTTCTAAATAAAAATATATGGAGATGCTGAGGTGCTACCCAAACATAAATTAGCAAGTGTAATTAGGATTATTCTACAACAACAAATCTAAAGTGGACTTTCTTCTACAAAAGCATATAAAAGAGATATTTTTCTTCTTTAATCCAACCACAATGGGTTCAAGTCATTTTTAGATTCGTTATTTTAAAGGGTTTTTGACAGTAACTTGGGGGGATAAGCCTAGGGGTGGCTTGTATCAAGTTGTGTGGAACCTGTATCAGTCAATATCCATGTTTGTATCTTAGGAGGGGCCTCGCACTAGGTAAGGGCCAGGGCACACTTTACTGATCTAGATTGTAAGAGGTTAAAGGTGTAAGGTGGGTACGGGCCCGTTCCGGTGGAATCATAAGCGTGCATGAGTACGATAAGGGGAAACTAAGACCCTGTAACACCAACAAATAGGTCTGTGTCTTATAGGTTGCTGGGTTAGGGACTGATACACCCTACTATTGGGGCTGTTATAGGATATTTGGGGAATAGGGAGCTGATCGCATGGGTAGTAGTTAGGATAACACCTAATCCTATTAATACTAGTAATTGGTGCAGTTACTAAATTCTTGGGATATGAATGAGAAGTTTATTTTACCTTTATCGTGCTTTGATATCTCATTTACTTCGTACCTGTATATTTATTGTACTTTCTCATCTAGTATTATTTATTTTTCCTGATACCTTTTGTCATATGCTTATGCCAAAAATCACTGGAAGTCATCATACTTTATGTTTGGCCTATTTTGTTTGCCCTTCTTCCTCTTCCTTCCCCCTTCAGGTTCTCAGAGTGGGAGTGGAAAGTATCTGAGATCGTGATCCTATCTTGCTTAGACGTCTTATGATTCATGTATTACTTTAATTATTGTTATATCTTTCTGTGGATTTTGAGGAGGGATATGATTTTACAATTTTGCATTCTGATGTTTGGTATTATAAGACAAATGGTTTTAACTAAAGTCTATGGTATTTTAAACAATGTGATGTTGTAACTGGTTTGAAACAATATTTTTCTTTAATAATAAAAGTTAGTTTTTCCGCTGTATATTTACATTCTGTCTTATGAATTTTAGTTACTATTTACTTACTGCGCTTCACGAAACTGAATGCATTCTCATATCAATGACATTAAGGGACCAGGGTGTCACATTTGGTATCGGAGCCTAAAGTTATAAGATCAGAGGAAAAGTTTTTTTTGAAAAATGATTTCAAAGCAAAGGAATTCAAATAAAACCAATTTTCGAAAAACATATCCCTTCAAGTCATTTACAAAGATTCCTTCGATTCCCTTTCTAAATTCTTGTTTCGTCCTTTTTCAGCATGTCTGGGCCTCTTAATTTTATCGAGGTCGTTCCTATTCTTACAAGGTTCAATAGATACTCAGAAGCTATGACTCATGTTGGAGTGCAAGAAAATGTCCCTCCCCCAGCTGCAGTTGTAGTAGCTCCACCTCCTCCTCTTGTAATCAACTTTTCTAAGCTTTGTAAGGACTTCTGCGTGATGGAAGGCAAGTCGTTTCGTGGCACTGAGAGTTTAGTAAAGGCACACAATTGGATCAGAGAAAGGAGAATGTAGTCAACTTGTTCAAGATCGATAAAAGGAAGAAAATTTAGTTGGTCGCTTGGCAACTGAAGGATGAAGCATCGTATTAGTGGGAGAAAGTTTAAGCCAGACCAGTGGTGGCTACATAGTATGAATTTAAGGCCAGATTTGAGACGAAATTCTTTTTGGAAGCAGAGGAATAAGTGCAAATGTAGAAATTTTTGAATTTGAAGCTAGGTAGCATGAGTATAAAGGAATATGTCAACAATTTCAATCAAATGGCAAGATTTGGATTGTAGTTAGCAAACACTTCTCACAAAAAGGCCTTGAGGTTCGCGAACGGATTGAACTAATCGCTCCAAGACTTAGCACTAACGCATGTACCGATGGGATCAACATTCGAGAGGCTTGTTGACATGGCTTTGATGCACGAGGATGGAAAAGAAGGGAAGAAAGAGGTTAAGACCGAGGAAGCGAAACGTAAGACTGAGAAAAAGAAGTAGCGGCCCAAGAAGGGCATAACTAAGAAGGGAGGAAAGTCCGATAAAGCTCAGATTAAGATAGAGGAAGAATGCCATGGGTGTGAAGCTTTAGAACACTTCGTGAAATATTATAGGAAGAAGAAGAATGCTTGTTTTACTTGTTGTCAAGTTAGACATTTTAAAGGGAAATTCCCTAACAGGCAAGGGTAGAAAACTTGATCGTCTGGAGGAAAATTTAATGCTTAGGAGGCTAGTGGACAAGATTGTGGTAGGAAGGTCATCATGGACGGTTTTGTTTCTCTTTTTAGACTATTATATTAGAACTCTCTTTGATTCTGGGGTTTCTCATTCATTCATATCTAACATTTTCGTAGATAATCTACACCTAGATACTAGTATTGTTTCTGATCCTATTGTAGTCTCAAACCTCATTGGAGGAACGACCCATTTATCTATGATATGCAGGGGTTTAAGAATTTCCGTTATGGGCGTCGAATTTGAATGTGACGCATATGTTCTTTGTTTTATGGGTTACGGATTAACTCTAGGAATAGATTGGCTAGCCATGTATGGTTCCATTTTTGATTATGAGAGGAGAGTTATTAGACTTCTAACTTGCTAAGATAGAACTCTCGAAATTTCTTATGACCCACGGGGGTCGGTGATGCTCAGTTTCCTAGATTTTCTTGATGCTTCCATTGACGATCTTCGATCAGTACCCATAGTTAGTAGATTTCTGCATGTGTTCGATGAGGTTAAAGGATTACCTCATAGATAAGAGAGAGATTTCCAAATTTACTTGGTAGAGATTGTGAAACCAATCGCTTTGCCAATGTGCCACATGGATCCTAAGGGGAGGAGGGAGCCCAGCAAACAAGTAGCTAAGTTATTGGAGAAAGGATATCATTTCTGAGTGGGGTGGTCTAGTCGTGTTTGCAACCAAGGCAGATGGCTCTCTTTGTCTATGCATGGACTATAGAGAATTTGATAAACTCACCAAGAAGAATAGCCACCCAGTTATGAGGATTGACGACTTGTTAGACCAACTAGTAGGCACTTCGGTTTTCTCACAGTTGAATCTAGCCATGGGATTTCATCAGCTTAGGGTAGCAGATGATAGTATTGACAAGACAGCTTTTAGAACCCCGGATGGTTCCTTTGAGTGGTTGGTCATGCCTTTTCGGCTGACCAATGCACCCACATACTTCATGAATTTAATGAGTAGGGTGTTTAGAGAGTTTCTGAATAAGTTCATGGTGGTGTTCGCGGACGTCTGATCCTCTCGAGGAGCGAGGAAGAATATGCCTAACACTTAGAGGAGGTTCTCAGTACACTTAAGTCGCATCAGCTTAAAGCTAAATTTTCTAAGTGTCATTTCTAGAGAAAGGAAGTAAGATTCCTAGGGCATGCATCCCCAAGGATGGGATAGCAGTGGACCCTGCTAAAGTTGTTGCAGATTAAGATTGGAAGGCCCCTAAGAATGCTACAGAGGTAAGGAATTCCCTTGAATTGGCGGGTTATTATAGGAAGTTCATTAAATATTGCATGGATCTCAGCTTCAATTACCCGTCTAACGAAGAAGAACTTGGTTTTCTCTTGGAACATTGATTACGAGGATGCATTTCAGAGATTGAAGAGGGCTCTGACAACTGCCCATATTATGATTCTTTCTGATGGTAGCAAAGTGTTTACGGTCTACACAGATGCTTGTAGCATGGGATTAAGTGCTGTGTTGATGCAAGATGGTTAAGGTGGTCTGTTATGGAAGTAGGCAACTAAGGGTTCATGAAAAGAATTACCCCACCTACAACTTGGAGTTGGTTGCTATAATGTTTTCTATTAAGTCTTGGCGGAACTATCTACTTAGAGAGAGACTTGAGCTATATACGGATCATAAGTCACTCAAGAATTTGTTCTCACAGAAGGATCTCAACCTAAGGCGGTAGCGATGGATGGAGTTCCAAGCGTCCTACGATTTTGAGATGGCTTATACCCCCAGGAAAGGGTAATATAGTGGCGGACTCACTGAGTATGCAAAGAATGACCTTGAGTCCTCTATTCGTAGAGAGGCAGTGCTTGGAGTTTATCTTAACCTTTGATTTTAAGCCATCTACGGATTTAACATTTGGATTATTAGCATCATTGGAGGAGCGACCTAGTCTCATGGAGCACATTGGATTTGCGCAGCGAGAGGACCCACAGTTGGTGGACATCTTGGATATACTCGGTAAAGGAGAGGCCTCTAGTCGCCTAGCTAGATATTCAGTTGATGAGAAAGGGTGGCTAAGACGAGTGGGAGATTGTGTGTTCCCTGAGATGGAGATTTGCTAAGGGCGGTTCTTGAGGAGGATCATTTCTCTCAGATGACTATCTATCAAGGCGGTGACAAGATGTACCGAGACATGAAGCATGTTTTCTATTGAACAAGCATGAAGAAAGATGTGGCAGAGTTCGTAGCTCGATGGTTAGCCTGTCAGCTGGTCAAGGCTGAACAAAGAAAAACTGGTGGACTACTTCAGCCTTTGGATATCCCACAATGGAAATGGGATAATGTCTTTATGGACTTCATTAATGGACTCCCCCGATTAAGAAAGGACAACACGATCATTTGGGTGATAGTAGACAAGCTTACTAAGAGTGCTTATTTTGTCCTAGTCAAGAGCAAAAGGACGACAGCTTGGCTAGCTTCGGTATACCTTAGGGAGATCATCCGAATACATGGGGTACTTTTAAGTATAGTAAGTGACCGTGACCCCATATTTAATAGCGTAAGAGCTTGCAAGAATCCCTAGGTACATAGTTAAGACTTAGCATAACTTATCACCCTTAGACCGATGGACAGACTGAGAGGGTTAATAGAGTTCTTAAGGATCTACTAAGACTATGTATACTAGATTTCGGACGGACTTTGGAGGAGCATCTCCCATTAGTTGAGTTCTCCTACAACAATGGTCATCAGTCAAGCATTGGAATGTCACCCTTCGAAGCACTTTTGGACGACCTTACAGATCACTGATGTGTTGGTGGGAGTCTATGGACAGACTTCAACTTCAGACAGAGATGGTGAGAGAGACTTCGGAAAAGATAAATCTTATTCGGAGAAGGATAAAGTTTCACTAGATAGGAAGAAATCGTATGCCGACAAGAGAAGGACAGACTTGGAATTTGAAGTAGGGGATATGGTCTCCATCAAACTATCGCCTTTAAGGAATGTAGTTCGATTGTCTCAGTGGGGAAATTGACACCATGGTTCGTAGGACCATTTCCCATAGTTGAGAGGATAGGCAAATGGCCTATCGAGTTAGGCTACCAGAGAGGCTGGTAGGAGTTCACGATGTATTTCATGTTTCCCATTTAAGGAAATGTCTACATGACTCAACAGATGTAGTGGAGTCAAGTACGCTTGAGGACATCGAAGTCGAGAATGACGCATCAGTTCGAAGAGTTCCTACCCATGTTCTTGAGACAGAAGTTAAGAGGCTATGCAACAAAGAGATAAAGTTAATAAAGATGCAATGGGGAGAAGATCGAGACGACGCAACATCAGAACCCAAGACAAGATTCGCGCTTTTTACCTTTTCTCTATAAGAGTATGTTTTCAATTTCATTTTTCCAGATTTTGAATTTGATTTTGTTCATTTCTGTCATTTGAATCATCGGTCCTTAGGGTAGGAACCTATGTTTGAAAACATGTGTTTGAGACATGTTATGTTTGATGATTGCAAGTGTTTGTTAGTGGGTGCCTGTGGATACATATACACACACTAGGCACTAGATTGACTCAAGCACTAACATATTGCATATCGATGTGTGTGCATTTTTAATTTTTCAATAGATGAAAAATGTTTGAACCATCATATAATTGTTGCATTTTGGTGAATGGTTATGCATGCATATAGCACTTATATGTATCATTAGGATTACTTGCATACATATTGGATATATGGAACAAACATATATAATATTAAGAAGGTCAACTGAATCAGTCGACCACCTGATTTTCGCATTAGTGTAAGGAAATATACACACAATACCTTTGCATATATTCATACAAAGCATTAGAAATTTTAAGGACAATGGATGTTTCTGGTTGATGGATGAGTATATAGGTGTAGCTTTTAAGTAATAACATTCTTCTTAACTTAGAGATTTCGGGGACAAAATCCATTAAGGAGGGGAGAATGTAACACCCTATATCTTTAATACATAGTTATTATATTAAGAAGTTAACAAAACAAATATTACTTAATTAAATATTCAAAATTTGGTAAAATGGACTTTACTGTTGCGTCCGTTACGATATTTTGGTTCAGGTAGACTCTTAAATTTCGTAAATCGGATTTAGTGCGAAGAAGTTATGGACATAAGAAGATTTCACAAATATATATATATATATATATATATATTATATATATATAATAAACAGCACGCAGAGGAAACGGTCATGGGGCGACCCAGTTTGACCGGGTCGACCCAGGGGTCGACTCAGGTCATAGTGGGTCGAGCCACCCAAATACAGAAGTAGATTCCTGCATTTGTTTTTGGACTGATTCTTTAACCATGTATGTTCGCTGACTCAGCATTGCGTGTACAGTTGGATTGGAAAACCTAAAATCTAATGGTCAGGTATTATCCTAGGTAATTTATATAAAAGCTGGCAGCCTCATTGTTTTCTGCACACAAACTTATTCTTCATTCTTCTTCCTCCAAACCTTTTTCTAAATAAAAATATATGGAGATGCTGAGGTGCTACCCAAACATAAATTAACGAGGATGATTCTGATTACTCTACAACAACAAATCTAAAGTGGACTTTCTTCTACAACAACATATAAAAGAGATATTTTTCTTCTTCAATCCAATCACTGTGAGTTCAAGTCATTTTTAGATCCGTTATTTTAAAAGGTTTTTTGACAATAAATTGTTGGATCTTAAATTAGCAGAACTTATAAGTTATTTCTTATATATTGGTCTTTTACTGTTAAATCACCTATTTTAAATTATTGTTATTACATGCTCGTGTATACTTCTGTATTCCTTATCCCTTTTCTGTCTTTTATTTATTTACAGTCTTTTATATTCCTTTTTATTTAGCTTGAGATCTGTTTTCTCCCCTTTTCCTTTTTATTTGCGTTGAGCCTAGGCCATTAAGAGCCTAAGTCATTTCCGTTGAATTGCGTACAAATGATATAAATTGGAACAACTAATTAATGACATTAGAATGGAGCAACTTGGGAATATTGTAAATTGGGAACCTTTGACTATAAATTTGGGTTAATTACATTGAAGGAAGAATTTGCAACATGTTAAACTGATAGGATTGAACTTAATTTAATATTAAGTATAATATGTAAGGAAGTATGAATACCAAATGTAAAATTAAGTAAAAATGAGTTACTATAGCCAATATATGCATCTGGTTAGGTGCTTGTTTTGGGGAATGGGTTGTACACAAAATAGCATTTAGAGTAAATTTCATTTGCAACCATGCTTATTAATGAACTTAACCCTGATAAGTTAAATCTGTTAATTAATAAGCTAAGAAGTCCAGGTCCAATTGTCTGTATCACGTTTTTAGGACTCTTAAATCTTTGTTACTTGGGGGCACAAGCCTAAGGGTGGCTTATGTCAAGTTGTGTGGAACCCGTATCGGTCAGTATCCCTATTGGTATCTTAGGAGGGGCCTCACACTAGGTAGGGGCCATGTCACGCTTTACTATCTGGATTGCAAAAGGTTCAAAGGTGGAAGGTGGATACAGGTGCATTCTGATGGATTCATGAGCATGCATGAATTCGATTAGGGGAAATTAAGACGCTGTAACACCAACAAATAGGCCTATGTCTTATAAGTTGTTGGGTCTGGGACTGATACACCCTATTATTGGGGTTGCATATGACATTTGGGTAGTAGGGAGATGATTGCATGGGTAGTAATTAGGGTAACACCTAATCCTGTTAACACTAGTAATTGGTGTAGTAACTTAATTCTTAGGATATGAATGAGAAGTTTATTTTATCTTTGTCTTGCTTTGATATCTCATTTACTTCGTACTTGTATACTTTACCGTACTTTCTCATCTAGTATTATTTATCTATCCTGACACCTTTTATCATATGCTTATGCTAAAAATCACTGTAACTCACCAGATTTTATGTCTGACCTATTTTGTTTTCCCATTTTCCTCTTCCTTCCCCTTCCCTCAGGTTTTCAGAGTGGGAGTAGACACTACCTGAGCTTGTAATCCTATCTTGCTTAGGCTTCTTCCGATTCATGTATTACTTTAATTATTGCTTTATCTTATTGTGGCTTTTGAGGATGGATATGATTTTACATTTTTGCACTCTGATGTTTGGTTTTATGAGACATATGGTTTTAACTGAAGTCTTTGGTATTTGAAGCAATGTGATGTTGTAACCGGTTTTAAACAATGTTTTTATTTAATAATAAAAGTTAATTTTTCCGCTACACATTTGCATTCTGTCTTGTGAATGTTAGTTACTATTTACCTATTGTGCTTCACAAACTTAATGCATTCTCATATGAGTGACATTAAGGGACACGGGGTGTCACAATAGTTGGATGAGGACTATTTAAGTTTATATTATATAATTTGAAATTCAAATGTTCAAACATGAATAATTTTTACATACGAACTCGAATTGACTCACAGTTTGTTTCGTTAGGATCGTACTGAAATTTGTAACCACATGAAACTGTTTTGGTTGGAATTGGAGAAAATTAAATTGTGGGCCTCCAATTGGATTTCAAATGCGTTCGAAATCAAAGGTGAGTGATTAAACCCACTCAAGCTTAATTAAGATATTTGATTGTCAGTTAAATTAAAATTATGTTTTGATATGATCATTGTTTGTTAGTTAAAACTGCATATTTATGTTGATTGACATTGATAGTGTAATTTAATTTGAATGTTAGTTTAAATTTTACAATTAAGTTAAAATTTGACATTTAATTACTAGTTTTAAACCCGACATCTGATAACTAGTAAATTGTTGTGATACGAAACGGTTTATATGAATTGACTTTGATCGATGCCTTGAATTGATATGTTTGATGTATCAATGTTGAATTGAATGCATTGAAGAAATATATATCTTTTTATAATAAAAATACTAGAAGGAAGCAATGAACGAGAGAAAAGAACAGATGCACAAACAAGCAGAGACATAAACAAGTAGAGACATAAACAAGCCCATACAAGCACAAAAGCTAGAAATTACTGCAAATGCAAAGTGAAAGTAAAAAAAACTGTCCATATGTACTATAGAAAATATAAAACAAAATGCTTAAAATGTAATAGCTTGGAATAGTTGATAGGAACAAATGGAATATGCAGGACCAGTAACAGAAACAATGATACAAGTTTTTTTGTACATGGAAGGGCTGCACACAAAGATAATAAAGAGAGAACATGGAGAAAAAATATCATTAAAAATAGAATTGATACAAAAACGAAAAATAAAATGCTTTCTTTAGTAGAATTTAAAAACAAAATCAAAAGATGCACAAATAAGCACTACAAAGTGGACAACAAGTGGCAATGACAATGAATCGTTCCATTCCTCGTGGTCACGCCACAGTAGCACAAAAACTAATAACTGGTTTACGTAAATTCATTTCATATAATCCCTCATTTGCTACACGACCTGTTTATTTAACTGGTGAAAGCTATGCTAGGAAGTATATTCCTGAAGCTGGATATTATATTTTGCAGACAAACAGAAAAACAACTCGATATTACTTTTGGTTCAAAAGGATACATTATTCTTGCAAATATACTTTATAAACATTAAATGGAAGCAAATATATTTGTGACGACCCCATACCCCATTCCACGGTGGCAAGGGTAATCTTTGGAATATAACTCATAAACAGATAACAACAGAACGGAAATATATAAATACACCAGATAATGTACAACAGCATACACTGGATAAACATGATCGTCAGAGTTACATAGTATACAGGATCATACTTAATACAAAATACAGTTCAGCTTTACAAAAAATGTCTATAGCGGAATCAAAACATAATATGTACAACAGGAGCTGAACAACATAAAAAGAAAGAAGTGATAAAATCCAGCTTCAGCTCCGGCTATCCAGAAAGAGTCTGCTAAAACCTGAATACAAGGTTGCCCGTGTAGAAATAGGGTCACCCGAGTTTGTAAGTGAAACAAACTACGAATTAGTCATGAGACTGGTATGAGGAATCTCCTTAACTTATTTTAATAACACGGCCAATCATAGGACCACGCCGCTAACACGGAACGGGTTTACTCCATTGGATTGCCAGTGCTAAAAACAAGTAAATCATTTAAACATCGCAATGCTTTTTACAAAAATGAAGCCATTATAAGACTCAGTTCCCATCACACAATCAATGCAAACTGGAGGATAGAGTTTTACCTTATAATGGCCAAAATATGCTTGATACGAATAAAACAAAAGCAATTGATATTATTACCAGTGTTTATATGTTTCAAAAACAATTTCAATCATAAGTATCAATCATAGACGGCATGGGTACCATATATCATGTCGCCAAATATAGGTATACAATCAAACCCGCACGATGTCGTATTTGGAAATTGGATTTCCATCATGAACCAAGGAAAGGGATCGTCCTTACCGCTTCGAGACGCTCTAGCCCGCCCCTCAGGACCCAAACTCAGGTGGGCCCTTGGATCGTTAGGGCCAGTCCACACGGAGTGGTTTAAAATGCCTGAACACTGCGTTTCCCCGCCCTATGGGGCGTCAACTGGTCATATACCTACCAAACCATCGGCCCCGGAGCGACCGATATAACCGAGGCGCCTCGCTATCCATCATCCACATAAGTAAAATGCCCGGGCATGTAAAACCCAAAACACCACTCCTAGCCAGAATGAAACACATGTCCTCCCTGAAGTCCTCTCCCGTTTCTGGCTCATACCGGGGTGTGAGGTTCGCGAATCAACGCTAAACACAAAGCTAGCTATTCAAACCCCTGCTTTGATCATCAACCACAAAGCTCTGCTTTTCAACATAAGCTTTGATCACAGCATCTATGTATGCCACGTTGTCAATCTACAACGTCAGACACGCATCCATTTACAAGTCTGTTCTGGGTCTGAACAAAACCGGAGGCACCTTATTCCTCTCCCGTATGTCCAATACAGGAGAGAGGCCCCCGCACATCCGAACGATCAACAAGTACGTCCGGACGACCACCCCTGTAACCCCTTCAGGGCAGCAACTCCCATTAAAGGCATTAGTATCCATCCATTCGATGTGAAGATCCTCAGTCTTGCACCATCTTCATATCTTCGACTTCTAACTGTTGACCAATTATTTAGAATTTCAAATCAATTCATTTCAATGGTTAAATTATCTAACATCCATAATTCAGTTCATTAATGTAATTTTCACGTCAAACACATTCAACCATCAAATATCCTATAAACTGAGTAAATTCAATTTATTTCCATTCCATATCATTTATACTATTTTATAACAATTTATCACTATTTTTATTTATTTAAATATAGCCAATTTATTTAAACGACGCTTCAGGCCATAACGCGGCCATGGCGCTGTTTTTCTTCAAATTTGATTTACACATATCTAAAAATCTAGCTGTTGGATCTTTACAAATTTTATATCATTGGAAAGATCTTTTCAAAGCAGACCCAACGGTTCCATTTTTGGGAAAATCCGACGGTCGGATACGATTTCAAAATATAAACTACAGCTGTAATGACCCGGATCCTTATGGGTTAATTTTAAATATTTAATGTGGATTTAAAAATTGAGTTAAGTAAATAAATCAATTTTTATAGGGAGTTATCGATTTAAAAATCAATTTCAATTTAATATTTGAAAATATTAAATTATCAGAATACGAAAATGGATTTAGTTGAATTCAAAATTTTAATTTGAATTGAAAACAGTTCAAATAATTAATATGAAATTTTGACGGTAATAATATTTATTTATCATCGAGTAGAATAAATAGTTTGAAATTTAAATTTATCAATTTAAATTAATATCTCCTTCAGATGATCGAATTAGACCTCGTGACCTATCCCAGTGTGTCCGGAATAGGGGTATTACCCTAGGATTGACAGTAGTTGGGTTCAGAAAGGAGTTCGATATCAACAGGAAAATTTTATTAATTAAATCGCGGTGGTTAATTAAATTTAAATTAAAATATCCTTGATCTGTGGACTGAGATAAAACAACAAGGAGCGAAAATTTGGCCACACAAAATAAAAGGAAAAAAATCGAACACCTAGTCCACTCTAACTCCACAAAATCAAAACCAACACCGCACCCTTCGTTTATAAATACACGACAGTTCTTTTCCTCTCCTCTAAAAAAAAAAAGAGTTCTTCCTCATTCAAATCGAATGGCAAGTCTCCCAAAATCAATTCAACCTCGTTCACGTTGACGTAGACTTTGGGAGTTCAGATTTAGGGAAACGCGAGTTAAGGTTCATGGTTCAGGCGATTTAGAGCTCGCGATGATGGGAGCTCGTACATCGATCGATTTAAGGGTGCGACGCTCACCTTCGGTCTTCAAAATCCGAACTGGAAACTAGGGCGTTGGGCTCCCAGGGAGTTGCGATGGGGTTAAAGGCTCATTCGAAGGTCGCGTGGTGCTGGATCCAAGGCGACGAGGCTCGGAAGTTCTGGGATGGGAGAGGAAGTCGACAGTAGTGAAATTGAAAATCTCGAGCTATGGTTTTGGGGAAAGTTTTGTCGTGGGTTTACTGTTGGGGCTACAGGCGTTGTTCATTTGAAGAGGGGGCTCGCTACTGTAAGGTTGGGTAAAAGGGGGATCTCGCTACAGTATGGTTCATAAGGGCGAAGTCGGTTGCAACTTCTGGTGAGGGTGAATGCGGAAGAGGAACGCCAACTCTGAGTGATTTTCGAGGGACAGTTTTTAGGCGACAGGAATAGTAGGGAAGAAGAAGGAAATTTAAACAAGAATTTAAGGTAATTTTATTTGTTTATTTCTAAAGGTTAGAATTTTTATAAGTTAAAAGGGTTAGGATTTTTAATAAGTAAAATGGTTAGGATTTTTAATGAGATATTAGGATTTATGTTAGTCATTTAAATCAAATGAATGAAATCACTAATTTTATAATTTGTTCTAAAATAAATAAATTTAATAATTTACTTAGTTAAGTCGCTTAATTTTATATAGTTAAAATTTTTATATACGATATATATAATGTATACAAGGTTGGAAAATCAAATCAAAATAAGGAAAGGAGAAATCGAATGAAATCATCCTTATGGAGTTCGGAGACTCGGGAATCAATAAAAGAGAAATTGAAATTGATACCAGTGCAAATAAAAATCATCGGTGAGTAAATCTCACTCACCTGTTACTTAGAATTATTTTTATTCGTAAAAATAATTGTGTTTACTTGTTTGAATGTGTTCTAGTTGATTTAAATATATATAGTTATTTAGGGTTGACTATTATATATATATTGGGTTGATGATTGGTTGGATTCCCGCAGTCTCATTAGCGGATGCCCGCAGTTTCATAGCGGATGATTACCCTATACACCCCACGCTATGATTAGTGGATGACCTTCATACCGCGATGTCCTGCCTCGAAGCAGGATGGGTATTACTATGTTGACTAACGTCTGTGGATGTAGGAAAACAGGTTGGAGGAATCCAACTGGATTCCTCAAAAAAAATATTATCTGTTGTTGTTTGTTTGATTTCATATATATTCCTATATGATGTGTTAAAAATCTAATGATTGAAAATTGGTTGATCTGATTGTTGAAAATATCCCTGGGGCTTGAATATTGATTCATAAAAATATCGGAAAGGGTATTTGATATTTAAAAAGGAAATTCTATTTTTATAAATAGAATTTGAATTTTTAATAAAACTATAGAAAATATTAACTTGTTTTGAAGGTATATAAAGCAAGTAATTGAATTTATAAACGTTGTTTATAAATGGAAGATAGGATTTGAACTGAATTTATAAACGTTGTTTATAAATGAAAATATAGGATTTGAATCGAATTTATAAACTTTGTTTATAAATAGAAAATAGGATTTGAATTGAATTTATAAACTTTGTTTATAAATGAAAATATGGGATTTGAATTGAATTTATAAAGTTGTTTATAAATGAAAATATGGGGTTTGAATTGAATTTATAAACGTTGTTTATAAATGGAAAGATGGGATTTGAATTGAAGTTATAAACGTTGTTTATAAATAATGCAGAGAATTCAAAGGGACTTTGAATATAAGGAATTGAAATAGAATTTGAATAGAGAATTCAAATGGACTTTGAATATAAGGAATTGAAATAGAATTTGAATATAGAATTCAAATGGAATTTAAACTATAGAATTTGAATAGATTTGAATATAGAAATTCAAATGAAGTTTAAATATAGGGATGTAAATAGAATTCAAATGAGGTTTAAATAAAAAGAATTCAAATAGAATTGAATTGGAATTGGAATAAGAAGTCGATAAGGAAACGAGAGTATGAGTATAATTAGAATTTGTTAATATGCAGTTAAAATATATTTGAACATGTCATGTTCAAATATGAAGGTGAAATAGACTGAAAAGTTAAGTAACAGATTTAATTAACAAATTGAGTTAAAACGATTGGTATAGTTAAAATAGATTGGACAGGTATAGACATACAGGAGACAGGTATGGAATAAAGTATAGAAGTATATAAATAGAATGCCCGATAAAAAGGTACGTATTTAATTTCCATATGAGATTTTATGCGCCGTATCGGCAAGCCGCTTGGCTTTTTTTCTTTTTCTTTTTGAGATGAGAAGGACCGGGAAAGCTATTTGAAATTTCCCGATGGTCCCGGTACAAAGGAGGTTATGGCGAATTTTTCCGGGAATTTAAGGAGATAGAATATTTTTAAGATGATTTGATAGTTAGAAATCAACGTATCGAAATATATAGAAGTCGATAAGAAAACGAACTTAGAAATAGAATAGTATAATCAAAAAGGAAGTATAAGAATAAAATCTAGAAAGATTAGAAAGAGAAAATGTATATGTGTTTAAAGGTGAATAATCAGTTGTATGGTATTGATTATTCGAGTAAGTAGTCTTGTCTGTTTTGACGTTAAATGTTATTCAGTCAAGGTCTGAGAGGTAATTATACCCCAACTTGGTTGATTTCATGATATACCGATAAGTAGCAAGATTCAGGCTCGAAGATCAATGTGGAATAAGAATTAGTTAAATACTGTATTTGGGTTGTCGTAACGATGCTTTACACAACATCTGTTTTAACCCAAATATGTGCAAAGCTTGGAAATAGAATAATGAATATTTCTAAAGCTAGGAATTTAAGGAAGGCAATATAGGGAAATGTTTTCCAAATAACGTATAAGGCCAATATGGTTATTGAAAATATTTGGTTAACAAATATTGATAAGAAATAGAGAAGAGATTTAATTAATGGAATATTAATTAAAGGTTCCGTGATTGTTGGATGTTTGGATGAACACTTGTTTTTTTTCGATAGTTAAATCATCGACTATCGAAACACTTGTTTTTATTCGATAGTTAAATCACAGACTATCGAAGTTTTGACCATCGTTGTCAATATGGAGAGACCGGTTGGATTATTATCCGAAGAACCACTCCATATCGGCAGTAGCGTGCGAATCAGATTATATAAAGGTAATCGAAGACGGAGTAGAGTGCAAGGACTTTTTCTATAAATAGAAATAGTACCTTCGATCCATCCTGTTCCTGGGTGACGTGTATGGATGAATGTCTGACAGAGTATTTCCAGAAAGGTCACGTACATTGATTTCTTCAACCGTACCAAGAGTGGAAGCGGAGAAGGAAACTTCTTTTAGCTAACACGTAATGTACTGTTGAGGACGTCAATCGGTGATTTGATGGATTTGACCATGTGGCATTCAAAGTGAATCTGGTGTGATGATAAAGCGTAGCTTCTAGCCTCACCAACCGGTAAATGACAGAAATCGGGCAAGCAGCATGGCTATGTAGGTCGCACCTATTAGAGTGTATAATCACCTGATCTAGAGTTTCATTTACTTCTAAAATCTATTGTCGATGCTGTCCCATTCGGGAAACGGTTGCTGATCCCAACCGTTGGTGATATACATTCGATACACTCAAGCGAAATGAGTGGTCGGTCATGTGTGGCTGAGTTGCAAGATGTTCTTGTTGAACTCGGTGTATTCTCCTCTAGAGATATACCAGCGGAAGGTGGTTCCACACCTTGTCATAGTTGGAAAACCAAATACCCAATACTTGCTTGCGGTTTTGATTGTAAATTATATATGTGGAACGTGAGATGCAAGCGTTCCACTAGATTGTTATCTACTTGATTTAGACATTATTATAATATCAAAAGAGTTTTGATATAAAGATAAATCAAGTGTTTGGATTCTCATAAGGGAAAAACCTGTTCCGTGTTATACGGCGTGGTCTTATGAGATATCATTTAGTTTTCTGAAACTGTTTTAAACTGTTTACTCATACCAGTCCCATGACTGACCCGGAGTTACTTTGTTGTTTTCCCTAAACTCTTGGGTGCCTAAATTTGTACGGGCAGTCAAGTAGTCGGGAATTTACAGATATACTGGAAGAGCTAGGAGCAGGAGGCTTCAGGATCATATAGCTATAGTTATTTCTGCTGTGTTGTAAGTGACGTACGTTGATATTGATGTATATTCAAGTACAGATGTATATTTCAAGTTATGTTATATATCTCATATGTTATTCGTTCCGCTGTGAGATTCGTGTTACTCTGATGTTGTGTTCTTCTTCTTCTTCTATTCTAAGTTTCTATCTTATCTTTCCTCACCCTCTAACTTCTTTCTATTAATGGTTCAAATTTCTGTGTTATTTGGGGTTGGACTTGTGTTTTTGGTCAGCTCAAATTCTACCAGATTTTTGGGTCGTTACAGTTGGTATCAGAGCTTAGGTTGAGCGAATACCTAGGCTTGTTGGAATGTGCTCATTAGAGAGAGGATCAATAGTATCCTAGAATGAGTTGAGTGTATATATATACGAGAGAGCGTATTTGTTATTTGATATAAAAACTGTTTTATATTGTGTTGGCTAGTCTGTTGAGTGGATTATGAATTTTGGTCGAATCGTGGGACGCCACGACATCGATAGGAGTTTATAAGCACTTGAACAGAAGATTGGACACGATATTGTTTTCAAATAGTTAAGTTGATCATTAGGATTATAATCGAATTAGATTATAAAACAGAAATATATATATAACCAATGGAATTTGTATATGAAATCAAATATACAAATGAGATAAATTGAATTCCAACCAGAATTCAGAATTTAAAATCCTGGAGTTTGGAAAATATTTTTCTAAATGGATTTTGAAAGTGATATAGCACTGGACTCATTCAGTGGCTGGGAAATAATTCTGATGATGGTCGCAACATCATCAGTGTTCATTTTCGAGTTTCTAAGTGATAAATTGCTGCCTTAGAAAAGTTTTGATGGAAATTTGTTTGAAAAAAAAACAAGTTGTTTGAAAATTCAAATGTTTTGAATTTGAGATAGATATAAATATATGTATATATTTATATGACTTCAAAGGAATTTTGAAATGGGAATTGGAATATAGATTTCAAATAGAAGTAAAATAAAGGAATTTGAATATATATATATATAATTCAAATAGAAGTGAAATAGAATTTGAATTCAAAGGAATTCAAATGAGTTTGAATAAAGAAAATTCAAATAGAAATTGTATAAGAAAAATTGAAATGGGATTTGAATTCAAAGGAATTCAAATGGATTTGAATAAAGGAAAGTCAAATAGAGATTTGAATATTAGAATTCAAATGGAATTTGGTTAAATAGAATTTCAAAGAAAATATAAAGTGGAGGTTGAATATTAGAATTCAAAGAAAATAAAAGGAGTTTAAATAGAATTTGAATTCAAAGTGAAATTAAATAGAATCTGAATTCAAAGTGAAATTAAATAGAATTTAAATTCAAAAGGATTTCAAATAGGTTTTGAATGAAGGATTTCAAATAGAAATTGAAAATAAGAAATTCAAATAGAATTTGAAGATAAGGAATTGAAATAGAATCTGAATAGAAGGAATTCAAATAGAAATTGAATAGAAGGAAATAATATAGAGTTTGAATAAAGAAATTCAAATGGAATTTAAATATTGTAAATATATAGGGTTTGAAAATTAGAAGTGTAATAGATCGGGAATATTATGTGGAATGGATTTGATATATTTTTAAAATATATCAGAATGGAGTTGAATTTATTATAAACAAAGTTAAACGTTTATATTTATAAATATAATTAAAACGAGCTCGCCGTAGCGCGGCAGTTCGTAAATTGGCGATTCGAACTTCAATTTAGTATACAGAACTCAATTGAAGTCGGAATTCTTTGAAACAAGAATCGTCGGGACAGGTTGAACAATAGTTTTCTAATAAAAGAGAAAAATCTGGATTTCGTCGTATAGATTTTGAGTTATGTCAAAATCAAATTTTTAGAAAAGCAGCGCCAGAACCATTATAAAACCATAACGGTTTAATTAAATAAACAGAAGGATTTTTAGGAAATAAAATCCGAATTGACATTTGAAAAATCCAGACTGGAGATATAAAATAAATATGAACTCCAGTGAAGTAAGTGAAATGATTTTTAAGACAAAAATCATATTTTAAATGGTTAAATAGAATTAACTAAATTGGAGAATAATTAGTTAAAGGAAATTTGAATCGAAATTGGGTTTTTGGATAAGTGAAAGAGATTGAAAATCTATATTCGAAATCGAATATATAACTCGAGCTGAAAATATAATTAGATTAGTCTATAATTAAGTTGACATACTTTTGGACAAGTTATATTCAAATAAAAAGGGGTGAAATCGGCAAAATGGTTAATTAGCAACTAGCTAATGGGAAGTTGAATGATTGAATTTAAATTTAACTTAAGTAAGTTAAATGGATCGAAATGGATAAATTGGGTAAAATCAATGTGAATGAAATATGAATTGGGAATGAATAAAGGAAAACCCAAAAGAGTTAAGAAGAAAATATATTTGTAAATCAAATATAAAGGAAATATATTTGTAACACAAATACAAAGGAAGTTATATGCAAACAAATAGGAGAAGGGAATATTTGTAAAACATTTACAAATAGATTAAATGGAAATATTTATTTATAGAAAATAATTAGAATGTTATAAATGAGATATTTATTTGTTAAATAAATAGAATTTAATCAAAGGAATATTCAGAAGATGAATAGAAAATGGAAATCTGTTTTTAACAGATATATAGAAGAGATTTATTTACAAAATGACAGTTTATAAATTAAAGTAAATATTTATCATTCGATAAATGGAATATATAGGTCTGATCTTATATAGAGAAGAGATATTGGTTTTTAGCACCGATAGTTTTAAATAGAAGGGGTACACAACACTTGTATAAGTGAAGTAACGTTATTAAAAAGAACATTTATAAAGTGAAGAACCGTTACTAAAAGTAAATCTTTATAAATGAATAAATGTTATCCAATAGGAGATGTTCGAATAAGAAAAGTCGATTAGAGTTAGAAATAATCGATTAGAGTTCGAATAAATCGATTAGAGAAAGAGTTAACCAGATAGAGTTAATTGAACATAGTTAATCGAATTAGAATTAAATTGAATGATAGTTATTCAATTAAAGTTGATCGAATATAGTTATTGAAATAGAGTTAGTCAAACAAAGTTACTCAGGATAAGTTGTCATTTCAAACGACTGCTAGCGTAATTCGCAGGGCTGCAGATAGCCTAGGGCGGTCGGATGTTTCCTGGGGGAATCAGGCGTAACCATTGTGATCGCTGCGATCTAGAGTCAAGTGAATGGAGTTAAATCGAATATTAGTTTATTCGAATAGAATTAAAGGAGTTAATCGAATAGGAGTTATTCGAATAAAGTTAAAAGGAGTTATCGATTATAGTTTAATCGAAAGGAGTTATCGATTAGTTTAATCAAAGTGAGATATAGAATATTGGTTATTCGAAGGAGTTATCGAATTTAGTTATTCGATAGAGTTAATTGATAAGAGTAAATTGAATAGAGTAAATCGAATATAGTTACTCAAAGAAAGGTTTTCGAATCTAGTTATTCGAAATAGATATTATCGAATATAGTTATTCGAAGGGAGGAGTTATCGAATATGGATTTATTCGAAAGAGAGTTACGTAAAGAAGTTTGAAATATTGAGTATCAACATCAATAAGTTTTGAAAAGAAAATGGGTTGGTAGCACTTTTCCTACCTTAGCAATTTCGAGGACGAAATTATTTTAAGTGGGGAAGATTGTAATGACCCGGATCCTTATGGGTTAATTTTAAATATTTAATGTGGATTTAAAAATTGAGTTAAGTAAATAAATCAATTTTTATAGGGAGTTATCGATTTAAAAATCAATTTCAATTTAATATTTGAAAATATTAAATTATCAGAATACGAAAATGGATTTAGTTGAATTCAAAATTTTAATTTGAATTGAAAACAGTTCAAATAATTAATATGAAATTTTGACGGTAATAATATTTATTTATCATCGAGTAGAATAAATAGTTTGAAATTTAAATTTATCAATTTAAATTAATATCTCCTTCAGATGATCGAATTGGACCTCGTGACCTATCCCAGTGTGTCCGAAATAGGGGTATTACCCTAGAATTGACAGTAGTTGGGTTCAGAAAGGAGTTCGATATCAACAGGAAAATTTTATTAATTAAATCGCGGTGGTTAATTAAATTTAAATTAAAATATCCTTGATCTGTGGACTGAGATAAAACAACAAGGAGCGAAAATTTGGCCACGCAAAATAAAAGGAAAAAAAATCGAACACCTAGTCCACTCTAACTCCACAAAATCAAAACCAACACCGCACCCTTCGTTTATAAATACACGACAGTTCTTTTCCTCTCCTCTAAAAAAAAAAGAGTTCTTCCTCATTCAAATCGAATGGCAAGTCTCCCAAAATCAATTCAACCTCGTTCACGTTGACGTAGACTTTGGGAGTTCAGATTTAGGGAAACGCGAGTTAAGGTTCATGGTTCAGGCGATTTAGAGCTCGCGATGATGGGAGCTCGTACATCGATCGATTTAAGGGTGCGACGCTCACCTTCGGTCTTCAAAATCCGAACTGGAAACTAGGGCGTTGGGCTCCCAGGGAGTTGCGATGGGGTTAAAGGCTCGTTCGAAGGTCGCGTGGTGCTGGATCCAAGGCGACGAGGCTCGGAAGTTCTGGGATGGGAGAGGAAGTCGACAGTAGTGAAATTGAAAATCTCGAACTATGGTTTTGGGGAAAGTTTTGTCGTGGGTTTACTGTTGGGGCTACAGGCGTTGTTCATTTGAAGAGGGGGCTCGCTATTGTAAGGTTGGGTAAAAGGGGGATCTCGCTACAGTACGGTTCATAAGGGCGAAGTCGGTTGCAACTTCTGGTGAGGGTGAATGCTGAAGGGGAACGCCAACTCTGAGTGATTTTCGAGGGACAGTTTTTAGGCGACAGGAATAGTAGGGAAGAAGAAGGAAATTTAAACAAGAATTTAAGGTAATTTTATTTGTTTATTTCTAAAGGTTAGAATTTTTATAAGTTAAAAGGGTTAGGATTTTTAATAAGTAAAATGGTTAGGATTTTTAATGAGATATTAGGATTTATGATAGTCATTTAAATCAAATGAATGAAGTCGCTAATTTTATAATTTGTTCTAAAATAAATAAATTTAATAATTTACTTAGTTAAGTCGCTTAATTTTATATAGTTAAAATTCTTATATACGATATATATAATGTATACAAGGTTGGAAAATCAAATCAAAATAAGGAAAGGAGAAATCGAATGAAATCATCCTTATGGAGTTCGGAGACTCGGGAATCAATAAAAGAGAAATTGAAATTGATACCAGTGCAAATAAAAATCATCGGTGAGTAAATCTCACTCACCTGTTACTTAGAATTATTTTTATTCGTAAAAATAATTGTGTTTACTTGTTTGAATGTGTTCTAGTTGATTTAAATATATATAGTTATTTAGGGTTGACTATTATATATATATTGGGTTGATGATTGGTTGGATTCCCGCAGTCTCATTAGCGGATGCCCGCAGTTTCATAGCGGATGATTACCCTATACGCCCCACGCTATGATTATTGGATGATCTTCATACCGCGATGTCCTGCCTCGAAGCAGGATGGGTATTACTATGTTGACTAACGTCTGTGGATGCAGGAAAACAGGTTGGAGGAATCCAACTGGATTCCTCAAAAAAAAATATTATCTGTTGTTGTTTGTTTGATTTCATATATATTCCTATATGATGTGTTAAAAATCTAATGATTGAAAATTGGTTGATCTGATTGTTGAAAATATCCCTGGGGCTTGAATATTGATTCATAAAAATATCGGAAAGGGTATTTGATATTTAAAAAGGAAATTCTATTTTTATAAATAGAATTTTAATTTTTAATAAAACTATAGAAAATATTAACTTGTTTTGAAGGTATATAAAACAAGTAATTGAATTTATAAACGTTGTTTATAAATGGAAGATAGGATTTGAATTGAATTTATAAACGTTGTTTATAAATGAAAATATAGGATTTGAATCGAATTTATAAACTTTGTTTATAAATGGAAGATAGGATTTGAATTGAATTTATAAACTTTGTTTATAAATGAAAATATGGGATTTGAATCGAATTTATAAAGTTGTTTATAAATGAAAATATGGGGTTTGAATTGAATTTATAAACGTTGTTTATAAATGGAAAGGTGGGATTTGAATTGAAGTTATAAACGTTGTTTATAAATAATGCAGAGAATTCAAAGGGACTTTGAATATAAGGAATTGAAATAGAATTTGAATAGAGAATTCAAATGGACTTTGAATATAAGGAATTGAAATAGAATTTGAATATAGAATTCAAATGGAATTTAAACTATAGAATTTGAATATATTTGAATATAGAAATTCAAATGAAGTTTAAATATAGGGATGTAAATAGAATTCAAATGAGGTTTAAATAAAAAGAATTCAAATAGAATTGAATTGGAATTGGAATAAGAAGTCGATAAGGAAACGAGAGTATGAGTATAATTAGAATTTGTTAATATGCAGTTAAAATATATTTGAACATGTCATGTTCAAATATGAAGGTGAAATAGACTGAAAAGTTAAGTAACAGATTTAATTAACAAATTGAGTTAAAACGATTGGTATAGTTAAAATAGAATGGACAGGTACAGACATACAGGAGACAGGTATGGAATAAAGTATAGAAGTATATAAATAGAATGCCCGATAAAAAGGTACGTATTTAATTTCCATATGAGATTTTATGCGCCGTATCGGCAAGCCGCTTGGCTTTTTTTCTTTTTCTTTTTGAGATGAGAAGGACCGGGAAAGCTATTTGAAATTTCCCGATGGTCCCGGTACAAAGGAGGTTATGGCGAATTTTTCCGGGAATTTAAGGAGATAGAATATTTTTAAGATGATTTGATAGTTAGAAATCAACGTATCGAAATATATAGAAGTCGATAAGAAAACGAACTTAGAAATAGAATAGTATAATCAAAAAGGAAGTATAAGAATAAAATCTAGAAAGATTAGAAAGAGAAAATGTATATGTGTTTAAAGGTGAATAATCAGTTGTATGGTATTGATTATTCGAGTAAGTAGTCTTGTCTGTTTTGACGTTAAATGTTATTCAGTCAAGGTCTGAGAGGTAATTATACCCCAACTTGGTTGATTTCATGATATACCGATAAGTAGCAAGATTCAGGCTCGAAGATCAATGTGGAATAAGAATTAGTTAAATACTGTATTTGGGTTGTCGTAACGATGCTTTACACAACATCTGTTTTAACCCAAATATGTGCAAAGCTTGGAAATAGAATAATGAATATTTCTAAAGCTAGGAATTTAAGGAAGGCAATATAGGGAAATGTTTTCCAAATAACGTATAAGGCCAATATGGTTATTGAAAATATTTGGTTAACAAATATTGATAAGAAATAGAGAAGAGATTTAATTAATGGAATATTAATTAAAGGTTCCGTGATTGTTGGATGTTTGGATGAACACTTGTTTTTTTCGATAGTTAAATCATCGACTATCGAAACACTTGTTTTTATTCGATAGTTAAATCACAGACTATCGAAGTTTTGACCATCGTTGTCAATATGGAGAGACCGGTTGGATTATTATCCAAAGAACCACTCCATATCGGCAGTAGCGTGCGAATCAGATTATATAAAGGTAATCGAAGACGGAGTAGAGTGCAAGGACTTTTTCTATAAATAGAAATAGTACCTTCGATCCATCCTGTTCCTGGGTGACGTGTATGGATGAATGTCTGACAGAGTATTTCCAGAAAGGTCACGTACATTGATTTCTTCAACCGTACCAAGAGTGGAAGCGGAGAAGGAAACTTCTTTTAGCTAACACGTAATGTACTGTTGAGGACGTCAATCGGTGATTTGATGGATTTGACCATGTGGCATTCAAAGTGAATCTGGTGTGATGATAAAGCGTAGCTTCTAGCCTCATCAACCGGTAAATGACAGAAATCGGGCAAGCAGCATGGCTATGTAGGTCGCACCTATTAGAGTGTATAATCACATGATCTAGAGTTTCATTTACTTCTAAAATCTATTGTCGATGCTGTCCCATTCGGGAAACGGTTACTGATTCCAACCGTTGGTGATATACATTCGATACACTCAAGCGAAATGAGTGGTTGGTCATGTGTGGCTGAGTTGCAAGATGTTCTTGTTGAACTCGGTGTATTCTCCTCTAGAGATATACCAGCGGAAGGTGGTTCCACACCTTGTCATAGTTGGAAAACCAAATACCCAATACGTGCTTGCGGTTTTGATTATAAATTATATATGTGGAACGTGAGATGCAAGTGTTCCACTAGATTGTTATCTACTTGATTTAGACATTATTATAATATCAAAAGAGTTTTGATATAAAGATAAATCAAGTGTTTGGATTCTCATAAGGGAAAAACCCGTTCCGTGTTATACGGCGTGGTCTTATGAGATATCATTTAGTTTTCTGAAACTGTTTTAAACTGTTTACTCATACCAGTCCCATGACTGACCCGGAGTTACTTTGTTGTTTTCCCTAAACTCTTGGGTGCCTAAATTTGTACGGGCAGTCAAGTAGTCGGGAATTTACAGATATACTGGAAGAGCTTGGAGCAGGAGGCTTCAGGATCATATAGCTATAGTTATTTCTGCTGTGTTGTAAGTGATGTACGTTGATATTGATGTATATTCAAGTACAGATGTATATTTCAAGTTATGTTATATATATCATATGTTATTCGTTCCGCTGTGAGATTCGTGTTACTCTGATGTTGTGTTCTTCTTCTTCTTCTATTCTAAGTTTCTATCTTATCTTTCCTCACCCTCTAACTTCTTTCTATTAATGGTTCGAATTTCTGTGTTATTTGGGGTTGGACTTGTGTTTTTGGTCAGCTCAAATTCTACCAGAATTTTGGGTCGTTACAACAGCATCGTTATTCGATTTATTTTAATTACATATATATAATTCATTCTGGCGTTGTTTTCATTCAGATTTGAATTAAACATTCCAGACAATCCAACTGTTGGATCTTTGCAAAGTTGGTGTCGTTGGAAAGATATTTCCAAAGCGAACCTAACAGTTACGGTTTCGGGAAAATCTAGCAGTCGGATCTCCTGGTACAGTCATTTGAAATCACGGTTTCAAAATACGAACTGCAGCTTCGTTCTTCGATTTATTTTAATTATATATATATAATCCATTCTTCGATTTCAAAAACCATTTCAACTCATATAGGTGATAAAAATGATATTTTTATCTAACATATATTTATTTCAACACATGACTATTTTAACAATTCATATATATAGTAAAAATGTGAATTTTATTGTCAAAACAATTTATTTCAAACACGATTAATTCATATACTTCATATAGATGATAAAAATGTGATTTTTATTGTTAATGCAATTTATTTCAAAAATGAATATTTTTAGCGATTCGTATATTATAAAAATGCGATTTTTATTATCAAAATAGTTTATTTCAAACACGATTAATTTATATACTTCATATAGATGATTAAAATGTGATTTTTATTGATAGAGCAATTTATTTAAAAAATGAATATTTTTAGCAATTCATATATATTATAAAAATGTGATTTTTATTGTCAAAACAATTTATTTCAAACACAATTATTTTATATACTTTGTACATACAATAAAAATGTTATTCTTATCGCTCAAACTATTTTATTTCATACATTCTATAAAAATGTTATTTTTATCATTCAAACCATTTTAATTTCATACATTCGATAAAAATGTTATTTTTATCGTTCAAACCATTTTATTTCAAAAATGAATATTTTCAAACACATGAATATAAATCAAACACAGGAAAATTTCGGCAGCGTAACGGCAGGGTAGTTAAAACCAGCGCCGTCCCGAGTACGGCTCCTCGCTCTACCTTAAAGCCTCGCAGCTTTTGACAATGGGGATTTCAATAGTCTAGTTTGTACGCAGACGAATTTTCCCATAAACTAATCCTACTAGGATTTCAACCACAATCAATCATATCAAATCAACCATTCCTAGTATTCAACAAATTTCACATCAACCATATCCAAACAATCACAACCAATGTATATCGTCCATGGTCTGTGGACGAGGGGAGTATATATATATAGGTATATAGATATACGTATACAAATATATTTCGATTTCAATTCCATTCAACGCACATATGATTTTTACAACGCATATATAACTTATAAATCGCACATACAACTTATACAACGCTTATACATGAGGTGTACAACGCTTATATAACTCATACGTCGACCGTATAATTTATACATCGTCATTCCATATAATTTATAATTCAGAAATCTCACATTGGGTTCCACTCCTCCAAAAATTGTAGAAGACTCAGAAAAATATCCGGTCACTTCTAGAATATAGAAGACGTCCACACGAGTCCATTGTCTCTTGTTTCACTGGATTTCAACAACATAGCAAAACGATATGATTTTTATAAGTTTGCAATAGTTTTAGAGTGTTAAAACTGTTTTAAATTAACAAAGGTCGTTACCTCAGAAAACTTCTCGAAACTAGGTTTTCAATTTTCTTTAAATCCGTTGCATGATATCAAAATTCGACAGCACCACGTCATAGGGGAGGGAATCGTGCGCCTGTGCCTGGGGGTGGCACTCTGATCGACGCAGTGTGGAGAGCGTGGCGGCGCTCGCAAGTCGCCAACTTTGATGAGGTGTAACTCGAAGGATATGAAGCGAGAGGGGGTGTGTAACACCCCACATCCATTAATATCACTCACAAAGGGAATGCATTGACTTCCATGGAGCGTTATTAATGTATAGAACATAATATAACAAGACAGATACAAATATTAGTACTTGAAAAATTTTAAAAATCTTTTATTGCAGCGGAGAAAAGGTTTGATTACAACAACTTCATAAACCAAGTACACTTAATATCCATCTTGACAAATTGTTTTCAGAGTACATAAAGTAAAAAAGCATAACCCCAAACACAAGTATCCATAAAAGAGATGAGCTGAAGTTTACTTTCAGCAATCAAAGCACTTCCAAAAGAGAGAGAAAGAGATCCAAATCAAGCTCCGCTAGTACTAGTCCCACCCTGAGAGCCAGGGGGGGGAGGAAGAAAAGAGACGAAAACAAAGGGGGTCAGACATGAAGTCTGGCGAGTACCATAACTTTAACAATACAATTATTAAAGTAATTAGGATAAGGCATAAACTGGTAAAACAAGGAATGACTGTGAAGCAAGTGGGAAAAACAAAGAAAACAGAGGAATATTCTGGTGTTAATTGCGCTCCTAATCACTATAGGATAATTACTATACTGCACCAATGCTAATTACACCGCACCATTACTAGTCACCCTAAAAGTTGATCCCGCCCACTGAAAATAATAATAATAATAATAATAATAATAATAATAAACTGGTAGTTTCGTGTACCCCTAGCTGTCTTCATAGGTGTCGCCTGCCCCTATCTCTACTAGTTGTACCCACTACCCTCCCCATTCTAATTACAATGTTTATTCATAATATGGTAGTTATACTCCTAGCTGTCTTCATAGGTGTCGTCTTCTCCTATCTCCGCAATTCGTACCCACTACCTTTGTAATGATCCGGTTTTTTTGTGACTTTGGTTATTGACATAAACTCAATGACGACTAACCAAACATCGAAAAATACCGGTAGTTAATAAAAGAAATTAGAGGGTGAGAAAAGAAAAGATAGAAACTTAGAATAGAAGAAGAAGAAGAAGAACACAACATCAGAGTAACACGAATCTCACAGCGAAACGAATAACATATAATAGATATAACATAACTTTGAAATATAAATCTGTACTTGAATATACATCATTATAAAAGTACAGCACTTACAACACAGCGGAAATAATCTATAGCTATATGATCCTGAAGCCTCCTGCTCCAGCTCTTCAAGTACCTGTAAATCCCGACTACTTGACTGTCCGTACAAAATTGGGCACCCAAGAGTTTAGGGAAAACAAAATAAACTCCCGGTCAGTCATGGGACTGGTATGAGTAAAACAGTTTAAAACTGTTCGAACAAGTAAACGATATCTCATAAGACCATGTCGTATAACGGAACGGGTTTTCCCCTTATGAGAATCCAAAATATCTTTATATCAAAAACCTTTTGATATTATAATAATGTCTATCAACCACAATATAATAATCATCTAGAAGAAACGCTTTCATCTCACGTTCTACATATATAGTATACAATCAAAACCGCAAGCACGTATTGGGTAATGGATTTCCAACTATGACAAGGTATGGAACCACCTTTCGCTAGTGTACCTCCATAGAGGAATACACTAGGTTCAACAAGAACATCTTGCAACTCGGCCACACATGACCGACCACTCATTTCGCTTGAGTGTATCGAATGTATATCACAAACGGTTGGGATCAGCAACCGTTTCCCGAATGGGATAGCATCAACAATAGATTTTTAGAAGCAAATGAAACTCTAGATCAGGTGATTATACACCCTAATAGGTGTGACCTACATAGCCATGATGCCTGCCTGATTTTTGTCATTTCCCGGTTGTGAGGCAAGAAGCTACGCTTATCCTTTACATGCCACATCTTCATTCACTTAGAATGTCACATCGTCATACCCGCCAAATCACAAATTGATATATCCAAAAATAACACGGGTGTACAGCTAAGAGAAACGAATTCCTCTGCCACCAAACGTGAATACGTTTGAAGAGATCAACTTATGCGATCTATTAGATATACTCTATCAGACCTTCGTCCATACAAGTTGTCCTGGGACTGGACAAACCGAAGGCACTATTCAGTACATCCATCTTAGCCAATTGTTATCTAAGATTTATACAATAGCCCTTGCATTTTACTCCGTCTTCAATTATCTTTGGCATATATGATTCGCAATGCTTATGCCTATACAGAGTGTTCTCCGGATAATAATCCAACCGGTCTCTCCATATTAACAACGTTAAAATGGTCAAAAACTTCGATAGTCGGTGAGTTAACTATCAAAGAAAAACACGTGTGCAAACAACGATATCATTTCCAAATGGAAATTCTATCGATCAATCATCATTCAACGTATATCTCTTTAGTTCATTAATTTATTTATCTCCTATTTCTATATATTCTAAATTCTTATTTTCTATTATCAGAAAACATTTCTGATTCGTATTTGGAAAACATTTCCAAAACTCCTTCACTATCAAACCTTACCATTCCTTAGTTAAGAAGGAAGTCAATCAAGTTGGGGTATAATTACCTCTCAGACCTTAACTGAACAATGTTTTAACTTCGTAATGGTCAAATTTTATCTTTTAAAACTTTAGCAAACTTCTTTACGTCTCTCTCGTTCAAATAAATCTCTATTCGATAACTCCTCCCTTCGAATAACTATAATTGATAATCTCTCTTATGTATAACTGGATTTGAAAACCTTTCTTCGAATAAACTATAGTCGATTAACTCTATTGATTTAACTCTAATCGATTAACTCTTTTTACTTAACTCCTTACTTAACTCCTTTCGAATAAACTATATTCGATAACTCCTTTAACTCTATTCGAATAAACTATATTCGATTAACTCCTTTAAATTCTATTCGAATAAACTATATTCGATTAACTCATTTAATTCTATTCGAATAAACTATATTCGATTTACTCATTTCGAATAACTTATATTCGATAATCTCACCTTCAAATAACTAAATTCGATTAACTCCTTTCGAATAACTAATTCGATAACTCCCTCCGAATAACTAATTTGATAACTCCTTTCGATTAAACTATAATCGATAACTCCTTTCGATTAAACTAATCGATAACTCCTTCCGAATAACTAAATTCGATTTAACTCCTTTCAATTAAACAAATCGATAACTCCTTTCGAATAACTAAATTCGATTTAACTCCTTTCGATTAAACAAATCGATAACTCCTTTCGAATAACTAAAATTCGATATCTCCTAATTCGACTAACTCTAATCGATTTATTCTAATTCGATTAACTCTATTTAATTATTCTATTGGTTAACTCTAACTCAAACCGGTCAACTCTAACCGATCAACTCTAACTGGTCAACCCTAATTGATTAACCCTAACTGGTTAACTCTAACTGATCAACTCTAACTGATTAACCCTAATTGATTTACCCTAACTGGTTAACTCTAACTGATTAACTCTACTGGTCAACCCAAACTGATTAATCCTAACTGGTTAACTCTAACTCATTTACTCTATTCGATTAACTCTAATCGAATAACTAATATTCGATTAACTCATTTCGATTAACTCTTCTGGATCAACTCCTTTGATTTATTCCTTTTGAATTATCTCCTTTGGTTAATTCCTTTGAATTAACTCCTTTGATTAATCCCTTTTCTATTTGTTTACTTAACACATAATTATTCCCTTTTCAATTCTATTTATTTAACAAATAAATATTTCTTTTCTATTTTCTATTTATTTAACAAATAAATATTTCTTTTAACTTTACTTATTTATTTTCTAAATAAATATTCCTTTATACTTCTACTTATTCCGTAAATAAATAAATGCTTTTTCTTTTATTTATTCCCTAAATAAATATTTCCTTTATACTTCTATTTGTAAATGTTTTACAAATATTCCTCTTTCTATTTGTTTTCACAAATAATTTCCTTTATATTTGTTTTCACAAATAATTTCCTTTAAATTTGTTTTACAAATATTTCTCTTTATATTTGTTTTACAAATATTTCTTCTTCGATTTCATTTGTAAATGTTTTTACAAATATTTCTCCTTTATATTTCATTTATTTCCTAATTAAATAATCCCTTTATACTTCTATTTATTTCTTAAATAAATATCTCATTTCAAATCTATTTATTTATCAAATAAATATTCCTTTTATAATTCTATTTATTTTCTACATAAATATCATTTTTATACCTTTATCCACTTCCTAAGTAAATAATCCTTTTTATAAAATACTTTGATTTTATAAATATTTTCTTTATTAAATTCCTTTTTATAAAATCCTTTGATTTTATAAATATCCTATTTCAATACACAGTTTGAAATCTTCCTTCTATATAAAATCTTTCGATTTTATATAATAATTTATTTCAATATTTCCTTTGGTATTGAACAGTACCAATTAACAAGACCAGTGTCATTAAAATCAATCACAGATTATAACACATCATATACACAATATATGAACAAACAGTATTATAAATATTGAGGAATCCGGTTGGGTCCCTCAAACTTGTTTCCCTGCATCACATATGTTAATCAACACGAAGAACACAAATATAAAGTATTATGATAAACAGAATCAATATTCGATTAACGATTTATATATATATATATATATCGTTATCTATATTTTCAACCAATACATAAACAGTTTAACCAACAGTCAGCACACAGCAATCAGTCATCATTTATCAGTTCTAAATAAATGTTATAAAAATAGAACTATTCAGAGTTGGTGAGTTTTACTCACTTTGGCAGTTCATCGTTAAAAAATGATAAACTATTGTTTGATTTGAATCAAACAATTTATTTCGCCATAAATTCAAACGAGCTCATATCCACTCCTAGCCAGTTCCATTGGGTAGTGTCCGTCCATACGATCCTAACGGATCCAACCGTTCGAAATTCTGACATCGTATGTAATAGATATACATTTTATAAGTTACACTAGTATTAAATTTTTTAATTAAGCTTTAAAATAATTGTTTTGGGCTTTACCCCTTTTTCTCTTGGCCCATCCACCTTCGTACAAGTCCAAACCCGCTTCACTCTTCCTCTTCCCCAAATACTTAACACTGCACTCCTCCAGTAAGTTGAAGAACACTGTTGATTTCCTTTGCCCTCCCTAACTCATTTCATGTTCAACGAAAATTCAAACAAAAGTTGCCAACCTTCCTCACTTCGATTCCTCTTCTCCTTCATATCATCATCTCCCAATTCGACGTCCACCTCGGGAATCTGCTCGAAACCTTTTCGCGTATTACGGTGTCAACCACCGAACTAAAATCTCACATAATCCTCCCATACTTTGTCAACACCACCCCCTTGCTACCCCGAACTCCTCTATACACTCAAAACGAACTCCGGTTTCCCAATCTATACTCGCTTGCCAACCCTAGTTTCCGCTGCTAAACTGGACATCGAACCGACCATGATCGACTCCTTCAAAAATTACAGTGGAATGAAGAGGAGCACTCACTAATTTCATATGGATATACTTCGAGATTTTTAGATTTATGTTTGATTTCTTCTTGATTTATTTTCGATCCAACTTTCACTGGTGGTAAAAACTAGCGGCATGTTTTTTGCTTGACTTTTGGAAATGAGAATTAGGTTTAGGATTTATGGGGTGTGTATTTATAGAAAGAATTTTATTATTTTTATATTCTATATTTAAGAAGTCGTTGATTTTATTCGTCTTTAAAATTTCTTGTGATCACATACACTACCCAAAAATCACGAAAATTGACATGCCACTAGAGTTCGACATTACGGTCCCAACGAAACTGGTTTCGTCGAATTCCGACTCCGTTTGCTCACACGGCGTATTTTTAACCGTCAAAATACTGACTGTTTTTCACTCTAAAAATCCATACGGCCACATAGTGACTCTAAAAATCACGAAACTTGGAATCTAACAATAATTTAATATTACGGATCCAACAAAATTAGTTTCGTCGAAAACTGAGGTCATTTGCAAAATTGGCTATTTTTAAAGCTCTAATTAACCCTTTTAAATATATAAATATATTTAAAAATAATTAAATTAATATTTAAAACTAAATATTATCGTATATATCCACAATGGAATACCATACAGCTCCACAATACTCCTATATGAATTTCCAACTCGATATTTCAAATCCCGATTAAATCGATATTCGATTTATAATGAAATTCCTTTTTAAAATATAAATAATTCCTTTTTAAATTATAAAGGAATTCCACGGCGACTTTTCTAAAATTTGATTTGGACATAAATCAAAATCTACATGACGAAATCCCGATTTTTCTCTTCCCTTAGAAAATATACTTCACCAGCTCCTAACGTTTCTTGTTTCACAGAAATCCGACTTAAAACGAATCATGTACATTCAGTTGAAGTTCAAATTGCCATGTCGCGAACTGCCGCACCATTTTGAGCTCGATTATAATTATAATATAATTATACGTTCAAAATGTCGTTCAAATAATATATTCGTTATTTTAATTCAATCCTGAACTGAATTAGATATCACAGATGATCCAGTTCACACCATATTGTGAATTCCACTATTTCTGACTATTTCAACAATTGAATATATTATTTAATTATTATTGATTAAATATTCACTATTATTTAATTTAAACCACCATTAAATTACCAAACCCTCATTTTAAATAATTAAATAAATTAATTATCATACCGTTAGAATATGGGTCGTTACATTCTTCCCCCCTTAAAATAATTTCGTCCTCGAAATTGCTAAGGTAAAAACAAACTCCACCAACTGGGTTAAAATTATTTCCTCACTTCTTAACTCCGGTTTCACTAAACCAATTTATTTTAATTAAATTATTAGTTAATCCTTATCAACGAAAATTTTCAAAAATCCTGAAAATTTTCTAACACCTTAACTTATTGAAAAATTTCGCCAGCACATCCTTTGTACTGGTCAATAGGTCAAATTCCAACTCGCCTCTCTGGGCCATCTCCAACCCAAAAGAAAATCAAACAGCCAAGCAGCCTGCCCAAATCGGCTCATCAAAATCTCAAACCCAATATAAAATATAAATTGGTACCTTTTTGTAGGGCATATCAACTCTATCACTTCCATATGCTATCAACTCAGCATATACCAATGTCATTCAAATCAAATTCAAATCACTTTTATCTCCAACACAACCATTTGCTTTTAACTAAGCCAAATTCCATTCTCCAACTCAACTTTTATTCTTGATTTCAAACTCTTATCAACCTTACTTACTTGATATCATTTTGATCCAATTCAGTTACCACATAACTGGCTTTATTTTTAATTCCAATTTGCTTTCACAAATTTTAATTCAATTTGGTTTTAATTCAACAATATTTCCCTGGGAATTTTTTTAAACAGTTTACTCTTTTCAAAAATCAAATTTCCCTTTTTGAAATTCAACACAACTTGTTTTTCCCAATTCAATTCAAAAACAATGTCTTTGGTAGTAATCCGTCACTTACAACTTGAAATTGAACACCGATGATGTCATGATCATCATCGGAATCTATTTCCAGCTTCCGAAGTGAGTTCAATACTATATCGCTTCTCAAAACCATTTCTAACATTTTTATTTTGAGATTCATTTCAAAATACCATTCACACTGTTTGTAAAACAATTTAAAATCTCCCAGGATTTTAAAATTCTCATATATTTAATTCAAATCCATTTACAAACACTTTTCCAAATCTCTAGTGTTTTAATTCAAATTCTGATTTGAATTCAGATTTAATTCGTCTGCTTTTACATTATATGAATTTTAATTGGTTATTTATATAACCATTTCAATTATAATCTTACTCGATTATAATAACAACCAATATATCCAATATATTATAATCACTCCGATATAAATCCTTTATATCAAAATATAATTTGGGAAAAATTATTTCGTTTACCCTCTTTTCAAAACATACCATGTCGGTTCATCGTATTCAAGTGTTTAGTAACTCCTATCGATACAGCGGACCAAACTGATCGACCAGAATTCACAAACAACTCAACCAATAAATCTTCACAATATAAAATCATTTTAATATTGAATAACAAATACGCGCTCATATATATACACACTCAACTCAATCTAGGGTATAGCTAACCCCATCTCTACTAAGTCACGCCACAGAGCCAAGGTAATAACTTAACCTTAAGCTCTGATACCAACTGTAACGACCCGGTTTTCTGGCGACTTTGGTTATCGACATAAGCTCAGTGATGACTAACCAAACATCGAAAAATACTGGTAGTTAATGAAAGAACTTAGAGGGTGAGGAAAGATAAGATAGGAACTTAGAATAGAAGAAGAAGAAAAACACAACATCAGAGTAACACAAATCTCACAACGGAACGAATAACATATAACAGATATAACATAACTTTGAATTATAAATCTGTACTTGAATATACATCATTATCAAAGTACAGCACTTACAACACAGCGGAAATAATCTATAGCTATATGATCCTGAAGCCTCCTGCTCCAGCTCTTCAAGTATTTGTAAATCCCGACCACTTGACTGCCCGTACAAAATTGGGCACCCAAGAGTTTAGGGAAAAAAACTCCGGGTTAATCATGGGACTGGTATGAGTAAAACAGTTTAAAACAGTTCAAACAAGTAAACGATATCTCATAAGACCACGCCGTATAACGGAACGGGTTTTTCCCTTATGAGAATCCAAAATATCTTTATATTAAAATCCTTTTGATATTATAATAATGTCTATCAACCACAATATAATAATCATCTAACAGAAACGCTTCCATCTCATGTTCTACATATATAGTATACAATCAAAACCGCAAGCACGTATCAGGTAATGGATTTCCGACTATGACAAGGTATGGAACCACCTTTCGCTAGTGTACCTCTAGAGAGGAATACACTGGGTTCAACAAGAACATCTTGCAACCCGCCACACATGACCGACCACTCATTTCGCTTGATTGTATCGAATGTATATCACCAACGGTTGGGATCAACAACCGTTTCCCGAATGGGACTGCATCAACAATAGATTTTTAGAAGTAAATGAAACTCTAGATCAGGTGATTATACACCCTAATAGGTGCGACCTACATAGCCATGCTGCCTGCCCGATTTTTGTCATTTCCCGGTTATAAGGCTAGAAGCTACGCTTATCCTTTACATGCCACATCTTCATTCACTTAGAATGTCACATCGTCATACCCGCCAAATCACAAATTGATATATCCAAAAATAACATGAGTATACAACTAAGAGAAACAAATTCCTCCGCCACCAAATGTGAATAAGTTTGAAGAGATCAACTTACGCGATCTATGAGATAAACTCTGTCAGACCTTCGTCCATGCAAGTTGTCCTGGGACTGGACAAACCGAAGGCACTATTCAGTACATCCATCTTAGCCAATTGTTATCTAAGATTTATACAACAGCCCTTGCATTTTACTCCATCTTCAATTATCTTTGGCATATATGATTCGCAACGCTTATGCCAATATAGAGTGGTTCTTCGGATAATAATCCAACCGGTCTCTCCATATTAACAACGTTAAAATGGTCAAAAACTTCGATAGTCGGTGAGTTAACTATCAAAGAAAAACACGTGTGCAAACAACGATATCATTTCCAGATGGAAATTCTATCGATCAATCATCATTCAACATATATCTCTTTAATTAATTAATTTATTTATCTCCTGTTTCTATATATTCTAAATTCTTATTTTCTATTATCAGAAAACATTTTTGATTCGTATTTGGAAAACATTTCCAAAACTCCTTCACTATCAAACCTTACCATTCCTTAGTTAAGAAGGAAGTCAATCAAGTCGGGGTATAATTACCTCTCAGACCTTAATTGAACAACGTTTTAACTTCGAAATGGTCAAATTTTATCTTTTAAACCTTTAACAAACTTCTTTACGTCTTTCTCGTTCGAATAAATCTTTATTCGATAACTCCTCCTTTCGAATAACTATAATTGATAATATCTCTTACGAATAACTGGATTCAAAAACTTTTCTTCGAATAAATTATATTCGATTAACTCTATTGATTTAACTCTAATCGATTAACTCTTTTTACTTAACTCCTTACTTAACTCCTTTCGAATAAACTATATTCGATAACTCCTTTAACTCTATTCGATTAACTCCTTTAAATTCTATTCGAATAAACTATATTCGATTAACTCATTTAATTCTATTCGAATAAACTATATTCGATTTACTCATTTCGAATAACTTATATTCGATAATCTCACTTTCAAATAACTAAATTCGATTAACTTCTTTCGAACAACTAATTCGATAACTCCCTTCGAATAACTAATTCGATAACTCCTTTCGATTAAACTATAATCGATAACTCTTTTCGATTAAACTAATCGATAACTCCTTTCGAATAACTAAATTCGATTTAACTCCTTTCGATTAAACAAATCGATAACTCATTTCGAATAACTAAATTTGATTTAACTCCTTTGGATTAAACAAATCAATAACTCCTTTCAATTAAACAAATCGATAACTCCTTTAGAATAACTAAAATTCGATAACTCTTAATTCGACTAACTCTAATCGATTTATTCTAATTGGATTAACTCTATTTAATTACTCTATTGGTTAACTCTAACCGGTTAACTCTAACTGATCAACTCTAACTGGTCAACCCTAACTGATTAACCCTAACTGGTTAGCTCTAATTGATCAACTCTAACTGATCAACCATAATTGATTTACCCTAACTGGTTAACTCTAACTGATTAACTCCACTAGTCAACTCAAATTGATTAATCCTAACTGGTTAACTCTAACTCATTTACTCTATTCGATTAACTCTAATCGAATAACTAATATTCGATTAACTCATTTCAATTAACTCTTCTGGATTAACTCCTTTGATTTATTCCTTTTGAATTATCTCCTTTGGTTAATTCCTTTGAATTAACTCCTTTGATTAATCCCTTTTCTATTTGTTTACTTAAAACATAATTATTCCCTTTTCAATTCTATTTATTTAACAAATAAATATTTCTTTTCTATTTTCTATTTATTTAACAAATAAATATTTCTTTTAACTTTATTTATTTATTTTCTAAATAAATATTCCTTTATACTTCCATTTATTCCCTAAATAAATAAATGCTTTTTCTTTTATTTATTCCCTAAATAAATATTTCCTTTATACTTCTATTTGTAAATGTTTTACAAATATTCCACTTTCTATTTGTTTTCACAAATAATTTCCTTTATATTTGTTTTCACAAATAATTTCCTTTATATTTGTTTTACAAATATTTCTCTTTATATTTGTTTTACAAATATTTCTTCTTCGATTTCATTTGTAAATGTTTTTACAAATATTTCTCTTTTATATTTCATTAAAATAAATAATCCCCTTTATACTTCTAATTATTTCTTAAATAAATATCCCATTTCAAATCTATTTATTTATCAAATAAATATTCCTTTTATAATTCTATTTATTTTCTACGTAAATATTCTTTTTATACCTTTATCCACTTCCTAAGTAAATAATCCTTTTTATAAAATTCTTTGATTTTATAAATATTTTCTTTATTAAATTCCTTTTTATAAATTCCTTTGATTTTATAAATATCCTATTTCAATACACAATTTGAAATCTTCCTTCTATATAAAATCTTTTGATTTTATATAATAATTTATTTCAATATTTCCTTTGGTATTGAACAGTACCAATTAACAAGACCAGTGTCATTAAAATCAATCACAGATTATATCACATCATATACACAATATATGAACAAATAGTATTATAAATATTGAGGAACCCAATTAGGTCCCTCCAACCTGTTTCCCTGCATCACAGATCTTAATCAACACCAAGAACACAAATATAAAGTATTCTGATAAACAGAATCAATATTCGATTAACGATATATATATATATATATCTATATCTATATATATATATATCGTTATCTATATTTTCAACCAATACATAAACAATGCAACCAACAGTCAGCACACAGCAATCAGTCAGCACACAGCAATACATAAACAATGAAACTGAATTGCTCGCCTTTGATGTGGACTAATTGTTATTCTAATTTGGATTTATATTTGATTTTGATTCTTGCTTCTATCTTGCTTTTAAGTTGAAGAAGGAATGGTGGCTAAACTAGAACGATCATGGACGGCATGGTGGCTCCTTGGAATGAATTTGTATGATTTAGGGTTTCAGGATTATGGTTGCTTTTATAGAAGTTAAATCTTATGTGAGCCGTTAGATCGTTTTAGGAGCATTCAGAGCCATCCAACTAAAGAAAGTGTCACTAAGCCAATCATAGCATGACACATAAGCCCTAACACCTCAGAATTTTTCACAAAGCCAATCAAAGAAGGCCACGTAAAAAAGACAATCCTTGACCAATAAAAAATGCGCCACATGATGCGTACACGTCTTATATATATATATATATATATATATATATATATATATTCTATATTTTTCTTCTTTTTATCTATCTTCCCAATTAACTATTTTTACACTAAACCACTTTTTGAACTGCGTTCACACTAAGCCACTTTTAGATCTAATATCAAATTGTGAACTTGCATATGGATCTAAACATAGATCTAAACATAAAAATGTGAACTTGCATACGGATCTAAACACATAAATTAATGTCACACTTTTCTCTTATAAACTAGCATATGTATATACTTGATTCACATATGTTTTACATCCCAACTTGCATAAGATTCACATATGTTTCAACATCCTAAACTTGCATACATATGTTTTAGCATCGCAAACTTGCATAAGAATCGCATATGGTTTAACACATAAATTTGCATAAGATTTACATAACATAAACTTGCATATGATTTACAAATTAACACATGTAAACTTGCATAAAATGAATCAAGTTAAACATGTATAATTGTACATATAAATAGATCTACCAATCATACAACAAAAAAACTGTAATATGCTCACAAACAGACAATAACATCACATGTTTCAACAGACATGTTCTCTTAATCTAATTACAACCCATCATAATTAATTTATTAATTATATTGTGAAAGAAATAGCACTCACAATCAAAAGAACAGTCTTGTTTTTCTAGGATCTGTATTCTGAAACTGAATTGCTCGCCTTTGATGTAGACTAATTGTTATTCTAAATTGGATTTATATTTGATTTTGATTCTTGCTTCTATCTTGCTTTTAAGTTGAAGAAGGAATGGTGACTAAACTAGAACGATCATGGACGGAATGGTGGCTCCTTGGAATGAATTTGTATGATTTAGGGTTTCAGGATTATGGTTGCTTTTATAGAAGTTAAATCTTATGTGAGCCGTTAGATCGTTTTAGGAGCATTCAGAGCCATCCAACTAAAGCAAGTGTCACTAAGCCAATCATAGCATGACACATAAGCCCTAACACCTCAGAATTTTTCACAAAGCCAATCAGAGAACGCCACGTAAAAAAGACAATCCTTGACCAGTAAAAAATGCGCCACGTGCGCCACATGATGCGTACACGTCTTATATATATATATATATATATATATGTATGTATGTATGTATATATATATATATATATATTCTATATTTTTTTTTCTTTTTATCTATCTTCCCAATTAACCATTTTCACACTAAACCACTTTTTGAACTGCGTTCACACTAAGCCACTTTTTAGCCATTCCCCTAAAACAAAAATATGGCACTGGCGAGGATCGAACTCTGTACCTTTTGTATGCAGATCACATGTTCTAACCAAATGAGCTACTAAGTCTTTTGCTTACAAAACTTAGAATAATGCTAAACATTTTTAGTTTCTCATTCTTCTTTTTCATGTTTTGCTGCAATATTTAATTTAAAGATATCTTCTTTGTACGGAGTCCGATTTACGCAAAATCGGACTCTATCTCAAGTAGAATTCCGAGATGAACGCAATGGCGCAACCCGTTTCCCTTAATTCCCACATTTGAAATTAAGTATTCCTTAATTCGTTAATTTTAATATTTAAAAACACGGGGTGTTACATTCTCCCCTCCTTAAAGGATTTCGCCCCCAAAATCTCCAAGTTAAGGAGAATGCATATCCTAACATCCAATCATCCATCTACTCAACCATCAAACACAGACATCCATTGTCCTTATAAGATTTCTAATGCTGTATGAACATATGCAAAAAGTGCGTGTATATGTTCCTTATCTAATGCAAAATCAGGCGGTCTACTGATTCAGTTAACCTTCTTAATGCAAATCATGATAGTGCCATGCGTCCATTATGTATGCGAAATAATCCTATCGATACAAATTATTCCTACATGTGTGCACAACCATTCATCAAAATGCAACATCCATGTGATAACACAACCATTATACATCCATTAATTTAAATATGCACACACATTTATATGCAACATGAAGGTGATTGAGCCGATCTAGTGCCTAATGTGTGTGTACATGCATTCACGAGCAAACACTAGCAACCACTTGCATCCATTTGCATCCACCAAGCATAACATGTCTCAAACACATGTTTACAACCATAGGGTTCTTCCTAACTAAAGATCGAAGATGTCATCGCAAAGATAATACTAAATGATAGGACAAGTATCAACAAAGCAGTAGAAAAAGGAGAAGTTAAAACATACCCTCAAAAAGGAAAGGGTACAGTGTACGCATCTTTTCTTCCATCTCCCAAGTCGCATCTCTTTGATCATCTCCCTGTTGCACTTTGACCAACTTGACCTCTTTGTTGCGTAGCTCTTATACCTCCGACCCAAAGATGCATGCAGGAGCTCGTCTAATCATGGCATCTCCCTCTACTTCCACTTCTCTAAGCATGTTCAGCTCCACTACTTCCGTGGTATCTTGTAACACTTCCGCAAATATGATACGTGAAAACATGTCATGAACATCATTAAGCTAGTTGTCGCTTCTCATGTCCTTCCAAAATCTAGGATACATAACCTCAAAAGATCTTCAAGGATTTTGTTCACCCCGTTCTGTCCGTTCACCCGTCTGTGGGTGATAAGCGTACTTGTACTTGCCGCCTTTTGCATATCACCTTTTCCTCTTGCACCGAAAACTGCTCCAAGCCCTGTCTCGCAAGCACCGGTATACACTGTGAATGGCTTACTTCCATTTAGCAAAACTAAAACTGGAGTGGTCGTCAAAACCCTCTTCAAACATTGGAAAGCATCGTCACAGTCAACATACCAAGCAAAGATCAAGTTCTTCTTCGTTAACCGAATAAGTGGGGCTGATATCTTCATGAAGTCCTTAATGAGCTTCCTATAATAACCAGCCAGCCCTAAAAAGCTTCTTACTTCTGTTGCGTTCTTATGAATCTTCCAATCTTGGGTTGCCACCACCTTTGCGGGATCAACAACTATCCCTTCCTTAGAGACCACGTGTCCTAAGAACCTCACTTCTTTTCTCCAAAAATGGCACTTGGAGAACTTAGCTTTAAGTTGATGCGCTCGTAGGGTCTCTAAGACTTCCCTAAGATGCAGGGCAGGCTCTCTTCACTTTTAGAGAAAATCAGGATATCGTCCACAAAGACTATCACAAACTTGTTTAGAAACTCCCTAAACACCCTACTCATTAAGTCAACAAAGTATGCGGGTACATTCGTCAAACCGAAAGGCATGACGAGCCACCTGAAGAAACCGTCAGGAGTTCTAAATGCAGTCTTATCTATGCTATCTTCAGCCACCCTTAGTTGATGAAAACCTGTAGCCAAATCCAGTTGCGAAAAAAACGAAGCACCCACCAACTGATCGAATAAATCATCTATCCTCGTTAATGGGTGTCTATTCTTCTTGGGTGTCTGTTCTTCTTTGTTAGCTTATTCAGCTCTCTGTAGTCCACACACAATCTAAGTGAACCATCAGCTTTCGTAGCAAAAACGACTGGAGCACCCCATTCCGAAATACTCCTTCTTATGAACCCCTTCTCCAGCAATTCTTTCACTTGCTTACTGAGTTCTCTTCTCTCTCTCGGAGCAATGTGGCGCACTAGTAATGCAACTGGCTTTGCATTATCTACTAGGTATATTCGAAAGTCTATCTCGCGCCTCGGGGGTAAACCTCGAACTTCATCTAAGACGTCACTATTGTTGGATCTAGATTAACACTAGAGGGGGGGTGAATAGGGTTAATCACAATTTATAACTGAATTAAAAATCTGACAGGATATTAAAATAATAATCAAATCACAGAACGCAGCAGAAATAAAAGTGCAGAAAGAAAATAACACACAGAGATACCCAGCTTCGGCAAAACCCTGCCTACTGCTGCATTCCTAAGGTTTCTACTAGGTGATAACAGATCCCGCATACAAGACCATGTACACTCGCGACTCTCGCTCCTATTCTAACCCTACGCTCAAAACCGTAGACTGACCGATATCCCCTCGATCAGATTTCTCCTGATTACAACCCCGTAACCAGTAACACAGATTTTACAGACTCTGTTAACTGTCAGTCAACACTCTGACTGGATCACCCTAGATTTTACAGACCTAGAAAACTGTCCAAACAATTTACAACTTGAATTCAAACGCAATACAAAATAAAAATAAAAACCCTAGTCTTTAAGAAAGAAATATAAATTCTCCCTTTAAACACTTGAACTAGGGTTGGCCGGCCATTCATTTGTGTTGCACCCGTATCTCTCTTTGACCCGATCTCTTACTTTGTTCCTCTGGGAAACAAATATGGCGGCAGCGATTAGGGTTCTCCAAAACTTCCCAAATCCAGATCGATGTTGTGATGAAATGATTCTCTGATGAACTTCGAAAGCTTGAGTTGTCCTCTTTCTGACGATTTGGCTTGGGTCTCTGATCGAAATCGATTGTAAGTAAAAAAAAAAAATTCTCTGTATGCTCTTCGATTTTGTTGTTGGATTTCGATCATTTGCCTGTGATGATTTGGTGAAAATATATAGGGTTAACAAACCCTTCGATAGCCTCTGATTTCGTTATAGTGACTTGGCTGATTTCATGCGTGTGAATTTCCCTTTTTGAAAAATCTCGGCTTGAATGAGAATTGTCTCTTGTATGTGTATTTGAATTTCTCGGCTTTAATTATGATTGAGTAATTCTGGAAAACATATCCTTGAATTTCCTTGCATGATTCTCTGCCTTGATTGAATCCTAAAGGAATTGCCTTGCCAAGAAAACTATTGCCTTTTTCGATTTAAAACCTGTCTTGAATTGATACTTTGTAAATTGCTTGCCTTACTTTGTTACCATAGATTGAATTCAATCTGCATTTATTTGAGTAAAACAGACAGATAATATCTGTGGCCCCTTTTGATCCTTGTGTGATATCTGAATGAAATGAAAACCAGTTTCTTGCCAAAAAGTGATTGTGAGATTTGTCTATTAACAAAAAATTGTGATTTCCTGCAACTGTTAAAAGCTTCCCATAAATCATTCTTTGATTGAATTGTGGAAAGAAAAATTACTCTTGCCAAGTATGTTTCCTGATTGCATTTTGAAAAGATGCTTGCCAAATATGATTTCATAAAAAAAAAACTGATTTAAAACTTCCCAAAAGAGCATTATGATTTCTGGAAAAAAGTTCTCTTGCTTTAAAAAAAAACTTGCTGATTTTCTGAAAGTATACTTCTTGCATTGAATACCTTGCTCGATTCTGACTTACACTGATTTTGGCTCTGTCTTGAATATTTGGAATAAAAAAAAACTTTGCCACTTGAACTGCTTTGTTTTGTGCATGGTTTGACTGAACTGTATATCAATGCTGTCTATATGTTCTTGAACCTCTGCTGAACTCATTTTCTTGCTTGTACATGTCACTCGGCTGAAACATGAGTTACACCATTCTTTCACTGCCTTGATCATTGTCTTGTGCTTACCATTTCATGCATATGTTGGTTGACCTAAAATGTAACATACCATGAAATCCATGCTGCCATGTTATCTTTGCTCCATGTTGGGCTCCTTTGCTTTACTGCTATGAACTAAAAACACCATTGTATATTGATCATTGTTGCTTTGACCACTTGCTCGACTGCTTGCTGCACAACATGTTACCTTGACCATGAACCAAACTGTTTTGCAGTCCTGAGTTGTTCACTTGAACATCAAAATTTGCTCGATTCACCTTGCACCACTATGACACATCATTTGTACGTTGGCTTGACCATCTTTGTCTTCATGTAGTTGATGTGCAATACTTCTTATGCTTGTGCTTGACCCATTAATGTTGAGCTTCGGCTCGACCATGACTGAAATTGTCTTGACCATTTTTGAGCATGCATGCTTGATCACTGTTGTACCATAACCTGAGTTGTTCCTTACATTTGCTGCTTCCTTGTATGACTGAACTGCACATAAGTACTGCTCGTATACATTTATGTATATATACACGTCTGTGTATATATATGTGTGTGTATATATGTTTTGTTTTCGAGATGCTCGTCCATATATGACTTGTCTGTTGCACTGAGTCGAGCAGGTCCACGTGGCTACTCCTCAGTTGCACATTGGATTGGCGAGGCAGTGCACACGTGTGTATATACGCACGTGTTTATATGCAGCCATCAGACAAATTTTCCTGTCCCTGCACTGTTTATACATATATATGTTGTCTGCCTTATGGTATTTACAGTGTATCACTGTGAATATCACAAGCTGTCTAGACACAGTCGGTTGGATATGAAAATCAGATCGAGTCAGAAAAATGATGAGAAACACACCGAAATTCTGAGGCAAATAAATTTTCAAAATAAAAAAAATATATTCGCTAGAATTTAGAAAAATATTCTTGTTGCAGTGTACTGTGTGTGTTTCATTGTGACAGGTAAGCAGATGATGACTGGACTGACTGTGAGTAGTGAAGACTGATAGAAGACTGAAGATACAAGACAGAAGATGAAGAGGTGTGTAAAAAGTGTATATGAGTGAGTGTGAAGTGTATGAGTAAACTGTAGTGGAGCAATGTATTTCTTTGAAAAATGTATATATGAAATGAAATATACCAGTGAAGTGTACAAATAGAGGAGTTGTAAAGTTGTACTGTTTGAAAGTTGAAATAAAATTTTATATTCAAATAGAATACATTGTGAATGTTTGGATTGCTGTATAATTGTATTCTATTAAATATAAATATTATATTCCTGTATGTGAAAAGTGTATGAAACAGTACAGTAACAAACACATTTATAATAAAAATATATTTGGTTGTTATCATCAAACAAAAATCCTATAATTGTGTATACAACACTGTTATATACAACAATCTCCCCCTTTTGATGATGACAAACAAATATGAAGATTTTGAATATAATAAATGTGTTTGAAAGTAAAGAACTGAACTCCCCCTATTTGAAAGCTCCCCCTACAACAGAAACTCCCCCTATAACTGTGCATGAGTGAAGAAACGTGAAAATTGAATAATAATGAATTTTCAACATTAAAAATATTTAAAATATATTCACTCATAAATCAAAATTTCAACCCATTCTCCCCCTTTTGTTATCATCAAAAGGATACAGAATTATATAGATGAAAAATGACTAACAAATACAATGTCAGCTTAAGAGGAAGAACTGTTATCATAAATTTCAATCAGTCAAACAAATATCATAATAAACTAAGAACAGATGACATATTTCACATTGTAGAGAGTGACGGATTTACGATGAAATTTATAATGGAGAGAGTTGAACACAAAAGGTTTCCAGTTATTTTCAAAAGAATTTATAAAAAATGAAGTTCAAAACAGTGATGGATTTTGGACTATAATTATAGATTCAATTTAAGTGACAAAATCGTATAATCTCAAATCCCAATACCTATCAATTAACAAATCATAATATATCATAAGATTTTAACACATTTCACAAATAGAAAATGGATTGATAGGCCAGTTTTTATATACCAAGGAGAATTTCATATACAAATTTATTTAGCAAATTATTTTCTTTTCTTTTTCTTTTAATTTAAGAGCACACTGACCACGCATAACCAGATCTTGGATTTTTAAATGAGATCAGTTGCAGCTTAAATATAAGTGATCTCATAACCATGCATAACCAGAGCTTGGATTTTTAAATGAGGTTAGAGAAATACTTATGAATATTATATTATTATTTTCAGTTTCAAAATGAAAAAAAAAACTCCTCAGTATACAAAACTAATATGTATGATAGAAATGTGATAGGTACAGAAATGGTTTGTGAAATAAATTTCTAAATTAATCATATTATGAAATATAATCAACTGTACTAAGATCATTGAAAATTTTCAATCATCACTAATTTTGAATAGTAACATAGTCCCATTTCTATCACAAATAATTTTCACTGTTTTAAAACAAGATGATTTTTCTTAAAAAAATAAACTCTCCATATTAATATAAAATCATGATGGATGGCAGACGGGTGATAGATAAAGGAGATGGTCATGAAATATTTGCCAGTTCAAAGATATTATAATTAATATTCAACCATCATGAAAATCCAAATAAAATCTCCTCTTGTTGTGAAATACACTGCAATCACAATTCATCACAATTTCAAAAACTGATAATAATTTTGATGAATTATAAACACAGCACAAATTGGATATTGATTTCAATTTCTGAATGAATAGAAAATAAATAATTTTAAAATTGAAAAAAAATTACAAGAAGAAATTAAACAGATTTAAAAAAAATGAATCTATACAGGGTGATAATTCAAAAACAGATGAGTGAAAAAGGCTGATACCAAATGTTCTTGCTTATCGAGGAATTTAATTACACCCTGATGGACTATCATGGACATCTCAGGCTAAAGAAATTTAAACACAAACCCAGCCAGACAAATTTAGCACATTTATTTGTATAAGGAAAAAAAATGTATGGATCTATACAAGGTGAAAATTTGAATCTTAGTACTGATGGGTGAAACAAATATAAGAACTTCTGATACCACTTGGTGTCTTTATTCACAAAGCCCAAACAGACAGACTTAACAAATTTGCACATTTTTCAAAACTGCAGACAAGAACAAGCAATTATTTGAAAAATAGTATCAGAGCATCAAACAATTCTTCTCAATACAAGCAGTCATTTAGAGCATTTTCACACCAGTATCAGAGCGGCACAAAAAAAACGTTTCAAAGCACACTTGTCAAGTCATTTCTGATGGTCACATAATATGATTCATGATCCAAGATTAAAAGTACTGTTTTATTTGAAATCATTTGATGGAAGATGAAGATATTAGGATTCAATGAATCGATCACACCAAATTATTATATTCATATTCAGGATATGTGTGTGATTCAATAAATCAATAATTTCAAATGATTTTAAACAAATAATCATTCAAATCAAATCATCATGAAATAACATCGACTTTCAAAGACCATTTTTCAAAAAAAGGTTTCAAGATATTTCTGACAAGTATAAGAATAATTTCAGATCATTTACATCAGACTTGAGAAATATTCATGATCCAGAAAAATTAAAATAATTTATTTGAAATCACTTGAATCTATGTCAAGTTTTAGATATAATGAATTATTCACACAAGATTGATAATTTCAAATTTAGGGGGTGTGTGATTATTCAAGATATTAATAGTTTTAGATGATTTCAAACAAAAAATTCTAACCATAATGATCTTGAATAACAATGATTTTTAAGATGTATCACTGAGATTCTAGACAATTTTAAAAAATTCAAGCCAATCTGAAAATTTCTGAAATTATCACAACTGATGAATAACAAAGTGCTGTAATGAGTATAATATATTGAGCTTTTCTAAAATAGATTAGAAGAGACTCAAAAACAGCAGAGGTGTGTGAAATTTCATTAAATTTTCAAATCTACAAAATTTTTGAATTTATACTAATAGTGTTCAAGATATGATATGAATGCTTCAGCACTGTTAGAATTTCAGAAAAAAATAAACTCCAAAACAATTGCAGATATATACAAGTTTAAATTCAGATTCTGGAAGAATTAAAACATGACAGTTTTATACAGATTAAACGAATTTCCAGAAAATCATAAGTACTGCAATCGGAAGTTAATGAAGCGCAGAATAAGAAGAATATGGCAGTGTCAAATCAAAAAACCAAAACAGAAGGAGTAGAGGAAGGAATAAATGCATAAAATAAAAACAAAGAGAATACATAAAGGTGAGTCTAGAGATCATACCAGAATCCAATGTGAACCAGAATCTCTAACTCAAACAGTCTTGGCTAAGGAACTGTACATGATTACAGAAGTATTGAGCAGCTTTAATCCAAATCTCTTTTGCCTAGCAGTTCCTCAGCCACCTCTGGTACCTAACAGTTTAGAGAATCGAGTGGTCTAACAAAATTAGTAAAACGACTCAAAGTTTTGTTAACAACTTTCGGCACCCAAACTTGTTTATATAACAATCCATCCGAATTTATCTTTGTACCCTTTGGAACCCAAATTCGTTTGAATTTAACGAAGTTTGTTTTACTCCTTTTTGGGGTCCAGGATTGTCTAGATGAATTATTATAAATCGATTTCACATCACGATTTGGATTCAAAAATCCTTTGAAATTTTCAGAGTTTAAATTTTCAAATCGATTCTTTCCAAAACAGTTTGAAGGATTTTTCAATTCACATGAATTCAAATTTTCAGAAGCATTTGATTTCCCAAAACCAAGACCACATTTATTTCCCGTAGAAAATTGATTTTTCAACAACATATTAAAAGATTTTTCACCGGTTGAAAAACGCTTTAAGCTCAATTCAAGATCGTTGATTTTGGATTTAAGATCAGAATTTTCTTTCATTAGATCTGAACAACGATTAATACTGATCTTTCTCCTTTCAGTATCATTTTGTTTCAAAAGCAAATTTTCATTTTCAAGGAGTTTAATTTTGGTCTTGGATTCAAAAATCTCAGATTCAAACTGAATTTGTTTTTCAATTTGTTGTTTTTCAGAACACTTGAATTTTTCAATCTCCTCTTCAAGTTCTTTCAAAATAGATTCAGTTTTCAACAGGCTCTCTCTTTCAAATTTGGAATCTTCAGACATCCTGAAATTATCCAATTCCTTTTGCAAAAAATTGTTTTTACAAATTAGTTCTTTCTCATTTTCTTCTAAAATTATGATTTCATTTTCAAGTCTTTTGAGATCTTCATTTTGATGAACTAAATCAGCTTTGAATTTGAAACAATCTTTGCAGTCGGAGTTTTCTAAATTTTTGATATTTTCAAGTTTTAATTCCAAAATGTTATTTTTGGTAATCAACTCAAGTTTTTCAGATTTTAGAGATTTATTTTTAAATTTGAGACTATCAACAGCTTTTGTTAATTCAGTACAAAAATGAACTAAATCTTCATATGAATAACCTCCTGTCTCATCATCTGTTGAGTCTCCATCGTCTGATTCATCCTTGGTTAATCCAGTCAAGCACAGTTCTGAACTTGAGTTGTCCTTATGGGGTTTTGAGCAATTGTTGTCTGTTCTGTACACCTTGTCAAGAGTTTTCCAAATATCCTGCGCAGTCAAACAATGAGAGATAAGTTTTAATTGATTATTACCAAGAAAAGAATAAATAATATGCATAACGCGAGCATTTAAAACCTTATTCCTCTTATCTAACATGTCTCCCATACTTTCAATCATATTCCAATATTCAAAATTTACAGACTTTAAATATAATTCGAATTTTGATTTCCAAATTTGAAAATCTGTTCCATTGAAAATCATTGGAATATTATTGGACTGACTCTCAGAAGACTGACAATAAGGATTCACCATTTCTCTAGAGTTAACAGAAAATACCTGCTCTGATACCACTTGTTGGATCTAGATTAACACTAGAGGGGGGTGAATAGGGTTAATCACAATTTATAACTGAATTAAAAATCTGATAGGATATTAAAATAATAATCAAATCACAGAACGCAGCAGAAATAAAAGTGCAGAAAGAAAATAACACACAGAGATACCCAGCTTCGGCAAAACCCTGCCTACTGCTGCATTCCTAAGGTTTCTACTAGGTGATAGAACAGATCCCGCATACAAGACCATGTACACTCGCGACTCTCGCTCCTATTCTAACCCTACGCTCAAAACCGTAGACTGACCGATATCCCCTCGATCAGATTTCTCCTGATTACAACCCCGTAACCAGTAACACAGATTTTACAGACTCTGTTAACTGTCAGTCAACACTCTGACTGGATCACCCTAGATTTTACAGACCTAGAAAACTGTCCAAACAATTTACAACTTGAATTCAAACGCAATACAAAATAAAAATAAAAATAAAACCCCTAGTCTTTAAGAAAGAAATATAAATTCTCCCTTTAAACACTTGAACTAGGGTTGGCCGGCCATTCATTTGTGTTGCACCCGTATCTCTCTTTGACCCGATCTCTTACTTTGTTCCTCTGGGAAACAAATATGGCGGCAGCGATTAGGGTTCTCCAAAACTTCCCAAATCCAGATCGATGTTGTGATGAAATGATTCTCTGATGAACTTCGAAAGCTTGAGTTGTCCTCTTTCTGACGATTTGGCTTGGGTCTCTGATCGAAATCGATTGTAAGTAAAAAAAAAATTAATTCTCTGTATGCTCTTCGATTTTGTTGTTGGATTTCGATCATTTGCCTGTGATGATTTGGTGAAAATATATAGGGTTAACAAACCCTTCGATAGCCTCTGATTTCGTTATAGTGACTTGGCTGATTTCATGCGTGTGAATTTCCCTTTTTGAAAAATCTCGGCTTGAATGAGAATTGTCTCTTGTGTGTGTATTTGAATTTCTCGGCTTTAATTGTGATTGAGTAATTCTGGAAAACATATCCTTGAATTTCCTTGCGTGATTCTCTGCCTTGATTGAATCCTAAAGGAATTGCCTTGCCAAGAAAACTATTGCCTTTTTCGATTTAAAACCTGTCTTGAATTGATGCTCTGTAAATTGCTTGCCTTACTTTGTTACCATAGATTGAATTCAATCTGCATTTATTTGAGTAAAACAGACAGATAATATCTGTGGCCCCTTTTGATCCTTGTGTGATATCTGAATGAAATGAAAACCAGTTTCTTGCCAAAAAGTGATTGTGAGATTTGTCTATTAACAAAAAATTGTGATTTCCTGCAACTGTTAAAAGCTTCCCATAAATCATTCTTTGATTGAATTGTGGAAAGAAAAATTACTCTTGTCAAGTATGTTTCCTGATTGCATTTTGAAAAGATGCTTGCCAAATATGATTTCATAAAAAAAACTGATTTAAAACTTCCCAAAAGAGCATTATGATTTCTGGAAAAAAGTTCTCTTGCTTTAAAAAAAAAACTTGCTGATTTTCTGAAAGTATACTTCTTGCATTGAATACCTTGCTCGATTCTGACTTACACTGATTTTGGCTCTGTCTTGAATATTTGGAATAAAAAAAAACTTTGCCACTTGAACTGCTTTGTTTTGTGCATGGTTTGACTGAACTGTATATCAATGCTGTCTATATGTTCTTGAACCTGTGCTGAACTCATTTTCTTGCTTGTACATGTCACTTGGCTGAAACATGAGTTACACCATTCTTTCACTGCCTTGATCATTGTCTTGTGCTTACCATTTCATGCATATGTTGGTTGACCTAAAATGTAACATACCATGAAATCCATGCTGCCATGTTATCTTTGCTCCATGCTGGGCTCTTTTGCTTTACTGCTATGAACTAAAAACACCATTGTATATTGATCATTGTTGCTTTGACCACTTGCTCGACGGCTTGCTACACAACATGTTACCTTGACCATGAACCAAACTGTTTTGCAGTCCTGAGTTGTTCACTTGAACATCAAAATTTGCTCGATTCACCTTGCACCACTATGACACATCATTTGTACGTTGGCTTGACCATCTTTGTCTTCATGTAGTTGATGTGCAATACTTCTTATGCTTGTGCTTGACCCATTAATGTTGAGCTTCGGCTCGACCATGACTGAAACTGTCTTGACCATTTTTGAGCATGCATGCTTGATCACTGTTGTACCATAACCTGAGTTGTTCCTTACATTTGCTGCTTCCTTGTATGACTGAACTGCACATAAGTACTGCTCGTATACATTTATGTATATATACACGTCTGTGTATATATATGTGTGTGTATATATGTTTTGTTTTCGAGATGCTCATCCATATATGACTTGTCTGTTGCACTGAGTCGAGCAGGTCCACGTGGCTACTCCTCAGTTGCACATTGGATTGGCGAGGCAGTGCACACGTGTGTATATACGCACGTGTGTATATGCAGCCATCAGACAAATTTTCCTGTCCCTGCACTGTTTATACATATATATGTTGTCTGCCTTGTGGTATTTACAGTGTATCACTGTGAATATCACAAGCTGTCTAGACACAGTCGGTTGGATATGAAAATCAGATCGAGTCAGAAAAATGATGAGAAACACACCGAAATTCTGAGGAAAATAAATTTTCAAAATAAAAAAAAAATATTCGCTAGAATTTAGAAAAATATTCTTGTTGCAGTGTATTGTGTGTGTGTTTCATTGTGACAGGTAAGAAGATGATGACTGGACTGACTGTGAGTAGTGAAGACTGATAGAAGACTGAAGATACAAGACAGAAGATGAAGAGGTGTGTAAAAAGTGTATATGAGTAAACTGTAGTGAGTGTGAAGTGTATGAGTAAACTGTAGTGGAGCAATGTATTTCTTTGAAAAATGTATATATGAAATGAAATATACCAGTGAAGTGTACAAATAGAGGAGTTGTAAAGTTGTACTGTTTGAAAGTTGAAATAAAATTTTATATTCAAATAGAATACATTGTGAATGTTTGGATTGCTGTATAATTGTATTCTATTAAACATAAATATTATATTCCTGTATGTGAAAAGTGTATGAAACAGTACAGTAACAAACACATTTATAATAAAAATATATTTGGTTGTTATCATCAAACAAAAATCCTATAATTGTGTATACAACACTATTATATACAACAACTATATTCACGGACCACACGAACAGATTCCAAATCATAATTGGATGCGTCAAGGGATTCTAGGTAGCTAAGAATTACCAGACCTCTAGGGTCACAAGAAATATCGAGGGTCTTTCCACAATGAGTCAACAATCTAACTACCCTTCTTTCACAATCTAGGATGGCACCGTATCTAGCTAGCCAATCCATACCTAGAATCAAGCCGTAGCCCATGAAGCCAAGAACGAAGGCATTGCATTCAAACCCAATGCCCAAGATAGACACTCTCAAATCCCGACAAATCATTGAAAGATGAGCCGAACCACCAATAGGATTTGAGACTACTATGGGATCCGTAACTAGACTAGTATTTAGGGGCAGTGTTTCAACTAACGAAGCAGATACAAATGAGTGTGAAGCGCCAGAATTCAAACAAGGTTCGAACAGGATAATCAAAAAGTAAAACCAAATTTCCAACCAAGATATATTTCTACCTCTATCAGGTATGTTAGTCGTGAGGGAACGCGCCTGCCCTCTAGAAGATCCTGTACCTTGTCCTTACCTTTGCCTTTTGCTTCTTTGGACGATCCTAATAAGATGTCTTGTAATAATAACAACTAGTCTTCTTCTTCTTTCTAACGTCCTTATTTAAGTAGTCAGGTATTTCACAAGTGTGGCCCTTCCTTTTCTCTTGGCCCCTTGTTATCCTTATTGCCTTTCTTTGGATCTACTTTATCGTGTGTCCTTTCCATGTCTCTCCTGCACATTCTCTGTTCGTGGCCTCCTACCAAATGAGGCTTCGTTCTTCAGTAACCAAGCAACTAATTGAACCTTCCTCCCGTCGTCTATCCTAAAGGTACCAACAAGTCCTCCACTTCCTCCTAGTTTTGACAGACGTCCCCGTCCCATGAAGTAGTTTTCCACCCATCATACATAAGTTCTTACATATCTTAGAAAAAGCGTCTATATGCATGGAGGAAGAAATTCAGAAAGGAAAGAGGAAGAGATTCAAAACAGAGAATCGAAGGAAAGATATATGGCTCTTGGGGGTTATGTTTTTAAAACAAACAAACTTTTCTCTCAAAAATACTCTCCTTGAAACATATTTTTGAAAGTATTTCTTTACAAAATGCTTTTGAAAAACGGTTTTTTCAAAATTCATATTTGTTCTGGTAACCTTCAGCTCTGATACCACGTGTAACACCCCACGTCCATTAATGTCACTCACAAAGGGAATGCATTAACTTCCATGGAGCGTTATTAATGTATAGAACATAATATAACAGGACAAATACAAATATTGGTACTTGAAAATTTTAAAACAACTTTTATTGCAGCGGAGAAAAGGTTTGATTACAACAACTTCATAAACCAAGTACACTTAATATCCATCTTGACAAATTGTTTTCAGAGTACATAAAGTTAAAAGCATAACTCCAAACACAAGTAGCCATAATAGAGATGAGCTGAACTTTGCTTTCAACAATCCAAGCACTTCCAAAAGAAAGAGATCCAAATCAAGGTCCGCTAGTACTAGTCCCACCCTGAAAACCTGGGGGAGAAAAAGCAAGAAAAGAGGCGAAAACAAAGGGGGTCAGGCATGAAGTTTGGCGAGTACCATAACTTTAACAATACAATTATTAAAGTAATTAGGATAAGGCATAAACTGGTAAAACAAGGAATGACTGTGAAGCAAGTGGGCAAGTAAAAGCAAACAAAGGAATATTTTTGCGTTAATTGCTCTCCTAATCACTATAGGATAATTACTATAATGCACCAATGCTAATTACACCGCACCATTACTAGTCACCCTAAAAGTTAATCCCGCCCACTGAAAATAATAATAATGGTAGTTTCGTATGTACCCCTAGCTGTCTTCATAGGTGCCGCCTGCCCCTATCTCCACTAGTTGTACCCACTACCCTCCCCATTCTAATTACAATGTTTATTCATAATATGGTAGTTATACTCCAAGCTGTCTTCATAGGTGCCGTCTGCTCCTATCTCCGCTAGTCGTACCCACTACCTTCCCCATTTGATCGGCTCCCTAACTCGTAGATACCCGTGTTGGTCCCACAATGGGGTGTATCACTCCCCAAAGTGACAACCCGATACCACTAAAGATGCACGGCTTATATCTACATGATGCAACAACGTCTTACCTACCAGCCAGGGAACGCACACACATGACCCCGTTGGACTTGGGTTGCCACCGCTAACCCGTTTTGACCTCTTACAATCAAACTCAGTAAGTGTATCCCGTCCTTGATTTGGTTCGAGCTCACAAAGATACTTAATGGGTTACTGGTTTGAAAAGCGTTCCACACAAGCTTTCCACCTATGCTTGGTCCCCACTAGAATTTCCCAATTAACCCCTTCTTATTCATGTCTTCTTACATGTTTTCAACTTGGTTAAGTGTTTATAATTATATCCCACATGTCACCCATGTTATTCACTAAACAAATCAACATGTCCCCACTAGAATTTCCTTTGACCTCTCACATTAGACAACCGTTTGTGGTTGTTGGATTTGCCGGGCGGGTCCGGGCAGTCTTACACCACAAATGAGTCTAACCTCGTGTCTTAGGCCTTTATTACTTATTTAATTTGTGCCTTTGACCTCTCACATTAGACTAACATTTGTGGTTGCTGGATTTGCCAAGCGGGTCTGGGCAGTCTTACACCATAAACGAGTCTAACCTCGTGTCTTAGGCATTTATTATTACACATTATTATTCAACCTCAATTTGAATTAATATCCCTATTTCAAATTGCCAATAACTTCCATTTTTAATCCATGTCCATAATTGTCACTTAAATTATGTCCATAATTACTATGCATATAAATTAGGCCAATTAATAATCTCAAATTAATTAATGCCTTTGTGCCATTTTTATGTCAATTCACAATTATGCATATTTAATATTTTCCCATTATCCCCACGTCGTTCGTACGTTGAACGTGAAATATGTTAGACCTGCAAATAGTCTAACTCATAAAAAGGAAAGAAACATCACAACTTGCATAACACACAAAATAGATCTAACTAGCATAACATGGATCAAAACTGGCATGATTATGATTTATATTAACATAAATTTGCATAATCAACGCTACTTGCATAGGCAATAGTCATAAAACATAAATTTGTATAAACTATGTACTGTCATGGATCTAAATGTATAGATATAAACATGTAATTATGAACTTGCATATATGGATATGTTTTCCTATGACTTGCATATGAATTTCATACAAACTTACATTCAAACTAGCATATGATTCACATACAAAACTAGCGTAGGAAACATAAATTTGCATAAGTATGTTACTGCCTTGGATCTAAATATAGATCTAACATCCAAATGTGAACTTGCATATGGATCTAAACATAGATCTAAACATAAAAATGTGAACTTGCATACGAATATAAACACATAAATTAATGTCACACTTTTCTCCTATAAACTAGCATATGTATATACTTGATTCACATATGTTTTACATCCCAACTTGCATAAGATTCACACATGTTTCAACATCCTAAACTTGCATACATATGTTTTAACATCACAAACTTGCATAAGATTCGCATATGATTTAACACATAAATTAGCATAAGATTCAAATAACATAAACTTGCATATGATTCACAAATTAACATATGTAAACTTGCATAAAATGAATCAAGTTAAACATGTATAATTGTACATATAAATAGATCTACCAATCATACAACAACAAAACTGTTATATGTTCATAAACAGACAATAACATCACATGTTTCAATGGACATGTTCTCATAATCCAATTACAACCCATCATAATTAATTTATTAATTATATTGTGAAAGAAATAGCACTCACAATCAAAAGAACAGTCTTGTTTTTCTAGGATCTGTATTCTGAAACTGAATTGCTCGCCTTTGATGTAGACTAATTGTTATTCTAATTTGGATTTATATTTGATTTTGATTCTTGCATCTATCTTGCTTTTAAGTTGAAAAAGGAATGGTGGCTAAACTAGAACGATCATGGACGGCATGGTGGCTCCTTGAATGAATTTGTGTGATTTAGGGTTTCAGGATTATGGTTTCTTTTATAGAAGTTAAATCTTATGTGAGCCGTTAGATCGTTTTAGGAGCAATCAGAGCCATCCAACTGAAGCAAGTGTCACTCAGCCAATCATAGCATAACACATAAGCCCTAATACCTCAGAATTTTTCACAAACCCAATCAGAGAAGGCCATGTAAAAAAGACAATCCTTGACCAAGAAAAAATGCGCCATGTGCGCCACATGATGCGTACACGTCTTATATATATGTATATGTATATATATATATATATTTCTATATAATTTTTTTCTTTTTATCTATCTTCCCAATTAACCATTTTCACACTAAACCACTTTTTGAACTGCGTTTACACTAAGCCACTTTTTAGCCATTCGCCTAAAACAAAAATACGGCACTGGCGAGGATCGAACTCTGTACCTCTTGTATGCAGATCACATATTCTTACCAAATGAGCTACTAAGTCTTTTGCTTACAAAACTTAGAACAATTTTAAACATTTTTCTTTTCTCATTCTTCTTTTTCATGTTTTGCTGCAATATTTAATTTAAAGATATCTTCTTCATACGGAGTCCGATTTACGCAAACTTGGACTCTATCTCAAGCAGAATTCCGAGGTGAACGTAATGGCGCAACCCGTTTCCCTTAATTCCCACATTTGAAATTAAGTATTCCTTAATTCGTTAATTTTAATATTTAAAATCACGGGGTGTTACAATGTGGCCGCTATGGATTTAAAGAGGAAGGAGAGCTCTTCAAAAAGCTCCAAAGGAGCAAGGGCTAACGATGCACGAAATCGCCGGAATATGGCCAGGAAGATTCGAATACTGGCCACCGTCGATAGCAGAGGAGTTATGGGTTTTTTGATATATTTTTTAGTAAAATTAAATAATGAAAGAAAAAAATCATATTCGCTGATATTTATATAAATTCGAAAATAGGGTTTTCTCTATACGAATCTAAAATCAAGCCCAACGACTGTCTCCTTAGCTAAATACCCTCATTCCGAACACAATGGGATATGTTTCATAGGCCCATTCGACTATTTCTACCCGTTATTCTTCAAATTAAAATATAACACATTCAAATATGGATTTGAATGTACATTTCTATTTTCCGAGGCCACATACTGATCCCAAAAATTCCAGAAAAATAAATCTAGCTATGTTTGGACGATATGGTCCCAAAAAAACTGGTTTCATCAAATTTGGAGACCGTTTGAAAAATGTCATTTTTTGGTCGATCCAAATTGACTGAATTAACCAAACATATTTTCCTTTGCCACGCTCACATATTAATTTCAAAAATTATGGAATTTGAAACCTAGCAATAATTTGACATCCCGGATCCAATAAGAGTGGTTTCGTCGAAAACGAAGGTCATTTGCAAAATGGCTATTTTCAAGGGATATATTAACTCCATAGCGACCTTTCTGAAAATTCATTTGGCCATAATTTTTTATTCCCGCTATGAAACTTTGATTTTTCAGGTTCGTTAGAAAGATATTCATAAACAGATTTAAATATTTTTGGTTCCACTAAAATCTGTTTTATTTTGCACCCGGTACAGTCAGTCAAAGTTCAAATTCAAATTTTCAAAATGTCGCGCCATTTCTGGCCTTGTTTTAAAATCAAAATAAATATATTCACTATAATTTTGATCCAAATAGATTTTTGGTCATTATTATTTAAAATAATTTATTTTAAATATTAAAAATTCACCAAAATAGCCAAATTAATTTTTTTTTAAAATTGGCTCTGATTTTCTGGGTTGTTACAATATTTGAGTATACACAATCATATTTGAGATGTATTAGGTTATTTTTTTTAAAATGAACATCAGATAAGCAATTAACTAAAACATGACTAAAATTACATTAGTAAATTTGGCACTATTTACACTGTCATGCGTGATCTTTAACCAACTTATAATTTTGCTATAACAAATGAGATGAGTTAAAATTTGTTGCCTCATATAATTAATACCATATGAATTAACATAATTTCTCAGAGCATCAAATATAGATCAAACATGTACAATGAATTAAAAATAGAATATAGGTAAGATACATGTAGTATTAATTGCTTGCATGCACGAAACATCAAATATCTAATGAAATAACTATGTGAGATATAACTCATTCTTGAATTAAAAAATGAAATGTTGGTTAAACAATATACAATATTAATTGCTTGCATGCACTGGACATCTAAAACTTAATGAAACAAGTATGTTTGATATAATCACTGTTTCAGATCTCGAATATATCGCCCGAGATCTCGTTTTGTGCTCCTACCGAAATGAAACAGTAAGTGTCCCTGTGAATCTCCTTTCGAATATATCGCCCGAGATATTGCAATATTGAACGATATATCGACCAAGGTGAGATACTGGAATATCGTCCGAGATATTGGTTTTTCTGATTAAAATTTGAATCTATTCCTGAACCAAAACAATAAACAAAACTCAATAACCATGATAATCTCCTACTATTTAAAATTTTGCATGTTAAATGACCATATCATATGTTCATATATGTTCAAAAATGCTTGTGATTTTCATATTCATTTTTTTTACTTGCATATTACCTATAAAATTATGTATTTTATATTATACTTATGCTGAACTTTTTAATGTTTGGAATCTTTTTTATTCTTTATGTCTAACAATAATTCATATTCATGTATCATATGTTGTAAGCACTAATCTATTTGAATTGGGCTATATTTCTATTTTAAGCATATTATGATTTAGAGTATGAATGTAATAAAGTAATTTTGTAATTCAAGTTTAAGTTACTATGTTTATAATAGCATTAATAAAAATCATTGTGTAAGAATATTATTTTTTAACATATCATGTACCCCGAGATTGTTCTGATATGAACTTTCAACCCGAGATGGAAATCTAAGATGAACCCTGAGTTAGACTCCTCTTATCCAAGATCTTCTGCGATACGAGACCAAGTCTTTGGAATCCCCAAGATGAAATGCGACCGATATCTGATATTTAAAACTTTGGATATAACTTATTCCGCTCTATATAAAAGGCTAAAAAACTATTTCCTACACACACAAAAAAATTATAGTTTCATATATTAATACCTAACATTAGGAAAATCATATTAATCCTCTTACAAGTCAAATTTTATGCAGTTATGTCAGGTGACAACGGTGATTAACACTCATTCCCTTTATGTAATCAAACAAGATACATTTCACTTGCCTACATAAAAATTAACTAACTCCACATACGTTTCCCATTCCAATTAACATAACTTATCAGGTTAATACGTAAAGACTAAACCAGAAAAAATAGAGAAGGGAATACTCACTCTGCGAACAAGATCAAGACAGAGATGGAATTTGATATTTATATGAAATATCCTCGATTTACACATTACAGAGATGGTATTTCATTTCAGCAACCAATCAAATTAACTTCGATTCCTATGAAACTAAATCGATAAGAAAACAACTCAAAATCATTTTTTTCATACCTAGAGTCGATTGACTTTGATTTCATGACCTTAGAAAGTTTTCGATTTGGAAAAATGGATCTTGGGAAGTTTTCGATCGGGATAACTATGGAAAGCTACTTCGTTTTCTTTCTTTCTACGTGAGTGGGGAAAAAGGAGGTGGAAAAATGAAAGTGTACGTTAAGAAAAGGGGGAATATGGAAGGCTATATTTAATTTTAAAACAGTTTTGAGCCGTTGCAAAAATTAGCATGGTTATGACTGTGTTATAAATATGTGCAACAGACCATAGCCGTAGCTATTTCGCAACGGTCTTAAGACATTGTCAATTAGCACCCAAGGTAATAAGAGGGAAATAAAACATTGGATCAGACAATAGCCTAGTGTGAGTGATAATAAATCTCAAATTAATGTAAAAGTCGTTAACGTATATAGCATGGAGAGTATGAGAATCATACATGTCCTACCCTTGCAACCATAGAGTTAGCACATAACAACCGATATATGCTACACTATAATAATTATCAAATGAAGAGGGTGTGATAGACTTCTAAGTACTCTTGGTAATAAACCAATAAACAACCATAGCATCCATCCTCACATTCACTCACTTAGTGCACTGGATACACAATAATGCCTCCGTTTGTTGGTACCTGAATCCATGTCACTCAGCCGACTATGGATTAAGTTGTACCTGTTGGTGCAACCCTATGTAATGACCCGAACCTGGTCCAGGTAAATGCTATGAGTTTCGCGAGCCTAGAAATAATATCCGGAACTTGTTCTAAGTGAATGTCATAAGTTTATCAAACCTAGAAACAAACTCCCAAGCCAGGAGATAAGGAAGTTGACTTGGTCTAATGGACATCACACCTACTACCCTTTCTTCTCGAGTACCCATCAAACCCATGAATCGATGATCCCTTTGCACATGCAATCTACAATAGAATCCTAGCGCTACTACCATTGTTCCTCTTTAGTAGCTCTCTCGATCCATCATCCCTACTTTACATCTCGGGATATCGCTGACATTTGTCGAAGTCGCTGCTCCGCTTCCCATTCTGGAATCACCATCGTTGGATAACGAATCACTAGTCGAAGAGTCATCACGTCGAGACCACTATCGAACAAACTAACGTATTTTTCTCTTCGAAATCGCACCATCATCCATATCAAATTGGCCAAAGTGGCCAGTAACAATAGTAATCGATATCGGTCACTTCATGATAACCGATAACGATTGCTCGAATCACCTATTTAACCAGAATTGGTTAAACACGCATCCAAGGAAAACGCTCGGCATTTGTCGCAAAACCTAACCTGTCATCAAGTCCATCCTTCGTCATCAGATCAGTTACCAAGCTCCAATGTCGCTCCATCTTCAAATTCATCGCTAGGCTCCAATGTTGCTGAGTCATCGGATCCATCCACGGGCTATGAGCTCCAACGTAAGTTTATCTCACCTTCTCGAGTCTATCGCCCTTTTGCATTCAATCAATATACATCGACATGTGTAATTGATCGATGAGCATTCCAAATTCTAATAAACAAGATTTTCTTGATACTAGATTGCTTTTGAACGGCATTTTAATCCAAACTAAGCAATCAATTCAGAAATCCAACCAGTAGTCATCCAAATTACTAAACTAATGCACAATCATTCTTAATAGTAATAATAAATTAAGTAGAGCCTATTTACAGCAATCAAGTTGAAATAAGTGTTCAAATAACCTAAATCTAATAGTGCGGTCAAATAGTGAGTAATAGTGCATAAATGGTTAAGCAGCGCGTAATCGCGCACAAATAGATAAAAATGTGGCAGTTAGGTTAAATCTACTTAAATCACTATTTAATCTTTTTATTTATTATTTACTAGGTTCAACGATCCTAAATATTAAGTTTAATAATTAACAATTGGTTTTAAACGTCAAATTTACATTATACGGGCTAACACAGCTCAATGAGAGACATTTCACTCACCTTAGTCAAATCAGCCCAAATATGCTTTAAAGCGTAGAGCTCGGCAATACGAGTCCAATGGAAGAAACGATGTCCAAATCCGACCTCGAATGAGAAAGTTATGCATGATATAAGTTTGACATTATTTAAGTAATTAAATGTTAACTAGCACACAAGTTAATTACCATTTACATTAATCCTTCTCCTCCTACATGTAAAGACATTAACATCTCATATGTCATGAAACCCAACGTTATGTGTGCTAATCCATAGTGGTACGGAGTTTTACTTAACAAAATAAAAAACTGTTTGCACTGATGTTCTCGTCATCCGAAACCGACTCATCCACACCCTTGCCATCACCCACAGTGTTCCCCACCGAATCGCGACCTCTCCTCATGCATTGTCCAGGAGACTGTGATGACCCCAAACTTCCACGAAATGAAAGTAAGGAATAATCATTTGGAATACAACATAAATATAACAATACAGATCACAGATACAACATAGCATAGGAAAACTATAGAATAACAACATCATAGCAGCGGAATATGAATGTCATCAACCACAGAATCCCACAGTCATAGAGTTTTAAATTATTACATCAAATTTTTAGCAAAGGAAATAAGTTCCAACTTCAAACTAGAACAACTGAAAATAAAATAAGTCTGTATGACTGAAGATAAATGTAACAAAAGATAAATGATAGATAGTCTTCGTGGTCCAACATAAGCACCTCCAAATAAGCAACACCAAGAAAGCTCCAAAGTCAGCAACTCCAAAGAAAGCAAAACCTGTTACTTGGCTGCCCGTGTGGAAAAGAAGGCACCTGAGTTTGCAAAGGTGAAAACAAACTACAGGTCAGTCATGGGACTGGTGTGAGAATTCTTAACTAATTTACTACTAGTAATAAGCCAAATCCAAGGACCACGCCGCTAACGCGGAACGCGTTTATTTTAGTGGATTGCCATGCATAATTTAAAGTGACATAACAAACAATAAGTAATTCGTGCAACAACGCTATGCTTTTGAGAAAAATGGAATCACCATAAGACCCAAGTCCCATCACACAATGCAACGCAAACCATAGGATAGGGTTTTACCTTATGGTGATTAAACATGTTAAATGCGGTAAATATGAATCTAATATTATCATTAGTGTATATAAAAACATTTCAAAATAAATGTATGAATCCTAGGAAACATAGTACCCCATACTACTATGCCTCCATACTAGTAATACAATCAAATTCATAGGGTCGTATTTGGAATTTGGTTTCCATCATGAGTCAAGGCTAGGGAGGAGCTCCTTACCAATTCGAGACACTCTAGCTAATGTCTCAGGATCCCCCGCGGAGAACCCTTGGAAAGCTGCAGGGCCGGTCCACACTTGCGGTTTGTGGATTGGCAATTCCTGAACACACGTTTCCCGATCCTATAGGACCTAACATCCGAGGCGCCACATTCCATCATCCACATAAGTAAAATATCAGCCAGTTTAAGCACCGACACTAGTTCTAGCTAGAAAGAAACGTGTTGCTCTACCTACGTTCCCTTCTCCCGTTTTAGACTCCACCGGGTTGTGAGGCTCGTGAAGTTACGTAATACAAAAATCTATGCCTATTCAAGTTATGCTTTGATCGTCACCACAAGGTTATGATTTTCAACAAGAAACCCTGATCGTTGCATCTTAGTTTGCCACACTGTCACTCCATGTCACACTACCAAGCCTTTGCCGAAACATATGAAAGGGTGTTAAGCAAGAGAATAAATTCTCTGCCACCAAACATTCATACATTCGACAGAAAATTAATAACATGATATTTAACAGAGTACGATGTCAGACACACAATCCATTTATTAGTTTATGCTCTGGGTCTGAACGAAAACCAAACCCGTGAAATCAACATGTTCATTTGGGCAATGACCATGACCCTTGATTTGGAAGCAAATCAAATCAGGGCCTCGATCGTTGTCCTCTCGATGGAAGATTCACGGTCTTCATATTCCGTCTTCATACTTCGATTTTTAACGTCGTTTGATTATTTGGAATGAGAGTAACTTGGCTTTCCAAACAATCCTCGTATATATATATATGTATATATATTTTTTGGAAATACTTCTTATTCGTTAATATTATTTTATAACGATTACTTCCTATTTTAATTATTTAAAATAATTAAATTTTATATAACGACGCCTTGAGTCTAAGGGCGACTATGGCGCTGCTTCAATCAATTTTAATTTTCACATTTCTCGGAATCTAACCGTTGGATCTTGACGTAATATATATCGTTGGAAAGATTTTTCCAAGATGGTCCTAACGGTTTCAGTTTCAAGAAAATCCGACGGTCGGATCTTCTTGTATAGTCGTTTAAAGGTATGATTTCAAAACGCGAACTACTGCGCTCGATTCGATTAATTTTAATTATATATATATATATATATATATATATATATATGTATATAAATATATAAATATAATCGTTCAACCATAATATCGTTGTTCGATTTATCAACGAGCTAAACGGCTACTGACCTCCGTTCAATTTTAATTCATTCAGAAATGTAAATCTCATCCTTTATTCTTTTATTTACATTTAATGATGTAAATTTCATTCTTATTCTTAATTTACATTCTTACTCTTAATTTACATATAAAAATGTAAATCTAATTCCAATGCAAGTTCCTACTTTATTTTACATTATAAAAAAATGTAGTTTCCATTATCATGCAAATTCCTACTTTATTATAAAAATGTAGTTTTTAATTTCATGTCAATCCTATTACATTAAAAAAATGTAATATTTAATTCATCGCAAAATCCTACTTTATTTACATATAAAAAATGTAGTTTTAATTTCACTGCAAAATCCTACTTGTTATTTACATATAAAAATGTAAATTTTATTTCATCGCAAAACCTACTTGTTATTTACATATAAAAATGTAGATTTTATCTACTTGCAAAACCTTAACTTTAATTACATATGAAAAATGTAATTTTAATCTACATGCAAATTCTCATTCTTATTTACATTATAAAAATGTAATTTTAAATTACAATGCAAAATCTACTTTTTGTTTACATCATAAAAATGTAATTTTTATATACTATGCTAATTCTCATTTATTTTTTATAAAATGTAAATTTTCTTTACTATGCTAACTCTCATTCTAATTTACATTATAAAAATGTAGACTTTCTTTACTATGTAAATCCTACTTCCTCATTACAAAAAAGAAAAATGAAAATTTTATTTACAATGCAAGTTCCTACTTGTTTACATATAAACATGTAAATTTTATTTACATCGTAAAATCTCATTCCTTATTACATACAAAGATGTAATAATTTTTTTATTTCATCACCAATTGCATCTCATAGTTTCAAATAAAAAAAAATGTAATTTTTATTTCATCATCAAATGCATCTCATAGTTTCAAATAAAAATGTAATTTTTATTTCATCGTCAAATGCATCTCATAGCTTCAAATAATAATGTAATTTTTATTTCATCGAAACGATGTTAAAAAACGATCCTTTATTTTGAGCAAAATGACTCTAAAAATCTAATCGTTCTATTATGAACAAATTTTTTTTCCAATGATACTACTAACCAAAGAGGGTGAATGTTGTTTGCCATTTCTAATTTACACAATTGTGAATTTTGAATGCAACAACTAAGGAACGAAACGTATGTATATGTATATATAAATCTCAAAAAAAGAGATTTTGTTTGCAATAACAAATCTACAATAATAGGGCTGAAACAAGAGAAAAATACCAACCCAACATCAGATCTAAATGATTGATCTGGAATCACACATGCATGTAAACCATCATTCATAATATTAGCATATTTCATATTTACTTCATTCTCTATAATGATTAATAATTTAATTTAACTAATTATTTAAAATAGAATCTCACATCTAACACTTAAAATTTCAGATCTATAACTCATAATAACATCCATCGCATATTCATTTATATTTGTCATTCAAACGTCACATAACGCAAGAGTAATAATTAAATTAATTAAATTTAATTAAAAATAAATTCTCACATTGCTTGGATCTGAAATGAAGGTTCAAACTCGATTAGATCTCGTGTTCAAAGTCACGGCGATTTCGGATCTGAAAGATTTCAATTTGAAGTTCATATGTATAAATTAGAAACCAACTTTTAACAACTGTCACCACGACATTAAAAAGCGTCGCAAATCTGAAATTGAAATTTACCTTGAATTTCAGAAAGTCCCAATCTTTAATTCGATTTATTTGAATCTGTAGTTGATTATTTGCAGATCCGAAAGCGTGACATTGTAGAGCTTGGAGAGGGAAAGGTTCGCCGGAAAAGGGGGAGGTGCGGCGACTCGTGGGTGGCGCGGTGGGCCCGCGTTCGGCCGGTCTTCGCGGAGGTGGTGGAGGCGGCTCGGGTAACGAGGAGTGGTTCGGATACCAAATCGAAGGGGGAAGGAATCTCTTCGGAAAAGTCTGAAGAAGTAAGGTGTAATTCTCAAAGAAGAAAGAGAGATTTGTGTTTGAAAATCTGACGAAAAGGGGAGCGGCGGCGGATGCTAAACGAAGGGGATGAATGAATAGTATCGTATAGCGTATTTATAAGGGTATTTTCCCCGTATTTTCTATTTTATTTAATTTCGGAAAATAGGGATTTTTTGTCCGAACTCCGAATCGCGCTCAACGATTGTCGAACAATAGGTTTTGACGCCTTCTGAACGCAATGGAGCTATTGCCGAAGTCCAATTCTGAAGTTAAAAGCATGTTTCTTTTATTTTTAAAATAAATCATTTAATATTAATTCGAACATATGTTTTAATTTACCGAGGCCACAAACTGACTCCGAAAAATCCCGAAAAATAAATTTAGCTATGTTTTGACAAAACGGTTCTAACAAAATTAATTTCATCGAATTCTGAGACCGTTCGAAAAATGGCTATTTTTCAGTCGATCGAAATTGACTGAAATTTACAAAACACATATCTAACTGTCATGGTCATAAATTAATTTCAAAAATTATGAAATTTGAAACCTAGCCATAATTTGACATCCCGGATCCAACAAAAGTGGTTTCATCGAATTCCAAGGTCGTATGCAAAATGTCTATTTTCAAGGGCGATATATTCTCTATAGCGACCTTTCTGAAAATTCATTTGGCCATAACTTTTGATTCCCACTATGAAACTTCGATTTTTCAGATTTGTTAGAAATATATTCATTAACAGATTTAAATATTTTTGGTCTCACCAAAATTTGATTTATCCTGCATCCTGTACAGTCAGTCAAAGTTCATCTTTGACCTTTCAAACTACCGTGCTATTTCTAATTCCTTTTATAATTAAATTAAATATATTCATACTAAATTCAATTAAATTAGGTTGCTAGTTGTTTTTATTTAAAATAATTTATTAATCAGCCTAAAAATCTCTAAAATGAAAATTTTAAATTGGCCCCAAATTCTGGGTTGTTACAGAGAGGATGTAGCAACCCCCTTCCGGATGTCGCACCACTTCAAACTCGGATCCCGCGCATATCTCCCCTCCTTGAATCTAATTCTGATCTCTACTCCTTTCATCGACGACAGTTTCTCACAAATTCCCGAACACTAGTTTCGTAGGGTCGAATTTTGTTGTCATCATTCACGTCGAGATTAATAGAGGAGGTAGATCTCCTCTCCATGATTCCAACAAGCCTAGAATCGCGATTTTTGATTGAGTAAATCACGAGAACGAATTTTTTAAATAAAATATTGGAAGAAAGCCAATACTGTTAATGTAACAGTAACTCGAAAATGAAGTATAACAAGGGTTTGGACTCTATCACTATACATGTAGATATTTAATATTATTTTATTCTCCAACGGGAACGAAAATTGCCGAACTCCAATCGACATATGCCACATGTCGTCTATGTGAAAACATCTTTTGAAAACCATGAGGCTAGTCTCAAGATCCAAATCGATCGTATGTGGAAATTAGCCTATAGAATTTGAATTATACAATGTTAGTTCCTTACAGAAATCGACACACATTTTATTTACATTCGATCGAACGGTACGTCCAATTGCTACAAAACTTGATGGCGTGCAACAACTCACTACTATGATTCCAGAGAAATAAATTTCATCACAAACCTACGTTGTTCTTCGTAAATGACTACTTACACGTATTTTGAGACTGATTTGACCACCAACTAGTCCGAACTCAAAATTTAACGATTTGTATGCTTAATCTTCACGTAACAAACAATCTGGATTCAACAGAACTAATCCCAAGTCTTGATTCGTTCATTTGTGAAAAAACTCATTTTGTAATCGTCAATATATTAATTAACGATCAATATTTAAATATCTAATTGTTAAAAATACGAGTTATTACAGATTGTGTTGGCGATAAACTAATGATGAGGTCTCGCAACCTTCGTCTAGAAACCTTAATGCAAGAAGGTAAAACCTAAGCATGGATCATCCAAAAGATCTTGAATAGAAATATTGTCAATATCACTGAAACTGACAAAGATTTCACAAAAATATTAGGAAAAAATCATTTTGTCTCTTGCAAACAACATAATTCGTTATCCATCCCTTTCAAATATTTTGGCAATGATATGTTTTAAAGAAGGTGACACCAGAAAAACACGGTTCTCATAGGGTGTCTGGTCGTAAGACTCACCATCTTCTACTCCTACATGATAATCAATATCCTTATCACTAATGTACTCTCTTCCTCCTCGTTAATTGGATCTCATCTCTCACTTTTTCCATATCTATCACTTTCTTCAAGAATTAGTTGTACTTCAGCTATTTTAACGGGCATCACCAATAACATGTACTTTGGATTCTCTATGAGTAGGCTCTTTGGAATATGTCATGCTTTATAGAACCAAAACTTCCCCTAGAATAATGTCATTGAAGATACAAGTGGGAATGGTAGATTGTATATGTACTCTGGAGCGGCCTAATAAGGATGAATCAATGATAGTAAATCTATCAAGCATAGCGAACTGCACTCCCGAAGATATTTCTTCTTCACATGATATGATGTGGCGTTGTGGTGCAATGTTGGAAGACAACTTCTTTTGGACCCATTAATTTATCGTCATGCTCATCACAAGACTTTCGAGCCAGAGTTCTTGTGAAGAAGCAAACGAAAAGTTAGGGATTAAAGGGATACAAGCACGGAAGGGGCGAAGGAAAGAAACTTACTTTTAGACAACCAGAATTTATCAAAGATAAACATGCATCACACGAAGAAGTACTCATCGTTGAAATACAAGCGCTTCTCCTAAATATTTTTAATGTCCTACACTGGCACTAAACTTGAATTATTATACAGGAAGGAGAATCACTCCTTTGCATGAAGTGTAGCATAGTAGTAGATAAGTGGATAAAGAGAACTCAACAGAGTGTATCCACTCGGGTGAACTTAGGATGGAGCCAGCCTGGGAACTTGCAGAACACTACGAAGAGATGGATTGAAAGGCACGAGGATGCCACCTTGCATGTTGTACATCCTCGTGAAGGATTGTGTACACGCTCAACTTTACACGGAAGAAGTAGATTGTCTATAGAAATTTCACGGTGATGACACATATTTTGAAGCATCCATGAAGTCGATATGGTATGCACTTGTTCTTGTGGATCGTCTAGAATTTTCAAAGCAATATACTCATACAAAGGAGGTGGCGCTTTCGTAGTTGATTCCACTGAAATTACCATGCCTTGTAATTCAGCTGCGATGAAACATTCATATCTTACACGAATAGTAAATGAAGCCTAAGTTGTACAAGATCCATCTTTAAAAGAAGTGCAAGTGCTTTCATTGGTCTTGAAATGCGATTATCGATGAATCATTCTATATAAGAAAATTTGACATTTAGCATGGTTAGTCATGTGTAACAACCCGAAAATCTGAGCCAGTTTAAAATTTTTATTTTGGCAATTTTAGCGAATTTTGAATATTTAAAATAGATTATTTTAAATAATATCGACGAGAAAATTTATTTAGAATAGAATTCGACGTACATATTATATACGTCGTCGTTAGATTATAAATATTTATTTTAATTATAAATAGAATTGAAAATGGTGCGGTAGTTCGATAATTCGATTTCAAACTTCAATTGAATATACCGGGTGCAAAACAATCCGGATTTTAGTGAAACCAAAAATAATAGGATCTAATTGATAATACCTTTCCAGCGAATCCGATAAATCAAAATTTCATAGCGGAAATCAAAAGATATGCCCAGTTGAAAATTCTGAATAGTCGCTATGGAATTCAGGCCCTTAAAAATGGGAATTTTGCAAACGACCTCGGATTTCGACGAAACCACTTTTGTTGGGTCCGTGATGTCAAGTTATTTCTAGATTCCAAATTTCATAATTTTTCGAATCAATATGTGAGCGTGGCAAAGGAAAACGCGTTTGACCAGTTTCAGTTGATTTTAATCGACTGGAAAATGGCCATTTTTCCAACAGTCTCAGAATTCGACGAAACTAGTTTTGTTAGGACCGTATCGTCAATACGAAGCTAGAAACTATTTTTCTGCAATTTTTCGAGTTAGTATGTGACCCCAGTAAATTGAAATGCGCGTTCAAATTCAATATATAGAGTTATATGTTGATTTTAACGGAAACTGATCGAAACGATCGAATCAGCTTATGAAACATATCCCATTGTGTTCGGAATGGGGGTAATTAGCTATAGACGACAGGTGGTGGGCCTCGTTTAGAGGTCGTATATAAAAGTCAACTTTTTGAAATTTAAAATAATAAAAATAAAAAAATATAAACCCTCTCCTCTCCTTTATCTCTCTGCCCCCCCCCCCCCCTTCATTCTCAGATCGAAAAAAAAAATCGCGCCCTAACTCGACTGGCGCCCTCCACCGTCGCCCCACCGCCTCCGTCCACCATCGCCAGCCTCCACCTTCGCCCCTCTCGCCTCCGATGCCCCACCTCTCCCTCCTTCTTCCTTCTGCAACACACAAAACCCCCCATCGCGAGAAGCCACCGCGGACCCCTCCACGCCTCAGCCTCTCCACCGACCACCCAGCGCCCCCCTGATTAACTCCGACGCCCAAGCCCTCCCTCCTTCGTGAACACAGTAAGTTTTTTTCTATTTTTTTTTATTTAATTCATCCATTTGGTTTCTATATAATTAGTGTTAAACAAAATCAGTTTTCTTTTACATGACATAGAAAGGTAAAGATTCAATTTTTGTTTTTTTATTCGATTTTTATATGAAATACTTTTGAATAAGAATATGATTTATATTCATATGAAAAATTAAAAAGATTCGATTTTTACATTATAGAAATGTTAAAGATATAATTTTTATATAGTAGCGAATATAAAGATTTGATTTTTATATTAGTAGAAAGTTAAAAATATGATTTTTATAAAGTATAAGTATTAGAAATAGAATTTTTATATAATAGAGAATATAAAAATATTATCCTTATATAAGTACCGAAATAAAACTCTGATTTTTATAATATTTATTTATTTTTGAAAAGGCGAAATATTTATTTTTGAAAAGGCGAAATCTTTATATGAAGAATAGCGTGATAAAAATATAATCTTTACTATATGAACATCGATGTGAAAATATAATTTTTATCTATATAGTAGCGAAGAAAAAATTCGATTTTTATATATTGAATAGGAAAGTAAAAATTCGATTTTTATATATTGAATAGCGAAGTAAAATTCGATTTTTATATATTGAATAGCGAAGTAAAAATTCGATTTTTACATATGTAGAGAATACGGGCAGTGAAGGAGACAAAAAGGCGAGAACGATGAATATTTCTATAAATGAAGTGTCGTGAAGTTGGGATAGCTTTCGGTGAGAATTTCTCACTCTTCAATTTCTTTTTCTAGTTATATATATACACTAGGATGCAGACAGTGTTTAGTAGCACCCGACACCCGTCATCCACAGACCATGGATGGCTTGTTTGTTATATTGTTTGGTTGTGTAGTTGTTTAGTTTATTTGGTTTGAATTGAGTTGTTTGGTGAAATGGAATGGATTTGATTGTTGTGTGAATGGCGTGGGCCTTCACTAGACCGGGGATAAGGCTAGGCCTTGTCCCGTTTCTAGTATCGTGCTGTTATGCCGCCGAAATTTCCTAAAATATGTTAGAAAAATAAAAATATCATTTTTATTGTGTAAATGAATTGAATAGAAATTCATGAGTTGAAATAAAATATTTTATCGTTAAAAATATAATTTTTAACGTGAAAGTGAATAAATAAATATTTATAAATAAATTGGCCGATTTGTTTATATACACTGATTTGACTGATATTGATTGGGTCGATAAATTTTACACATCGCCCAACTGCACAACTAAAATTTGTGTTTGATTGTTTGAAACCCCACACGGGTGTTGGGATGAAATTTGAAGTTCACTCATCCTGATTGATTAAATATGTCGATGGATTGATTGACAGGCTGTTATAAGCGTTAGATATCTATATTTGATGCTTATACAGTGGAGTGCACTTTGGTTGATGGTTGATTATTTTTCAATGCTATTATATACGTGTGATGTATGAAAATCCATATAATTAACATTATATGGTGATTGATTGGGCCTCATTCCAATTTAGAAAATAAAGAATAATATAAAATAAAGGTCCACGTGTTGACCATACTCATCCGTTGATATTAGTCATGTGTTGAACAAAATATTTTAATAATAAAATTTACATCTTTATCAATATAAAATAAAGGTTCATGTGTTGACCGTACTCATCCGTTGAGATTAGTCACGTGTTGAACAAAATATTTTAATAATAAAATTTACATCTTTATCAATATAAAATAAAGGTTCATGTGTCGACAGTACTCATTCGTTGAGATTAGTCATGTGTTGAACGAAATATTTTAATAATAGAAATATTTGAAATAGAAATATTTGAAAAGGAAATATTTGAAAAAGAAATATTTGAAATAGAATATTTGAAAATAGAAATATTTGAAAAGGAAATATTTGAAAAAGAAATATTTGAAATAGAATATTTGAAAATAGAAATATATGAAGCCGTATTGATTAGATTGACGCCATTTTGACGTGAACGATAATTATATTGATTTTATTCATTTTAAAATGAATACTGAAAAGTGATTTCGAAATCGAATATTTTGAAATGAAATTTGAATTTGATTTGAATAGAAAACGAATTTGATTTCAATTGAATATATAACGAATTTGATTTGAATAGAAAACCAATTTGAATTGAATCGAATAGAAAACCAATTTGAATTGAATTGAAAAGAAATCGAATTTGAATTGAATTGAATAGAAAATGAATTCGAATTGGATTGAATAGAAAATGAATTCGAATTGGATTGAATAGAAAATGAACTCGAATTGAAATGAAAAGAAAACAATTTCAAATTGAATTGAAAAGAAATCGAATTCGAATTGAATTGAATAGAAAATGAATTCGAATTGGATTGAATAGAAAATGAATTCGAATTGGATTGAATAGAAAATGAATTCAAATTGAATTGAATGGAAAATGAATTCGAATTGAATAGAAAATGAATTTGAATTGAATTGAATAGAAAACCAATTTGAATTGAATTGAATAGAAAACGAATTCGATTTGAATTGAATAGATAACGAATTTAATTTGAATTGAAAACAATTTTGAATTGAATTGAATATAAACCAAAGTCGAATTGAATTGAATATAGAATGAATCGAGATTTAAATTTGAATTGAATAGAAATGAATTCGAATTGAAATCAATTTGAAGTGAATTTAAAGCGAATTATATGGAATATTCAATTTTGATTCGAAATTGAATAGGAAGTTGAATTTGTTTTGAAAACGAAATTAAAACGATTTATAAAATTTGTTTTAAATAGAAATCGACGAAGTATATATTATATATATATATATATATTATATATATATATAATATAATGGCCTGAATAGAACGCGTCGCGCTGCGGCAGTTCGTGAATTTCGACCATTTATTTCAAACGGACATTACGGGAGATCCGACCGTCGGATTCTCCTAAAACCGGAACCGTTGGGTTCGTATCGAAAAGAGCTTCCTAATGAATATTATAAATTTAAAATCTAACGGTTAGATTTGGAGATACGTCCAAATAAAATTTGGAAAAGGTCGTTGTAAGTGCAGTTCGATGGCCGTTGATGGAAATCGACTATACAGGCCTTGATAAAATTATAAAAAATAGTAATAATTTGTGTAAAATCATAAGAAATGATTTGGGAAAAATTGGGATGAAATACTCCACATTTGAAAAGATAAAAATAGATTTTTATCAAAATGAACTAGTTTTGAACTAAAATTAAAACCCAACTATTTTTAAATAAATAAATTGGATTTAAAAAGGGGTTTTAAATAATCAGAATTTCTAATATATTTGATTGAAATTAAATTAGAAGTGATCTGTGGGTTTATCGTGAATAGTGTTTTAAATAACACTTGTTCTTTAACCCGATAATAAATAGAATGTAATTTGGGTTTGTCGTGAACTGTGTTTTAAATGACACTAGTTCTTTAACCCAGTAAAAGGAGTTTTAAATGAATCTGCAATTAAATTGAAATGTGAATTGATAATCTAAATTATCAAATTTAGAAATTGAGCGAGAATGGAGTATTACCAGTTTTGCTCCATAGCGATAGTTAAATCTTTAATTAGATTTGAACGTGAAATGGTAATTAATTTTACCGATAACACCGTGGTGTTAGCTATGGAGTATTACCACTTTTGCTTCATGGGATGAATAGGTTGGGATTGGGAAATAAAATAAATAATTACTTCGGTGTGGTTTGCTAATCTCGACTAGTTTGGAAAACCATAACTTGGTTTGAAATGACATCCAAAGGAAGATTAAAGGATAAATTTTAAAGAATTTATCTTGGATAAAATTAATGGGAACCTTTCCCTAAGAATATGAAATTTAGAAACTAGCTGTAGGTTAGTTAAGAAGAAGGGTTTCCTGGATATTGATCTGATGTTGGTTTCGGCCTTCGGGGTTAATATTTGGGAAATTGTTCTCTTGCTAATTTGCGGTTAGTGGCTGCTGAATTGGAATGAGGCGTATGTTGTGTTTGTGTAACATTTGTTTTTAATATACGCGGGTTGTTCGGAAAGTTCGGGTTTACACCCATTCTGAATAACCGATTCGACGATAAGTCGAAGATGAAGACGGTGGTTGAAGACCGAAAGTCTTCACATCGTTTGGGTGATTACTGATGATCTTGATTGGGCTGTACACCCAAGATGAGGGAATCAGTTAGTGGTCGTCCAGACGTACTTGGAGATCAATGGATATGCAAGGAAAGTGCCTCCGGTTTCGTTCAGACCCAGAATGAACTTGTAAATGGATTGTGTGTCTGACATTGGATTTTATTCTGTGTTGATTGATTTCTGTTAAATATATATCTGTTTGGCGGCGGAGAATTTATTCTCTTGCTTAACGCCCTTCTTTGAGACGTACGAGCTTAGAGGTTATATATCGATAGATATCAATCGCATGGCATGAATTGCCTGTGTGGCACGCTGAGTTGCATGGATCAAGGCTTCTGTTGAAAAGCAAAGTCTTGTGGTTGATGATCAAACCTTTGTGGCGTAGCTTTGTGTATAACGTGAATTCGCGAGCCTCACACCTCGGTATGAGTCAAAAACGGGATACGGACTGCAGGGAGAGCACGACGTTTCTTTCTAGCTTTGGTGGTGTCAGTGACTTACCAGCCCTGGCAGTTATATACTTTTCACCTATGTGGTTGTTGGATGAGGCGCCTCCATTTTAGGTCTGTAAGGACCGGGAAACGTGTGTTCAGGAATTGCCAATCCTCTAACGTAAGTGAGGACCGGCCCTGAAGATCCAGGGTTGCCCAGAGTGCGTAGCCCTGAGACATTTGCTAGAGTGTCTCGAAAGCGGAGAGGAGCTTGCCCCTTGCCTCGACTCATGACGGAAATCCAATTTCCAATACGTGATATTGCGGTTTTAATTGTAGAACTAGTATGGCGACATGATATATGGTACCCATGCCGTCTATGATTTATATTTATGATTGAAATTGTTTTGACACTATACACTTATTATAGTATCAAATGATTTGTTTTAAACGTACCAAGCATGTTTGGCTATTATAAGGGAAAACCCTATCCTCCGGCTTGCGTTGCATTGTGTGATGGGACCTGGGTCTTATACTAGCTTCATTTTTCAAAAAAGCATTGCGTTGTTTATCCTATGCACTGGTATTCTTGGGAGGAAACCCGTTCCATGTTATACGGCGTGGTCCCTTGAATTACTCTCTTTTAAAGTAAAGCTTTAAATAACTATTTTAGTTCTCACACCAGTCACATGACTGACCTGGAGTTTATTGTTTTAACCTAAACTCTGGGTGCCCCTATTTTCCGCACGGGCAGCTAGTAGTTTTGGTTTTGCAGATTTATATTCACAGGATCCTGGTTTACAGCTGGAATGATATCCGGAAAGCTCTGTATCCGTATATCTCCTTTAGTTGTGCTTTGTATTATTTTCCGCTGCTATGTAATTTATTGTAATCTCTGATATTTATCGAATGTAATTTATTCAATTATACTCTGTATATTCTTTTATCTGATGGAATTGTTGTAATAGCAATGAAATGTTCTTCCGTCTGCGTTCTGATTTGTCTTGTCCTCACAGTAATTCGTTCTTTCTCATCTCTTCGGAGATCGGGGAAGTTTGGGTCGCTACATTTGGTATCAGAGCTTTGGTTTACAGAGCTCGAGAACAAGACACATTAGAACCATACGAAAGAATTCATCAGATATTGGATTAGTAATCTCCAATTAGAATGACTCGTTAGAGATAGGATCTGTAGTATCCTAGAGCGAGTGTGAAGAGTATATTTTCCAAATGAAAACAATTTTGTTTTGAAAATTTAAACCATCTTGTACGTATTTGAAAAATTTATTTATGTTGATTTGGACAATCTAGTATATAAAGGTTTTGCATATACACGTCATGAATGTATATTCGAAGTTTTAATATATTAGATAGATATAGAGTCACACTCTAGTCGCCCGGACATGGTCCTGATGATGAAGTATACCATCACCAGTATTTATCTTCGAGTGACGAAGGTGTGATATCTATATATTTCCATTAGACTGGCATGAGAACCAAAACTAGATAGGTTTAGTGTTGTGATTTGGCATCAAAAACATGTTTTTCTGTATAAGTATCAAATTATGGATTTGAAACTCTAATTCACTAATTGATTGATGTTTGTGTTGCTTGTTTAGTTGTTTGATAAATTTTGAACCATTTAGCCTAATTGAATCAAATATTGAATTGTTTTGATAATTGGTCGCATTTGCTTGCATATACATATACTTACAATGAACAGGTCATAGCAAGGAGGCTAGAGCAGAGAATAAAATTTGTTTGCCCGACAAATAGGTACATGTTTACTATAATTTACTGTTTTGTTTAGGTGATGATGATTTTATGAGCCGATTGGCTAGCCGCTTGGCTTTTTCTTTTTCTTTTTGAGATCAGAAGGTCTATACGGCAATTTCGGGACTTTCCCGTGGCTCCCGGTGCAGGGGAGGTTATGGCGAAATTTTTCGAAAATTTAGGGTGTTAGCCAAATTTTTGAAAATTTGAAAATTCTCAGAAACTGAAAAGTTGGAGAATAGAAGCCAGATCGAACGTAGAGTTAATTGATCAAACCATTTTCGACTTTGTTCCTTTTCGGGGATGAAAAGTTTTAAGTGGGGGAGATTGTAACAACCCGAAAATCTGAGCCAGTTTAAAATTTTTATTTTGGCAATTTTAGCGAATTTTGAATATTTAAAATAGATTATTTTAAATAATATCGACGGGAAAATTTATTTTGAATAGAATTCGACGTACATATTATATACGTCGTCGTTAGAATATAAATATTTATTTTAATTATAAATAGAATTGAAAATGGCGCGGTAGTTCGATAATTCGATTTCAAACTTCAATTGAATATACCGGGTGTAAAACAATCCGGATTTTAGTGAAACCAAAAATAATAGGATCTAATTGATAATACCTTTCCAGCGAATCCGATAAATCAAAATTTCATAGCGGGAATCAAAAGATATGCCCAGTTGAAAATTCTGAATAGTCGCTATGGAATTCAGGCCCTTAAAAATGGGAATTTTGCAAACGACCTCGGATTTCGGCGAAACCACTTTTGTTGGGTCCGTGATGTCAAGTTATTGCTAGATTCCAAATTTCATAATTTTTCAAATCAATATGTGAGCGTGGCAAAGGAAAACGCGTTTGACCAGTTTCAGTTGATTTTAATCGACTGGAAAATGGCCATTTTTCCAACAGTCTCAGAATTTGACGAAACTAGTTTTGTTAGGACCGTATCGTCAATACGAAGCTAGAAAATATTTTTCTGTAATTTTTCGAGTTAGTATGTGACCCCAGTAAATTGAAATGCGCATTCAAATTCAATATATAGAGTTATATGTTGATTTTAACAGAAACTGATCGAAACGATCGAATCAGCTTACGAAACATATCCCATTATGTTCGAAATGGGGGTAATTAGCTATAGATGACAGGCGGTGGGCCTCATTTAGAGGTCGTATATAAAAGTCAACTTTTTGAAATTTAAAATAATAAAAATAAAAAATATAAACCCTCTCCTCTCCTTTATCTCTCTGCCCCCCCCCCCCCCTTCATTCTCAGATCGAAAAAAAAATCGCGCCCTAGCTCGACTGGCGCCCTCCACCGTCGCCCCACCGCCTCCGTCCACCATCGCCAGCCTCCACCTTCGCCCCTCTCGCCTCCGACGCCCCACCTCTCCCTCCTTCTTCCTTCTGCGACGCACAAAACCGCCCATCGCGAGAAGCCACCGCGGACCCCTCCACGCCTCAGCCTCTCCACGGACCACCCAGCGCCCCCTGATTAACTCCGACGCCCAAGCCCTCCCTCCTTTGTGAACACAGTAAGTTTTTTTATATTTTGTTTTTATTTAATTCATCCATTTAGTTTCTATATAATTAGTGTTAAACAAAATCAGTTTTCTTTTACATGAAATAGAAAGGTAAAGATTCGATTTTTGTTTTTTTATTCGATTTTTATATGAAATACTTTTGAATAAGAATATGATTTATATTCATATGAAAAAATAAAAAGATACAATTTTTACATTATAGAAATGTTAATGATATAATTTTTATATAGTAGCGAATATAAAGATTTGATTTTCATATTAGTAGAAGGTTAAAAATATGATTTTTATAAAGTATAAGTATTAAAAATAGAATTTTTATATAATAGAGAATATAAAAATATTATCCTTATATAAGTAGCGAAATAAAAATCTGATTTTTATAATATTTATTTATTTTTGAAAAGGCGAAATATTTATTTTTGAAAAGGCGAAATCTTTATATGAAGAATAGCGTGATAAAAATATAATCTTTACTATATGAACATCGATGTGAAAATATAATTTTTATCTATATAGTAGCGAAGAAAAAATTCGATTTTTATATATTGAATAGGAAAGTAAAAATTCGATTTTTATATATTGAATAGCGAAGTAAAATTCGATTTTTATATATTGAATAGCGAAGTAAAAATTCGATTTTTACATATGTAGAGAATACGGGCAGTGAAGGTGACAAAAAGGCGAGAACGATGAAGATTTCTATAAATGAAGTGTCGTGAAGTTGGGATAGCTTTCGGTGAGAACTTCTCACTCTTCAATTTCTTTTTCTAGTTATATATATACTAGGATGCAGACGGTGTTTAGTAGCACCCGACACCTGTAATGACCCGCATTGTCAGGGGTATTATAATTAATTTATTTAATTATATATATCATGATGTAGTGAATTTAATAGAGGTTTTAATTAATTAATATGGAATAATTAATTTAATTAAATAATATATTTAATTCATAAATAATCAAAAATATTGGAAATCACAATATTCTGTGAACTGGGCCATCCCTAAGATTTTATTCAGCTTAGAGTTGAATTATATTGACGAATATATTCAATCAACGTCAGTTTGAACGTAGAATTATAATATAATTAAAACAGAGCTTGAAATGGTGCGGCAGTTCGCTATTTGGCGATTCGAACTTCAACAGAATATACAGGATTCGTTTTAAGCCGGATTTCTGTGAAACAAGAAATGTGTGGAGCTGGTGGAGTATATCTTTCTAGTGGAAGAGAAAAATCGGGATTTCGTCGTGTAGATTTTGAGATATGTCCAAATCAAATTTTAAAATAGTCGCTATAGAATCGTTTATCGACCGTAACGGATTATTCGAAATAACTAGAGATCGGGTTTGAATTTAGACAAGGTTCTTTTGGTAAATAGTGTAAATTTTAATTTTTATAATTTTATGGTAATTTTTAATTAATTAAATAAGCAACTTTTTATTTGGAGTATTTGGCACCCTGTATTGACATTTCGGGGTTTCACAATATGAGTTCATCTACCGGTATTATTACATTTTTGGGACCACAGCACATCACTCATTTCAATGGTATTTTTATTTCATATAGTAGTGAGATATACATGTATGAATGATCATACATATGTTATACAAAACTCAGAAGTATACAAAGCACTTTTGTGGACTAATGAAGGGCCACGCACCAATCTTCTTAACCACACACTACATCTCCATCTAAACACAAAAATATCTAGGCTATAAATACCCCCTCTAATTTTCCTAAACCTAAATTCTCATTTGCCTTGGTCAATTTCTTTCTGCCGACCTTTGTATGCTTACAGCAAAAATGTCGAGCAAATAAAATCAAAAAGAAATGAAGTAAAAATCTAAAAATTCGAATATATCTATTTATGAGATCTCCTGGAGAATCTCTTCACGGTAGTACCTCTTTGTTGTAGCTCGACGCTGTTTAGCGGAGCTCGAAAATACCATCAGCGAGTTAGGGTTTAGATTTACTCGAAATGATGGAGTTTTGATTCAAATCCGAGGTTGATTTCGGGTTTATGGCACCAAGTTGTGGGATGTGTGAAATTTTGGGGTGGTTTCCTGAACATGGTCGTCGCAACCTGTACTGTGTGGCACGGTGGAAGCGGGTAAAGGGCGACGAGCAGGGTAGGCTCGAGTTCCCTGTAGCGGGTACGATGTGATGGAGATCGGAGAGGAGATCGAAGTGGTAGTGGTTGTTTTTAGATTCATGGATTGTGGGATGAACGGTGGGGGTTTGAAAATTTGGTAATGGCAAATGAGTACGGGTTCGAACGGGAGTAAGGATGAACGAAGGAGATAACAAATTCGGGTCTGGTCTTTGAAGGTGTAAGTGGGCCAAAGGAGATGGTGAAGCCCAATGATTTTTATTCTAAGTTTTTATTTCAATTAAAGTGTATTAAATTATATAAGCAATAACTTTATCATACGTGGTCGAAATTCAGCGAAACAAGATCCGATAGGATTGTATGGACGAGAGCTACCCAATGGAACTAACTGAGAGTGGATTGGAGCTAGTTTGAAATTACGGCAAATTAAACTGTTTGATTCAAATCAAACAACAGATTATCGTTCTTTAACGATGAACTGCCAAAGTGAGTAAAACTCACCAACTCTGAACAGTTATATTTTTATAATGTATTTTTAGAACTGTTAATCATTTGTTGATTGTTGTGTGTTGGTTGATTGATTGAACTGCTAGTCAGTTAGTGGAAATTATATGTGTATATAAATATATATATATATATATTTATATAAACCGTTAAATATTTATATATTGATTCTGCTATCAGAATAATTTATATTGAACTGAAAGTGATGATAATTATATTGTCTAACATCTGTGATGCAGGGAAACAGGTTGGAGGAATCCGACTGGATTCCTCAATAGTTATTTTATTGTTTTTCATATATTGTTATATGATGAGATATAAAATCTGTGGGCGATTATATGTGCTTGGACGATATTGAACATCGTGATTTGATATGATTGAATACCATAACATACGGAATGTTGATAAGGGGATTTTCAAAGTGATATTGAAATAAAAATATTTATAAATGGAATATTTATAAATAAGGAATATTTATAAATTTGGAATATTTATAAATAGGAGATATTCAAAAAGGAAATATTTTCAAACCATTTTCTTTTTGAATGGAAAGGCCTGTGTGGCGGGTTTGGTGATTTTCCCGATGCTCCCGTTACAAAGGAGGTTATGGCGAATTTTTCAGAGAATTTAAGAAGTTAGAATATTTCAAAAATAAATTTGAAAAGGAAATATTTGTAAACCATTTACAAATAGAATTGAAAAGGAAACATTATAAAAAGGAAATCATTTTTAAAGTGTAGAACCGTTATTTAAAAGTAAATCTTTTCAAATGGATAAAACGTTGTTAAAAAAGGAAATCTTTATAAAGTGAATAAAGTAAATCGAATATGGTATTCGAAAGGAGTTAAATCGAATATGGTATTCTAAGGGAGTAAATCGAATATGGTATTCGAAAGTTAGTAAAACGAATATGCCATTCGAAAGGGGTTAGTCGAGTCGAGTTAGTTGAATTGAGTTAACTAGTTCAGTAGAGTTAACCAGTTCAGTAGAGTTAACCAGTTCAGTAGAGTTAACCAGTTCAATAGAGTTAACCAGTGAGTTAAGTAAATCAAGTTAACCAGTGAGTTAAGTAAGTCAAGTAAATCAGTTGGAGTCAATCGATTCGAGTTAAGATTATCGAGTTGATAATCGAGTTAAGTCATCGAATACCAGTATTCGAAGTAGAAGTTATTAAATCTAGTTATTTGAGATAGAGTTAGTCAAACAGAATTATTCAGGATAAGTTGCCATCTCGTACGACTGCTAGCGTAATTCGCAGGGCTGTAAATAGCCTACGGCGGTCGGATGTTTCCTGAGGGAATCAGGCGTAACCATTGTGATCGCCGCGATCTAGAGTCAAGCGAATGGAGTAAATAGAGTTATCGAATATTAGTTATTCGAATGGAGTTGAATAGAGTTAAATAGAGTTAAATGGAGTTAAATAGAGTTATCAAATATTAGTTATTCGAATGGAGTAGAATAGAGTTAAATTGAGTTGAATAGAGTTAAATGGAGTTAAATAGAGTTATCAAATATTAGTTATTCGAATGGAGTAGAATAGAGTTAAATGGAGTTGAATAGAGTTAAATGGAGTTAAATAGAGTTATCAAATATTAGTTATTCGAATGGAGTTAAATAGAGTTATCAAATATTAGTTATTCGAATGGAGTAGAATAGAGTTAAATGGAGTTGAATAGAGTTAAATGGACTTAAATAGAGTTATCAAATATTAGTTATTCGAATGGAGTTGAATAGAGTTAAATGGAGTTAAATCGAATATTAGTTATTCGATAGGAGTTAATCAAGTTGAGTTAAATAAACCAAGTTAGTCGAGCCTAGTTAATCGAATCGAATTGGTCGAACCAAGTAAGTTAAGTTAGTCGAGTTAGTCGAGTTAAGTTCGTCGAGTTAAATTAATCGATGTTAGTTTCATCGAAAGGAGTTATCGATGTTAGTTTCATCGAAAGGAGTTATCGATTATAGTTTGATCGAAGTGAGATTTATCGAATAAGAGTCATTCGAAAAGAGATTATCGAATATAGTTTATTCGAAAGTGAGATTTTCAAATATGAGATATTTGAAAAGAAAGAGTTATCGAATATTAGTTTTTCGAAGAGAGATTATCGAATATCGTTTATTCGAGAAGGAGTAATCAAATATAGTATATTCGAAAGGAAGGAGTTAATCAAATATAGGTTATTCGAAGAAGAGTTAATCAAATAGAGATTTCTCGAAGAGAGCTAATCGGCGAATTCGATTATATCGAATTCGGGAAAGTACTTATACTTTCCAGTGTTTAAATAGAGATTTATTTATTTATAAATAAATAAGTGTTATGTTAATTATTCACTAATAAGAATAGAAGTTATAATTAAAGTTAGATAATTCGAAAGGAGGGATTATAACGTTATCGTTATAACCAATGTTTTAAATATAGAAGTGGATTAGTAAAATTGGATCCGAGAAAGGCGTAAAGAAATTGTTAAAGATTAAAAGATAAACTTTGACCAGTTCGAAGTTATAACGTTGTTCAGTTAAGGTCTGAGAGGTAATTATACCCCAACTTTAGTGACTTCCTTCTTAACTAAGAAATGGTAAGGTTTGATCGTAAAGGAGTTTTGGAAATGTTTTCCAAACGAGAATCAGAAATGTTTTCTGATAAAAGAAAATAAGAATTTAGAATATAGGGAAACAGGAGATAAGTAAATAAATGAACTAAAGAGGTTAATGTTAAATGATGTTTGTTCGATATAATTTCCATCTGGAAATAATGTCGTTGTTTGCACACTTGTTTTTCTTTGATAGTTAAATCACAGACTATCGGAGTTTCGACAATTTTAACGTTGTTACTATGGAGAGACCGGTTGGATTATTATCCAAAGAACCACTCTGTATTGGCATAAGCGTCGCGAATCATATATGCCAAAGATAATTGAAGACAGAGTAAAATGCAAGGACTATCCTGTCTACAGAATAGTGCCTTCGGTTTGTCTAGTCCCAGGACAACTTGTATGGACGAAGGTCTGATAGAGTATATCCAATGGATCGCGTAAGTTGATCTGTTCAAACGTATTCACGTTTGGTGGCTGAGGAATTCGTTTCTCTTAGCTGTATACCCGTGTTATTTTTGGATTAGTCAATTTGTGATTTGGCGGGTATGACGATGTAACATTCTAAGTGAATGAGGATGACTTATGTTGATGAATGTCTGACAGAGTATTTCCAGAAAGGTCACATACGTTGATTTCTTCAACTTTACCAAGAGTGAAAGCGGAGAAGGAAACTTCTTTAGCTAACACGTAACGCACTGTTGTAGACGCCAATTAGTGATTTTCGATGGATCTAACAATGTGGCATTCAAAGTGAATCTGATGTAATGATAAAGCGTAGCTTCTAGCCTCATCAACCGGTAAATGACAGAAATCGGGCAGGCAGCATGGCTAAGTCGGTCGCACCGAAGTAGGGTGTATAATCACCTATCTAGAGAATATTCATTTGTTTCTTAAATCTATCAATGTTATCCCATATATACGGGAACGGTTGTTGATCCCAACCGTTGGTGATGTACATTCGATACACTCAAGTGAAATGAGTGGTCGGTCATGTGTGGCTGAGTTGCAAGATGTTCTTGTTGAACTCCAGTGTATCGTTCCTAGAGTACACTGATCGGAAGGTGGTTCCATACCTTGTCATAGTTGGAAATCCATTATCCAATACGTGCTTGTGATTTTGATTGTATACTATATATGTAGAACGTGAGATGAAAGCGTTTCTGCTAGTTGATATCTATTTGTACATAGACATTATTATAATATCAAAAGGTTTTTAATATAAAGATATTTTGGATTCTCATAAGGGAAAAACCCGTTCCGTTATATGGCGTGGTCTTATGAGATATCGTTTACTTGTTCAACTGTTTTTAAACTGTTTTACTCATATCAGTCCCATGACTGACCCGGAGTTTACTTTGTTGTTTTCCCTAAACTCTTGGGTGCCTAAATTTGTACGGGCAGTCAAGTAGTCAGGAATTTGCAGATATACTTGGAGAGCTTGGAGCAGGAGGCTTCAAGATCATATAGCTATAGTTATTTCCGTTGTGTTGTAAGTGCTATACTCTGATAAGTGCTACTGTATACATAGCTATTATATTTCAAAGTTATGTTATCTATTATATGTTATTCGTTCCGCCGTGAGGTTCGTGTTACTCTGATGTTGTGTTCTTCTTCTTCTTCTATTCTAAGTTTCTATCTTATCTATTCTCACCTTCTAATTTCTTTCATTAATTACCGGGATTTTTCGATGTTTTGGTTATCGACATCTTGCTTATGTCGATAACCAAAGTCGCTAAAAATCCGGGTCGTTACAGTTGGTATCAGAGCTTAAGTTAAGAATTACTTGGCTCTGTGGCGTGACTCGGTAGAGATAGGGTTAGTAATACCCTAGATTGAGTTAAGTGTATATATACGAGTGCGTATTTGTATTTGATATAAAAATGGTTTTATATTGTGGAGATTCATTGGCTGAGTTGTTTATGAGTTCTGGTCGATCAGTTTGATCCACTGTATCGGTAGGAGTAAATAAACACTTGAATACGATGGGTTGTCACGATATGTTTTGAAAAGAGGGTAAAATAAAATAAGTTTACCCAAGGTATATCTTGATATAAAGAAGATATATGTATCAAAATTATAATATAGTGGATATATTGGTTGTTATTATAATCGAGTAAGATTATAAAATAAATGGTTATGTAAATAACCAATCAGAATGTATATAAGTGAAATACGTGAAATCAGATGAATTAAATCTGAATTTAAAATCAGAATTTGAATTAAAATCCTGGAAACATGTAAGTGTTTGTAAATGGATTGAAATTATATATAAGGAAATTTTAAGATCCTGGGAGATTTTAAAATGGTTTCAGGTATAGTGAAAATTATTTTGAATTGATTTCAAAATGATGTGTTTAAGATTGAGTTTAAAAATGTTATAGTATTGAACTCACTTCGATAGCTGGAAATAGATTCCGATGATGATCCGGACATCATCGGTGTTCATTTTCAAGTTCGTAAGTGACGGATTACTACCAAAGATTTTGTTTTTGAATTGTGTTGAGGAACAAGTTGTTCGGGAATTCAAATGATTTGAATTGTTATTATTGTTTCCAATTTGATTTGAAATAAAGCCCAAGGATTTAAATTTCAAAATTTAAATTTAACTTATGAAATTAAATAGTTGAAATGGTAAAAGTGAATAAATTGGAATTTAACTTAAACTAAGTTAAATAAAGATGGATTGGATATGGTTAGAGATAATCTGGTAATGGGATTTGGCTCGGATAGAACCAAATGTCGAGTTTAGGGATAAGTTGATTGGAATGACATTGGTATATGTTGAGTTGATAACCAACGGAAATGGTATAATGATATGGCCGGCAAAAAGGTACAAGTTTATTTTATATATGATTTTGGATTTTGTGAGCCGAATTGGCAAGCCGCTTGGTTGTTTGATTTTCTTTTTGGTTGGAGATGGCCCAGAGAGGCGAGTTGGAGTTTGACCTATTGACCAGTACAAAGGAGGCGCTGGCGAAATTTTTCGAAAATTGAAATTGTTAGAAAAAATTTCAGAATTTTTGAAAATTTTAGTTAGTCGGAATGAATAAATATTTTAGTCGATATAAATTGGCTCAGTTGAAATCAGAAATAAGGGGTAAACAAATCTTAGGAATTCCAATAGATAGGGTCGTCCTCTAACTTAGCAATTTTGAGGACGAAATTATTTTAAGTGGGGAAGAATGTAATGACCCGCATTGTCAGGGGTATTATAATTAATTTATTTAATTATATATATCGTGATGTAGTGAATTTAATAGAGGTTTAAATTAATTAATATGGAATAATTAATTTAATTAAATAATTAAATAATATATTTAATTCAGAAATAATCAAAAATATTGGAAATCACAATATTCTGTGAACTGGGCCATCCCTAAGATTTTATTCAGCTTAGAGTTGAATTATATTGACGAATATATTCAATCAACGTCAGTTTGAATGTAGAATTATAATATAATTAAAACAGAGCTTGAAATGGCGCGGCAGTTCGCTATTTGGCGATTCGAACTTCAACTGAATGTACAGGATTTGTTTTAAGCCGGATTTCTGTGAAACAAGAAACGTGTGGAGCTGGTGGAGTATATCTTTCTAGTGGAAGAGAAAAATCGGGATTTCGTCGTGTAGATTTTGAGATATGTCCAAATCAAATTTTAAAATAGTCGCTATAGAATCGTTTATCGACCGTAATGGATTATTCGAAATAACTAGAGATCGGGTTTGAATTTAGACAATGTTCTTTTATGAAATAGTGATAATTTAATTTTTAGAATTTTATGGTAATTTTTAATTAATTAAATAAGCAACTTTTTATTTGGAGTATTTGGCACCCTGTATCGACATTTCGGGGTTTCACAATATGAGTTCATCTACCGGTATTATTACATTTTTGGGACCAGAGCACATCACTCATTTCAATGGTATTTTTATTTCAGACAGTAGCGAGATATACATGTATGTATGATCATACATATGTTATACAAAACTCAGAAGTATACAAAGCACTTTTATGGACTAATAAAGGGCCACGCACCAATCTTCTTAACCACACACTACATCTCCATCTAAACACAAAAATATCTAGCCTATAAATACCCCCTCTAATTTTCCTAAACCTAAATTCTCATTTGCCTTGGTCAATTTCTTTCTGCCGACCTTTGTATGCTTACAGCAAAAATGTCGAGCAAATAAAATCAAAAAGAAATGAAGTAAAAATCTAAAAATCCGAACATATCTATTTATGAGATCTCCTGGAGAATCACTTCATGGTAGTACCTCTTTGTTGTAGCTCGACGCTGTTTAGCGGAGCTCGAAAATACCATTAGCGAGTTAGGGTTTAGATTTACTCGAAATGATGGAGTTTTGATTCAAATCCGAGGTTGATTTCGGGTTTATGGAACTAAGTTGTGGGATGTATGAAATTTTGGGGTGGTTTCCCGAACATGGTCATCGCAACCTGTATTGTGTGGCACGGTGGAAGCGGGTAAAGGGCGACGAGCAGGGTAGGCTCGAGTTCCCTGTAGCGGGTACGATGTGATGTAGATCGGAGAGGAGATCGAAGTGGTAGTGGTTGTTTTTAGATTCATGGATTGTGGGATGAACGGTGGGGGTTTGAAAATTTGGTAATGGCAAATGAGTACGGGTTCGAACGGGAGTAAGGATGAACGAAGGAGATAACAAATTCGGGTCTGGTCTTTGAAGGTGTAAGTGGGCCAAAGGAGATGGTGAGGCCCAATGATTTTTATTCTATGTTTTTATTTCAATTAAAGTGTATTAACTTATATAAGCAATAACTTTATCATACGTGGTCGAAATTCAGCGAAACAAGATCCGATAGGATTGTATGGACGAGAGCTACCCAATGGAACCGACTGGGAGTGGATTGGAGCTAGTTTGAAATTACGGCGAATTAAACTGTTTGATTCAAATCAAACAACAAATTATCGTTCTTTAACGATGAACTTCCAAAGTGAGTAAAACTCACCAACTCTGAACAGTTATATTTTTATAATGTATTTTTAGAACTGTTAATCATCTGTTGATTGTTGTGCGTTGGTTGATTGATTGAACTGCTAGTCAGTTAGTGGAAATTATATGTGTATATAAATATATATATATATATAAACCGTTAAATATTTATATATTGAGTCTGCTATCAGAATAATTTATATTGAACTGAAAGTGATGATAATTATATTGTCTAACATCTGTGATGCAGGGAAACAGGTTGGAGGAATCCGACTGGATTCCTCAATAGTTATTTTATTGTTTTTCATATATTGTTATATGATGTGATATAAAATCTGTGGGCGATTATATGTGCTTGGACGATATTGAACATCGTGATTTAATATGATTGAATAACATAACATACGGAATGTTGATAAGGGGATTTTCAAAGTGATATTGAAATAAAAATATTTATAAATGGAATATTTATAAATAAGGAATATTTATAAATTTGGAATATTTATAAATAGGAGATATTCAAAAAGGAAATAATTTCAAACCATTTTCTTTTTGAATGGAAAGGCCTGTGTGGCGGGTTTGGGGATTTTCCCGATGCTCCCATTACAAAGGAGGTTATGGCCAATTTTTCAGAGAATTTAAGAAGTTAGAATATTTAAAAAATAAATTTGAAAAGGAAATATTTGTAAACCATTTACAAATAGAATTGAAAAGGAAACGTTATAAAAAGGAAATCATTTTTAAAGTGTAGAACCGTTATTTAAAAGTAAATCTTTTCAAATGGATAAAACGTTGTTAAAAAAGGAAATCTTTATAAAGTGAATAAAGTAAATCGAATATGGTATTCGAAAGGAGTTAAATCGAATATGGTATTCGATGGGAGTAAATCGAATATGGTATTCGAAAGTTAGTAAAACGAATATGCCATTTGAAAGGGGTTAGTCGAGTCGAGTTAGTTGAATAGAGTTAACTAGTTCAGTAGAGTTAACCAGTTCAGTAAAGTTAACCAGTTCAGTAAAGTTAACCAGTTAAATAGAGTTAACCAGTGAGTTAAGTAAATCAAGTTAACCAGTGAGTTAAGTAAGTCAAGTAAATCAGTTGGAGTTAATCGATTCGAGTTAAGATTATCGAGTTGATAATCGAGTTAAGTCATCGAATACCAGTATTCGAAGTAGAAGTTATCAAATCTAGTTATTTGAGATAGAGTTAGTCAAACAGAATTATTCAGGATAAGTTGCCATCTCGTACGACTGCTAGCGTAATTCACAGGGCTGTAAATAGCCTACGGCGGTCGGATGTTTCCTGAGGGAATCAGGCGTAACCATTGTGATCGCCGCGATCTAGAGTCAAGCGAATGGAGTAAATAGAGTTATCGAATATTAGTTATTCGAATGGAGTTGAATAGAGTTAAATAGAGTTAAATGGAGTTAAATATAGTTATCAAATATTAGTTATTCGAATGGAGTAGAATAGAGTTAAATGGATTTGAATAGAGTTAAATGGAGTTAAATAGAGTTATCAAATATTAGTTATTCGAATGGAGTAGAATAGAGTTAAATGGAGTTGAATAGAGTTAAATGGAGTTAAATAGAGTTATCAAATATTAGTTATTCGAGTGGAGTAGAATAGAGTTAAATGGAGTTGAATAGATTTAAATGGAGTTAAATAGAGTTATCAAATATTAGTTATTCGAATGGAGTTGAATAGAGTTAAATGGAGTTAAATCGAATATTAGTTATTCGATAGGAGTTAATCAAGTTGAGTTAAATAAACCTAGTTAGTTGAGCCTAGTTAATCGAATCGAATTGGTCGAACCAAGTAAGTTAAGTTAGTCGAGTTAAGTTCGTCAAGTTAAATTAATCGATGTTAGTTTCATCGAAAGGAGTTATCGATGTTAGTTTCATCGAAAGGAGTTATCGATTATAGTTTGATCGAAGTGAGATTTATCGAATAAGAGTCATTCGAAAAGAGATTATCGAATATAGTTTATTCGAAAGTGATATTTTCAAATATGAGATATTTGAAAAGAAAGAGTTATCGAATATTAGTTATTCGAAGAGAGATTATCGAATATCGTTTATTCGAGAAGGAGTAATCAAATATAGTATATTCGAAAGGAAGGAGTTAATCGAATATAGGTTATTCGAAGAAGAGTTAATCAAATATAGATTTCTCGAAGATAGCTAATCGGCGAATTCGATTATATCGAATTCGGGAAAGTACTTATACTTTCCAGTGTTTAAATAGAGATTTATTTATTTATAAATAAATAAGTGTTAGGTTAATTATTCACTAATAAGAATAGAAGTTATAATTAAAGTTAGATAATTCGAAAGGAGGGATTATAACGTTATCGTTGTAACCAATGTTTTAAATATAGAAGTGGATTAGTAAAATTGGATCCGAGAAAGGCGTAAAGAAGTTGTTAAAGATTAAAAGATAAACTTTGACCATTTCGAAGTTATAACGTTGTTCAGTTAAGGTCTGAGAGGTAATTATACCCCAACTAGAGTGACTTCCTTCTTAACTAAGAAATGGTAAGGTTTGATCGTAAAGGAGTTTTGGAAATGTTTTCCAAACGAGAATCAGAAATGTTTTCTGATAAAAGAAAATAAGAATTTAGAATATAGGGGAACAGGAGATAAGTAAATAAATGAACTAAAGAGGTTAATGTTAAATGATGTTTGTTCGATATAATTTCCATCTGGAAATAATGTCGTTGTTTGCACACTTGTTTTTCTTTGATAGTTAAATCAGAGACTATCGGAATTTCGACCATTTTAACGTTGTTAATATGGAGAGACCGGTTGGATTATTATCCAAAGAACCACTCTGTATTGGCATAAGCGTCGCGAATCATATATGCCAAAGATAATTGAAGACGGAGTAAAATGCAAGGACTATCCTGTCTACAGAATAGTGCCTTCAGTTTGTCCAGTCCCAGGACAACTTGTATGGACGAAGGTCTGACAGAGTATATCCAATGGATCGCGTAAGTTGATCTGTTCAAACATATTCACGTTTGGTGGCGGAGGAATTCATTTCTCTTAGCTGTATACCCGTGCTATTTTTGGATAAGTCAATTTGTGATTTGGCGGGTATGACGATGTAACATTCTAAGTGAATGAGGATGACTTGTGTTGTGGAATGTCTGACAGAGTATTTCCAGAAAGGTCACGTACATTGATTTCTTCACTTTACCAAGAGTGGAAGCGGAGAAGGAAACTTCTTTAGCTAACACGTAATGTACTGTTGTAGATGCTAATTAGTGATTTTCGATGGATCTGACAATGTGGCATTCGAAGTGAATCTGATGTAATGATAAAGCGTAACTTCTAGCCTCATCAACCGGTAAATGACAGAAATCGGGCAGGCAGCATGGCTAAGTCGGTCGCACCGAAGTAGGGTGTATAATCACCTATCTAGAGAATATTCATTTGTTTCTTAAATCTATCAATGTTGTCCCATATATATATACGGGAACGGTTGCTGATCCCAACCGTTGGTGATGTACATTCGATACACTCAAGCGAAATGAGTGGTCGGTCATGTGTGGCTGAGTTGCAAGATGTTCTTGTTGAACTCCAGTGTATCGTTCCTAGAGTACACTGATCGGAAGGTGGTTCCATACCTTGTCATAGTTGGAAATCCATTATCCAATACGTGCTTGCGATTTTGATTGTATACTATATATGTAGAACGTGAAATGAAAGCGTTTCTGCTAGTTGATATCTATTTGTACATAGACATTATTATAATATCAAAAGGTTTTTGATATAAAGATATTTTGGATTCTCATAAGGGAAAAACCCGTTCCGTTATACGGCGTGGTCTTATGAGATATCGTTTACTTGTTCAACTGTTTTTAAACTGTTTTACTCATACCAGTCCCATGACTGACCCGGAGTTTACTTTGTTGTTTTCCCTAAACTCTTGGGTGCCTAAATTTGTACAGGCAGTCAAGTAGTCAGGAATTTGCAGATATACTTGGAGAGCTTGGAGCAGGAGGCTTCAAGATCATATAGCTATAGTTATTTCCGCTGTGTTGTAAGTGTTGTACTCTGATAAGTGTTATTGTATACATAACTGTTATATTTCAAAGTTATATTATCTATTATATGTTATTCGTTCCGTCGTGAGGTTCGTGTTACTCTGATGTTGTGTTCTTCTTCTTCTTCTATTCTAAGTTTCTATCTTATCTATTCTCACCTTCTATTTTCTTTCATTAATTACCGGGATTTTTCGATGTTTTGGTTATCGACATCTTGCTTATGTCGATAACCAAAGTCGCTAAAAATCTGGGTCGTTACAACACCCGTCATCCACAGACCATGGATGACTTGTTTGTTAAATTGTTTGGTTGTGTAGTTGTTTAGTTTATTTGGTTTGAATTGAGTTGTTTGGTGAAATGGAATGGATTTGATTGATGTGTGAATGGCGTGGGCCTTCACTAGACCGGGGATAAGGCTAGGCCTTGTCCCGTTTCTAGTATCGTGTCGTTATACCGCCGAAATTTCCTAAAATATGTTAGAAAAATAAAAATATCATTTTTATTGTGTAAATGAACTGAATAGAAATTCATGAGTTGAAATAAAATATTTTATCGTTAAAAATATAATTTTTAACTTGAAAGTGAATAAATAAATATTTATAAACAAATCAGCCGATTTGTTTATATACACTGATTTGACTGATATTGATTGGGTCGATAAATTTTACACATCGCCCAACTGCACAACTAAAATCTGTGTTTGATTGTTTGAAACCCCACACGGGTGTTGGGATGAAATTTGAAGTTCACTCATCCTGGTTGATTAAATATGTCGATCGATTGATTGACAGGCTGTTATAAGCGTTAGATATCTATATTTGATGCGTATACAGTGTAGTGCACTTTGGTTGATGGTTGATTATTTTTCAATGCTATTATATACGTGTAATGTATGAAAATCCATATAATTAACATTATATGGTGATTGATTGGGCCTCATTCCAATTTAGAAAATAAAGAATAATATAAAATAAAGGTTCATGTGTTGACTGTACTCATCCGTTGAGATTAGTCATGTGTTGAACGAAATATTTTAATAATAAAATTTACATCTTTATCAATATAAAATAAAGGTTCATGTGTTGACCGTACTCATCCGTTGAGATTAGTCATGTGTTGAACGAAATATTTTAATAATAAAATTTACATCTTTATCAATATAAAATAAAGGTTCATGTGTTGACAGTACTCATCCGTTGAGATTAGTCATGTGTTGAACGAAATATTTTAATAATAGAAATATTTGAAATAGAAATATTTGAAAAGGAAATATTTGAAAAAGAAATATTTGAAATAGAATATTTGAAAATAGAAATATTTGAAAAGGAAATATTCGAAAAAGAAATATTTGAAATAGAATATTTGAAAATAGAAACATATGAAGCCGTGTTGATTAGATTGACGCCATTTTGACGTGAACGATATTTATATCGATTTTATTCATTTTAAAATGAATACTGAAAAGTGATTTCGAAATCGAATATTTTGAAATGAAATTTGAATTTGATTTGAATAGAAAACGAATTTGATTTCATTTGAATATATAACGAATTTGATTTGAATAGAAAACCAATTTGAATTGAATCGAATAGAAAACCAATTTGAATTGAATTGAAAAGAAATCGAATTCGAATTGAATTGAATAGAAAATGAATTCGAATTGGATTGAATAGAAAATGAATTCGAATTGGATTGAATAGAAAATGAATTCGAATTGAATTGAAATGAAAACAATTTCAAATTGAAAAGAAATCGAATTCGAATTGAATTGAATAGAAAATGAATTCGAATTAGATTAAATAGAAAATGAAGTCGAATTGGATTGAATAGAAAATGAATTCGAATTGAATTGAATAGAAAATGAATTCGAATTGAATTGAATAGAAAACCAATTTGAATTGAATTGAATAGAAAACGAATTCGAATTGAATTGAATAGACAACGAATTTGATTTGAATTGAAAACAATTTCGAATTGAATTGAATATAAACCAAAGTCGAATTGAATTGAATATAGAATGAATCGAGATTTAAATTTGAATTGAATAGAAATGAATTCGAATTGAAATCAATTTGAAGTGAATTTAAAGCGAATTATATGGAATATTCAATTTTGATTCGAAATTGAATAGGAAGTTGAATTTGTTTTGAAAACGAAATTAAAATGATTTATAAAATTCGTTTTAAATAGAAATAGACGAAGTATATATTATATATATATATATATATTATATAATATAATGGCCTGAATAGAACGCGCCGCGCTGCGGCAGTTCGTGAATTTCGACCATTTATTTCAAACGGACATTACGGGAGATCCGACCGTCGGATTCTCCTAAAACCGGAACCGTTGGGTTCGTATCGAAAAGAGCTTCCTAACGAATATTAGAAATTTGAAATCTAACGGTTGGATTTGGAGATACGTCCAAATAAAATTTGGAAAAGATCGCTGTAAGTGCAGTTCGATGGCCGTTGATGGAAATCGACTGTATAGGCCTTGATAAATTTATTAAAAATAGTAATAATTTGTGTAAAATCATAAGAAATGATTTGGGAAAAATTGGGATGAAAAACTCCACATTTGAAAAGATAAAAATAGATTTTTATCAAAATGAACTAGTTTTGAACTAAAATTAAAACCCAACTATTTTTAAATAAATAAATTGGATTTAAAAAGGGGTTTTAAATAATCGGAATTTCTAATATATTTGACTGAAATTAAATTAGAAGTGATCTGTGGGTTTATCGTGAACAGTGTTTTAAATAACACTTGTTCTTTAACCCGATAATAAATAGAATGTAATTTGGGTTTGTCGTGAACTGTGTTTTAAATGACACTAGTTCTTTAACCCAGTAAAAGGAGTTTTAAATGAATCTGCAATTAAATTGAAATGTGAATTGATAATCTAAATTATCAAACTTAGAAATTAAGCGAGAATGGAGTATTACCAGTTTTTCTCCAAAGCGATAGTTAAATCTTTAATTAGATTTGAACGTGAAATGGTAATTAATTTTACCGATAACACCGTGGTGTTAGCTATGGAGTATTACCAGTTTTGCTTCATGGGATGAATAGGTTGGGATTGGGAAATAAAATAAATAATTACTTCGGTGTGGTTCGCTAATCTCGACTAGTTTGGAAAACCATAACTTGGTTTGAAATGACATCCGAAGGAAGATTAAAGGATAAATTTTAAAGAATTTATCTTAGATAAAATTAATGGGAACCTTTCCCTAAGAATATGAAATTTAGAAACTAGCTGTAGGTTAGTTAAGAAGAAGGGTTTCCTGGATATTGGTCTGATGTTGGTTTCGGCCTTCGGGGTTAATATTTGGGGAATTGTTCTCTTGCTAATTTGCGGTTAGTGGCTGCTGAATTGGAATGAGGCGTATGTTGTGTTTGTGTAACATTTGTTTTTAATATACGCGGGTGTTCGGAAAGGCCGGGTTTACACCCATTCTGAATAACCGATTCGACGATAAGTCGAAGATGAAGACAGTGGTTGAAGACCGGAAGTCTTCACATCGTTTGGGTGATTACTGATGATCTTGATTGGGCTGTACACCCAAGATGAGGGAATCAGTTAGTGGTCGTCCAGACGTACTTGGAGATCAATGGATATGCGAGGAAAGTGCCTCCGGTTTCGTTCAGACCCAGAACGAACTTGTAAATGGATTGTGTGTCTGACATTGGATTTTATTCTGTGTTGATTGATTTCTGTTAAATATATATCTGTTTGGCGGTGGAGAATTTATTCTCTTGCTTAACGCCCTTCTCTGAGACGTACGAGCTTAGAGGTTATATATCGATAGATATCAATCGCATGGCATGAATTGCCTGTGTGGCACGCTGAGTTGCATGGATCAAGGCTTCTGTTGAAAAGCAAAGTCTTGTGGTTGATGATCAAAGCATGGCCTTTGTGGCGTAGCTTTGTGTATAACGTGAATTCGCGAGCCTCACACCTCGGTATGAGTCAAAAACGGGACACGGACTGCAGGGAGAGCATGACGTTTCTTTCTAGCTTTGGTGGTGTCAGTGACTTACCAGCCCTGGCATTTATATACTTTTCACCTATGTGGTTGTTGGATGAGGCGCCTCGATTTTAGGTCTGTAAGGACCGGGAAACATGTGTTCAGGAATTGCCAATCCTCTAACGTAAGTGAGGACCGGCCCTGAAGATCCAGGGTTGCCCAGAGTGAGTAGCCCTGAGACATTTGCTAGAGTGTCTCGAAAGCAGAGAGGAGCTTGCCCCTTGCCTCGACTCATGACGGAAATCCAATTTCCAATACGTGATATTGCGGTTTTAATTGTAGAACTAGTATGGCGACATGATATATGGTACCCATGCCATCTATGATTTATATTTATGATTGAAATTGTTTTGACACTATACACTTATTATAGTATCAAATGATTTGTTTTAAACGTACCAAACATGTTTGGCTATTATAAGGGAAAACCCTATCCTCCGGCTTGCGTTGCGTTGTGTGATGGGACCTGGGTCTTATACTAGCTTCATTTTTTGAAAAAGCATTGCGTTGTTTATCCTATGCACTGGTATTCTTGGGAGGAAACCCGTTCCGTGTTAGACGGCGTGGTCCCTTGAATTACTCTCTTTTAAAGTAAAGCTTTAAATAATTGTTTTAGTTCTCACACCAGTCACATGACTGACCTGGAGTTTATTGTTTTAACCTAAACTCTGGGTGCCCCTATTTTCCGCACGGGCAGCTAGGTGTTTTGGTTTTACAGATTTATATTCACAGGATCCTGGTTTACAGCTGGAATGATATCCGGAAAGCTCTGTATCTGTATATCACCTTCAGTTGTGCTTTGTATTATTTTCCGCTGCTATGTAATTTATTGTAATCTCTGATATTTATTGAATGTAATTTATTCAATTATACTCTGTATATTCTTGTATCTGATGGAATTGTTGTAATAGCAATGAAATGTTCTTCCGTCTGCGTTCTGATTTGTCTTGTCCTCACAGTAATTCGTTCTTTCTCATCTCTTCGGAGACTGGGGAAGTTCGGGTCGCTACATTATGCTTTAATTTGAATATTGAAAGCAGTGTGACTAACCATTAAAGTTTAAAGGATGTTGACATGTGTTAACTAATAGAATTGTGAGCATTGACCTGGACAAGTGAGTGTTACTCTATGTTGTATGAGCCATGTGTGACTCCTCACGTCCGTTAATGTCACTCATATAAGAATGCGTTAAGTTTCGTGAAGCACAATAGGTAAACAGTACTAAAATTCACAAGACATATGTAAATATGCAGTGGAAAATTAACTTTTATTATTAAATAAAAACATCGTTTCAAACCAGTTACAACATCACATTGTTTCAAATACCAAAAACATCAATTAAAACCATTTGTCTCATAATACCAAACATTAGAGTGCAAAAATGTAAAATCATATCCCTCCTCAAAAGCTATAGCAAAATAGAACAATAATTAAAGCGGTATATCGAGTCAGAAGAAGTCCAAGTCCAAGAATGAAATCACAGTCACAACTACTGTCCACTTCCACTCTGAGAACCTAAAGAGGGGAAAGGAAGAGAGAGGAAAGAATCAAAATAGGCCAGACATAAAGTCTGGCAAGTTCCAGTAATTTGCGGCAACAGGATAAGATAGAAAGTACCAAGACAGATAAATAATGCTGAACATGAAATTATAATATAAAATAGACAAGTACGAGATAACATGATAACGAGATAAATAAGATAACAAGATAACAAGGTAAAGATCGTGTACGCTTCTCATTCATATCCCAAGAATAAAATTATTGCACTACTAGTAGAATGTCAAGGTTAGGTGTTACCCTAATTACTGCCCATGTGATCGGCCCCATACTACACAAATATCGTATGCCAGCCCTGACAGTAGGGTGTATCAGTCCCTAACCCAATGGCTTGTAGGACACAGACCTATTTGTTGGTGTTAAACTGTCTTAGTTTCCCTTAATCGGACCCATGCACACTCATGATTCCGCCGGAACACGCTCGTACCCACCTTCCACTTGAACCTCTTACAATCCTGATCAATAAAGCGTGCTTTGGCCCCTACCTACTGTAAGGACCATCTCTAAGATACTAACAAGGATACTGAATGATATAGGTTTCGCACAACAAGACTGACACAAGCCTCCTCCTAGGCTTGTAACCCTACCCTAGGATTTTAAGAGTCTCAAAACCGGATACTGACAACAAGACTGTAGGACCTCTTAGCTTATTGATCAACAAGTTAGCAGGTTTAAATTTATTAATAAGCATGGTTGTAAATTCCATTTCCTATAAATATTATTCTATATACAACCCTCTTTCCCAAACAAGTACCTGCCCAGATGTATGTATATACTAAGTTGCCTATTTTACTTAATTACATTTGCTACCACCAATATGTTTAATTATTAAATTAATCTTAACCTAACATGTTTTGCATATTATGCCAAATTTTATAGTCATTGGATTACATGTTCAATATGCCTAATTCTCCTTTTTCACTATCATTTTAAGTTATCTCAAATTAGCCCAATTTACGCAATTCTAGTGTGAATAGCCTAGGCATTATATAGCCTAGGTAGAGCGCAAAATATAAAGGAAAAGGAGAAATACATAGATCCGATTCAGAAACATATAAACTAAATAAAAAAAGGCATAAGACTGTAAATAAATCTAAAATTGAAAAGGGATAACAGGATATACATGTAGTAGTAAAATAACTGAAACTGAATAGATATATGATAGTAAAATAAAAATGTATAAACATGTAAAATTCCAAATTCAAATTTATTTACTATCATAATAATATTTAATTATCAAATTTGAAAAATGAATTAGATCTCACAGTAGTTGGATTGAAGTTCAGAAAAATATCTCTTTTATATGTTATTGTCGAAGAAAGTCCTCTTTAGATTTGTTGTAGAAGAATAAGAATTGTCCTCTCTAATCTATGTTTAGACAGTACCTCAGTATCTTCATATTTTATTTAGATATAGCTTGGAGGAAGAAGAAATGAAGAATAGTTTGTGTGTAGAAAACAATGAGGCTAATAGCCTTTATATAAATTACCTAGGATAATCCCTTACCGTTAGATTTTTGGTTTACAAATCCAACCGTACACCCAATGCTGAGTCAGCGCATGAATTAGGTGAAGAAAACAGTCCCGATACGTTTGCAAGAACCCAGCATTCATGTAGGTGGCTCGACCCCTGGGTCGACCCGCCTTAGACGTGGGTCGACCTATGGGTCAATCCGATAGGGCTGGGTCGCCCAGTAACCGTTGCTTTCAGAAAGCTGTATATTTATTTTATATATAATTTGTATATATTTTTGTGCATTCTTCTTAAGTCCATAACTTCTTCATATTAAATCCGATTTGCGAAAATTAAGAGTCTGTCTGAACCAAAATTTTGTAATAGACACAATGGTAAATTTGTTTTACCTAATTCTGAATATGATAACTAAGTGATATCCATTTTATTATAAGTACTATGTAGTAAAATATGGGGTGTTACACCACATGTCTTGTATACGAAAAATAAATCATTATGTGTAGATAGCTCGCTTGTGCAAGAAAATTGAGTTCTGTTGCACAATGTAATTGTGCATCAAACATCAAATTTGATCCATCCTCGATGAATGATTGACTACGGAACCACTATCTAGAGAAATGTGGAATCTTTGTTTTATAAGAATACAGAAATTATAGCAATAGGAAAAGCATTACTATTAAAATCATCAAATACAATCGTTCTTGAAGAGAAATGTCCTACTAAAACTCAAGTGGTGGTATGAGATAAGCCATGTTTTAATGGGAGAGATTCAAAGATGATGAGCATACTTATCTCCCGGAAAGAACGTGCATGACGTATGCCAAACACGATTTTAGCCTAGATCAACCAAAACCTCACTTTGACCATCCACATCCAAAAGAAATCTGCCACATCATACCCTCGAGTTCGTCGTGTTGAGCACAACTACCAACCTTATATGGTCATATGTTTGAATCGATAGGTAAAAATGTGAAAACAACTATAGTCGAAAGCTTTTGACAGCTATTCAAGGGTTTAGCGCTGACTAAGGTGGATCAATGAAGGGATACCGCAAGCAATGGTACCGAACAGTTAGCAACAACATGAACTGATAAAAAATGGGGGTTCAATAGATGATGTTGCTTTGATGAAAGGAAAAAGAAATCAAGTCATGAGAAGTTAGAAGGTTTGGTAGAAGTTTCTGTCATAGGAATGTCTCAGTGAAAGACGGAATTATATATGAAAGTAGAGGGAAAATTTCCATAAATATTGAATTTATAAGATTTCATGAGAAAGAAGGTAGTAGATATCAAGAGCTTTCTCCTAGTATCCAGTGGTACTTTTCGCTCAAAAGTTGGTAGAAAGCTCGGCAAAGATAATTCTTGCCTAAGGCATGGAACGATATCTGAAGTGTATATTTTGACCATAGCACAAAAAATGGAATTTCTACTATGCAAAGTAGTTGAAGTTGAAGGAATATCTACCGATCAAAGTTGGAACAATTCCTAAATGACTAACCAAAACCAATATATAAAAACTTACAACTTGTACAGATTCAGAGCATGATTTATTCTTAATGAAAGCATAATCCATAGGGAAGGGGTTACCTAAGTTTATAACCAAGCTGAATTTAACTAGAATTAGAAGGACAAAAGGAAGACCTACTTCTAGTACACCTTCCAATTATCGTCATCTAGTGATTTTCTTGAAGATTAGAAAAACAACCATGAAGAGTAAAGAGAAGAAATCAAAAAAATGGTACAAGATAAGCAATATCAAGGAAATCATCGAAAAGAACTTGTTTGTAACAACTTGAATTTCGACATACCAAATCTTTTTTCTAGAAATCCCAATCTATTGAAACTCGAGTCGACTTGTCTGGTATCTTGCAGAAAAGACAGGGATCACAAACATATCAGAGCTTAGTAAACATCTGACAGCTGAATGGATAAAATATAATAAAACCAAATATAGCCTTACCAAGGTAATAGTACTCCTAACCAGTATCTAAAGGTATCATATCTCTATCACAAACCTAACTCGTGAGTGTGTTATGAGGAGGGGGTCAGAACAAAAAGTTCTGGTGATTGGACAAATTATACATTCTAAAATAACCCTACATATACCGTTCAGTTATGCTTTCTTATTTATTAGGTTGCTTGGGTTAACAGCGCTCAAGGATATATACTCATATTGTATCCGTCTACTCACCAGTAGATTAACCTAATATAGTATATATGTAACTACCCCCACCATGTCCTCCTCGATCAGTCTCCGCTATCACACCATGAAAGCATATGCAAATATCATTCTACGTCGAGCGATGTATGGAAATTCATATTACTATGTCACGTGATTATATGGAACCACCATCGCTATGCACACAAGCATACGGATTGTCATATCTGAACTCCTCGGTTGAATCAATCCTCAGCACGAAGTAATCTGTCTCGTCTACGATACACCACCCAGTGCGTGTATCTAGCTAGACCTTCACACGAACGTACTACCAACTGTACACCGAGTCCTGTAATAGGGTTGCATCTGAATGCATAGAACTTGGTCTAGAGCTTTCCATATCTGTAAAGGCCGCCCAAAACGGCATATATTCATAATATGGTTTCCATTTTCCCAGTGGCTATAGTCCAACCTAACCCCTCCTTCAACTAGCGAAAGACTACATCAAGAGCTAAGTGACGTGCCACTAGCAAGAAATCTAATCATCCAATTTGTGTATCTCTCAACCAACGTCTCGATAGTGAAAGATTGATGGTCTCTTGGTTTAGCTCTAGTCTTTTGCATCCCAGTGACTGCTGATGACAGGTACCCGATGATTACTATCCTGTATTGGTCCTGACCTATTTTCATTGATTGCAGATTTATTTTGGATTTCTCATTTTAATATTTAATTAAAAATGTGGGGTGTTACATTTTCCCACCCTTAGGAAATTTCATCCTCGAAATTTGGTAAAGGTAAAATTAAGTAATTCCTCGCATAATTTACAACATCGTGTGTACATCTATTTTTGTAACCATTTGTGCACTTGTGCAAGGTGTAATACAACATAACAATACATAAATGAAATGATGCCTAAGTGGTACCTCCGATATGAATGCAAAAATTTTTGAAAATCTTTTTGAAAATATGATGCACACATCCTATATATACTGACAATTTCTATATGAATGTCATATTTTGAAAATCAAAGTACTTTTTCATCCAATTTTTCATATACTCTTACAGAGCAAGAATGTAGTTCATCCAATTTTCGCATCAAACCCTACCAAACAAATTTGTATTTACGAATTACAGAAAAGTCTAATTTTCTAAATTTAATTTCTTATGTTATAAAAAGGTAGAAACTGGAAAACTTCACATCTTCTGTTTTTCTTTTATGTACCTTTTCTATATGTGCTTGGATTAAATGCAACTATTATTAAAAAAATCCTATCTCCCTATCCAAGCACAGTTTACTTAAGAAAATTTTCTTTGTTATAAATTTTCTTTTCCAACTTACATTGGAAAATCCATCTTTTACTATTTCAGGAAATTTTCCACTTTTCTCAATTGTCATATTTGTTGCTTTGCTTTTGCAGTTGTCACCATTGTTTGTTTTCTTTTAGTTATGTTATCACCTTTTTCCTTTGCTTATTTAACTTAATCCACTGAGGGCACCACGCAGATATTACGTAGATACTACCAAGGGCAAAAAATTCTAGGACTATGTCCTTGTTGACAAAGAAAAGTACAAACCACAAGATCTAAAAAACTCAATTTCCCTCTACCATCTACTTGTCACAGCTAGTCCTTGTTGTGTACTAACATTCTTTTCCAAGCAACAACATAGGCTCTATAGTGCTTATGCACCCTATGGGAATTTACTATTATTCCAAATAACTCTTGTTATTTACTTTATAACCTCGTAAATTTTCCACATCTTTCCTAGGTATTAATCCTTACATACTCCATAATTTAAAAACATGGTTTGACATTATCATTTCATTTTCCTTCCAAAAATTAGAAGCTTCAAAACTTTTCTTCTTCTTCATCAAAATTTAATTTTGCCAAATCATAAAACATAAAAAAAAAAAAAAGGAAAAACATTTTTAAAAAATTGGAAAAATCGGAGTAGACAAGGACAAATGTTTCCCAATTAATTTCACATCATTCAATTTTACTACACTAGTTTAATTACTCACAAATAGGTGCAAACTTCTACTCTATTCTAAATTTCACAACTTTTTTATAAATACAAATACATTCGCTCACTATCTATATAGAAATCCTAAACCTAAGATCTGATACCATATGTAACAACCCGAATTTTTGTGGATGTTTTCTCAGAAATCCCAATCTATCGTAACTCGAGTTGGCTTGTCTGGTATCCTGCAAAAAAGACAGAGACAATAAACATATCAGAGCTCGGTAAACATCTCACAGCGGAATGGATAAAATATAATAAAACCAAATACAACCTGTAACACCCCACCTCCATTAAGGTCACTCACAAAGGGAATGCCTTAACTTTGGTGGAGCGTTTTAGTAGACAGAACAGAAATTTACAAGATAGATAAACAATACTAGAGAAATTATAACTTTATTACAGCGGAAAACAGAAATCAGTTTGGTTACATCTTTACCAAAAACTCAAGTACATAAATATCAGTCTTGTTCAGAATCATCAGAGTACAAAACTGTAAAATCATGATCCCCACAGAAGCTGCCATAAGGAGTCAAGCCATACTTTAAGCACTCTAAGTACTTCAAGAAGAAGAAGTCCGGATCAAGCTAAAGTATTCCCTCCTTGGAAAACCTGGGGGTAAACGGAAGAAAAAGGGGCGAAAACAAGCAAGGTCAGACATAAAGTCTGGCAAGTCCAGTGACTTTCAGCATATGAACAGATAATAATTATGACATGAAAATAAGCAGGATAAGAGATAACAGTAACAGGAGCAGCAGATTTACGTAGGTTAAACAGAAGAAACAGAATAATATTACTTTTCATTTCTCTGCACTAATACTAGTACAACAGGATTAGGTGTCACCCTAATGTCTAAACTGAAGCAGAAACGGGAACAGAATAATTTCCACAGAAGAGAATGCTAGTAATGGGCCTTTACCACCCCAACAGAAACAAACAGAAACAGAATGCTAATAATGGGCCTTTACCACCCGAACAGAAACAGACAGAAACAGAATGCTAATAATGGGCCTTTACCACCCGAACAGAAGGTACAGAAACAGAAACAGATTAATCCCTACGGAAATAGAATGTAGAATTAGGTGTACACTAGTAAATGGGCCTTTACCACCCGAACAGACGGTACCATGCAGAAACAGACAGGTGTTGCCACCAAACAGAAAGAGACGGTACCAACAGAAACAGACAGAACTAAGTGTACCCTAAAACCCTACCCCAAGCGATCGGCTCCCTAATACATAAATACCCTATGTCGGCCCTACAGTAGGGTGTATCACTCCCTAAAGTGACAACCAATTAGCAAAGACCTATTTACAGATGTCATGGCGTCTTACATCCTCAGAGGCAGACCGGGATCCATGTACGCCCATGACCCGGTTGGAACGCACCATCAACACCCCTCGCCATTATCAGAATGAACCGCTTATAATTAGTTCAGTAAGCGTGCCCGGACCCTACCTACTGTTGGGTCAAAGTTTTGATACCAGAAATGGTTACTGACTAATATGGGTCCCAAACAACAGATGACACAAGTAATTTCCCTCCTAACCTTGTGTCCCCAGACTAACAGATTTCAAATTAACTTGTTTACAAGTTCAGACATACAGAATTCAGATCAACTAGTTCACAGAACAGACAAGTTTTCAGACTAACGGATCAGATATATGGATTTAATAGATTTACAGATTTGTCTAACTTTGTAATTGGGCCTACAGATTCATGAAACGGGTTTGTTAAATTCATTAGTCCCATTGGTTTAACTCTATCCACCCAACACGTTTTAAACATCATATTTATCCCAGGATTGCATTAATTAAATATTAATGCACAGACCTCTCACATTAGGTCGGTAGCTTATGGCCGCTGGATATGTCGGGCGGTTCCGGGCAGACTTCTGCCACAAGCCAGACCTAACCTCGTGTCTAAGCATATTTTAGTTATGCCTACGACCTCTCACATTAGACTGGCAGTTTGCGGTCGCTGGTTAAGCCGGTTGGTTCCAGGCAGGCTTCTACCGCAAACAGAGCCTAACCTCGTGTCATAGCCAATTCATTCCAATAAAGATTTTTCAGATATCAGACTAATTCTGTTTATTTAACAGATTAAACTTCTTCACAGGATACAACAGATTAATCAAATTTCCATCGTTTACTAAATCTTAGGTTGAGCCTACGGATTTCCATTCCCAGATAACCATTATCTAGTTTCAACAGATCAGACAATTCAACAGGTAGCAGATCTAGCAGTTTAAGCGATTCAACAGATTTAGCAGATAACAGATTTAGCAGTTTAGGCAATTCAATAGTTTTAGCAGATAACGGATTAGGCAATTTAACAAATTTAGCAGATAACAGATTTAGCAGATTATATATATATATATATATATATATATCTAAAACTCTATTTACATATCTTGCCTAATCATAAATTTAGCCTAAACTTACATGCCTAAATCAAGTTCATAATTCATAATACAATATATGCCCCAAATTTTAGCCTTAATATTCCCATTTACAGTTCATGTCAAAACTAGATTTAATATTCTAGTTCACCATTTATGTCCACATGTAAATCATTCTCTATTATAGCCAACTCAGATTATGCCAACATATTTGCTATGCCAGATTTTCTTAATTAAGCTATGCCCAATCCCCGCATAACATGTTTCTACAAGTTCTCTAAATACTCATGAAATGGCCCTATAGGCTCGATGTACATAACAGTGAATGGGAATAAACTAGCAAAGTTACATACTAAATATGAGATCTAACATCATTAAGGGAATAGGTATAAGAAACTAACTACAATAGTTATAGGCAACTAACCACAATAGTCATGGGCGACTAATCACAATAGTTTTTTATTCAATGTCATAGGCAATAGTCTCATAGTCATGAATCATAGTCATAGGAAATAGTCTCATAGTCAATGAATCATAGTCATAGGCAATAGTCTCATAGGCAACAGTTTCATGTCCAATTATGCATTATTATTTGTCCCAAAATTTAGTGTTCGTGCATTAATCTCTTATGAGATGTAGCACAGGCTCGTGGTAGCCTGGCTATAGAACAGAAAGAAGAAAGAGATACATAATAAATGATATCAGAATAGAACATACACAACCTCTAATTCAGATTTACAATCATGTCACAATTATAGTTACAGTTTATAGCGGAAAATAAATGTACTTGCCTTTCGTGGTTTTAAGAAAGGATAATAAACTGTTGTTGATGCAGAAATGCTGAATTATTCCTCTTTAATTGTTGTTGTATCTCTAAACTTTGATTTGAGATTTGATTTATCTTTTAATTCTATTCAGGTTGGAAGAAGATGCATCAGTCCAAGTTTTGATTCCAGCAGAGTAGCGACGCCATTTTTATTTTTAATTAGAACAGAGGCAGAGTATAGAAAGAATGAAATTGTGTAGAGAGAATGAGGCTAGGGGCTGTTTATATAGGATTAGGCGGACGAATCTAGACAGAAAACGAGACCAGATACATCAGAATGAATCAGGTTCAAAAACTGGGTTTCGGGAGCAGGTCGACTCCCTAGTCGACCTGGTCATGGGGAGGTCGACACCCCAGTCGACTCCCCAGTCAACCTGGTTTGGGGGGGTCGACTCCCCAGTCGACCTGGGGATATGGGCGGGAATTTTCCCGCCAGCCTTCTCTGGGTTTGAATTTCGAATTTCTGGCTTTATTTTCGAGCTGTTTTATTTTATTTAAATTCCTGAAACTTCTGAGGGTCATAACTTGGTCATACGAACTCCGATTTTCGAAAACTCAGACTCGATTTCATGCAGAATTCTGAGACGAACGCAATGGCGCAACCCGTTTCCCTTGATTCTTATTTTAAAAATTAAGTATTCTTTGATTTGTTACTTATACATTCACAGAAAATACGGGGTGTTACATTCTCCCCTCCTTAAAGGATTTCGTCCCCGAAATCTTTAAGAAGAATGTGTCCTACCATTCAGTCATCCAACTACTGAACCATCATCCACAAGCATCCATTGTCCTTAGAAAACTTCTAATGTTGTATGAACGTATGCAAAAGTGTGTGTATATGTTCCTTATCTAATGCAAAGATCAGGCGGTCCACTAATTCAGTTGTCCTCCTTAATGCGAACTATGTCAGTGTCATGAGTCCAACATGTATGCAATTTTCTTATTTGATACATATCATTCTTATATGAGTGACAACCATTCATTCATATGCAACATCCATGTGATGAGTCAATCATTTTGCATCCACAGAAATTGAAAATGCTCACACATCCATATGCAGTATGAGAGTGTATTCGAGCCGATTTAGTGCCTAGTGTGTGTATATGCATCCACGAGCAACCACTTGCATCCACTTGCAACCATCAAACATAACATGTATCAAACACATGTTTACATCCATTAGTTTCTACCTAAAGTTCGAAGATTCAATCGATAGGATATAGTCGAATGATGGAAGCGAGTACAGATAAAACAAAAACTTGGTTTCCATTAGACCTTGGTTGAGAGACAAATTCCCCTAAGTATCAACCCCGAAGACTGAAATCAACATCAGATTGACATCCAGAGGATTTCCCTCTTTAGACAATGTCAAAACTGGAAATCTCAACCTTATCAGAAATATCCAGATGCTTACAGACTACTAGTACAGATCAGATTATCGAATGATTCTTAGAAAACTAAGCATGGAAAAATCCCACCATATCCCTCAAAAACCCAGAATGTATGCATTACAATCGACTTGACGCCTAACACAGATACCCTCAAACCCCAACCTATCACCAACAGACGAGTCGTAACCCTTATGGGGTTTGAGACTATAACCAGATCAGAAACTAGACTAGTATTAAAGTGCACAGATTCGACTACAGAATCAGAATGCCATAATCGGAAAGAGTTCTAACTCAATAATCAGATAAGGAAACTAAACTCTCTACGGAAATTTTCCTACTTCTATCTTATCCACCAACTATGAGAGCATTCGCCTGCCTTCCCGAAGTAGGTCATGTCCTCTGTCCTTGCCCCGTTTCTTCGGGCAGTCCTTAGTGAAGTGTCCCATCTCACCATAGTTGAAGTGAGTGTCCTTCCTCTTTTCGGCAATCCTTCTTCAGATGAGTCGAGCTTCCACAAGTAAAGCACCTTTTCTCCTTCTTATTTTCAGACTTTCCATTTTTCTTTTGTGTTTCCTTTTAGCCTCCTTTGTGAACCAAGTCCATATCCATGAGTTTCTCATCCTTGGGTTGTGCTCCTTGGCCAAACTCCCTCATTCTCATTTTTACTATCCGTGTGTAACACATTGACAAGTCCCTCGAAAGCGGCCTCCATCGCACGGAAAATCCTACAAAGCTCGAAAGAAAATTAGCCGTAGGTGAGACTACTGCGGCTGCAGATGGAAGTCGGGCGCTTATTTGCCCTTTGACCGGTGTCGTAGTCTTATCAAGCCTACAGAATCATGCCGCGATGAGGTTACCTCACAGAAAGCCGGGAGCCCCGGAGAAAGAAGGAAACAAAGATTTAAACAGAGGATCAAAAGATAGATATATGGCTTTTGGGGATTATGTTTTTCAAAAATAAGCTTTACTTTTGAAAATACTTCCTTTTTAAAACCTTTTTGAAAATAGTTTTCAAAAACTTTACCCAATCTGGTAACCTTCAGCTCTGATACCAAGTATAACACTCCACCTCCATTAAGGTCACTCACAAAGGGAATGCCTTAACTTTGGTGGAGCGTTTTAGTAGACAGAACAGAAATTTACAAGACAGATAAACAATACCAGAGAAATTATAACTTTATTATAGCGGAAAACAGAAATCAGTTTGGTTACATATTTACCAAAAACTCAAGTACATAAATATCAGTCTTGTTCAGAAAATCATCAGTGTACAAAACTGTAAAATCATAATCCCCACAGAAGCTGCCATAAGGAGTCAAGCCATACTTTAAGCACTCTAAGTACTTCAAGCAGAAGAAATCCGGATCAAGCTAAAGTATTCCCTCCTTGGAAAACCTGGGGGGGAAACGGAAGAAAAAGGGGCGAAAACAAGCAAGGTCAGACATAAAGTCTGGCAAGTCCGGTGACTTTCAGCATATGAACAGATAATAATAATTATGACATGAAATTAAGCTGGATAAGAGATAACAGTAACAGGAGCAGCAGATGTACTTAGGTTAAACAGAAGAAAGAGAATAATATTACTTTTCATTTCTCTGCACTAATACTAGTATAACAGGATTAGGTGTCACCCTAATGCCTAAACTGAAGCAGAAACGGGAACAGAATAATTTCCACAGAAGAGAATGCTAGTAATGGGCCTTTACCACCCCAATAGAAACAGACAGAAACAGAATGCTAATAATGGGCCTTTACCACCCGAACAGAAACAAACAGGAGCAGAATGCTAATAATGGGCCTTTACCACCCGAACAGAAGGCACAGAAACAGAATAATTCCTAAGAAAACAGAATGTAGAAATAGGTGCACACTAGTAAATGGGCTTTTACCACCCGAAAAGACGGTACCACGCAGAAACAGACAGGTGTTGCCACCCAACAGAAACAGACAGAACTAAGTGTACCCTAAGACCCTACCCCAAGCGATCGGCTCCCTAATACATAAATACCCTTTGTCGGACCCACAGTAGGGAGTATCACTCCCTAAAGTGACAACCAATTGGCACAGACCTATTTACAGATGTCACGGCGTCTTACATCCCCAGAGGCAGACCGAGATCCATGCACGCACATGACCCGGTTGGAACGCACCATCAACACCCCTCGCCGTTATCAGAATGAACCGCTTATAATTAGTTCAGTAAGCGTGCCCGGATTCTACCTACTGTTGGGTCAAAGTTTTGATACCAGAAAGGGTTACTGACTAATATGGGTCCCAAACAACAGATGACACAAGTAATTTCCCTCCTAACCTTGTGTCCCCAGACTAACAGATTTCAAATTAACTTGTTTACAAGTTCAGACGTACAAAGTTCAGATCAACTAGTTCACAGATCAGAGAAGTTTTCAAACTAACGGATCAGATATACGGATTTAACAGATTTACAGATTTGTCTAACTTTGTAATTGGGCCTACAGATTCATGAAACGGGTTTGTTAAATTCATTAGTCCAATTGGTTTAACCCTATCCACCCAACACGTTTTAGACATCATATTTATCCCAGGTTTGCATTAATTAAATATTAATGCACAGACCTCCCACATTAGGTCGGTAGCTTGTGGCCGCTGGATATGCCGGGCGGTTCTGGGCAGACTTCTGCCACAAGCCAGACCTAACCTCGTGTCTAAGCATATTTTAGTTATGCCTACGACCTCTCATATTAACTGGAAGTTTGCGGTCGCTGGTTAAGCCAGTTGGTTCCGGGCAGGCTTCTACCGCAAACAGAGCCTAACCTCGTGTCATAGCCAATTCATTCCAATACAGATTTTTCAGATATCAGACTAGTTCTATTTATTTAACAGATTAATTTCTTCACAGGATACAACAGATTAATCAAATTTCCATCGTTTACTAAATCTTAGGTCGAGCCTACAGATTTCCATACCCAGATTACCATTATCTAGTTTCAACAGATCAGACAATTCAACAGGTAGCAGATTTAGCAGTTTAAGCGATTCAATAGATTTAGCAGATAACAGATTTAGCATTTTAGGCAATTCAATAGTTTTAGCAGATAACGGATTAGACAATTTAACAGATTTAGCAGATTATATATATCCAAAACTCTATTTACATATCTTGCCTAATCATAAATTTAGCCTAAACTTACATGCCTAAATCAAGTTCATAATTCATAATACAGTATATGCCCCAAATTTTAGCCTTAATATTCCCATTTACAGTTCATGTCAAAACTAGATTTAATATTCTAGTTCACCATTTATGTCCACATGTAAATCATTCTCTATTATAGCCAACTCAGATTATGCCAACATATTTGCTATGCCAGATTTTCTTAATTAAGCTACGCCCAATCCCCGTATAACACGTTTCCACAAGTTCTCTAAATACTCATGAAATGGCCCTATAGGCTCGATGTACATAACATTAATGGGAATAAACTAGCAAAGTTACATACTAAATATGAGATCTAACATCATTATGGGAATAGGCATAAGAAACTAACTACAATAGTTATAGGAAACTAACCACAATAGTCATGGGCGACTAATCACAATAGTTTCTTATTCAATGTCATAGGAAATAGTCTCATAGTCATGAATCATAGTCATAGGCAATAGTCTCATAGTCAATGAATCATAGTCATAGGCAATAGTCTCATAGGCAACAGTTTCATGTCCAATTATGCATTATTATTTGTCCCAAAATTTAGCGTTTGTGCGTTAATCTCTTATGAGATGTGGCACAGGCTCGAGGTAGCCTGGCTATAGAACAAAAAGAAGAAAGAGATACAGAATAAAATATATCAAAACAGAACATACACAACCTCAAATTCAGATTTACAATCATGTCACAATTATAGTTGCAGTTTATAGCGGAAAATAACTGTACTTGCCTTTCGTGGTTTTAAGAAAGGATAATAAACTGTTGTTGATGCAGAAATGCTGAATTATTCCTCTTTAATTGTTGTTGTAGCTCTAAACTTTGATTTGAGATTTGATTTAGCTTTTAATTCTATTCAGGTTGGAAGAAGATGCATCAGTCCAAGTTTTGATTCCAGCAGAGTAGCGACGCCATTTTTATTTTTAATTAGAACAGAGGTAGAGTATAGACAGAATGAAATTATGTAGAGAGAATGAGGCTAGGGGTTGTTTATATAGGATTAGGCGGACGAATCTAGACAGAAAACGAGACCAGATACATCAGAATGAATCAAGTTCAAAAACTGGGTTTCGGGAGCAGGTCGACTCCCTAGTCGACCTGGTCATGGGGAGGTCGACACCCCAGTCGACTCCCCAGTCGACCTGGTTTGGGGGGGGTCGACTCCCCAGTCGACCTGGGTATATGGGCAGGAATTTTCCCGCCAGCTTTCTCTAGGTTTGAATTTCGAATTTCTGGCTTTATTTTCGAGCTGTTTTATTTTATTTAAATTCCTAAAACTTCTGAGGGTCATAACTTGGTCATACGAACTCCGATTTTCGAAAACTCGGACTCGATTTCGTGCAGAATTCCGAGACGAACGCAATGGCGCAACCCGTTTCCCTTGATTATTATTTTAAAAATTAATTATTCTCTAATTGGTTACTTATACGTTCACAGAAAATACGTGGTGTTACACAACCTTACTAAGGTAATAATATTGCCTAACCAGTATCCAAAGCTATCATATCCCTGCCACAAATCTAACCTGCGAGTGTGTTATAAAGATGGGGTTAGAACACAAAGTTCTGGTGACTGGACATATTATACATTCTGAAATAACCATACATATACCGTTCAGTTATGTTTATTAATTTATTAGGTTGCTTGGGTTAACAACACTCAAGGCTTTATACTCATATCGTACCGGTCTGCTCCCTAGTAGATTAACCTAATATAGCATAAACGTAACTACCCCCAACATGTCAAGGTACTCCCCATCGTACCCTCCTCTCATGGTCTTCGCCATCACACCATGAAAGCATATGGAACTCTCATCATATGCCGAACGAGGTACAGAAATTCACATTACTATGCTACGTTACCGCACAAAAACACCATCACTATGCCACGCAAGCATACGGATTGTCGTATTCGAACTCTTTGGTTGAATCAAGCCTCAACACGGAGTAATGCCCTATCGTCTATGATACACCACCTAGTGCGTGTATCTAGACCCTCATATGAAAGTACTGCCTATTGTACACTGAGTCTCGTGATAGGGCTACACCTGAATGCATGGAACTCGGTCGGAAGCTTTCCATATATGTAAAGGTCCGCCCAAAAAAGTCAACAATACAGATATCCAGAATATGGTCTGCATTTTCCTTGTGGCTATGGTCCTACCTAACCCCTCCCTCAGCTATGACAGACTACATCAAAAGCTAAGTGATGTGCCCCAAGCAAGAAATCTAATCATCCAATTTTGCATGTCCCTTAACCAACGTCGCGATAGTGAAAGATCGATGGTCTCATGGTTTAGCTCTTGTCTTTCCGCTTCCCATTGATTTCTGATGATAGGTACTCGACGATTACTATCCAGTATTGGTCCTGACCCATTATCATTGATGCAGGTTTATTTTGGATTTCTTATTTTATTATTTAATTAAAAATGAGGGTGTTACATTGTTCATCATGAACGACTTTAGAAAACATCAAATAAAAGATAAGAGAATGAAACAAGTGAAAGACACAAATTTTCAACAACAAAATTCCCTCGATTACAAGAGGAACATGTCGGTGCCACGATGACAGTTTTGATTATTGGGCCAACTTAATCACCATCGACGTCTGGACTTTCATCTAAACTTCGATCTATACAAACACTTGGATCCACAATGCAATTTCTTTATAAATATCGACCATAGAGCAATTAGAAAATGATCTTATCCGATCTTGGACCCTATATCTTCTTTATCTCTTGTCTCTCTCTGTAACAACTCGTATTTTTAGTCAAATTAGAATATGAATTTTAAATTTATTTTTAGTGGATTTTAAAAGGTCAAATATTGCATCTGGACCTGAAAATAATTGAAAATTAATTCTACTTTTATTTTATATTTTAATGGAGTTAAAAGAAGGTTAGTGAACTTTTGAAATTGAATTAAAACTAAATATATTATAATTCGATAATTTAATATTATTTTAATAGCCTAAAAATAGGCCATTTTTCAACTAGTCTTAGAATTCAATGAAATTTGTTTCATTGGATCTGTATCTATGAAATATAGTAGAATTTCAAATTTCGTATCGATTGGACTTACGGTTTGATCGTGTGAGTTGAAAACGTGTAGAGATCGTTTAATTAAATCAAAGAAAAACAACCCTTAACGCACAAATTCCTAAGCCCCTTTCCATTTGACAACACCCTCTCCTCTCCACTTGTCACTCTCTTCAACCTTACCAGCATAAGCTAAGTAATCATTCCATTTCATTTTCTTACATTTTCTTCTTCTTTCTCCGCACCAACACCCCTTCCCCTTGCTCCCACCGCCGATCGACAACCTCCACACTACTCCCACCGTTCGCACCACCATGACAGCCCCCTCCTCAACGCCGTGGCCCCCTTGGCCAAAGCACCCACCTTTAGTCGGAAAACCCTTAAAAGCTTCCACCTTTACCACTTTTCTTCACTTTAAGCTCCATTACCAAGCTCCAAAACCACCACCATAGCAACCCCATAGCAGCCTCCCTAAGCCACTAGCCTTCCAAGTGGGCCCCATGTCCTAAATATCCCACCATTGCTTCAAAAATCACACACATTTATGTCTTAAACCACCTTAAAACATTAGATCCAAGTAAACCACCACCACTTGAGCCACCACCAACCCCTACACCTTCCTCCCTTGCAATTTGGCACCCCCAACAGCCCTCTCCCTAAGTCATGGGTATCACACCCCTAGGACGTGCCCTAAAACCATCAAAGATCCCACCTTTCCTCTCTTAAAATGCAAACGAATATATATGTATGTATGTATGTATGTATGTATAGCTTGAGTTCGTGAAGAGTTTGAGTTAAAAAAGTTGCTAACTTTGTTGTCAAGTGAAATTCAAAGTTCTAATGAAGCTAAGGAAATCCTACACTAAAAGTATGGCGGAGTGGAGAAGCAACGGTGAGCGAATTTCACTCACGTTTGGTTAACTATTATAATTAGTGTAGCTCATTATGTTGTGTTTTGTAACGACCCTGAATTTTGGGGCCAAGTTAAAATTTATTTTAAGTGATTTTAAATGAGTTTTGATATTTAAAATAATCTATTTTAAATAATAAGGATCACAAATTTGGTTCAAATCGAAGTTAGAATGAATAAATTAATTTATATATAAAAGGAATTGAAAACAAGCGCTGCAGTTTGAAATTTTGATTTGAAACTTTAACTGAATGTACAGGATGCAAAATTTAACGGATTTTAGTAAAACCAAAAATATTGGAATCTATTTAAAATATCTTTCCAACGAATCCGAAGAATCGAAATTTCATAACGGGAATCAAAAGTTATGGCCAATTCAATATTTAGAAAGGTCGCTATGAAATTTATAAGGGCCAAAATGCTATATTTTGCAGAATAAGGAATTAGGACCCGAAACCATCTCCATTGGTTTTAGAATGTTGTTTACATATAAAAATGACTATAAGAACTTATATTTTTGAGTTTCGGAAAAATTCCACTATTTTTGGTATTTTTAAATATTAAAATATACACCTGAAAAATAGAATTTTTGCAAACGAACTCCGAATTCGACGAAACCAGTTTCTATGGATTCGGAATATTAAATTAAGGTTAAATTATAAAATTTATAATTTTTGGAATTATTTTGTGGCCTGTATAATTTTTACAGTGGAAATACAGCCTATTTTCAAACTTCGGAAATTTATAATAAATTCATACGGAATCGGAAAATTACGAAATCAGGTTCGTTGGGTTCGTAATGACCTGAAATAATTATGTTTAAAAATTTATTAATTTTGAAATTCGCATGTATTTATAAGAATTTCTGAATTGAAGAAAACAGTTGAAAATTGAGTAATTGGGCACGTAATGATATTTGGGCCTAACCAAAATTAAACCCATGGTATATATTATCTTTTTTCTGAGATTTAGGGCTGAAATTCGAAATGCTCAACAGCCACTTCTATTTTCCATCATTTTTCCCAATTTCCATGGCGGCTCTCTCTTCCTCTAAAATTTGTCGAAAATAAAATCTCTTCAAACCATAGCAAATTATATGTCCTCTCGAAGGTCTCGACGATACGAAGCTAATGGCGTAGTCGGTTTTGTCAAACAGCGCTCGGATTCGCCGGAATCTCGTCCTAAAGCTCGCTGTTTTCGAAATTCAGAAGCTCAAAACGTAAATCAAGAAATTCCCGTGAATCGAGGAAGAATTAGACGAAGTCACAAACACGGAAGTTCTTCGTCTACGTGAGGTGGAGGTGCTCGCCAAATTTCAGGCAGTTTGGAGGTGTGAGGCGGCCTGTGGGACCCGCGAGGCGAAATCCTTTCTAGGCGATTTCCCGATGATCGGAGAAGCTTTAGGGGCGGCTCTTTCTGGTGGTGGTGCGTCTCGCCAAGACGAAGACATTGGCGGTGGTCCCGTGGCGTCAGGTGGCCCGAGGCAGCGGCAAAGTGCGGTCAAAGTTCGGCGGTGAACAGTGTTTTTCGGTCAATGGGCTGAGGGTATTTTCTATTTTATTTTTAAATTATTTAATTAATTTCCAGAACTTTAAAATTGCATAACTCACTCATACGAAGTCGAAAATCGACGATTTTAGGTGCGTTGGGATCGTGGCGACGAGATGGACGCGTGGACACTAATTTTGTCCAATTCTGTGACAGTGAAATTTTTAGGTATTTTCACGAATATTAATTAATTATTTAATTACCCGATCTTTAAAAATTCATAACTCTTTCATACGAGGTCCGTTTGACGAACCGTAAATTGCGTTGGAATCACAAAATTAAGAGCTTCGCGATGGCGCAGACCGCAGCTGAAAAGGAGACAGTAAAATTTTGGTCAAAAAAATTCAAGGTGAGAATCCTTTATTTAAAAATTTTACATTAAAATAAACTATTCAGTATATGATGCGATTATAATATGATTTTGATCTGTTGTTGGTTATGATTTGGTGATGCCTTGTTATATGATTGAATGGCTAATATTAGATCCCTTGATTTCATGTTCATAGGTAAATAGAATTGACTATGTTAATGAACAAATTTGTTCAATATAAAATAGAAAATTATTCATGGTATGTTCATTGGCATTTTTGCCAATGTTTAAAATAGAAAATTATTCATGGTATGTTCATTGGCATTTTTGTCAATGTTTAAAAATAGAAAATTATTCATTGTATGTTCAATGACATTTGGTATGTATAAAATTGAATATGTCACTATATGTTTATGGACAAATTTGAGTCATTATAAAATGGGATTATACACCGTATGTTGATGGACACTATTTTTGTTCATTAATAAAATAGAAATTGCCATAGTATGTTAATTGATAAATTTTGTCAATATTAAAATAGAAATTATTCACCGTATGTTAATGAGCAATTTTTGTTAATATAATGTTCACCGTATGAAATTAACATTTTTATTTAATGTTAATATAAAGAACGGTCACCTTATGATAATGACATTTGTGGAAAATGTTGAAAATGTTCATTGTATGATAATTAACATTTTAATATACTAAAATAGAAAATGTTGAATTTGTTCATTGTATGTTAGAGTGACATTTTGTACATATTAATATATAAAATGACTTCGTATGATAATATAACTTTTTATTATGTTAAAATATGAAAATATGCATCGTATGAAATGAATGACATTTTTATTATGTTAAAATATGAAAATATACACCGTATGATTCAATAACATTTTGTTAATGTTACCTAGAAAATACACTGTATGTTAAATCAGCATTTTTGTCATGTTATTCATATAAAAATGCACTGTATGTTAAACCAGCGTTTTGTCATGTTAAATATATAAATTTGCATTTCATGTAAACTAGCATTTTGGTTATGTAAAAAAAATAGAAAATGCATGGTAAGTAAAATAACATTTTTGTTTAAGTGTTAAGAAATAAAAGAATTTTCATTCCATGAAAAATTAACATTTATTTTTAATGTTAATAAATATGAAATGTAAGGCATGTAAAATTAACATTTATTGTTAATGTTAATAAAAAGGAAAATGTATTGTAGGTTAAATTAACATTTTTTTTTTATGTTAATTAAAAATGAAATGAATGCATATTAAATTAACATTCATTTTTGTTATATAAAAAGAAAGAATGATTTAGCATTATTTTAATGTCAAGATAATAGTATTTTTGTCATTTTTATTTAATGTTATAAAAATTTAAGTTTGCATTGTATGTTAAATAACATTTTTGGGCATGTTATAAAAATATAAATTTGTATCGTATGATAAAATAGCATTTTGTAAAAAATGAAAACATTTACCGTATGATTGATTGATACTTGTTTTGTTAAATATGGAAATGTCACCGTATGATTCATTAACATTATTTTTAATGTTATGTACTAAGAAAATGAACCGTATGAGATTAACATTCATTTGTGTTAATTAAAGAAAAATTTTCACCGTATGTTGAATTGAAATTTTTGTTAATGTTGTATGGAAAAAGAATATATTTGTCATGTTATAAAATAGAAAAAGATAATGCATTGTATGTATTGCATATTATTTTTGTCATGTTAGAAAAATAGAAATTTGCATTGCATAAAATGGTATTTTGTCATGTTAGAAAAATAGAAATTTGCATTGCATAAAATGGTATTTTGTCATGTTAGAAAAATAGAAATTTGCATTGCATAAAATGGTATTTGGTCATGTTAGAAAAATAGAAATTTGCATTGCATAAAATGGTATTTTGTCATGTTAGAAAAATAGAAATTTGCATTGCATAAAATAGTATTTTGTCATGATAGAAAAATAGAAATTTGCTTTGCATAAAATAGTATTTTGTCATGTTAGAATAAGCAAATAATGCATTGTATGTAAAATAATGCATTATATGTATAGCATAGTATTTTGTCCAAGTTAGAAAATAATGCATTGTATGTAAAATATGAAAATAATGCATTGTATGTAAAATATGAAAATAATGCATTGTATGTAAAATATGAAAATAATGCATTGTATGTAAAATATAAATAGAAAAGGCACCGCATGTAATATTAACATTATTTTCAATATTAATAAATAGAAAAAAAAACACCGTAGGTAATATTAGCATTATTTTCGATGTTATTAAAAAGAAAATGAAATGTATATAAATTTAACATCATTTACAATGTTTAATAAAAAGAAAATTTCACCGTATGATAGTTACACTATTTTATAATGTTAAGATTTAAAGAACTTGACCGTAGGAAGAATATACATTATTCATAATGTATATAAAAAGAGAATTCACCCCGTAGGAAGGTTTAACATTATTTATAATGTTAAATAAAAGAAATGAAACTGTATGTAAGGTTTAACATTATTTATAATGTTAAATAAAAGAAATGAAACGTATGTAAGAATAACATTATTTATAATGTTAAATGAAAGGTAAGGAACTGTATTGAAACATTAACATTATTTATAATGTAGGTAAAAGGGAACTTACACCATAGGAAAGTGTTCATTATTCATAATGAAATTGGAAAAGAAACATATAAAGAAATGAATGGGATGGCACATTATAATTTACATTCTTAAATGAAAATTATAAAGTAAAATAAATAATAATGAATTAAAAAGGGAAGAATTATCGTCTAATCCTAAACTACATTGTCATGTAAGTAGAAAGGTGAAAGTTAAGAGAAATGTAAGCTACACGTAGGGACGACAAACTAAACGAATTATATATATATATATATATATAATTAAAATAACGATATGAAATATGTTTTTCTCAAAATATATGAATGCGAGATTATTTGGAAAGACCGGGTTAATCCCATTCCAAATGATCGTACGATTTCAAGAATTCAAGTATGAAGACGGCGTATGAAGACCGTAAATCTCCCCTCGAATGGACAACGATCAAGACTCTGAATTGGTTTGATCCCAATTCAAGGGTCGGGGTAATTGCCCAAACGTACGTGTTGATTTCACGGGTTTGACCCTAGTTCAGACCTAGAGCATGGGTATAAATGGATGGTGTGTCTGACATCGTACCCCACAAAATATTATGTTGTTGATATTCAGTTAATATATAAACGATTGGTGGTAGAGAATTTATTCTCTACTTAACACCCGTTTATATAGTGACGGAAGATCAATAGTACGGTATGGAGTGACGGTGTGGCATACTAAGATGCAATGATAAGGGTTTCTTGTTGAAAAGCAGAACCTTGTGGTATGAAGAACATGACTTCACGAGCCTCACAAACCGGTAGAGTCTAAAAAGGGGGAAGGGAACGCAGGGAAAGTAGCACGTTTCCTTCTAGTTAGTAGTCATTTTACTTTGAAGGATGATGAAATGAGGCGCCTCGGATAGGTCCTATAGGACCGGGGAACGTGTACTTAGGAATAACTAATCCTCTAAGCTGTATGTGAGGACCGGCCCTGCCATTTCCAAGGGTTAACTACGGGTAATCCTGAGGCATTAACTAGAGTGTCTCGAATCGGTAAGGAGTCCTCCCTAGCCTGGACTCATGATGGAAACCCAAATTTCCAATACGACCCCGACGGATTTGATTGTATTACTAGTACGGAGACATAATATATGGTACTTATGCTTCCTAGGATTGATACTTATTTGAATTATTTTGAAACCATATACACTAATAATAGTATTAGTTACGTATTTGGCGTATTTAGCATGTTTAACCACCATAAGGTAAAACTCTATCCTCTTGGTGTGCGTTGCATTGTGTGATGGGACCTGAGTCTTATGGTGGTTCCATTTTTCAAAAGACATTGCGTTTTGTCACGTTTTACTTATCTGTATTGACACTATAGTTATGCACGGCAATCCATTGGTACAACCCGTTCCGCGATAGCGGCGTGGTCTTTTGGATTTGCCTTATTTTTATTAGTATAAGATATTTAAGAATTCTCACACCAGTCCTACGACTGACCCATAGTTTGTTTCACCTTTTTGCAAACTTGGGTGCCCTCTCTTCTACACGGGCAGCCAAGTAGACAGGTTCATTCTTTACTTGGAGCTTTTCTTTGAAGTTGCTTATTTTCTCTCTCTTGGATTCTGCTTGGGAGAAGAGGTGATGACTTGGAGCTTGAAGACTTTTTGTTTCTATTGGCATCTTTTCTTTTCTTTTTAGACATCAAACTTATTTCTTTTCTGCAAACTTGTTGTAATAATCTTAGTTTTCTGTGACTGTGGAATTTCTGTGATTGATGACATTATATTTTTCCGCTGCTATAATGTTATTACTCTATGAATCTCCTCTGCTATATTGTATCTGTGTTCTGTTTTATTGTATTTATGTTGTATTCCATATGATTTCTCCTTGCTTTCACTTGTGGAAGTTTGGGGTTATCACAGTTGGTATCAGAGCTTTGGTTTACAAAGCGGAGTACAACATATCTATAATAATTCGTTTACATAGAATCACTATATTCTATGGCGAACAGTTCATGAGATACATAATAGCCAGTCATTTTATCGTCATCTTTTCATTCATCCTTCGATCTTTTAGAATCACCTTTTCTGTTGTTTTGACTCTTTCCTTGATCATACGTTCGAAGAAGACTAAGAGAAGTGGCGATGCTCAATTGGCACATGTGTACGAAGGAGCGAAAGGACCAACTTCTTCGGTAGAAAGCCTGATGTTATAGACGGTACCATCTCTGTTAAAAACATTCTCTGTGTTTATTCTTCCTCTTTTCCTCTTCTATTTTTCTTTTTCCTTTTCGAGGACGAAAAGTTTTTAAGTGGGGGAGACTGTAACGACCCTGAATTTTGGGGCCAAGTTAAAATTTATTTTAAGTGATTTTAAATGAGTTTTGATATTTAAAATAATCTATTTTAAATAATAAGGATCACAAATTTGGTTCAAATCGAAGTTAGAATGAATAAATTAATTTATATATAAAAGGAATTGAAAACAAGCGCTGCAGTTTGAAATTTTGATTTGAAACTTTAACTGAATGTACAGGATGCAAAATTTAACGGATTTTAGTAAACACAAAAATATTGGAATCTATTTAAAATATCTTTCCAACGAATCCGAAGAATCGAAATTTCATAACGGGAATCAAAAGTTATGGCCAATTCAATATTTAGAAAGGTCGCTATGAAATTTATAAGGGCCAAAATGCTACATTTTGCAGAATAAGGAATTAGGACCCGAAACCATCTCCATTGGTTTTAGAATGTTGTTTACATATAAAAATGACTATAAGAACTTATATTTTTGAGTTTCGGAAAAATTCCACTATTTTTGGTATTTTTAAATATTAAAATATACACCTGAAAAATAGAATTTTTGCAAACGAACTCCGAATTCGACGAAACCAGTTTCTATGGATTCGGAATATTAAATTAAGGTTAAATTATAAAATTTATAATTTTTGGAATTATTTTGTGGCCTGTATAATTTTTACAGTGGAAATACAGCCTATTTTCAAACTTCGGAAATTTATAATAAATTCATACGGAATCGGAAAATTACGAAATCAGGTTCGTTGGGTTCGTAATGACCTGAAATAATTATGTTTAAAAATTTATTAATTTTGAAATTCGCATGTATTTATAAGAATTTCTGAATTGAAGAAAACAGTTGAAAATTGAGTAATTGGGCACGTAATGATATTTGGGCCTAACCAAAATTAAACCCATGGTATATATTATCTTTTTTCTGAGATTTAGGGCTGAAATTCGAAATGCTCAGCATCCACTTCTATTTTCCATCATTTTTCCCAATTTCCATGGCGGCTCTCTCTTCCTCTAAAATTTGTCGAAAATAAAATCTCTTCAAACCATAGCAAATTATATGTCCTCTCGAAGGTCTCGACGATACGAAGCTAATGGCGTAGTCGGTTTTGTCAAACAGCGCTCGGATTCGCCGGAATCTCGTCCTAAAGCTCGCTGTTTTCGAAATTCAGAGTCTCAAAACGTAAATCAAGAAATTCCCGTGAATCGAGGAAGAATTAGACGAAGTCACGAACACGGAAGTTCTTCGTCTACGTGAGGTGGAGGTGCTCGCCAAATTTCAGGCAGTTTGGAGGTGTGAGGCGGCCTGTGGGACCCGCGAGGAGAAATCCTTTCTAGGCGATTTCCCGATGATCGGAGAAGCTTTAGGGGCGGCTCTTTCTGGTGGTGGTGCGTCTCGCCAAGACGAAGACATTGGCGGTGGTCCCGTGGCGTCAGGTTGCCCGAGGCAGCGGCAAAGTGCGGTCAAAGTTCGGCGGTGAACAGTGTTTTTCGGTCAATGGGCTGAGGGTATTTTCTATTTTATTTTTAAATTATTTAATTAATTTCCAGAACTTTAAAATTGCATAACTCACTCATACGAAGTCGAAAATCGACGATTTTAGGTGCGTTGGGATCGTGGCGACGAGATGGACGCGTGGACACTAATTTTGTCCAATTCTGTGACAGTGAAATTTTTAGGTATTTTCACGAATATTAATTAATTATTTAATTACCCGATCTTTAAAAATTCATAACTCTTTCATACGAGGTCCGTTTGACGAACCGTAAATTGCGTTGGAATCACAAAATTAAGAGCTTCGCGATGGCGCAGACCGCAGCTGAAAAGGAGACAGTAAAATTTTGGTCAAAAAAATTCAAGGTGAGAATCCTTTATTTAAAAATTTTACATTAAAATAAACTATTCAGTATATGATGCGATTATAATATGATTCTGATCTGTTGTTGGTTATGATTTGGTGATGCCTTGTTATATGATTGAATGGCTAATATTAGATCCCTTGATTTCATGTTCATAGGTAAATAGAATTGACTATGTTAATGAACAAATTTGTTCAATATAAAATAGAAAATTATTCATGGTATGTTCATTGGCATTTTTGCCAATGTTTAAAATAGAAAATTATTCATGGTATGTTCATTGGCATTTTTGTCAATGTTTAAAAATAGAAAATTATTCATTGTATGTTCAATGACATTTGGTATGTATAAAATTGAATATGTCACTATATGTTTATGGACAAATTTGAGTCATTATAAAATGGGATTATACACCGTATGTTGATGGGCACTATTTTTGTTCATTAATAAAATAGAAATTGCCATAGTATGTTAATTGATAAATTTTGTCAATATTAAAATAGAAATTATTCACCGTATGTTAATGAGCAATTTTTGTTAATATAATGTTCACCGTATGAAATTAACATTTTTATTTAATGTTAATATAAAGAACGGTCACCTTATGATAATGACATTTGTGGAAAATGTTGAAAATGTTCATTGTATGATAATTAACATTTTAATATACTAAAATAGAAAATGTTGAATTTGTTCATTGTATGTTAGAGTGACATTTTGTACATATTAATATATAAAATGACTTCGTATGATAATATAACTTTTTGTTATGTTAAAATATGAAAATATGCATCGTATGAAATGAATGACATTTTTATTATGTTAAAATATGAAAATATACACCGTATGATTCAATAACATTTTGTTAATGTTACCTAGAAAATACACTGTATGTTAAATCAGCATTTTTGTCATGTTATTCATATAAAAATGCACTGTATGTTAAACCAGCGTTTTGTCATGCTAAATATATAAATTTGCATTTCATGTAAACTAGCATTTTGGTTATGTAAAAAAAATAGAAAATGCATGGTAAGTAAAATAACATTTTTGTTTAAGTGTTAAGAAATAAAAGAATTTTCATTCCATGAGAAATTAACATTTATTTTTAATGTTAATAAATATGAAATGTAAGGCATGTAAAATTAACATTTATTGTTAATGTTAATAAAAAGGAAAATGTATTGTAGGTTAAATTAACATTTTTTTTTATGTTAATTAAAAATGAAATGAATGCATATTAAATTAACATTCATTTTTGTTATATAAAAAGAAAGAATGATTTAGCATTATTTTAATGTCAAGATAATAGTATTTTTGTCATTTTTATTTAATGTTATAAAAATTTAAGTTTGCATTGTATGTTAAATAACATTTTTGGGCATGTTATAAAAATATAAATTTGTATCGTATGATAAAATAGCATTTTGTAAAAAATGAAAACATTTACCGTATGATTGATTGATACTTGTTTTGTTAAATATGGAAATGTCACCGTATGATTCATTAACATTATTTTTAATGTTATGTACTAAGAAAATGAACCGTATGAGATTAACATTCATTTGTGTTAATTAAAGAAAAATTTTCACCGTATGTTGAATTGAAATTTTTGTTAATGTTGTATGGAAAAAGAATATATTTGTCATGTTATAAAATAGAAAAAGATAATGCATTGTATGTATTGCATATTATTTTTGTCATGTTAGAAAAATAGAAATTTGCATTGCATAAAATGGTATTTTGTCATGTTAGAAAAATAGAAATTTGCATTGCATAAAATGGTATTTTGTCATGTTAGAAAAATAGAAATTTGCATTGCATAAAATGGTATTTGGTCATGTTAGAAAAATAGAAATTTGCATTGCATAAAATGGTATTTTGTCATGTTAGAAAAATAGAAATTTGCATTGCATAAAATAGTATTTTGTCATGATAGAAAAATAGAAATTTGTTTTGCATAAAATAGTATTTTGTCATGTTAGAATAAGCAAATAATGCATTGTATGTAAAATAATGCATTATATGTATAGCATAGTATTTTGTCCAAGTTAGAAAATAATGCATTGTATGTAAAATATGAAAATAATGCATTGTATGTAAAATATGAAAATAATGCATTGTATGTAAAATATGAAAATAATGCATTGTATGTAAAATATAAATAGAAAAGGCACCGCATGTAATATTAACATTATTTTCAATATTAATAAATAGAAAAAAAAACACCGTAGGTAATATTAGCATTATTTTCGATGTTATTAAAAAGAAAATGAAATGTATATAAATTTAACATCATTTACAATGTTTAATAAAAAGAAAATTTCACCGTATGATAGTTACACTATTTTATAATGTTAAGATTTAAAGAACTTGACCGTAGGAAGAATATACATTATTCATAATGTATATAAAAAGAGAATTCACCCCGTAGGAAGGTTTAACATTATTTATAATGTTAAATAAAAGAAATGAAACTGTATGTAAGGTTTAACATTATTTATAATGTTAAATAAAAGAAATGAAACGTATGTAAGAATAACATTATTTATAATGTTAAATGAAAGGTAAGGAACTGTATTGAAACATTAACATTATTTATAATGTAGGTAAAAGGGAACTTACACCATAGGAAAGTGTTCATTATTCATAATGAAATTGGAAAAGAAACATATAAAGAAATGAATGGGATGGCACATTATAATTTACATTCTTAAATGAAAATTATAAAGTAAAATAAATAATAATGAATTAAAAAGGGAAGAATTATCGTCTAATCCTAAACTACATTGTCATGTAAGTAGAAAGGTGAAAGTTAAGAGAAATGTAAGCTACACGTAGGGGCGACAAACTAAACGAATTATATATATATATATATATATATATATATATATATAAAATTAAAATAACGATATGAAATATGTTTTTCTCAAAATATATGAATGCGAGATTATTTGGAAAGACCGGGTTAATCCCATTCCAAATGATCGTACGATTTCAAGAATTCAAGTATGAAGACGGCGTGTGAAGACCGTAAATCTCCCCTCGAATGGACAACGATCAAGACTCTGAATTGGTTTGATCCCAATTCAAGGGTCGGGGTAATTGCCCAAACGTACGTGTTGATTTCACGGGTTTGACCCTAGTTCAGACCTAGAGCATGGGTATAAATGGATGGTGTGTCTGACATCGTACCCCACAAAATATTATGTTGTTGATATTCAGTTAATATATAAACGATTGGTGGTAGAGAATTTATTCTCTACTTAACACCCGTTTATATAGTGACGGAAGATCAATAGTACGGTATGGAGTGACGGTGTGGCATACTAAGATGCAATGATAAGGGTTTCTTGTTGAAAAGCAGAACCTTGTGGTATGAAGAACATGACTTCACGAGCCTCACAAACCGGTAGAGTCTAAAAAGGGGGAACGGAACGCAGGGAAAGTAGCACGTTTCCTTCTAGTTAGTAGTCATTTTACTTTGAAGGATGATGAAATGAGGCGCCTCGGATAGGTCCTATAGGACCGGGGAACGTGTACTTAGGAATAACTAATCCTCTAAGCTGTATGTGAGGACCGGCCCTGCCATTTCCAAGGGTTAACTACGGGTAATCCTGAGGCATTAAGTAGAGTGTCTCGAATCGGTAAGGAGTCCTCCCTAGCCTGGACTCATGATGGAAACCCAAATTTCCAATACGACCCCGACGGATTTGATTGTATTACTAGTACGGAGACATAATATATGGTACTTATGCTTCCTAGGATTGATACTTATTTGAATTATTTTGAAACCATATACACTAATAATAGTATTAGTTACGTATTTGGCGTATTTAGCATGTTTAACCACCATAAGGTAAAACTCTATCATCTTGGTGTGCGTTGCATTGTGTGATGGGACCTGAGTCTTATGGTGGTTCCATTTTTCAAAAGACATTGCGTTTTGTCACGTTTTACTTATCTGTATTGACACTATAGTTATGCACGGCAATCCATTGGTACAACCCGTTCCGCGATAGCGGCGTGGTCTTTTGGATTTGCCTTATTTTTATTAGTATAAGATATTTAAGAATTCTCACACCAGTCCTACGACTGACCCATAGTTTGTTTCACCTTTTTGCAAACTTGGGTGCCCTCTCTTCTACACGGGCAGCCAAGTAGACAGGTTCATTCTTTACTTGGAGCTTTTCTTTGAAGTTGCTTATTTTCTCTCTCTTGGATTCTGCTTGGGAGAAGAGGTGATGACTTGGAGCTTGAAGACTTTTTGTTTCTATTGGCATCTTTTCTTTTCTTTTTAGACATCAAACTTATTTCTTTTCTGCAAACTTGTTGTAATAATCTTAGTTTTCTGTGACTGTGGAATTTCTGTGATTGATGACATTATATTTTTCCGCTGCTATAATGTTATTACTCTATGAATCTCCTCTGCTATATTGTATCTGTGTTCTGTTTTATTGTATTTATGTTGTATTCCATATGATTTCTCCTTGCTTTCACTTGTGGAAGTTTGGGGTTATCACAGTTGGTATCAGAGCTTTGGTTTACAAAGCGGAGTACAACATATCTATAATAATTCGTTTACATAGAATCACTATATTCTATGGCGAACAGTTCATGAGATACATAATAGCCAGTCATTTTATCGTCATCTTTTCATTCATCCTTCGATCTTTTAGAATCACCTTTTCTGTTGTTTTGACTCTTTCCTTGATCATACGTTCGAAGAAGACTAAGAGAAGTGGCGATGCTCAATTGGCACATGTGTACGAAGGAGTGAAAGGACCAACTTCTTCGGTAGAAAGCCTGATGTTATAGACGGTACCATCTCTGTTAAAAACATTCTCTGTGTTTATTCTTCCTCTTTTCCTCTTCTATTTTTCTTTTTCCTTTTCGAGGACGAAAAGTTTTTAAGTGGGGGAGACTGTAACGACCCTGAATTTTGGGGCCAAGTTAAAATTTATTTTAAGTGATTTTAAATGAGTTTTGATATTTAAAATAATCTATTTTAAATAATAAGGATCACAAATTTGGTTCAAATTGAAGTTAGAATGAATAAATTAATTTATATATAAAAGGAATTGAAACAAGCGCTGCAGTTTGAAATTTTGATTTGAAACTTTAACTGAATGTACAGGATGCAAAATTTAACGGATTTTAGTAAACACAAAAATATTGGAATCTATTTAAAATATCTTTCCAACGAATCCGAAGAATCGAAATTTCATAACGGGAATCAAAAGTTATGGCCAATTCAATATTTAGAAAGGTCGCTATGAAATTTATAAGGGCCAAAATGCTACATTTTGCAGAATAAGGAATTAGGACCCGAAACCATCTCCATTGGTTTTAGAATGTTGTTTACATATAAAAATGACTATAAGAACTTATATTTTTGAGTTTCGGAAAAATTCCACTATTTTTGGTATTTTTAAATATTAAAATATACACCTGAAAAATAGAATTTTTGCAAACGAACTCCGAATTCGACGAAACCAGTTTCTATGGATTCGGAATATTAAATTAAGGTTAAATTATAAAATTTATAATTTTTGGAATTATTTTGTGGCCTGTATAATTTTTACAGTGGAAATACAGCCTATTTTCAAACTTCGGAAATTTATAATAAATTCATACGGAATCGGAAAATTACGAAATCAGGTTCGTTGGGTTCGTAATGACCTGAAATAATTATGTTTAAAAATTTATTAATTTTGAAATTCGCATGTATTTATAAGAATTTCTGAATTGAAGAAAACAGTTGAAAATTGAGTAATTGGGCACGTAATGATATTTGGGCCTAACCAAAATTAAACCCATGGTATATATTATCTTTTTTCTGAGATTTAGGGCTGAAATTCGAAATGCTCAGCATCCACTTCTATTTTCCATCATTTTTCCCAATTTCCATGGCGGCTCTCTCTTCCTCTAAAATTTGTCGAAAATAAAATCTCTTCAAACCATAGCAAATTATATGTCCTCTCGAAGGTCTCGACGATACGAAGCTAATGGCGTAGTCGGTTTTGTCAAACAGCGCTCGGATTCGCCGGAATCTCGTCCTAAAGCTCGCTGTTTTCGAAATTCAGAGTCTCAAAACGTAAATCAAGAAATTCCCGTGAATCGAGGAAGAATTAGACGAAGTCACGAACACGGAAGTTCTTCGTCTACGTTAGGTGGAGGTGCTCGCCAAATTTCAGGCAGTTTGGAGGTGTGAGGCGGCCTGTGGGACCCGCGAGGCGAAATCCTTTCTAGGAGATTTCCCGATGATCGGAGAAGCTTTAGGGGCGGCTCTTTCTGGTGGTGGTGCGTCTCGCCAAGACGAAGACATTGGCGGTGGTCCCGTGGCGTCAGGTTGCCCGAGGCAGCGGCAAAGTGCGGTCAAAGTTCGGCGGTGAACAGTGTTTTTCGGTCAATGGGCTGAGGGTATTTTCTATTTTATTTTTAAATTATTTAATTAATTTCCAGAACTTTAAAATTGCATAACTCACTCATACGAAGTCGAAAATCGACGATTTTAGGTGCGTTGGGATCGTGGCGACGAGATGGACGCGTGGACACTAATTTTTTCCAATTCTGTGACAGTAAAATTTTTAGGTATTTTCACGAATATTAATTAATTATTTAATTACCCGATCTTTAAAAATTCATAACTCTTTCATACGAGGTCCGTTTGACGAACCGTAAATTGCGTTGGAATCACAAAATTAAGAGCTTCGCGATGGCGCAGACCGCAGCTGAAAAGGAGACAGTAAAATTTTGGTCAAAAAAATTCAAGGTGAGAATCCTTTATTTAAAAATTTTACATTAAAATAAACTATTCAGTATATGATGCGATTATAATATGATTCTGATCTGTTGTTGGTTATGATTTGGTGATGCCTTGTTATATGATTGAATGGCTAATATTAGATCCCTTGATTTCATGTTCATAGGTAAATAGAATTGACTATGTTAATGAACAAATTTGTTCAATATAAAATAGAAAATTATTCATGGTATGTTCATTGGCATTTTTGCCAATGTTTAAAATAGAAAATTATTCATGGTATGTTCATTGGCATTTTTGTCAATGTTTAAAAATAGAAAATTATTCATTGTATGTTCAATGACATTTGGTATGTATAAAATTGAATATGTCACTATATGTTTATGGACAAATTTGAGTCATTATAAAATGGGATTATACACCGTATGTTGATGGGCACTATTTTTGTTCATTAATAAAATAGAAATTGCCATAGTATGTTAATTGATAAATTTTGTCAATATTAAAATAGAAATTATTCACCGTATGTTAATGAGCAATTTTTGTTAATATAATGTTCACCGTATGAAATTAACATTTTTATTTAATGTTAATATAAAGAACGGTCACCTTATGATAATGACATTTGTGGAAAATGTTGAAAATGTTCATTGTATGATAATTAACATTTTAATATACTAAAATAGAAAATGTTGAATTTGTTCATTGTATGTTAGAGTGACATTTTGTACATATTAATATATAAAATGACTTCGTATGATAATATAACTTTTTGTTATGTTAAAATATGAAAATATGCATCGTATGAAATGAATGACATTTTTATTATGTTAAAATATGAAAATATACACCGTATGATTCAATAACATTTTGTTAATGTTACCTAGAAAATACACTGTATGTTAAATCAGCATTTTTGTCATGTTATTCATATAAAAATGCACTGTATGTTAAACCAGCGTTTTGTCATGTTAAATATATAAATTTGCATTTCATGTAAACTAACATTTTGGTTATGTAAAAAAAATAGAAAATGCATGGTAAGTAAAATAACATTTTTGTTTAAGTGTTAAGAAATAAAAGAATTTTCATTCCATGAGAAATTAACATTTATTTTTAATGTTAATAAATATGAAATGTAAGGCATGTAAAATTAACATTTATTGTTAATGTTAATAAAAAGGAAAATGTATTGTAGGTTAAATTAACATTTTTTTTATGTTAATTAAAAATGAAATGAATGCATATTAAATTAACATTCATTTTTGTTATATAAAAAGAAAGAATGATTTAGCATTATTTTAATGTCAAGATAATAGTATTTTTGTCATTTTTATTTAATGTTATAAAAATTTAAGTTTGCATTGTATGTTAAATAACATTTTTGGGCATGTTATAAAAATATAAATTTGTATCGTATGATAAAATAGCATTTTCTAAAAAATGAAAACATTTACCGTATGATTGATTGATACTTGTTTTGTTAAATATGGAAATGTCACCGTATGATTCATTAACATTATTTTTAATGTTATGTACTAAGAAAATGAACCGTATGAGATTAACATTCATTTGTGTTAATTAAAGAAAAATTTTCACCGTATGTTGAATTGAAATTTTTGTTAATGTTGTATGGAAAAAGAATATATTTGTCATGTTATAAAATAGAAAAAGATAATGCATTGTATGTATTGCATATTATTTTTGTCATGTTAGAAAAATAGAAATTTGCATTGCATAAAATGGTATTTTGTCATGTTAGAAAAATAGAAATTTGCATTGCATAAAATGGTATTTTGTCATGTTAGAAAAATAGAAATTTGCATTGCATAAAATGGTATTTGGTCATGTTAGAAAAATAGAAATTTGCATTGCATAAAATGGTATTTTGTCATGTTAGAAAAATAGAAATTTGCATTGCATAAAATAGTATTTTGTCATGATAGAAAAATAGAAATTTGCTTTGCATAAAATAGTATTTTGTCATGTTAGAATAAGCAAATAATGCATTGTATGTAAAATAATGCATTATATGTATAGCATAGTATTTTGTCCAAGTTAGAAAATAATGCATTGTATGTAAAATATGAAAATAATGCATTGTATGTAAAATATGAAAATAATGCATTGTATGTAAAATATGAAAATAATGCATTGTATGTAAAATATAAATAGAAAAGGCACCGCATGTAATATTAACATTATTTTCAATATTAATAAATAGAAAAAAAAACACCGTAGGTAATATTAGCATTATTTTCGATGTTATTAAAAAGAAAATGAAATGTATATAAATTTAACATCATTTACAATGTTTAATAAAAAGAAAATTTCACCGTATGATAGTTACACTATTTTATAATGTTAAGATTTAAAGAACTTGACCGTAGGAAGAATATACATTATTCATAATGTATATAAAAAGAGAATTCACCCCGTAGGAAGGTTTAACATTATTTATAATGTTAAATAAAAGAAATGAAACTGTATGTAAGGTTTAACATTATTTATAATGTTAAATAAAAGAAATGAAACGTATGTAAGAATAACATTATTTATAATGTTAAATGAAAGGTAAGGAACTGTATTGAAACATTAACATTATTTATAATGTAGGTAAAAGGGAACTTACACCATAGGAAAGTGTTCATTATTCATAATGAAATTGGAAAAGAAACATATAAAGAAATGAATGGGATGGCACATTATAATTTACATTCTTAAATGAAAATTATAAAGTAAAATAAATAATAATGAATTAAAAAGGGAAGAATTATCGTCTAATCCTAAACTACATTGTCATGTAAGTAGAAAGGTGAAAGTTAAGAGAAATGTAAGCTACACGTAGGGGCGACAAACTAAACAAATTATATATATATATATATATATATATATATAATTAAAATAACGATATGAAATATGTTTTTCTCAAAATATATGAATGCGAGATTATTTGGAAAGACCGGGTTAATCCCATTCCAAATGATCGTACGATTTCAAGAATTCAAGTATGAAGACGGCGTATGAAGACCGTAAATCTCCCCTCGAATGGACAACGATCAAGACTCTGAATTGGTTTGATCCCAATTCAAGGGTCGGGGTAATTGCCCAAACGTACGTGTTGATTTCACGGGTTTGACCCTAGTTCATACCTAGAGCATGGGTATAAATGGATGGTGTGTCTGACATCGTACCCCACAAAATATTATGTTGTTGATATTCAGTTAATATATAAACGATTGGTGGTAGAGAATTTATTCTCTACTTAACACCCGTTTATATAGTGACGGAAGATCAATAGTACGGTATGGAGTGACGGTGTGGCATACTAAGATGCAATGATAAGGGTTTCTTGTTGAAAAGCAGAACCTTGTGGTATGAAGAACATGACTTCACGAGCCTCACAAACCGGTAGAGTCTAAAAAGGGGGAAGGGAACGCAGGGAAAGTAGCACGTTTCCTTCTAGTTAGTAGTCATTTTACTTTTGAAGGATGATGAAATGAGGCGCCTCGGATAGGTCCTATAGGACCGGGGAACGTGTACTTAGGAATAACTAATCCTCTAAGCTGTATGTGAGGACCGGCCCTGCCATTTCCAAGGGTTAACTGCGGGTAATCCTGAGGCATTAACTAGAGTGTCTCGAATCGGTAAGGAGTCCTCCCTAGCCTGGACTCATGATGGAAACCCAAATTTCCAATACGACCCCGACGGATTTGATTGTATTACTAGTACGGAGGCATAATATATGGTACTTATGCTTCCTAGGATTGATACTTATAATTTGAATTATTTTGAAACCATATACACTAATAATAGTATTAGTTACGTATTTGGCGTATTTAGCATGTTTAACCACCATAAGGTAAAACTCTATCCTCTTGGTGTGCGTTGCATTGTGTGATGGGACCTGAGTCTTATGGTGGTTCCATTTTTCAAAAGACATTGCGTTTTGTCACGTTTTACTTATCTGTATTGACACTATAGTTATGCACGGCAATCCATTGGTACAACCCGTTCCGCGATAGCGGCGTGGTCTTTTGGATTTGCCTTATTTTTATTAGTATAAGATATTTAAGAATTCTCACACCAGTCCTACGACTGACCCATAGTTTGTTTCACCTTTTTGCAAACTTGGGTGCCCTCTCTTCTACACGGGCAGCCAAGTAGACAGGTTCATTCTTTACTTGGAGCTTTTCTTTGAAGTTGCTTATTTTCTCTCTCTTGGATTCTGCTTGGGAGAAGAGGTGATGACTTGGAGCTTGAAGACTTTTTGTTTCTATTGGCATCTTTTCTTTTCTTTTTAGACATCAAACTTATTTCTTTTCTGCAAACTTGTTGTAATAATCTTAGTTTTCTGTGACTGTGGAATTTCTGTGATTGATGACATTATATTTTTCCGCTGCTATAATGTTATTACTCTATGAATCTCCTCTGCTATATTGTATCTGTGTTCTGTTTTATTGTATTTATGTTGTATTCCATATGATTTCTCCTTGCTTTCACTGGTGGAAGTTTGGGGTCATCACATGTTTAATAATTGCTAAGTGGTTAAGTAATTGCGGATTTAATAATGTTAATGTTTAAGTTAGAAAGTTAATTACTTGGTGGTTTAGTAATTAAAATGGATACCATAATCGTTATGAAGTTAAACGGTAAATAATTATCGGTTAGTTTGGTTGATAACGTGGTTGTTATGGAATGGATGAATAGTGACATCAATTAATATTTACTTGACATTGGTTAATATTGATGTGACATTGATTGATAACTTGATGTGATGTGTGTTGACATTAATATGACATGATTGGATTTGCTAATAATATAAAATAAATTATTAACATGGTTAATACTTTAGTTAAAGTGATTTGAAATAGTAATTAAGTGTTAATGACCTTAACACTTATGCTAATGATGGCTAATGATACCATTATGTGATAATTAGATGTTGATGACTGTTAATGATTGATTAATGGATGTTAATGATGTGTTAAACCCATATAAGTTGGATTATATGGTGATCGGTTGGGTCTTATTCCAATTCGGAATTTAATTAAATATTTCATTAATTAAATAATAAGAGAAAATTAAAAGTTTGAATTTATAATCAAAAATGATTTGGAAATATTTTTTATGTAATTACGAATAGTTTTCGTAAAGGTGGAAATTTTACTTGAATAAGTTTTCAAGTAATTAAGGCATGTTTCAGTTTTTTTTTTTTTTTTTTTTTTTTTTTTTTTTTTTTTGCAAAGCGAGGCATGTTCCAAATTTGAATTTGAATATAAATAGTAACTTTAAAAGGTGAAGTTCGGTTTGGATATGTAGAAAGGGTTCTAACTAGATTTAATTACCCAAAATATCTTATTTATTTTTATTATGGAATTTAGGAAAGTTTGTGTTTCAAACAATGAAATTTGAAAAATAATACTATTTTAATTATTTATATAATAGAAGACTAGAATTTAAAGTTAAATATTGGAAACATAGTTTGAAAAAGTTATTATATATATTTTATATAATTAATAAAAAAAATTGGAAGCAATTCGACTTGGTTTAATATAAGTCAAAGTCTGGTCCGAACAGAACTGGTCACGTAGCGGTAGTTCGCGAATTTCGACCAATGACTTAAAATTAACGTACTGTTAGATCCAACCATCGATTTTTACAAAACGAAAAACGTTTGGTTCGAAATGAAAAGATATTTTTCAAATGCAAAAGAAAGTTCTATAATCCAATAGTTGGATCATGAAATAAGTCCAAATCAAATTTGAATGAAAGGATGATTTTCCATTTAAAGGAAAGGATGATTTTCCAAGTTAATTCAAAGAGAAATATTTAATGAATTTAAATATAAATATTTAATGAAAGGATTTTTCCCCTAGCAAACGATGATGGGAACAAAGTTTAAAGATCATTTAAAGGATAAGCGAGCTTTACCTGACAACAAGATAAGAAATTGCAAGTACGATTTTGCGATAGAGGTATAATAAGGGAGAGTTAAAAGTAATTTCCCATAATTACGGTTAATGAATGATTTAGATATGAGTAAGCATGTGTAACAACCCAGGATTTCAGAACCAATTTAAATTTTTTACTTTGGCTATTTTAATTTATTTTGAATATTTAAAATGATTTATTTTAAATAATAACGACTAAAAATTTATTCTAAATGTAGTTTGAACGAATAAATTTATTTTAATTATAAAACGAGCTTGAAATGGCGTGGTACTTTGAAAATTCGATTTCAAATTTCAAATGAATGTACATGATTCAAAATAAATTGGATTTCAGTAAAACAAGAAATATTTGAATTTGTTTAATTATATCTTTCTAATAAATATGAAAAATCCAGATTTCATAATGAGAATTGAAAGTTATGTCCAGTTTAAAATTTAGAATAGTCACTATGGAATTTATAAATATTTTATATAATATATAGCCCTTAAAAATAGCCATTTTGCAAACGACCTCCGTTTTCGATGAAATTACTTTTGTTTGATCTGAAATGTCAAATTATTTCTAGATTCCAAATTTCATAATTTTTGGAATTTATATGTTAGCGTGGCAAAAGAAAACGTATTTGGTAATTTCAATTTGAATTTAATCGACTGGAAAATGACCGTTTTTCAAATGGTCTTCAAATTTAACAAAATTAGTTTTGTTAGGACCATATCATCAAAACATAACTCAAATTATTTTTCTGTAATTTTATGAGTCAGTATGTGTCCCCGATAAATTAAAATGTACGTTTAAATTCAATATATATTGATTTATATTTTAGTTTTGACGAAAACTTATCAAAACAGTCGAATTGGCTTACAAAAGATATCCCATTGTGTCTGGAATGGGGGTGTTTAGGTAGGGGCAACAGTCGTTGGATTTGCTTTGGAGTTCGGATCGATAAACCATTAATATTAGAATTAAAATATATATATAATCCTATTCTTAAGCAAACCCTAGTCCTCTACTCTCAGAATTCTGCACCGCCGACTCCATGGTGAAAGGCCAGTTTTTTTTCGAGATTTAAGTCTCTGAATTCTATAGATCCCTCAAACAAAATTTGCTACTTTCAAAAGGAAAATTGTTGAGCTCAACTAGCTCTAGGATGTCAATGGTCACGATCATTTACAACATTCTGGGTTGTGAGAAATTCCTTTCCTTAGACGATCCTGTAGTAACCCGCATTTTAGCTGTTGAACAATTTATTTATTTAATTATTAAATATCGATTTATCGATATCGAGAACGTGAATTAAATAATATTGAATATTTAATTAATAATTATAATATAATAAAATATATTATAATGTCGAAATAATCAAAAATATTGGAAATACAAATATTCTGTGAATGGGGTCATCCCAAAGATGTAATTCAACTTAGAGTTGGATTATATTGACGAATATATTCAATCGACGACAGTTTGAACGTATAATTATAATATAATTAAAATAGAGCTTGAAACGACGCGGCAGTTCGCTATTTGGCGATTTGAACTTCAACTGAATGTACAGGATTCGTTTGAAGCCGGATTTCTGTGAAACAAGAAACGTGTGGAGCTGGTGGAGTATATCTTTCTAGTGGAAGAGAAAAATCGGGATTTCGTCGGGTAGATTTTGATGTACGTCCAAATCAAATTTCAGAAAAGTCGCTGTGGAATTCCTTTATAATTTATAAAGGAATTATTTATATTTTAAAAGGGAATTTCAATATAAATCGAATATCGGGTTGACCCAAATTGAAATATTGAGTTGGAAATCAATATAGGATTTTTCTGAAGCTGTATGGTATTCCATTGTGAATATATACGATAATATAAATTTATTTATATTTAATTTAATTTTTATTTAAATATATTTATATATTTAAATGGGTCATCCAGAGCTTTAAAAATAACCGGTTTTGCAAACGAAGTCGGAATTCGACGAAAACAGTTTTGTTGGATCCACAATATCAAATAGTTGTTAGATTTCCAGTTTCGTGATTTTTAGAGTCACTATGTGGCCATACGGATTTTTAGAGTGAGAAACAGTCAGTATTTTGACAGTTAAAAATACGCTGTGTGAGCATACGGAGTCGGAATTCGACGAAACCAGTTTCGTCGGGACCGTAATGTCGAACTCTATCTACATGTCCAGTTTGGTGATTTTTGGGTATCGTGTGTGACCACACGGATTTTTAGAAAGCAAAACGAATTAACGAAAAATGAATATACTGGGAATATTCCCTTTTAAAAAAATATCTAGATATTTTAAAACCCTATAAGTACCCCTTTAAAAATCCTAAACCCTAAACACTTCATCGCAGAAGTCAACACAGCAAGAAAATTCGTCGTTCTTCCTTCACAGTGAAAACCATCCTCCTCTAAAATCAAAACAAACTCGAATAAAATCCTACAAATCAGAATACATGTGTACTTAGGATCGTTGAGTGCCTCTCTTCATTCGGGTATGCGTTTTGGTGAATTCGAACAATGTTCTGTTCGATGTCGTGAAACCCATTTGAACTAGGGTTGGATTTATGACGAGATACAAGCAATGAATGATGAAATGGAGTTCGTATCATGATTTAGGAGATCGAATAGTTTCTGGTTGCATTTTTCTAAGCGATTCCGTTCTGTTTGGTGTCGCTGCTTTTCCAAAGCGACGGAGGAAACCCGGTTGACGCGATGCTCAGTTCAAGCGCGGGTTCAAAACGGGTAGGATGGAGGCGTGGGGGAGGAGACGAGGAGGAGTTTGGTGAGTTTGGTTTTGAGTTCGGTGATGAAATGGAGTTGCGATGGAGATTGGAAAGTTCGGCTGTGTTGAGAGGAGCTGAAGCCGTCCACGATTGGGGAAGAAGTAGTAAGGAGCGGGTGGGCTGTTAGTATATGGGTATTGGGCCGGGTTTGGGTAAGTAATGAGGCCCGATTTATCTAATTAAAACAAAGTTAGTTTTATTTTAAATATTGTATAACTTGTAACTATAATATCTCTTGCGTACGATATCAAAAAGGCGAACGGTTGGATCCGTTAGGACCGTATGGACGAGCACTCCACAATGAAGCTGACTGGGAGTGAATCCGAGCTCGTTACAATTTATGGTGAAATAAATTGTCCGTCGAAATCAAATAAGGCAAACCGTTATTTAAACGGCTAACGCGCAAATGTGAGTAAAACTCACCAACCCTGAACAGTTATATTTTTATAATGTATTCTTAGAACTGTTAATCATCTGTTGATTGATGTGTGTTGGTTGATTGATTGAACTGCTAGTCAGTAAGTGGAAATTATATATATATATATATATATAACCGTTAAATATTTATATAATGATGCTGTTATCAGAATAATCCGTACTGAACTGGAAGTGATGTTGATTTTATTGTGTAACATCTGTGATGCAGGGGAAAACAGGTTGGAGGGACCCAACTGGGTTCCTCAAATATTTATAATACTGTTTTGATTCATATATTCTGTTATATGATGTGATATAAAATCTGTTGTCGATTATATGTGGTTGGACGTTATTGAACACCGTAATTTGATATGATTGAAGACCATAACATACCGGAATGTTGATAAGGGAATTTTCATAGTGATATTGAGAATAAAATATTTATAAATGTAATATTTATAAATAAGAGATATTTATAAATAGAAATATTTATAAATAAGAAAATGTTTATAAATTCGAATATTTATAAATAGGAGATATTTGAAAAGGAAATAAATTCAAAACATTTCTTTTTGAATGGAAAGGCCTGTGTGGCGAGTTTGGGGATTTTCCCGATGCTCCCGATACAAAGGAGGTTATGGCGAATTTTCCCGGGAATTTAAGGAGTTAGAATATTTCAAGAATAAATTTGAAAAGGGAATATTTGTAAACTATTTACAAATAGAATTGGAAAGGAAACGTTATAAAAAGGGAAATCATTTTTTTAAGTGTAGAACCATTATTTAAAAGTAAATCTTTTCAAATGAATAAAACGTTGTTAAAAAGGAAATCTTTATAAAGTGAATAAAGTAAATCGAATATGGTATTCGAAAGGAGAAATCGAATATGGTATTCGAAGTTAGTTAATCGAATATGGTATTCGAAAGGAGAAATCGAATATGGTATTCGAAGTTAGTTAATCGAATATGGTATTCGAAAGGAGAAACCGAATATGGTATTCGAAGTTAGTTAATCGAATATGGTATTCGAAAGTTAGTTAATCGAATATGTTATTCGAAAGGGGTTAGTCAAGTCGAGTTAGTCAAATAGAGTTAACCAGTTAGAGTTAACCAGTTAGAGTTAACTAGTTGGAGTTAATTAGTTAGAGTTAATCGATTAGAGTTAAAACGAACTAGAGTTAATCAAATATAGTTATTTGAGACAGAGTTAGTCAAACCTAGTATTCAGGGTAAGTTGCCATCTTGTACGACTGCTAGCGTAATTCGCAAGGCTGTAAATAGCCTACGGCGGTCGGATGTTTCCTGAGGGAGTCGGGCGTAACCATTGTGATCGCTGCGATCTAGAGTCAAGCGAATTGAGTTTAATCGAATATAAGTTATTCGATAGGAGTTAATCGAATTGGTCGAACCAAGTAAGTCAAGTTAAGTCAGTCAAGTTAGTCAAGCCTAGTTAATCGAATCGAATTGGTCAAACCAAGTAAGTCGAGTTAGGTTAGTCAAGTTAGTCGAGCCTAGTTAATCGAATCGAATTTGTCGAACCAAGTAAGTCGAGTTAGTCGAGTCAAGTTAAGTTAGTTGAGTTAAGTTCGTCGAGTTAAATAAATCGATGTTAGTTTCATCAAAAGGAGATATTGATGTTAGTTTCATCGAAAGGAGATATCGATGTTAGTTTCATCGAAAGGAGTTATCGATGTTAGTTTCATCGAAAGGAGTTATCGATGTTAGTTTCATCGAAAGGAGTTATCGATGTTAGTTTCATCGAAGGGAGTTATCAATTATAGTTTAATCGAAGTGAGATTTTTAAATATGAGATATTTGAAAAGGAAGAGTTATCGAATATTAGTTATTCGAAGAGAGATTATCGAATATCGTTTATTCGAGAAGGAGTTAATCGAATATATGTTATTCAAAGAAGAGTTAATCAAATAGAGATTTCTCGAAGAGAGTTAATCGGCAAATTCGATTATATCGAATTCGGGAAAGTACTTATACTTTTCCAGTGTTTAAATAGAGATTTATTTATTTATAAATAAATAAGTGTTAGGTTAATTATTCACTAATAAGAATAGAAGTTATAATTAAAGTTAGATAATTCGAAAGTAGGGATTATAACGTTATCGTTATAACCAATGTTTTAAATATAGAAGTGGATTAGAAAAATTGAATCCGAGAAAGGCGTAAAGAAGTTGTTAAAGATTAAAAGATAAACTTTGACCATTTCGAAGTTATAACGTTGTTCAGTTAAGGTCTGAGAGGTAATTATACCCCAACTTGAGTGACTTACTTCTTAACTAAGAAATGGTAAGGTTTGATCGTAAAGGAGTTTTGGAAATGTTTTCCAAACGAGAATCAGAAATGTTTTCTGATAAAAGAAAATAAGAATTTAGAATATAGGGAAACAGGAAATAAGTAAATAAATGAATTAAAGAGATTAATGTTAAATGATGTTTGATCGATATAATTTCCATCTGGAAATAATATCATTGTTTGCACACTTGTTTTTCTTTGATAGTTAACTCACCGACTATCGAAGTTTTGACCATTTTAACGTTGTAAATATGGATAGACCGGTTGGATTATTATCCAAAGAACCACTCTGTATTGGCATAAGCCTCGCGAATCATATATGCCAAAGATAATTGAAGACGGAGTAAAATGCAAGGGTTGTTGTATAAATCTTAGATAACAGTGACTAAGATGGATATACTGAATAGTGCCTTCGGATTGTCCAGTCCCAGGACAACGTATATGGAAGAAGGTCTGACAGAGTATATCCAATGGATCGCGTAAGTTGATCTGTTCAAACGTATTCACGTTGGTGGCGGAGGAATTCGTTTCTCTTAGCTGTATACCCGTGTTATTTTTGGATAAGTCAATTTGTGATTTGGCGGGTATGACGATGTGACATTCTAAGTGAATGAGGATGACTTGTATGAATGAATGTCTGACAGAGTATTTCCAGAAAGGTCACGTACATTGATTTCTTCAACCGTACCAAGAGTGGAAGAGGAGAAGGAAACTTCTTTTAGCTGACACGTAATGTATGGTTGTAGACGTCAATTAGTGATTTTCAATGAACCTAACAATGTGGCATTCGAAGTGAATCTGATGTGATGATAAAGCGTAGCTTCTAGCCTCATCAACCAGTAAATGACAGAAATCGGGCAGGCAGCATGGCTAAGTCGGTCGCACCGAAGTAGGGTGTATAATCACCAATCTAGAGAATATTCATTTGTTTCTTAAATCTATCAATGTTGTCCCATACATATACGGGAACGGTTGCTAATCCCAACTGTTGGTGATGTACATTCGATACACTCAAGCGAAATGAGTGGTCGGTCATGTGTGGCCGGGTTGCAAGATGTTCTTGTTGAACCCAGTGTATTCCTCTCTAGAGGTACACTAGCGAAAGGTGGTTCCATACCTTGTCATAGTTGGAAATCCATTACCCAATACGTGCTTGCGGTTTTGATTGTATACTATATATGTAGAACGTGAGATGAAAGCGTTTCTGCTAGTTGATATCTATTTGTACATAGACATTATTATAATATCAAAAGGTTTTTGATATAAAGATATTTTGGATTCTCATAAGGGAAAAACCCGTTCCGTTCTGCGGCGTGGTCTTATGAGATATCGTTTACTTGTTCATATACCTGTTTAAACTGTTTTACTCATACCAGTCCCATGACTGACCCGGAGTTTACTTTGTTGTTTTCCCTAAACTCTTGGATGCCTAAATTTGTACGGGCAGTCAAGTAGTCGGGTTTTACAGATATACTTGGAGGGCTTGGAGCAGGAGGCTTCAAGATCATATAGCTATAGTTATTTTCGCTGTGTTGTAAGTGTTGTACTCTGATAAGTGCTATTGTATACATAACTGTTATATTTAAAAGTTATGTTATCTATTATATGTTATTCGTTCCGCTGTGAGGTTCGTGTTACTCTGATGTTGTGTTCTTCTTCTTCTTCTATTCTAAGTTTCTATCTTATCTATTCTCACCCTCTGTCTTCTTTCTATTAGTTTCTTGAATTTCCAGTGTAATTTGGGGTTGGACTTGTGTTATTTAGTCAGCTCAAATTCCCCCGGATTTTCGGGTCACTACAGTTGGTATCAGAGCATTGGTTTAGTTATTACCTTGGCTCTGTGGCGTGATTCAGTAGAGATGAGATTAGTAATATCCTAGACTGAGTTTGAGTGTATATATACGAGTGAACGTATTTGTTAGTTAATATAAAATGATTTTATATTGTGGAGTTTTATTGGTTGAGTTGTTTGTGAATTCTGGTCGATCGGTTTGATCCACTGTATCGATAGGGGTTACTAAACACTCGAATACGATGAACCGTCATGGTATGTTTTGAAAGAGGGTAAATGGAATAATTTTACCCGAATATATTTGATATAGTATATTGGTTGTGTTGGTTGTTATTATAATCGAGTAAGATTATAAAAAGGTAAAATGATTATAAATGACTAATCAGAATTCATATAAGTAAAGTATATGAAATAAAATGAAGAAAAATCTGAATTTAAATCAGATTGGAATTAAAATAAGGAAAGTTTAAGTTCCTGGGAGATTTTGAAAACGTTTTTCAAACTGAAGGTGATATAGTATTGAACTCACTTCGATAGCTGGAAAATAGATTCTGATGATGAATCGCGACATCATCAGTGTTCATTTTCGAGTTCTAAGTGACGGACTACTACCAAAGGTTTTGTTTTTGAATTGTTTTGAGAAAACAAGTTTAGAAATTCAAAGGTTTTGAATTGGCATTGTAATTTCAAATTGATTTGAAATAGACCCAGGAAATTAAGTTTTGGAATTTAATTTTAACTTATGAAGTTAAATAGAATAAGATAGTAGAAATAAATTGAAATATTTACTTGAACTGAGTTAAATAGAATTGAATTGGATTAGAGAATAATTTGTTATGGAATTGGGTTGATGAGTTAAGAATTTGAAATTTGATATTCGGGTTCGAATGAAATTCGATTTGGTTTTGAGGATATGAACTGATTGGAATTTGATGGAAATAACATTGGTATATGCTGAGTTGATAGCATATGGAAGTGATAGAGTTGATATTCCCGACAAAAAGGTACCAGTTTATATTATATATGGATATGAGATTTATGAGCCGAATTGGCAAGCCGCTTGGCTGTTTGATTTTCTTTAGGGTTAAAGAAGGCCCAGAGAGGCGAGTTGGAGTTTGAGATATTGACCAATACAAAGGAGGTGCTGGCAAAAAATTTCGCAAAGATAAGGTGTTAGAAAATTTTCAGAATTTTTGAAAATTTAGTTAGTCGGAATAAATTAATATTTTAGTCGATATTAATTGGTTCAGTTGAAACCGGAGACAAGAGGTAAATAGATAAATTTTACCCAGAAGATAGGGTCATCCCCTAGCTTAGCAATTTCGAGGACGAAATTTTATTAAGGGGGGAAGATTGTAGTAACCCGCATCTTAGCTGTTGAACAATTTATTTATTTAATTATTAAATATCGATTTATCGATATCGAGAACGTGAATTAAATAATATTGAATATTTAATTAATAATTATAATATAATAAAATATATTATAATGTCGAAATAATCAAAAATATTGGAAATACAAATATTCTGTGAATGGGGTCATCCCAAAGATGTAATTCAACTTAGAGTTGGATTATATTGACGAATATATTCAATCGACGACAGTTTGAACGTATAATTATAATATAATTAAAATAGAGCTTGAAATGACGCGGCAGTTCGCTATTTGGCGATTTGAACTTCAACTGAATGTACAGGATTCGTTTGAAGCCGGATTTCTGTGAAACAAGAAACGTGTGGAGCTGGTGGAGTATATCTTTCTAGTGGAAGAGAAAAATCGGGATTTCGTCGGGTAGATTTTGATGTACGTCCAAATCAAATTTCAGAAAAGTCGCTGTGGAATTCCTTTATAATTTATAAAGGAATTATTTATATTTTAAAAGGGAATTTCAATATAAATCGAATATCGGGTTGACCTAGATTGAAATATTGAGTTGGAAATCAATATAGGATTTTCTGAAGCTGTATGGTATTCCATTGTGAATATATACGATAATATAAATTTATTTATATTTAATTTAATTTTTATTTAAATATATTTATCTATTTAAATGGGTCATCCAGAGCTTTAAAAATAACCGGTTTTGCAAACGAAGTCGGAATTCGACGAAAGCAGTTTTGTTGGATCCGCAATATCAAATAGTTGTTAGATTTCCAGTTTCGTGATTTTTAGAGTCACTGTGTGGCCATACGGATTTTTAGAGTGAGAAACAGTCAGTATTTTGATAGTTAAAAATACGCTGTGTGAGCATACGGAGTCGGAATTCGACGAAACCAGTTTCGTTGGGACCGTAATGTCGAACTCTATCTACATGTCCAGTTTGGTGATTTTTAGGTATCGTGTGTGATCACACGGATTTTTAGAAAGCAAAACGAATTAACGAAAAAGGAATATACTGGGAATATTCCCTTTAAAAAAAATATCTAGATATTTTAAAACCCAATAAGTACCCCTTTAAAAATCCTAAACCCTAAACACTTCATCGTAGAAGTCAACACAGCAAGAAAATCCGCCGTTCTTCCTTCACAGTGAAAACCATCCTCCTCTAAAATCAAAACAAACTCGAATAAAATCCTACAAATCAGAATACATGTGTACTTAGGATCGTTGAGTGTCTCTCTTCATTCTGGTATGCGTTTTGGTGAATTCGAACAATGTTCTGTTTGATGTTGTGAAACCCATTTGAACTAGGGTTGGATTTATGACGATATACAAGCAATGAATGATGAAATGGAGTTCGTATCATGATTTAGGAGATCGAATAGTTTCTGGTTGCATTTTTCTAAGCGATTCCATTCTGTTTGGTGTCACTGCTTTTCCAAAGCGACGGAGGAAACCCGGTTGACGTGATGCTCAGTTCAGGCGCGGGTTCAAAACGGGTAGGATGGAGGCATGGGGGAGGAGACGAGGAGGAGTTTGGTGAGTTTGGTTTCGAGTTCGGTGATGAAATGGAGTTGCGATGGAGATTGGAAAGTTCGGCTGTGTTGAGAGGAGCTGAAGCCGTCCACGATTGGGGAAGAAGTAGTAAGGAGCGGGTGGGCTGTTAGTATATGGGTATTGGGCCAGGTTTGGGTAAGTAATGAGGCCCGATTTATCTAATTAAAACAAAGTTAGTTTTATTTTAAATATTGTATAACTTGTAACTATAATATCTCTTGCGTACGATATCAGAAATGTGAACGGTTGGATCCGTTAGGACCGTATGGACGAGCACTCCACAATGAAGCTGACTGGGAGTGAATCCGAGCTCGTTACAATTTATGGTGAAATAAATTGCCCGTCGAAATCAAATAACGCAAACCGTTATTTAAACGGCTAACGCGCAAATGTGAGTAAAACTCACCAACCCTGAACAGTTATATTTTTATAATGTATTCTTAGAACTGTTAATCATCTGTTGATTGATGTGTGTTGGTTGATTGATTGAACTGCTAGTCAGTTAGTGGAAATTATACATATATATATATATAACCGTTAAATATTTATATAATGATGCTGTTATCAGAATAATCCGTACTGAACTGGAAGTGATGTTGATTTTATTGTGTAACATCTGTGATGCAGGGGAAAACAGGTTGGAGGGACCCAACTGGGTTCCTCAAATATTTATAATACTGTTTTGATTCATATATTCTGTTATATGATGTGATATAAAATCTGTTGTCGATTATATGTGGTTGGACGTTATTGAACACCGTAATTTGATATGATTGAAGACCATAACATACCGGAATGTTGTTAAGGGAATTTTCAAAGTGATATTGAGAATAAAATATTTATAAATGTAATATTTATAAATAAGAGATATTTATAAATAGAAATATTTATAAATTAGAAAATGTTTATAAATTGGAATATTTATAAATAGGAGATATTTGAAAAGGAAATAAATTCAAAACAAATCTTTTTGAATGGAAAGGCCTGTGTGGCGAGTTTGGGGATTTTCCCGATGCTCCCGATACAAAGGAGGTTATGGCGAATTTTCCCGGGAATTTAAGGAGTTAGAATATTTCAAGAATAAATTTGAAAAGGGAATATTTGTAAACTATTTACAAATAGAATTGGAAAGGAAACGTTATAAAAAGGGAAATCATTTTTTTAAGTGTAGAACCGTTATTTAAAAGTAAATCTTTTCAAATGAATAAAACGTTGTTAAAAAGGAAATCTTTATAAAGTAAATCGAATATGGTATTCGAAAGGAGAAATCGAATATGGTATTCGAAGTTAGTTAATCGAATATGGTATTCGAAAGGAGAAATCGAATATGGTATTCGAAGTTAGTTAATCGAATATGGTATTCGAAAGGAGAAACCGAATATGGTATTCGAAGTTAGTTAATCGAATATGGTATTCGAAAGTTAGTTAATCGAATATGTTATTCGAAAGGGGTTAGTCAAGTCGAGTTAGTCAAATAGAGTTAACCAGTTAGAGTTAACCAGTTAGAGTTAACTAGTTGGAGTTAATTAGTTAGAGTTAATCGATTAGAGTTAAAACGAACTAGAGTTAATCAAATATAGTTATTTGAGACAGAGTTAGTCAAACCTAGTATTCAGGGTAAGTTGCCATCTTGTACGACTGCTAGCGTAATTCGCAAGGTTGTAAATAGCCTACGGCGGTCGGATGTTTCCTGAGGGAGTCGGGCGTAACCATTGTGATCGCTGCGATCTAGAGTCAAGCGAATGGAGTTTAATCGAATATTAGTTATTCGATAGGAGTTAATCGAATTGGTCGAACCAAGTAAGTCAAGCTAAGTCAGTCAAGTTAGTCGAGCCTAGTTAATCGAATCGAATTGGTCGAACCAAGTAAGTCGAGTTAGGTTAGTCAAGTTAGTCGAGCCTAGTTAATCGAATCGAATTGGTCGAACCAAGTAAGCCGAGTTAGTCGAGTCAAGTTAAGTTAGTTGAGTTAAGTTCGTCGAGTTAAATAAATCGATGTTAGTTTCATCGAAAGGAGATATCGATGTTAGTTTCATTGAAAGGAGATATCGATGTTAGTTTCATCGGAAGGAGTTATCGATGTTAGTTTCATCGAAAGGAGTTATCGATGTTAGTTTCATCGAAAGGAGTTATCGATGTTAGTTTCATCGAAGGGAGTTATCGATTATAGTTTAATCGAAGTGAGATTTTTAAATATGAGATATTTGAAAAGGAAGAGTTATCGAATATTAGTTATTCGAAGAGAGATTATCGAATATCGTTTATTCGAGAAGGAGTTAATCGAATATAGGTTATTCGAAGAAGAGTTAATCAAATAGAGATTTCTCGAAGAGAGTTAATCGGCAAATTCGATTATATCGAATTCGGGAAAGTACTTATACTTTTCCAGTGTTTAAATAGAGATTTATTTATTTATAAATAAATAAGTGTTAGGTTAATTATTCACTAATAAGAATAGAAGTTATAATTAAAGTTAGATAATTCGAAAGTAGGGATTATAACGTTATCGTTATAACCAATGTTTTAAATATAGAAGTGGATTAGAAAAATTGAATCCGAGAAAGGCGTAAAGAAGTTGTTAAAGATTAAAAGATAAACTTTGACCATTTCGAAGTTATAACGTTGTTCAGTTAAGGTCTGAGAGGTAATTATACCCCAACTTGAGTGACTTACTTCTTAACTAAGAAATGGTAAGGTTTGATCGTAAAGGAGTTTTGGAAATGTTTTCCAAACGAGAATCAGAAATGTTTTCTGATAAAAGAAAATAAGAATTTAGAATATAGGGAAACAGGAGATAAGTAAATAAATGAATTAAAGAGATTAATGTTAAATGATGTTTGATCGATATAATTTCCATCTGGAAATAATATCATTGTTTGCACACTTGTTTTTCTTTGATAGTTAACTCACCGACTATCGAAGTTTTGACCATTTTAACGTTGTTAATATGGATAGACCGGTTGGATTATTATCCAAAGAACACTCTGTATTGGCATAAGCCTCGTGAATCATATATGCCAAAGATAATTGAAGACGGAGTAAAATGCAAGGGTTGTTGTATAAATCTTAGATAACAGTGACTAAGATGGATATACTGAATAGTGCCTTCGGATTGTCCAGTCCCAGGACAACGTATATGGAAGAAGGTCTGACAGAGTATATCCAATGGATCGCGTAAGTTGATCTGTTCAAATGTATTCACGTTGGTGGCGGAGGAATTCGTTTCTCTTAGCTGTATACCCGTGTTATTTTTGGATAAGTCAATTTGTGATTTGGCGGGTATGACGATGTGACATTCTAAGTGAATGAGGATGACTTGTATGAATGAATGTCTGACAGAGTATTTCCAAAAAGGTCACGTACATTGATTTCTTCAACCGTACCAAGAGTGGAAGCGGAGAAGGAAACTTCTTTTAGCTGACACGTAATGTATGGTTCTAGACGTCAATTAGTGATTTTCGATGGACCTAACAATGTGGCATTCGAAGTGAATCTGATGTGATGATAAAGCGTAGCTTCTAGCCTCATCAACTAGTAAATGACAGAAATCGGGCAGGCAGCATGGCTAAGTCGGTCGCACCGAAGTAGGGTGTATAATCACCTATCTAGAGAATATTCATTTGTTTCTTAAATCTATCAATGCTGTCCCATACATATACGGGAACGGTTGCTGATCCCAACCGTTGGTGATGTACATTCGATACACTCAAGCGAAATGAGTGGTCGGTCATGTGTGGCTGGGTTGCAAGATGTTCTTGTTGAACCCAGTGTATTCCTCTCTAGAGGTACACTAGCGAAAGGTGATTCCATACCTTTTCATAGTTGGAAATCCATTACCCAATACGTGCTTGCGGTTTTGATTGTATACTATATATGTAGAACGTGAGATGAAAGCGTTTCTGCTAGTTGATATCTATTTGTACATAGACATTATTATAATATCAAAAGGTTTTTGATATAAAGATATTTTGGATTCTCATAAGGGAAAAACCCGTTCCGTTCTACGGCGTGGTCTTATGAGATATCGTTTACTTGTTCATATACCTGTTTAAACTGTTTTACTCATACCAGTCCCATGACTGACCCGGAGTTTACTTTGTTGTTTTCCCTAAACTCTTGGGTGCCTAAATTTGTACGGGAAGTCAAGTAGTCGGGTTTTACAGATATACTTGGAGGGCTTGGAGCAGGAGGCTTCAAGATCATATAGCTATAGTTATTTTCGCTGTGTTGTAAGTGTTGTACTCTAATAAGTGCTATTGTATACATAACTGTTATATTTCAAAGTTATGTTATCTATTATATGTTATTCGTTCCGCTGTGTGGTTCGTGTTACTCTGATGTTGTGTTCTTCTTCTTCTTCTATTCTAAGTTTCTATCTTATCTATTCTCACCCTCTGTCTTCTTTCTATTAGTTTCTTGAATTTCCAGTGTAATTTGGGGTTGGACTTGTGTTATTTAGTCAGCTCAAATTCCCCCGGATTTTCGGGTCACTACAGATCCATTCGAACCCATATTGTAGCTCGATGGGAGCATTGCGTTCCCCCTGGCTTCGAGTGGCAGCGATGTTTGCAGAGGTCAATAGTGTCGAGGGTTCAGATCATCTTCCGGCGAAATATCTTAATGGCAAAATTGAACCCTAGGATGGAAGAGGGGTGCGGTTTTAGCGTGAGAGCCAAGAAGAAGAAGACTGAAGGAGCGGCCACGATTTTATTAACAACGTAATTAATTGTTAATTATGGATATAGGATATAAATTATTTTTAAAAATAAGAAATTATATATATTGTTTTTAAAAATCAGAAATTTTATACATAAAGCATTAAATTTTCTTTTCAGTTTTTTTATATAAATAGCATAGTTTTAAAATATAAATAATATGATTGTTAATTTATATAATAGGTTATAAAAATGTGATTTTTTTTAAATGAAATAGCTTCAATAAAAATGCAATTTTTATTATGAAATGTTTTGAAATAAAAATATGATTTTTACATATATAATTTTGAAATATTATATAAATAGCTTTAAATAAAAATCGAAAAAGCGTTGTTTTTAAAAATATAAATAGCATGATTTTTTTAAAAATAAATAACATAGTATAAAAATATGATTTTTAATATAAACTGCGTGAAATAGATTGCGTTCGAAACACGGTGAAGATTGGAGCTCGTTTGCAAGTTCTGGAACCAGAACAGCAAATCAGAGCAATAGAAAAGTGGGCGGAGTGGAACCCAATATGAGAACTCCTTCTCACTCAAATTAATTTACAGTTAAATATATACTAGGATGCAGACGGGGCTTAAAAGCCCTCGACACTATTTATTTGTACAAACCATGATTGTTTGTTTATTTGGACTGTATTGTGTTTATTTATTGAATGAACTGTATAAAATATACATGTGTTGAATAAAATATTTATACAATAAAAATATCATTTTTATTGAATAAATGAACTGTATAAAATATACATTTATTGAATAGAACGTTTGAACAATAAAAATATCATTTCTATTGAATGTATGAACTACAGAAAATAGTAAGTGTTGAAATAAATATTTTATCGTTAAAGATATAATTTCTAACGTATATATGAATGGCATAAAATTCTCTTGAAATGAAAATAAATATTCATTTACAAATCAGATGATTTGTTTATGTACACCCACTTAACTGATATTGATTGGGACGATAAATTTTACACATCACCCAACTGCACAAATAGTGTTCAGTATGTGTTGTTTGAAAACCCAACACGGGTATTCGGATGATATTTGACATACACTAATCCCAATATTTAGTTGTATGTCAATCGATGGGCTGAAAAGTTGTAATGAGCGTTATTTATTTATTTTAATGCTTATACAGTTGTAAAATACACTCTGGATGATGTTTGAATGTTGAATGATCATTTACCATTATTGTTGAATACATGCGATGTATGAAATCCATATAACTAAAATTATATGGTAATGATTGGGCTTGATTCCAATTCACAAATAACAAAGATTTTAAAATAATTTTAGTAAAGATTTTAAAATATTATTCAGTAAAGATTTTAAAATAATATTTAGTAGAGATTTTAAAATAATTTTTAGTAAAGATTTTAAAATATTATTTAGTAAAGATTTTAAAATAATATTTAGTAAAGATTTAAAATAATTTTTAGTAAAGATTTTAAAATAATATTTAGTAAAGAATTAAATTATGATTTTGATGTTTGATTTGGGATGGACACAAAAATATATGAAGCCATATTGTATAGATTTGCGCCACTTAAATGCGAACAATATTTATATAGATTCTATTTATTTTTATAATGAATATCGAAAAGGAAATGATTTCAAAATCAGATATTTTGAAAATATTATCATTTGAATATTATAATAATATGGAATATTCAATTTTGATTTAAAATTGAAAATGAAGTTAAAATAGTTGTAAAGCGAATTTATAAATAGTTTGTAAAATACGTTTTAGATGGAAATCGACAAAATATATATAATATATATTATATATGTTAAATGGCCTGAACAGAACGCGCCGCGACCGTTCGCGAATTTCGACCATTGACTTCGAATTGACATCATGGAAGATCTGACCGTCAGATTCTCCTAAAACAGGAACCATTGGGTTTGTATCGAAAAGAGCTTTCCAAAGAATATAAGAGAATTGAAATCTAATGGCTGGATTTGGAATTATATCCAAATCATATTTGGAAAAGGTCGTTGTAAGTGTAGTTCGATGACCGTTGATGGAAATCGACTGAAAGGGCCTTAATAAAATTATTAAAAATATTAATAATTTGTGTAAAATCATAATAAATGATTTGGAAAGAATTGGGATGAAAAATTTCATATTTGAAAAGATAAAAATATATATTTATCAAAATGAACTAGTTATTAACTAGATTTGAAATCTGATCGACGCTAGTCTATGAATTAGAAAAGCGCGACATTTGTAATAAATTCTGCAAGCATACAGGTGTGTAGCATACAGGTCGAACACAGGGAGGTAGATTAAAATTAAATTATTTATCCAATCTCTTGGGCGAGTTAGACGAAGCCTGGAGATTTGTTTTGAAAACAATAAAATTGAAATTGCAAACTTATGATTATCGTCGAATCTAATCGAACGATTAATCACAAAAAAAGTAAATAGCAAAGCAAGAACAAGAATGCAGAAATTAAAATTGCAAGAAAAGAAGAACAACAAAAGGTAATTTAGGATTGTCGTTGAAACTAATCAAACGACTAATCTCTAAGTAAAAAATTGTAAAATACAATTGGTGCTCTACCGAATCTAATCGTGTAGACAACACTAATTGCTAAGAAATTAGAAAATAGCAAAAAAAATAAAAAGAGGAAGAAGAACTTTATTAGAGAAATGGAATAAGATATGAGATAGGATGGTGGCTACAATGCCATTACAAGGGTGTATATATAGGGTAGATAGCCAAACCCTAACCCTAATCCTAATGGTAAATGGGCTTGGTCATTACACCACTAATTTGTTTACAATGAGAAACATAAATGGGCCTTAGATAAATAAAGCAAATTTGGGCCTTTTCTCTTTTTCCTCTTGCTTCCTTGATATTTCTTCATTGATTTGTGATGTGCAAAGCCTTTTTATCACTCCTTTTCTTGTCCAACAGCAAATAGATGTGATATCTTCATCTACAATTTTTCAAAATGCAAATACAGCAAATTGAACTCTATTTCTCTACATTTCTGGTTGCATGCGGGCTGGGTTGGACTATCTGTAAAAATAACAAAACAATACCCAAGTAATATTTATTTATATACAAAAGATAAGATATAAGAGCATAAAATAAACACATTTCTATGTCAATCAAATACCCCCACACTTATCTTTTACTCGTCCTCGAGTAAAACAAAAAAATGAAAAACTAAACTAGATAGGTCACACTTTCGTAGGAAACACGATTGCATTGAGCGCATGCAACAAGCCGTTAAACCTCTAGGTGTCCCTAGTAGGACGAGTGGTGTCTCGTGAGGGTTTTCAGCGGATACTACCCACAAAATCCAAATGCAGTATGCTATGATTCTAATGAAACTACATGGATGCAATGGACATATGCAAAAATAAAAACGAAAAAAAATGAAAGCACGACTTGTTTCAGGAAAGTGGTACAACAAATTAAGTTAACAATTTCTAGTCAGTTGATTTTATTTTAGATACCTCAACTTGTCACAAATTTTCAATATAACTCAAGTTTTCAAATGTTAAATTCCAGTTTGGCCAGTTAGTTCGATCGATAACATAGTGCAGCCATGAAATAAATTCTTAGTTTGCTTGGCACAGTTTGCAAAGTGGTATTCTAATTTTCTCATGTATGGCTAGTCAAATCAATAAGGTCAAGAGGTGTTTGGGTATCATCGCTTATTCTTTATTCTATAAAATTTTAAGATTTATGATTAAGTACATACACCTAAAAAGACCAAGGTTTACCACCCATGCACTGCCTCGCGGACTAACGGAGAGTAGGTAAAGAGCTTGGGGGATTGTGCAGGCCAACTTTGACTTTGTCAACAACGTGTCGGTAATCCTTAGGTGTCCAATCCCATAAAATGAGACCAAGATATTCCAACTTTGACTTTGTCAACAACGTGTCGGATAGAGCTTGGCGGGTTTGCACACCAACGCTCGATATACAAGCAATGTTGGATACCCTTGGAATACTATTATTATTATTATCGAAAGTATAAGCACAAAAAAGAGTTACGCGGATTTAACTTAACACAACTTATTTTTAAAGATTTGAAAAGCCAATCTAAGTATTTTAAGTCCTCCACTTATTTAAACAAAGTCTACAATATAGAATAGATTTCATGGCCATCACCTAAGAATCTCCCTATGTACTGGTTACACTATTATCCCTCAAAATTAAACTTTTCATTATATTTCTTATTCGATCTAAGTTGAGAGAAAAAAATACTATCAACTGGCTAAAAATTGTAAACTTATTTTGTTGTATCAATTGAAAATGAGTCGTATAAAAAAAAATTATGGTATGTTCGTATAATCTAGAATCCATGATGGTCCTATTTAAATGGCTGAAAATGAAAAGAAATAAAAACAAAGAAAGAAGAAAATGGATGAAATGCAGACTCCCCCCCCCCCCACTTGAACTAAACAGGGTCCACACTGTGAACGTTTCCTAAATTTGAAAGATCGCACCCAAAGGTGAATGTGATGCAAAATTATTTGAAGAATGAAATGGAGTTTAGCCACTATATGCGAATGAAAATCATATGTACAATGATATATGTGTTTGCGATGTATGCGATGCAAAGAATTCCACCAACTTTTCCCCCCACACTTGGTTCTAGCTCGATGAGTCCCATTCCCACTGTGTCCAGACATGTTTTCTAATAAGCAAAGGTTTTTGAAAATCATCTCATCTTTATACCTCGATTTGTAGTTCAGGAGATAAATATCTAGGGTCATCCTAACAAGAAGTTTTTCAATCAAATTAACATTCCATAAATAGTTCACGTGTTCAACAAATTTATCAGTGTAATTTTTCAAAAAATTGTGATCGTATATAAATTCAGTGAAATTTGAAATCTGAGTGTTGTTCAAGACCATGTGATCACATTTCTCATCATTAACTGACAATATATTTTCGACACTGACAATTTCAAGTTCGTTTGAAATTTTCTCAAAGTTAAAATTTTCGAACTCATGATGTGAATCTATTTCTTCCTCATTTGGCAACTCTTCCTCATACAATCCAAAAAATTCATGTTCGTTAAAATCCTTTTCCAATTTTGAGTTTTCGAAAAATTCAACATTTTCAGTTTGTTCAATTTCAAAGAATTCAAGTTTCTCGCAGCCCGAAAGAGGAAGAACAAAATCTAAGCTTACATCTTTTTCTTGAAAAGAATCGAAGTCCAGATCATTCGTTGAATTTTGAACAACTTCATTTAGATCGTTATTTTCAATTTCGAAAGTTGTTATTTGAAACTTTTCACCATCAGTAAAGAATTGATTATTTTCTGATTCATCGCTTGTTTGAATTTGATTTTGTTGCTCTCGCTGTTCTTTCAAAGTTGTCATTAAACAAAGAAGTTCATCTATCTTTCTATCTCTTTCATTAAGTTGTCTATCGATCCTTTCTACCCTCTCTCTAAAAACGTTAAGATGGTATTCTTCAGAATCGTCGATTAGAGAACTCTCGTTTTGGATTTCTTGATTCTCAAAATTATAATCCATATCAATTTCACAATCAAAATTAATTCCAATGTGGTGGTTGTTTGAATATTGGAAATCATTTTGATCATAAAAATTATGTTTGTAACCAAAACTGTTAAAATTCGAGGGAAAATTGCAATCTTGGTTATATTCAAGATGTGGATATGGGTTGTTATTTTGAAGATTCTGATCGATTTGAAAATCATTTTCATATCCAAAATTATTTTCGAATTGGTTTCCAACTCCATACTGATGTGGATCAAAGCTATATTGGGATTCAAAATCGTTTTGATGTGGGTGTGGCCCATAATCGAAATTATTGAAATTTGAATTGAAATCATCATTTCGATTATATCTATGATTTTGAAAATGTTGGTCAGTTGGAAAATTTTGAAAATTGTTGACATTGGCTTCACCAAAATTTGGAAAATCTTGCTTCATGAGTTGTATTTCATATTCATACTCTTCAAGAGGACGTCTACTCCGGTTATGATCCCACAATTCTCTCAAAGATTTTCTTGAATCAGACATTTGAATGAAATCAAGGCAAGACAGAATTTATTCTTAGTTCAAAATAGTATAAAATACTAAGTTGCGCTCTATTAATTAACTGCCTCAATTGGAAGGGGGAAGAGGGTCTTATGGTCGTTCACGTATAGTATAAATACTAAGGGATACGACCAATGTTTTACGGGTAGTATGCAACCTCTTTTGCTAAAAGTTCAATAAATTGAACTAATATATATCCGCGATCCAATTGTACGAGACAGTCAACTTCACAAAGCACCACTTTTCAATTATATTATTTTGCAAATCAAATCAAGTGTTAAAATTTAAAAAGACGAGCATGATGATTTTAGTTATGAAAATTTGTTCCTCACAAACAGATTCAGAAATATCAGACACAGAACTGTCACAGAATAATAACAGAAAATTAAAATATTGTACAAGCAAGCCGCTGCCCCTGCAGAAGATTTTTACAAGCAATTTCTATATTTTTGCAGCAGAGCACCTGTAGAGTTAAAAGAAATTTACAGTGGGGTATGGCTGTCCATCCAGAAAAATGAGTAGCGTCAATGATTGAAATCTCACTATTTGCAATTTCTTCTGATTTCTGAATTCTTGATTTGTTGCTTGAACTCCAGTCACTTTGTCCTTGGTTTGAAACTCTTTTTTTTATTTTTGGGCTTTTTTTTAATGAAGTAAATAACAAAAAAAAAGCACAAGAAAATATGAGGCTGTGGTAGGTTAAAAAAAAAAAATTGGAATTTTTTTTTGAGAGAATGCTTGTGGATGGGGTTGGTTTGTGCGTTGTGGCAGAAGTGTGGTGGGAAAGAGGGATTGAAGAAGATGGTGCTGAAGTGTAGATTGAAAAAAAAAATGTGGTGAAATGAGATTGTGTGAGAGAGAGGGGTATTTGATCAGAGGGGAAAAAATGAAGCAGGGAAGAATAATGGAAAAAAATTATGTCCTTGCCTTTTTTTTATTAGTGTTGAAAAGCGGACAAATAGGAAAGAAACAAATGACAAAAAAATGGGAAGAGAGATTTCAGAAAAGAAAGAGAATTGTAAAGGAAGAAAGAAAAGTAATTGTAAAAGATTTGGAAAAGAAATTGAGAAGGGAAAGCAATAAAAGAGAAGACAAAAACAGAAAGAATTTTTTCTTTGTTTATTGTTGTAAAATTAGAAGAGAGAGAAAAAAATGAGAAAGGAAAAACTTGAAAAGGGAAAGAAAGAAAATTAATTACAAGGCAGAGAAGAGAAATTTATAAAAGGATTTTTTTTTCTTCAGCAAATTGTAAAAGAAGAAAGGATGTGAGATATTAGTAAGAGGAGAAACAAATGAAAGGAAGGAGAAAGAAGTTGAAAATAGGGAAGAATTAAAAGAAAAATGGCAAGATTTTTTTTTTTTTTTTTGAACTTGTAAAAGAAGAATGAGAAGTAATTATATAGAAAATTGGAAAGGAGGAATAAAGAGGAAAGAAATCAAAAGAGGATTTTTTTTTTTTTTTTTTTTGAAAAGAAAGGAAATTTGTAAGAGAAGAAAAGAAATCAATGTATTGAGAACAAGAAAGACAAAAGAAGAAAGGAAAAAAAGTTGCAAAAGAGGAATCGTTTTTTTTTTTTTTTTTTGAAATTTGCAAAAAGAAAAAGACAATTGGATAGAAAGTGGAAAGATGGAAAGAATAAAGGAAAATTGATAGTTGTTTTTTTTTTTTTAATGAAGGAGAGAGCAGGAAAGAAATAAATGAAAAAATGGAAAGAGAGATTGTAAAAGGTTAATGAGAAATGCAATTGGAAAGAAATTAAAAAAAAATGCAAGTTTTTTTTTATGAAAATTTGAACAAGAAGAAAGGGAAAGAAATGAATGGGAAAAAGCAAAACAAAAATGGAAAAAAATAATAAAAGAGGAAGGAAATAAGAGAAAAAAAACAAGGTTTTTTGAGTAGAGAGGAAGGGTAGAAGAAATTGAGGAAAGAAATAAAAGCAGACAAAAACAAGAAAGAAATCAAAGTAGGCAGAGAAGAAATTGCAATTTTTTTTTTTTTTTTTTTAGAAAGTTGTAGACAAAAGATGGAAACAAATAAAAAGAAAAGGAAAGAGAAAAGAAAAATGTGAAAATCAGCAAGGTGGTAGAAAGATGGAAAGAAATTGAAGAGAAATTAGCAACTTTCTTTTTTTTTTTTGTATATATTTTTTTTCTTCTTGAAGGAATTAGATTGGAAGAAATGCAAAATAAAAAAAAGGAAAGAAATAAATGAAAAAAAGAAGGAAAATTAAAAAAAAGCAAGTTTTTTTTTTTTGAAAGATTGTAAAAGAAGAAATGAATATAAAAGTAGGAAGGAGGATTGAAAAATGGAAAGGAATAATTGAAAATAGGAAAAGAAATTGAAAGAAAATAAAGGCAAGAAATTATTTTTTTTCTCTTGCTTAGTTCATGACAGTATCAATGTAATTAATACGCCACATCACTAATTGAGATTTTTTCTATATGTACAAGAAACAAAAATATATACAAAATAAAATAAAACTAACACGAATCGGAAATTAAATAAACAATAAAATTCAATCGTTACCTCCCCGGCAACGGCGCCAAAAACTTGATCGACGCTAGTCTATGAATTAGAAAAGCGCGACATTTGTAATAAATTCTGCAAGCATACAGGTGTGTAGCATACAGGTCGAACACAGGGAGGTAGATTAAAATTAAATTATTTATCCAATCTCTTGGGCGAGTTAGACGAAGCCTGGAGATTTGTTTTGAAAACAATAAAATTGAAATTGCAAACTTATGATTATCGTCGAATCTAATCGAACGATTAATCACAAAAAAAGTAAATAGCAAAGCAAGAACAAGAATGCAGAAATTAAAATTGCAAGAAAAGAAGAACAACAAAAGGTAATTTAGGATTGTCGTTGAAACTAATCAAACGACTAATCTCTAAGTAAAAAATTGTAAAATACAATTGGTGCTCTACCGAATCTAATCGTGTAGACAACACTAATTGCTAAGAAATTAGAAAATAGCAAAAAAAATAAAAAGAGGAAGAAGAACTTTATTAGAGAAATGGAATAAGATATGAGATAGGATGGTGGCTACAATGCCATTACAAGGGTGTATATATAGGGTAGATAGCCAAACCCTAACCCTAATCCTAATGGTAAATGGGCTTGGTCATTACACCACTAATTTGTTTACAATGAGAAACATAAATGGGCCTTAGATAAATAAAGCAAATTTGGGCCTTTTCTCTTTTTCCTCTTGCTTCCTTGATATTTCTTCATTGATTTGTGATGTGCAAAGCCTTTTTATCACTCCTTTTCTTGTCCAACAGCAACTAGATGTGATATCTTCATCTACAATTTTTCAAAATGCAAATATAGCAAATTGAACTCTATTTCTCTACATTTCTGGTTGCATGCGGGCTGGGTTGGACTATCTGTAAAAATAACAAAACAATACCCAAGTAATATTTATTTATATACAAAAGATAAGATATAAGAGCATAAAATAAACACATTTCTATGTCAATCAAAATCCAATAATTTTGAAATAAATAAATTGGATTTATAAAATGGTTTTAAAAATAACCAGAATTTTCCAATAAATAAATTGGAATGGAAATAATCTTCGGAATATTTTTATACTGGATTCCATGGTTATACGGATATTGCTATGGGAATTTGGAAGATACAGATATCGTTATTCCCAATACGATATCCATTAGTTTCAGAATTTGATATTGAATATAAGCCGATATAATTTCTATTCACAGCCTCATATTTAATATTAAATTGGATTTTGGGTTTGTCGTGAACTGTGTCTTAAATAACACTGTTCTTAAATCCAGTTGAGAAAAGAATAAATCTTTTAATTAAGATTTAGTGAAGTTTCCGATTAATTTATATTTAATTGAAATTGAATAAAAGGATTGGATTTTGGGTTTGTCGTGAATGGTGTTTTCAATAACACTATTCTTAAACCCCGTGTGAAAAGGATAAATATTTTAATTAAGATTATTAGAGTTTCCAATTATATTTGGTAATTTGAATAGAATGGAATGTGAATTGGGTTTATTGTGAACTGTATTTTAAATGACATTCGTTCTTTTACCCAATTAGCAGTGCAATGTGATTTGGAATTTATAAATCTTTCTACTAAGATTTAATGGAAATTTCCAAAGTAAAATTTTCCAATTTAATAAATAAATTGGAATGGAAAGGAATTCAATTTTGTAATAATTGAAGTGAACTTCTGTGGGGGAAGACTGTTAATATATATGGAATTTAAAAGGCCTTGTCGTTATTCCATTTATATTATTAGCCGAATACAGAAGTTTATATTGATCTGTTTTCCGTGAAGATTCCATAATTAATGGAATGTGATTTTGGGTTTATCGTGAACTGTTCTTTAAATGACATTGGTTCTTTAACCCAGTTAAAGACTTAAAGGCAGGATTGATTTCCAAGGTTAAATAATCATTAAATAATGATTGTTGGAAGATTAAAACTAAGTGGAGTTTTAATAAATCTTTAATTATATTGAAATGTGAATGTGATAATTTAAATTATCAAATTTGGGAAATGATCGAGAATGGAGTAACACCAGATTTACTCCAAGCGATAGTTAAATCTTTAATTAGATTTGAACGTGAAGTGGTAATTAATTTTACCGATAACACCGTGATGTTAGATATGGAGTATTACCAGTTTTGCTCCATAGGTTGAATAGGTTGGGATTGGAAAATAAAATAAATGATTTCTTCAGTAAGATTCGCTAATCCGACTAGTTTGGAAAACCTTAATTTGGTTTAAATTGCGAAAAGAATATTTGAATAAAATAATATTCTGGATTGGAATGAGGCATATGTTGTGTTTTTATAGCACTTGTTTATAAGATATGTGTATTATTCAGAAAGACAGGGTTAATCCCATTCTGAATAATTGATACGATGATAAGTCGACGATGAAGATGGTGGTTGAAGACCGGAGTTCTTCACATCGTTTGGATGATTACTGATGTCTTGATTGGGCTGTACACACAAGACAAGGTAATAAGTGGTGATCGTCCAGACATACTTGGAGATCGACCGGATATACGAGGATCTCTCTCCTTTATTGGACATATGGGATGAGGAATACGGTGCCTCCGGTTTCGTTCAGACACAGAACGAACTAGTAAATGGATGTGTGTCTGACATTAGATTTTATTCTATGTTGATTGATTTCTATTAAATATACATCTGTTTGGTGGCGGAGAATTCATTCTCTTGCTTAACACCCTTCTCTGAGACATACGAGCTTAAAAGTTATATATCGATAGATATCAGTCGCATGGCGTGAATTGCCAGTGTGGCATGGAGAGATGTAAATGATCAAGGCTTCTGTTGAAAAGCAGAGTCTTGTGATTGATGATCAAAGCACGACGTGAAATAACATAGCTTTGTGTATAGCGTTAATTCGCGAGCCTCACACCCTGGTGTGAACCAGAAATGGGAGAGGACCTCAGGGAGGACATGTGTTTCTTTCTAGCTAGGAGTGGTGTCATGGTATGGAACCCAGACATTTTACTCATGTGGATGTTGCATATTATTTGATGGATAGTGAGGTGCCTTCGATATATCGGTCACTACGGGGCCGATGGATGATACGGTCGACATACTGACCATTACGCTCCATAGGGTGGGGAAGCGTATTGTTCAAGAATTATTAATCCACTAACGCAAGTGTGGACCGGCCCTGACGCTCCAAGGGCTCACCTGAGTCTGGGTACTGAGACATAGTGGGCTAGATTATCTCGAATTCGGTAAGGACGATCCCTTGTCTTGGTTCATGATGGAAATCCAACTTCCAATACGTGACTTTTCGGTTTTAATTATAGAGCCTAGTATGACGACATAATATATGGGTACCTACGCCGTCTAGGATTGATACGTTTATAATGAAGTTGATTTCTTCACTTATAGTAATAATAAAATATGAAATTTCACGTACCAAACATTTTTGGCTATTATAAGGTAAAATTCTATCCTCCGGCTTGCACTGCATTGTGTGATGAGACCCGAGTCTTATAATAGCTTCATTTTTCTGTTTAGCATTGCGCTGTATGTTTTATGCGCTGGTATTCTTGGGATTAAAATTGTTCCGTGTTATACGGCGTGGTCCCTTGATTGATCTAACTTTAAAATCAAGCTAATAACTGTTTTAGTTCTCACACCAGTCCCATGACTAATCTGGAGTTTATTGTTTTAACCTAAACTCCGGGTGCCCCTATTTTCCACACGGGCAGCTAGTAGTTTTGGGTTTGCAGATTTCTTTTCACAAGATCCTGGTTTACAGCTGGAACTATATTTGGAAAGCTCTGTATTCGTGTATTTCTTTCAATTGCGTTATGTATTATTTTTCCACTTCTATGTATTTAAATGTAATTTAAATCTCTGATATTTTTTGTTGTATATTATTTATTCATACTCTGTTATATTCTTGTACTCTGATGTAAATTGTTGTAATAACAATGAAATGTTCTTCTGTTTGCGTTCTGATTTGTCGTGTTCTCAACTCAATCCGGGCTTTCCCAAAAGGGCGAGTTTAGGTCATTTGAGCATGTTTTCCACGTAATGGTAAGATTAAGAAATCTTTAGCACGATTTTGAGTTAGGGATGTAATGAAGGAAAGATAAAGTATTTACCTTAATCAATGACTAATGAATGGATCCGGTTTGGGTAAATATGTTTTCCCATGAAGATAAATGAAATCTTTAATTAGATTTGGATTGAAAGAATGGAATTAAAAAAGGCAATTAATCTTACCAAAATACGAGAGCAATTAGATATGGAGTATTGCCAATTTTGCTCCATGGGGAGGATAGGATAGAAATAGGATAATGATTTGAGAAATTACCTTCGATAATCCCGGTAAAGCGTAGAAACCTTGGGTTGAGTTAAATTTGTGAAATGAGATATTATAATCCTTTGAAATGATTTCCAAGGAAAGATTTAAACAAGAGTTTAAAGTATATAAACCTAGGATAAGATTTGAATGGGTATACCAAATATAAAGAATGATTTGAGTAAAAGAATATTCCAAAATAGAATGAGACACATGAAATTTTATATATCTATATTGATTTTGAAGTTGCGCTAGTTATTTGGAAAGACTGGGTTTCAGCCCATTATGAATAACTATATGACGTAATGAGAGCAACTGAAAATGGAGACGGCTGTGTTTGAAGACCAGAGATCTTCACATCGGAAGGGTTGCTCGTTGATGCCTCGGGTGGCCACCCAATATAAGGTTATATTGTGACAGCAAACTGATCGTACTTGAAGCAATTCAGATTGCAAGGGCGTTCACACCTGAGTGGTATCATGGAATAAAGTGCCTTCGATTTCGTTTAAAACCCAAAACAAACTTGCAAATGGATGTATATCTGACATTGTATTTTACGGCATAATAAATTGGTTTCAACTGATGATATATCAGCTGGGTGACAGACGATCTATCCTCTTAGCTTAACACCCTCCTTTGAGACATATGAACTCATAGGTTTATATATTAACAGAAACCAATTATATGGTGTGAATTGAAAATGTGGCATGCTAAGTGTTGAGCTATTAACGATTAAAGCTTTTGCTGAAAAGCGGAGCTTTGTGTGGAAACAAGACTTCAGGGCCTCACAAACCAATAATGAGCTGAAACAGGATGAAGTACAGTAAAGTTAAGGACAAACGTTTCCTTCTAGTTGAGAAAGTGATGACATGGTATGGAGCCCAAGAAATTTACTTAGTGGATGATTGATCAAGGGCCCTCGGAATGGTTGGTTACGACTAGGAGACGTAATGTTAAGGAGAAACCGAACTAGACCTGGTTTAGGTGGGCTGGCTTTGCCGATACAGGAAAGGAATCATTTGTTGGCTCCTAGGATATTCCGCTAGAGGTGTAACCGAACCGATTAAAGAAGATCCTTTACTTTGGTCATTAATGGAATCCAACTTCTAATACAAGCGCTTATAGTTTTAGTTGTAATTTATGTATGTAGACATAATATATGGGTAACTACGTCTGCTAAGATTTATACATTTATTTTGAAAAGGTCTTCAAAGATAGAAATTAATAATAATATCAAATAATTTTCGCGTACCAAGCATATTTGATTATCATAAGGTAAAACCAACTCCTAATGGTGTGTGTTTGTATTGTGTGATAGGATGCAAATTTTACGGTAGCTTCATTTTCCAAAAAGAATGCACGAAGTTTTGAAACCCTTTTGATGACTGTTTGATATATGTATGGTTTATTACCTAGTTCTCAAGCTAGTTAATCCAATTCTGATTCGAGTTTTCAGCACTCGGTCAGATCCGAGTGTATTTCAGGTTTAGGCAGAATTTGAGGAGTTCCCAGACGATTCCAGAGGAGCTAGTGATCTTCGTCAGAAGGTAGGGAGTGTTCTACTATTTATACTTGGATGTCGTGGTTGTATTATGTGAGGATGGAGTTTATAACTATCCATGGTATGTTTACCGTAATGTTTTAAATGTTTTTCGCGGTAAATTATAGTTATACTGAACAATATATTTGTTTTATTCTGCTATGAGATTCTGTTTTTCTCTTTTGTTCTATTCCGCTATGTTTGCTCTGATAAACCTGGATGAATTGAGTTTGCGAGATTTGGTTTTGCGGTACCTGAACACTAAGGATGTGTTAAGTATCGAGTATCGAAGATCAAAAATTCGGTTTATCGCAGGACTTTCCAAGGATGCTTACTTTTTGGACTAGATTTGTATGATTTATAGTTAGTTCAAAGGTTGACGGTTTTTGGCTCGTCACATGTGGTATCAGAGCTTTGGTTTAGTGATAAACCTTGGCTCTGTGGAGTAAAGACTCGTCAGATATAGGAACGGTAGTATCGTAGGACGAGTAATTCATTGGAGATAGGGTTAGTAACGCCCTAGAATGAGTTGACAGTATTATATATATGATAAATGTATTTGTGATTTTCATATAAATGATTTCGATTTTGAAAATGTATGTTGAGTATGTAAAAGGTTTTTGTTTTGATAAATGAAAGACATGTTTGAAAAGTTAACCAATCAATTAATTGTTGGATGTGATGCGTGATTTTTTTTAAAACAAAAATGTGTGATCTTCTAAGAAGAAGAGAGCACACATATATATAAAAAACAAAAAGGATACAAAATCCAAATACAAACCCAAAAAGAGACATAAGCCAAACTGATACATCAAAAAAAAGTAAAGGAAAGTAGATAGATGAGCTCCGGATAAACCACCGCCCATCATACTCCAATACCGAATTCCGACAAAGCCACCACCCGATATTGAACTATATCTACCCCAATACAAGAGCAAAACACCCAAGAAAATACAACAAAAAAAAGGAAAAAACAACCAAAAAACTCTCCAACTCCACACACACAAAAGATCCAGAGCTAAAAAATCTCCAGCCTTAACAGCTATCTACTGAACTTCTGAGCCAAATCTACATCCTGAAAAAAAAAACTAGACAAACAATTAGAAACCAACACACACACATATATATGGGTACATGAGCATATATATATATATAAATATATAAATATATATATAATATATATATATAAATATATCCATACATATATATGCACCAAGAAAAGAAATTAACAACAAAGACGAGAACTATTATAGCAAAAATAACTATTAATTCTAATAAATAAACTCAAATTAATTCTAACTTTATTCAAAAACACTCAAAACGCGAATAAGGAATTGGTTAAGAAAAGTATAAGTATACTTAAGAAAGAAGTAAAGAATTGGTTAAGCTGTGAATAAGGAACTTGAATTCTAACCAAAAAAACGACTCATTTCTAGGCAAGCAGAATATATTCAAATATGATTGGGCCAAACTAAAAGCGAACTAATTAAGGAATTTTTTAGTAAATTGAGTGTTATATTGAATTGATTTGAAAAATAGTTGGAATTGGATGTATATGTATTGAACATGTAATTGAATGGAAACTAATATGGGGAATAAAATTGAATGCTCGTCTAAAAATTATATGTTTACTGTATTAACTGGGTTTAATGTTTTTATGAGCCTAGTTGGAAAGCCGCTTGGCTTTTTGATTTTCTTTTTGATTGGTGGGTTCCAATGGAGGTGTTTTGAGGTTGTACCGATCGAGCCACGCAAAGGAGGTTATGGCGGTTTTATTTGAAAATTTAAGGCATAAGAGAAGTTCGAGAATTGGGAAATTTTTAGGAAACTAAAAAGATGAAAAACTTAAGTTAAGTTATAAAACAATTGGGTTAAGGTAAGAAATCGAAATTCTCGACTATTTTGGATAGTTGACAAATTCTGAAATATACCTAAGTGCAAATGAAATATTTAGATAGGGTAAAGAAGGAAAAACATTGGAATAACTACGTAAGTTTATGTAGATCATTTCCTCAAATAGATTCTATCTGAGTGTGGAACTTAGAGGTGTATTTACACTGATCCAGGAAAGGATTTATCACTCGATGTTTGAAGAAAACCAAGATGAGAGTTTGTGGTTAGTTGCTTGAGTTTTCTATCATATGGTAAGCTATGCAAGGGAAGCTAGAGTTTTCTAATCAAGAAGCCTGATCAGTGTCCGTACTAAGGGATCAAGGTATCAATACTAGTTCGAAGGTAAGTCGAATATTCGAATGTGAATTGAAACAGAAATCCTCCATCGATGATCTATATATAACTTATGGATTTAAGTTCGGAGTTAAGTTTGATAGGATATGGCTTTGTTGGTTAAGTAAACGACATTCAGTTCCGTTTTCGATTTCGAGGACGAAATCTTTTTAAATGAGGGAGATTGTAACGACCCATATTTTTAGTCAATTTAAAATATGAATTTTAAATCGATTTTTAGTGGATTTTAAATGGTTAAATATTGAATATGGACCTGAAAACGAATTCTAATTTTATTTTATATTTTACAGAAGTTAAAATAAGGTTAATGAACTTTTAAAATTGAATTAAAAGTAAATATATTAAAATTTGATAATTTAATATTATTTTAATAGCCTAAAAATATGTCATTCTGCAAATAGTCTCAAAATTCAATGAAACCAGTTTCATTGGATCTGTATCTGTGAAATATAGTAGGATTTCAAATTTCGTATCGATTAGACTTATGGTTTGATCGTGCGAGTTGAAAACGTGTAGAAATCGTTTAATTAAATCAAAGAAAAACAACCCTAAAAGCACAACTTCGTAAGCTCCTCTCCATTTGACAACTCACAACCTCTCCCCTCCACTTGTCACTCTCTTCCACCTTCCAACTTCTTAAATAACTTAACATAAGCTAAGTAATCATTCCACTTCCATTTCTTTTTCTTTTTCTTCCATTCACTACTTTTTCTTCCTCCACACCAACACCATCTCCCCCTTTCTCCACTGCTGGCCGACAACCATCACCACCCTCCTACCATCGTGTGCACCACCGTAGTAGCCCCATCCTTCATGTCGGGGGAGGGGGGGCCTTGGCCAAATCACCTACCGTTAGTCCAAAAACCCTTAAAAGCTTCCACCTTTACCACTCTTCTTCACTTTAAGCTCCACTACCAAGCTCCATAACCACCACCACCATGACAACCCCTTAATGCCCACTAGCCTCCAAGTGGGTCCCACAACCTAAAGATCTCACCTTTGCTTTAAAAATCACATCTTTATGCCTTAAACCACTTTAAAACCTTAGATCCAAGCACACCACCGCCACTTGAGCCACCACCAACCCCTACACCTTCCTCCCTTGCCACTCTGGCACCCCAACAGCGCTCTCTCCAAGATGTTGGTCCCACTGCCCAAGGCCATGCCCTAAAATCATCAAAAACCCAATATTTCCTCTCTTAAAATGCAAACAAATATATATACATACATATATACACACACTTATATAGCTTGAGTTCATGAAGAGTTTGTAACAACCCGTAAAATGCGAGCCAGTTTGAAATTTTTATTTTTGCAATTTTAGCGAATTTTGATTATTTAAAATGAATTATTTTAAATAATATCGACGAGAAATTTGTTTTGAATATAATTAGAACGTATATATCTATATACGTCGTCGTTAGAATATAAATAATTATATATAATTATAAATAGAATTGAAAATGGCGCGGTAGTTCGATAATTCGATTTCAAACTTCAATTGAATGTACCGGGTGCAAAACAATCCGGATTTTAGTGAAACCAAAAACAATAGGATCTAATTGATAATATCTTACCAACGAATCCGAAAAATCAAGATTTCATAGCGGGAATCAAAAGATATGTCCAGTTGAAAATTCTGAATAGTCGCTATGGAATTCAGGCCCTTAAAAATGGGAATTTTGCAAACGACCTCGGATTTCGATGAAACCACTTTTGTTGGATCCGTGATGTTAAATTATTGCTAGGTTTTAAATTTCATAATTTTTCGAATCAAAATGTGAGCGTGGCAAAGGAAAACGTGTTTTGACCATTTCAGTTGATTTTAATCGACTGGAAATTGGCCATTTTTCCAACGGTCTCAGAATTCGACGAAACTAGTTTTGTTAGGACCGTATCGTCAATACGAAGCTAGAAAATATTTTTCGGGAATTTTTAGAATTAGTATGTGACCCCGGTAAATTGAAATGCGCGTTCAAATTCAATATATAGAGTTATATTTTGATTTTGACGAAAACTGATCGAAACTATCGAATCAGCTTACGACACATATCCCATTGTGTTCGGAATGGGGGTAATTAGCTAGGGATGACAGTCGCTGGGCCCAATTTCGAGTTCGAAAGAAAAGTCAACCCTAGGAGAAATTAAATAATATATTTTAATTTTTATAAAAACTTTTTTTATACACCCCCCTCCTCAGTATTCTCTCTCCCCGATTCATTTTAAAATAAAAAAAAAGGGAAAAGAAGAAACTGCAGCCGCCGTTGACCCATCGCCCGACCACCGACGCGTGCCACCGTCCGACGTCCGCCTCCTCCGTTCAGCGGAGCGCCGCTTCTTCTTTCCCTCTGCCTCCATCTCCTTCCTCTCTCCCTCCTCTGAATTGAATCGCGCCCCTCCTAGCCCCTCAAACCAACCTCCGGCGAACCCATCTCCACCTCGTGGCGCACCCCTCCGGCCAAAACCCCCTTTAGCTCCTCCCGCCGCTTCTTCCCTCCTCTTCCTCTTCAAACTCGAGTGCCTAAATCCTATAACCCCAAATTAGCACCCCTCGATCCCCTTTAAATCGACCCGCGCCTTCATCTCCTCCCTCCACACGCTTCCCTTCCCCTCTCTCCTCAGTTCGACGCAATCCTCCTCCTTCAAAGCTAAGGTAAGTTTAAATTTCGAGTTTGATTTTATTTAAGTTATAAAATCCGATTTTTATTTAAGTTTAAAACTGAAATTTTGTGATTTTTAAAACTAAATAATAATATGATTTTGGTTATAGGAAAGATCAAGTTTTTATTAAAGAAAAGGAGAGATTTTTATCGTATAGAATTATGATTCTTATGTAATGGAAAATAAGATTTTTCTTTTGTATAAAAGTATAATCTTTAGGCAATATAAAACTATAATTTTATGTAGGAATTAGCAACTTAAAAATATGATTTTTATATTTTTTTAAAGAATTAAAAATATGATCTTTATATTTTTAAAGTATTAAAAATATAGTCTTTACTATATAGATGATGTAAAAATATGATTTTCGTTTATGTAGAGAATTAGAAATATAATTTTTACATGATAGCAATATTAAAAATTACCTTTCTTGAGGTTCAAAATTCTCGATAAAGCATAGAAACTAGGGATGTCAATGAATATCCAAAAAATCCGACATCCGTCCAAATCTGTATCCGAAAATATGAAAATTATCCTTTATCTGGCATTATCCCAAAAGCGAGATATGGATATAGTTATAGTGCTATCTATATCTGAAAATTATCCGTCCGACTAATTGATGCAATATATATAACTCAAAATAGAAAAATAGAGTTTATAATTATTGCGTAACTGTTGGATTTTACTATGATATACTTTTTTGTCCATTTTTAGTGAAAAAATGGTAGTTTTAGTGTTTAGTTTTGGAATACTTTTGGATATGCTTATGATATAAAACAATGTTTCATCATCACATTTCTTTATTTTCTGGTTTTTTATAAACATTAGTATAAAAATTATTTTATGGTTATCCAAACTTTTTTATTTATACTCTTAAATTTATTAACTACCGGCGAAGCGGACAAATATCCAATATCCGTCTGTATCCGAAAGTTAAGCGGATACAGATATCTGATACCCGAAAATTAAACAGATAAGAATATCCGATATCCGAAAATAATTTTAGATACGGATACGAATATGGCACTATCTGTATCTATAAGCATCTGTTGACATCCCTAATAGAAACCTTGGGTTGAGTTAAATTTGTGAAATGAGATTTTGTAATCATTTGAAATGATTTCCAAGGAAAGATTTATACAAGAGTTTAAAGTATGTAAACATTGGATAAGATTTAAATGGGTATACCCAATATAAAGGATGATTTGAGTAAAAGAAAATTCCAAAATGAAATGAGACTCATGATATTTTTGTATATTTATATTGATTTTAAAGATGCGTTAGTTACTCGGAAAAGCCGGGTTTCAATCCATTGTGAATAACTATACGACGTAATAAGAGCAATAGAGAATGACGATGACTGTGATTGAAGACATGAGATCTTCACATCGGAAGGATTGCTTGTTGATGCCTCGAGTGCCCACCCAATATGAAGTTATACTGTAACAGCGATCTGGTCGTACTTGAAGCGATTCGGATTGCAAGGGCTTTCGCACCCACGCGGGGTCATGGAATAAAGTGCCTTTGGTTTCGTTTAAAACCCAAAATAAACTTGTGAATGGATAAATGTCTAACGTTGTATTTTACAGCATAATAAATTGGTTTCTATTGATGATATATCAGCTAGGTGGCGAAGGATCTATCCTCTTAGCTTAACACCCTCCTCTGGGATATATGTACTCAGAGGGTTATATCTTAATAGATACCAATTATATGTTGTGAATTGACAATGTGACATGCTAAGTGTTGAACTATTGATGAGATCATAACTTTTGTTGAAAAGCAGAGCTTTGTGTGAAAGCATGACTTCAGGGCCTCACAACCCAGTAATGAGTCAAAACAGAATGAAGTACAACAGAGTTAAGGACAAAATTTTCCTTCTAATTGAGAAAGTGATGCCATGGTATGAAGCCCAGGCAATTTCCTTAGTGGATGATAGATCGAGTACCCTCGGAATGGTCGGTTACGACCGGGAGATGTTATGTTCAGGAGAAACCCGAACTGCACCTGGTATAGGTGGGTCGGCTTTGTCGATACAGGAAAGTAATCATTTGTTGGCTCCTAGGACATCCCGCTAGAGGTGTACCCAAATCGGTTAAGGAAGATCATTTGCCTTGATCATTGATGGAACCCAACTTCTAATACGAACCCTTACAGTTTTAATTGTAATCTATGTATGTATACGTAACATATGAATACTTACGTTTGCTAAGATTTATGCATTTATTTTGAAAAGGTTTTCAAATATAGACATTAATAATAATATCAAATGATTCTCGCGTACCAAGCATATTTGGTTATCATAAGGTAAAACATGCTCCTTACTGTATGTATCTGCATTGTGTGATGGGAGGTGAGTCTTATGGTAGCTTCATTTTCCAAAAAAACATGCACGAAGTTTTGAAACCCTTTTGATGATTGTTTGATATATGTATTTTTTATTATCTAGTTCTCAAGCTGATTAATCCAAGTCTGACTCGAGTGCTTTGGCACTCGGGTCAGATCCGAGTGTATTTCAGGTTTAGGCAAAATTCGAGGAGTTCCCAGACGATTCCAGAGGAGCTGACGATCTTCGTTAGAAGACTGGACGTATTCTACTATCTATACTTGTCTGTCGTGGTATTATGTGGGGATGGTATTTATAAGTATCCATGGTATGTTTACTTTGATATTTTAAATGTTTTCCGTTGTAAAATTATATTGAATTTTATATTTGTTCTATTCCGCTGTGAGATTCTGTTCTCTTTTGTTTCGTTCTGCTGTGTTTGCTCTGATAAACCCGGATGAATTGAGTTTGCGAGATTTGTTTTTGCAGTGCCTGAACATCAATTATGTGTTAAATATTGGCTATCGAAGAACAGAAAATCAATTTATCGCAGGACTTTCTAAGGATGCTTACTTTTTAAATTGGACTTGTGTGGTTTATAGTCGGTTCAAAGGACAAGGGTCTTTGGGTCGTCACACACTCTCTCTCTCCCTTACAATAGTCACTTAGGAAAACATTATTGTTAACTCTAAATTTGAAAACCCGTCAATTCCTATGTACTAGTGACTAATTTTTTTTCAAACCGTCACTCTCCCTCATATCTGCTAAATCTGGAGCTTTCTCCGATTATTTTCAAGTGTTGATCTAATTTTGACATCAACAAGAATTGTTTTGGGAATTTTTATGGGATACTACCAAATTTAAAATTGAAATTTCATGGAAATGTGCTAGGTTTAAGGTTGAAATCCATTCGAACATATCGCCTAACTTTCACAGCCCATACGAGATGCCAAAATTCAGTTTTTGACCCATTCCCCTTCCCTTTAGTGGCATCCATAAGAGCAATAATCTGTCGCCACCACACAGCTAAAGGCAGCTATAGCATTGTTATTGAACCATTCCTCGCACAAAAATTTTTGGTTTCAAAACAAAACGACCCAACCCTCGCACAAAAATAAACATGCAACAAAAAACATAAGACCATAACATTTTGGAATGCAAACATCATTTCTACACCCACATCTTTCAGCCTGCAAATCAGATGTTTAGAATTGGATCGGTTCTTAGCCTATGAACAATATAACAATTTCCAACCATTTAGGCGTTTAAAACAATGACTTGTAAGAGCCAGCATAGGTTACACAAACATACAGGAGCCAGCTAATATATAATTACAAAGATTTACAAACACCATTTTAGGGGAGAACTGCTAGTACTGTGTTTCCAATGCAACATTAACAACACAATATTTAGCTCAACTATTCTGCCACTTCATGTGCTCAATATGCTGCTATTGAGCAGCTCTCTTCGAACAACACCTAAATGTACTTTTACATCAGACGGTAAATCACCTAAACGCACGCAGAGTAGCAATCTCTCATGTATGAGCATTACAAATATGCAGTGGATTACAACTGCAAGGAACTACATAATCATATAAAACAAGTAGCATTTAGCTTGAACTCTTATTGAGAAGTTCACGGGGTTTGTCATGTAGGCATATTCCATTGGGTCGCCCTAGAGTCCACAGATTGTAAAGCTCGCCTCTCTTTTTCCCCAAAGCCAAGAATGTGCCTGCAGTTAGTGGGGTTTTTTAATGACTTTAAAAAATAAAAAAGACAAAAAAACTCCTTCAAGGTAAGTGTATTTTAATGTTCATCACAAGTACATTTCAGTTTATCAATTTATTTTATTTTATTTTAAAAAAAGCATATATACTTACACAGCGTAAATGGAACAATGTAAAGAAGAGCTGGTTGTCCATGCCCATCCATCAGGTTAAGAGCCACATATGTAATTAGAAGACCTGCATAATTTTATTGGTTCCAGATTATTTCAGCTTGCTATCCTTAGGCACGCAAGTAACAAGATTATATATTATTTAATTCAGTTCGAATATAAGGTCACTTAAAAGAGTATCCTATTTCCTCAAAATAAAATGGTAATATTATCCATGCACAATTTTACTCATAAAGCACAGTGTTCTCATGACTACTGCTGTGTAACCAGAAAAAAAAAAAGTACAAGGTTCAGTGGCATGGCTTTTCAATGATAAGTGGGGTCAGTGACTTCCACGCTAAATCTAGGTAATCCCAGTCAGCCAAACACTTTGACTATATGTTTATTTTTCCTTTACCATCTACTTCTGTAGTTCTGTTCAAGTAGACGGTGAAATTTTCCAAAAATAACCATGCGGTTTATCTACAGATTAGAGATGACCTTTATTATGCTTAGACCTACAGATGGGTTTGTACTATAAAATGAGAACAATATAATTATAGACCCTTTATATTCGTGCAAAAAATTGAACTTAAATGACGGCTGCGATCACACAGGTCTTAAACATGTGATTATTAAGTTTTGCCGCTTCAGCCTGTCTCTCTATGCATGCTTCATTATGTGTGACAGGGCACCCAGCGTTGCTTCCAATATGATAAACCGAGAATCAAATAACATGGCATTTCCCAAAGAGAAGGATTTGCTTCTTATTTATTCATCATGAACTACTTGGCTTTTATAGCCTTACCATGCAATCAGAATTCAATGCGAACTACTAGAAAGCAGGAGAACAAGCATCAGATCAAACTATTTATCCTGACAGAGGAGGGATTTATTAACAACCAAGAGTAGGTAAACATGACTTGATCAAAACTAGTTGTACAAGTCTAAAACACCAGCTTCGTACTTCTTCAATGGCTTCCCAATCATGCCTCCCCTAAACTGAACACTCTAGTGTTGGTTTATATCTGATGTCTGATGCATCTTGTGAAGCCTCCCATAAGTTTCAAGTTTCAATGGCTTTGTGATAATGTCAACTACTTGCACATCAGTACCGCAGTAAACCATATTTACTTTCACATCAGTACTGCAATAGCTTTGCCACTTCGTCATTAAGCAGATCACACAGAAAATGAAACTTAACATCAATATTCTTATGCTCTTTATGAAAGACAAAATTCTAAGAATGCTCGATTGTTGGAATATTGTCGCAGCATATCTATGTACCTTTTTGCGAATAACCAAAGTTGTGCAACAAATTCTCAGCCACACCATCTGACAAACACAAGATACTGATGACACAAACTCGGCAATGGTAAGTGCTATATTTGTAAGACACCTAACCACTGGAAGAATGAATGTCCGGAAAGGAAGTAGTGTCTTTATCCGTAGCGGTGGAGAGCAATGTTGGTGAGATAAATGAGAACGTATTGATCACAATAGCATCAAATGTTTCGAGTAGCGAATGAATACTCGATTTGGGAGTGTCTTATAATGTGACGTCAAATAAGAATTGTTTTTTCTTTTATGTCAACAAAAAAGGAAATACTATTGTTATGAGAAATTGTGATGTATTTAGGTCAATGGGTGTTAGCTCCGTGCAAATATGGATGTTTGGTGAAGTAGTTCAAAAATTCACTAATGTATGCTATATTTTAAGACTTTGGAAGTCACTTAAATCTTTAGAGCAATTGGATTCTCTAGAATGCTAAATTACTATTGAGAAGGATTGCTGGAGAGTTTCAAAGGGTGCGCTTGTGCTTTCTTAATGTACGCTATATTTTAAGACTTTGGAAGTCACTTATATCTTTAGAGCAATTGGATTCTCTAGAATGCTAAATTACTATTGAGAAGGATTGCTGGAGAGTTTCAAAGGATGCGCTTGTGCTTTCTTAATGTACGCTATATTTTAAGACTTTGGAAGTCGCTTATATCTTTAGAGCAATTGGATCCTCTAGAATGCTAAATTACTATTGAGAAGGATTGCTGGAGAGTTTCAAAGGGTGCGCTTGTGCTTATGAAAGGTGCTAGAACTTGTGGTGTTTATTTGCTTCAAGGAGTGACCATAGAAGGTGAAACTTGTGCAGGTATTGATAGTTATCGTGGCTTGGATGCAACAAGGTTGTGGCATTTGAGATTATGTATGTCGAAAGAGTAACTACACGGTGTGCAAAGGCATCTAGAAGTCGCCATGCATGGTAAGTTTGATGACCCACAGTGGCTGAGTGATTATTAAACCCACTATTTAAGGCGTACATGTGGTAACATGGGTTGTGTACGCATGGTCAGGGGAGGATGCAGTGCAAGCTTAGGTAGGGCGAAGGCCGTAGGTGGATTTTTTTTTTTTTCTGGCAAAATTCTAGTGCATGTTTGGATATGCCCTAGGCGGGAACGCAGGCTTTGCCCTATCTGCGGAGGAGGAAGACATATCTTAACCAATTAGCCCACACATTATGTTGTAAGTAACTTCCTTGTGATGAATCAAGTAACTTCCTTGTGATGAATTAGTACACATGTTGATATATAAACAGAAAATTTTGAATAAATTTAGAAATGTGGGACTTTTGGCCCTAGCTCAAACAAAATGCTAGCTCCGCCACTGTGCATGGTAAATGAGCAGCGAAGTGAATAGAAGGGTGATTATGGAATAATACTGCTTTTAATGTGTAAACTATTACCTTTTCAAGTTGTGGAGGCAACTCAGCAAATATATGGGTTGAAATATAATTTCCTTATTATAAGGCTTGGCTTAGACATAATACCCTCAACCAGGACTAAATTCACTAGACTACAAACAAAAGATATAGCAGGAAAAAATGGATTTCAAAGTTTTTCCCTATCCACTTGAACTTGATACGGCCACTAACAATCTTTGTTGCTACAGACACGCTAAACGGGGATTATCTGTATATTTATGTACAAGATTTTATAGTTGTATGATTTCCAAGATTTTTTAAAAAAAAAAAAAAAAAAAAAAAAAAAATTGAAATTTCCAGTATATAGCACTGAAATGGGGCTTCTGATCAGCCTTTCAGTCTGATGAACCCCGCTTTTTTTTTTTTTTTTTTTTACTTTTACTTTTTTGTTAGTTACACAGCTTAAGGGTACTTTAGAAAACAATGACGCCATCCTAGAATAAGTGAAGCTATGGTTACAACCTAACAAACCCTGCTTTTGGAATGAAGTGAAATGAAATTGAATCAATATAAAGTTTGTACCTGTGATAATTGTAAACTGAACAATTGAAAGTACACAAAACAAAACCTGAAAAAAACGGAGAGGGAGAGGGAAAAGGGGGGGGGGGGGGGGAGTGTGTGGGTGTGAGAGAGAGAAAGAGTGTGTGTAGGCAGTCTTTTTTAATTTCCATCTTACCAAAACCGTAAGCGGCCATAGACCATACAAAGTAACCAGCTCGCCAACCCGTACTTGCAGCCCAATCATACCTTCAAAAGGAAAACAGTATAGTTAATTGTCACAGTATACATCCATGATATAAACATGGTATTTTATTATGTGATGGACTCTGGAAATTTCAAACAGATTAATTTGCAGAACAGAAATAGTATTATGTGTCATAGTAATCATGTATTATATATAAGCCCGAATATAAATAGTATATTCTTTGTGTAATGGTAATAGGGATAATATATAACCTTGAATATTCTAAAGCATTATACCTAACAGAAATCAACAAAGAATAGTAGAAGTGAATCTATGGAAAAAGGCAGGTATGATTATGATTGTTCATATCAAATACCTTAAAGAAAAAGTAAGGTAATCAATAAGCGATTCGAAATTACCTTAGAGAAAATGCAATCAGCAACCCAGGTAAAAGTATGTCCCCAAATCCGATAATGCTGTATCCTCCCCATGGGTCAAACATTCTTGGTATTTTAAGTAACATTGGCACACCGTCTTCCTCTGTTTTATCGCCACGTGCAACCTACTTGTAAGAAAGAAACACCAATCAAAATCTCAACAATAAATAAATCGAAAATTTCGTTAATGACTATTTGATAGACTTACTACAATCATGACACTTTCATGGAACCACCGTTTTGAAATGAACACCCAAAAGATATCATATAAGAAGGCACAACCAAGGAGTACAGTACCAACCTGAGTAATAAAAAAAACTAGAGTATCATAAATGTTGAATGCATGACCATTTATGTTCTAGTTAAATTTGGAAGTCTACTGTATACATACAAGGCTGACATGCAAGCTAAGAAGCATATGAACAAGTAAGTATATGGACATAAATCTAACTATATGAACTTGTATATAAAGTACCCAATCTCAAGGGAAAAAAAACTAACTATATAGCAGGCAAGCAGCACAAAACAAGTTTGGAAAAGGTAAATATACTGCATGAGATGATAAAACCTCTCGATATAATTTTTGAATATTCTTGTGATGACGTATGCACTCATGCTCGTATATGTATACTATATTTGATAATTTAAAGTACCATTGAGACCTATGTGATGGTGTACATTAAGCAAGCAGGAAAGTGTAAACATATACAAACATACAACATTACGGGCAAGGGTAGAGCTGAAGTGTAACTGAGGTACGCAACCGCCTACCTACGTATTCTTAAAAATGATAAATAAAGTAGGCCAAAGTTGAATTTTCATTTGGAAGTCAATAAAGTAAAAGGAGAGGAAAGAAGAAGAAGAAGAAGAAGAAGAAGAAGAAGAAGAAAAGTCAGCTAATGCTAATGTGGGTCCAGCTGGCGTTTTGTGTGTTTAACTAGGCCCTGTTAGCTTTTATTGTTATTTTCGTCCTAAAATTTAGTCCAACCGTTCCATTACCGTAAATTTTATAGTTCACCATAAAATGGTATATTTCAGTACTATTCATTATTTTGGTGGATACTACACATGATTTTATTATGCATTTTAATTATGATTTTATTATGCTTTTTAAAGAAATACAATATTCCTCAATCTTCTCAGCTGGCTCCACCACTGTTTATGGGAGAGAGAGAGAGAGAGAGAGAGAGAGAGAGAGAGAGAGAGAGAGAGACTAGATTAAAGCGAGGTGCTTCCTAGTTCAGATGCATAGGTAATAATTGGTAAAACAGCATTTAAAACTGACAGTTCTTTTATGTATGTGCGCACGCATGTAAGCAAATATGTATGTTATATGCATGTATGTTTATATATATATGTACATGTACATGCATTCATGTATTGTGAGTTTTTTAACATACATACAACAGCTACCAAAACAGAAGAAAAGAATCCTTAATTAGCAAGTGGTGAAAAATATAACGATGAACATAGCAAGTGAACAAATACAAATGAGAAGCCAATAACAACTTCACAGGAACCAACTTCACCTAGAAATAATGTAATTTTTCTTAATGTTGTGCACTCCGGTAAACCAGTGCCACAAAGGGCAATCAAGTAACCATCTAAGTTTTACAGCAGGAAATTGAAGAATCAATTACTATAATTATGAGATGTGGGCAATAACTGTCACTATTCATATGATCATTAGTTTTTATGATGTTTTTGCATAGCATATTAAATGCCTTCCAGATAGATAACTGACATAAGACACTGTTTCTTCACGTTGTTTTTGACATGCAAACATCTAAGGTCAAATATAGAAGAACATTTGTTTCTGAATGTAAAGCAGAATTGTATATGGATGGAGTTTATTTGATCTCAAACAACAGAACATAATAAGAGTGAAATATCGTTGGCATAGAAATGATATTTAAATACTTCAATGAAAAATAGGTGAACACCAGAGTAAAGTTTTACAGTGGTTCAACAGTCCATTGTGACTACATCAGCTGCGATTCTCATATTATTATGGGTTTGAGTAGAGTATAAGTCCAAGAAGATGTGTTTCAATCAGCAAAGCAACATGGCATGAGTGCTAGCTCAGACGATCAGAGCAAGTTCACGGTCGAAATTTGGTAATATGATCGAGTATGATCAACTTGCCGCCACAGATATCCGCTCATCTATTATAGGGTCGAAAGTTAGTTGATAGCTAAGGTTTTGGTGGAAGGACAGACTACGATCGTGTGTGAAAGTGGAAATAATGGATTGGACTCGGTCAATCTCACAGTCCTAATGGTCGAAAATCAAAGGTGGCACGATCAAAATCAAATTGCAGTCAACTGGTGCTTGTGACTGTTTATTTATAGCGATCGTCCACTTTCGCACCCATCACTATTTGTGCCGTTCTTGTTTCTTTCTGGAATTCTTTGCATCTTCTTAATCTTGACCTCGTCTAGTCATTTGTTCATAAATACTTTGTTTTTTTTGAGTATTTTATTGCATTTTGTTAAATATACTGTCTCTGAATTATCTGATTTTTAGCTAGAGTTAATCGGGCGAAATTTAGATCATAACACTGTTCAATGAATCTCCACCATTAAATTGCTCCATGATTTCCACCTTCCATACAAAGACAAAATGATCCAACGGCTGATATCTTGTCTCTCAAATAGTGTCTAATTTTTTTTATGCGTATTGTGGACATATATGTATGTGTGAGTGTACGTATGTATGTTTGTGTATATAAAGGCACGCTGACATTCAAGTGTGCACAAATTAATATTCACACACACACACGCACACATATGAAAAGAAGGAACCCCTCATCATTTAGAAATATTTTCTTATCAAATTAGCATATAAATAAGGGTTGACCATCATTCCTAATAGCTAGTGGTTGATGCCTAGAATCCCTCACCTTCAGGTTAGGTATGCGGACAATCTGAAGAACAGTGATAATCAATGCAATACCCTAAAATAGTAAGAAAAAAAATGTCAATAAGCATACAAAAATATCATTAAGTTTAGCGCATTGAGTTACAGATAATTTGGTAATAATTAGTTTCATCAAATAGCTTGCAATTACCAGAATATCTTGGCCGATCCATGCAAAAGATACATGGCGATGAATAGCCCAAATGACTGCAAATGTTATGCAGAAAGGACAAGCAACAAAAGTGAGATGTGAAACAGCTCCGAAAAATGGAAGGTTCACATACGACTCATTAGCATGCTTCAAAAATCTGGTTGAAAAAAAATACCACTGAATCATGAAAAATACGATGAAGTCATTGAAATGAATGAAAATATATTGACCAATGACCATAAAATATAAGGAGTCCTGATACATACGCACACACACACATATGTATGTATGTATGTGTATGTATATGTTTATGTGGATGTATATGTATCTATTTATATGTATGTATATGTGTGTGTAAACACACATATATACACACACGGTGAGTGTGTATAGACGCACATACACACACATACATGTGTGTGTATGCCTACACACATACATGTGTGTGTGCATGGTTGTTACGGCGGTAAGTCGAGTCGAGTCGACTAAGATCCAATTAGTCGACTAGTGGACTAGTCGCAGACTAGTCGATAAATAAATAGACGCATAGAATATTAGTAATGACACTTGATAATGAATGTAACATCAATGTAATGATAGTAACACCATGTTATTTTGCTGCCACTAAAATGGTGCATAGAATTTAATAAACCGCAAATTGCAAAGGAAATACAAACCAAATTGAAGTTTCAATGTAATAGAGTGCAACATAAAAAACACAAATGAGGCAATCAATTTAAAATAGTCATCTAGCTCGACTTCTTCATTTGCCTCACAACCACTAGTTTCGTGAATAGTAGTCATAAGTTTTAGTATACGGTTGCACTAGAGAGACAACAGTAACACTGGAAGGGAAGTGACGGCTAAGGTAAGAGCATTGCAGAAGCTTTTCTTCGACTTCGTATTTTTTTAGGGTTCGACTTTTGTTTTCCTGACTTCGACTTTGCTTTTGTGGATCTAACTTTGGTTTTTTTTGGTTTGTTTTGGGCGAATAACAACTAGTCGGAGCAAGTCATAAGGCCTAGTCGATGGACTAGTCGAAGAATTTTTCTTTTGGGTGCTCGAAATACTTGCAAATTGCAAGTTGAGGCTTCCAGTCGATGCCTCAATCTCGATTAGTCGAGCGTTGTGATAACAATGTGTGTGTGTGTATGCCTACACACATACATGTATGTGTGTATACGTATGCATGCGTGTATAAACGTATGGAGAGGGAGCTGGACTCCAATCCATTCTCTGTTTTTGTTGCCCAAAAAAAAGGAATCGATTTGAATGTTTTCCGGTGTTTTTATTCGTTAGCAAGGTCATCCATACAAAAATATAAATCATTTCAAAACTACTAATTTCTTTGAACTACAAAAAAAAAAAAAAAAAAAAAAATCAACTATTGAAAATATTTATACTAACCCTTGACTTAAAATGCAATTTCAAAAAGGGTTAAGCATTCCGAAATAATTAAAAGTGTTATAAAGATTATCCAGCTAGCATATGGTGCATATTCACAAATTTTGTTTTGCTTCAGAATTTGTTTGCACTAACAAATAAGGGAGGTAAGAAAGCGGTGGACGGAAGGGCAGGCGTGCATGTCTGTATGCACGTACCTCCATAATGCTTGAAGTTGCAAAACAAAAGTTCCAACAAGTGCATATCTGTAGCATCACATATAAAATGATTGTTGCAGTTTATTTTTCCAAGTTGATATTACCCAAGAACACAAATGAAGAAAGAAATATGATCAAAATATAGAATAATGAAACAATCAAATAAATTTTTTTGGATTGTTCACTACAAAGAAATATGATCAAAATAGTTGACCTGGGAAGTCCTCGCGCTTGAGTACGGGAGCCTTTGGCACTGGGTATCCACCTTTTAATTTGATAGAGAATATTATAGACTGGTACAATAATTTCCATTACATAGATTCATTCATGTATAGGCTTTAGTGTTTAAGATTGGACTTATCCCATGATGTGGGACTAAACAGAAATATTGTATCATATTTTTCCAACAATCCAACTTGATACAATGTACATCTATAACAAAGTTATCCAGCTTTATCTACACCTTCATACTCTGGGAAATCTCAAGCATAATGAATAGTTTCCCAACCAGCTTCAGCAATGTCATCATCCATTATACTTTTTGATGGACTCCGCAAGCCACGGCCCACCAACAAAGTGTTTAAACGTATCATTTCCATGTAGAATCTACTAATTTTCTAAATCGAAACAATATCAATTTTTTCTCCCTCGTGTCACCATTCCCGTTCATGTGAACCTTTTGAAGACAAATTAGCTTATCTTCATTCATTGAGACAAATGATTATATCGTCTTTATATGCTTCGTCCTTGAGTTGAAAGCCATATTTTCTGCCAAGTAACATGCACTTTGGTTGTCACAATTCATTTTTACCTCATCATACACGAAGGTCAAATCACACATCAACCGTCTTAAATACATCGTCTCCTTCTCCGCTTCAACAACTATAAGTTTTGTCTCTGTAGTGGACAAAGCAAAAAAGGGTCTGCATACTCACTCTCTAGCTTTATAGATGTCCCTCCAAGAGTGAAAACATAACACGATGTTAACTTCATTCAATCTCTATCGTTGTTGTAATCAAAATCATGAGATCCCACCAAGATTTTTTTTTTTAACAAAAAAAAAATTACCATCAAAAATAAGCTCAAGGTCTAAAGTTCCTCTAAGATATCTAAAAATGTATTTTATTGTCTTCCAATGCGTCATTCTTGGATTTGTCATATATCTACTAATCAACCCAACAACATGTGCAATGTCAAGCCTAGTGCAAACCATAGCATACATTTAAGTACCAACTGCACTCGCATTGGACACTTTCTCCATGTAAGTTTTGCTCTTCTCTGAGATCAGAGAGCTTTTTTAAGCAAGTTATATTTGCAAGGGCATAGACATACTAATTTTTTTGGCTCCTTCCATGCGAAACGGGGCAAGAAAAATACCCATTTTGAGTGAGCATGAGAAAAACCTACCTGAGTCTCTCCTTATCTCTTTAGATTTCTATACCTAAAATCTTTTTGTTTTTCCAAGGTCTTTCATATTTAACTCCGTCTTTGGTTTCACCTTTAAACCATCAATTTTGTCTTTACCCTAGGAAGCAATCAACATATCATCCACACGGAAAAGTGGATGCATCCAACTACCACTCTCTAAATGCTTGAAGTACACACAAGCATCTTTGATGGTACGATCAAAACCAAGTGAAAGCAAAAAAGAATCGAAATTCCTTTATCATTTTTTCGACGTATACTCATACTTCTTCAACTGGCAAACACGTTTCTCTTTACCACTTACAACAAATCATTTTGGTTACTTCATGTACATAGTCTCATTTAAGTCGTTATATAAGAAAACTGTCTTCACATCAAATTGTTCCAACTCCAAGTCATGAGCAACAACAATAGCAACCAAAATGCGGATGGGGCTTGCCTTACTACAAGAGAACATATCTAATCATATTCCACTTCATTTCTTTGTGAAAACCTTTAGTAACTAACCTGTCTTGTATCTTCAATCATCCTTTATTTTGAATACCCACTTGCAACCTATGGGTCGGCTTCCTTGAGGTGTACCAAATTCCCAATCTTGTTCTTTCTCAATGACTAACTCCTCTTCAACATCACATATCTATTTCGAGTTATCACTCGACTTCGTAGCTTCTTTAAGGTCAAATAACTCATTATGAGCCACACGTAGGGCATAATTAAACTACTCATTAAGGCTAATGATTCACATGCTACCCATCACCATACATCTCGGGCATCCTAATAATTCGACAACTGGTCCGAGCATGTACGACTCTTCAAAACTCTGTTCAGCTCAACCTTGAACTAGACATCCTCTAGTCTCATGCATATCACCCACCTTATTAGAAGAAACCTTTGGACTACTATGTGATTTCTCATCAACTGCATTGTCATCTCTTATAGCAACAACTTTACCATTAGGATGAAATATGGGAACTTTTTCCAACTTCATAAGTCTATCAACTTATCTAATGTAATGGGTCACTCCTACTTAGGATTGAATATTGCATACTCATCAAAATTTACATGTCTAGAATGTGCAATATGTCTATTAATAGGGTTATATATGCGATACTTTTTGATATCATCCGTGTAACCAATAAAAATGTTTGTACGTTGTAGCTTTCAACTTACTATCACCCGCATGGTGAACATAAAATACAACAACAACAAAGTCATATATCCCAAACAAGTTAGGGTTGGCTAGATATGGAACCCAAATAAAAATAAAAGAAAATAATATATTTAAGAGTTTAAAATAACCAAACAAATAAAAAGACGTCTTACAAAGGTTTTATTTAAAAAAAAAGTAACAATAAAGTGAAATAAAGTCTAAAATAGTAATAAAAAGGTAAAAAGGGTTCAACAAAAGTGAAATAAAGTCTAAAATAATCAAATAGATTTAAAAAAAAAAACTAAGGTTCTGGTACATGGATTGCCAACTTCCGTGCACTCCTATCCACTACCAGCTCCTCAAATATACTCCAATTGCTTAAATCCCTCTTTATTATCTCCTCCCATGTCATTTTAGGTCGACCTCTACCTCTCTATAGGCCTTCGGCGCGACCTATAATTCCAACGCGCACAGATGCATCATATGGTCTACGTTGGATGTCCAAACCATCTCAAGCGGTATTGGACTAACTTCTCTTCAATAGGTGCAACTCCAAGTTTTCCCCGAATATCCTCATTTCTAATCCGATCTCGTCTGGTATGCCCATAGCTTCAGCGCAGCATCCGCATCTCTACTACACTTATCTTTTGAACGTGTTGCCTCTTAGTAGGTCAACATTCTGCATCATATAACATTTCAGGCCTGATTGTTGTCCTATAGAATTTTCCTTTAAGCTTCTGAGGAATCTTCCTATCACAGAGAATGCCAGATGCTAGTCGCCGTTTCACCCATCCTGCTTGAATTCTAAAACTAACATCCTTGTCAATCTCCCCATCAAACTGCAACATAGATCCTAAGTATCGAAATGATTCCTTCTTGGATACTACTCTACCGGTCAGGGTGACATCTCCATCATCTGAGCTGACACCGCTAAACTCACACTTCATATACTCTGTTTTAGTTCTGTTAAGCCTGAAAACCTTTGATTCCAAGGTCTCCCTCCACAACTCCAGTTGTCGATTAACCTCTATTCTACTTTTATCAATCAGCACAACATCATCGGCAAAGAGCATACACCAAGGAATCTCCCTTTGTATGTCTTTTGCGATTTCATCCATCACTAATGCAAAAATATAGGGGCTCAAAGCCGAACCTTGATGTAACCCTATGTTAATTGGAAAGTCTCTGGTCTCACCATCGCATGCCCTGACACTAGTCACAACCCCCTCATGCATATCCTTGATAAGGGTAAAATACTTTGATGGCACTTTTTCCTTTCTAGCGCCTACCACATAACCCTCCTCGGCACTCTGTCATAAGCTTTCTCCAAGTCAATAAAAACCATGTGGAGATCTTTCTTCTGCTCCCTGTATCTCTCTATAAGTTGTCTAACTAAGAAAATCGCCTCAGTGGTTGACCTTCCAGGCATAAAACCAAATTGATTCCTAGAGACACTTGTCAACCTCCTCAAACGTTGCTCGCAAACTCTCTCCCAAAGCTTCATTGTATGACTCATAAGCTTAATTCTCTATAGTTTGTGCAACTTTGAATATCTCCCTTATTCTTGAAGATTGGAACTAAAATGTTTCTCCTCCACTCATCTGACATTTTGTTTGATTTGAAAATATTATTAAACAACTTAGTTAGCCATGTTATCTCTGCATCTCCAAAGCATCTCCACACCTCAATAGGAATGTCATCAGGCCCTACCGACTTGCCTGATTTCATCCGTTTCAACGCCCCTTTACCTAAGTTTCTTGAAATCTCCGCACAAAGTGTCTATTGGTGTTGTCGGCAAAGTCTTCCAACTCGATCGAAGAGCCATCGCTTTCTTCGTTGAAAAGCTTATCAAAGTATTCTCTCCACTTGTTCTTTATCTCATCGTCCTTCACCAAAAGTCTATCATTCTCGTCCTTAATGCATTTAACTTGATTGAAGTCCCTTGTCCTCCTCTCGCGTAGCCTAGCTATTCTGTAAACCTCTTTTTCACCCTCCTTTGTACTTAGCATTTGATACAAATCTTTGTACGTTTGTCCTCTTGCTTCACTCACTGCTCTCTTTGCAGTCTTCTTTGTCACTTTGTACATGTAAATGTTCTCTTCACTTCTATGATGGTGAACATAAAATAAAGGAAATAAAATGCTCCCCTAACGAAAAGGGTAGCTACTAGTCCCCAAACATCTATATGCACATAATCAAGCATTCTCTCCGATCTATGAAACCTAACGCTAAAAGCACATTTGTTTGTGTTCTCATCATACAACCTTGATAAAATTTCAACCTTCCTCCTTTGCTCATCTTTCAATTGCAAAGCAACTCTAAGCCCTTCTCTAAAATATGATATAATCTTAGATGTCAAAGGCTAGAGGCATCCAAAGCTGGAGAACCATCCATTCCATGGTACTCTCCAAAAACCATGGTTCTCCTCAGCAGATATATATTTTCAAACGCATCTCTCTTCATCAAGACAAATGCACACTAAAAACCTTTTGAACCATCCTTCTCCATAGTTACCTTGCATCATGCCAACTGGTCTAAAGAAATCAATGGCTTTCGAAAATCTGAAACATAACAGATTCCTATTAAAGTGCATATCATTCCATCCAACATCATAATCCGAATTGTACCATTTTCCATAGCTCTACAACTAGTGTCATTTCCCATAAGGACTGCACTTCCTTTTCCAACAAAAGAGCTGAAATAATCTTTCTTTGACGTCATACAGAATGACACCCCAGAATTAAGCACCTAATGGTCCAATACAACAGATACCACTGCATCAACACATCATCAGATCGGCCTTCTGCACCACAATCGATGAAGATTCATTTTTAGCATCTTTCTTCAAATCTTGATAGTCTCTTTTCCAATGGTTTGCTTCCTTACAATAGTGACACTTTCCATCTCTAGACTTTTCACTCCTACCATTTCCAAACTTCTTAAACTTGGATTGACCCCTACGGTTCCAACGCTTCTTCTCCTCTCTTCCTCTCTCAAAAAAGACCTTGCCTAACTACTACATCGTTTTCCTCCTTCACCCATCTCCATCTGATCCTTGAACTCTTCAAATAGGAAATCTGAATTCACTTGATCTATAATCAAAGTGTTTCTTCCATAAATTAAACTGTTACTAAAACATGCGTAATGTTCCGAATGAAAATACAAAAGAACCATTTCCTTCTGTTCTTCGTCACCTTCAAATCCACAACCTTCACTTTCGTTACAAGATCATCGAATAAACTAAGATGTGTCTCCATTGAAGCACCCTCTCTCATCTTCATAGTGAAAATATATATTCAACGGAATCAAACAATTTGTAAAGTGATTTTTTCCAAATAGAGATTCTCCAGCTTTGTCCAAATTACTTTAGCAGTGGTCTCCATGCTAATTTCGAAGATGATATTCTCTCACATGGCGAGTTGTAGAATAGCACACGTCCATTCTTTTATCCCATTCCTTTGTATGGCAGAAACTTTAGGTGGTGATTCCTCAGTGTCAAAAATCATCTGATGAATCGTATTCCTTATAACAATTGCTTCTTAAAGCCTTTATCCCCATACCACCTATTTATTGCCAACCGTAACTCAGATGTAATATAAGAACATTTGACGTGAGATCTAGTTACAACAGGTGTGGCCCTATATTTGTCATACTTCCTTACGCTATCTATAAATCAACCTAAATGCTTTGATACCAGATTGTTGAAGTTTATCTTTCCAAGCTGATATTATCCAACAATACGAATGCGGAAATAAATAGGATCAAAGTATAGAAAGATGTTAGAGAAGCCCTAATTATCACAAAACCAATTGACAATGTGAAGGGTGAACTCTTAATATTTATACAGAATTTATTTTATAAATTCCTCGATGTGGGACTTGTCTTAACATGCCTCCGAATGTGTGACATATCCTGAGCCTAACACGTGGATCTTATTGGGTGACATGGACAAGTGTGGCAGTTATATGCATATGAATTAAACATTGCTCTGATATCATGCTAAGAACCCCAAATTTTCATAAAATTAATTGGCAATTTGAACTCTTAATACTTATACAGAATTTATTTTATAAATTCTCCGATGTGGGACTTGTCCCAACAAAAGATTAAACAATCAAATAAATTTATTGGGGTTGTTTACGACAAATATGAAATTAACCAAATAATAATAAATGAAAGGAAAAACACATCGAAGATTTTTAAAATGGTTTCACTGTCAACGTGATAGTGTGTGTCCACTAAGTGAGAAGAATTTTATTAATGATTTGAGAGAGGAAGTCACGGAGATTGGTACAAAAATATATATTACATTGGCTCTTTTAAATATAAGCTTTGGAGCTCGAAATTGAACTTATCCCACGATGTGAAACCAAACATAATATTATCACATTTTTCAACAATGACTTGGCCATTTGAGCATATCATTCATTAGGAGACATATCAGATGCATGCAACAAATACTCAAACTTCTATTCACACTGAAACCTTTCGGTGTGCAAATTACAGTTGAGCTGGTTCTATTTTGAATTGACCTAATCATCATGATAGCAACAATAGCTCTTAAAACGTTATATTTTAAATAACTTATAACAAGATAAGAGATAAAATATGTCGAAATTTGTGATAAGGATATAACAGTCAACATAAAAAAAAGATTAGTTGGGTGGAAGAAGATTGTTTTTAAGACGGACAGAGTTCGAACTTGAAAGGGATATAAAACAGCAGAAATGGTGCATGTTAAGCCACCTATTGACAGGCCAATCGGATTTACTGACAGAAAATACATGTGTTTACAGCTGCTTGCTGTCAACATATGGAAAGCCTTGGGATCCTCACACAGCATAGCACCGTTTCACAGGCCGACAAATCAGGGTTTACTTGATCATGCTTTCGAACGTTTGGATGATTTGGTATAAGATATGGGAAGATCATAAAGTTTCATATATACCCAGCCCCACTGAAACAATTATTATACCTCCATTTAATTGAACCAAAACTCCAGGTTTTCCATTTACTTATTTCCGTATTTGTAATCAAACATGGCAAACAACCGATGGATCAAAAAAAATGTTCACAAAAATAGACATACACAATCACATGATAGCAAAATCATTAAAAATGTTTTGTGTGTGTGTGTGTGTGTGTGTGTGTGTTTAATTTGGTTTATTTCACTTTCTAATGCTTGAGATATTATTAAAAAGAATATGTACCTAGCCTTCATCTATTTTATCTATCTACTCATGAAACTATTAATCCTCCACTAGATCAGATTAAAACTCTAAGATTTCCTTCTGCATATTGTTGTGTTAATAATGACCAATTAGTCATTCAATGATTGTAAACAATCAAAGCATCAACAAGTCATCTTTAATGTTACATATGCAGTTTCATTATTGTGACACCACTGTACATCTGATGTGTTTATTTTGGTTTGGTTTATTTCAAAAAAAAATTGAACTATTTGATGATTTGAATAGCACCTTTCCTATTATCTGATCACTATTATAAATCAAAGGACATGTTATTATGTTCGTTGATGAGGGATTTTTCATCTGCTTGAAATGACAAAATTTAAACTGCAGAAATTGAAATTGTTATCAGTTAAACTATTCCATAATATAACTTTTAATTGTACGCACGCAAATAAATGCAATAATCTACCATCAAGAAATGGGTAATAGGAAAACTAAGATTAAAAAAAACATACTTTGATGTCCGTGACAATAAAGCAACCAAGCATGTCTGAAGGCCCTGTTAGGTAAACAAAAAAGAGTAACAATAAATTCCTATAACCACAATGAGTTTAGACATATAACAGGAAGTTTCCATTAAGTCGTGATTTTTTCAGAAGACTAAAAAACCTTATTTGAATCAAGTAAAAAATAAAAATACGAACGGGTAGTTTGCAGCTAATAATTAAATTGAGAATTTTTTTATTTTTTTTTTGGGTTTTACCCTGGCTTTATGAGAAGTGTACCTCTACTCCACCAATGCAAAAGAGGACTACCAAAAGCTCCACAAACCAAAATGACATGAGTTTGTAAAGCAATATCAAGAAGCAAGACGCAATAACTACAAACAAAACTGCTGAAGTTGTGTTGATTTCGACAATACCACTTACACCCACACCCATGGCTTCAGTATTAAGAACGGTATCATCTGCATCCTAATAGAAGCAAGAAAACATTCAGTAATAAAAATAACAGAACTTCAAGTAAAAAAAAGTTGAATTTGAATAGAACTCTTCGTATTTGGTCCATGTCAGTAATTCCTCACTTCAAAACCTAATATTTACATATATTCATTGTTGGGGAACATATAGACTGACCAAATCTAGGTGCTAAGATTTGAAGAACAGAGAAAGTAGATGACCAGAAGTGAGGAAAGGGTATAACTGTAAGAACTTGAAACCTTGGACAACAGTAAAGATGATATTACCTTCAGTAATTTTTCATATTCAGCTGTTGCTTCTTTGGCGCTCCATGCTGACCAATATGATGCACAGAAGATGGTGCCAACAGCCATAAGCCATAAAAACACCTCAGCCGTATCAACTAAAGGTCGGTCCGGAGAATACAACTGCACCGTAACTGGAAAATTCTGAACGTATTATACACTTTTGCAGAGTTACATATGCCTTATAACTTTTAAAGAACCCACAAAACACATGTGTGTGTATGTGTGTGTGTGTGGTGGAGGGTGAGGGGTGAGAACGCAGTGAACTGTAATCTCCATCAAATTACGATCAATAGGAGAAAAAACACTTTTAAGTCAGCATTAGTGGGGCAGGGAATCCCAAATTTACCGGAAGAAAACTTTCAGACTTCAAGACAAGTAGAGCTGGAGTATGCACATTGTTCAAAATAAGAAGGATCAATTATGTAGATGATGAACCAGGATGTAATGAAAGTTAATAGAAGGACAAATATAATAATTATATGCAAAGACCGGAAGTTCATTTTATATCTTTTTTACTGGAGGTGTGGTAGGAAGGGTAATGCAGGCTGTAAGGACAACATCTAAAGGATTTCTTCAAATAATTCACAGGAATACTCACCTGCACTCCCATGCTTGAGATTACTTTCAAAACTTGCACCAGCATCTTGTGGAAGCATCACAGCAGGTATGTTTATTTCTAGTTCTGTGTCATTACTGTCACAAACCATTTTGTATAGCTCTGCATAAATGTCAGGGAAAATGTAGAACATGAACAAAGAATGGATGGAAGGTTGTAAAAATGAAGTAACATAAATGCTTGTGAATAAGATAAGCATATCTGTAACATGTAAGTGTATCAAACAACTAACAAGATAATATTGACGGATACTGCTGCAAAAATGAAAGAGAAAAATAACAGTATCATAAACACATGGTGTTTATCAACTCAAACATGGTTTTCAAATTTTGAATCATAAAGTTCACTTCTAAACTAAAAATGGATTTAAACATTGAATTGCGTATTCAAAAGATTTTTACTGTAACGGGTATGTACTAATACGCCAGAAACTCTAATGTTTTTTCTATTGGAAATAGCATATTCAAAAAATTATCAAAATGGTAAAGTTTTGTTTCATTTTTTTTTTAAACAACAAAAATTGAAATGGTCAAGGACCATAGCTCAAGTGGTAAGATCTCTAGATTGTGATTCTAGATTTCTTAGATTAAATCTTCCAAGACACTAAAAAGGAATGCTATACAAGGAAATTAAGTTGTATATGTCCGCTTCATCTAATGGCCCCTATAATCCTCAGATATTATTTTATACGAGAAGCGTGTGCACAGCTTGAGAATTTATTATGTTTCTTATTTAAACAGGAAAATGATTCTTTCTCAGTTGAGTTTGGATTGAATTTTGAGATAGAATCTGAGAATCGAATTGGAATTGGTAGGCACATGAAGTGAACATTCTAAATACATGAACTTCCACCCCAGTTCCGTCGTCATGAGGACAACTGCAAAAGAGTACACACACACATACATGCCACATATCTGTGTTTGCGTACGGTTGGCCTCATCATAAAACCAAGCTCTTCCATTCAAGAAAATTCTACTGATTTCACATAAAGATAGGCCTCATACACATTAATTATTTAAGTCTAAATATGTGCAAGACAAATATCTTGTAAATACCTTTCCGGTTATTTATAATAAGTATAGCAGAAGCACCAGCAGCTTCTGCAACTTTTGCTTTGGTTGTAAACTTGCATTTACCTCGATGCACAATGAGAACCTCACCAACAAGCTGCCAGTTTACAAAAAATATAATGATAATACTAATGTATAATATGATTATAATTATAATTGAGGATGATGATGATGATATAATAGGAAATTAGATTAAATGAAGTATCACGGCCACACTTGAATTAAGGCGAGCAGGTGGCTGGCATTTAGACTCCAGAAAACATTAAAAATTACATTTAGCTAGCATATTGCTAATAACAATATAAGCATACAGATACTATGACCACAGTTAAATGTCACAGGTTAAACCTGCTTTTAAAGAATTTTTCTGAACTGTGAATTATGACTACAGTTGAATGGATAACCTTATTTTTTGGAGTAGTACAGCAATCAGGAGGATCAGATATAGCAAGCTGACACTGATTTGCATATTTTTCTTTAGATACTATAGGAGGACCAAATCGAGCGCCAACACCAACATATTCATTGCCTTCTGTTTTGTTGATCCATGTTTGTACTTTAACCTTAAAAGTTGAAGAAAAAATAAAAAAGGAAGTGAATATTTACTTAAAAATGATGCCAATCTGTTTATATTATACCGAGATGTGTATGATAAAACCTGCATTGTTTCCTTTACTAGTCCTTTGTGTATACTGTATAACTCATATGCCATATCTCCACGGTTGTATTACAGAAAAGAGTTGAAATGAACACAATTTAAATTCAACAGTTGTGTGCATAAACTTATTATTTCATAGATAAGCTTGCGGTTGAAATAATTCAAATACTAAATCAGATACAAGTTACAGATTAGACTTGCTTGAGCATTATATTGATCACACGCAGGGAAGGATCACATACAAAGAAATCACTCGGAACTAAGTACAGGTAAATAGCAAGGTTTTATGCATTGTAATTGAAAGGCTAAATTTGCTGATCCAAGTTTCCAATTTTACCTTAACGGTCGAATTATTGACCCAATTTCTTTCATGGTGAAAATTTTTGTAGTAAATAATTTACTTTAAAAAATGACAAGAACAAGGTGTCTATTATAAAGTCTGCATTGTTTCAGTCACTAGTCTTTCAGTATGATATCACAATTGTTCAACCAACAAACATTTTTCTGACAGGTAAACCATTTTTCTTACTTTTGTAACATCATATGCAAAGATGATCATTATCGAATTCCTTCATTTTTATGTTGATCTTAAAATGAATTTGGAATATTATAATAACATTGTGATTTCATTTGAAAACTTGGATTATTGGGTTCTAATGATTTATGTTGAGATAAGCATCTCCAACATCAGATCTGTAATTTAAACCTAAAAATTGCAGTCAATTACGGGACGTAATAGTACAAAAAACGAAGCTGAAAGATTGCAGATCTATAATATCTACTGAGCACATATTTAACATACCATATGTTTATTCCAATTTTTAAATTCATGTTTCCAACTGGGGCCTTAGATGTTGGAATTACGAATTCTCAACATCCGGGCGCCAGTTGAACGAGCAACTAGAAGTTGAATGCATATTAAACAAGCATCCAATATTCAGGAAAATGTTCAAACGTCTAGTTCATTGGTAAGCAATTTTTGTGGAAAATAATCCTAATTACAAGTGTAATATTAGAAATTTATAACTGTGATCGTAACCAATTGTTGAAGATGCTATGGCTGTCAAAATCGATATGAGGGTGTGAAGTAGAAATTATGAGAAGAAAATAAGGTTCAAAGGCAAATTATGGGATATAACTGAAGAAAAATGGACAATAAGCCCCATGGTTATCACGGCGGTAAGTTGAGTCGAGTCGATAGAGGTCCAATTAGTCGACTAGTGGACTAGTCGTAGACTAGTCGGACTAGTCGATAAATAGATATATACATATATAATTTGAAATTTCTAACTAATACATATGGATAAAATTCAAATATGTACTGGCATACCTCATTGACCGCAATATGAAGTGATTTTTCCGCTTGTACGTGGTTGCAAAATGGTAAATCATATTTATTCCCTCGAACCTGGTTGCTCAGCATAAATACAAGGACAAGAAAACATCATAGAACTTTTCTTGCCCAAAACACAAAAAGAAAAATAACAGAAAATACATCACCAAAATAAGCCCAAGGCCCATGACAAAATCCATACGGCAGCAAGCCCGTATTACACAACCCCAAAACAAAGCAGGAAATACGCAGTGTAGAAAAGGAAAGAAGCAGATGAAGCCACTTCGTAATAAAACCCTAACTGCAATCCTTTAGTGGCGGCGGCTCCTCTAACGACTTCCAGAAAGACTTCCAAAACTCAAATCGAGGCTTCCAAGGTAGATCGAGTTCGAGTCCATCATCTTAGGGTTCCAAATCGACATCGACACTTCGATTTAGGGTTTCGATTTCCAGGGTTTCGATTTCAGTCGACGTTTCAAGTCGAGCCTTCAACCTCGACTAGCCGACTAGTCGACGACTAGTCGCGACTAGTCGAGCGCCGTAATAACCATGATAAGCCCTAATTGTTGGTTGATGTATAAACAAAACATCCCTCCTAGTTTTTCTATTATGGATCTTCACTCCACTTTAAATGGAAATGATAGCATTCTATCTTAATTAAAGTGGGATAAAATACATAATTTGTTGCACTTGCACCCATTATCACAACAACGTTGTAGGTCTAAAAAAATTTAATCTTCAAGTTGCGGTAAACGTAAGAAAATCAAAAAAGGAAAGGGGAAAAAACATTTAACACCATAATATTGCAAAAATTATGTGTTGTGCATATGTAAATATCGAATTCATAAAAAGAATATTTCATGATTTCTTAGAAAAGATCATAATGACGATATGTCTTCATCGCTCAAACATGCATAAAGTTCTTTTGAAAGGTATATAATTCGATGCATGTGTATATAATCAGTTTTCTTTTAGAAGAAAATAGATTGTTTCTCAAGTCAAAAAGGAAGATGATCATTCACAAAACATAAGAAAGATCTACTTTAATTTATATTCAAAGGAGGATGTCGCTTTTTCTTTTTTTTTTAAAAATAATTAGAGACACAAACACCAGACCATTTGTAAAAGAAAAGAAGATGGACCTATATAGAAAATAAACGAAATTTGCATAATAATAATAATAATAATAATAATAATAATAATAATAATAATAATAATAATAATAATAATAAAGAAAGAAAATTAATGAAAGAGAGAAAAGATGAATTTCCTTTCATAGAAATTTGTAAAGAAACATACTCTGACGTCCATAATCATTTATTAAAATAAAAGTTGAGCTTCTTCAAGTACTTTGTAAAGTAAAACAATACTCTTTTCACATTTTAAAAAAATCTCTAAACTAAGGACAACCAAAAACAACTTGTGTATAGTTATCATCTTTTGAAAGGAAAACTGTTTGTTCCCTTACAAATCAAAACAAATGACATGCATTTCTCGTAGTTAAAAAAAGAAGTAAATAGCGAAAAAAGACAAACTTCATAAAAAATTAGGATGTAGGCCTCAAGCTTTAAAATATAAGCTCAAAGACAAACGGCGCTTCATCTTTAGATCTCCCCTCGATACCCACATTAACATTGAATGTGTTGGAAATGTTAAGTGAATTATTAAAAATATTGAAATAAGTGTATGAATGGCTCTTATGGGTGAATAGTCCCACATCATGGGATTATATGGAAGAGACAAGTATTTATACTTGTTTCTAAGAAATCATGTTGGGGCCTTGAGCTCCCAATACATGCTTTGTTGTGAGGAGGGAGGTCATGCATCATGACCACCATATTATCCTAGAGGCGACGGCGAGAGTACGAACTGGTTTTGCACCACCGACCAGATCGTCGAATCGTCTTCAAGAAAGCGACCAAGTACGTGACTCAGCCATTGTTTCCCAACAGAACGTGCCACCAAAAATCCCAACTCCACGCCGTCTAAAATCACCACTGCATCTTTGTCGCCTCCCCACTGTCACATAGTTCAATCTAGTCTCCATCGTCATTCCCTCCAATCACCAAAACCTTCACCATATCTTGTGCATCACAACTCTGAAGTACACCGGCATCAACAAAAATTTAGAAAAGAAGAAGTTGAAAATGCTAAATTAAACTAACACAAGATGAACGTAAAGCTATATTCACGACTTATAGTAAAAAAAAATGTAAAATAAAACTAGCAAGAAATAGACATAAAGCTACATTTATTTTTACAGCTCAAAAAATGCTAGATTATATATGAATATAAAGTTATATTGATTCCTACGGTTCGAAAATACTAAACTAAACTACTATCTTACATGTATAGTGCTGTATTTGTTTTTACAGTTCAAAAAATATTAGTTATATCTAGTATTTTTGGCTATTACTTCAACAGAAATAACCACCATCGTTAGTCACAGTTGCCTCCACCATCGCCATCGACGTTGCGATTGCACCAGACTTCGTTGTTGCACCACGCTCTACATTCCCTACAGCATCTCCACCAAAAATCGACCTCCCCCTTCAAAAACGAAAAGGAAAGCCATAGATTCATCCATAGTTGTCATAGCGAGCGCTATAGCGCAAAATAGCGCACAGGTTGCGCTATTTTGGTTCTTATAGCGCAGGGGCCCCGTGTAGCGCAAAAATAGCGCGCTATAGCGCGCTATTTTATCATAGCGCAGCCATGAATAGCGCGCTATTTTGCTTTTCTTTTTTGAACATGCATTTTCGTTTTTTTTTCTTTTTGGAGATTTTAAACATACAGTTTTTTCCTTTTGTGCCTTTTTCCTGTGTTTTTTTTTTTTTTTAAGATCTTCTTTTCTATAAGCAAAAAAAAAAAAAAAAAAACATTATAGCGCATAGCGCAGGCCTTGCGCTATTTTGCGCTATTCGCTATTGACAACACTAGATTCATCTAGCCACCAGCAGCAGCAGAGTCGTCATTGTTGCGTCAACTGGGGCTGAAAATTTAAAGCATGACCCCAAGATTACACGAAAATTAACCAGTTACCCGACTCATATCTATGTTATCAAAGCCCTCGCCTAGGTGCGCCTAGGCTTCAAAAAGCCCTAGGCCCCAGCCTGGGGGTTTTTTTAACCTTCCAAGGCACCTATGATGCATGAGGCGCAAAAAAAGCCTTAAAGGTGCCAAGGCGCTCGGCTTGTGAAGCGCCAAAAAAGCGCACATTTTGTAACATTTGAGTAGAAACTAATTTTTTTAAGCACTTGGCCCAATAGGATCCCGAAATACAACATGGTTAGAAAAATGCAATCGGCTGGCTGTTGAATTAGAGTGTATTTTGTGAAAAAACGTTGTTTTTCTTTTGTTGATCGAAAGGCAAAAAAATACCTAACTTTTTTTTACCGAACTATCCCAAAAAACGTAGTTCATGGAAGGTTAAAACTCTATTTAAGACTTTACATAATGTTGTTTGTAATTTCTATGTTTTAAGTATTGTGTTGCTTGTAGACTTGAGTTTGAATGACATTGTGCATCCTTAGTTTGATTTATGTTAATTGTATGATGTTTTGTTCTAATATTTGCTTTTAGATGCCCTTTTTGAAACAAAAATTGTGTTCCATTGCGTTTTTTTAAATGCAGTTTTTTAGTTGAAAACTGAAAAAAAAAATGTCATTGAAGACGCCCAAAAAAAGCCCTAGGCGAGGGCGTGGAGCTTTTTCGCCTTGACAACTATGACTCATATAACACAACGGGTTATTTTTAGATCAACACAAATTTGACCCATTTATTAATGGATGGATTTCGGTTTGACACATGAACCCGAATTTGACCTATTCATAACCCATTTATACTTAAAACGGGTTAACCCAACCTTTTTATAACCCGTTGGACCCATGAATCCGAATTTGATCCGTTTATAATCCATTTATGTCGTTTAAACCCGTTTGACCCGTTTATAACCTGTTTGACCGTGAATGCGAATTTAATCTGTTTATAACTCATTTATGACCTATTTATAACCGGTTCATACCTTACATTAGTTGATCCAACTAGACCAAAGTAAACAAGTTACACAGGTTGGATCTGGTCAACACATTTATAATCGAATTGGGTTCGGGTTCGGGTTCGGCTATTTCTAACTTGTGTATATACTGGTTGACCCAATCCACTTAATATCAATCCAAACCCGAATAGAGCCAACCCGACCTATTGGCAACCTTAGCATCAGCCCCGTCGCTGCTACCACTGTACTCACTGCTAGAAATATATGTGGTAAGTTTTAGTTTAAATAAATGTTCTAGTCGTTAGGATGGTTTGTTATTTGATTTAATCAAATATGTTATCTAGTGTTCAACTAGAACGTGGGTTGTATTTTGTTACAAACTCATCTATTTAATTGCTGCGTTTCTCTTTGAATAATAAGTCATTTCCACAACTGTTCTTTGCAGCTAGTTTTGCTTTGAGTTTACTTTCATATCGTTGACGTGGAAATTGGTTCTTCCAGGTACAACACCCAAATCACATAAATTATTACAAACACAGAGTATCAAATCACATCAATGCAGAAAAAATAAAGAGACACATGAGATTTTATAATAATTCGGCAATCAGACTTACATCCACTTAGTATAATCTATCGTTTATTATACAGTACGATTACAAATACAATTAGTTTTTATGAAAGAAATGTAGAGAAAATGGAATATGCCAATGGCAACAAAGTCCTTGCATGAGAACCAAAGAATGAAAGAGTCGATCCTTTTCTAAGTCCAGAAATCGGCTATTTATAAGGAAGGGAGGATAAGTTTTAGTTTAAATAAATGTTCTGGTCTTTAGGATTGTTTGTTATTTGATTTAGTCAAATCTGTTATCTAGTGTTTAGCTAGAACGAGAGTTGTAGTTTGTTAAAAACCCATCTATTTAATTGCCACATTTTTCTTTGAATAATAAGTTATTCCCAGAATTATTCTTTGCAACTAGTTTTGCTTTGAGTTTACTCTGCATCTAACAGTCTGGACCAATGATGAAATTTTTCAAAAGTTTGTCCTTGAGACCAAAATTAAAACTCTATGTCCTCAGGATCAAAAAAAGTTGAAGTTCGCCCTTTTGCCTATTTTCTTATTCTAAAAGGAGTGAATTGAGTTTACTGGCCAAATAAATCACAATGATGCATTCAAAACTACAGATTAATTAGGATTTCATGCATTGAAATTCTAATCAATTTTATCACTGCTGCCAAAAAAAAACTGTTAGACCAAATATTAGGCCTAACACCCAAATGCAGATCGCAGATCACAGAATACAGAAAAGAGTCAATAAAGAGGAGACACACAAGGTTTTTATAGTGGTTCGGCTGTAGATGTAGCCTACGTCCACTTTATAATCTTATTGTTATACTGACAGATTACAAGAATCAGTTACATGTAGACACACAATTCGTGTGTTAATTGTATTAAAAAGAGAAGAATTTGAGTGTTTGAAGGTGCAAAGTCCTTGCACTTCAGTAATGGTGGAAGCAGTGAAGAAGAATGGCCAAAAGATCCTTGAAAATGCCTTCAAATGGTGTATTTATAGCTGTTTCCTGAAGGTGGTTCATGGGACACATGACACACATCCCAAAAATCTCGAAATGTGGTGGAAAACGTCCAGACCTCATCTCCAAATCGTCATGTGACATGTGTAATCAGTTCCATGCAAGTTGGAGTGAAAATAGCCTTGAGAATAGGTCAGAACAAGCTGCGCAGGAGCAGGTGCGGGGATCGGATCGTGGTGGGGTGGGTGGCACACGATCCAGGATAATAGGAGCAAGATGTGGCATGAGAATAGGTCAAAACAGGGAGCGTATCTGCAGGTTGGAAGTTCGGATCGCGATCATGGGGTCGGATCGTGGTCATGGGTCGGATCGTGATATGGCTATCACGAGCCGAGTCTGGTCGTGGGCGGCATAGTGAAGCTGGAGTGAAGTGCTGGCGATCGGGTCGGATCGTGAGATATACCACGGACGGTTCGTGGTCTGAGGAGGGCGATCCGATGAGGGGCGATCCGAGGGTGCGTGATCCATACTTCGATCGTGTGCTGCTTCGTCGCTTCATCCAGGAAATTGCCAGATTACACCAGTTTACGGAAACGGGCATAACTTCCAAACCGTAAGTCCGATTGAGCCAAACCGAAGCTCAAACTGAAGCTAACTCAGAGATCTACAAAAGTTACAGAGCTCAGCTCCGTAATCGCTGTTTTCGGGCCCAAAAGAGGTCGTCTGATAGGAGTTTCGGGCCTGTTTATGTTGAGGATGTGATTTTGACCAAATTTCTCAATGTCTTCTGACGTCGTTTCCATCGCTCGAGCATGTTATCATTCAGGAATTCCATGTGTGACAGCTTTTGCCAAAAAATGTGTCAACACGTTTGCCCCCCAGAACATATCTTGCCGGTTGAAGGAAGATTTGTTCTGGATAATCTGAGAAATCCAAATTCAAAATGCGACGATCACGCCGGATCGTATTAAGGCCAGAAAACCGACGATCACACGGGATCGTATTAAGGCCAGAGAAATCCAAGAAGACAAGGAATTTATACCTGCAATAAGATAAACCAAACAATGCAAAAATATTTCCTAGATGGCCTTACCGGAGTAAACCATCCGAGGAGATGTTAGAGGGGTTCCAAGACGGCCTTAACGGAGTAAGACGACCAAGGAAAAGCACATGAAGGTTCCAAGACGGCCTTACCGGAGTAAGACGACCAAGGAAAAGCACATGAAGGTTCCAAGACGGCCTTACCGGAGTAAGACGACCAAGGAAAGGCACATGAAGGTTCCAAGACGGCCTTACCGGAGTAAGACGACCAAGGAAAAGCACATGAAAATTTGTTTATACTGGACGGATCCAGTTAGGAGCCGGAGCTCATGTTTGTACTGGACGGATCCAGTTGGGAGCCGGAGCTCAATGCTTATTGCTAATTCATGAAAATGCAGCAGTCGTTTGCCGGACACGGCTGGAGACCACAAGTAGGTTCCGTGCGTGTGGGATGATGTGACGGCTCTTATTACATGCAGGGAAAACAAAGGAGGGCGAGAAGCCGCCTAAAATCCTAAAAACATGAACTGTGAACCGGAGTTAAGCAAACTGAAGAGATCCGCCGAGTGGGATCAGCGAATGATAATCCCGCGATTGCTCAATCCAGGATCGTTCCCTCTCTGGGGAATAGGTGGTGGCAGCGCAGGTGTAGGCGTTGTTGGTCGAGTGACATATTCGGGTAGCTCTCCTCGTCTGATCCGATCCTCAATAAGATCTCGCAAATGTCTGCAGTCATCAGTGTTGTGACCGTCTATGTCATGAAATATGCAATGTCTGCCAGAATTGCGTTGTGCTAGCGTCGGCTCCCTCTTGGGAGGTCTTGGATAGGAGGCAGCACCTCCTGTATCCATGTATATGTTGCTCAGAGTGTCATTCAGCTCAGTGTATTTGTCGTATCTGGACCCTCTCCGGGGTGGAGCATTACGATCATTTGTAGCAGGGGTCTTTCCTTTACCCTTGTCATTGCCTTTTCCAGGATTGGGCGGTTCTCCATCTCCGAGCATGTTGACTTCGAGGGTTTCTTCTCGGAAGTTGCATCTTCTTCCCGCAGAAATCTATCTGCTTCAAGGTAGAATTCACCGAGATTTCGTGGTGGATCTCGGTACAAAGATTTTTTGAATTCCGTGTTATCCAGAACTCCGGATACCGCTGCCATCAGTACCATCGATTGCTCAGGGCGATCCACTGATGCTGCTGCAACGTTGAATCTTTCCAGGAAAGAACGCAGAGTTTCTCTGGGCCTCTGCTTGATTGTAGTGAGTGACATGACATTCTTGGGTCGAGCGATGTGGACCCGAAACTATTCAAGGAAGCGTGCGACCAACATGTTCCAATTGCTGATCGATTCTGTTTCCAACTGCCGAATCCACATGGCTGCTATATCAGTCAGAAAGAGGGGAAAACATTTAGCCATGACGTTTTCCGATGCCGATTGAACTTCCATATGTCGTTTGTAGCGCATGAGGTGCACGGTAGGATCTGTCCTGCCGTTGTATGGCTCCAGTTGTGGAAGTTTGAAATCTGGGGGATTGCGGGAATTCCTGATTTCCTGAGTAAATGGGTTGTGATTGACATCGTCTACGTCATTCTGATAGGTGCGGCCTCTCGAGAGGCGTTGAATCAGATCAGCGAGTCGATTGCCCTCAAAAAGTTGTTGTAAACTATCAGAATCAGAGCTGGTGCCCCCAGCGTTGAATGCAGGAGAAGATGGAAGTTGGTGAGCTATCGCCTGGGGATCGCGGCTCGCAGATCGTGGACCGAGGAGAGCGACCCGACCCGGTTCGAGGGGGACGGTTCGTGAGGTTGGTTCGTGAAGTCCAGCTCGTGAGGCCGGATCGTGGATTAGGGGGGCGATCCGACTGGGTCCGGGAGGTAGGTCACGAACTGGTTGTTGTTGAGCAGGCGGGAGTGAGTTGTTGGGATCGATTCGTGAGCCTAGTAGTGTTCCACGATCCGGGTCACGGTGCAGAGGTGTATCACGAGACGAGTTTTGCTGTTGAATGGGGGGTTGCCCCCGAGTCCGAGTGATACTCGAGCCGCGTCAATGGCTTCGTTTCCAGTGATTTGGGCATTGCTCGGCCTTCCATCCATCCGAGCAAAGAATTGGTTGATCATTTCCTGTTGTTTCTGGAGGAGATCGTCCTGCCTTGCCATCTGGGTCCTCAATTCAGCGAGAACTTGATCCATCTCGTCTCTAGTCAGGTATGCTGATGGGTCTTCATGGGAGGAAGCTTCCTGGCTCGCCTCGTTCCTTGTGCCTTCAGCATCAGCATCATCAGCATGAGTAGAAGTCTCAGTCTTCTTCCTTTTGTTCGCCATTGAGTTTCCTTTCAAGCTAGAAGTTGAAGTTTTTGTGTGCCCCCCTTCCTGGCGCGCCAAAATGTTAGACCAAATATTGGGCCTAACACCCAAATGCAGATCGCAGATCACAGAATACAGAAAAGAGTCAATAAAGAGGAGACACACAAGGTTTTTATAGTGGTTCGGCTGTAGATGTAGCCTACGTCCACTTTATAATCTTATTGTTATACTGACAGATTACAAGAATCAGTTACATGTAGACACACAATTCGTGTGTTAATTGTATTGAAAAGAGAAGAATTTGAGTGTTTGAAGGTGCAAAGTCCTTGCACTTCAGTAATGGTGGAAGCAGTGAAGAAGAATGGCCAAAAGATCCTTGAAAATGCCTTCAAATGGTGTATTTATAGCTGTTTCCTGAAGGTGGTTCATGGGACACATGGCACGCATCCCAAAAATCTCGAAATGTGGTGGAAAACGTCCAGACCTCATCTCCAAATCGTCATGTGACATGTGTAATCAGTTCCATGCAAGTTGGAGTGAAAATAGCCTTGAGAATAGGTCAGAACAAGCTGCGCAGGAGCAGGTGCGGGGATCGGATCGTGGTGGGGTGTGTGGCACACGATCCAGGATAATAGGAGCAAGATGTGACATGAGAATAGGTCAAAACAGGGAGCGTATCTGCAGGTTGGAAGTTCGGATCGTGGTCATGGGTCGGATCGTGATATGGCTATCACGAGCCGAGTCTGGTCGTGGGCGGCATAGTGAAGCTGGAGTGAAGTGCTAGCGATCGGGTCGGATCGTGAGATATACCACGGACGGTTCGTGGTCTGAGGGCGATCCGATGAGGGGCGATCCGAGGGTGCGTGATCCATACTTCGATCGTGTGCTGCTTCGTCGCTTCATCCAAGAAATTGCCAGATTACACCAGTTTACGGAAACGGACATAACTTTCAAACCGTAAGTCCGATTGAGCCAAACCGAAGCTCAAACTAAAGCTAACTCAGAAATCTACAAAAGTTACAGAGCTAAGCTCCGTAATCGCTGTTTTCGGGCCCAAAAGAGGTCGTCTGATAGGAGTTTCGGACCTGTTTATATTGAGGATGTGATTTTGACCAAATTTCTCAATGTCTTCTGACGTCGTTTCCATCGCTCGAGCATGTTATCATTCAGGAATCCATGTGTGACAGCTTTTGCCAAAAAATGTGTCAACAAAAACATACAAGTAGAATCTCGTTTGAAATTGAACCACTTTAATTATGATTCGATTTTAAATCTTGATTTAGAATTCATTCAATCATAGTTCAAAAAAAAAACGTGAAATAAACAATACCAAGACACTAGTTTGAAAGTTGAAACTACAGTATTAATTTTATTACAAATATAAAAACAAAAGAGAAAAATAAGTTATAGGTTTAGATGTAGAAGCTCAACGTCAAAATCAAATATAAGTTACAGATTTTAAAGTCTCATATTTTGATCACGACTAGTCGTGAAGATTTTATTTTCAGTATGTATATTGTATGGAATAAGATTTCGGATGAGATGAGAATACATCAGGATACACTGTACATCTTAATTGGCATCTGAGATCTTAAAGTGCGTCTTGGAAGAAACCCAAAGTAACCGATGAGTTTAAAACTGATATTTAATATGTTTCAGCAGTTGTTATCAAATATAAAAAATAAAAACAAGCCTGATTTGCATAGGCAAACAGTTCTTGAACTACAGAAGTTTATTTTTTATTTTTATTTTATTTTATTTGGGGGGGGGGGGGGGGGAGGATATGCTGATGATAAGTAACTGATTTCATAATTCATACTGCCCAAATGATTCTTTTTATTTAAACATTAGAAAATAACAAATTCTTTTGTCACAGTTCCCAAATAAAAAGTCCAAAAAGAAAAAAAAGGATTAAACTACTTCTGAACTTAGATAGAAAGTGTTTTAAAAAAATATATACTTCAGACTAGAATTTGGATTATAATTCAATTGTAAATTTTGTCTCATCCAAGTGCAAAAATGAGATTGCAAAAGCTTAAAAGAGTGATATAAACCCAAAAGTACCTTACATACCAAAAAATACAGCTTTTCTGTACCGTACCGTTTACCTTGTATGCCTCAAAAACTTCAAGTTTGTCCATGTTCTTACTCCTCCTAATATAATATACAAAATGAGCAAATCAATTATGAAAGTTAAATTTTTGGTTGGTGGATACCTAGTGCCAAAGGCTCCCGTATTCAAGCATGAGAGGACTTCCTAGACAGTCTTCCGTCCTAGTGCTATTCTCACGGCTTCCCGGCTTTGGGGTGGTCGATTAGTGCGCACAGCCTTTCCCTCACATATGTGAAGAGGCCGAGACTCGAACCTGCACGCTCTAGATTACCAACCGGGTAACCTTACCGTTGCGCCGAATTGTTTATTTTATTAATTATGAACTTTTTTATTAAACTAATTAAATCATATTGGTTTACATCAGGAATTTTTTGAATACTTTTTATGTATTTTCCTAAAAACTGATTGCAGTGAGTGTACATGTAGGGGATCAAACTGAATAAATCTAACCACACAAACTAGGTGTACAGCATTATTAGCGGCATTTTCGGTGACAGAATGATTTTCATATCATTATTTTTGGTACTTTTATCCAATTCCACTTTATAACCATTAGTGTCATCAACTGAAATTGCAATGTTTGCAAATTTACAACAGTAAATTTAAGATTTGGCAAAATAATTATTGATCACTAAAAAGTAGCATGTAAAAAAGGACACTAAAATGTAAAATGTAATGAACAAAAGAAAAAATTATTCCAGTCAACTGAAGTTTCTTGAAACAGATAGCAGCAAAATCGTGCATTCAAACAGAATTTCCCTTAAAAAAAAAATATTTAATTGAAACTAATGGAAAACCTACACATAAACAGAAATAAAAACTTTGTGTTTATGTTTTGTATTCTTGCACGGCTCTGCTGCGGCAGGGGCGGAACTAAAGGTGGACCCATAGAAACAAGGAACGTGGGACGTGGCCACGTTCCGCGAACCGGTTTATTCGTCCCCGATCCCGAAACGAAATGCGACCCGAAAACGTTAACGGTCGCGAAAAGAAGATGATGACGCACAGGTTTTTGAAAAGAATAAATGACTCTTTGATTTGTGTTGTACAACTGTATATGGTTGTAATATATATTGGAAGGACAACTATATAATATATCAATTTGTATATAGACTGAAAGGGCAGTTGTAAATTTGCAAGATCTTCACAAAATTTGGTAATTAACATAAAAAATAAATAGATCAGTTTTTCCAAAGTAGAAGAAAAACCATGTTTCGTACCCTTGCGTTCCCTCGTACCCATGTGTTCCCTCGTACCGGAAACATTCACAAAAGCCTTCCACGTACCCGTATTCGTACCGCGTTTCGTATCGAACCACGTCCCATGTAATCATGGGTGGACCAATGGGGGCTACCCACCTCCCCCAAGGTTTCACGTTTTACCAGAAAATCAAATGCAAATTTTCAACTCAGCAACAAAGGCAGCCTAATCCACTTCACTTTTATAATTCTTTATATCTATAAAAAGTCTGAAAATCACGAATTTCAAAATTGATTGCAGCGTGAATTGGGAATCTATCTCCAATCTGTTTTCTGTGCGAATTGAGACATTCGTTCAGCCTCCTTCCTCCCTCCTCTGCGTGCGATTCTAACCGCGGAGCCATTGGTACGCTTTCTTCTTCTTCGTTATCATCTTCATCTTCTTTTTCTTTTCTCTTTTTGATGGGCAATTCTGGTTTAGAAATTGATTTGCTATGTTCTTGAGCAATTATGCCCTAATCATGATTTGCTATGTTCTTGTGCAATTATGCCCTAGTTTCGATTTTTGAAGCCTGAATCCTAATTTTATAATGCCACTTACAGGAGTCAAATTGCAGTGTCATAAGCTTATATCACTTTCACTAATTTAAAGAGACATGAATGACTTTTTCCTTTTCCCTTCGCAGTTGTACCTCGCAGACGTAGAATATGCAGTTTATGAAGTACTGTCAATATTCATATATTATATTAAGATAATTTGCTTAAACTAATAACTGTGTAATTATTTTAAGATAAATAACTATGCCTAATGACCAAACGCAATCGCTAGATTGATACGTCTTATTATAATGCTTCCAGCGTCTATAGCAACAACAAAACATGCATTTTCAGCAACGAAAATGGTCAAAACAGGACTTCGTAGCAAGATGAATGATAATTTTCTTGGTGATTGCTTGTTAGTTTACATAAAAAGGGAAGTTGCTATGTGTATAATAATGTATCTATTATCGCTAATTTTTATGCTAAAAAGGATTGTAGCGCACAACTTTAATTGTTTAAAAGTAGCTAGTTTTGGTCTATAAATGTAATGAATGCTTAATTTTTAGTTTGATATATGAAGATTTTGTTCTAGTTAAGCAAATATTCATTTGTTTGTTTGTTTTGAATTTTTTGCCCCCCCCCCCCCCCCCCCCTCCTTTTCCAACATACAATTCCTGGCTACACCCCTGCGCTGCTAGAACTTGATGATAAAGAGGCATAATTCTCTTAAATAAGTTTATACCATAACACAGAATGTGGCATTTAATAAATTAGTGCAGTAAAGGGAAATGAACATTGTCAACGAGTCAATAAAAATATATGTGGTTACTGACATTAAACAAATCTCACAGCTGTACTCTACAGTATAATAATCGTAGGTCTGACATATTATTTCCAGAATGAAAACTGCATCATTTGGGTATAAACAGCGATATCTTTAAGTGCATTAACAAAAAAGTAGGAGAGTTAAATATAAAACAATCGACAAAAAACTAATGGGCGATGGCCAGTACAAGAATCTCACCAAAACAAAGTTATTAGAGCATCCAGGCTGCTTGGGAGCCTTATCATCTTCATGAACAATATCACCACCAATTACAAAATTAGGGGATTCGATAAGAAGAAGAAACAGGAATGCACAACTGAAGGACCCAACATTGCACATTTCTCAAAATTCTGTAAAATAATTAAGAGAACAACGCTGAAAGCAATGAAAAGGGGGAAAAAGGAAAGTAGGAGAGAGAAAGACTGTGAGTCCAGTTAGATTGACTTTCGTCTAACAATTATTGACCGCCAAGACTATTCTGATCCGTCCGAATTAAACAATGAGTTGTTATTTCAACCGAACTAATAAAAGATTTACTTGTAGCATCGCATAACGATAAGGCATTCAAAATGAAACATAAAATCATTTCTTAAAATTTATATTAAATAAGATTTTAATGCAAAAATTATAGTATAGTCTAAGAAAAAATGATAGTAATTGAAAATGTGAAAGTTCAATTAAACTGAATTTTATATGTAAACAAACTTAAGATTAAGAATATGCTATTAATATACCGATTTGAATCAGTCACAAACACATACATAAATTTTTATTATATATTAAGTAGAATCAATATAATCTTAACTTTTAGTTATCTTGCAACTCTAAACCATTGATGGATTGAAGAAAGAAAAGGAGAAATGAAACAAATATAAGCTCAAAATATGTCATCATATCAGCGAATATTGTGACGACCCAAAAATCCCCGCTTTTCGAATCGATCATAAGTCATACAGGTCCAATCCAAACGGCAAAATCCTCGAACCGTTATGGGATGCAACACATCAGAACAGAACACAAAACAACATTTCATTGTTATTACAACAATTTTATATCATATTACAAGAATATCAAAGTACAGATAATTGATTCACAACGGAAAAATATCAGAGGACAGTAAATTACAATATAACGAAAACGTAAAAACATTCAGCGGAAGACTTCCAAATAATTCAGAGTATAGCTCCAGCCATAATCCAGTATCCTGCTTTAGAATTATCTGAAAACCAAAACTATTAACTGCCTATGTGGAAAATATGAACACCCAGAGTTTAGGTAGGAAACGATAAACTTCAGGTCAGTCATGGGGGGACTGGTGTGAGAACCAAAACAGTTATTTTACTTTATTTAAATCACGGGACCACGCCGTATAACACGGAACGGACTTCCTCCACATGAATACCAATCATGAAAACTAGCAATGTTTTTTGAAAAATGAAACTATTATAAGACTCAAGTCTCATCACACAATGCAATCGCAAACTGGAAGATAGAGTTTTACCTTATAATAACCAAACATGTTTGATACACAAAATTTCTCTTTTATTATTACTAGTGCATAGTGTGTAAATCAATTTCAAAAATAAATGTATCATTCTTAGACGGCATAATCCTCATCCTATTATGTCGCCATATAGGTTTACAACTGAAAACGCAAGGTTCGTATTGAAAATTGTATTTCCATCCATGTCTAAGGCAAATCATCTTCCTTATCCGATTTGGAACCATCTCTAACAAAATGTACAGGAATCACACGCATGTGTCTCTTGATCGGCAGAGAGGGCCCACCAATTCCCGGTGGGTCGCTCCTAAACAATACGTTCCTCGGTCGTGTTTGACCGTCGTCCTGTTCATATTTGACCATCATTTGAGGCGCTTCTAAATTGCACGGGCTCCGTATCATGGCATCACTTTTAGCTAGAAGGAAATGTATGTCCTTACACAGACATCCTGTTTTCGGCCATTCACGGGCCGTGAGGCTTACCGAAGTCACGTTTCAGCACAAAACTACTCTATATCAGTCATGCTTTGATCATCATCCACAAAGCTCTGCTTTTCAACAAGGAGCTTTGATCAATCAACAACTTAGCATGCCATATTATCAATTCACACATATGATCAGTTTATATTAATAATATAACCTTTGAGTTCATACGTCTAAAAGAAGAGTGTTAAGTTTAGAGAATAAATTCTCCGCCACCACAGATATATTATTAATAGCAACTAATCGTTTATGTTATGAAAAACAACATTAGGCACACATCCATTAACAAGTTTGTTCTGGGTCTGAACGAAACCGAAGGCACCTTGTTCGTCCCCTAAGAGAGAGACCCTAGCATATCTAGTCGATCTCTAAGTACATCTGGACGGCTGCCACTTTAGTCTTATAACGAGAGCTACCCAAGGCATCAGCAAAAATCCAAACGATGTGAAGATCTTCGGTCTTCAACCACCGTCTTCAGTATCTTCAATATTCGACGTATTAGTTATTCAGAATGGGTTAAAACCCGGTCTTTCCGAATAGGATAAAACCTGGTCTTTCCAAATAACTATCGCATCATTAAAATCAAGTGATATATAAACATATCATAAGCCTCATTCCAATTTAAAATATTCTTTTATTCAAATTATTCTTTACATTGGGAGTTACTCCCTTGAATCTTATCAAAGATTTATATAATTTAAACTTCTTATTTTAATATTTTCTTGGAAATCATTTCAGAAGATTATATAATCTCTTTTCACAATTTAACTCAAATTAAGGTTTATAAGCCTTATCAGGGTTATCGAGCCTTAGGTAATCTCTCATGTCGGTATCCCATTCCCATCTTATTCATCCCATGGAGCAAAACAGGTGGTACTCCATATCTAACACTCCTCGTGTTTTGGTAAATTTAATTACCTTCTACCATTTCAAATTTAATTAAATATTTATTCATCCCACGGAGCAAAACTGGTGGTACTCCATATTTAACGCTCCTAGTGTTTTGGTAAATTTAGTTACCTTCTACAATTTCAAATCTAATTAAGGATTGATTAAAACCCTAACTTAGTTTTAATCTCCATTTTATTCAATCAAATCTTTATTGAAAGATTTATTAAAACCCAAATTTGAAAAATCATCTTTCCTTTAACAGGGTTGAAGAACAAATGTTATTTAAGACATCATTCGCAATAAATCCAAAATCATACTTCCATTAGAAATGGAATTTTCACGGAAATCATACTAGTTCACAATCGATATAAATTTCCGTATTTGACTAATACTATAGGCGGAATAATGGAAAATCCTTTTAAATTCCTTAAATAGTAAAGGTCTTCCTCCACGGAGGTTCATCTCGACTATACTTAAATATGTTTCCTTTCAATTCGAATTCAATTCATTAATTGGAAACTTTACTTTGTAAAATTCCATTAAATCTCATTTAAAATATTTTTAAATTCCAAATAATATCTTCACCTTAACTCGGTTACAGAACGATGTTATTCAAGACAACATTCAAGAAAAACCCAAACTCAATTGATATCAAATAAAAGATTTAAACAGGATTTATATCAACTTTTATTCAATATCAATTCTCGTAATCAACGAATACTATAAGTGAATAACGATGTAAAACATCTTCCAAATTCCTCAATATATTAAATGTCTACACAATGGTAATCAATACCGAATATCCGAAGATCATTTTCATTCAAACCCAATAAACTTAAGTTTGAAACTTTTAGTTTATCTTGAACTAAACTTCAAATATCGATTTACTATGATCAGGTCAAAAGTCCTCAAATTCAAATCATAGTCCAAATTTACACAATTCTTACTCAAATCATTTTAAAATCATTAATTATGATTTATCATAATTTTTCTATATTTTAAAAAAAAAATATAAGGACCTTTCAGTCGGTTTCCAATTCCGGTGACCAAACTACATTCATAGCGACCTTTTCAAAAATAGATTTGAACTTATATTAAAATCTAACTGTTGGATTTTAAAACTTTCTATTTTGTTTGAAAACTCTTTCCATTTTGAACCCAACATTTATCGTTTTGGGAGAATCCGACGATCAGATCTCCCGATACGTCAATTTGAAGTTAATGGTCGAAATACACGAACGGTCAGTGTGTGACACGTCCTATTCAAACCATTTTATTCTTTATATTAAAATTCATTGACTCAGTCCAAACGTATTTTATAAAATGTTTATAAACTCGTTTAAAACCTATTTCAATCTTAAATTCAAATTTAAATCAAAATTGAATTTCTATTTTATTATAACATTAAAATAATAATAATTTTCAAGATATAATTGTAACAACCAGGAATTTCTGAACCAATTTAAAAAATTTATTTTAGCTATTTTAATGGATTTTGAATATTTAAAATGATTTATTTTAAATAATAACGACTAAATTTTTTTTAAATCGAAGTTAGAACGTATAAATTTATTTTATTTATAAAATGAGCCTAAAATGGTGCGGTAGTTTGAAAATTCGATTTCTAATTTCAAATGAATGTATAGGATACAAAATGAATCAGATTTCAATAAAACAAGAAACGGTGGAATCTGTTTAATTATATCTTTCTAACGAATGTGAAAAATTCAGATTTCATAATATAAATTGAAAGTTATGTCCAGTTTAAAATTCAAAATAGTCGTTATGGAATTTATATATTTTAATAATATATATAGCCCTTAAAAATAACCATTTTGCAAATGACCTCCATTTTCGACAAAACCGCTTTTGTTGGATCCAGAATGTCAAATTATTGTTAGGTTTCAAATCTCATAATTTTTGGAATTAATATGTGAGCGTGGTGAATTTAAATCTGTTTGGTAATTTTAGTTTGAATTTAATCGACTGGAAAAAGATCATTTTTCAAACGGCCTCCAAATTCGACGAAATTAGTTTTGTTAGGACCGTATCGTCAAAATATTTCTAGATTTATTTTTCTGTAATTTTTGAAGTCAGTATGTGGCCCCGATAAATTAAAATGTACATTTAAATTCAATATATATTGATTTACATTTTAATTTTGAGAAAAACTTATCGAAACAGTCCAATTGGCTTATGAAACATATTCCATTATGTCCGGAATGGGGGTATTTAGCTAGAGGCGACAGTTGTTGGGTTCAATTTGGAGTTCGATGTAAAAATCTCATTTTTCGAATTAATTATTATTAAAATTGTTATATATATATAAATATTTTCCACTAAACCCGATCACTTATCGGGCCGCCACTTTCATTCGTTGAACGATTGAAACCCTTGCGATTTTGAGACTATTTTTCATGAAATCCAATAAATGAAATTCCAAACAATCAAAATAGAAATTAAAGAGCTTTTCACGCTCTTCTAATCCATACTAAGAAGAGCGATTTCCATAGAGGATGTTAGGAGAAATCGAGCCTCAATAGCTCATCGTTCGCGTGGATTTTCCGGTAGACCTGGAGCTTCGAACTACGTGCAACCACTGGGGGTGGCGGTGGATGGGACTTCGACGTAGTGGTCTTCGATTGACGACGGAGGCTTCATCGGAGGCGCGGTTCTGGAGAGAGGAGGTTGAGCGTGGTACCGGGTTTTTGTTGAAGGGGTTAATGAAGGGGGAGGTAATTAAGGGGAGGTTTAAATTTTAATTAAATTAATTAATTTATAATTAATTACTCATTTGATTATCCAATGTTTGTAACACTGTAACTTTTCCATACGAGGTCCAAATCTGACGATTTCACTTGCGTTGGAATCATGTTGAAGAGCTCTACAAGATGGAACTGACTGGAAGTGATTTGGAGCAAATTAGAATTTGAAGAGAAATTAAATCAAAACAGAAATTCAGAAATAAAAATTGGCAGAGTGGAAACGAATGTGAGAATTTTTTCACTAAAATTTTGTATAGTTATTTAATTTATTTTATAACTGTAAATATATAGAAATTGCCAGTATAGATTTTTATCTGTTGTATGGAGTTCAACACTCGAATTCGCACAAATCACATAAATTGGAAGCGATGTATGAGTGTTGTAACACCCCGTATTTTCTGAGAATATTAAAAGAACGAATTAAATAATACTTAATTTTTAAAGTGAGAATTAAGGGAAACGAGTTATGCTATTGCGTTCATCTCGAAATTCTGCTTGGAATAGAGTTCAAGTTTTCGTAAATTAGACTTCGTATGAGGAAGTTATGGCCCTCAGAAGTTTCAGGAATTTAAATAAATTAAAACAGCTCAGATTTAAATTTAAAATTCAAATGAATACAAAGAAGCGGGCCGAGCGGGATTTTTCCCGCCCCAGGCCAGGTCGACCGGGGGGTCGACCGGGGGGTCGACCTCCCCTATACAAGTCGACCTGGGGGTCAACCTACCCCCTCACCCCGATCCAAACAGTGACGATTTTCTGACCTGTTGGTGAGTCTTTTCTAACTTGCTGCTGAGTCACTATGGCATAGGTGGCAATTCTGGATAACTCTATCTAGTCTGGACAGTTATGATTGCTCCTAGGATGATGTAACGGCTCACATAAGTTTAAACCTCTATAAAAGCAACCCTAGTCCTCAACCCTAAATCACACAAATTCATTCCAAGAAGCCACCATGTTGTCCATGATCGTCCTAGCCTAGCCACCATTTCTTCTTCAACTAGAAAGCAAGTTAGGAGCTAGGAATCAAATCGAATCAAATCTAAATTAGAGAACCGATAGTCTACTTCAAGGGAGAGCTATTCAATTTCAGAAAATAGATTCCAAAAATACAAGAATCATTCTCTTTTTGTAAGTTCAAGTTACTTTCAGATGTGAATTCTTAATTGAAATTCTTGGCATGTAATAATCTGGATCTAAGTTGTACTTGATTATGAGATAATCCTTTCAGATTTATCAAATCTAATCTATTAGATTTATGTCTGCGATGTTATTCAAATCTAATCCATTAGATTTATGCCTGATGTAAGTAATCCTTTCAATTGAATCCGTGTCTGTATATGCCTTTGGGAACCATTGTTGACTATGGAATTGTTCCAATCATATATATCCTTGTTTATCGGAATCGTAATCCTGCTTAAGTTCATGATATAACTCTTGTCAAACCTATACGTTTGTGATGGTTCACGATGATATTCATATCATATCTGTATGCCTGCAATGTATTCAATGCAAAACTTGTCAATTTGGCATATCAAATTTATTGGACCAATAGTTCTTATCGTTATATGCCTATTCTTATGCCTCTTATGTTCCATATTGTTTCTCCGCTTATTTTATGAATCTTGAGTTGAATCTCAAAATACGTACGTTATGAATGCGGGGGTAATTGGGTATAACATAAAATTTACATTATTTGGACTTGTATTATGGCATGACTGTTAAGATGCAATTTAGGGTAATTAGACATGAATTATGGAATATGTAATTTGACATATTGAACCTAGAATTGGCATGAACGACAAAGTATGTAATTTGGCGTGAAAAAACTAGTTTTGGGCATAAGCGGTAAAATAGAATATTAAATTTAGATTGGGCATAACTGTTAGTTGGAACGCCAAGCATAGTGTATATTGTGATTTTGGAGCATGACTATTATTGTAAATTTAGGGAAGATTGGGTATAGCCAATTTTGATTAATAACTTGAAATTGGAAATTTGTTGGGCATAACTTGGGAATTGGAACATGACTAGTTTTGGTGAATTTGGTAATTAGCATGTAAAATCTAGATTTGGGTATATATGGTAAATGTGTAAAATAAAGATGAACATGCCTAACCCGAGGTTAGATTGAGTTGTGGTGTAAAACTGCCCGGAACCGCCCGGCACATCCAGTAACCACAACAATACCTATCTAATGTGAGAGATTAGTGCATCATGCCCAAGAAAAACCGGAGGTTAGATTGAGTTGTGGTGTAAAACTGCCCGGAACCGCCCGGCACATCCAGTAACCGCATCAACACATATCTAATGTGAGAGGTTAGTGCATTAATATATAAATTAATGCTAAAGAACAAGACATGATAAGAAATGACTAGGGTTAAGTTAATAGAAAACACTTAACCAGTATAGCATGATAAATGGGTAGGGTAAAGTTAACAAGAAACACTTAACCAATATAACAAGATGGATGACTACGGTTAAGTTAATAGGAAACACTTAACCAGTATAACATGATAAAAGGGTAGGGTTAAGTTAACAAGAAACACTTAACCAATATAACAAGATGAATGACTAGGGTTAAGTTAATAGGAAACACTTAACCAGTGTAGCATGATAAATGGGTAGGGTTAAGTTAACAAGAAACATTTAACCAATATAACTTGATTTGTGGTAAGGTTAAGTTAAAACAAGAGGGCAACACTTAACCAAACCAACATGATAAGTGAGGAGGGTTAAGTTAATAAGAAACACTTAACCAACATGACACGATGAATGGGAAGGGTTAAATTAAAACGAGAGGGCAACACTTAACCAATATAACTTGATTTGTGGTAGGGTTAAGTTAACACAAGAAGGCAACGCTTAACCAAAGTAACATGACAAGTAGGTGGGTTAAGTTAACTTGAATTGATTGATGACACTTAACCAATACAACATGATGAACACATGGGGTTAAGTTAACAAGAAACACTTAACCAATCCAACACGATAAGTGAGGAGGGTTAAGTTAATAAGAAACACTTAACCAACATGACATGATGAATGGGTGGGTTAAGTTAACATGAATGGACAATACTTAACCAATATGACATAATGTATAGGAGGGTTAAGTAAATATCGGGTTGATGGGTAATATTAGTAAATATAGGCCCACAAAACTTAACCATTAAATAAACATGCTTGAATCAGTAGGAGGGTTAAGTACATCTCGTGTAGGTGGTTAATATTAGTATATATGGGCCCACAAACTTAACCATTAAATAAACATGCTTGAATCAGTGGGAGGGTTAAGTACATCTCGTGTAGGTGGGTAATATTTGTACATATAGGCCCACAAACTTAACCAGTAGGAAACCCTATTAACGGGGACTCATTTCAGTAGTAACCCACATAGATGTATCATGGTACCCTGAACTAGGAAGGGTGAGGCACGATTACTGGGCTGATTATAAGCGATCAAAACAGCGGCAGGGGGTACGTCAGTATAGGTTCCGATGGTTTACAGGCATGCACGTGCTCCGGAGCGGGAAAAAGCAGGCACTATGTACCAGTAGTTATACACTGTGCATCTTGAGTCGTGTCGGGTTGCTATCATAAGGATTGATACACCTTATGGTGGGACCAGCACTGGGTATCTACACGCAAGAGAGGGCCGATTGACACAGACATAAGAGAAATTAATACAAGTAGGGAGCTGATCGATAGGGTAGTAAGGGTACATCTAACACATTCCTGGCAATTTGGCAGATTGAGGTGGAATCCTCATAATAGATGTACACCTGAAGGCTACCACAATTGCGGGGATTGGTATCACATTACAACATGATCATTTTATATAGATTACTAGTTGAGACACTAGTTGGGTGGTGCAGAGATATAAAAATCAGAATAACAAGGTAGTAGCGAAGCAGAGAAAGAGTAGAAGTGCATTCAGTTTATCTTGCCTTATCATATCTATACTAATCGTATGTTATCTTGTTATCCTTGTTCTCACGATATTATCTTATATCCAGTTTATTTATGTCATGATGCTTTTGCCTGTTTATATGCTGAAAGTCACTGGACTTACCAGACTTATGTCTGACCTAGTTTTGTTTCGCCTCTTTTCTTCCCTTCCCCCCCCCTCAGGTTCACAGGGAGGAAATGTTACCACTTAGCTCAGTTTTCTTTCCAAGCTCGAAGATAGTCGATGTATTGCTTTGGACTCTCTCTTCCACTGCTATGGCTGGTTCATGCTTTATTAGGGAATATCATTGTTATTTTTATGCTTCTTTTATATTTGGAAGTTTTTAAATCAAGACAGAAGTTCTATAAGTATGATTGAGACAACTAATGTCAAAGCTTGACTGAACCACATTGTTTATAAAATGACTTTATTTTCCGCTGCTTTATTTGTCTGTCTTGTAATTTATCTGCATCTTTTACCTAAAATGCTCCACCGAAGTCAAGGCATTCCCTTGTGAGTGAACTTAACAGAGGTGGGGTGTTTCAAATGTTAACGACACTAGGATTTCATACTCCGCGAATGTCCACTTATGGCGCCGTAAATGGCATTGAGTAGTTGAGTATTTATTTATATGGATGATCTGGTGATTTGAGTTGTGATTGTAATGTTTAACATATTAAAAATGATGTTAATATTATAGTGATAGTTGAAATTAAATTATAAATATCTATTTATAATTTAAATAGTAAAATTGGCTAATTAAGAAAATAATTCAAATCGAATTTGAATCGATTAAATGTATTAACCAATGATATTTGTAAATTGACTATTGTCGTTTGAAAACCCCACACGGGTATTGGGATGATATTTGACATACAATAATCCCAATATTTAGTTGTATATCTATCGATGAGTTGACGGGCTGTGATGAGCATTATTTATTTATTTTAATGCTTACACAGTTGTAAATTGCACTCTGGATGATGCTTGAATGGTTAATGACCATTTATCATTATTGTTGAATAAATGCGATGTATGAAATTCATATATCTGAAATTGTATTGTAATTGATTGAGTCGCATTCCGATTCAGAAACAATGAATATTATGAAATAACAAATATTTTAAAATAACGAATATTTTAAAAATAATATTCACTATAGATCAAAATATGATTTTGCTGTCCGATTTTGGATGGACACGAAAATGTTGGAATATATGAAGCCGAGTTAAGTATATACGCCATTTTTAACTCGAACGGATTTGTTTATCGATTTTATTCATTTTAAACTAATATCAAAGGGAATTGATTTCAAAATCTGATATTTTGAAAATATTATCATTTTATATTGTAATGATATGGAATATTCAATTTTGATTTAAAATTGAAAATGAATTTGAAATCGTTTTAAAACAGATTTATAAACGATTTCTTAAAATACGATTTAAATAGAAATCGACGATATATATATTATATATATTTAAATGGCCTGAATAGAACGCATCGCGCATCGACCATTCGCGAACTTCGACCATTAATTTCAAATTGATCTAACGGGAGATCCGACCGTCGGATTCTCCTAAAACCGGAACCCTTGGGTTCGTATCAAAAAGAGCTTTCCAATGAATATAAGAGATTTGAAATCTAATGGTTATATTTTAAGATATGTCCAAATCAATTTCGAGAAAGGTCGCTATGGATGCAGTTCGGTGGCCGTTATTGGAAACCGACTATAAGGGCCTTCCTTAATAAAATTATTAAAAATATGGAAAAATTATGTAAAATCATAATAAATGATTTGGAAGGTTTTTGAATGAAAAATTCCAAGTTTGGAAAGATAAAATATATTTTTATCGAAATGAACTAGTTATTAACTAGAATAATAATCTAATGTTTTTAAATAAATAAATAAATTGGATTTGAAATGGTTTTGATATAACCAGAATTTTCCAACGTTTGAATTGGAATGGAAATAATCTTCGGAATATTTCGATATTGGATTCCGCATTATACGAATATTGTTGAGGAATTTGGATGATATAAATATCGTTATTTCCAATACGATATTTGTTGGTTTCAGAATCTGATATTGAATATAGGCCATTAAAATTTCTATTCAGAGCCTTGTATTTAATATCAAATTGGATTTTGGGTTTTTCGTGAATGGTATCTTAAATAACACTGTTCCTTAACCCAGTTGAGAAAAGAATAAATCTTTTAATTAAGATTTAAAGAAGTTTACCAATTATTTAATATTAAATTGGAATTGAATTGAAATTGGATTTTTTGGTTTATCGTGAACGGTGTTTTAAATAACATTTGTTCTTTAACCCAATTAACAATGAAGTTATGATTTGGAATTTATAAATCTTTTTATTAAGATTTAATGGAAAATTTCCAAAGTAAAAGTTTCCAATTTAATATATTAAATTGGAATCGAATGGAATTCGATTTGGTAATAATCGAGATGAGCTTCTGTGAAGGAAGACTGTTACTATATATGGAATTTAAAAGGCTTCACCGTTATTCCATTTATATTATTAGTCTGATACAGGAATCCATATTGATTTTGACTGATCTAATTTCCGTGGAGATTCCATTTTGATAGAATAGGATTTTAGGGTTTATCGTGAACTGTGTTTTAAGTGACATTGGTTCTTTAACCCAATTAAAGCCAGGATTGATTTACTAAAATTGAATAATCATTAAATAATGATTTTTAGGAAGATTAGAACCAATTGGAGTTTTAATAAATCTTTAATTAGATTAGAATGGGAATGGCATAATTTAATTTATCGAATTCATGAAATGATCGAGAATGGAGTACCACCAGTTTTACTCCAGGCGATAGTTAAATCTTTAATTAGATTTGAATGGGAAATCGTAATTAATTTCACCAATAACACCGTGGGTGTTAGATATGGAGTACTATCGGTTTTTCTCCATAGGATGAATAGGTTGGGATTTGGATAACAAAATAAATGATTACTTCGATAAGGCTCGATAATCCCAACTAGTTTTATAAACCTTAATTTGGTTTGGAATTGTTAAAGAGTAAAATCTTTTGATATTGATATCCAAAGGAAGATTAAAGAATAATTTTAAAAGAATTTATCTTTGATAAAATTAATGGGAACCTTTCCCTAAGATGTGAATATTTGAATAAAAGAATATTCTGAATTGGAATGAGGCGTATGATGTGTTTTTATAGCACTTGATTATTGATTATAAATACGCGAGTTATTCAGAAAGACTTGGTTTAACCTATTCTGAGTAATCGATATGATGACTAAAAGTCGACGATGAAGACAGTGGTTGAAGACCAGAGATTTTCACATCGTTTGGATGATTACTGATGTCTTGATTGGGCTGTACACCCAAGACAAGGTAATAAGTGGTGATCGTCCAGACGTACTTGGAGATCGACCGGAGATGCGAGGACCTCTCTCCTGTATTGGACATATGGGACGAGGATAAGGTGCCTCCGGTTTCATTCAAACCCGGAACAGACTTGTAAATGGATGTGTGTCTGACATTGGATTTCATTCTGTGTTGATTTATTCTATTAAATATATATATATGTTTGGTGGTGGAGAATTTATTCTCTTGCTTAACACCCTTCTCTGAGATGTACGAGCTTAGAGGTTATATATTGATAGACATCAGTTGTATGGCGTGAATCGTCAGTGTGGTATGACGGGATGCAAATGATCAAGGATTTTGTTGAAAAGCAGAGTCTTGTGGTTGATGATCAAAGCACGACTTTAAAAATCTTATCTTTGTGTATAGTTTTAACTTGCGAGTCTCACACCCGGTATGTGTTAAAAACGGGATAGTGACTGCTGGGAGTGCACGACGTTTCTTTCTAGCTAGGAGTGGTGCCATGGTATTGAGCCCAAACATTTTTACTTATGTGGATGATGGAATGAGGCGCCTCGGTATTGAGTCCCTAGTGGCTCAGAGATAGGTCCGATATGACCGGGAAACGTGTGTTTAGGAATAAGCAATCCACTAAAGTACGTGTGGACAGGCCCTGAAGATCCATGGGTTCACTACGGGGGATCCTCAGGCATCTGCTAGAGTGTCTCGAATCGGGAAGAGCCATCCCTTTCCTCGACTCATAAATGGAATCCAATTTCCAATACATGAATTTTCGGTTTTAGTTGTAAACCTATATGGCGACACAGTAGGATGGGGTACTATGTCTTCTATAATTGATACATTTATAGTTGAAGTTGTTTTTGACACTATGCACCTATAGTAATATCAAAATGATTTGTTTTAAAGCGTATCCAGCATGTTTGGCTATTATAAGGTAAAACTCTATCCTCCGTCTTGCATTGCATTGTGTGATGGGACCTGAATCTTATAACAGCTTCATTTTTCCAAAAACATTGCGTGTTTATAAACTGTTTTATTTCCGAGTATTCATGGGAGTAAACCCGTTCCGTGACATACGACGTGGTCCCTTGAATTACCCTATTTTATAATAAAAGTTTTAATAACTGTTTTAGTTCTCACACCAGTCCCATGACTGACTCGGAGTTTATTGTTTCTACCTAAACTCTGGGTGCCCATATTTTCCACACGGGCAGCTAGTAGTTTTGGTTTTTCACAGATATTTCTTTTTCCAGGATCCTGGATTACAGCTGGAGCTATATTCGGAAAGCTTTATATCCGTGTATTTCTTTCAGTTGTGGTAGTTATTGTTTTCCGTTGCACATTTTTGTTTATGTATTTAAAATTTAATTTTAATCTCTGATATTGTATTTCCGTTGTGTAATATTTATTCATACTCGGATATTCTTGTACTCTAATGTAATTGTTGTAATAGCAATGAAATGTTCTATTGTTTGTGTTTTGGTGGGTCGTGTTCTCAAAACAATCCGGGCTCCTCCGTATCCTCGAGGATCGGGAAGTTTGGGTCGTTTCCGTTTGGTATCAGAGCTTTGGTTTACAAAGCTCGAGAACAAGACACATTAGAACCAAACGAAAGAATTCATCAGGGGTAGGATTAGTAATATCCTATAAGAATAACTCGTTAGAGATAAGGCTAGTAATACCAGAATGAGTTTGAAGAGTATAATTTATAAAAACGATTTTAATTTTGAAAATTATATCTAATTATACGTATTTGAGTATTTTATTTTATATTAAATTTGGACAATCGAGTATATGAAGATTCTGCATATACGTGTCATGAACGTATATTCGAAGTCTCAAATGTACTGGATAGATATAAAATCACACTCTAGTCGCCCGGGCATGATTCTGGTGATGAAGTATACCATCACCGGTATTTATTTTCGAGTTTCGAAAGTGGGATATGTAACAACCCGCATTCTACGCATCGAAGTATCGTAGAATATTTATTTCTTTCCCATATGAAGTCGTATGGTCATGTAACTTTGCGAAACAACCATTAGAGTCATTTCCTATGTTCATGATTTTTGTCGATTTTTAAATGACCGTTTTGCCCCTAGCTGATCTTGTTTTGGCCATAACTTTTGACTGGAAAGGAATTTTGACCTGAAACCACTTTCATTAGATTCGTTTGATGGTTTACCTTTTCGTAGAGTGGTCATAATGGCCAAAGGGACTCACTGTTTGGGAGATATAGCTGAAATAAGGTTTGAAAGGTGAAAAACTGCTTAACCGGGCCAAATAAGGTGATTAGTGAATGGGTCCATAACCCATTTCGGGATTAGGGTTATGGGGAGGCTGAAAAGAGTTAGAGATTCATTCCATTTCAGTTTTTTAGCCTCCACTTACCTCTTAGAAACCCTAAAAATGGCATCCAACCTCTAAATCACCTCCAAATCACCTTCTAATCAAGGATTAAGCGTAGCAACATCAAATCAAGGGAGAACTTCACCAAATCAATGTTAGAGCTGCTGTTTAGCATTGAGATTCGCACCAAATCAGAGATTTATTTCAGATCTAAGTTTTATTTGTGGCTAAGGTGAGTGATTTGCATAATTCCTCATTAATTATGGCTAATTAAGGGTAATTAGTGTTAATTAGCAAATTTAAACATGATAAAATTCTGGAAAAATATTTATAAAATTAGAAATGATGTTTTAGACCTCTAATATGAATTTGGGTTAATTTAGTTAAGTTTTGCTAATCATATCATTAGTTTCACCTAAACATGCTTAAGGGAAAATATGGGATTTTGGCTATGTTTAATCCATTTTAACCTATTATATTGTTGTTTTGATGTTTGTGGTTGATTACACATGTTGCTATGACTGTATGGTATGCTTTGTGATTGATTAGAATAGTTGGAATGGTCGAAAACGTCATCGAGTGGCGTAAACTGCTTGTTGGAAAAAGTGCAGGAAGACACCCGAACCGGATCGGATCGGTTTGGAGGACCCGATCCGCTCTCACACTTCACACTTCGATCCACTCGCACTTCTCGTGGCATGCATCATCCGATCCGACCCGCCTGGTGTTGTCCGACCCAATCCGCCATGGTGCCCCGACCCGAACCAATGTACTACGACTGGGCTTGGAGACTACGACCCGACCCGGGGTGCTTTAGAACAGGCCGATCCGAACCGTGGCAAGCTGGAGACCCCAACCCGATCCACCAGGGATGATGACGATCCGACTCGACCAGTGAAGAAAAAGCATTCCAATCCGAACCAAACTGATGATTAGGGGGAGATCCGAACCGATCCGATGATGACCAATAACCCGAGATGCAAAGGTAGTCCAAGTGGAAGTTAGAGCTCAGGATCCAGTTGGGAACCAATGAGTTCACTTCATAGTTGGACTTTGCTGCGGGATGTGTGCTAAGGAGCTGTCGACGTTCATAACTTCGATTCACCACTGAAAATGGATGATGGGCTACTTATCAGTGCAGTAGAGTCACTATGACTCGGGGGGGCAAGGTGATGGTGGCAAGACTACGTTATCAGTGCAGTAGAGTCATTATGACTCGAGGGGCAAAGTGATGCGTAGTAAGACTATGAGCCAGTGCAGTGGGGTCATTGTGACTCCATGGGGCAGAGTGGACATAGTAAAGGATTGGTAAGACTATGAGCCAGTGCAGTGGGGTCATTTTGACTCCATGGGGCAAAGTGGACATAGAGAAGGATTAGTGGCTATGTATCAGTGCAGTGAAGCCATTTATGACTTCATGGGGCAAGGTGATCATAGCAAAGTATTGAGGTGATCGAAGTGGTGAATATCGTATGTTTTACGCACTGAGTGAAAGATCTGAGGATGGTTGTTATGCTTGATTGTTTGTCATCACTATGACATGCACACCCCCACCCCCGTTATCTTTACACCATTTGAAATGACACCTTAGAGTGTTGTGCAGTATGTAGTGCTAACTCTTTGGTTGCAGGTCCAGGTTCAGGTATGGTTTAGTATACCTGTTATTGTTCTGTTTAGATGCTTATCGCTCATACCAGGATTTATGTCTGACCCAGAGTTTTATGTCTCTTCTTATTACTCTGGGTGCTCACACGAGCAGACTAGAGACAGGTTAGCTGGTGATGCGCGAGTAGCTGATTCGGAAGCGGGCAGGAGGCTTCCACGTATGATATATAGATATTCTCCCTGTGTCGTTGGTGGTCGCTACTTGGGCATTAGTAGTGTACCTCCTTTATCTTGCTTTTGTTTTTGAGACAGTTTGAAAAGTTGTAATAATGTTAGCTTTGGATCATAAGATGTACTTGGATTTTCCGCTGCTGTGTTAGTTTGTTTTCAGCTTATGCATTGTCTCACCTGTTTATTGTCAAGTATGTTGTTATTGTATTTTGTACCATGCGTTGTGAGACATTTTACAGGTTCCTTGTTAGTTTATTCTCTTCTTTCCTTTCCTTCTGACGATCGTCCCGTGCTAACTGGACATGTGTACAGCGCACTTTTGGAGTAAATGTCGGATGGTGCGGGGCGGGCCGTCACATTTGGTATCAGAGCTCTAGGTTGCGTAGTTAACCTAGGGAAAGATACCAGGGAGAGATAATACGTATATGAGAGCGCGTATTTGTGATTATTTTGGTTTTCAAAAGTTTTATATATATATATATTATTAGTAGTATAAGGATGAAGTCGTACTGCACTAGCACCACTATGGGGTCGTTGATCGTTTTCTCTTTACAGATTGAACGATGAGCCGATACGCAAGAGGTGCTGGTAGAGGGACCAACAATGGAAATGCTCCTGACATGAGGACGATGTTCACTAACTTCATGAGGGAGATGCTTAGGGATGTTCAAGGGGCAGTTCCCAATCCCAGAAATGGTGGTGGTCCAGTAGTGCAGGCGCCTAAGGTCGATTTCGCCAAGTTGTGCAAGGATTACACTAACCTTGGTGGGAAGCCGTTCCACGGAACGGAGTCGGCCACAGATGTTCAGGATTGGATGGATAGCTGTGATCGTATCTTCGACGACTTGGGTATCGAGGATGCGATGAAGAGAATGATAGCGTCTCGTCAGCTGCAAGGGCGAGCGATGAATTGGTGGAATGCCATTAGAACAGCTACTCTAGAAGATTAGGTTACTTGGGATCAGTTCATGGCTCGCTTCAGCGAGAAGTTCATTCCAGCTGGCCAGAAGTCAGTGCTGTTTAAGAGATTCTTGGAACTCAAGCAGAATGGTAGGGCAGTCTCGGACTATATTGCTGAATTCGACACTTTGTCGAAGTATGGACTATCTCTTATCGATACTCCTGAGAAGAAAATGAGAAGTTCATTACTGGGTTGGATGGATACTTAGGAGAAAGGCTTATCAACCACATCGATGAGACTTTTGAATCGATTGTGGGGAAAGCTTTGAGATAAGAGAGTCTTTACCCTAAGCCAAAGACTGAGGCTGCATCTGCAGAAGGGCTGAAGCCGCAAGCAGGCGGTGGAGGAAAGAATAACTCTCAGAATAAGAGAAAACAGAACCAATCTAAGGATGGCTAGAAAAAGAACAAGAAAGATGTTGAGTGCTTCAGCTGTGGTAAGAAGGGCCATTATGCTAAAGAATGTCGGGCCAAGCCAGCGGATAGGAAGTGCTATAACTGTGGCCAAGTGGGACATCATAAGGATAAGTGTATGCAACCTCTTAAGGAGAAGCAGATTGTGAAAGCATATGCTATTGATGTTGTTCCTTCTTCGTCGAATTCCCCAACTGCGACGGAGAAAGGAAAGAATGTTGTTGTTCAAGGTATGCTTTCTATTTATGATGTACCAGTTCGAGTTTTGTTTGATACTGGGGCTTCCCGTTCCTTCATATCTAGTGACCTGGTAGATAGGTTGGGACGGGAACCCGAGATAGTTGATAGACCGTTGGTTGTGACGAACCCGATTGGTGGTTCAACTAACCTCAGTATGATTTGCCGAAATCTGGTCTTGTCGAGTCATGGATGTATGTTTGTTTGTGATTGCTTTGTTTTGGGCTTTACTGGGTATGGCATTATATTGGGGGTCGATTGGTTCCAAAGATACGGGGTGGTGGTAGACTGTGAGGGCTTTTTGGTGACAGTTAGGGCGGATGATGGGCGGAGGGTAGTGTTTGGTAGTCTACCTAGTGATGGGGTAATGGCTAGTTTTAAAAATTCCCTCGACATTCCGCATGATGAGTGGTCAGATGTGCTTGTGGTTGGCCAGTATCCGGACGTCTTCGAGGAGGTGACCGGGCTTCCACCACACCGAGAGATTGAGTTCCATATTGATTTAGTGAAAGATGCCAGACCTATAGTGATGCCACTTCGTCGTATGGCACCAAGGGAGCAGCGAGAGCTCGGGGTGCAAGTCAGCAATCTTTTGAAGAAGGGGTTTATTAGAAGAAGTGTCTCCGAGTGGGGAGCACTAGTTGTGTTTGCCACTAAGGCAGATGGTTCCCTTCGTTAGTGTGTGGACTATCGCGAGTTAAATAAGGTGACGAGGAAGAATAAGTATCCTCTACCGCGGATAGATGATTTGTTTGATCAACTGGAAGGAGCAAGAGTGTTCTACCAGTTGGACCTCGCGATAGGATTTCATCAGCTCCGAGTGGCGGATGAGAGTGTTCCGAAAACTGCATTTAGGACGCCGTCTGGATTCTATGAGTGGTTGGTCATGCCATTTGGGTTGACCAAGGCACCAGTCTACTTTGTGGATCTTATGAATCGAGTATTCAGAGATCAGTTGAATAAGTTTATTCTTGTGTTCATAGACGACATCCTTGTTTACTCGAGGACAGAGGAGGAACACAAGGGACGCTTGAGGATAGTGATGGAGGTATTGAGAAAACACCAATTGAAAGCGAAATTCTCTAAGTGTCACTTCTGGAGGAGGGAAGTGAGATTCTTGGGCCATGTTGTTTCAGAGAATGGTATTGCCGTGGACCCTGCGAAGGTGGCTACGGTACAGGATTGGCCTACGCCCAAGAATGCAACAGATGTAAGAAGTTTCTTGGGGTTGGCTGGATATTATCGTAAGTTTATCCAGGACTTCTCCAAGATAGCAGCACCGTTGACTCGGTTGATTAAGAAGAATCAGGCCTTCGTCTGGGACGGAGTGTGTGAGAATGCATTCAAGAGTCTAAAAGAAAAGTTGACGCGTGCGCCAATATTAGTCATTCCTAAAGGGAATGAAGAGATGACGGTATACACGGATTCTTGTGGTACCGGACTAGGTGCTGTATTGATGCAAGGAGGTAGGGTTGTAGCTTATGCTATTCGACAGCTAAAACCGCATGAGAAGAAGTATCCTACCCATGATTTGGAACTGGCAGCGATCGTGTTTGCATTAAAGATGTGGAGACACTATCTCTTGGGAGAAAGATTTGAGTTGTTTACCAAACATAAAATCGTTAAAGTATCTCTTCTCCCAGAAGGATCTAAATCTCCGTCAGCAGAGATGGTTAGAGTTCTTGGCTTTGTATGATTTTGATATCGCATACACACCTGGGAAAGGAAATGCGATAGCCGATGCCTTGAGTAGGAGACATGCCAGTTTAGGGGCTATGTTCCTTGAATGAAAGCAACTGGAGTATACCGCAGGGTTTGATTTCAGACCAAAGTGCGAATTGGATCCAGAAATGCTAGCTAGTTTGGCGATCAGACCCACTTTGATAGAGCGGATTGGTTCCGGTCAGAGGGACGATCCTAATCTATTGGAAATCATCTCCAAGTTAGAGATGAACATCGACGGTGAGGAGAAGAATTTGTATGGGCTTGATCGAGAAGGTTGGATTCAAAAGAATGGAAGACTAGTTGTACCCAACATGAATGGTTTGAGAGATGAAGTGCTTAGAGAATGTCATCACTCAAAACTGACTATACACCCCGGTGGTGATAAGATGTATCGAGACATGAGACGGACTTACTACTGGGAAGGGATGAAAAGAGACGTTGGGAAGTTTATATCTAAATGCATGAATTGCCAGCTAGTTAAAGCCGAGCAAAAGAAGCCTAGTGGGTTGTTACAACCATTAGAAATTCCCGAATGGAAATGGGAGCAAGTCTCGATGGATTTCATCGATGGTTTACCAAGGACTAGAACGGGACATGATAGCATTTGGGTAATTGTGGATCGATTGACTAAGAGTGCAAGATTTATACCAGTCAAATCGACCAGAACGGCAGCTAAGTTGGCAAAATTGTATATGAAATGGGTAGTGAGATTTCATGGAGTACCCAAAATCATTGTGAGTGACCGAGACCCGTTGTTTACTAGTGGGTTTTGGAAGAGCTTACAAGAGGCTCTAGGGTCAGAATTACATCTCAGTACCGCATATCATCCTCAGACCGACGGTCAGACGGAGAGGGTGAATCGTATATTTGAAGATCTCTTGAGAGCTTGTACATTGGATTTTGGTGGATCATGGGATGACGATTTGCATCTAGTAGAGTTTACATATAATAATAGCTACCAATCCAGTATCGGTATGGCTCCATATGAAGCTTTGTACGGAAGGCCGTGCAACTCACCATCATGTTGGATAGAGACTGGCGAGAAGTTTATGCTTGGACCAGATGTGGTGAGGGAAACTTCGGATAAGATTAAGATCAGTCAACAACGAACGAAAGCTGCCCAAGATAGGCAGAATAGTTATGCTGATAAGAGGAGAAGAGATTTAAAATTCTCCGTTGGTGACTTGGTGTTTGTCAAGGTTCTCCGTTGAAGAGCGTGACACGATTTGGTAGGAAAGGCTAGTTGGCACCAGTATTTGTTGGCCCATTCCCAGTTCTTGAACTAGTTGGGAATTTGGCATATAGAGTTGACTTACCCGAGAAGATGGCGGGAGTTCACAACGTATTTCATGTTTCCCAGTTAAAGAAGTTCGTACACAACCCAGATATGACTATTTCACCTGATCAGTTGGAGGACTTCAAAGTAGAACCCGAGGCGGTTGGGAACCGCAAGCCGATTCGTATTGTCGAGCACGATACGAAGCAACTTCGAAGGAAGGTGGTGAAGCTAGTCAAGGTTCAGTGGGGCGAGAACAAGAATGACTGTACTTGTGAAACAGAGGAGAGCATTTGAAAGACGTATCCAGAACTCTTTGCCTGGTAAGATTTACTTTGCAATTTAGTTATTCCGCATGCTAGGATAAACTTGTTTTGCTTGTTTTGCATCTTTGATTGTTGTTTTATGGTTGATAGGCATGCGGGACCCTTAGTGTGTTTTGGTTAGGGAATTTCGGGGGCGAAATTTCTTAAGGGGGGAGAATGTAACAACCCGCATTCTACGCATCGGAGGATCGTAGAATATTTATTTCTTTTCCATATGAAGTCGTATGGTCATGTAACTTTGGGAAACAACCATTATAGTCGTTTCCTATGTTCATGATTTTTGTCGATTTTTAAATGACCGTTTTGCCCCTAGCTGATCTTGTTTTGGCCATAACTTTTGACTGGAAAGGAATTTTGACCTGAAACCACTTCCATTAGGTTCGTTTGATGGTTTACCCTTCCGTGAGTGGTCATAATGGCCAAACGGACTCACCGTTTGGGAGATATAGCTGAAATAAGGTTTGGAAGGTGAAAAACTGCTTAACTAGGCCAAATAAGGTGATTAGTGAATGGGCCCATAACCCATTTCGGGATTAGGGTTATGGGGAGGATGAAAAGAGTTAGAGATTCATTCCATTTCAGTTTTCTAGCCTCCACTTACCTCTTAGAAACCCTAAAAATGGCCTCCAACCTCTAAATCACCTCCAAATCACCTTCTAATCAAGGATTAAGCTTAGCAACATCAAATCAATGGAGAACTTCACCAAATCAACGTTAGAGCTGCTGTTTAGCATTGGGATTCACACCAAATCAGAGATTTATTTCATACCTAAGTTCTATTTGTGGCTAAGGTGAGTGATTTGCATAGTTCCTTACTAATTATGGCTAATTAAGGGTAATTAGTGTTAATTAGCAAATTTAAACATGATAAAATTCTGGAAAAATATTTATAAAATTAGAAATGATGTTTTAGACCTCTGATATGAATTTGGGTTAATTTGGTTAAGTTTTACTAATCATATCATTAGTTTCACCTAAACATGCTTAAGGGAAAATATGAGATTTTGGCTATGTTTAATCCATTTTAACCTATTATATTGTTGTTTTGATGTTTGTGGTTGATTACACATGTTGCTGTGACTGTATGGTATGCTTTGTGATTGATTAGAATAGTTGGAATGGTCGAAAACGTCGTCGAGTGGCATAAACTGCTTGCTGGAAAAAGTGCAGGAAGACACCCGAACCGGATCGGATCGGTTAGGAGGAGCCGATCCGCTCTCACACTTCACACTTCGATCCACTCGCACTTCTCATGGCATGCATCATCCGATCCGACCCGCCTGGTGTTCTCCGACCCGATCCTCCATGGTGCTCCGACCCGAACCGATGTACTACGACTGGGCTTGGAGACTACGACCCGACTCGGGGTGCTTTAGAAGAGGCCGATCCAAACCGTGGCAAGCTGGAGACCCCGACCCGATCCGCCAGGGATGATGACAATCCGACTCGATCCAGTGAAGAAAAATCATTCCGATCCGAACCGAACTGATGATTAGGGGGAGATCCGAACTGATCCGATGATGGCCAATAACCCGAGATGCAAAGGTAGTCCAAGTGGAAGTTAGAGCTCAGGATCCAGTTGGGAACCAATGAGTTCACTTCATAGTTGGACTTTGCTGCGGGACGTGTGCTAAGGAGCTGTCGACGTTCATAACTTCGATTCACCACTAAAAATGGATAATGGGCTACTTATCTGTGCAGTAGAGTCACTATAACTCGAGGGGCAAGGCGATGGTAGCAAGACTACGTTATTAGTGCAGTAGAGTCATTATGACTCGAGGGGTAAAGTGATGCGTAGTAAGACTATGAGCCAGTGCAATGGGGTCATTGTGACTCCATGGGGCAAAGTGGACATAGTAAAGGATTAGTAAGGCTATGAGCCAGTGAAGTGGGGTCATTTTGACTCCATAGGGCAAAGTGGACATAGCGAAGGATTAGTGGCTATGTATCAGTGCAGTGAAGCCATTTATGACTTCATGGGGGCAAGGTGATCATAGCAAAGTATTGAGGTGATCGAAGTGGTGAATATCGTATGTTTTACGCACTGAGTGAGAGATGTGAGGATGGTTGTTATGCTTGATTGTTTGCCATCACTATGACATGCACACCCCCACCCCCGTTATCTTTACACCATTTGAAATGGCACCTTAGAGTGTTGTGCAGTATGTAGTGCTAACTCTTTGGTTGTAGGTCCAGGTTCAGGTATGGTTTAGTATACCTGTTATTGTTCTGTTTAGATGCTTATCGCTCATACCAGGCTTTATGTCTGACCCAGATTTTTATGTCTCTTCTTATTACTCTGGGTGCTCACACGAGCAAACTAGAGACAGGTTAGCTGGTGATGCACGAGTAGCTGATTCGGAGGCGGGCAGGAGGCTTCCACGTATGATATATAGATATTCTCCCTGTGTCGTTGGTGGTCGCTACTTGGGCATTAGTAGTGTACCTCCTTTATCTTGCTTTTGTTTTTGAGACAGTTTGAAAAGTTGTAATAATGTTAGCTTTGGATCATAAGCTGTACTTGGATTTTCCGCTGCTATGTTAGTTTGTTTTCAGCTTATGCACTGTCTCACCAGTTTATTGTCAAATATGTTGTTATTATATTTTGTACCATGCGCTGTGAGACATTTTACAGGTTCCTTGTTAGTTCATTCTCTTCTTTCCTTTCCTTCTGACGACCGTCCTGTGCTAAATGGACATGTGTACAGCGCACTTTTGGAGTAAATGTCGGTTGGTGCGAGGCGGGCCATCACGAGATATCTATATATTTCCAATTGACTGGTGTGAGAACCAAAACTTAGTTAGAGTTTATTGTTTGGGATTTGGCACCAAAAATATGATTTTTAAGTATATATAGAAAGAAAAATGTTTGAAAATTTAATCGACAAATTGATTGTTGGTTGTGATGTTTGATTATTAATTTAACGAATAAAATATTGGAATGATAATTAATATAACCAATATGATAATGAATGATAAATAAAGACAAACCAAATATAATATAGAATTAAATTGAAAATTCAGTTCGAATTGAATTTATATATTAGACAGATATGCATATATATATATATATATATACGTATTGAACAGGTTATGGATTTACTGTTGAGTAGAGAAATATATTGTGTGCCCGACAAAAAGGTGCACCTTAATGAGTTGGTTGCGCAATTTTATTATTATATCAACTCCTGTGAGTGTTTTTGGATGCAGTGTGATGGCTATTCTGTGTGATATTATAAACCACACCATAGGATAGCAACAAATAAATTATGAACTACACCACATGGCATACTACATGAAGACAGCATACCGTATTCCATATAAGCATTTGGCGCTTATATGACAAGGTTTGGGTTTTTCCATACGAGCGAGATGCTTGTATGGCGATGTCTGTATTATAGGTTGAAAAGAAGACTGATTATGGACTTAATTAAGAAATACATGTAACGGTGCTCGGGTAGGATTTAATAAACATCCTACACAGGTCTGGAGATGATAATAATTCATGTCTCTCTTGTTGTTAATTAAGGCACATGGATTATATTTTCCAACACTGGGCAAGGTAGTTAGATTATGATCTTTACGCACCTCCCTTGGGCATAGATAGGTCACAAAACATGTGTATGCTTTTTCTTGATTTATTGGGTGCCTAGTACGGCCCAATAATTTTTTCAGACCCTCCCCGTACAATGGAGGTTATGGCGAAATTTTTCGAAAATTTAGGATGTTAGCCAAATTTTTGAGAAATTAGAAAATTCTTAGAAACTGAAAAGTTGAAGAATGAAAGCCAAAATGAAAGTTGAGTTGGTTAGTTAAACAACTTTCAGCTTCGTTCCTTTTCGAGGACGAAAATATTTTAAGTGGGGAGATTGTAACAACCCGGAATGTCTGAACCAATTAATTTTTTTTATTTTAGCTATTTTAATGGATTTTGAACATTTAAAATGATTTATTTTAACTAATAACGACTAAAAAATTATATAAATCGAAGTTAGAACGTATAAATTTATTTTAGTTATAAAACGAGCCTGAAATGGTGCGGTAGTTTGAAAATTCGATTTCTAATTTCAAATGAATATATAGGATTCAAAATTAACGAATGTGAAAAAAAATCAGATTTCATAATATAAATTGAAAGCCATGTCCAGTTTAAAATTCAAAATAGTCACTATGGAATTTATATATTTAAATAATATATATAGGCCTTAAAAATAGCCATTTTGCAAATGACCTCCGTTTTCGACGAAACCACTTTTGTTGGATCCGGAATGTGAAATTATTATTAGGTTTCAAATCTCATAATTTTTGGAATTAATATGTGAGCGTGGTGAATTTAATGTGTTTGATAATTTCAGTTTGAATTTAACCGACTGGAAAAAGGCCATTTTTCAAGCAGCCTCCAAATTCGAAGAAATTAGTTTTATTAGGACTGTATCATCAAAACATAGCTAGTGTAATTTTTGAAGTTAGTATGTGGCCCCAGTAAATTAAAACGTACGTTTAAATTCAATATATATTGATTTATATTTTAATTTTGAGAAAAACTGATTGAAACAGTCAAATTGGCTTTCAAAACATATTCCATTGTGTCCGGAGTGGGGGTATTTAGCTAAGGCGACAGTCGTTGGGTTTGATTTGGAGTTCGGATGTAAAAATCTCATTTTTCGAATTAAATATTACTAAAATTATTATATATAAAAATATTTTCCACTAAACCCTATCACTTATCGGGCCGCCATTTTCATTCGTTGAACGGCTGAAACCCTCGCGATTTTGGGGTGATTTTTCATGCGATCCAATAAATGAAATTCCAAACAATCGAAGCGGAAATTAAAGAGATTTTCACGGTCTTCCAATCGAGCGATTTTTGTAGAGGATGTTAGGAGAAATCGAGCCTCAATAGCTCGTCGTTCGCATGGATTTTCCGGCCGACCTGGAGCTTCGAACTACGTGCAACGACTACGGGGGATGGCGGGGAGGGGCTTCGACGTTGTGGTCTTCGATCGACGGCGGAGGCTTCATCAGAGGCACGGTTCTGGAGGGAGGAGGTCGAGCGTGGTATTGGGTTTTTGCTGAAGGGGTTAACAAAGAAGGAGGTAATTAAGGGGAGGTTTAAATTTTAATTAAATTAATTAATTAATAGTCAATTACTCATTTGATTATCCAATGTTTTAACATCGTAACTTTTCCATATAAGGTACAAATCCGATGATTTCACTTGCGTTGGAATCTTGTTAATGAGCTCTATAACATGGAACTGACTAGAAGCGATTTCAAGCAAATTAGAATTTGAGGCAAAATTAAATCAGAACAAAAATTCAGAAATAAAAACTGGCAAAGTGGAAACGAATGTGAGAATTCTCTCATTAAAATTTTGTACAATTGTTTAATTTATTTTATAACTGTATATATATAGAAATTTCCAGTATAGATTTTTATCTATTGTATGAAGTTCAACACTCGAATTCACACAAATCACATAAATTGGAAGCGATGTGTGGAATTACCGACACTCGAATTTCATACTCCGCGAATGGTCACTTATGGTGCCATAAACGACATTGGGAAGTTAAGTATTTATTTATATAGATGATTTGGTTATTTGTGTTATGATTGTAATGTTTAACATATTTAAAATGATGTTAATATTATTGTGATAGTTAAAATTAAATTATAAATACCTATTTATAACTTGAACAGTAAAATTGGCTAATTAGAAAAATAATTAAACCGAATTTGAATCGGTTAAATTTATTAACCAATGATATGTGTAAATTGGTTGTTGTTGTTTGAAAACCCTGGATGATATTTGACATACACTAATCCTAATATTTAGTTGTATGTCAATCGATCGGTTGACAAGCTGTGATGTGCATTATTTATTTATTTTAACGCTTATACAGTTGTAAATTGCACTCTGGACGATTTTTGAATGGTTAATGATTATTTATCATTATTCTTGAATACATGCGATGTATGAAATCCACATAACTGAAATTATATGGTAATTGATTGAGTCACATTCCGATTCAGAAATAACGAATATTTTGAAATAACGAATATTTTAAAATAACAAATATTTTAAAAATAATATTCAGTATAGATCAAAATATGATTTTTCTGTCTGATTTTGGATGGACACGAAAATGTTGGAATATATGAAGCCGAGTTAAGTATATACGCCATTTTTAACTCGAATGAATTTATTTATCAATTTTATTCATTTTAAAATAATATCGAAGGGAATTGATTTCAAAATCTAATATTTTGATAATATTATCATTTTAATATAATAATGATATGGAATATTCAATTTTGATTTAAAATTGAAAATGAATTTAAAACGTTTCAAAACGGATTTATAAACGATTTATAAAATACAATTTAAATAGAAATCGACGATATATATATATATATATATATATATATATATTATGTATTTAAATGGCCAGAATAGAACGCGCTGCGCAGCGACCGTTCACGAATTTTAACCATTAACTTCAAATTGATGCAACAGGAGATCCAACCATCCGATTCACCTAAAACCGGAACTGTTGGGTTCTATCGAAAAGTGATTTCCAATGAATATAAGAGATTTGAAATCTAACAGTTGATTTTAAGATATGTCCAAATCAATTTCGAGAAAGGTCACTATGGATGCAGTTCGGTGGCCGTTATTGGAAACCGACTATAAGGGCCTTAATAAAATTATTAAAAATATGGAAAATTTGTGTAAGATCATAATAAATGATTTGGAAGGTTTTTGGATGAAAAATTCCAAGTTTGGAAGGATAAAAATATATTTTTATCGAAATGAACTAGTTATTAACTAGAATAATAATTTAATGTTTTTAAATAAATAAATTGGATTTGAAATGGTTTTGATTTAACCAGAATTTTCCAACATATGAATTGGAATGGATTGGAATGGAAATAATCTTTGGAATATTTCGATATTGGATTCTGTGATTATATGGATATTGTTGAGGAATTTGGAAGATATAAATATCGTTATTCCCGATATGATACTTGTTGGTTTCAGAATCTGATATTGAATATAAGCCAATAAAATTTCTATTCAGAGCCTTGTATTTAATATCAAATTGGATTCTGGGTTTGTCGTGAATGATGTCTTAAATAACACTGTTCTTAAACCCAGTTGAGAAAAGAATAAATCTTTTGATTAAGATTAAGAGAAGTTTACCAATTAATTAATATTTAATCGGAATTGAATTGAAATTGGATTTTTGGGTTTATCATGAACGGTGTTTTAAATAACATTTGTTCTTTAACCCAATTAATAGTGAAGTTATGATTTGGAATTTATAAATCTTCTTATTAAGATTTAATGGAAATTTTCCAAAGTAATGTTTTCCAATTTAATATATTAAATTGGAATCGAATGGAATTCGATTTGGTAATAATCGAGATGAGCTTCTGTGAAGGAAGACTGTAACTATATATGGAATTTAAAAGGCTTTGCCGTTATACCATTTATATTATTAATCTGATATAGGAATTCATATTGATTTTGACTAATCTGATTTCTGTGGAGATTCCATTTTGATGAAATAGGATTTTGGGGTTTATCGTGAACTGTGTTTTTTAAATGAAATTGGTTCTTTAACCCAATTAAAGGCAGGATTGATTTCCTAAAGTTGAATAACCATTAAATAATGATTTTTAGGAAGATTAAAACCAATTGGAGCTTTAATAAATCTTTAATTAGATTGGAATGAACATGGGATAATTAAATTTATCGAATTTATGAAATGATCGAGAATGAAGTACCACCAGTTTTACTCCAGGCGATAGTTAAATCTTTAATTTGATTTGAATGGGAAATGGTAATTAATTTCACCAATAACACCATGGGTGTTAGATATAGAGTACTACCGGTTTTGCTCCATGGGATGAATAGTTTGGGATTGGGATAATAAAATAAATGATTACTTCGGTAAGGCTCGATAATCCCGATTAGTTTTATAAACATTAATTTGGTTTGGAATTGTTAAAGTATAAAATCTTTTGAAATTGATATCCAAAGGAAGATTAAAGAATAATTTTAAAAGAATTTATCTTTGATAAAATTAATGGGAACCTTTCCCCTAAGATGTGAATATTTAAATAAAAGAATATTCTGAATTGGAATAAGGCGTATGATGTGTTTTTATAGCACTTGATTATTGATTATAAATACGCGAGTTATTCGAAAAGATCGGGTTTAACCCATTCCGAGTAATCGATATGATGACTAAAAGTCAACAATGAAGACGGTGGTTGAAGACCAGAGATCTTCACATCGTTTGGATGATTATTGATCTCTTGATTGGGTTGTACACCCAAGACAAGGTAGTGAGTGGTGATCGTCTAGACGTACTTGGAGATCGACCGGAGAAGCGAGGACCTCTCTCCTGTATTGGACATATGAGACGAGGATAAGGTGCCTCCGGTTTCATTCAGACCCAGAACGGACTTGTAAATGGATGTGTGTCTAGCATTGGATTTCATTTTGTGTTGATTGATTTCTATTAAATATATATATTTTTGGTAGCGGAGAATTTTCTCTTGCTTAACACCCTTCTCTGAGACGTACGGGCTTAGAGGTTATATATTGATAGACATCAGTTGTATGGCGTGAATTTTCAGTGTGGCATACTGAGATGCAAATGATCAAGGCTTTTGTTGAAAAGCAGAGTCTTGTGGTTGATGATCAAAGCACAGCTTTAAATAGCATAGCTTTGTGTATAGCGTTAATTCGTGAGCTTCACACCCGGTATGAGCCAAAAACGGGATAGTGACTGCAGAGAGTGCACGACGTTTCTTTCTAGCTAGGAGTGGTGTCATGGTATGGAGCCCAGACATTTTTACTTATGTGGATGATGGAATGAGGCGCCTCGTATATTGAGCCCCTAATGGCTCATAGAAAGGTCCGATAGGACCGAGAAACGTGTGTTCTGGAATAACCAATCCACTAAAGTAAGTATGGACCGACGCTGAAGATCCAAGGGTTCACTACGGGGGATCATGAGGCATATGCTAGAGTGTCTCGAATGGGGAGGAGCTATCCCTTGCCTCGACTCATATATGGAATCCAATTTCCAATACGCGATTTTTTGGTTTTAGTTGTAAACCTATATGGCGACATAATAGGATGGGGTATTATGTCGTCTATGATTGATACATTTATATTTGAAGTTTTTTTTGACACTATGCACTTATAGTAATATCAAATAATTTTTTTAAAGCGTAATAAGCATGTTTGGTTATTATAAGGTAAAACTCTATTCTCCGGCTTGCGTTGCATTGTGTGATGGGACCTGAATCTTATAATAGCTTCATTTTTCCAAGAGCATTGCGTGTTTATAAACTGTTTTATTTCAAAGTATTCATGGGAGTAAACCCGTTCCGTGACATACAGTGTAGCCCTTGAATTACCCTATTTTAAAGTAAAAGCTTTTATAATTGTTTTAGTTCTCACACCATTTCCATGACTGACTCGGAGTTTATTGTTTCTACCTAAACTATGGGTGCCCATATTTTCCACATGGGCAGCTAATAGTTTTGGTTTTTCGCTTATATTTCTTTTCCCAGGATCCTGGATTACAGCTGGAGCTATATTCGGAAAGCTTTTATCACTGTATTTCTTTCAGTTGTGGTAGTTGTTGTTTTTCGCTACACATTTTTGTTTATGTATTTAAAATGTAATTTTTATCTCTGATATTGTATTTCCGCCGTGTAATATTTGTTTGTACTATGATATTCTTGTACTATGATGTAATTGTCGTAATAGCAGTGAAATGTTCTATTGTTTGTGTTTCGATGGGTCGTGTTCTCAAAACAATCCGGGCTTCTCCGTCTCCTCGGGGATCTGGAAGTTTGGATCATTTCAATAATATTTTGAAATTCAAATTTTTCTGACATCCATTATAAAAATAAATAAGATCAAGAAAAAATCCGTTCGAGTTAAAAAACACCGTTCATATACCTAACTCGAATTCACTTCTTGAATTTACTATTCATTTTAAAATAAATATGAAAACATGCCTTTATTAATTGAAAATTAATTCAAATTAAATTCTTACTTTTACGGAAACTATTCATAATTACTTAAACTATCTTTCCAAACTAATATGAATTTAAAATTCAAATTTTCATATTTTTTACTAAATATTTTATTAATAAAATATTCAAATAAATTCCAAATTAGAAAGATATTCAACCAATTATCATATAATTCAATTTATATTGATTTCACACATCATTAACATCCATATCAACTACCATCCATCAACTAGTTATAATATAAGTGTTTCCATCGCCAACGCTTATATTCATAGTTTAACAATAATAACAGTAATAATTGTAAATATCATCCATCAACCATGAAGCAAACATTGCAATCACCGGCAATCAATGCATATTTAGATATGATTATAACAACGTAACAAAACAGTTGAAGGAGTTATCACTTTGATCAATTTGAAATCGTCATAAAACGATCGTTTAAATTAAATTAAACAAGATGTTTAATTTAATCAAAAATTTCAGCTAGCCCAATATCCATCCAAATCAGTTCCATTGCGAAGCTTTCGTTGTCACGGTTCCAATGCCTCTAACTTCATTGAATTCTGATATTGTATGGCCAAGTTATTAACATTTCAAGGTTTAACTTATATTAAAATAGTTTAATTATTTATTAATTCACTATATACCTTGCTTAAGTAATTAACCACGTCATTAGGGTTAATTAAACACTCATTTAATATCCAGGCTTCGAAAACTCTTCCCCACCGTCTTTACGTCGCCGGCGACGCCAGAGGCGATTGGGCTCTGACACCGACCACCACTCCATGCGTCGTTCCATGGCGCTTCGATTCCACCCGGTCCGAGTCTCCATCGAAACTCCTAGCTCCTGCAACCCACAAACGCGCGTGCTTCTTGAGTTCGCCTGCGTCAAAGGGGGCTTCCGGAGTTCGAGGGCCGCTGGCCATTCGACGATCTCACCTAGCTAAGCAAATGTCTAGTTGATCCATCGCAAATCGTTGCATCGTTGAGGAGATCGGAGGCAATCTTTTCTCGAGCGCCATAGCCGTTCATTCATTTTAGGGTTACGAGGAGGAGGCTATTGAGAAATTAGGGTTTAGTAGTGATATTATTGGGGTGATAATAATATTATTTAATTCAAGATTTTCTTTGTTATGAAGTTTCATGCTCCGAACTCCAAATGAAATCCAACGACCAATGTCCTTAGCTAAATACCCCTCTTCCATACACAATAGAATTTGTTTCGGAAGCCAGTTCGATCATATTCATCAATTTTTCTCAAAATTAAAGTATAAGCCAAAATAACGTTCAATATAGATTTTTCAACGTGCGTTTTAATTTGCTATGATCACATGCTAACTTCAAAAATTACGAAACTCGAAATCCTGCTACGTTTCAAAAGTATGGTTCGAACGAGCCTGGTGTCGTCAAATTTGGAAAACCATTTGAAAATAGCCTTATTTCTAGCTTTTATTGAATTCTAACTGAATTTTCAACACGCGTTTATATTTCATATGCTTACATCCGAACTCTTATTGACTTGAAATTTGAAACCTAATAATAATTTAACGTTCCAGATCTGATAAAATTAGTTTCATTATAAACAGAGATCATTTGGAAAAATGATTATTTTTAAAGCTTAAATAAAACTAATAAAATATAAATAAATTCAAAAATAATTCAATTTAATAATAATAAAATAATATTATCGTATATATCCAAATAAAATATCATGTAGTTCAAACATACTTCAGTTTATAACTCGACGGTTTCAAAATCCTAGTTAAATTGATATTCGATTTTATAATAAATCATTTTATTTTATTAAATCGTTATAATTTATAAGCGATTTCATAGCAACTTTTCAAAAATTTGATTTGGACGCAACTTACAAGTTATAACACGCAATCTGGATTTCTCACTTCCATTAGAAAACTATAGTTCAATAGATTTGAACGTTTCTTGTTTTAACGAATTCTCACGTATATTGAATTCTTTATATTCACTTAAAGTTCAAAACTAAATACTTCAAACTACAACATCATTGCAAGTTCGTTTATAACTAATATAGACTTATATGTTCACACTTCATTTTAAATAAATTCTAAGTCGTTAATCCTCAAAATAAATCGTTTTAGATATTTAATATCCATTAAATATTTCTTAATAAATTTTGGGTCGTTACATTCTCCCCCACTTAAAAAGATTTCGTCCTCGAAATCGAAGATGGAACTGAAGGTCATTTACTTAACCAACTCAGCCTTCATTTTTTCTTAAGTTCTTTGACTTTTCAGTTTCTAAGAACTTCCCAATTGATTGAAATTTGGATAACGCGGTAAATTTTCGAAAAAATCACCATAACCTTCTTTATACTGGTTGATCGGTACAACTACAGTTTGTCTCTCTGGGCCCTCATCAATCAAAAAGAAAATTCAAAAGGCAAGCGGTTTTCCATTTGGCTCATAAAATTATCACACCCAATTAATACAATAAATATGTACCTTTGTGTCAGGCACACAATTTTATTTCTCTTCTTAGGTTCCACGCACTAGCCGGCCATATATATATATATATATATATATATATATATATATATATATATATATACACACATATATGTATGTATGTATGTCCAGTCCCAACTAATTTCTAAATCAATTCAACATTGAATTTGACTTGGCTTAATTTACCTTCCATCCTCATATTGATTTTATCATTCCAAATTTTATATTAGTTAAACTGATTATCACACATCACTACTAGCAATCAATTGGTTGATTAACTTTCCAAATTTATATGTTGTCAAAACATATATCTTTATATACTCAAAGTTTATTTTCAAAGTCAAATTACAAACATTAAACTCTAACTAAGTTCTTGTCCCTCACACTAGTCAATTGGAATTATGTAAACATCCCACTTTCGAAACTCAAAAATAAACTCTGATGATGTTGCAATCATCATTAGAATCATCCCAAGCGACTAGAATGTGATTCTATATCTATCCAGTATATTCGGGACTTCAGATATAAGTTGGTCAGGCGTATATGCAAAATCTTCTCATACTCGATAGTCCAAACTCAAAATCAAAATCAAATAAAATACTCAAATTCGTATTATAAAAAATAATTTTTCATAATCTAATCCAGTTTTATGAATACACAACTTCATTCTTGCAAATATATATGTGTTACTCTTCAAACTCATTCTAGGGCATTACTAACCCTATCTCTAATGAGCTATTCTTTTATAGGATGTTACTAATCCTACTTCTAACGAGTTATTTCATCCTGTTCTAATGCGTCATATCCGCAAAGCTTTGTAAATCAAAACTCTAATACCAAAATGTGACGACTTGAAAATCACCGCCTTTCGAATTGACCATAAGCCATATAGGTCAATTCCAAATGAAAGAAATCCTCGAACTGTTATGGGATACAATACATCAGAATAGAACATAAAAGAACATTCCATTGCTATTACAACAATTTTACATCAGAGTACAGATAATTGATTCACATTAGAAAAATATCAAAGGACGGTAAATTACAATATAACGGAAACATAAAAACATTCAGCGGAAGACTTCCAAATAATTCGGAGTAAAGCTCTAGCCATAATCCAGGATCTTGCTTTAGAATTATCAGCAAAATCAAAACTACTAGTTGTCCATGTGGAAAATATGGGCACTCGGAGTTTAGGTAGGAAACAATAAACTTCAGGTTAGTCATGTGACTGGTTTGAGAACCAAAATAGTTATTTTACTTTATTTTAAAGTTGGGTAAATCACGAGACCACACCGTATAACACGGAACGAGTTGCCTTCACATGAATACCAATCATGAAAACTAGCAATGCTTTTTGAAAAATGAAGTTGTTATAAGACTCAAGTCCCATCACATAATGCAAGCACAAACAGAAGGCTAGAGTTTTACCTTATAACAGCCAAACATGCTTGATATGCGAAATTTCTCTTTTATTACTACTAGTGAATAGTGTGTAAATCAATTTCGAAAATAAATGTATCAATCTTAGAGGGAATAATATACCCATCCTATTATGTTGCCATATAGGTTTACAACTGAAAACGCAAGGTTCGTATTGGAAGTTCGATTTCCATCAATGACTAAGGTAAAGGATCTTCCTCATCCGATTCAAAACCATCTCTAGCAAGATGTCCATGAATCACATGCATGTATCCCTTAATCGGCAGAGCTGGCCCACCAATTCCCAGTGGATTAGGGTCACTCCTGAACAATGCATTCCCCGGTCGTGTTTGACCGTCGTCTGGTTGTATTTGACCGTCATCTGAGGCGCTTCAATTCCAATATCCACATAAGTAAATTGCCCGGGCTCCATACCATGGCATCAATTTTAGATAGAAGGAAACGTATTTCCTTACACTGATGTCTTTCATCGTGTTTTCGGCCATTCACGGACCGTGAGGCTTGCGGAGGTCACGTTTCAACACAAAGCTACTTTATATCAGCCATGCTTTGATCATCATCCACAAAGTTATGCTTTTCAAGAAGAAGCTTTGATCAATCAACAACTTAGCATGCCACATTATCAATTCACACATATGTTCAGTTTATATTAAAAATATAACCTCTGAGTTCATACGTCTTAGAGAAGAGTGTTAAGCTAAGAGAATAAATTCTCCGCCACCACACATATATCATCAATAGCGACTAATCGATTATGTTATGTAATACAATGTCAAACACACGTCTATTTACAAGTACGTTCTAGGTTTGAACAAAACCAAAGGCACCTTTTTCCTAATCCCCTAAGGGAGAGAGGCCCTTGCATATCTGGTCGATCTCCAAGTATGTCTGGACGACCGCCACTTTTACCTTATAATGGGAGCTACCCAAGGCATCAGCAATAATCCAAACAATGTGAAGATCTCTGGTCATCAACCATCGTTTTCAGTATCTTTTATACTCGTCGTATTAGTTATTAAGAATGAGTTGAAACCCTGACTTTCCAAATAATTATCGCATCATTAAAACCAAGTGATATATAAGCATATCATAAGCCTCATTCAATTTCAAAATATTCTTCACTTTGGGAGTTACTCCCTTAAATCTTATCAAAGATTTATGTAATTTGAACTTCTTCTTTAAGTCTTTCCTTGGAAATCATTTCAAAAGATTATATAATCACTTTTCACAATTTAGCTCAAATTAAAGTTTATAAGCCATATTGGGATTATCGAGCCTTACAAAAAGGTAATCTCTCATGTCGTTATCTCATTCCCATTCTATTCATCACATGGAGCAAAACAGGTGGTACTCCATATCTAACACTCCTCGTGTTTTGGTAAATTTAATTACCTTCTACCATTTCAAATCTAATTAAAGGTTTAATTATCCCATGGAGCAAAACTGGTGGTACTCCATATCTAACACTCCTCGTGTTTTGGTAAATTTAATTACCGTCTACGATTTCAGTCTAATTAAATATTGATTAAATCCCTAACTTAGTTTTAATCTCCATTTTATTCTATCAAATCTTTATTAAAACTCAAATTTTAGAAATCATTTTTCCTTTAACTAATTAAAGAACAAAGTTTATTTAAAACATCGTTCAAAATAAATCCAATATCATACTTGCATTAGAAATGGAATTTTCATGGAAATCATACCATTTCACAACCGATACAAATTTCCGTATCTGACCAATACTATAAGCGGAATAACGGCAAAGCCTTTTAAATTCCATTAATAGTAATAGTCTTCCTCCATGGAGGTTCATCTCGATTATCGCTAATCGATTTCCATATAGTTCCAATTTAATTCATTAATTGAAAACTTAACTTTGGAAAATTACATTAAATCTTAATTAAAATATTTGTAAATTCCAAATAATTTTTTCACTTTAACCGGGTTAAAGAACGATGTTATTACACCATTAACGACAAACCTGAACTCAATCGATATCAAATATAAGATTTAAACATAATTTATATCAACTTATATTCAATATCAATTCTCATAATCAACGAATGAGCATGTGTGGAATAACAATGTAAAACATCGTCCAAATTCCTCGATATAGTAAATATCTACACAATGACATTCAATACAGAATATTCGAAGAACATTTCCATTTAAACCCAATAAACTTAAGTTTGAAACTTTTAGTTTATCTTCAACTAAACTTCAAAATATTGATTTACTATGTTAAGTAAATCAATTCAAAATCCTTAAATTCAAATCCATAGTCCAAATTTACATAATTCTTACTTAAATCATTTTAAATTCATTAATCATGATTTATCATAATTTTTCCATTATTTAATAATTTTTGTAAGGCCCTTTTAGTCGGTTTCCAATTCTGGTCACCAAATGCATTTATAGCGACCTTTTCAAAAATAGATTTGAACCTATTTTAAAATCTAACTGTTGGATTTTAAAATTTTCTATTTCATTTGAAAACTCTTTTCATTTTGAACCAACGGTTTTCGTTTTGGGAGAATCTGAGTGTCGGATCTCCCAATACATCAATTTCAAGTTAATGGTCGAAATCGAACGATCGTTGCGCGACACGTCCTATTCAAACCATTTTATTATTTATTATGAAATTCATCGATTCAGTCCAAACGTATTTAATAAAACATTTATGAAATTATTTAAAAACGATTTCAATCTTAAATTCAATTTTAATTCAAAATTAAATATTCTATATTATTATAATATTAAAACAATAATATTTTTCAAAATATAATATTTTGAAATCCAATTTTTTCTAACATCCATTATAAAATAAATAAGATCATGGGAAAACTTCGTTAGAGATAAAAAAGTTGTTTATATACCTAACTTGAATTCACTTTTTGAATTTACTATTCATTTTAAAATATGAAAACATGCCTTTATTAATTGAAAATTAATTCAAATCCAATTCTTACTTTTATGAAACTGTTTGTAATCATTTAAACTATCTATCCGAACTATTTTGAATTTAAAATTCAGACTTTCATTTATTTATTTACTGGATATTTTATTAATAAAAGATTCAAATTAATCCCAAATTGGAATGAGATTCAACCAATTACCATATAATTCAATTTATATGGATTTCACACATCATTAACATTCATATCAAGTACCATCCATCATCCAATAGTTATAATATAAGCATTTCCAAAAAATAGTCAACGCTTATATTCATAGTTTAATAATAATAACTGTGATAACGGTAAATATCATCCATCAACTATGAAGAAAACATTGCAATCGTTGGTAATCAATACATATTTAGATACTATTATAACAAATTTACAAAACAGTTGAGGGAGTTGTCACTTTGATTGGTTTGAAATCGGTATAAAACGATCGTTTAACTAAATTAAACAAGGCATTTAATTTAATCAAAAGTTTCTGCTATCTCAATATCCATCCAAATCAGTTCCATTGCGAAGCTCTCGTCGTCATGGTTCCAACGCGTCAGACTTCATTTAATCCTGATATTGTATAGCCATGTTATTAACATTTCAAGGTTTAGCTTATATTAAAATAGTTTAATTATTTATTAATTCACTACTTACCTTGATTAACTAATTAACCACATCATTAGGGTTAATTAAACCCTCGTTTAATCTCCAAGCTTCGAAAACCCTTCACCACTATCTTCACGTCATCGGTGATTCCATAGGCGATCTACCTCTGATCCACTACGCCATAGATGGCCTTCTGCAACAGGTTTGCATGGTGTTGCCATCTAAAATGTTGCGACAACTATAAAATTTTGGTCCTGCAACAACATTTGATTTAAGGTGTCAGCATAGATATCAAAAAGATGTTGCAGTAGCTATAAATGTATTCAAATAAAAAAAATTACACCTCAGCGATCCACACCTGTGACGGCCTGGAATTTCGCTCGATCCGAATCAGTCGTTAAACCGATCTAGACCGTTCGAAACCCCTGATCGTTGAGAACAGGACAAAACAGAACGCAGACGGAAGAACGTTTCATTGCTAATACAACAATTCCATCAGATACAAGAATATACAGAGTATAATTGAATAAATTACATTCGATAAATATCAGAGATTACAATAAATTACATAGCAGCGGAAAATAATACAAAGCACAACTGAAGGTGATATACGGATACAGAGCTTTCCGGATATCATTCCAGCTGTAAACCAGGATCCTGTGAATATAAATCTGCAAAACCAAAACTACTAGCTGCCCGTGTCGAAAATAGGGGCACCCAGAGTTTAGGTTAAAACAATAAACTCCAGGTCAGTCATGTGACTGGTGTGAGAACTAAAACAGTTATTTAAAACTTTACTTTAAAAGAGAGTAATTCAAGGGACCACGCCGTATAACACGGAACGGGTTTCCTCCCAAAAATACTAGTGCATAGAATAAACAACGCAATGCTTTTTCGAAAAATGAAGCTGTTATAAGACCCAGGTCCCATCACACAATGCAACGCAAGCCGGAGGATAGGGTTTTACCTTATAACAGCCAAACATGCTTGATACGTTTAAAACAAATCATTTGATACTATAATAAGTGTATAGTGTCGAAACAATTTCAATCATAAATATAAATCATAGACGGCATAGTATCCCATACTACTATGTCGCCATACTAGGCTCTACAAATAAAGCCGAAATACACGTATTGGAAATTGGATTTCCGTCATGAGTCGAGGCAAGGGGCAAGCTCCTCTCCGCGTTCGAGGCACTCTAGCAAATGCCTCCGGGTTACGCACTCTGGGCAACCCCGGATCCTCCAAGGCCGGTCCTCACTTACGTTAGAGGATTAATTATGCCTGAACACACGTTTCCCGGTCCTTACAGACCTATAATCGAGGCGCCTCGCATCCGAACCACAAAGGTGAAAAGTATATAAATGTCAGGGCTGGTAAGTCACTGACACCACCATAGCTAGAAAGAAACGTCATGCACTCCTTGGGTCCTTATCCCGTTTTTGACTCATACCGAGGTGTGAGGCTCGTGAATTCACGTTATACACAAAGCTGCCACGTAGGCGTGCTTTGATCATCAACCACAAGACTTTGCTTTACAACAAAAGCCTTGATCATTGCAACTTAGCATGCCACACAGGCAATTCATGCCATGCGACTGATGTCCATCGATATACAACCTCTGAGCTCGTACGTCTCAGAGAAGGGCATTAAGCAAAAGAATAAATTCTCCGCCGCCAAACAGATGTATATTTAATAGAAATCAATCAACACAGAATAAAATCCAATGTCAGACACACAATCCATTTACAAGTCCGTTCTGGGTCTGAACGAAACCGGAGGCACTTTCCTCGCATATCCATCCATCTCCAAGTACGTCTGGACGACCACCAACTATTTCCATCCTCTTGGGTGTACAGCCCAATCAGGATCGTCAGTAGTTATCCAAACGATGTGAAGACTTCCGGTCTTCAACCACCGTCTTCATCTTCGACTTATCGTCGAATCGGTTATTCAGAATGGGTATAAACCCGGACTTTCCGAACAACCCGCGTATATTAAAAACAAATGTTACACAAACACAACATACGCCTCATTCCAATTCATTAGTCACTAACCGCAAATTAGCAAGAGAACAATTTCCCAAACATTAACCCCGAAGGCCGAAACCAACATCAGATCAATACCCAGGAAACCATTCTTCTTAGCCAACCTACAGCTAGTTTCTAAATTCCACATTCTTAGGGAAAGGTTCCCATTAATTTTATCCAAGATAAATTCTTTAAAATTTATCCTGTAATCTTCCTTTGGATGTCGTTTAAAGCCAAATTATGGTTTTTCCAACTAGTCGAGATTAGCAAACCACACCGAAGTAATTATTTATTTTATTTCCCAATCCCAACCTATTCATCCCATGAAGCAAAACTGGTAATACTCCATATCTAACACCGTGGTGTTATCGGTAAAATTAATTACCATTTCACGTTCAAATCTAATTAAAGATTTAACTATCGCTTTGGAGCAAGACTGATAATACTCCATATCTCGCTCATTTTCTAAATTTGGTAATTTAGATTACAAATTAACATTTCAATCTAATTGCAGATTCGTCAAAACTCCTTTTACTGGGTTAAAGAACTAGGTGTTATTTAAAACACAGTTCACGACAAACCCAAATCACATTCTATTTATTATCGGATTAAAGAACTAGTGTTATTTAAAACACAGTTCGCGATAAACCCATTTCAAATCCAATCAAATATATTAGGAATTCCGATTATTTAAAACCCCTTTTTAAATCTAATTTATTTATTTAAAAATAAAAACCCGGGTTTTAAATTGAGTTCAAACTAGTTCATTTCGATAAAAATCTATTTTTATCTTTTTAAATATGGGGTTTTTCACCCCAATTTTTCCCAAATCATTTCTTATGATTTTACACAAATTATTACTATTTTTAATAATTTTATCAAGGCCCGTACAATCGATTTCCATCAACGGCCATCGAACTGCACTTACAGCGACCTTTTTCGAATTTGATTTGGACGTATCTCCAAATCCAACCGTTAGATTTTGAATTTCTAATATTCGTTAGAAAGCTCTTTTCGATACGAACCCAACGGTTCCGGTTTTAGGAGAATCCGACGGTCGGATCTCCCGTAATGTCCGTTTGAAATAAATGGTCGAAATTCACGAACTGCCGCGGCGCGGCGCGTTCTATTCAGGCCATTATATTATATATATATATATAATATATATTTCGTCGATTTCTATTTAAAACGAATGATATAAATAGTTTTAAATACGTTTCAAAAACGGTTTCAACTTCCATTTCAACTTAAAGCAAAATTGAATTCCTCTTTATAAATTCGTTTTAAAATTCATTTCTATTCAATTCAATTTTAATTCAATTTGAATTCATTTTCAATTCAATTCAATTCCAAAGTCGTTTTCTATTCGATTCAATTCAAATTGTTTTTTTTTTTCGAATCAAATCCGTTATATTTTCCATTGAAATCAAATTCGTTATCTATTCAATTCATTTCGAAATTGTTTATATTCAATTCATTTCGAAATCGTTTTATATTCAATTTCGAAATCGTTATATATTCAATTCATTTCGAAATCGTTATATATTCAATTCATTTCGAAATTATTCACGCCAAAATGGCGTCAATCTAATCAACACGGCTTCATATATTTCTATTTTTAAATATTCTATTTCAAATATTTCTATTTCAAATATTTCTATTTCAAATATTTCTATTTCAAATATTTCTATTTCAAAATATTTCTATTTCAAATATTTCTATTTCAAAATATTTCTATTTCAAAATATTTCTATTTCAAATATTTCTATTTCAAAATATTTCTATTTCAAATATTTCTATTTCAAATATTTCTATTTCAAATATTTCTATTTCAAAATATTTCTATTTCAAATATTTCTATTTCAAAATATTTCTATTTCAAATATTTCTATTTCAAATATTTCTATTTCAAATATTTCTATTTCAAAATATTTCTATTTCAAATATTTCTATTTCAAAATATTTCTATTTCAAATATTTCTATTTCAAAATATTTCTATTTCAAAATATTTCTATTTCAAATATTTCTATTTGTCAACACACGACTAATCTCAATGAATGAGTACCGTCCACGTGTGACTATTTTTGTTAAATTATTTCGTTCAAGACATGACTAATCTCAACGAATGAGTACAGTCAACACATGAACCTTTATTTTATATTGATAAAGATGTAAATTTTATTATAAAAATATTTCGTTCAACACATGACTAATCTCAATGAATGAGTACAGTCAACACATGAACCTTTATTTTATATTGATAAAGATGTAAATTTTATTATAAAAATATTTCGTTCAACACATGACTAATCTCAATGAATGAGTACAGTCAACACATGAACCTTTATTTTATATTATTCTTTATCTTCTAAATTGGAATGAGGCCCAATCAATCACCATATAAAATTAATTATATGGATTTTCATACAACATATGTATATAACAGCATTGAAAAATAATCAACCATCAACCAAAGTGCACTACACTGTATAAGCATCAAATATAGGTATCTAACGCTTATAACAGCCTGTCAATCAATCGATCGACATAATTAATCAATCAGGATGAGTGAACTTCATATTTCATCCCAACACCCGTGTGGGGTTTCAAACAATCAAACACAGATTTTATTTGTGCAGTTGGGCGATGTGTAAAATTTATCGACCCAATCAATGTCCTTCAAATAGGTGTACATAAACAAACCGTCCGGTTTGTAAATGAATATTTATTTATTCACATTCACTATATTCATATTCACGTTAAAAATTATATTTTTAACGACAAAACATTTTATTTTAACATATGAATTGCTATTTAGTTCATTCTTTAAATAAAATGATATTTCTATTTTTCTAACTTATTTTAGAAAATTTCGGCGGCATAACGACACGATACTAGAAACGGGACAAGGCCTAGCCTTATCCCTGGTCTAGTGAAGGCCCACGCCATTCACACATCAATCATATCAATTCATTTCACCAAACAATTCAATTTTGATCAAATATTCCAACTAGTCTATGCAACCAAACAAACAAGTCCATGGTCTGTGGACGATTGTGTTGGGTGCTACTAAGCACCGTCTGCATCCTAGTATATATATATATATAACTAGAAAATGAAATTGAAAGGTGAGAAATTCTCACTGATAGCTATCCAACTTCGCGACACTTCTTTTATAGAAATCTTCATCGCTATCGCATCTTCGTCATCTCCGTTGCTGTAGCCACTACATATGTAAAAATCGAATTTTTACTACACTATTCAATATATAAAAATCGAATTTTTACTTTGTTATTCAATATATAAAAATCGAATTTTTACTTCGTTATTCAATATATAAAAATTGAATTCTTACTATGCTATTCAATATATAAAAATCGAATTTTTATTATGCTATTCAATATATAAAAATCGAATTTTTATTACGTTGCTATATAGATAAAAATTCTATTTTTACTTTGTTATTCTCTATATAAAAATCTCGCCTTTTCAACTATAAAGATTTCGCCTTTATAAAAACATAGACTTCGCCTTTTAAAATTTAAAGATTTCATCTTTATAAAAATCTCATTTTTATTTTTCTACACATATAAAGATGATATTTTTAATATTCCTATCATGTAAAAATTATATTTTTAACTCTCTACCTAACCAAAAATCATATTTTTACCTCTTCTATATAGTAAAGACTATATTTTTAATACTTTAAAAATATAAAAATCATATTTTTAATACTTTAAAAATATAAAAATCATATTTTTACATCTTCTACTTAATAAAGATTATATTTTTAACACTTTAAAAATATAAAAATCATATTTTTAACTCTTCGATTGAATAAAAATTCTATTTCTAATTTTCCTATCTAATAAATTCAGTTTTAGAATCAAATAAAATGGTAATTGAAAATAGAAAAATAAAATAAAGACTTACATAGGAAATAGAAGGGGGAAAAGCATCATTCACTGTCGGAGAGGGGGCGTAGGGTGTTGCTACGCCTTGCTGGTGGTCGGAAGGGGGTTTAGAGGGGCGCTGCTATGGGTGGTGGCGGCTATAGGTCCCGGAGGTGTCGGATGGGGTCTCGCGAGGTGGCTAGCGGGGTTTTGGGGGGTGCGGCGGCCTGGGGGGCACGGTGAGGCTGTTTCCGGTGATGAGGGGGCGGAGGTTGAACGAGCGGTGGCGGCGATTGCTGGAGAGGTCGGGGGGGGGGGGGGGGGGGGTGGGTCTGGGTGGCTCGCCGCGGCACTGGGGGGGGGGGGAGGGGGTGAGGGTTTCGAGCGAGGTGGCGGGAGGAGCGGCGGCTCCTCCCCCTTCCTCCTCCGTCGCCTAATTCTTTTTTTTTCTTCTGGTGGAAATCGATTTAAAAATGAGAGAAGGGGGGTGAGGGTTTAAAAGGGAAATATATATATATTGTTTTATTTGTTAAATTAATCCTAAAAAGCAACTTTTATTTTCGACCTCGAAACGAAACCCACCGCCTGTCGTCCATAGCGTATTACCCCCATTCTGAACACAATGGGATATGTATCGTAGGTTGATTTGATCGTTTCGATCAGTTTCCTTTGAATTTACATTTAAATCACTATATTGAATTTTAAACGTACATTTCAAATTACCGGGGTCGCATACGAACTCTAAAAATTCTCGAAAAATATTTTCTAGCTTCGTATTGACGATACGGTCCTAACAAAACTAGTTTCCCTGAATTCTGAGACCGTTGGAAAAATGGCCAATTTCCAGTCGATTAAAATCAACTAAAACTGGTCAAATGCGTTTTCCTTTGCCACGCTCACATAGTGATTCGAAAATTTATGAAATTTGAAACCTAGCAATAATTTGACATCACGGACCCAACAAAAGTGGTTTCGTTGAAATCCGAGGTCGTTTGCAAAATTTTCATTTTTAAGGGCCTGAATACCATAGCGACTATTCAGAATTTTCAACTGGACATATCTTTTGATTCCCGCTATGAAATTTTGATTTTCCGGATTCGTTGGAAAGATACTATCAATTAGATCCTAATGTTTTTGGTTTCACTAAAATCCGGATTGTTTTGCACCCGGTACATTCAATTGAAGTTTGAAATCGAATTATCGAACTACCGCGCCATTTTCAATTCTATTTATAATTATATATAAATATTTATATTCTAACGACGACGCGTATAATATATACGTTCGAATTATATTCAGAATAAATTTCTCGTCGATATTATTTAAAATAATCTATTTTAAATATTCAAAATTCGCTAGAATTGCCAAAATAAAAATTTTAAACTGGCCCAGATTTTCCGGGTTATTACAATCTCCCCCACTTAAAACTTTTCGTCCCCGAAAAGGAACAAAGTCGAAAGTGGTTTGATTAATCAGCTCTACGTTCGATCTGGCTTCCATTCTCCAACTTTTCAGTTTCTGAGAATTTTCAAAATTTCAAAAATTTGGCTAACACCCTAAATTTTTGAAAAATTTCGCCATAACCTCCCCTGCACCGGGAGCATCGGGGAATTTCAAATAGCTTCACCGGTCCTTCTAATCTCAAAAAGAAAAAGAAAAGGCCAAGCGGCTAGCCAATAGGCTCATAAAATCATCATCACCCAAACAAAACAGTAAATTATGTAGTAAACATGTACCTATTTGTCGGGCAAACAAATTTTATTCTTCGGCTCTAGCCTCCTTGCTATGACCTGTTCAATGCAAGTATATGTATATGCAAGCAAATGCGACCAATTTTCAATATAATTCAATATTTGGTTCAATTAGGCATAATGGTTCAAAATTATCAAACAAATAGACAAACAACACAAACATCAATCAATTTGTGGATTAGAGTTTCAAATTCATAAATTTGATATATATACAGAAAATCATGTTTTTGATGCCAATTCACAAAAAAGTGTTCTATCTATATTAGTTTTGGTTCTCACACCAGTCTAATGGAAACATATAGAAAGCACACCTTTGAAACACGAAACTAATGACTAATGATGACGCGTCAATCATCAGAATCAGGTCCGGGCGACTAGAGTGTGATCCTATATCTATCTAATATATTAAAACTTCGACTATACATTCATGACGTGTATCTGCAAAACTTTTATATACTGGATTGTCCATATTCAAAATAAATAAATAATCAAATACGTAGGATTGATTTAAATTTTCAAAACAAAAATTGTTTTCATTTGAAAAATATACTCTTCACACTCGTTCTAGGATACTACTGATCCTATCTCTAACGAGTCATTCTCGTTGGATATTACTAATCCAATATCTGATGAATTCTTTCGTATGGTTCTAATGTGTCTTGTTCTCGAGCCCTGTAAACCAAAGCTCTGATACCAAATGTGACGGCCTGGAATTTCGCTCGATCCGAATCAGTCGTTAAACCGATCTAGACCGTTCGAAACCCCTGATCGTTGAGAACAAGACAAAACAGAACGCAGACGGAAGAACGTTTCATTGCTACTACAACAATTCCATCAGATACAAGAATATACAGAGTATAATTGAATAAATTACATTCGATAAATATCAGAGATTACAATAAATTACATAGCAGCGGAAAATAATACAAAGCACAACTGAAGGTGATATACGGATACAGAGCTTTCCAGATATCATTCCAGCTGTAAACCAGGATCCTGTGAATATAAATCTGCAAAACCAAAACTACTAGCTGCCCGTGTCGAAAATAGGGGCACCCAGAGTTTAGGTTAAAACAATAAACTCCAGGTCAGTCATGTGACTGGTGTGAGAACTAAAACAGTTATTTAAAACTTTACTTTCAAAGAGAGTAATTCAAGGGACCACGCTGTATAACACGGAACGGGTTTCCTCCCAAGAATACTAGTGCATAGAATAAACAACGCAATGCTTTTATGAAAAATGAAGCTGTTATAAGACCCAGGTCCCATCACACAATGCAACGCAAGCCGGAGGATAGGGTTTTACCTTATAACAGCCAAACATGCTTGATACGTTTAAAACAAATCATTTGATACTATAATAAGTGTATAGTGTCGAAACAATTTCAATCATAAATATAAATCATAGACGGCATAGTATCCCATGCTACTATGTCGCCATACTAGGCTCTACAAATAAAGCCGAAATACACGTATTGGAAATTGGATTTCCGTCATGAGTCGAGGCAAGGGGCAAGCTCCTCTCCGCGTTCGAGACACTCTAGCAAATGCCTCCGGGTTACGCACTCTGGGCAACCCCGGATCCTCCAAGGCCGGTCCTCACTTACGTTAGAGGATTAATTATGCCTGAACACACGTTTCCCGGTCCTTACAGACCTATAATCGAGGCGCCTCGCATCCGAACCACAATGGTGAAAAGTATATAAATGTCAGGGCTGGTAAGTCACTGACACCACCATAGCTAGAAAGAAACGTCATGCACTCCTTGGGTCCTTATCCCGTTTTTGACTCATACCGAGGTGTGAGGCTCGCGAATTCACGTTATACACAAAGCTGCCACGTAGGCGTGCTTTGATCATCAACCACAAGACTTTGCTTTTCAACAAAAGCCTTGATCATTGCAACTTAGCATGCCACATAGGCAATTCATGCCATGCGACTGATGTCCATCGATATACAACCTCTGAGCTCGTACGTCTCAGAGAAGGGCGTTAAGCAAAAGAATAAATTCCCCGCCGCCAAACAGATGTATATTTAATAGAAATCAATCAACACAGAATAAAATCCAATGTCAGACACACAATCCATTTACAAGTCCGTTCTGGGTCTGAACGAAACCGGAGGCACTTTCCTCGTATATCCATCCATCTCCAAGTACGTCTGGACGACCACCAACTATTTCCATCCTCTTGGGTGTACAGCCTGATTGACACTGAAAAGTGTTTATTTTATTACTCTTATGCTTTATCTTTTGTAAATAAATAAATGATACTTTGGTTACTTTTGCATGTTTTTACAGGATGTCAAGAAATGCCTCCTTCAATTCAAATCAAAGGCCAACTACAAGAAAGAGCTACTTCCTCACATCAAATTCATTTCAATTGCAAAAGAAGTAGTAGCTCACTGGTAAAGGCATAGGAATTGGTGCTGAGAGACCTGAGTTCGAACCCCGTCAAGCTCACTTTTTGCCAAAGAAACGGAGCGCGTTCACACTGGCTCCTTTGCTTTGAGAAATATCTGGTTTAGTGTTATGTTATATATACACATACACATATTCATGTGTATGTATTTATGATGTGCACCAATTAACACTTCAGCAATAGCCATATTCTCATCATGGAAGTAAATTCAAATCATTCAATTTCAATTAGAAGAATTTCTGATTGAATTGTTGCCAAGAAGAAAAACCAATTTTGAAGATTTTATCTTATATTGCCTTTGGAGTCTGATAAGCGTCCTTGTTTGGAAGAATTAATTAGATGCAATCTTCTATCAATCAAGCCACATGGGAAAATTGAAAGATATGGAAAATAATTACCATGATATGCCCAGATTTTCTCCAATCAGGTAGTCAAGGAAGGCAAGAAATATTCATGAATGAAGAGGGTCATTGATTCATAGACCTAGTTAGGGTTTTCCCCTTCTCATCTATAAATATGTGATTGTAACCATTGTAAAAATCATCTCATAATTCTGTACTGCCATTAGTTTAATAAAATTTTCTTGTTCTAGTTATTTACTTTTCTTTTAAAACAATTTGTGTATCTACACGATTAGATTCGGTAGAACACATATTGTTATTGTCTTTGTTACTGCATACTAGTGTTGACTGTTTGATTAGTTTCAACAGCAACTCTATTTTTAATTCTCTGTTATTGTTCCAGTTATTATTTACTTTTGTTGTTTTTGCTAGTACTTGTTATTTTCTTTCCTGTTGTTGAATTTGATATACGTCTGATTAGATTCAGATTTGTAGCAGTTTCAATAACATTATTTCAACAACATTGAAAACAACCCCCAAAGTTCTGTCTAACACGCCCAAGAAAAAAAAAAAAAATTTTTAATTAAACCTCCCTGTGTTCGACCTGTATGCTACACGCCTGTATGCTTGCAGAATTTATTACAAATGTCGCGCTTTTCTAATTCATAGACTAGCGTCGATCAAGTTTTTGGCGCCGTTGCCGGGGAGGTAACGATTAAATTTTATTATCTATTTAATTTCTGATTCGTGTTAGTTTTTTTTTTTTTTTTGTGTATATATAGAAGAAAATTCTGGATTGGTTTGATTTGGTATTAGTCAATGATACCGTAATCAGCTAGACAAGAGAAGAAAAAAATCTTGCCAATTTTTTTTTTTTTCCTTTGTTCTCCCATCATTTTTCTTTTGCCTTAACATTTCTTTCCTCGTTCTCTACACAAAAAAAAAAAACAAAAAAAAAAAAAAAAAAAAAACAAATAGAAATACAAAAAAAGAAACAGTAAAAATTTTCCTTTTACAATTTTTCTCTCTTCTCCACTTTGTGAACATAACAAATTCAACTTGCCACTGCTACTCCTTTACATCCCCACCACCTCAGTAAACAAACTCCCTCAAATCATTAATCCCACTACTGTTTCCGATCCAAACGGCAGACCCTCCTCTTCTTCTCAATACATTAATTTGCCACTCACCTTCCAGACCACAAATTCCACCATTGTCCCTTTTCAAAAAAAAAAAAAAAAAGAAAAGAAAAGAAAAACCATTTCATTTCATACTACACAACACCCTTACAAACAAACCTAACAAAAATTGCGATCAACCACAAATCGCGAACCACCACCTTGTCAGTTGACCCACGCATCAACAGTTCTTTCCCATCCACCCTTCCTTCACCATACGACAACGTTCAAATCTCCACAGTTTTTAACCACACCTTCAGCGTTGACAACACCTCAGACCATCTTCCGTAACCATCACAAATTCGCAATCACCTGCAACCCATAGCTCACCTCGTCAAAACCCGAACGCCCTCACAGAACCATCAAATAAAACCGCCTGTCCGCAATTCAACAACAAAAAAAAAAAGGGGGGGGGCGCTCTGATTTTGTTGATTTCTTTCCGGTCGAATTTTTTTTCTCTTTTTCTGGGAGACGTTTTGTTCTTTTCGTTTGTGGTATTATAATATAAAAAAAAAACAAGGGGGCGTGAATCCTGTTGCTTAGTTGGGCTCGGCAATCTTCCTAAGCTTGTTGTGTACGGGTCTATTCAAAAAAAAAAAAAAAAAAAAAAAAAAAACCAAAACCAGTGCTCTGAAAAAGGAAGAAATTTTTCCATTTAATTCTCTTGTGATTTGCCCTGTTCTTTTGGTAAGAAATCAATAGTGTGCCCAACTTTTCGTTTGTGCCCTTACTGGTTGAACAAGAGGTCTTCTTTTGAGTTGAATATTGTTGCACTAGGTTTGTTTTTGTAACAGTGCAGTTTGGCTTACATTGATCTGAAATTGGTAGACTTCTTCTTCTGTGATTTTCTTTAAAAATCATTGGTGGATTGATTGTCTTATTACGGTGCCTTGCGTTTTGGTGCATGCCTGATTAGTATTATTTGTTTAGGATTTGTTTTTTTTTGTTTTTTTGTTTTGTTGAGTACGTTCCGATTAAATAGCAGTGCCGATTTTGACTGCGTGGATTTTTAACCGAGTTGAGTGCATATAAATTCTTGGTGTGTGACAAGTTTAGTTTTTTTTTTAGTTAATTTAGTTTTTGTTTTTATTTCTTGTCAAATTTTTTTTTTGTTGTTCATAAAAAAAAAAAAAATCGAAGTCAAAGCAAACAAATTAGAAGCCCAAAGAAGAAACAGATTCAAACAAACGACAGGGAATTCATAGATCAGTCAACAAGCAAACAGAGTTTGAATTGTCGGAGCGATTGCACACCAAGTGGGGTGTGAACGCGCTAGCACTACCCAACTTCACTGGAGGACTGCCGATCAAGGTGAAAAAAATTTTAAAACTCTACAGGTGCTCTGCTGCAAGAAAAAAATATATATAGACAATTGTTGTAAAGATTTTCTGCAGGGGCAGCGGCTTTGAATGTACAATTTTTAATTTCTGCAATTATTTTGTGTGATTGCTGTTATTTCTGCATCTTTTAGTCATTCTGTTAATGGCAATACCCCAATTCACATAAGGTGAGGGATTTCATCACCCTTTCCTTAGCCCACAAATTGCATTTCATCGTAGAATCTGACTAAAAATAACGGTTAGACATTGGACTTAAGGGAGTCACGGGCTCATCTAGGGCTTAATTATATTGTGATAGTTGATTCATTTGGAACGAATTATTTCTTGGTGTCTAGACTACGGCAGAGAAATAACCGTTTATAAATATTACGGTGATTCGTAAATATTATATCGGTTGTTACTCTGAAGGTACTTAAACCTTCGGCTGCATTGCTAGGGTGATTCCTGGTGCACCGATAACTCCTGTCCGTTAACTGGATGAGAAATCTTTTGATCTAAGTAATCAAACGCATCACTTTATAATTTTGGGTTAGGAGCCAATAAGGACAGAAAACTTCATTGTAGCTAATTTCTGTGCTTGCAGTTAACAACAATGAGTGAAAAAAGTGTTAGCCAACAAAATTCTCCTAGGGGTTTTCGAATCAACCAAAATTTTCCAACCGAATTGGATCAAAATCGAGTGAATCAAAACTTTCCAAACTTTGGGGATCAAAACCAAATAAATCAAAATTTTCAGAACCTCAATATCCAAATGGATAGACCCCTGTCTCTTCGTGAACGATGTTATCCAACTAGGACCGTCCAACCCTCTGTCATCGTTTTTCCACCAGCTGAAGGAAACAATTTTGAGTTGAAACATTCCTTTATTCAAGGGGTACCAAAATTTACTGGGTCTGAAAATGCTTATGAATTTCTGAGTGAATTTGAATTGTATGCGTCCACAACAAAAATGCAACAATTGTCTAACGAATCGATCAAGCTAAGGCTAATCCCATTTGCACTACTTGAAAGCGCTAAAAGATGGCTAAATTCTCTTCCAAAACATTCCATAAGAAGTTGGGATGAATTTGTCACTGCATTTTTGAAAAAGTTTTTCCCTTTCCATAAAACTCTCAAAATCCGAACTGAGATAAATCAATTTTGTCAAAATGAGGGGGAAACTTTTTCAAAATATTTTGAGAGATTCAACCAACTACTGTATAGTTGTCCTCATCATGGAATTCTAAAAGACAACTTGTGTCAAATTGTATATGAAGGGCTTAACTATCAGTCTAAAACTCAACTAGAATCAATGTGTGGAGGAGATTTTATGTCTAAAACAGCCGATGAAGCTTGGCGGTTCTTTGAAGATTATTCTGAAAAGGACATGCAATGGGAATCAATTCGCGTTCCCAATCGTACTTCTACTAGAGGAGTGCATGTCGTGGACCCAAATCAAATTCCCGTAGAAAATCAAACTCCTCAAGCCGGAGAAGGGTTACCCCACTACTACTCTCAGGACCAAGCCAATGCTATAACTCAAAATAACCCTTACTCAGCCACGTACAATCCTGGTTGGAGGAACCACCCAAACTTTTCTTGGTCAAACCCCAATAATTCGGCAAACCCATCTCACATGCAACCCTTTATTCCCAATCCGAATTACCAAGCTCCACCCCCCAATTCTCAAACCTCTCAAGCTGCACCTCAATCCAAACAACCGTATAGGCACCCCAATTTTCAATCATCGAACCAATCCTCTCAATCTTCTCAACCATCACAAGATATTGTTCGATTAGAAAAACAAATAAATAATCAAGACGCTAAAATCGACCAAATGATGAATATGATAAAGGAACTAGCGAAAAATAACGAGAAAGGAAAGTTGCCTAGTCAACCTGAGGTGAATCCAAAATATAACTCTCGTACTGTAAATTCTTGTGAGGACGAAAACCATAATCCAGTCAACGCTATTACAACCCTTCGATCTGGAAAGAGGATTGATAATAACGTAGATGACCTCGATGAACCTTCTAACTCGACACCAATCCCTAATCTTGATGATCATCCATTGGCTTCGAATGCCAATTCTTCTGAACCTCAAATTCCCTTAAATGTTGGCAATCCCAACATTTCTTCTCCTTGTGTCGGCAAACCCGACCCACCTTTGACAACCAATGTTGGCAATCCCAACATTTCATCTTCTACACCCCTACCACCTTCTTCTTCGAATGATGAAACTGATCGTAGAGTCGAAAAACCAGTTGCTCCTTTTCCCCATAGACTCAATAATAAGAAGAAAGCGGCAAATTTCGATAAAATTCTGGAAATTTTCAAACAAGTCCGTGTGAACATTCCTCTTTTAGACACCATTGAACAAATTCCTCAATATGCTAAATGTCTTAAGGAATTGTGTACACAAAAACGTGCGACCAATGTTCCAAAAACCGCTTTTCTAACTGCAAATACAAGCTCTGTTCTTTCGAATCTTGCCCCAGTCAAGTATAAAGACCCTGGCTGCCCTACGATTGATTGTAAAATAGGGAACACTCACATCTCTCGTGCCCTACTCAACCTTGGTGCCAGTGTCAACCTTCTCCCTTATACTGTCTATCGTCAACTTGGACTAGGGGAGATTAAACCAACAAACATCACTCTTCAACTAGCTGATCGATCTGTCAAAAAGCCATTGGGAGTTATCGAAGACGTCTTGATACAGATCGAACAGTTTTACTTCCCTGTCGATTTTATAGTTCTAGAAACAGAGCCTGTCTCAAATCCCAACGTTCAAATACCATTGATCTTAGGACGTCCTTTCTTAGCAACCTCTAATGCTGTCATTAATTGTAGGAATGGTCAACTTCGACTCTCCTTCGGGCACCTAACCATCTAGCTAAACATCTTTAATCTCAACAAACAACCTAGGGATTTTGAGATCGATGAAATTGACATGATTCAAACCACAGTTGATGAAACCTCAAGTGACACTTCTGAAGCCCTGAAAATGTGTCTTGACCATTTCAACCCTGATTTCGACGAACTCGAATACATTTCTGAACTAAACAAAATTCTTGACTCCGACACTTCGCCACCTGAATCTAACCAAGGAATGTTGACCAATGTTGATACACAAGAACTTCCTAAGTTTGACCTCAAACCCTTGCCACCAGACCTTAAGTATGCCTACCTAGACTCCTCAGAAACTTTCCCCGTAATCTTGGCCTCTGATCTTACCGAAGACCAAGAAGAAAAAGTTTTGGAAACGTTACGGGAAAATAAGGACGCCTTGGGATGGGAGCTGAGCGATATAAAAGGAATTAGCCCATCAATCGTGGAACATCGCATACATTTAGTTGATGAGGCTAAACCCACCCGTGAGGCTCAAAGGCGATTAAACCCGAACATGAGAGAAGTGGTCAAGGAGGAGATAATCAAATGTCTAGACAATAACATCATCTATCCCATCTCGGATAGTACTTGGGTGAGTCCGGTACAAGTTGTACCAAAGAAGTCAGGAGTCACGGTGATCAAAAACGACAGTAATGAACTCGTCCCAACAAAAATCAAAACCAAATGGCGTGTGTGCATCGACTATCGAAAGCTTAACTCAGCCACACGAAAAGACCATTTTCCCTTGCCTTTTATTGACCAAATGCTCGAACGCTTAGCGGGACATGAGTACTACTGTTTTCTCGATGGATACTCTGGCTATAACCAAATTCCTGTTGCTTTAGAAGATCAACACAAGACCACCTTTACTTGTCCCTTTGGAACCTTTGCTTATCGTCGCATGCCTTTTGGTCTTTGTAATGCCCCCGCGACTTCCAAAGGTGTATGATGAGTATTTTCTCTGACATGGTGGAAGAATTCTTGGAAATATCCATGGACGATTTTTCAATATATGGATCATCTTTTTCCCAATGTCTCACTCATCTAGAACTCGTCCTTAAGCGTTGTAAGGAGAAATCACTCGTGCTTAATTGGGAGAAATGCCACTTTATGGTAAAAAGGGGGATAGTTCTAGGTCATGTCGTCTCCAAAGATGGCCTAGAAGTCGATAAATCCAAAATCGATTTGATTGCTAATTTACCTCCTCCTAAGTCTGTCAAAGATGTTCGTTCATTTCTTGGCCATGCAGGATTCTATAGAAGATTCATTAAGGATTTCTCAAAAATTTCAAAACCTCTCTCGAATTTACTTGCCAAAGACGTAAAGTTTGAATTTTCCAATGATTGCAAAACATCTTTCGAAACTCTTAAATCACTCTTGACCACAACTCCCATCATTCAACCTCCTGATTGGACTCAACCCTTTGAACTTATGTGCGACGCTTCTGATTTTGCTATTGGAGCCATCTTGGGTCAGCGTATCGATAAACTCCCTCGAGTCATTTACTACGCTAGCAAAACCTTAAACGAGGCCCAATTGAATTACTCAACTACTGAAAAGGAATTTTTGGCAGTTGTCTTCGCTCTTGAGAAATTCAGACCATATCTCATAGGATCCAAAGTCATAGTTTACACTGACCATGCTGCTCTACGATATTTGCTTTCTAAAAAGGATGCCAAGGCCCGCTTGATTCGTTGGATCCTTCTTCTTCAAGAATTCGATATAGAAATACGAGATAAAAAGGGTTCTGAAAATGTCGTAGCTGATCATCTCTCTCGAATTGTGCACGAAAATGATAACGACACTCAAATCGATGACTATTTTCCTGACGAACAACTCCTTTCGATCTCTAACACCCCTTGGTACGCTGACATTGTGAATTATCTTGTCACACAACAAATGCCCGCTGAATGGTCGAAACAAGATAAACAAAAATTTCTCTCAAAAGTTCGAAACTTCTATTGGGATGACCCATATCTTTTTAAATACTGTCCAGACCAAATCATTCGAAGGTGTGTGCCCGATCATGAACACCAAAGTATTCTCTCCTTCTCACATGACCATGCTTGTGGCGGTCATTTTGGTGCAAGAAAAACTGCTGCAAAGGTTTTGCAAAGTGGTTTTTATTGGCCCACACTCTTCCGTGACGCTTTCGAATTTTGCTCTAAATGTGAGCGATGTCAAAGAACGGGTCGAATCTCTAAGCGAAACATGATGCCTCTCAACCCCATTTTAGTGATTGAGTTATTCGATGTTTGGGGCATCGACTTCATGGGACCATTCCCCAATTCATTTGGGAATCTTTACATCTTGCTGGCAGTAGATTATGTCTCAAAATGGGTTGAAGCCATTCCGACCAAAACCAATGACAACAAGGTTGTTGTCAAATTCCTCAAAGAAAACATCTTTTCACGCTTTGGCACACCTCGGGCTATCATTAGCGATAATGGCACTCATTTCTGTAATCGTGCTTTTGAGTCCTTACTCAAGAAATACTCAATCACACACAAGCTGTCAACACCTTACCATCCACAAACTAGTGGACAAGTAGAAGTTTCCAATAGACAAATCAAACAAATTCTTGAGAAAACCGTGAATTCCAATAGAAAAGATTGGTCTGTAAAACTGATTGATGCACTTTGGGCTTTTCGCACTGCTTATAAAACCAATCTAGGGATGTCACCATATCGATTAGTCTTTGGGAAGGCCTGTCACTTACCTCTTGAATTAGAGCATCGTGCTCTTTGGGCCATAAAATTTTTGAACTTTGACTTAGAAAAGGCCGGCTCACACAGGAAGTTACAAATTTCAGAATTAGAGGAATTAAGAAATGAGGCGTATGAAAACGCGAAAATCTACAAAGAAAGAACCAAAGCCCAACATGACAAAAACATACTTCGTAAGGAATTCAACATAAGTCAAAAAGTTCTTTTATACGACTCTAGACTTCACTTGTTTCCAGGAAAACTTAGATCTCGATGGACTGGACCTTATGTCGTAAAAACAGTATACCCTCATGGAGCAGTTGAAATTGAAAATCCTAGGGATGGAAAAGTCTTCAAAGTAAACGGTCAACGACTGAAACCATTTTTGGAATTCGAGCAATATGACGAAGACGACTCTATCGATCTGCATGATCATCCACCATGAAATCAGGTGGTACACGTTCTTCTTCTTTTTCATTTTTTTTTTAATTTTTTTTTTGTTTTTCTGCCTTAGACAGTTGGGACACTGTCTGAATCAAGTGTGGGGGGGAGTCTGCTTTTCACCCATTTTCATTTTTCTTTGTTTTTATTTCTTTTTATTTTCAGCCATTTAAGTAGGACCATCATGCATTTTAGACTGTAGTAACACGCCATTTTTTTTTTTAAAATACGACTCATTTTCAATTGATACAACAAAATAAGTTTACAATTTTTAGCCAGTTGATAGTATTTTTCTCTCTCAACTTAGATCGAATTTGAAATATAATGAAAAGTTTAATTTTGAGGGATAATAGTGTAACCGGTACATAGGGAGATTCTTAGGTGATGGCCATGAAATCTATTCTATATTGTAGACTTTGTTTTAATAAGTGGAGGACTTAAAATACATATATTGGCTTTTCAAATCTTTAAAACTAAGTTGTGTTAAGTTGAATTCGCATAACTCTCTTTTGTGCTTATATTTTCGATAATAATAATAATAGTATTCCAAGGGTATCCAACATTGCTTGTATATCGAGCGTTGGTGTGCAAACCCGCCAAGCTCTATCCGACACGTTGTTGACAAAGTCAAAGTTGGAATATCTTGGTCTCATTTTATGGGATTGGACACCTAAGGATTACCGACACGTTGTTGACAAAGTCAAAGTCGGCCTGCACAATCCGCCAAGCTCTTTACCTACTCTCCGTTAGTCCGCAAGGCAGTGCATGGGTGGTAAACCTTGGTCATTTTAGGTGTATGTACTTAATCATAAATCTTAAAATTTTATAGAATAAAGAATAAGCGATGATACCCGAACACTTCTTGACCTTATTGATTTGACTAGCCATACATGAGAAAATTAGAATACCACTTTGCAAACTGTGCCAAACAAACTAAGAATTTATTTCATGGCTGCACTATGTTATCGACCGAACTAGCTGGCCAAACTGGAATTTAACATTTGAAAACTTGATTTATATTGAAAATTTGTGACAAGTCGAGGTATCTAAAATAAAATCAACTGATTAGAAATTATTAACTTAATTTGTTGTACCACTTTCATGAAACAAGTCGTGTTTTCATTTTTCGTTTTTAGTTGCATATGTCCATTGCATCCATGTAGTTTCATTAGAATCACAGCATACTGCATTTGGATTTTGTGGGTAGTATCCGCTGAAAACCCTCACGAGACACCACTCGTCCTACTAGGGACACCTAGAGGTTTAACGGCTTGTTGCATACGCTCAATGCAATCGTGTTTCCTACGAAAGTGCGACCTATCTAGTTAGTTTTTCATTTTTTTGTTTTACTCGAGGACGAGTAAAAGATAAGTGTGGGGGTATTTGATTGACACTGAAAAGTGTTTATTTTATTACTCTTATGCTTTATCTTTTGTAAATAAATAAATGATACTTTGGTTACTTTTGCATGTTTTTACAGGATGTCAAGAAATGCCTCCTTCAATTCAAATCAAAGGCCAACTACAAGAAAGAGCTACTTCCTCACATCAAATTCATTTCAATTGCAAAAGAAGTAGTAGCTCACTGGTAAAGGCATAGGAATTGGTGCTGAGAGACCTGAGTTCGAACCCCGTCAAGCTCACTTTTTGCCAAAGAAACGGAGCGCATTCACACTGGCTCCTTTGCTTTGAGAAATATCTGGTTTAGTGTTATGTTATATATATACATACACATATTCATGTGTATGTATTTATGATGTGCACCAATTAACACTTCAGTAATAGCCATATTCTCATCATGGAAGTAAATTCAAATCATTCAATTTCAATTAGAAGAATTTCTGATTGAATTGTTGCCAAGAAGAAAAACCAATTTTGAAGATTTTATCTTATATTGCCTTTGGAGTCTGATAAGCGTCCTTGTTTGGAAGAATTAATTAGATGCAATCTTCTATCAATCAAGCCACATGGGAAAATTGAAAGATATGGAAAATAATTACCATGATATGCCCAGATTTTCTCCAATCAGGTAGTCAAGGAAGGCAAGAAATATTCATGAATGAAGAGGGTCATTGATTCATAGACCTAGTTAGGGTTTTCCCCTTCTCATCTATAAATATGTGATTGTAACCATTGTAAAAATCATCTCATAATTCTGTACTGCCATTAGTTTAATAAAATTTTCTTGTTCTAGTTATTTACTTTTCTTTTAAAACAATTTGTGTATCTACACGATTAGATTCGGTAGAACACATATTGTTATTGTCTTTGTTACTGCATACTAGTGTTGACTGTTTGATTAGTTTCAACAGCAACTCTATTTTTAATTCTCTGTTATTGTTCCAGTTATTATTTACTTTTGTTGTTTTTGCTAGTACTTGTTATTTTCTTTCCTGTTGTTGAATTTGATATACGTCTGATTAGATTCAGATTTGTAGCATTTTCAATAACATTATTTCAACAACATTGAAAACAACCCCCAAAGTTCTGTCTAACACGCCCAAGAAAAAAAATAAATAATAATTTTTAATTAAACCTCCCTGTGTTCGACCTGTATGCTACACGCCTGTATGCTTGCAGAATTTATTACAAATGTCGCGCTTTTCTAATTCATAGACTAGCGTCGATCACAGCCCAATCAGGATCGTCAGTAGTTATCCAAACGATGTGAAGACTTCCGGTCTTCAACCACCGTCTTCATCTTTGACTTATCGTCGAATCGGTTATTCAGAATGGGTATAAACCCGGACTTTCCGAACAACCCGCGTATATTAAAAACAAATGTTACACAAACACAACATACGCCTCATTCCAATTCATTAGTCACTAACCGCAAATTAGCAAGAGAACAATTTCCCAAACATTAACCCCGAAGGCCGAAACCAACATCAGATCAATACCCAGGAAACCATTCTTCTTAGCCAACCTACAGCTAGTTTCTAAATTCCACATTCTTAGGGAAAGGTTCCCATTAATTTTATCCAAGATAAATTCTTTAAAATTTATCCTGTAATCTTCCTTTGGATGTCGTTTAAAGCCAAATTATGGTTTTTCCAACTAGTCGAGATTAGCGAACCACACCGAAGTAATTATTTATTTTATTTCCCAATCCCAACCTATTCATCCCATGAAGCAAAACTGGTAATACTCCATATCTAACACCGTGGTGTTATCGGTAAAATTAATTACCATTTCACGTTCAAATCTAATTAAAGATTTAACTATCGCTTTGGAGCAAGACTGGTAATACTCCATATCTCGCTCATTTTCTAAATTTGGTAATTTAGATTACAAATTAACATTTCAATCTAATTGCAGATTCGTTAAAACTCCTTTTACTGGGTTAAAGAACTAGGTGTTATTTAAAACACAGTTCACGACAAACCCAAATCACATTCTATTTATTATCGGATTAAAGAACTAGTGTTATTTAAAACACAGTTCGCGATAAACCCATTTCAAATCCAATCAAATATATTAGGAATTCCGATTATTTAAAACCCCTTTTTAAATCTAATTTATTTATTTAAAAATAAAAACCCGGGTTTTAAATTGAGTTCAAACTAGTTCATTTTGATAAAAATCTATTTTTATCTTTTCAAATATGGGGTTTTTCACCCCAATTTTTCCCAAATCATTTCTTATGATTTTACACAAATTATTACTATTTTTAATAATTTTATCAAGGCCCGTACAATCGATTTCCATCAACGGCCATCGAACTGCACTTACAACGACCTTTTTCGAATTTGATTTGGATGTATCTCCAAATCCAACCGTTAGATTTTGAATTTCTAATATTCGTTAGAAAGCTCTTTTCGATACGAACCCAACGGTTCCGGTTTTAGGAGAATCCGACGGTCGGATCTCCCGTAATGTCCGTTTGAAATAAATGGTCGAAATTCACGAACTGTCGCGGCGCGGCGCGTTCTATTCAGGCCATTATATTATATATATATATATAATATATATAATATATTTTTTGTCGATTTCTATTTAAAACGAATTATATAAATAGTTTTAAATACGTTTCAAAAACGGTTTCAACTTCCATTTCAACTTAAAGCAAAATTGAATTCCTCTTTATAAATTCGTTTTAAAATTCATTTCTATTCAATTCAATTTTAATTCAATTTGAATTCATTTTCAATTCAATTCAATTCCAAAGTCGTTTTCTATTCGATTCAATTCAAATTGGTTTTTTTTTTCCGAATCAAATCCGTTATATATTCCATTGAAATCAAATTCGTTATCTATTCAATTCATTTCGAAATTGTTTATATTCAATTCATTTCGAAATCGTTTTATATTCAATTCCTTTCGAAATCGTTATATATTCAATTCATTTCGAAATCGTTATATATTCAATTCATTTCGAAATTGTTCACGCCAAAATGGCGTCAATCTAATCAACACGGCTTCATATATTTCTATTTTTAAATATTCTATTTCAAATATTTCTATTTCAAATATTTCTATTTCAAATATTTCTATTTCAAAATATTTCTATTTCAAATATTTCTATTTCAAAATATTTCTATTTCAAATATTTCTATTTCAAAATATTTCTATTTCAAATATTTCTATTTCAAAATATTTCTATTTCAAAATATTTCTATTTCAAATATTTCTATTTCAAAATATTTCTATTTCAAATATTTCTATTTCAAATATTTCTATTTCAAAATATTTCTATTTCAAATATTTCTATTTCAAAATATTTCTATTTCAAATATTTCTATTTCAAATATTTCTATTTCAAAATATTTCTATTTCAAATATTTCTATTTCAAAATATTTCTATTTCAAATATTTCTATTTCAAAATATTTCTATTTCAAAATATTTCTATTTCAAATATTTCTATTTCAAATATTTCTATTTGTCAACACACGACTAATCTCAATGAATGAGTACCGTCCACGTGTGACTATTTTTGTTAAATTATTTCGTTCAACACATGACTAATCTCAACGATTGAGTACAGTCAACACATGAACCTTTATTTTATATTGATAAAGATGTAAATTTTATTATAAAAATATTTCGTTCAACACATGACTAATCTCAATGAATGAGTACAGTCAACACATGAACCTTTATTTTATATTGATAAAGATGTAAATTTTATTATAAAAATATTTCGTTCAACACATGACTAATCTCAATGAATGAGTACAGTCAACACATGAACCTTTATTTTATATTATTCTTTATCTTCTAAATTGGAATGAGGCCCAATCAATCACCATATAAAATTAATTATATGGATTTTCATACAACATATGTATATAACAGCATTGAAAAATAATCAACCATCAACCAAAGTGCACTACACTGTATAAGCATCAAATATAGGTATCTAACGCTTATAACAGCCTGTCAATCAATCGATCGACATAATTAATCAATCAGGATGAGTGAACTTCATATTTCATCCCAACACCCGTGTGGGGTTTCAAACAATCAAACATAGATTTTATTTGTGCAGTTGGGCGATGTGTAAAATTTATCGACCCAATCAATGTCCTTCAAATAGGTGTACATAAACAAACCGTCCGGTTTGTAAATGAATATTTATTTATTCACATTCACTATATTCATATTCACGTTAAAAATTATATTTTTAACGACAAAACATTTTATTTTAACATATGAATTGCTATTCAGTTCATTCTTTAAATAAAATGATATTTCTATTTTTCTAACTTATTTTAGAAAATTTCGGCGGCATAACGGCACGATACTAGAAACGGGACAAGGCCTAGCCTTATCCCCGGTCTAGTGAAGGCCCACGCCATTCACACATCAATCATATCAATTCATTTCACCAAACAATTCAATTTCGATCAAATATTCCAACTAGTCTATGCAACCAAACAAACAAGTCCATGGTCTGTGGACGATTGTGTCGGGTGCTACTAAGCACCGTCTGCATCCTAGTATATATATATATATATATATATATATAACTAGAAAATGAAATTGAAAGGTGAGAAATTCTCACTGATAGCTATCCAACTTCGCGACACTTCTTTTATAGAAATCTTCATCGCTATCGCATCTTCGTCATCTCCGTTGCTGTAGCCACTACATATGTAAAAATCGAATTTTTACTACACTATTCAATATATAAAAATCGAATTTTTACTTTGTTATTCAATATATAAAAATCGAATTTTTACTTCGTTATTCAATATATAAAAATTGAATTCTTACTATGCTATTCAATATATAAAAATCGAATTTTTATTATGCTATTCAATATATAAAAATCGAATTTTTATTACGTTGCTATATAGATAAAAATTCTATTTTTACTTTGTTATTCTCTATATAAAAATCTCGCCTTTTCAACTATAAAGATTTCACCTTTATAAAAACATAGACTTCGCCTTTTCAAATTTAAAGATTTCATCTTTATAAAAATCTCATTTTTATTTTTCTACACATATAAAGATGATATTTTTAATATTCCTATCATGTAAAAATTATATTTTTAACTCTCTACCTAACCAAAAATCATATTTTTACCTCTTCTATATAGTAAAGACTATATTTTTAATACTTTAAAAATATAAAAATCATATTTTTAATACTTTAAAAATATAAAAATCATATTTTTACATCTTCTACTTAATAAAGATTATATTTTTAACACTTTAAAAATATAAAAATCATATTTTTAACTCTCCGATTGAATAAAAATTCTATTTCTAATTTTCCTATCTAATAAATTCAGTTTTAGAATCAAATAAAATGGTAATTGAAAATAGAAAAATAAAATAAAGACTTACATAGGAAATAGAAAGGGGAAAAGCATCATTCACTGTCGGAGAGGGGGCGTGGGGTGTTGCTACGCCTTGTTGGTGGTCGGAAGGGGGTTTAGAGGGGCGCTGCTATGGGTGGTGGCGGCTATGGGTCCCGGAGGTGTCGGATGGGGTCTCGCGAGGTGGCTAGCGGGGTTTTGGGGGGGTGCGGCGGCCTGGGGGGCACGGTGAGGCGGTTTCCGGTGATGAGGGAGCGGAGGTTGAACGAGCGGTGGCGGCGATTGCTGGAGAGGTCGGGGGGGGGGGGTCTGGGTGGCTCGCCGCGGCACTGGGGGGGGGGGGGGTGGTGAGGGTTTCGAGCGAGGTGGCGGGAGGAGCGGCGGCTCCTCCCCCTTCCTCCTCCGTCGCCTAATTCTTTTTTTTTTCTGGTGGAAATCGATTTAAAAATGAGAGAAGGGGGGTGAGGGTTTAAAAGGGAAATATATATATTATTTTATTTGTTAAATTAATCCTAAAAAGCAACTTTTATTTTCGACCTCGAAACGAAACCCACCGCCTGTCGTCCATAGCGTATTACCCCCATTCTGAACACAATGGGATATGTATCGTAGGTTGATTTGATCGTTTCAATCAGTTTCCTTTGAATTTACATTTAAATCACTATATTGAATTTTAAACGTACATTTCAAATTACCGGGGTCACATACGAACTCTAAAAATTCTCGAAAAATATTTTCTAGCTTCGTATTGACGATACGGTCCTAACAAAACAAGTTTCCCTGAATTCTGAGACCGTTGGAAAAATGGCCAATTTCCAGTCGATTAAAATCAACTGAAACTGGTCAAACGCGTTTTCCTTTTCCACGCTCACATATTGATTCGAAAAATTATGAAATTTGAAACCTAGCAATAATTTGACATCACGGACCCAACAAAAGTGGTTTCGTTGAAATCCGAGGTCGTTTGCAAAATTTTCATTTTTAAGGGCCAGAATACCATAGCGACTATTCAGAATTTTCAACTGGACATATCTTTTGATTCCCGCTATGAAATTTTGATTTTCCGGATTCGTTGGAAAGATACTATCAATTAGATCCTAATGTTTTTGGTTTCACTAAAATCCGGATTGTTTTGCACCCAGTACATTCAATTGAAGTTTGAAATCGAATTATCGAACTACCGCGCCATTTTCAATTCAATTTATAATTATATATAAATATTTATATTCTAACGACGACGCGTATAATATATACGTTCGAATTATATTCAGAATAAATTTCTTGTCGATATTATTTAAAATAATCTATTTTAAATATTCAAAATTCGCTAGAATTGCCAAAATAAAAATTTTAAACTGGCCCAGATTTTCCGGGTTATTACAATACCATCATTTTAAAAAAAAAATTAACCATCAGTTCACACATCACCTATTTATATTTCCCACTTTTATTTACATTCACTTGTTTTTCATTTCGTTCTCACCCCCAAATTTGTTCTCACCCCCAAATTTCCCAAATCATTCTGATCTCTAATTTTTGTTCACCGATGTTTTACTTGCTTGTGCTTTCTTTTCTGACGCTCAATCCTCCTCATGCGCGCCTCTTCAATCTTCCCATGGCCAAGAATTGGAAGTCTAAATCTCATTTTGCTACCTCTCTAAGATCTAGGTCGCCATCTTCAACATCATTAATGAGATCTGGGCATGCTTTCTGCCGTTGTTTTCAGACCATGTGCTGAGTTTTGCTCAAGATTTGATGCTGAGGCTTTAGTTCCCTTTCCTGCTAACCCGCCTCATCCCGATGGCTCCATGGTTTCCCTGTTGAAAGAAATGACTTCGTGTACCAATCCCAGCGTCACTCCTTCCTCTGTCAACTCTGGTGAGTCCCCTATAGACTCTTTTCTTTCTACTATCTCTTGTGTTTGGCCTGTAGATGCTCTAGTCTCTTAAGTGAGAGTTTATTGAACAATCCAGGTTTGCCTTGCCATGATAATGTGATTTTTGGGTCGAATTTTAATACTATCAGTGATAATTTTGTGATTGAAAAAGTTAGTTTAGAGAGTAGTTAGTTGGCGTCTGTAAACCTAGCTCTTTCTACTCGTGTATGTGTGCATCGCTCGTCTAATGCTTGTCGAAATGCCAATGAGTTTCCATGTGTTGTGATTAGCCATCTAAATGTTGGCAATGGTGTTTTACAATTGGTGTTTGCATCAGTTTTGAAGGATACATTAGTTGCAGAAGCTATAAACAATGATTTGGAGGTTGGTTTTTATATTAATACTGATAAGTTTATTTCAAATTGTGGTTTGATGGCAGCAAAACTAGTAGATGTGCTACTGCTCCGTGTGCTCCCATGTGAATGGTGATTTGTGCTCCATGATTTCCTTAATTTCCATCTTTTCCTTCAATTGTTAATACTGTAGGTGACCTCTTCATTTCGATTTTATCTGCACGAATAAGTCGTTTCATATGAATAAGTCATTTAAATTTGTGGTGTTTCTTGAATCCAGCTATACGAATAAGCCATTATTTCTGCAAAACATATGAATACACTTGTATCTACAAAAAATGATAGAACAATTTTTTATATTTATTTGTGTTGTGTTTATAGGAGATGGAAGGAGATTGTTGATGACTGGGTGAAAAATAATCAAGAGAATGAGATGCCCGTGAATAATAGTATGTTTATAAGCTAACACATAGAGATAGAAAATGATTTATTTTTCTTATTTAGAGGTTTATAATGGTCGGTTAAAGCTATCATTGCAGATGAAGAAGATCTACCTTAGCATTCACCATCAAAACATAATCCGATTGGAAATCAAGTATGAATATATTTTTATCACTGCCTTTAGATTCATCTAAAATACACGGTTGTCATTCTGATATATTTCTATGTATGCAGATATATCAGGTTGCTGAGTCTAGCTACTCTCCCATTCTTTCTAGTGAGTTTGGTGTTTTGTTCATTTCAATTGTTAATACTGTATTCATATATTTTTTTCAATTATTTTATTTTTTTTGTTCATTTTTAGGTATTGATTCCAACTGGGAGCCATTACTAATCTGAAACTTGGTGTCCGACGTTGGTGTTGTATAAAGATGCAAAGCAAACATTCATCAGATAAACAGTAAGCCGTACATATATTTAATTTACGTTAGCATATGTACAATGCAAATATTTTTTATCAGAATATTTTTATATGCCTATGTTTCAAGGAGAGCAGTAATTCTGGTTTTTTCTCCTATTAGTCTTTCATAAGTATTGCTACCTTTGCTTTTATCTTTTAATACTGTCCAATTATGCATTTTCAATATACTTATTTTTATACATTCCAAGTTTTTTTTAACATATTTTTAATATTATAAACTGTTGTACGTATTTTTGCTTTTAAGCTTCTACATGTTTGTGCTACCTAAACTATGGTACATTTGTTCTGTCCATTTATCATTTGCATTGCTGAGTGTGGGTAGCTTATTCATGCATGCTTACTCATTTGATTGTGCCTGTGCATCACTTGGCCTTTGTTTTGTGTTTGGCTTATCAAGCACATATACACATGCTCTTTGCTTGTATTTCACTGGACTCATGCACATATACACATGCACATACATACATACATATAGGGGTGTGTGTGTATTGCTCCACTTATACGTTTGCTATTTGAAACTTTTTCCCTTTACTGATGCACCTTGCACTTGTATTTTTTTGACCCATCTTGCATATTAAACTGAAAAATATAGATATTTATTTGATCTAGTTTAAATGCATTCGATATTTATATATTCAAGTATTAGGCTTACTTGCTATACTTGATTGTTTACAATCTCATATAGTATTGTGCCATACTTGAATATCATCAAAAATACATATCAGACTAAGTCTAAAAAGATGGTAAGAAACACATCATAAATCTGAGGCAAATAAAATTTAAAATAAATTTGTATTTGCTCGAATTTAATTCTAATTTTGTTCTAGTCTACTATGTGTGTTTCTATAATTGACAGGTGTGCAAATGGATGGACATATAGATATGGAAGCAGTTGAAGACTGTGTGTGTCAGAAATTGTCAATGAGTTTGTATATGAGTGAACCAAGTGACAGTGTAGTGAGGAATTTATGTAACTATGAATGAAATATACCAGTGAATGTATAATAGTGGAGTCAGAAAATTTATACGATTTCAAATGTTAAAATAAAAAATTTATTTGAACAAAATACCATGTTTGAATATCCAATTGTGTTAGTAGTACATTATTTAATAAATATCGTTATATTAAACAAAATGTTGTAGTATGTGATGGTAGATGTTGCAGCATGTGATAATAAATTTTGCAGTATGTGGTGGTAAATGTTGTGATAAACTAGTAAAGTGTTTTCACTGGATGGTAAAAAGTGTTACTACAAACAATGTGCAACCCACTTTTAAGTTAATTAGTATCTGTGGCAACATCGGGAAAATGTTGCCATTGGATAGTAAAAATGTTGCCTTCGACTTTAGGGCAACACAACAAAATGCATCACCAGGAAAATGTTGCCTTCGATCGTTTTTTCCTACAACAACATTTTTTGGCACTTACTGCATTATATCTTGGGGGTTATAGTAGGCCATATATTTAGTAGTGATCGTCGATCACCACTCCACGCGACGTTTCATGGCGCTCCGATTCCACCCACTCCCAGTCTCCATCAAAGCACCTAGCTCCTGCAATCCACCCACAAACGCGTGTGCTACACGAGTTCGCCAAAGTCAAAGGGGCTGCCGAAGTTCGAGTGCCGCTGGCCATTCGAAGATCTCACCTAGCCGAACTAAAGTCTAGTTGACCCCATCACAAATCGCTGCGTCGTTGAGGAGATCAGAGGTGATATTTTCTTGAGCGCAGTGGTCATTCGTTTTAGGATTAAGAGGAGGCGTCTGTTAAGAAATTAGGGTTTAGTTGTGATATTATATAGGGTGATAATAATATTATTTAATTCAAAATTTTCTTTGTTATAAAGTTTCATGCTCTGAACTCTTGAAATCCAATGACTGGCGTCCCAATCTAAATACCCTTATTTCGGACACAATATAATATGTTTTGGAAGCTAATTCGATCGTATTCATTAGTTTCTCTCACAATTAAAATATAAGCCAATATAACATTCAATATTGATTTTTCAATGTGTGTTTTAATTTGCTACGATCACATACTAACTTCAAAAATTACGAAATTTGAAATCCTACTACGTTTCACAAATATGGTTCTAACGAGCTTGGTCTCGTTAAATTTTGAGTCCATTTGAAAAATAGCCTTATTTCTAGCTTTTATTGAATTCTACCTGAATTTTCAACATGCGTTTATATTTCATATGCTTACATACGAACTCTGATTGACTTGAAATTTGAAACCTAACAATAATTTAACGTTCCGGATCCGATTAAATTAGTTTCATCAAAAACATAGGTCGTTTGAAAATGACTATGTTTAAGACTTAAATAAAACCAACAAAATATAAATAAATTCAAAAACAATTCAATTTAATAATAATAAATTAATATTATTGTATATATCCAAATAAAATATCGTATAATTCCAAAACAAACATACTTGGGTTTATAACTCGACATTTCCAAAATCCAAGTTAAATCGATATTCTATTTTATAATAAATCCTTTTATTTTATTTGATAAATCATTATATATTATAAACGATTTCATAGAGAATTTTCGAAAAATTTATTTGGACATAACTTATTGTTTATAATGCGAAATCTGGATTTCTCGCTTCAGTTAGAAAATTATAGTTCAATATATTTGAAGGTTTCTCGTTTTAACGAATTTGGACCTATATTGAATTTTGTACATTCATTTAAAGTCCAAAGCTAAATATTTCGACCACCGTAACATTACAAGTTTGTTTTGTAATTAATATAGGCTTATACGTTCAAACTTCCTTTTAAACAAACTCTAAATAGTTAATCCTTGAAATAAATCATTTTAAATATTTAATATCCATTAAATATTTTTTAATAAATTTTGTGTCTTTACAAATATTTAATTGAAAAAAAATGCAAAAGCAGATGTAATAAATAAATCACAAATTACTGAACCAACTTATTTAAATAAGTCATTTAAACGTACCATTGTTATTTGAAAAATTGAAACTGTTAAAATAAAATACTGAACATAGAACTAAATGTTGGACTCCGTCTTTTTTTATATTTCTTTCAACAAAAAACTTGATTTGGCTGAATAATCAATGGTTGATTGCGATATAACGGTGATCTTCGGTTTTTTCATTCATGTACTCAATCCATGCAACACCAACCCTAAAAAGACGAGGCATCCATAACAATTCCTTTAGCTTTTATTGCTATATATATCTTCACCTTCATCGTTCTTAATCTTCTAGAGATCATTGGTACTACAACCTATAATTTCCTTTGCTGGTTCATTGAAAGCAGTTATGTCGGAAATCTTCATATCATAATATATTCGCATTTTAGAAAAATATAATTACAAACAGTAACTGCAATATAAATCAGACATAAGTATATATATACATACATATATATATATGTATGTAAACCAGTACATGATTATGAACAAATGTAATTAACTAGCAATCATTTTTCACATAAAGAGGACCTAAAATGTGTTAGTAAACTAGTACAACGTGTTTTATTTCTCCTGAATACGGCTTCTTGTGTTTAAGCAGAATAGAGTCTATGACACATTACAATGATTAATATATAAAATGTGGACAATAAAAGAAATACCGTATCAACATGGTTATTTCCTTAGTCTAACCAGACTACTTCTATATAAGAAATACAATGACAAATACTATCACTAGTAGATTTCTTACCTTCACTAAGCAGCATAGATTCTTACAACTTCGTCAATACCATTTTTTGTAAAAGAATGGATGAGTCGCGAAAAAATTCTTGAAGGTGTTTCGGCGATCTACTCGGTGGTGCAAAGCAGGTCGTACCTTTTGTCGCTGCCTCTAGGATAAAACAACCTCAAGAACGTATTGATTTTCTTGCACAAATGAAATGATTCATATTTGCACTTTTAAGAATAGTATTGGTCAGTTTTTACTTTGTTTTCACAAAGAAAAAGAATGTCATCTTGTTTGTTTCGTTTAAACCCTAAGAAGAAATAGACGGAATACAGAAACTGAACGTGTTAATGCATTAGTGGAAGGAAGTCGGATCGCGGAAAAAATAGGGAAAAGTAACACGTCCATGGCGATTTCTCTTTCTTCTCCTAAATCTCAACAAAATATTGTCTCCAATCTTGATTCGGATTTCAAATTTGCAATTCCTCTAGATCAGAGTACATCTCAGTTGCATGCAAAGCATGAGAAATCTCCGAACCAAGATAAGTTATGTTTTCCAGGTCTTAATTCAAAATCCCAATTTCCAGACCTACTCTCAGGATCTCAGGCGAGTGCTGAGAGGGTTAATTTAATTCAATTAAGGCCTAGATAGATATTATTTCTGAAAATAGATCTCACCTTGGATCGATTTAGTTGAACTATGTAGAACCGAAACTGAGAATAATCCTAAGGTAGCAGTAATAGGTGGAAGTCTGACTAACAGTGCAAGGGGAAAATGGGAGAATTGCATAGCTTTTTACATTTTTGGAAGAAAACCTTACTATAAATTCCTGAAAGATTATATTGATAGGAATTGGAATATGAAAGGGAGTTATAGGTTGCTTACTTGGGAAAATAGTTTCTATATGATTAAGTGTGATAACCCTGAAGGTTGTGATAAGATCCTAGCTTTTGGCCCTTATTACTACAATAAACGACTGATTTTTATGAAAAAATGGAAGCCAGGGTTGAAATTATCTAAGGAATTTTTTCACACAATACCTATTTGGATTAGATTACCCTATTTAGATTTAGACTTTTGGACACCTGAGGCTCTGAGCGGAATTGCTTCATTACTAGGTTACCCTATAAAACTTGATAATGTCACTGAAGATCTTATCCATATCTCATATGCTAGGATCTTGGTTGAGGTAAATGTTGAGTTTAGTTTTCCAGATAGTGTTCCTATCAAATGTTGCAATGGGGATATAATTTGGCAAAGGGTGATATATGAATGGATACCCGATGTTTGTTCTTTTTGCAAAGTGTTTAGGCACTCAAATGCTATATGTAAATCTTATAGAATTTGGGTTCCTGAAGAAAATACTGATTTGTGTAGTGGAATGGACATTGATAATAGCTTGAATAATAAATGTCTAGATGATTGTTCTAATACATCGAAGGAAGATGCTCAAAACAATAGTAAGGTTTCAAGAAATGATTCAAAAAAAGAAAGAAGAAGTGATGAGGCCAATAAGAGTCTGTGATGTGGATGCTAATGTTTATATGCAGGAATTGAATGACTTACAGGGCAAGGGTAACAGATCTAATATGGAAGTAGTTCAATGTAAAGGAGATAATAATGCCTTAGTGGAAAATAGGGTTCTAAAGTGTGGTGCTGATATTGATAATTCGGAGATCAATTCAAATGTTGAGAGTAAAAAGATGATGGAATGCTAGATGTTGAAGATTATAATAGGTTGATGAGTACCGATGATGCAAGAAATAAAGATATTGTTATAGATGAATCTGATAGCTCTTGGAGCAGTTTTAAAAGTAGAATATCCAAACATAAGTCCACTAAATTCAAAAAATCAGCAAAATGATGTTTGAAGCTCCTTTGGTGGAGACAAATCCAGAATGGGTCAAATTAGTTTCTCAATTTCAAAATAAATCGAAAATGAAGAAGCCAAAAGAAGATAGTAGTATTCTCGGTGGGGTTTTAAGTGGAGGAATATATAAAAAGTATTCTTTCTATCTTTATGTATGGTGCGTGTGATTGAGGTGTGTGCATTATTTTCACTGGTACTTCCTTTTGCTTTTCTGTTATTTGCCTTTTAAGTAGATATGTTAGCATGTTGTTAGTAATTGATGCATGTTGGTTATGAGTTGGTGCTATTGGGCAGATGTGTTTGGTTTCAAGTGGTGTATGCTTTCTTGTGTGATGAGTGTCAGATTTGGTATGGTTTGAATATTTTTCTGGATGCATGTTTCAGTTTGGTTCATGCATTCTTGTGGGATTATCTGCATGTGGTTTGATGAGAGTTTGCTCTTAGTTTGATTGTAGGAGGATCATCCTGGTGAAGTTTTGTGCATGGGTTTTTGCTTGTGGAAATCATTTTGTGTTTATATAAGAGGTTGTCATGGTGTGTCATTGTTGTGTGTATCAGTGAAAAGCTTGGCAGCTGCCTTTTGTATAGTATTTGTTTGTTGTATGCTGGTTTTTTGTCAAGCTTTCTCCTATGTACTTCTCGTTTTTGTAAATAAAGTGCCCTTTTTGCAAAAAAAGTCGAATCGGATCCAAAACAATAGTTACTTTTTACCATGTCAGTAAAAAAATGTCAGAAACTGCAAGCTATTTTCGTTTAAAAATATAAGTGTGCACTTCACAAAGCCTAGCCGATCCAAGCCTGGGCCCGGCCCAGGTCGGATCGATCGGTCACACACACGCATGTGGTGGTCAAGCATGGTCTCACCCCTCACAACAAAGCACACGTAAGAGCCCCAAGGCCCCAACTAGTTAGTGAGAATAAAGTATAAGTAGTTGGTTTCTTCATATGATTCCATGATGTGGGACTATTCACATATAGAATCCACTCTTACACTTATTCTATTTTCTAATAATTCATCCTTTTTTGAAGAATTTCCAACAATCCCCCACTTGGATTTTTACAAATATTTTCGAGCAGTTTTGAAAAAAAAAAGATTGTGCAAAAAAAAGGTGTCTTCCAACTTGAACCTTTGCATAGTGGATAAGATTCATTTTTTACTAGAGTGAAACATGGTCTTGAACTCTATTTCTGACATCACATCACACACAACCTTTTCTATAATGCAATCGAATAAGCCCATGTGTTTATGGTCATGCACCTCTATCACTGTTTAGTGAATGCTCTACAAGTTTTTCCCCAAACTCCATAGGAAAAGACCACATTTCTACATTCACATAGGTGAGTATATCAAGAGTACTCCTGAAGGTAGGTACTCCACTTCGAATAGTGTATATATCTCATTAAGAGTTTCTATTAACTCATCCTCTAATCACTTCAGGAATACATGCCTCTTAATATATAAAAATGGCATGTTCAACCGTTGCCACTACACAACTTGTTTTTACCTATTGAACCTAGTTATTGGGATCTTCGGTCATTAGGTCGGGTTACCGTTGTGCGTGACTCAACAGTCTAAGTTCAATAGTCTCATTCTTTTAAAAGTATTAAGGACTTTCTCTTTGGACAATCCTTTTGTCAAAGGATCTGCCAAATATTCATTACTACGTATGTAATCCATTTTAATGGTACCTGAAGAGAGTAGCTCTTTAATAGTGTTGTGCTTATGACGTATTTGTCGTCTCTTACCGTTATAATAACGGTTATATACTTTTACAATAGACACGGTACTATCGCAATGGATCAACACAGCTGGTATCGGTTTCTCCCATAAGGAAATTGTAACGACCCGGATTTTTGGCCGTTGAATTCTGAGTATTTAAATTTGTTTTAAAAATTTTAATTGAATTACATATAGGAATTTATTAATTAAAAACAAAGTTTGAACGTTAATTTATAATATAATTATAAAACGAGCTCGAAATCGCGCGGCAGTTCGTAATATAGAGTTTTGAACTTCAACTGAGGATACAGGATCCGATATAAGTCGGATTTCTGTGAAACAAGACACGTTGGAACCATATTTATTATAATTTTCATATGAAAGAGAAAAATCCAGATTTTGGGTTATAATTTGTTAGCTATGTCCAAATCAAATTTAGAAATAGTCGCTATAGAATCGTATATAAGCCATAACGGTTTAGTTAATATAACTGGAGATTGGTTATGAATTTGGGCAAGGTTCTTTTGAGGCGTAGTTATAATTTAATTTTTAGAATTTTACTGTAATTTTTAATTAATTAAATATGCAACTTTTTACTTAGAGTATTTTGCACCCTATATCAATATTTTGGGATTTCATAATATAAGTTAAACTACCGATATTATTATATTTTTGGGATCGTGGTACCTCGCTGGACACGACCGTATTCTTACTTCTGTCCGTAGCAGCTCGTATGCGAATTGAATTTTTCGTAATAGCGCACCGTTAAACTTCACAAAACTTGAATAAACGTATATATTTGAAGATGCCAGTTCTCTGTGTTTCTCCATCTGTAATTTTTTTTAAATTATACAACACAAGTATTTGAAGACACCATTATTAACTATCCAGAAGATAGGTGGGCATGCATGCAGTAAAATATGGCACATTAATGTGACCATCAAATGCTAAAAGATATCCATAACGTGACCATCAAAGCAACATATGCATGCATGCTTAGGAACAAATGCTTAACAGCAATAGTCTAAAATATATATAATAATAAAATCATTTCTATATTCTGTAGGTTTTAGCCAAATATGCCGTCCAAATGCGTACCATCCAATACCCGATATTATGAGGATGCAGCTGAAATTTGAATACGGTAAAACCGTGTGGAAGCTAAGGCATGCGAAGATAATAATAATAAATAAATAAATAAAGAGAGAAAAAAGAAAATAAAAAAGTGTATCTTTCCCTGTACGTTTGAAAACAGTGTGCGTGCCAAGTCTCTATTCTCAAGCAGTGCTTCCCACGCCATTTTGTTCCGTGTCACCCAAGGAAACGTGAGCACCACGTAAACGTGCCACCCAAGGTAACGTGAGTACCACGTAAACGTGCTAAGCACGTGTATTACGAGAATGACTCTGCTCTCTTCCCTTATAAAAGCCTGCTCACTCCTATTTTTTTTTTTCAGAAAAAAAAAAAGAAAAAAAGAAAAAAAGAAAGAAAGACTCAACTCCAACACAAGAAAGAATTAGTTCATCGCATTGCTGCTGCTTCTACCCTTCCGCTCCCACTCTCTTCTCTCGCAACTTCTCTCGCAACATCCCTCAGTCCTCTCCCTCCATGTTCGACACTCACGGAAAAAGGATACTTCCCGTGAAGATCACGCAGTGGACTGTGGCGAGACTATGAGTGTGAAGATGGTTCGTTCTTCGAAGATGGTGTCGGCAAACTCGTGGAGGTGCTTGGTGTTTAAGGACGTGGTTCCATACGGGTTAGTTGATATTAGAAGGAGGGATGGGTATTAAGAAGAGAGGCCAGTGAGGTATTCAAGTTTTGGGAACTGATGATTGGAAGGGGTCAGCTAAATTGAACGATGGGGCATGATGGTTGGTAGGTGAAGGGCTATTATACGGTTCAACACTGGAGAGCAGAAGACCAAAAAGGAGATGCGTGCGAACGAAGATGACATCAGACCTGATTCACGAATTAAAACATATTCGGTAAAATTAATTATTTAATTAAGTTGCTGATTAACCCAATATTAAGTGCATACTTTTAAATGCTTAACTATACCATATTAAAACAGAACTGTATAATCACTTCATGACTTGACAACATCAGTGAAGAGATGTTCAAGGGGGTGGTTGGGATGTGAATAGGAGGCCGGGGAGGAAGGGTTCGGGGTTCAAAGTAAAGATGTCGGGTTCAGAGAATACTGGAGGTGGAGGAATGATCTTGAGTTCATAAACAACTGGGAACGAACAATTTATTTTGGATGTCGAATAGAACGCGACCGAATCTACTTGAATTATAGCGACGTGATCTATTTTGTGGAACTGGTTTCGCTGAGAACAGAGCATTGAGATTTTATGATAAAATCAAACGTCTGTTTGACTGTAAACAAAATGAAAGCAGAAACCGTCAACTGCAATCCAAGGTGAGTAAACTCACTTACTTCCTCTCGTTTATATTTTAATATATAAACGAGTTTTAAATATTTTTATAATGTGCAATGATTGATTGGTTGAATAGTTGGTAATTTGGTTGAATTGGTTGATAGGATTACACCATTAATTGATCATTAGTTCTGATATTTCATTTTGATGTGAAATAATATTATTGATGTTGCTAACATCTGTGGATGCAGGGAAACAGGTTGGAGGGATCTAACTGGATCCCTCAACATTTTATTTACTGTTTTATTTGATGGTGATATATGTTATGCTACATTATCCATGGTTGAATGTGTGTGTTTGATTTACCCTGGTCTTAGGGACCTGGTATTTTAGATACCGTAAAATATCATCGAATGTGAAAAAGAAATTAGAATTTAAAAGCAGAGTTTATTTCCAAATTAGAAATAATTTCTTTTTCATTGAGTTGCAAATGGAAACCTATTCCATTGGATAAACCAAGGAAAATGTTATAAATAAAGATATAGATTAAGTGGATCATGGACCATTGGATGATTAAAATATAAGTTCAAATATAAATGTCTATTTGAAAGTGAATATCGGTTCTGAAACCAATATTTGAAATAGATTTGAATTTAGCAAAGTATGGAGAAAGTTTAAAGAAAGATTTTCAATGGTCAGAAGAAAAAGAATAATAGTTTAAAATAAGGAAATATTTTGCAAAATAAGATGTATATAAAAAGGGGATTTATAGAAATCGAATTAAGTGGTTAGAAGAATGTATAGCTTATAAATATGTTTAAAGGAGAACTTGAATTGTTTAAAATAAACAGAGTTTATAAATGAACAACGGAAGCGTGTGCGTCGCACACGGTATTTTATTCAAAACAGCAATCATAACGCTGTTGTTATAAGGAATGCTTTTATAATTTTAAACAGCGACTATAACGCTGACTTTGTGAGAAATGCTTTTATAAAAGTAAACAGCGATTGTAGCACTGTTGTTATAATGGATGTTGTAAATCTATACAGCAATTTTAGACGCTGCTGTTATAATAAATGTCTTGGTAAATCTAAATAGCAATTTTAACGCTGCCGTTATAAATAACTGTTTTAATAGCAATCTTAATGCTATGGTTATGATAAGTATTTTATAATGCTAGATAGCGGTTTTAACGCTGTTGTTGAAAGCAATGTTTGGTTTAAAGTTGTGAGCTCTGAATATTTCAAAGTGAATGATAGCAAGGGTTGGTTAGTGATATCGTTAATTAACGAATGATTTATGATTTAAGTCATAATAACGATGTTTATAACATCAGTAAATTCAAAGAATTTAGAAATGTTTTCTAACTGGAATAAAAGATGTTTTCTCAATAAAGGAATTATATATTGGAAATGTTTTCCGATATTCAAGTTAGAAAATAAAGGTCATATTAAAGTTATTATATTCCGGATGCAGGGAATTATAACACCATTGTTATAATCAAGTGATTTCTGAAAAGGAAGTGGATTCATAATCGAATCCGAGAGCAACGTAAGGAAGCGTGTTAAGAGATTGGAAAGATGAACCTTGTCTATTTCGAAGTTAGAAATGTTGCTCAGTTAAGGTCTGAGAGGTAATTATACCCCAACTTGATTGACTTCGTTTTTAACTAAGAAATGGTTAAGGTTCGATAGTGGAAAGTGGTTAAGTGGAAACCAAATGAAGGAGATTTGGCATAGTGATGTTTATTCAAACATCTGTTTAATCAGATGAAAGGGATTTGGGAATGTTTTCCAAATGAGAAGCAGAATTGTTTTCTGAATATAGAAACAAGAGATGGAAAGGTTTTCCAATGATAATGATATATATATTTTCTAAATATAGTGAATAAGAAACATTAAACAACAGGAATAGGGAAATGAACGAATGAATGAAAGGATGATTGTTCAATAGAATTTCCTTCGGGAAATAATATCGTTGTTTGCACACCGACATGTTTTCGTTTGATAGTTAACTCACCGACTATCAAAGTTTTGACCATTTTAACGTTGTTAATATGGAGAGACCGGTTGGATTATTATCCAGAGAACCACTCCGTATTGGCATAAGCGTTGCGAATCAAGTATGCTGAATATATTGAAGACGGAGTTGTGCAAGGGCTATCCTGTTTATAGAATAGTGCCTTCGGTTTGTCCAGTCCCAGGACAAACGTGTATGGACGAGTGTCTGACAGAGTATATCCAGTGGATCGCATAAGTTGATCTCTTCAAACGTACTGACGTTTGGTGGTGGAGGAATTCGTTTCTCTTAGCTGTATACCCGTGGTATTTTTGGTGAAATCAATTTGTGGTTTGGCGGGTATGGCGATGTGGCATTCAAAGTAATGGAGGTGGGATCTGTCAAAAGATACGTTATGACCTCAAGCCTCATCAACCAGGAAAGGACAAAAATCGGGCAGGCAGCATGGCTATGTGGGTTGCACCCACTAGGATGTATGATCACCTATCTAGAGAAATTTCTTTTTGTTCTTAAATCTATCGATGCTGTCCCTTTTCGGGAGGCGGTTGCTGATCCCAACCGTCGGTGGTATACATTCGATACACTCAAGCGAAATGAGTGGTCGGTCATGTGTGGGCCGGGTTGCAAGACGTTCTTGTTGAACCCAGTGTATTCGCCTCTAGAGATACACTATCGGGAGGTGGTCCCATACCTTGTCATGTTGGAAATCCAATCTCCAATAAGCGCCTGCGGGTTTTGATTTTATATTATATATGGAGCGTGAGATGCAAGCGTTCCGCTAGATTCTATTTATTTGTTGTAGACACTATTATAATATCACCAGATTTCGATATCAAATGTTTTGGGTTATCGTAAGGTAAAAACCATCCTTGTTTATGTGTGGATCGGTCTTACGATTATCATTTCTTTCGAAAAGATTTTGAAATTTAAACAAATGGTTGGAGTTTGCTCACACCAGTCCCATGACTGACCCAGAGTTTATTTTGTTTTGTTTTCCCTAAACTCTTGGGTGCCCAAATTTGTACGGGCAGTCAAGTGGTCGGGATTTTACAGATTCACTTGGAGAAGCTTGAAGCAGGAGGCTTCACCAGTTAGCTATAGACTATCATATTTTCCGCTGTGTACTATGTTGTATCTGGAAACAGGTGTTTATAACTGTTACAGGGATAATCGTTGTGCTCTGATAATGGTATGTATATACAAATACTGATTTGTGCTTCAAAGTTATATTATCTAATATATTTTATTCGTTCCGCTGTGAGTTTGTGATCTTCGTTTTCTTCTATTCTAATATTTCTTTCCTTCTATTTCTCACCCTCTAACTTCTTTCTAATAATGGTTCGTATTTCTGTGCAATTTGAGTTGGACATGTGATGTTATTAGTCGACTCAAAGGGTACGGATTTGCGGGTCGTTTCAGAAATCTCAGCTAGCATATTTCTCAAGTACTCTATTTCTTCACTAGCTGTGGCTAGTGCTATCATCTCAGACTCCATAGTAGACTGAGCCAAAATAGACAGTTCCTTGGATTTCTAAGAAATAGCTCCTCCAGCAATGCTAAATATATATCCACAGGTCGCTTTTGAATCTAGCCTACATCAGAATAACCTTCAAGAACAGTTGGAAACTTTTCAAAATGTAATCCAAGGTTCATAGTTCGTTTAAGGTATTTGATGAACCTCTCAATAGCATGGCAATGCTCTATACTAGGTTTATTGGTAAACCTGCACAATAACCCCACGACATAAGCAATGCCGGACCTAGTACAATCAGTGGCATACCGAAGGCTTCCAATGTTGCTCGTATATTCAGATTGCCATACACCTTCACCGGTGTCTTTAAATGGCTAAACACTGGGTTCATATGGTGTACACACAGGTTTGCAGTCAAAGTAATCGTATTTCTTTAGAATCTTCTCAATATAATGAGATTAATCCAAAGAAAGTACCTTTTCGGACCTAGTAATCTTAATATCAAGGATTGCACTCACTTCACCTCGATCTTTCGTGTCAAAATTGGCACTTAGCAAATATTTATTAGTGTTTATGGCATGGATATTTAACCCAAAAATAAGTAGGTCATCATATATAAACATAAGATAGTACAAATGTCATTCTCAAATTTATAATAAATGCATTTGTCACTTTCGTTAATTTTAAAACCTTGTGAGATTATTAAGTTATCAAAATTTTCATGTCATTGCTTAGGGACTTGTTTTAAACCATATAATGATTTATCTAACTTGCAAACTTTATGTTCTTGACAAAGAACTATAAATCCTTTAGGTTAGTCGATATAAATTTCCTCTTCTAGTTCACCATTTAAAAAAGAAATTTTAACATATATTTTATGTATTATTAAATTATGAATAGATGCAATGAAATCAATAATAGAATGGATGTAATTCTAGTAGCAGGTGAAAAAGTGTCAAAAAGGTCTACATTTTATCTTTGCTTAAAACCTTTAGCTACTAAACGTACTTTATGTTTATCAACTGTGCCATCAGGTTTTAATTTTCTTTTAAATACCCATTTACTGCCTATAGATTTACAACCAGGCAGTAAATCTACTAAGTGTCAAGTCTTAATCGATTCCAAAGAATCCATCTTATCATTTTATCCTCTTGCCATAAATCGACATCTAAGAAAAATAAGGCCTCTTGGAGGTTTAAGGGATCCTCCTCTATAGTAAAAGCACAAAAATCTGAGCCAAAATCTTTTGCGGTTCTTTCTCTTTTACTTCTTCTAGGTTTATGAATATTCATTAAGTTATGTTCTAATAGGCATAGGTTAATTGATGTGCCCCCACTATTCCTTGATTTAAAAGGAAATTTCGATTCATAAAATCAACGTCATTTGATTCAATTATGTTATGTGTATTTAGGTCATAAATTTTGTTTGTTTTGCTATTAATAGCATAGCCAATAAATACACATTCATATGATCTACTTGCCAATTTTATTCTCTTATGGTCTGAAATGCGAACATATGCCAAACATCCCCAAGTGCTAAAATATGGCACATTAGGTTTGTAATTTCTCAAAATTTCAAAGGTCAAATTTTACTTTTTGATTTAGGATTTTTTTTAAAACATAACATACAGTTAATAATATAACCCCCACTAATGTTTTGCTGCATCCGAATTTGATAAAATGGATACAACCAATTCGGTAAAGGTCCTATTTTTTCTTTCATTTTTACCGTTTATTTCAGGTGAATAAGGTGCAGTTCTCTCATAGTATTATACCATGTAGTTTATAGAAATCCAGAATTGAACTATATTCATATTCTGCTTCTCTGTCACTACAAAGTCTCTCAATTTTCTTATTGGATTGATTCTCAATTTAGTTTTGAATATTTCAGCATGTCAAATGCATCACTTTTATTTTTCATAAGATATACATATGTGTAATTATAACAGTCATCAATAAAAGTGATAAAATAACGATGTCCATGTCTAGTCAATGTGCCATCAAGCTCACATATGTCAGAATGGATTAAATCTAAGGGTTCAGATATCAACAGATTTATGTGATTTCTTTGTGATCTTCGCTTGAGTACAAAATCCACATTTATCAAAATCAGTTTATGATATTTTAGGAATTATATCTAAGGTGTTGATCATGCTGTGAATTATACATTTATTAACATGACATAATCTAGAGTTCCAAATATTAAAATCACATAACATATAAGCAGAACTGGTCGCTTTATCAGATTCAACATTCAACTTAAACATTCCCTCATAAATATAAACCTTTCCCACATACATTCCTTTATAAGTTAAGGTACACAAATGAGCCTCTATGGCTTAAGTAAAGCAATCCTTATTAAGAAGAAAGCCAGAAACCAGATTCTTTCTCATCTCTAGGGTATGCATCACATCTTTCAAGATAACTATCTTTCCAGAGGTAAACTTGATCTCCACATTACTAATCGCAACAACTTTAGTGGAGTGATAATCTCCCAACAACACTTTATTATCATCAGCAGTCGTGTATGTATTGAACATATCACGATCACAACAGACATGGAAGGAAGCACCAAGATCCACCCACCAACCCTTTGATCCACTAATAAGGTGAATCTCAGTAATCAAGCCGTAAGAGGCGCCTTAGTCGGGCTTGCTTACGGTGTAGGCCTGGCCTGTTTCGACACTTGCTTACCATATGACTTAGTTTTCCATAATTATAACATAAAAACAACTGTCCATAATCACTCTTTTGGGTTGGTCGCTGCTGTCCTTTTCGGTTCTCTTGCGGGTTTCCATTATGTTTATTGCACGGTTTTGATTCTTAAATTGCTTTTGATTTGGTTTCAGAACTGCGGATTTGGTCCTTTTAATGTTGTTGTTAGTGACAACCAGCACTTCCTCTTTCCGGTCCTTTTTGCAAGCCTCCTCCTCAATACGGAGGCATGTAATCAAGCTCTCTAAGGGAAATTCCTTAGTCTTATGCCTCAACACATTCTTAAAATCCTTCCAGCCTGGGGGTGGTTTGTCAATGGTTATAACAATCTGGAACTGTTCATCTAAAGTCATATATTCGGAGAAGATCTCATGTGTTATTTTTTGAAGCTCATGCAACTGCATCTCTACTAACCTGTCGTCCATCATCTGGTATTTCAGATAGAGGCTTACTGCATACTTCTATGCCCCTGCATCCTCTATATCGTACTTCTTCAGCGCCTCCCAGATTTTCTTTGCTGATGTATCCGAATTGTAGTTGTAGTACATATCATTGCTAAGTCTGTTGAGGAAGAAATTCTGGCATAGATAATCCTACTCGATCCAGATCTACAGATGATTTGATTTTCAATCTAGGAAGCCATTTGATCTACATTTGCTTCGCCAGGTTTCTCCGGAAACCACCGTTTGTTGATTGTCAGCACATCAACCACTTTTCGCATGGTAAAAAAAAGTATATCTTCTAGCGCCATCGTTTGAAGTGCAGTCTTTCAAATCTGAATGGTGCAGCGGTGACGAGAGGAATCTAGAACATGGAGGAAGGAGTAACATAATCAACATTTATATTCGACGCCATTGTTTTCAGAGATCATCTTCAAATTGTTGTAAAACAATGGCTGAATCATAGACATTGCTCTCTTGAAGACATTTATGTGATTTGCTCGGTGGTGCAAAGCAGGTAGTACCTTTCGCTGCCACTTCTAGGATAAAACAACCTCATGAACATATCGATTTGCTTACATAAACAAAATGATTCAGATTTGCACTTCGAAGAACGGTACTAATCGGTTTTTATTTTGTTTGCAGAAAGAAAAAATGTCATTCTATTTGCTTCGTGTAAATCCTAAGAAGATATAGATGGAATAAATAAACTAAACATGTTATTTTCCTTCGAAAACACATGTGTGTACACCACAAAGCCTAGCTTGATCCCCTCCCAGGTCGAGTCGATTGCGCACGTGTGTGTGGTGGTCGAGCATGGTCTCTCTCCTCACAAGAAAGCACACATGTGGGAGCCCCAAGGCCCCAACTAGCTAGTGAGAACCAAGTTGTAATGAACCACAAATCCGTACTATCTCACACGTCCAACCCAAATATCACAGAAATACGAATCATTTTTTTTAGAAGAAAAAGGTAGAAGAAGAACAGAAATAACAAAACAGAATCTCATATCGTAGCGGAACAAAATGTAATATATCATAACTTTGGAATACAAAATTTTTTGTATACATATACATACTATTATCATAGTATCACTATCAGAGTATAACACTTACAACACAGTTGAAATAACAACAACTAGATAACGCTGAAGCCCCCTGCTTCCAGCTCCTCCAAGTAAATCTGTAAAATCATGAACTATTTGACCGCCCGTACAAATTTGGGCACCCAAGAGTTTAAGTAAAATAAAACAAAATAAACTCTGGGCCAGTCATGGGACTGGTATGAGTAAACAGTTTAAAACAGTTTGAGAAAATAAATGATATCTCATAAGATCACGCCGTATAACACGGAACGGGTTTTTCCCTTATGAGAATCCAAAACACTTGATTCAACTTTCCAAATCCTTTTGAAAGAAACGATAATATTTATATCAAAACTCTTTTGATATTATAATAGTGTCTAAATCAAATAAATAGAAATCTAGTGGAACGTTTGCATCTCACGTTCCACATAATATAATATACAATCAAAACCGCGGGCACTTATTAAGTAATGCATTTCCAACTCTGACAAGGAATGGAACCACCTTCTGATAGTGTATCTCTAGAGGAGAATACACTGGGTTCAACAATAACATCTTGTAACCCGGCCACACATGACCGACCACTCATTTCGCTTGAGTGTATCGAATGTATATCACCAACGGTTAGGATCAGCAACCGTTTCCCGAATGGGACAACATCGAATAGAAAAGGGAATTAAATGAATTTTTCTAGATAGGTGATAAATCCTAATGGAAGCAACCCACATAGCCATGCTGCCTGCCCGATTTTTGTCATTTCCCAGTTGTTGAGGCCCGAGGCTACGATTACTTATCATTCGTTAATAGCACAATCACTTTGGATGCCGCATTGTCAGATCCGTTAATCATTAATTGATTTGCACAAATATATTCTGGATATTATGCAAAGAGAATAAATTCTCCGCCACCATATATATCTATACAAACCAACATATGCGATCATTGGAAATACTCTGTCAGACATTCGTCCATTTACGTTTGTTCTGGGATTGAACGAAACCGAAGGCACAATTTCTATTAATAGAAAAAGTCCTTGCACTTTACCCCGTCTTCGATTTTCTTCATATAATCTGATTCGCAACGCTACTGCCAATGCGGAGTGGTTCTCAGATAATAATCCAACCTGTCTCTCCATGTTGACAACGATATTGGCAAACACTTCGATAGTCGGTTATTTAACTATCGAAGAAAAACAAACATTCATTCAACACATCAAACAATCACTGGCCCCGTTAATTAATATTTCATTAATTAAATCATTTCTCCATTTCCTTATCAATATCTGTTAACTCAATATTTTCCCTAATCATCTTCTTGTCCTCTTACGCTATTTGAAAAACATTCACATATATCGTCTTCTTTTATTTTCTATACTTAGAAAATATCTTCTATTTATAATTGGAGAACATTGCACTTACTTATCTCTTTCACGCCAGTTCATTTTTAGACTTAGGAAATATTTATTATTATATTTCCAAAATTCCACTTATTTTGGGTTAAAACAAATGTTAGTAAAACATTGTTACAACAACCCAAAATACTGCATTCGACCGAATATCTTTTAAACATTTCTCTTTGAGACAAAATCTTGTTATTTATCAGCTAATAATGAAATCAATCAAGTTGGGGTATAATTACCTCTCAGACCTTAACTGAAAATATTATTAACGTCAAAACAGACAAGACTGCTTACTCGAATAATCAACACTATATTAAACCAATTTTCCATTTCTAAAACATATATACTTTCCTCTTTCTATTCTTACTCAATTTAAATTCACAGATTTTCTTTTTGTTTATAATATTCTATTTTTAGTTCGTTTCCTTATCGAATTCTATATATATATCGATGCATTGATTTCTAACTATCAAATTTTCTTAAAAATATTCTAACTCCCTAAATTTTCGGAAAATTTCGCCATAACCTCCTTTGTACCGGTCAATAGTTCAAACCTCAACTCGCCTCTCTAGGCCCTTTCTATTCAAAACGAAAATCAAAAAGCCAAGCGGCATGCCGATTCTGCGCATAAAATCTCATATGGAATTTAAACACATACCTTTATGTCGAGCACTCGAATTATAATCTTCGTACACTTCATTCCATACTTGTCTAACCCATATACTTCCATTCCTAATTTATTCCGACTCAATCTGGCCATTTTAACTCGATTCGCTAATTTATTCTTTAATCAGCTCGTTTTCTCATTTCATTTTTTCTATTTGAACATATCACGTTCAAATATATTTTAACTTTCTTATAACCATTCGAATACCATTTTCAATTCTAATTCCATATTCAATTTCGAATATGAATTTACAATCCCCTTTTCTGATCCAAAGTTCAATTTTGATTTCAAATTTCATTAACTAATTTTTTCCTCAAATTAGCTGATTCAATTCAACAATTAAAAATCTGATTTTTGTTTCAAAAATCAGTTCACTTACTCCGCTTGAGTTCATACTTATTTTACAACTCAAATCTGGATTTTCTTATGGAAATTCAGATTTTATTCATTTAAAATCATTTTATTTATTTAAATAAACCGTTATGGTTTTATAATGGTTCTAGTGCTATTTTTCTGAAAAATTGATTTTGAAATAACTCAAAATCTATTCAATGAAATCCAGATTTTTTTCTTCCATTAGAAAACTATTATCTTATTGGTCCTGAATGTTCCTGTTTCAAAGAATTCTGACTTAATTTGAGTTCTATATACTCAATTGAAGTTCGAATCGCCAATTTACGAACTGCCACGCTACGGCGAGTTCATTTTAATTATTCTTATATTTATAAACGTTTAAACTTCATTTATATATAAATTCTAACTCCATTCTGATATATTTTTAATATATATCAAATTAGATTCCCTATTCAACATAATATTTTTGATTATCTATAATTGTCAATTTTTCCTTACTTGGTAATATATTTATTTATACTTCGATCTTCTATATTTAACTCAAATTCCTTTTATACATAAATTATTTATAAAATTCGATATAATCAAATTTCAATTATAAACCCATTGGATTTTACTCAATTCAGCTTATATTCCGAATTCTGAAATAAAATCAATTATTTTGTTTCAAAACACTTCCCAATTTACTTTTAAATTCCTATTTGAATTTAAATGGTTTAAATCATCCAAATGATAATTTATTTCACCAAATTTATAACACTATTTATAAATTCAACTTTCTTGTTTCATATATTTAAACAAGTTCTCTTTTCAAATTTCTATTTGAAACACCATCCCTTTAATATTCCGAATTGCGGAATAGAAACCTTTGTTCCCTTTCGAATGATTCCAAATTCTATTTTTAAATTCATATTTGAATTTAAATATTCAAATTATCTCTTGATAATTAATTCATTATATTTATAAACACCATTTTATAAATTTCCCTGTTTTATATTTAAACAAGTCTATTTCGAAATCTATTTAAAACCAAAATCATATTTTTGGAAATTTCTATTTATAATAATTTATATATATAACAACCAATTTATTTTCATATTCAATTTCGAATATTTAAATAAATTCGAATGAATCGAATTCAAATCATAAATCCTTACGGATTTATTTTAGTTCAATTTATACAGAATTTCCATCGTTTATTTCTTTAAAATGATTTCCCCAGTTCTATTTTAAAATTCACATTTGAATTTAAATATACGAATTATTCAATGATAATTTTTCCACTTTATTTATAAACACTGTTTATAATTTTGCTTCAATTTTCTGTTTTATTTAATTTGTAAACACTGTTTATAAATTCAATACTTGTTTTATTTATTCAAAACAAGTAATATCTTTATAGCCCAATTGTTATTCAAATTCTATTTTAGATAAACAGATTTTTCCCTTTAAGTTTCAAAATATCCTTTTCCCGATATTTTTATATATCAACATTTCAGGTCCAGTGATATTTTAACCAATCAAAAATACCAATTATCAACCATGGATTTTCTAACACATCATATATGATAATATATATATATATATATATATATATGAGAACAAACAAATAATAATATTTTTGAGGAATCCAGTTGGATCCCTCCAACATGTTTTCCCGCATCCACAGACGTTAGTCAACAGAAGTAATACCCATCCTGCTTCGTGGAAGGATATTGCGGTATAGAAGGTAATCCACTATCATAACATGGGGGCGTATAGGGTCATCCGCTAATGATACTGCGGGCATCCGCTAATGGTACTGCGGGAAACCAACCAATCACCAATATATATATATATATATATATATATATATATATATAATAACCACAAACACCAAGCCTAAATAACTAATATATTAATATATAATATCCAACACAAATAAACAATTATAAATGCATCCAAGGCAACTAATAATTTATTTTTAACTAAAAAAATATATTTTTATAAATTTCTGAATGAGAATTACTCACCATAATTTTTATTGTCCGATCCATTGCAGATTCTTTTCAAATTTAAATCGAACAATGTTCGATTAAATTTAAAATTCTTGTTAACTCCAACAAATCCCAAAACCGGTTCCATTGTAAGCTTTTGCCAACTCAAATCCAATGTAATCTATTTGATTCTGGAATGTATACGAGGGTTATACTTTTTATAATTTAATTATATGTATGTGACAAAATTAATTTGAATTAAATTACCATCATAAATCCTACTGCTTAACTATTTTAATTAATGATAAAAATAAAGTAAAATTCTAACCTTTCCTAAATGCGCCTAATAGCAAAAATACTTTACTACAGAAAATCTTTTATGCAAAACGAGCATCTCCTCATACCATTGTAATGCCAAGAAAACAATCCTTACTGCCATGTAAAATTTTTCCGATGGACAGTTCATCACCCTCAACCCTTTGATTTTCCATCACCTTGCCATTTCAGTCAACAAGCGTCATCACATCGAACTGGAGCACCCCATTTCTACATAGCCTCGACATCAGCCTTTCCATAATACTAACCATCGCAAGCATTACAAGACATTCACACTACCTCCTCATCACAAAACGAAATCGACGGAACATCTCCACTACTGTTATCCCTCTTCACCGCAACTCAGCAGCTCACCAGAATCACTCGCACCATCGAACCCCAAATCAACCCTTCCTCTACAAAGTCGAACTCTCATTGGAACCCCCTCTGAAATCATTTCGACCGTACCCCTTCTCTTCTCCTAAAGTCTCGAACTCGCTTTCTATTACAGATCTCGAATATGTCCTCCACCCCCTTCTCACCATCGCACCTTTCCAGATTTGGTTATAATGTGCGCTCACTAGTCCTCAACACCCACAAGACCATCGTCCCTTATCGCGACTGATTCAAGGGTCTCGAGCTTCCTGGAACCATCGCTGTTCAATCGCGATTTCACTCCTGACCAAGAAACCATCAATGCGACCTTCACCAGTTACTACTCTTACTAATCTAGCTTCAGGAACAAATTCGATCTCCTTTTCTTTTTATTTTATGTTTACTTTGAAGCCTCCTGTTGATTTTAAATGAATGGAACAAGAAAATATATCGCATGTTGTAAAGGGAAGAGTGCGGGTTCTCTTTGATTTTTGCTGAGAGGAACGAAATGGAATGATTAACAGGGGAAGTTCATCGCGTTTTTATAAATGGAGATACTTCAACATGATGTAATTTAGTCTGCACTGAAGTACAAGTGTCTTTACTTCTGATTTGATTTAAATAGATTTTTACTCTTTTTAAATAGATTCTGATTTGATTCCGTGCTTATCCGTTTAAATTTTATAATAATATATTTTAGGTATCCGAACTCCAATTGAAACACAACTAGTGATGTTTCTAGGGTTTACCCACTATTCTGAACAAACTTGGACCAATTTCTAAGACTCATAAAATCATCTGGAGAAGATATAAATTAAATCGATATGAATTGAATTTAAAATAATAAATTCTTTGATAATAAATAAATATTATTATCTATATATTCAAATAGAATTTCTATCTATCATCTGAAATATTTCAGTTCAGATTAAATTTCGGATTGACTTATTTCAGATTCTGGTATTATGATGATTATATATATTCGAAATTAATCGTATTTCGATTATTTAATCAATAACTCGGTATAAAAATTGATTTAGATTATCAATACTATATTTAAAACCATATTAAATATTTAAAATAAATCAACAGAAATCCGGGTCGTTACATTCTTCCCCTCTGAAAAGAATTTCGTCCCCGAAATTACTAAGGTAAGAAAAATGCCACAAACCCATTAACTTTTCAAAAACCCCCTTAATCATAACTCAACCCTTCATGCTTCCACAATTTTAGTTCTGGCCCAAATTTTGGTTTCCATCCATTTAATTCGAATGATTTAAAATCAACACATTTATATCCAATTCATCTTCCATTTAAATATATTCAAATTGATTCTAGTCAGTTCATTCACTTCAGTTTCATTTAACTTGCTTAAGTTAAATTTAAATTTCTGAATTCAAATTACCGAGTTCTTATTTCAAATCCTTTTGAAACCACATAAATATAAACATATATTTATTTCCATCTCAAATTCAAAACATATGAATTTTCAAACCAATTTGTTTTCCTTCAAACAAATTTCCATCACAAACTTTTCTAAGGTAGCAATTCATCACTTAGAAACTCGAAAATGAACACTGATGATGTCGCGATCATCATCAGAATTATTTTTCAGCCACTGAAGTGAGTTCAGTGCTTTAACAATTTCAAATCCATATAAAATGATTTTTATTCAATAATCCTTTCAAAACAAAGCTTTATTATTCTAATATACTTCAGAAAATATTTTCAAACTTCCCAGGATTTAAATTCTAAATTCTGGTTTGAATTAAATTTTAATTCATCTCATTTGTATACATTTCATTCATATACAAATTCTGTTTGGTTATATATAGCAATTTCAATTTTATAATCTCATTCGATTATAATAATAAAAACCAATTCATCCATATATTATTAATAATTTCAAAAAAAAATCTTTTTATACAAAAATAAAATTTTGAGTAAAATTATTTTATTTACCCACTTAAAAGCATTATCGTGTTCCATCTTATGTTCAAGTATTTACAAAGTATTATCGACATCGTGATGTCCCACGATTCGACCAGAATTCATAAACCACTCAATAAACAAGTCAGCACAACATAAAACATTTGTTTTAATCAATTAACAAATACGCGCTCTATATATATATACACACACACACACACTCAACTCATTCTAGGGTACCACTGACCCTATCTCTAATGAGCACAACTCCACTAAAGCCTAGGTATTAGCTCAACCTAAGCTCTGATGACACTGTAACGAACCACAAATCTGTACTATCTAAGTTGACTATATACATCACACGTCCAACCCAAATATCACAGAAATACGAATCATTTTTTTAGAAGAAAAAGGTGGAAGAAGAACAGAAATAACAACACAGAATCTCACATCGTAGCGGAACAAAATATAATTTATCATAACTTTTAGAATACAAAATTTTCTGTATACATATACATACTATTTTCAGAGTATTACTATCAAAGTATAACACTTACAACACAGTGGAAATAACAATAACTAGATAACGTTGAAGCCTCCTGCTTCCAGCTCCTCCAAGTAAATCTGTAAAATCCTGAACTACATGATTGCCCGTACAAATTTGGGCACCCAAGAGTTTAGGTAAAACAAAACAAAATAAACTCCAGGTCAGTCATGGGAGTGGTATGAGTAAACAGTTTAAAACATTTTGAGAAAATAAACGATATCTCATAAGACCACACCGTATAAAATGGAACAGGTTTTTCCCTTATGAGAATCCAAAACACTTGATTCAACTTTACAAATCCTTTTGAAAGAAATGATATTCTTCATATCAAAACTCTTTTGATATTATAATAGTGTCTAAATCAAATAAATAGAAATCTAGCGGAACGTTTGCATCTCACGTTCCACATAATATAATATACAATCAAAACCGCGGGCACTTATTAAGTAATGCATTTCCAACTCTGACAAGGTATGGAACCACCTTCTGATAGTGTATCTCTAGAGGAGAATACACTGGGTTCAACAATAACATCTTGTAACCCGGCCACACATGACCGACCACTCATTTTGCTTGAGTGTATCGAATGTATATCTCCAACGGTTGAGATCAGCAACCGTTTCCCGAATGGGACAGCATCGAATAGAATAAGGAATTAAATGAATTTCTCTAGATAGGTGCTAATACACCCTAATGGAAGCTACCCACATAGCCATGTTGCCTGCCCGATTTTTGTCATTTCCCAGTTGTTGAGGCCTGAGGCCTGAGGCTACGATTAATTATCATTCATTGATAGCACAATCACTTTGAATGCCACATTGTCAGATCCGTTAATCATTAATTGATTTGCACAAATATGTTCTGGATATTATGCTAAGAGAATAAATTCTCCGCCACCATATATATCTATACAGACCAACATATGCGATCATTGGAAATACTCTGTCCGACATTCGTCCATTTACGTTCGTTCTGGGATTGAACAAAACCAAAGGCACAATTTTTATTAATAGAAAAAGTCCTTGCACTTTACTCCATCTTCGATTTTCTTCATATAATCTGATTCGCAATGCTACTGCCAATACGGAGTGGTTCTCGGATAATAATTCAACCGGTCTCTCCATATTGAAAACGATATTGGCAAACACTACGATAGTCGGTTATTTAACTATCGAAGAAAAACAAACATTCATTCATCACATCAAACAATCACTGGCCCCGTTAATTAATATTTCATTAATTAAATCATTTCTCCATTTCCTTATCAATATCTGTTAACTCAGTATTTTCCCTAATCATCTTCTTGGCCTCTTACGCTATTTGAAAAACATTTCCATATATCGTCTTCTTTTATTTTCTATACTTAGAAAATATCTTATATTTATAATTGAAGAACATTCCACTTACTTATCTCTTTCACGCCAGTTCATTTTTAGGCTTAGGAAATATTTATTATTATATTTCCAAAATTCCACTTATTTTGGGTTAAAATAAATGTTACATAAAACATCGTTACAACAACCCAAAATACTGCATTTGACCGAATCTCTTTTAAACATTTCTCTTCGAGACAGAATCTTGTTATTTATCAGCTAATAATGAAATCAATCAAGTTGGGGTATAATTACCTCTCAGACCTTGACTGAAAATATTATTAACTTCAAAACAGACAAGACTGCTAACTCGAATAATCAACACTATATTAAACTAATTTTCCATTTCTTAAACATACATACTTTCCTCTTTCTATTCTTACTCGATTTAAATTCATAGATTTTCTTTTTGTTTATAATATTCTGTTTTTAGTTCGTTTCCTTATCGAATTCTATATATATATATCGATACATTGATTTCTAACTATCAAATTTTCTTAAAAATATTCCGACTCCCTAAATTTTCGAAAAATTTCGCCATAACCTCCTTTGTACTGGTCAATAGTTCAAACCTCAACTCGCCTCTCTAGGCCCTTTCCATTCAAAAAGAAAATCAAAAAGCCAAGCGGCCTGCCGATTCGGCGCATAAAATCTCATATGGAATCTAAACGTGTACCTTTATGTCGGCACTCGAATTATAGTCTTCATACACTTCATTCCATACCTGTCTAACCCATATACTTCCATTCCTAATTTATTCCAACTCAATCCGGCCATTTTAACTCATTTCGCTAATTTATTCTTTAATTAGCTCGTTTGCTCATTTCATGTAGCGACTCGAACTTCCCCGGTAAGGAAAGCCCGGATGGCGTTGAGGACAAGACGAATCAGAATGCAGACAAAAGAACATTTCATTGCTAATTACAATAATTCCATCAGATACAAGAATATACAGAGTATGAATAAATGTTATACAACAGAAAAATATCAGATATTGCAATAAATTACATAGCAGCGGAAAATAATACAAAACACAACTAGAAGTAATACACGGATACAGAGATTTCCAAGTATCGTTCCAGCTGTAAACCAGGATCCTGTGAATATAAATCTGCAAAACCAAGACTACTAGCTGCCCGTGCGGAAAATAAGGGCACCCAGAGTTTAGGTTAAAACAATAAACTCCAGGTCAATCATGTGACTGGTGTGAGAACTAAAACAGTGATTTAAATCTTTACTTTAAAAGAGAGAAATTCAAGGGACCACGCCGTATAACACGGAACGGGTTTCCTCCCAAGAATATTAGTGCATATAACAAAATAGCGCAATGCTCTTTGAAAAAATGAAGCTATTATAAGACCCAGGTCCCATCACACAATGCTACGCAAGCCGGAGGATAGGGTTTTTACCTTATAATAGCTAAGAATGCTTGATACGTTTAAAACAAATCATTTGACACTATTATAAGTGCATAGTGTATAAAATAACTTCGAATCATAAGTATCAATCATAGACGGCATAAGCGCCCCATCCCACTATGTCGCCATACTATGCTCTACAAATAAAATCGAAACGTCACATATTGGAATTTGGATTTCCATCTGTGAACCGAGGCAAAAGATAGTCCTCACCGATTCGAGACTGTCTAGCCCGAGTCTCAGGACCCAGACACAGGTGAGCCCTTGGATCGTCAAGGTCGGTCCACCGATGTGGATTAAAATGCCTAAACACTACGTTTCCCCGCCCTTTGGGGCATAAATGAGCCACTAGATCCATCGGCCCCGGATCGACCGATATATCCGAGGCGCCTCGCAACAGCAACAACCACATAAGTCAAACTCATCGAGGCGTGTAAAACCACTGACGCCACTTCTAGCTAGAAGGAAACGCATGCCCTCCCTAAGGTCCTCTCCTATTTCTGGTTCACAACCGGGGTGTGAGGCTCGCGAATTCACGTTACACAAAGTTGTGCCACACAGGCTGTGCTTTGATCATCATCCACAAGACTTTGTTTTCAACAGAAGCCTTGATCATTTGCCACTTAGGCATGCCACACAGGCAATTCACTCCACGCATTTGATATCCTTCAATATATGACCCCTGAGCTCGTACGTCTCCGAGAAGGGCGTTAAGCAAGAGAATAAATTCTCTGCCACCAAACAGATATATATTTAATAGAAATCAATTACACAGAATAAAATCCGATGTCAGACACACAATCCATTTACAAGTTCGTTCTGGGTCTGAACGAAACTGAAGGCACCTAGTACCTCACATGTCCATCGATCTCCAACTACGTTTGGACTATCACCAACTGATTCCCTCCTCTTGGGTGTACAGCCTAATCAAGATCATCAGTAATTATCCAAATGATGTTGAAGACCTCCGGTCTTCGACCACCGTCTTCATCCTCGACACCACGTTGAATCAGTTATTCAGAATGGGATAAACCCGGTCTTTCTGAATAACTCGCGTATATAATAAAAAAGTGTTACACAAACACAACATACGCCTCATTCCAATTCATAATATTCTTTCATTTAAATATTCTTATACTTTAGGAAAGGTTCCCATTAATTTTATCAAAGATAAATTCTTTTAATTTATTCTTTAATCTTCCTTTGAATATCACTTAAAACTAGTCGGGATTAGTGAACCACACCGAAGTAATTATTTATTTTATTTCCCAAACCCAACCTATTCATCCCATGAAGTAAAACTGGTAATACTTCATATCTAACACCACGGTGTTATCGGTAAATTCAATTACCATTTCACGTTCAAATCTAATTAAAGATTTAACTATCGCCTGGAGTAAAACTGGTGATACTCCATTCTCGATCTGTTCAATCTAATAAAAGATTCATTAAAACTCCACTTAGTTTTAATCTTTAACTGGGTTAAAAAATCAGTGTCATTTAAAACACGGTTCACGATAAACCCAAAATCACATTACATTAATTGTCGGGTTAAAGAACAACTGTTATTTAAAACACTGTTCACGATAAAATCAAAAATCAATACCAATTCAATTCCAATGGTCGAATTGGTTGGTTGGATCTCCCGCAATATCCATTCGAAGTCAATGGTCGAAATTCACGAACTACCGCAGCGCGGCGCGTTCTATTCAGGCCATTATATTATATATATAATATATACTTCGTCGATTTCCCTTTAAAACGTATTTTATAAATCATTTTAAATTCATTTTCGAAATGATTTCAATTTCATTTTCAAATTCAAATCAAGATTGAATTTTTCAATATAAATTTGTTTTTAATTCATCTCAAATTGATTTCTATTTAAATCAATTTTTAATTCAATTTCAGTTCGTTTTCAATTCAATTCAATTTCATTTCGAATTCATTTCTATTCAATTTCAATTCGAATTCAATTCTATTCAATTTCAATTCAAATTCATTTTCAATTCGAATCCAATTCTATTCACTTTCAATACTATTCGAATTCATTTTCAAAATATTCAATTTTGAAATCACTTTTCAATATTCTTTATAAAAACGAATATAATCGATATAAATATCGTTTGCGTCAAAATGGCTTCAACCTAATCAATACGGCTTCATATATTTCTATTTTCAAATATTCTATTTCAAATGTTTCTTTTTCAAATATTTCTATTTCAAATATTCTATTTCAAATATTTCTTTTTCAAATATTTCTATTCAAATATTTCTATTTCAAATATTTCTTTTCAAATATTTCTTTTCAAATATGGAATGAGGCCCAATCAATTACCATAGATTTTATTTATATGGATTTCCATAAAACGAATGTATATATCAACAATGACAAATAATCAACCATCATCCAAAGTGCATTCTACACTGTATAAGCATCAGATATAAATATTTAACACTTATATTAGTCTGTCAATCAATCAATCGACATACAACTAATTATTGGGATTAGTGTATGTCATATATCATCCAAATACCCGTGTGGGGTTTCAAAACAATCAAACACATATTTTATTTGTGCAGTTGGACGATGTGTAAAATTTATCGTCCCAATCAATATCAGTCAAATGCGTGTATATAAACAATCCGTCCGATTTGTTTATAAATATTTATTTCATATACACGTTAAAAATTCTATTTTCAACTATAAAATATTTTTAACTATATAAATATTTTATTTCATTTCACATCACACAATCAACTACACATCAAAATCAAACAAACAAGCATACAAGCCGTCCATGGTCTATGGACGACGGGTGTCGGGTGCTACTAAACACCGTCTGCATCCTAGTATCAATTTCCACTAGAAAAATTAATTAAAAGTGAGAAGTTCACACAGAGGATTCCACTCCGCCGTGCTTTTCTTTTGAACTGCTGAACCGTCTAGATTTGATTGAAATTCCAATGCAGTCCTTGTCCCGCTGTTCATAATAAAAATTATTTTTTTATCCCTTCATTCTAATAAATAAAAATCATATTTTTATTTTTACTTCATATATTTTTACAATGCTTATTTCTATATAAAAATTATATTTTTATATTTCTACTTCATATATAAAGATCGAATTTTTACTATCTATATAATATAAAAATCGTATTTTTATTTCGCTACATATATAAAGATAATATTTTTATCCTCGCCATTTTATCCTTTCAAATCAATGTATTTTCTTATTTTCAAACCAAGAAAAATCATTTCTTTGTATATTTAAAAATCCAATCTTTTTATAAAGAAAAATCAAATCTTTCTATATAAACAAAAATCATATTTTTAATATCACTACTTCATATATGAAATCCAATCCTTTCATATAGAAATATCTAATCTTTCTTATGGTAAAAATCTTACCTTTTTATGCTTTCATAAAAATCCTATCTTTACTAATAATAAAAAAACTTTTCTACCTTAAAAATTATATCTTTCCTATGAATAAAATTCTAAACTTTTCCATATGAATCAAGGCTTTTAATTACCACATTTAATAAATTAAAACTGAAAAAAAACAAAGAAACGCAAATAAAAAAAATAAAAACTCACTATTTCCGTTGAAGAGGGCGCTGGAGTCGGATGGTCGGGGGGGAGGCGACGCTGGCACGGTGGGGTCTCGGCGGTGGCGGGAGCTCGCGGGTTGGGTGCTGGTTTGGGGCGCGGTGTCCTTCGTTAGAGTGAGGGGAGGCCAGAGTTGAAAAAAGTGGGGGGGGGGGGGGGGGGCGAAACGCTTATAGCCGACGACCGGGGGGGGGGGGGGAAGATGCGGCGAGCGGTGGTGGAGGAAGGGGAGTAGATGACGACGGGGTTTCAACTGATGGGGGCGCGGTTTTCTTGTTTGACCGTGGATTTATAAATTAGGGGTTTGAATGAAAGGGAAAGGGTATGGGGGAAGGGAGAGAACATATATTTTATTTTATTTTAAAATTCTAAAAAGTAACTTTTTATATCGAAGCCCAATCCGAACCCACCGACTGTTGTCCCTAGCTAATTACCCCCATTCCAAACACAATGGGATATGTCTCACGAGATGATTCGATCGTTTCGATCTATTTTCCTCAAAATCAAAATATAACTATATATATTGAATTTGAATGCGTATTTCTATTTACCGGGGCCACGTATGGACTCTAAAAATTCCCAAAAAAATATTTTCTAGCTTCGTATTGACGATACGGTCCTAACAAAACTAATTTTGTCGAATTCTGAGACAGTTTGAAAAATGGCCATTTTCCAGTCGATTAAAATCTACTAAAACTGGTCATACGCGTTTTCCTATGCCACACTCACATATTGATTCGAAAAATCATGAAATTTGAAACCTAGCAATAATTTGACATCGCATATCCAACAAAAGTGGTTTCATCGAAAACCGAGGTCGTTTGCAAAATTGCTATTTTTAAGGGTCAGAATTCCATAGCGACTATTCTGAATTTTCAACAAGACGTAACTTTTTATTCCCGCTATGAAATTTCAATTTTTCGGATTCGTTGAAAATATATTCACAAATAGATTCAAATATTTTTTGTTTCACTAAAGTCCGGTTTATTTTGAATCCTGCACATTCATTTGAAATTTGAAATCGAATTATCGAACTACCGCGCCATTTTCAATTCCTTTTTTATATATAAATAAATATTTATAATCTAACGTCGAGCTATATAAATATATACGTTCGAATTCTTTTCAAAATGAATTTCTCATCGTTTTTATTTAAAATATTCATTTTAAATATTCAAAATTCATTAAAATTGCCAAAATAAAATTTTTAAATTGGCCCAGATTTCCAGGTTATTACATTTCATTTTTTCTATTTGAACATATCACGTTCAAATGTATTTTAACTTGCTTATTACCATTCGAATCCCATTTTCAATTCAAATTCCATATTCAATTTCGAATATGAATTTACAATCCCCTTTTCTGATCCAAAGTTCAATTTCGATTTCAAATTTCATTAACTAATTTTTTTCTTCAAATTAGTTAATTCAATTCAACAATTATAAATATGATTTTTGTTTCAAAAATCAGTTCACTTACTCCACTTGAGTTCATACTTATTTTACAACTCAAATCTGGATTTTCTTATGGAAATTCGGATTTTATTTGTTTATAATCCTTTTATTCATTTAAATAAACCGTTATGGTTTTATAATGGTTCTGGTGTTGTTTTTCTGAAAATTTGATTTTGACATAACTGTAACGATCCAGATTTGTTGGTCGATTTATTTCAAATATCTAATATCATTTTAAATATTGAGTTGATAATAAATGGAATTTCATATTGAGATATCGATTCAATAATCGATTATTTAATTTATAAAGTATATTGAAATATCATAATACGAAAATAGTAATAATTCAATGTTAAAACTTAATTGAAAAACAGTTCAGATAATCAGTATAAATTCTAACTGAATAGAAAACGATAATAATAATTATTTATTCTCAAGTAATTAATTGTTTGAAATTTAATTTATATCGATTCATATTAATATCTTTTCCATATGATAAAACTGGGCATCAAAACCATGTCCAGTGGGTTCAGAATAATTTTATAACCCTAGGGATGCCCATTGTTGTGTTCAGAAAGGAGTCTGGGATCACGGGATATTTTAAATATGGTAAAATCACCGGTTCAACTCAAAATAAAAATAAAAATAATTAAAACCTTTACCTTCCTTCCTAAGCTAAGTACTATAAAAACTTACCCCTGGTAAACATCACCCAGTAAAATACCTACCTTCATTTGCTTAACTAGGAAGCATATCTCCATTACAAAATCACGACTTCCCGTCCCCCTTTTCTATTTCTTCTGTAAACAATTTAAATGCCGTTCCTCTCTCAGTTTAATTAAAAATCAAAGCTTCTATAAAAATAATGGCTCCCTCTTCATAAATGAATAAATCGAAAAGCAAATGTACTAGGGTCTCCCCTCTTTCCATTATGTAATACGCGATTTCCATTTTTCACTCAGAAGGTAAAACCGAACTCCTCAGAGTAAAAATGACCAAAACTTGAATTCATTTCAAAGGCGGAGGTTTTCATTTCGTGAAGATGGGTTCTTCATCTCGCCGATTGGGTGCAATGCTCCTTCGCAGGGGTCAACATCGCTCGATCTAGGGTTGTGGCTTGGGATTTATACGGTGGTTGGATGTTCGATTCAATCTCGATTTTGGTCTCGAAGGCTAACTGTAAGGTCAAGGGCTCAATTTCAGGCTATGCGTTGGTGAAAGGGAGGATGCGACAGTGACTGTCGCACCGTAGTAGATGAAGTCGCGATTAAGGTTGAATGGAGGAGCGCTGTAGACGTGATGACAGTCTTGGTCCTGGGAAGATGAGTTGGACATAACTAATTTCTTTTCTTCCGAACTTGTTAATTGAGGATGCAACTTGAAATGGGTGCTCGTTGATGCTCAAATGGTTTCAGATGTTAAGTAGATGTCGGATGTCCAGGTGGGTAGGAGTTGGTGTTAGGGCGACTGCTGACAGAATATGTGATAAATAGGGGAGGTTATGATGCTAAGTTCATCAGTACATTTGGGTTTACATTTCAATGTAAATCAAAGAGAGGATGCATGAATTAAGTCTCGAAAGTCCTAGGTAAAAGACTGAAGCAGGTTCATGTTTTCATTTCAGAGAAGAAGTAAACAAGGCTGACTTTCGATCTTAGCTTAATGAAATGGAATTAAGGTAATTAAGTTAGCCCTATAACTAGTGAGTTTGATTTATAATTTACAAATTAGAAACTTATAATGTGTGTATCCGTGATCAGAAATGGTGGAGTTGTATGTGGTTCTTACTGGGAACGAAGAAGTTGTATTAGTATGTAAACATGAGGTAAGGTATAATTTAGTAATTTATTTAGTTTAATTATTATTTTTCGAGTTGTTAAATTAAATAGATAAATGTTTAATCGTTAATTGAAATAAATAATCCTAGGAAAAAGATTTCATTTGAGTGGATGGAAAGGCGAGACGATAGAGAATGTTAAATAAATATTCGATAATGGAAAATCACGGTGAGTAAATCTCACTCCGTTTTATTTAGAATTATTTTTATGTGTTAAAAATATTTGTCTGTTGATTGTTTGGTTGCATTAAAATATTACTGTGGCTATTATGAAAAATATATTAGTTATTTAAGATTGGTTTGTGGCTATTATATATATATTGGTGATTGGATTCCTGCGGTATCATTGGAGGATGCCCGTGGTATCATTAGCGGATGACCCTATATGACCCACGCTATGATAGTGGATGACCTTCTATACCGCGATATCCTGCCTCGAAGTAGGATGAGTATTATTTATGATGGCTAACGTTTGTGGATGCAGGGAAACAGGTTGGAGGGATCCAACTAGATTCCTCAAAAATATTATTATTTGTTTGTTTCACATATATTATCATATATGATGTGTTGGAAAATATGTGTTTGACAATTGGGTGTTTTTGATTGGATGAATGTCACTGGCCCTAAAATGTTGATATATAAAAATATCGTGAAAAGAATATTTGAGATTTGAAAATGGAAATCTATTTTTAAAAATAGAATTTGAATTTTTTAATGAGCTATAGAAATATTAACTTGTTTTGAATAAATATAACAAGTATTGAATTTATAAACGATGTTTATAAATTAAAATACACAAGAAACTGAGGTATTGAATTTATAAACAATGTTTATAAATTAGATAATACAGAATATTGAAGTGAATTCATAAACGATGTTTATAGATAAACGGGAATGATCTTCATTGGATAATCAGGTAATTTAAGTGATTTTATAAACGATGTTTGTAAATGGAATAATATTGGGAATTGAAATAAATTTATAAACGATGTTTATAAATATAGTGAACTAATTATCAAGAGATAAATTTGAATATTTAAGTTCAAATATGAATTTAAAAATAAAATTTGAAATCATTTGAAAGGGAATGGTTTTTATTCCGCAATTCGGAATATAAAAGGAATGGAGTTTCAAATAGAAACTTGAATTGGAAACTTGTTTAATATATAAAACAAGGAAGTTAAATTTATAAACAACGTTTATAAATTAAGTTAGATAATTATCATTTGGATAATTTAAATATTTAAATTCCAATATGAACTTAAAAGTGTATTGGGAAGTGATTGAAACAGAACGATTGATTATATTTCGGAATTCGGAATATAAGTTGAATTGAGTAAAATCCAACAGATTATAATTAGAATTTGGTTTCATCGAATTTTATAGACTAATTTATTTCTAATGGAATTAGAAAATAATAACAGAAATGGAGTTGTAATTGAATTGGTTACTATGTAATGAAAAATAGACAATTAGAGATAATCAAAAATATTAAGTTGGATTTGAAAACTAGATTCAATATATATTAAAAATATATTAGAATGGAGTTGAAATTTATTATAAATGAAGTTTAAACGTTTATATTTAAATATAATTAAAACAAACTCGCCGCAGCACAGCAGTTCGTAAATTGGCTTTTCGAACTTCAATTGAGTATATAGAACTCAATTTAAGTCGGAATTCTTTGAAACAAGAATCGTCAGGACCGATTTGATAATAGTTTTGTAATGGAAGAGAAAAATCTGGATTTCTTCTTATAGATTTTGAGTTATGTCAAAGTCAAATTTTTAGAAAAGCAACGCCATAACCATTATAAAACCATAACGGTTTATTTAAATAAATAATGGAATTTTAAGTAAATAAAATTTGAATTTCCATTAGAAAAATCCAGACATGAGTTGCAAAATAAATATGAACCCAAGTTGTATAAATGAATCTGATTTTTGAATCAAAAAACAGAATTTTAATTATTTAATAGAATCGACTAATTTGAAGAATAATCAGTAAATGGAATTTTGAATCGAAATTGGGCATTGGATAAGTAAATGAGGTTTAAGAATTTATATTCGAAATTGAACATGAAACTCGAGTTGAAAATGGAATTAGATTTTGTTTTAAGTAAATTAAAAACATATCCGGAAGTAATATGTTCAATTGAAAAGATGAAATAGGCAAAAGAGATGATTAAAGCATTTGTGTTAACAGGTATGGGATGAAGAGAATGAAGTTTATAAATTTAGTGCCCAACAAAAAGGTACGCGTTTAAATTACATATGAGATTTTATGCGCCGAATCGGCAAGCCACTTGGCTTTTTGATTTTCTTTATGAATGGAAAGGGCCTAGAGAGGCGAGGTGAGGTTTGGACTATCGACCGGTACAAAGGAGGTTATGACGAAATTTTCCGGAAATTTAAGGATTCAGAATATTTTAAAGATAATTTGATAATTAGAAATCTATATATCAATATATATAGAATCCGGTAAGGAAACAAACTTAAAAATAGAATATTATAAACAAAAGGGAAGTCAAAAATCTGGTAATAGAAAGAGAAATATATTTATATATACACACACATGTTTTAGAAAATGAATAAGTGGTTTTTATGGTGTTGATGATTTGAGATAAGTGGTCTTGTTTTTTTTGAAGTTAAATATGTTATTCCCAAGGTCTGAGAGGCCATTATACCCCAACTTGATTGATTTCATAATTAACTGATAAACATCAAGATTCAGTCCCAAAGAGAGATGTTTAAAGAGTTTAGTTGAATGCAGTATTTTGGGTTGTTGTGACAATGTTTTATACAACATTCATTTTAACCCAAGGAAGTGGAATTTGTGGAAATACAATAAATAAATATTTCCTGAGTGTAGAAATGAACGGGCGTGAAAGAGATAAGTAATAGGAATGTTTTCCAATTATAAATAGAAGATATTTTCTACGTATAGAAAATAAAAGGAGGCTATATATGGAAATGTTTTCCAAATAGCGAAAAGGACCAAGATGATTGTTGAAAATATTTAGCTAACAAATATTGATAAGGAAATGGAGTAGTGATTTAATTAATGAATGAAATATTAATTAAAAGGCACAGTGATTTGTTTGATGCTTTGAATGGATGTTTATTTTTCTTCGATAGTTAAATAACCGATTATCGAAGTGTTTGCCAATATCGTTGTCAATATCGAGAGACCGGTTGGATTATTATCCGAGAACCACTCCGTATTGGCAGTTACGTTGCGAATCAGATTATATGAAGATATCGAAGATGGAGTAAAGTGCAAGGGCTTTTTCTATTTATGGAAATTGTGCCTTCGGTTTCGTTCAATCCCAGAACGGACGCATATGGGCAAATGTCTGACAAAGTATTTCCAATGATCAAATATGTTGGTCTGTATAAAGATATATGGTGGTGGAGGATTTATTCTCTTAGCATAATATCCAATATATTTGTACAAATCAATTAATGATTTATGGATCTGACAATGTGGCATTCAAAGTGATTGTGCTATCAATGAATGATAAGAAATCGTAGCCTCAGGCCTCAACAACCGGGGAATGACAAAAATCGGGCAGGCAGCATGGCTATGTGGGTCGCTCCCATTAGGGTGTATTATCACCTATCTAGAGAAATCCATTTAATTCCTTATTCTATTCGATGCTGTCCCATTCAGGAAACGGTTGCTGATCCCAACCGTTGGTGATATACATTCGATACACTCGAGCGAAATGAGTGGTCGGTCATGTATGGGCCGGGTTACAAGATGTTCTTGTTGAACCCAGTGTGTTCCCCTCCGGAAGGTGGTTCCATACCTTGTCATGTTGGAAATCCAATCTCCAATAAGCGCCTACGGTTTTTGTTTTATATTATATATGGAGCGTGAGATGCAAGCGTTCCGCTATATTCTATTTATTTGATGTGGACATTATTATAATATCACTAGATTTGATATCAAAAGTATTTTGGTTTATCGTAAGGTAAAAACCATCCGTGTTTATGTGTGGATCGGTCTTACGATTATCATTTCTTTCGAAAGGATTTTTAAAGTTAAACAAATGATTGGAGTATACTCACATCATTCCCATGACTAACCCATAGTTTATTTTGTTTTCGCTAAACTCTTGAGTGCCCAAATTTGTACGGGCAGTCAAGTAGTCGGGATTTTTCAGATTCACTTGGAAGAGCTGGAAGCAGAAGGCTTCACCAGTTAGCTATAGACTATTATATTCCGCTGTGTACCATGTTTGTATCTGGAAACAGGTGTTTAGAACTGTTCCAGAAATAGCTGTTGTGCTCTGATGATGGTATGTATATAAAGTTACCGAATTGTATTTCAAAGTTTATGTTACCTAATATATTTTATCTGTTCCGCTGTGAGTTTGTGATCTTCACTTTCTTCTATTCTAATATTTCTTTCTTTCTATTTCTCATCCTCTAACTTCTTTCTAATAATGATTCATATTTCTATGCAATTTGAGTTAGACGTATGGTATTATTAGTCAACTCAGATAGTACGTATTTGCAGGCCATTACAGTTGGTATCAGAGCTTAGGTTGAGTGAATACCCAGGCTTTGGTGGAGTTGTGCTCATTAGAGATAGGGTCAGCATACCCTATAATGAGTTGAGTGTATATATATACGAGAGAGCGTATTTGTTAATTGATATAAAAATTGTTTTATATTGTGTTGGCTAGTCTGGTTAGTGGTTTATGAATTCTAATCGAATCGTGGGACGCCACGAAGTCGATAGGAATTTATAAACACTTGAATAGAAAATTTTGACACAATATTGTTTTTAAGTGGGTAAATGATTTTTTTTTACCCAAAATCCTGTTTTTGATAAAAAAGGAATAATTTTCTGAAATTATTATATTATATGGATGTGTTGATTGTTATTTTTATAATCAAATAAGATCATAAAATAGAAATGGTTATTTATAACCATATATAATTTGTATACGAATGAAATATACAAATAAAATGAATTAAAATTGAATTCAAACCAGAATCCAGAATTTAATCCCGGGATGTTGGAAAATATTTTTGAAGTATATTAAAATAATATATCTTTGTTTTGGAAGGATTTGAATAAAAAATTGTTTTGAATGGATTTTGAAAGTGATAAAGCACTGAACTCACTTCAATGACTGGAAAATAATTCTGATGATGACTACAGCATCATTAGTGTTTCTAAGTGATGGATTGCTACCTTAGAAAAGTTTTTGAAGGAAATTTGTTTGAAAGAAAACAAGCTGGTTTGAAAATTCAAATGTTTTGAATTTGAAATGGTTATAAATATATGTGTATATATTCGTGTGATTTCAAAAGGATATGAAATGTAAAACTCTGGAATTTAAGTTCTAAAATTAAAATTTAACTTAAGCAAGTTAAATAAATTGAATAAAATCAATTTGAATGAATTGGAATACATATGAATTGGATATGAATATATAGATAGGAAGTCATTTAGATTTAATGAATGTTAACATATATGGAGTGCCATATGAATGAAAATTAAAAGTTTGGTAGAACTAAAGTTGTTGAAATGTGAAGAGTTGAGTTTCAACATAAATGAGTTTTGAAAAGTTAATGAGTTAGAAGCATTTTTCTTACCTTAGTAATTTCGGGGACGAAATTCTTTTAAGAGAGGAAGAATGTAATGATTCGGATTTGTTGGTCGATTTATTTTATATATCTAATATCGTTTTAAATATTGAGTTGATAATAAATGGAATTTCATATTGAGATATCGATTCAATAAACGATTATTTAATTTATAAAGTATATTGAAATATCATAATACGAAAACGGTAATAATTCAAAGTTAAAACTGAATTCGATAACAGTTCAGATAATCAATATAAATTCTAACTAAACAGAAAACGATAATAATAGTTATTTATTCTCAAGTAATTAATTGTTTGAAATTTAATTTATATCGATTTATATTAATATCTTTTCCATATGATCAAATTTGGCTTCGAAATCATGTCCAGTAGGTTCAGAATAGTTTTATAACCCTAGGGATGCCGGTTGTTGTGTTCAGAAAGGAGTCTGGGATCACGGGGTATTTTTAATATGGTAAAATCACCGGTTCAACTCAAAATAAATAATAATAATAATAATTAAAACCTTTACCTTCCTTCCTAAGCTAAGTACAATAAATACCTACCCCTGGTAAACCTCACCCAATAAAATACCTACCTTCATTTCCTTAACTAGGAAGCATCTCTCCATTATAAAATCACGACTTCCTGTCCCCTTTTTCAATTTCTTCAGTAAATAATTTAAATGCCGCTTCTCTCTCGGTGTAATTAAAAATCAAAGCTTCTGTAAAAATAATGGCCCCCTCTTCATAAATGAATAAATCGAAGAACAAATGTATTAGGGTCTCCCCTCTTTCCATTATGTAATACGCGATTTCCATTTTTCACTCAGAAGGTAAAACCAAACTCCTCAAAATAAAAATGACCAAAACTCGAATTCATTTCAAAGGCGGAGGTTTTCATTTCGTGAAGTTGGGTTCTTCATCTCGCTGATTGGGTGCGACGCTCCTTCGCAGGGTCAACATCGCTCGATCTAGGGTTGCGACTTAGGATTTATATGGTGGTTGGATGTTCGATCCGATCTCGATTTTGGTCTCGAAGGCTAATTGTAAGGTCAGGGGCTCAATTTCAGGCTATGCGTTGGTGAAAGGGAGGATGTGACAGTGACTGTCGCACTGTAGTAGATGAAGTTGCGATTAAGGTTGAATGGAGGAGCGCTGTAGACGTGATGACAGTCTCGGTCCTGGGAAGATGAGTTGGACACAAGTGATTTATTTTCTTCCAAACTTGTTAATTGAGGATGCAACTTGGAGTGGGTCCTCGTTCATGGTCAGATAGTTTCATATGTTAAATAGATGTCGGATGTCCAGGTGGGTAGGAGTTGGTGTTAGGGCGACTGCTGAGAATATGTGATAAACATAGGAGGTTGTGATGCTAAGTTCATCAGTACATTTGGGTTTACATTTCAATGTAAATTAAAGAGAGGATGCATGAATTAAGTCTCGAAATTCCTGGGTAAAAGACTGAAGCAGGTTCTTGTTTTCATTTCAGAGAAGAAGTAAACAAGTATGACTTTTGATCTTAGCTTAATGAAATGGAATTAAGGCAATTTAGTTAAACCTATAACTAGTGAGTTTGATTTATAATTTACAAATTAGAAATTATAATATGTGTATCCGTGATCAGAAATGGTGGAGTTGTATGTGGTTCATAATGGAAACGAAGAAGATGTATTAGTGTGTAAACGTGAGGTAAGGTATAATTTAGTAATTTATTTAGTTTAATTATTTTTATTCGAGTTGTTAAATTAAATAGATAAATGTTTAGTCGTTAATTAAAATAAATAATCCTAGGAAAAAGATTTCATTTGAGTGGATGGAAAGGCGAGATGATAGAGAATGTTAAATAAATATTCAACAATGGAAAATCACTGTGAGTAAATCTCACTCCGTTTTATTTAGAATTATTTTTATGTGTTAAAAATATTTGTCTGTTGATTGTTTGGTTGCATTAAAATATTACTGTGGCTATTATGAAAAACATATTAGTTATTTAGGATTGGTTTGGGGTTATTATATATATATATATATATATATATATATATATATATATTGGTGATTGGATTCCCGCGGTATCATTAGCGGATGCCCGAAGTATCATTAGCTGATGCCCGTGGTATCATTAGCGGATGACCCTATATGCCCCACGCTATGATGGTGGATGACCTTCTATACCGAGATATCCTGCCTCGAAGCAGGGTGGGTATTATTTATGTTGGCTAATGTCTGTGGATGCAGGGAAACAGGTTGGAGGGATCCAACTGGATTCCTCAAAAATATTATTATTTGTTTGTTTCACATATATTATCATATATGATGTGTTGGAAAAATATGTGTTTGACAATTGGGTGTTTTCGATTGGTAGAATGTCATTGGCCCTAAAATGTTGATATATAAAAATGTCGTGAAAAGAATAATTGAGATATAAAAGGGGAAATCTATTTTTAAAAATAGATTTTGATTTTTTAATGAGCTATAGAAATATTAACTTGTTTCGAATAAATAAAACAAGCATTGAATTTATAAACGATGTTTATAAATTAAAATACATAGGAAATTGAAGTATTGAATTTATAAACAATGTTTATAAATTAGATAATACAGAAAATTGAAGTGAATTTATAAACGGTGTTTGTAAATAAACAGGAATGATCTTCACTGTATAATTAGGTAATTAAAGTGAATTTATAAACGATGTTTGTAAATGGAATAATGTTGGGAATTGAAATGAATTTATAAACGATGTTTATAAATATAATGAATTAATTATCAAGAGATAAATTTGAATATTAAAATTCAAATATGAATTAAAAAATAGAATTTGAAATCATTTGAAAGGGAACGGTTTTTATTCCGCAATTCGGTATATAAAAGGAATGGAGTTTCAAATAGAAATTTGAATTGGAAACTTGTTTAATATATAAAAAAAGGAAGTTAAATTTATAAAAAATGTTTATAAATTAAGTGAGATAATTATCATTTGGATAATTTAAATATTTAAATTCAATTATGAATTTAAAAGTGTATTGGGAAGTGATTGAAACAGAACGATTGATTATATTTCGGAATTCAGAATATAAGTTGAATTGAGGAAAATCCAACAGATTATAATTAGAATTTGATTTCATCGAATTTTATAAACTAATTTATTTCTAATGGAATTAGAAAATAATAACAGAAATGGAGTTGTAATTGAATTGGTAACTGTGTAATGAAAAATCAACAATTAGAGATACTCAAAAACATTAAGTTGGATTTGAAAACTGGATTTAATATATATTAAAAATAAATTAGAATGGAGTTGAAATTTATTATAAATGAAGTTTAAACGTTTATTTTTAATTATAATTAAAACAAACTCATCGCAGCACGACAGTTCTTAAATTGGCGTTTCGAACTTCAATTGAATATATAGAACTCAATTTAAGTCAGAATTCTTTGAAACAAGAATCGTCAGGACCGATTTGATAATAGTTTTCTAATGAAATGAAATATCCGGATTTTGTCTTATAGATTTTGAGTTATGTCAAAATCAGTTTTTTAGAAAAGCAGCGCCATAACCATTATAAAACCATAACGGTTTATTTAAATAAATAATGGAATTTCAAGTAAATAAAATCCGAATTTCCATTAGAAAAATCCAGACATGAGTTGTAAAATAAATATGAACTCAAGTTGTGTAAATGAATCTGATTTTTAATTATTGAATAGAATTGACTAATTTGAAGAATAATTAGTAAATGGGATTTTGAATCGAAATTGGGCGTTAGATAAGTAAATGAGGTTTAAGAATTTATATTCGAAATTGAATATGAAACTCGAGTTGAAAATGGAATTAGATTTTGTTTTAAGTAAATTAAAAACATATCCGGAAGCGATACGTTCAATTAAAAAGATGAAATGGGCAAAAGAGCTTATTAAAGAGTAAATTAACGAATCGAGTTAAAATGACCAGACTGAGTTGAAAAAAATTTAGGAATGGACGCATATGTGTTAACAGGTATGGGATAAAGAGAATGAAATTTATAAATTTAGTGCCCGACAAAAAGGTACACGTTTAAATTCCATATGAGATTTTATGCGCTGAATCGGCAAGCCACTTGGCCTTTTGATTTTCTTTTTGAATGGAAAGAGCCTAGAGAGGCAAGTTCAGGTTTGAACTATAGACCGGTACAAAGGAGGTTATGGAGAATTTTTCCAGAAATTTAAGGAGTTAGAATATTTTTAAGATAATTTGATAATTAGAAATCTACATATCAATATATATAGAATCTGGTAAGGAAACGAACTTAAAAATAGAATATTATAAACAAAAGGGAAATCAAAAATTTGGTAATAGAAAGAAATATATATATATATATGTACGTTTTGAAAAATGAATAAGTGGTTTTTATGGTGTTGATGATTTGAGATAAGTGGTCTTGTTTGTTTTGAGGTTAAAGATGTTATTCAGTCAAGGTCTGAGAGGCAATTATACCCCAACTTGATTGATTTCATTATTAACTGTTAAACAACAAAATTCAGTCCCAAGGAGAGATGTTTAAAGAGTTTAGTTGAATGCAGTGTTTTGGGTTGTTGTGACAATGTTTTATACAACATTCGTTTTAACCCAAGGAAGTGGAATTTGTGGAAATATAATAAATAAATATTTCGTTAGTGTAGAAATGAACAGTCGTGAAAGAGATAAGTAATTGGAATGTTTTCCAATTATGAATAGAAGATATTTTCTATGTATAGAAAATAAAAGGATGCGATATATGGAAATGTTTTCCAAATAGCGAAAAGGGCCAAGATGATTGTTGAAAATATTTGGCTAACAAATATTGATAAGGAAATGGAGTAGTGATTTAATTAATGAATGAAATATTAATTAAAAGGCCCAGTGATTTGTTTGTTTCTTTGGATGGATGTTTTTTTCTTCGATAGTTAAATAACCTATTATCGAAGTGTTTGCCAGTATCGTTGTCAATATGGAGAGACCGGTTGGATTATTATCGGAGAGCCACTCCTTATTGGCAGCAGCGTTGCGAATCATATTATATGAAGATAATTGAAGACGGACTAAAGTGCAAGGGCTTTTCTATTTATGGAAATTGTGCATTCAATTTTATTCAATCCCAGAACAAACGTATATGGACAAATGTCTGACAAAGTATTTCCGATGATCAAATATGTTGGTCTGTATAAAGATATATGGTGGCGGAGGATTTATTCTCTTAGCATAATATCCCATATATATTTGTGAAAATCAATTAATGATTTACGGATCTGACAATGTGGCATTCAAAGTGATTGTGCTATCAATGAATGATAAGAAATCGTAGCCTCAGGCCTCAACAACCAGGGAATGACAAAAATCGGGCAGGCAACATGGCTATGTGGGTCGCTCCCATTATGGTGTATTATCACCTATCTTGGGAAATTCATTTAATTTCTTATTCTATTCGTTGTTGTCACATTCGGGAAACAGTTGCTGATCCCAACCGTTGGTGATATACATTCAATACACTCAAGCGAAATGGGTGGTCGGTCATGTGTGGGCCCGGTTGTAAGATGTTCTTGTTGAACCCAGTGTATTCCCCTCTAGAGATACACTATCGGAAGGTGGTTCCATACCTTGTCATGTTGGAAATCCAATCTCCAATAAGCGCCTACGGTTTTTGGTTTTTTATTATATATGGAGCATGAGATGCAAGCGTTCCGCTAGATTCTATTTGTTTGATGTAGACATTATTATAATATTACTGGATTTGATATCAAAAGTATTTTGGGTTATCGTAAGGTAAAAACCATCCGTGTTTATGTGTGGATCGGTCTTACGATTATCATTTCTTTCGAAAAGATTTTTAAAGTTAAACAAATGATTGGAGTTTACTCACACCAGTCCCATGACTGACCCGGAGTTTATTTTGTTTTTTTGTCTTCCCTAAACTCTTGGGTGCCCAAATTTGTATGGGCAGTCATGTAGTCGGGATTTTTCAGATTCACTTGGAAGAGCTGGAAGCAGGAGGCTTCACCAGTTAGCTATAGACTATCATATTCCGCTGTGTACCATGTTTGTATTTGGAAACAGGTGTTTATAACTGTTCCAGAAATAGCTGTTGTGCTCTAATGATGGTATGTATATAAAGTTTCCGAATTGTATTTCAAAGATTATGTTACCTAATATATTTTATTCGTTCCACTGTGAGTTTGTGATCTTTGTTTTCTTCTATTCTAACATTTCTTTCTTTCTATTTCTCATCCTCTAACTTTTCTAATAATGATTCGTATTTCTGTGCAATTTGAGTTGGACGTATGGTGTTATTAGTCAACTCAGATAGTACGGATTTGCGGGCCATTACAGTAACTCAAAATCTTTTCAACGAAATCCAGATTTTTCTCTTACATTAGAAAACTATTATCTAATTGGTCCTGATGGTTCTTGTTTCAAAGAATTCCAACTTAATTTGAGTTCTATAAACTCAATTGAAGTTCGAATCACCAATTTACGAACTGCCACGCTGCGTCGAGTTCGTTTTAATTATATTTATATATATATATATAAACATTTAAACTTCGTTTATATATAAATTATAACTCCATTCTGATATATTTTTAATATATATCAAATCAGATTCCCAATTCAAAATAATATTTTCGATTATCTATAATTGTCGATTTTTCCTTACTCGGTAATATATTTATTTATACTTCGATCTTCTATATTTAACTCAAGTTCCTTTTATAAATAAATTATTTATAAAATTCGATATAATCAAATTTCGATTATAAATCCGTTGGATTTTTCTCAATTCTGCTTATATTCCGAATTCCGAAATAAAATCAATTGTTTTGTTTCAAAACACTTCCCAATTTACTTTTAATTTCCTATTTGAATTTAAATGATTTAAATTATCCAAATGGTAATTAATTTCACCAAATTTATTACACTATTTATAAATTCAACTTTCTTGTTTCATATATTTAAACAAGTTCCCTTTTCAAATTTCTATTTGAAGCTCCATCCCTTTGATATTCCGAATTGCAGAATAAAAACCTTTGTTCCTTTTCGAATGATTTCAAATTCTATTTTTAAATTCATATTTGAATTTAAATATTTAAATATTCTCTTGATAATTAATTTATTTCATTTTTAAACACCATTTTATAAATTTCCTTCTTTTATACTTAAACAAGTCTATTTCGAAATCTATTTAAAACCAAAATCATATTCTGGAAATTTCTATTTATAATAACTTATATATATATATATAACACCCAATTTATTTTCATATTCAATTTTGAATATCTAAATAAATTCGAATTAATCGAATTCAAATCATAAATCCTTACGGATTTATTTTAGTTCAATTTTTATTTTGAACATCAGAATAATTTCCATCATTTATTTCTTTAAAACGATTTCCCCATTTCTATTTTTAAATTCACATTTGAATTTAAATATTCGAATTATCCAATGATATTTTTTCCACTTTATTTATAAACACTGTTTATAATTTTACTTCAATTTTCTGTTTTATTTAATTTATAAACATAGTTTATAAATTCAATACTTGTTTTATTTATTTATTCAAAACAAGTGAAATCTTTATAGCCTAATTGATATTCAAATTCTATTTTAGATAAATAGATTTTCCCTTTAAATTTCAAATTATCCTTTTCCCGATATTTTTATATGTCAACGTTTCAGGTCCAGTGATATTTTAACCAATCAAAAATACCAATTATCAACCATGGATTTTCTAACACATCATATATGATAATATATATATATATATATATATATATATGAGAACAAATAAATAATAATATTTTTGAGGAATCTAGTTGGATCCCTCCAACCTATTTTCATGCATCCACAGACGTTAGTCAACATAAATAATACCCATCCTTCTTTATGGTAGGATATCGCGGTATAGAAGGTCATCCACTATCATAGCGTGGGACGTATAGGGTCATCCGCTAATGATACTGCGGGCATCCGCTAATGGTACCGATAGAATCCAACCAATCACCAATATGTATATAATAACCATAAACACCAAGCCTAAATAACTAACATATTAATATATAATAGACAACATTGATAAACAATTATAAATGCATACAAGGCAACTAACAATTTATTTTTAACTAAAAAATATATTTTTATAAATTTCTGATTGAGAATTACTCACCGTGATTTTTATTGTCTGATCCATTCTAGATTCTTTTCAAATTTAAATCGAACCATGTTCGATTAAATTTAAAATTCTTGTTAACTCCAACAAATCCCATAACCGGTTCCATTGTAAGCTTTTGCCAACTCAAATCCAATGTAATCTATTTGATTCTGGAATGTATACGAGGGTTATACTTTTTATAATTTAATTATATGTATGTGATAAAATTAATTTGAATTAAATTACCATCATAAATCCTACTACTTAACTATTTAAATTAATGATAAAAATAAAGTAAAAATTTAACCTTTCCTAAATGCACCTAATAGCGGAAATACTTTACTGTAGAAAATCTTTTATGCAAAACGAGCGTCTCCTCATCCCATTGTAATGCCAAGAAAACAATCCTTACTGCCTTGTAAAATTTTTCCGATGGACAGTCCATCACACTCAACCCTTTGATTTTCCATCACCTTGCCATTTCAGTCAACAAGCATCATCACATCGAACTGGAGCACCTCATTTCTACATAGCCTCGACATTAGTCTTTCCACAATACTAACCATCGCAAGCATCACCAGACATTCACACTACCTCCTCATCACAAAACGAAATCGACGGAACATCTCCACTCCTGTCATCCCTCTTCACAGAACTTCACCGCAAGTCAGTAGCTCACCAGAATCACTCGCACCATCGAACTCCAAATCAACCCTTCCTCGGCAAAGTTGAACTCTCATTGGAACCCCCTCTGAAATCATTTCGACCGTACCCTTTCTCTTCTCCTAAAGTCTCGAACTCGCTTTCTATTATAGATCTCCAGTACATCCTCCACCCCCTTTTCACCATTCGCACCTTTCCAGATTTGGTTATAACGTGCGCTCACTAGTCCCCGAACACCCACAAGACCATCGTCTCTTATCGCGACTGATTCAAGGGTCTAAACTTTCCAGGAACCATCGTGCTTCAATCGCGACTTCACTCCTGACCAAGAAACCATCAACGCGACCTTCACCGGTTACTACTCTTACTAACCTAGCTTCAGGAACGAATTCGATCTCATTTTCTTTTTATTTTATGTTTACTTTGAAGCCTTCTGTTGATTTTAAATGAATGGAACAAGAAAATATATCGCATGTTGTAAAGGGAAGAGTGCGGTTTCTCTTTGATTTTTGCTGAGAGGAACGAAATGGAAGGATTAACAGGGGAAGTTCATCGCGTTTATATAAATGGAGATACTTCAACATGAAGTAATTTAGTCTGCGCTGAAGTACAAGTGTCTTTACTTCTGATTTGATTTAAATAGATTTTTACTCTTTTTAAATAGATTCTGATTTGATTCCGTGCTTATCCGTTTAAATTTTATAATAATATATTTTAGGGTTTCGAATTCCAATTAAAACACAACCAGTGATGTTTCCAGGTTTACCCACTATTCTGAACATACTGGGACCAGTTTCGAAGCCTCATTTGATCATTTGGAGAAGATATAAATTAAATCGATATGAATTAAATTTAAAACCATAAATTCTTGGATAATAAATAAATATTATTATCTATATATTCAAATAGAATATCTATCCTTCATCTGAAATATTTCAGTTCAGATTAAATTTCGGATTGACTTATTTTAGATACTGGTATTACGATGATTATATATATTCGAAATAAATCGTATTTCGATTATTTAATCAATAACTCAATATAAAAATTAATTTATATTATCAATACATTATTTAAAACCATATTAAATATTTAAAATAAATCAACAGAAATCTGGGTCGTTACACAAGTATAAATACTTGGCTCCTTCATATAATCCCATGATGTGGGACTATTCACATATAGGGGTCACTCTTACATTTATTCAATTTTTTTAATAATTTATCCTTTTTCAAAGCATTTCCAACACCAGCTTTACAAAATAGGGCAACCCCAACCCTTTCCTTTATCCTCATTCAAACCGTCCAGGCAACCAATAATATGCCCACATGGAATGCACGCTCCTTCCACCCCTGCATCCAAACATATCACATAGGACCCCAAATCTCCATTTTCATCTTTGCCATTCTTAGTTACCATATTTCCTTTCTCTTCAACATTGGGTATCTTTAGATCGATTGGGCTAGAATCTATAGTGGGGCACTGAACGGACCTACCATAGAATGACTCGTCAAGAGGAGGCGCTGAAGGAACCGTTAAAGCAGGAGATACTTCATGGGATGCGGCAAGTACAACAATAGACTCAAGTTGTGGGCTCTAGAACTCTGATAGATTGGTGGTTGTTTTAGCTTTTAAGTGTGGATGATGATAATGGGCCCCAACCAATGTGTCGATCGTGAGCTATGTCTTCTTTAAAGGGAGGTGGCTTAGTCCACTAAATGGGACCCACTCATCTGTGTTAGTGCTGGTTGATGATGATGGTACAGATATTGTTTTCCCTTATTTATCGACCCACTCAAGACCTTCTCCATCTCGATGAAGAGATTGTATCCCTTCTACATTCCCATAGCTAACCTGTTGATATAAAAATTCCTATTTTTATTGATGCACACCCATTTTCTCTCCTAAATGATATTCCTACAAAATTTGATCTTTAAATTTCTTTAAAGTAGAAAATTCGGAGGAATGAACTGAAATATTGAATGCTAATATGTAGAAATGAAAATTAAAAGAACAACCAGTACAAGGTTTGTAATCCATAAGAAAGAAGAAAAATAAATTTCATTTAGGTTAGATGTGTTACTGTGATTAAGATACCAATTAGTGTATGTCTACTAATATATTTTATGCAGGCACTTTCCAAAAAAATCGGTTTTGAGTATGGTTGCTCAATTCCTCTAATATTGTTTCACAGAGACTCTAACGGTGGTTTGTGGAACGTAAAATTAGTAAAAAAATTGCATCTTTTGCCTTGAAGAAGGTTGGAAAACTTTTGTGTTGGATCATTGGATAACAGATGGTGAGATCTGACATTCACATACAGAGGCTATTCAAATTTTGCCGTAAAAATTTTAGTGTAGTGCTATTAGCGCCCAGTTTTGGGCCCAAGGCCACAACCACAGATTTTTTCCTTTTTTCAACGCGATCGACCATAAACCGCCGACCAAACACTGTTTGGTCGGCATTTCATGGTAACCGTTAGCACAAAAGCAGGTGCTTCTAGCGCCACACAAAATTTATAGCACAAGTACTCTTGAGAAATCATATTTTTTAGAGAACATCAAGAGAGCTGATTGTTATAAAAAACGGAAAGCTTTCACTGAGTCTGAAAGTAGCAACAAGCTAAAAAATGCGAGTCAATCAAGAAAGTATCTACTAAAATAAATGCGAAAGAAGAAGTTACTAAACTCGAAACAACTGGATTATCGTAGTTGCTTATGTGCATAATTGTTCCATATGAATTAGTTAAAAAAAGTAGAGAAAACATGAAATTATCTGAACTGTTTGGCGTTAACTTTGTACCCCCATATTCTTATGAAAGTGAAGTTGAAGTTTGGGTGAAAGTATTTGCTCTTTGATTTCCTTGTTCATGCGATGGTGTGTGCCATGTGGAGGATAAGTAAGACTCATTTTCTGATTACTAGTACATTAAACATTAAAAAAAGCAATCAAGGTAAAACTATATCCAATTTCACATTAATTTTGGTACTCTTAAGTCTTAATAGTACCTTTTTCCAATGATCAATCATTCTAATTTATTTATTCTATAAAACAAGATATATGGACCAAACTAAAACTTTTGTGAGAAGATAGGTAATAGTAAACATGGAAAAACCAACCTAAAAATTGACTACCTTTTCAACAACACGCAGACATAATACAACAGACAACACTCATGCGTGGAGGCATTAAAAAGACAAGAAAAGATATCCGAGAGGTACAACAGAGAAGTATATAGAAGAACTACCAACTATTTATAATTTAGGTAATAAAATAAATGAACTGGGTCATATGTTCTTCGATTATTTACCGCTTCCATTCCACTTGAACCAGGTCTAAACTAAAAAGTACGAAATACAGAGCATAGACAATAACCTTGTGATATTATAATCAAGGATGATCCCTGTTGACCATCTCCTCGTTGCATGAATAATTGCATAAATTACTCCAATATCAATCTATTGTGCAAAACATTGCACAAATGTAGATGAATGATAGAAGTGGTCTAGATTTTCCAATTAAACATCAATCTAATATGATATAAATTATTCATTAAATAGCTATAAAGAAGAAATAAAGAGACACACAATATTTATACTTGTTCCACAACCGCCGAGATAGTGTACGTCCAGTCCAAAGGAGAGAGATTTTATTCCACATGAGAGAATTACAAGTGATTACAAAATAAGAATTTACATATCAAAACCTCAAATTAGGCTTAACATGAAGAGGCACTCCATTTGAGGATCACTGACTCCATGCCATGATGAGTTTACAATGAAGTCTACCCACGATATATAGTCAGTGAAATCAATGTGAGTCATCAATAAAATTACCAAGATATGATAATAAATAATGGAGGCAAATTGCTGAGGTAATAAATAGCGCAAACATAGTAAGTAAATTGCTAAGTATTTCATTAGTAAAGACGGAAGAAAATAATCCCTTCATTTACTTCTTTGCCATCTCACACAAATGCAATCAATAATTTATGCATTTCGGTATTAAAAATATTTACTTTTCATTTAGAATATTTGTTTCCACCAATTTGTGATTTTGTATCACCAAAATTTAACATTCTACCTTGATGCAAAAAAACATCTCGAACACCCACCTCTAGTCAAATTCTCGTTTCAACATAAAACTCTTTAAAAGAACTCCGCCTTTAAACAAAATCTCATAGTGAGATAGAACCCATAATTGAATATTTACCTAATGGGTTCCAGCAAAGGTACCCTATATCACACACAGTTAACGACAGACTATGTCCATGCCTGCAAATAAAATATTGCAAAAACCCAAAATCAAAAGAAGCCGAATTCCAATGTAATCTCAACACCACCAAGGCCAAAAATAATTCTCTCAATTACTAATTCAAATACAGAGTCGGAATCCAAATCCCTATATGCAAGATAAATCACTCCCCTTACACATACTGCATGTAGCACCACTCCTTTAAGACGACACCACAAAATCGACGATGGCATAAAATCGGCCAAAATCAGTTCTTTGAATTGGACTCTCCAAGATGGCATCACAAGTCGATAAGCCTTAATGGCGTCAAATCTGTCACCACAATCAGCTACATTAGATATAGTTTCTAAATTCAGTGATCATTTCAAAACATTAAATTCTTTATCAACTAACTCTCAAACAATACGAGCCACACCTAGCAGTTCTCCACCTTGGCGAGCATTTCTCAACTGAACTTGAAGTTATACCGAGTGCTCAAACACTTGGAAAGGTAGAAAACACCTTCAGCGGTTCGTCTTAGGTCGCTACCACCTCTAAGTAGTTTCGCCAAGCTGTTTTCTACAAAGAATCTCTTTTCTACGATTAGTCCTGCCGCGTTCTAACATATAACTCCACCTTATTGAGAATCCGGAGCTTAATCTACATCAAAGTTCCAAGCTTAAACACTCTTCTCTCTCAACATAATCTTCTCCACCAAAGTCCCCTTTTCCCCCAAAATAGTAATAGCATAATCATCACTAAACCTACCAACTTCCATGCACAATTTAAAATAAATCGCCTTGCTCTGATACCAATCTACTGTGTGAATAATTGCACAAATTTCTCCAGTACCAATCTATTGTGCAAAATATTGATTTGATTTGCACAAACTTCAAAATATGCATAGTGGTATATAAAAGGCGCAGAAGCAATCCAAAAAAGAGGATCTAGCTTGTCGATTAATTATCAAGCGCCAACTCAATGAAAAATAATCACCAAACAAAATAAATTGAAGAGGAGAAGAATACACAAAGATTTAACATAGTTCGGCTATGCCTACGTCCACAAACCCAACAACTATTTTTTATTTCACTAAAGAGGGTACAAAAGAGAACACAAGGTAGAAAATTACAAAAGCTTAGGTAGTAGATGGAGAAACTAACCTATAGTTATAAATTGAATAATCAATTTCAATAAAGACTTGTATGCACTCAAAACCCCTAATTGATTGACCATAGAAATCAGGGGTTCATTGAAGAAGAAGATAATGGTGGATGTTCTCTCACTTTCACACACCATAAATACGAGATTTAAATAGGCTTCAAGATGAAATATTGCTTGGAGATGAAGATAATTAATTTTTGGATTGTCTTAAAATCTTTCCAAATGTCCATGATTTGATTGCACTGTAAACAGAAAGTAAAAATTTTGGTTTCCATATGTTTCCTCCCTTGCTTGATTCTCCAAGCCTAATCACTTATTTTTTTCATATTACAAAATCAATGATTTATATATATATACCCCTTTCTTCATTTATAAATCCATTGATTGATTAATTGATTATGTAATCAGTTTGTTTCCTACCAAAATATCCATTTAAATATTTCCACATATAACATAATTGATTCATTGAATCAATTAATTAATTTCTCTCACTACAACAAACATACAGTTTAATAGCGTTTAATATTCGCTATAAAGTAAAACTATAGCATTTTTTATAAATGTTATACATCAACATGTAATAATATGTCAGTAACATACAATAGCATTTGTGAAACGCTATAGAAAACCTTCTTTTATTGTGTGTTCATTGCTATCTTAGACGCTATGTGTCAATACAAATACCTTCTATAGCATTTCATAACTTGCTATAAAGTATGTACATAAAATGATGTAGTTAACATTTATGACGTCATTTAATTTCTATAATATGTTGATATGCTAGTTTATTATAACATCTAAAAACCCTGTAGAAAAGTTTGTGGCTACCTTCTATTGTATTTTTTGCTTGCTATGAAAACTATTTATAGAGCCAACATAACGCTATAGTACATGAAAGCTTGAAAAAACAGTATTTTCATAAAATAATTTAAATGCTATAAACATTTATCATTGTAGATTACCATATATTCAAGCTTTCAATTTACAAATCTACTATTATATTATAAATTTCAATAAACCACAATTATGACATTGTAATGTACATAATCAAATGTAGTCAAAATCCAAACCATAATATATATGTATCTATAATATTTCGTAGACAATTTCCAACATGTAAGTATTTGCGACCAAAAGTAACAACGCATACAATTGTATCTAACCAAAACGATACATACTAAGAACAATGATCTATGAACGTCGATACAAAATACATTAATGCAATCATGACTGATTTGAAGGAGAAAGAGTGTAGAAAATTAATTTTTTTCTGCCTTCCATCTTGTACCACCCCCCAACATCATCATACACTACATGTAATACAAGTGCACCAAAGCGTGGTAGCAATAAACGTACAAAGTAGTATAATAGAAGGATGCAAATACACGCATATTGTATATCTCCAGTATTATATGTTAGAGTTAACCTTTGATATCATAAAACTTGAAATTGAGCTAAGACATAGGAATTGATATGACAATCATAGAAACCAAAACATCCTAGAAACAACAGCCAATTTTTATAATAACTTTACAAAGGTTTCAAAATAGAGAACATGATTTTTATGAAATTAACTTAATTTTTATTGAACATGGTTAAACGTCAAAAACTCTACTTAATTTATTTTAAAAAACGAAATTTAGTTAATTTTTATAAAACTCAATTAAGTTAGTTAATTTTTATACAGATTTAGTTAAATTTTATAAAACTCAATTAACTTAGTTATATATTATAATATTAGTTTATAAATTTATTATAGTATTGTTGTATTATTATTAGTATAAAACTAGTTTATAAGCTTTTTATAATCATTATTATATTACTACTATTATTATATTGTATTGTTGTGTAATATATTATTATTTAAAAGAAACATGTTTGCTAGCGATTTCTGTGTGTGAACCACCGAAGAGAAAATATGTGAAACGACCCGAACTTCCCCGTAAAGGAAAGCCCGATGGAGTTGAGAACATGACAAATTATAAGACAATTAGAAGAAAATTTCGTTGCTTATTACAACAATTTTACATCAGAGTACAGAATATACCAGAGCATGAATAAATATTATACATCAGAAAAATATCAGAGATTTACAAATTACAATGCAGCGGAAAATAATACAAAACACAACTGAGAGAGATACACGGATACAGAGCTTTCCGAATATCATTCCAGCTATAAACCAGGATCCTATGAATATTAATTTGCAAAACCAAAACTACTAGCTGCCCGTATGGGAAATAGAGGCATCCAAAGTTTAGGTTAAAACAATAAACTCCAGGTAAGTCATGTGACTGTGTGAGAACCAAAACAGTTATTAAATCTTTGCTTTAAAAATAAAGTAAATCAAGGGACCATGCCGTATAACACGGAACGGGTTTCCTCCAAAGTACCAGTGCATAAAACAAACAGTGCAATGCTTTTTTAAAAAATGAAGCTATTATAAGACCCAGGTCCCATCACACAATGCAACACAAGTCGGAGGATATGGTTTTTTCCCTTATAATAGCCAAACATGCTTGGTACGTTTATAACAAATCATTTGATACTATTATAAGTGCATAGTGTATAAAAGAACTTCAGATATAAATGTATCAATCATAGACGACATGGGTACCATATATCATGTCGCCAATACTAGGCTCTACAATCAAAACCAAAATGTCACGTATTGGAAATTGGATTTCTGTCATGAGTCGAGGAAAGGGATGTACTCCTCGCTGGCTTCGAGACACTCTAGCAAATGCCTCAGGATCTCCCGCAATAGACCATTGGATCCTCTAAGGTCAGTCCTCCCTTACGTTTGAGGATTACTATTCCTGAACACACGTTTCTTCACCCTATAGGGCGTCTATGCGCCAGATGACTCAATATCCATCGGCTCTGTAGAGACTGATATATCTGAGGCGCCTCGCATTCCAACAATCACATAGGTAAATATAAAAATGTCCGGGCATGCAAAACCCTGACACCACCCATAGCTAGAAAGAAACGTCATGTCCTCCTTGGGTCCCTTATCCCGTTTTTAACTCAAACCGAGGTGTGAGGCTCGCGAATTAACTCTATACACAAAGCTGGGCTATATTAAAGCCATGCTTTGATCATCAACCACAAGACTCTGCTTTTCAATAGAAGCCTTGATCATCTGCATCTCAGCATGCCACATAGGAAATTCATGCCATGCGACTGATGTCTATCGATATATAACCTCTGAGCTCGTATGTCTCAGAGAAGGGCGTTAAGCAAGAGAATAAATTCTCTGCCGCCAAAAAGATATATATTTAATAGAGATCAATCAACACAGAATAAAATCCAATGTCATACATACATCCATTTACAAGTTCGTTCTGGGTCTGAATGAAACTGGAGGCACCTTATTCCTCGTCCTGTATGTCCAATATAGGAGAGAGGTCCTCGCATATCCAGTCGATCTCCAAGTATGTCTGGACGATCACCACTTATTACCTTGTCTTGGGTCTACCGCCCAATCAAGACATCAGTAATCATCCAAATGATGTGAAGACCTCCGGTTTTCAACCACCGTCTTCATTGTCGACTTATCATCGAATCAGTTATTCAGAATAGGTATAAACCCGGCCTTTCCGAATAACTTGCGTATATAATAAGCAAATGCTATAAAAATACAATATACGCCTCATTCCAATTCATAATATTCTTTTGTTCAAATATTCACATTCTTAGGGATATGTTCCCATTAATTTTATCAAAGATAAATTCTTTAAAATTTATTCTTTAATCTTCCTTTGGATATCATTCAAACCATATTAAGGTTTTCGAAACTAGTCCGGATTAACGCACCTTTCCAAAGTAATCATTTATTTAATTTCCCAATCCCAACCTATTCATCCCATGGAGTAAAACTGGTATTACTCCATAACTAACACCATGGTGTTATCGATAAAATTAATTACCATTTTCCGTTCAAATCTAATTAAAGATTTAACTATCGCTTAGAGTGAAACTGGTGCTACTCCATTCTCGATCATTTCCCGAATTTGATAATTTAAATTATCACATTCTCGTTTCAATCTAATTAAAGATTCATTAAAACTCCCCTTAGTTTTTCCCAAAAATCAATATCAATGATTATTTAACTTTGGAAACACTAACACGTCGCATCGACAATCTACACCGTACTATTGATTTCTGCTGATATATAACCTCTGAGCTCATACGTCTTAGAGAAGGGTGTTAAGCAAGAGACAAAATTCTCTGCCACCAAACAAATATATATTCAGCTAAGATTAACCATACAGTTCAAAATACAATGATCAACATGTAATCCTGTCTTTAACTGGGTTAAAGAACCATTGTCATTTAAAACACAGTTCATGATAAACCCAAATCACATTCCATTAATTATGGAATCTTCACGGAAAATAGATCGATATATAATTGATATCAATTTCCGTATTCGAGTAATAATATAAATGGAATAACAACAAAGCCTTTTAAATTCCATATATATTAATAGTCTTCTTCCATAGAAGTTCGCTTCGATTATTATCAAATCGAATTCCATTCAATTCCAATTTAATAAATTAAATTGAAAAACTTTACTTTGGAAAATTCCAGTTAAATCTTAATAAAAAGATTTATAAATTCCAAATCACATTTTACTGTAAATTGGGTTAAAGAACGAATGTCGTTAAAAACACAGTTCACAATAAACCCAATTCACATTCCATTTTATTCAAATTAAATATTAATTAACTAGAAACTCTAATAATCTTAATTAAAAGATTTATTCTTTTCTCAACTGGGTTAAGAACAGTGTTAATGAAGTCACCATTCACGACAAACCCAAAATCCAATTCAATATTAAATACAAGGCTCTGAATGGAAATTATATCGGTGTAACGATACGGATTTCGCTTGGACGCAATCGATCGCTAAATCAACAAGATCGTTTAAAAACCGGATACGTTAACTCTGGGCGCAAAACACATCAGAACAAATAACAGAAGACTTTTAACCATCATAATAATGTTACATCAGAGTACAGAATATCAGAGTATAGTGAAATATAATAAAGCAGAAAATTAATTTACAATAAATGTAATACAATGCAGCGGAAATAAATAAATAACACAGCAGAAGACTATCAATGCTCTGGACACAGCTTTAAGCTTCAATCCAGAAACCTGCTCAAAATAAGTATCTGCAAAACAAACTACTCGACTGCCCGTGTGTAAAATAGGAGCACCCAAGTTTGCAAGGGAAAAGCAAATTACGAGTCAGTCATGGGACTGGTGTGAGAAATTCTAAACAGTTATAAACTTATATAAATGATAAGGCAAGTCACAGGATTACGCCGCTAACGCGGAATGGGTTTACCCTCATGAATGCCAGTGTATAAATAATAATCAATAATAGAGATATGGATCTACTATGCATCGATTAACATGCAATATCCCAATCTACCCATTTTGATTAATCACTACACTTAGATTTTCCAAATCCAATTACAAAAGTTACTCCTTTGGACTTTATTTCCCAATTCCTATTTCAAATCATTTGAAATACATATCTAACTTTTATATCAAAGTAGATTTCTCTTCGAGATCTCAAATCAAATCATTTAGAAATATTAATTCCAAAACGAATGCATACAAACAAGTATGCAACCAAATATCGGCCTCCCCTCAGACAAGGCAAAGGGCACATACCTTAGCAACTCGATATATATATATATATATATGTGTGTGTGTGTGTGTGTGTGTGTGTGTGTGTGTGTGTATATGTAACAACCCGAAAATCTGGGCCAGTTTAAAATTTTTATTTTGGCAATTTTAGCGAATTTTGAATATTTAAAATGAATTATTTTAAATAATATCGACAAGAAATTTATTTTGAATAGAATTCGAACGTATATATTATATACGTCGTCGTTAGAATATAAATAATTATATATAATTATAAATAGAATTGAAAATGGAGCGGTAGTTCGATAATTCGATTTCAAACTTCAATTGAATGTACCGGGTGCAAAACAATCCGGATTTTAGTGAAACCAAAAACGATAGGATCTATTTGATAATATCTTTCCAACGAATGCGGGAAATCGAAATTTCATAGCGGGAATCGAAAGATATGTCCAGTTGAAAATTCTGAATAGTCGCTATGGAATTCAGGCCCTTAAAAATGGACATTTTGCAAACGACCTCGGATTTCGACGAAACCAGTTTTGTTGGGTCCGTGATGTCAAGTTATTGCTAGATTCCAAATTTCATAATTTTTCGAATCAATATGTGAGCGTGGCAAACGAAAACGCGTTCGACCAGTTTCAGTTGATTTTAATCGACTGAAAAATGGCCATTTTTCAAACGGTCTCAGAATTCAACGAAACTAGTTTTGTTAGGACCGTATCGTCAATACGAAGTTAGAAAATATTTTTCTGGAATTTTTCTAGTCAGTATGTGACCCCAGTAATTTGAAATGTACGTTTAAAGTTCAATATAGTGATTTAAATGTAAGTTCAACGGAAACTGATCGAAATAGTCGAATCAGCTTATGATACATATCCCATCGAGTTCGGAATGGGGGTGATTAGCTAGGGGCGACAGTCGTTGGGTCTCGTTCGGCGTTCGTACACGAAATCACATTTATGGAGAAAATAAAATAATAAAATATATTATTATATATAAAATTTCGTTCAACACCCCCCCCCCCCCCCCGTTGACTTTTCTTCGATCAGAATCAAAACCCCCTTTTCATTTTTTTCCTTTTTCTTTTCTCTCTCGACGAAAGCGGAGGCGCTGCCTCGTCCACCACCGCGCCCCTCCCTCTCGCGCCAGGCGCCGCTGGCGTTGACTCTGCCCCCTCGCCGATGCTCTCCCCTCCAGCCTCCTCGTCCCTCTCACCTCCTCCCTCGATCGATGGAAACCCCGACCTCCCTGAAGCCGCCGCCCGCGTCCAAACCCTAGGCCCCTTTTCAGCGGCCAGCGCCACCTCCGAGGACCACCCTCAAGCCTCCCCTCCAAACGGTGAACCCCCCCTCTCTGTAAGTCTTTTTTTCTTTTCATTTATTATTTTATTTTTGTTTTATATAAACAGAAAAAACTGAAAAAAAAGGGATTAAATACTGTTTTTATTTTAAAGTTTAAAACTAATTTCGATTTTAAGTTTAAAAACTGTTTTGTTTTGAAAAGTTTAAAAACTGATTTTTAGGAAAAGATTTAAACTTTATGAAGGAAAGGATTTAAACTTTATGAAGGAAAAGATTTAAACTTTATGAAGGAAAAGATTTAAACTTTATAAAGGAAAAGATTTAAACTGACTTTAAAAAGAAAAGATGTGATCTTTAAAATAGAAAAGACGAAATTTTTATTTAGTAAAAGATGTAAGATATGATTTTTATATTTTTAAAATAATAAAAATATAATTTTTACATCATAGGAATATTAAAAATATAATCTTTATTTTTGAAAAGGCGGAATCTACGAAATAAAAATATGATTTTTAAATTTAAAGTGAGTAAATAAAAATGTGATTTTTATTTTAAAGACATCAAAATATAAAAATGTGTGATTTTTATATATGTAGTGGCTACGGGCAACGAAGATGACGAAGATGCGATAGCGATGAAGATTTCTATCAATGAAGTGCCGTGGAGCTAGGATAGCTATCTGTGAGAATTTCTCACCTTTCAATTTAATTTTTCTAGTAATATATATATATATACTAGGATGCAGACGGTGCTTAGTAGCACCCGACACAATCGTCCACAGACCATGGACTTGTTTGTTAGATTGCAAAAATAAGTTAGATTATTTGATTGAATTGAATTGTTTGGTGAATTGAATGGATTTGATTGATGTGTGAATGGCGTGGGCCTTCACTAGACCGGGGATAAGGCTAGGCCTCGTCCCGTTTCTAGTATCGTGCCGTTATGCCGCCGAAATTTTCTAAAATATGTTAGAAAAATAAAAATATCATTTCATTGAATAAAAGAACTGAATAGAGCATTCATAAGTTAAATAAAATATTTTATCGTTAAAAATATAGTTTTAACGTGGAAGTGAATAAAATAAAATATTCATTTACAAACCGGACGGTTTGTTTGTGTACACCTATTTGAAGGACATTGATTGGGTCGATAAATTTTACACATCGCCCAACTGCACAAATAAAAATCTGTGTTTGATTGTTTGAAACCCCACATGGGTGTTGGGATGAAATTTGAAGTTCACTCATCCTGATTGATTAAATATGTCGATCGATTGATTGACAGGCTGTTATAAGCGTTAGATATCTATATTTGATGCTTATACAGTGTAGTGCACTTTGGTTGATGGTTGATTATTTTGCAATGCTATCATATGTGTGTAATGTATGAAAATCCATATGATTAACTTTATATGGTAATTGATTGGGCCTCATTCCAATTTAGAAAATAAGAATAATATAAAATAAAGGTTCATGTGTTGACAGTACTCATCCATTGAGATTGGTCATGTGTTGAACGAAATATTTTGATAATGACAATTTTGAAAGAGAAATATTTGAAATAGAATATTTGAAAATAGAAATTTATGAAGCCGTGTTGATTAGATTGACGCCATTTTGACGTGAACGATATTTTTATCGATTTCGAAATGAATTGAATTGAAAACGATTTCGAAATGAATTGAATTGAAAACGATTTCGAAATGAATTGAATTGAAAACGATTTCGAAATGAATTGAATTGAAAAAGATTTCGAATTGAATTGAATTGAAAACGATTTCGAAATGAATTGAATTGAAAACAATTTCGAAATGAATTGAATTGAAAACGAATTCAAATTAAATTGAAAGCGAATTCAGATGAATTCAAATTGAATTTGAATTGAATAGAAATGAATTCTAAAACGAATTTATAAAGAAGAATTCAATTTTGATTTGAATTGAAAAGGAAGTTGAAATTGCTTTTGAAACGAATTTAAAACTATTTATATAATTCGTTTTAAATATAAATCGACGAAATATATATTATATATATAATAAAAGGGCCTGAATAGAACGCGCCGCGCCGCGGCAGTTCGCGAATTTCGACCATTAACTTCGAACGAATATTACGGGAGATCCGACCGTCGGATTCTCCTAAAACCGGAACCGTTGAGTTCGTATTGAAAAGAGCTTTCTAACGAATATTAGAAATTTGAAATCTAATGGTTGGATTTGGAATTATGTCCAAATCAAATTTGAAAAAGGTCGCTGTAAGTGCAGTTCGATGACCGTTGATGGAAATCGACTGTACGGGCCTTGATAAAATTATTAAAAATAGTAATTATTTGTGTAAAATCATAAGAAATGATTTAGAAAGAATTGGGATGAAAAACTCCATATTTGAAAAGATAAAAATAGATTTTTTATCGAAATGAACTAGTTTTGAACTAGAATTATAATTCTATTTATTTTTAAATAAATAAATTGAATTTAAAAAGGGTTTTGAAAATAACCAGAATATCCAATGATTGCATTGGAGTGGATTTGAATCGAAATTGTCTTCGGAATATTTCGATGTTGGAATTCGTGATTATACAGGTGTTGTTATGGAAATTTGAAAGATATATATTTATATCGTTATTTCCAATACGACATTTGTTAGTCGTAGAATTTGATATTGAATATAAGCCGATATATTTTCTATTCAGAGCCTTGTATTGAATATCGAATGTGATTTGGGTTTGTCGTGAATGGTGTCTTCATTAACACTGTTCTTGAACCCAGTTGAGAAAAGATTAAATCTTTTTATTTAGATTTAATGAAGTGTACCAATTAAATAATATTTAATTGGAATTGAATGGATATTGATTTTTGGGTTTATCGTGGACAGTGTTTTTAAAATAACACTCGTTCTTTAACCCGATAATTAATGGAATGTGATTTTGGGTTTATCGTGAACTGTGTTTTAAATGACACTGATTCTTTAACCCAGTTAAAGATTAAAACTAAGTGGAGTTTTAATGAATCTTTAAATAGATTGAAAAGATCGAGAATGGAGTATCACCAGTTTTACTCCAAGCGATAGTTAAATCTTTAATTAGATTTGAACGTGAAATGGTAATTGAATTACCGATAACACTGTGGTGTTAGATATGAAGTACTACCAGTTTTACTTCATGGGATGAATAGGTTGGGATTGGGAAATTAAAACAAATGATTACTTCGGTAAAGTTCGTTAATCCCGACTAGTTTGAATTGAAATTCAAAAGATGATTAGAGAATAAATTTAGGAATTTATCTTGGATAAAATTAATGGGAACCTTTCCCTATGAATGTGAAATCAGAAACTAACTGCCGGTTAGCTAAGCAGAATGGTTTACTGGATATTGATCTGATGTTGGTTTCGGCCTTCGGGGTTAATATTTGGGGAATTATTCTCTTGATTAATTTACGGTTAGTGACTGATGAATTGGAATGAGGCGTATGTTGTGTTTGTGTAACACTTATTTAAAATATACGCGAGTTATTTGGAAAGACCGGGTTTATCCCATTCTGAATAACTGATACGACGATAAGTCGAAGATGAAGACGATGGTCGAAGACCGGAGGTCTTCACGTCGTTTGGGTGATTACTGATGATCTTGATTGGGCTGTACACCCAAGAAGATGGAAACAGTTGGTGATCGTCCAGACGTACTTGGAGATCGATGGATATGCGGGGTACTAGGTGCCTCCGGTTTCGTTCAGCCCCAGAACGGACTTGCAAATGGACTGTGTGTCTGACATTGGATTTTAGTCCGTGTGATTGATCTCTATTAAATATATATCTGTTTGGCGGCGGAGAATTTATTCTCTTGCTTAACGCCCTTCTCTGAGACGTACGAGCTCAGGGGTTATATATTGATGGATATCAAACGCATGGAGTGAATTGCCTGTGTGGCATGCCTAAGTGGCAATTGATCGAGGCTTCTGTTGAAAAGCAAAGTCTCGTGGTGATGATCAAAGCACGACCTTTGTGGCGTAGCTTTGTGTAACGTTTACTTCGCGAGTTTCACACCCGGTATGAACCAAAAACGGGAGACGGACCTCAGGGAGGGCATGCGTTTCTTTCTAGTTAGAAGTGGCGTCAGTGGTTTTACACGCCCTGACGAGTTTGACTTATGTGGTTGTTGCTGTTGCGAGGCGCCTCAGATTGATCGGTCGTTCTCGAACCGATGGAGTCATTTGGTTGGCTCATTTACGCCCTAAAGGGCGGGGAAACGTAGTGTTCAGGCATTTTAATCCACATCGGTGGACCGGCCTTGTCGCTCCAAGGGCTCACCTGAGTCTGGGTCCTGTGGCTCGGGCTAGAGAGTCACGAATCGGTTGAGGACTATCTTTTGCCTCGGTTCATAGATGGAAATCCAATTTCCAAATACGTGACTTTGCGGTTTTATTTGTAAACCTATATATGGCGACATAGTGGCATGGGACGCTCATGCCGCCTATGATTGATACTTATGATTTGAAGTTGTTTTATACACTATGCACTGACTATAGTATCAAACGATTTGTTTTAACCGTACTAAGCATGTTTGGCTATTATAAGGGAAAACCCTATCCTTGGCTGCGTTGCATTGTGTGATGGAACCTGGGTCTTATAATAGCTTCATTTTTAGAAAAGCGTTGTGTTATTTACTTATATGCACTGGTATTCTTGGGAGGAAACCCGTTCCGTGTTATACGGCGTGGTCCCTTGATTTACCTATCTTAAAAATAAAGATTTACAACTGTTTTAGTTCTCACACCAGTCACATGACCGACCTGGAGTTTATTGTTTTAACCTAAACTCTGGGTGCCCTTATTTTGACACGGGCAGCTAGTAGTTTTGGTTTTGCAGATTTATATTCATAGGATCCTGGTTTACAGCTGGAACGATATCTGGAAAGCTTTGTATCCGTATATCTCTTCTAGTTGTGTATTATATTATTTTCCGCTGCTATGTATTTAAATGTAATTTAAATCTCTGATATTTCTGTGTAATATTCATTTATACTCTGTATATTCTTGTAATCTGATGCATTGTTGTAATATACAATGAAATGTTCTACTGTATGCGTTCTGTTTTGTGGCTTGTTCTCAAAACGATAGGGCATTTCGAGCGGTCTGGGTCGGTTTAGCGACTGGTTCGGACCGAGCGAGATTCCTTGCCGTCACAGTTGGTATCAGAGCTCTGGTTTAGAAAGCTCAGAGAACAAGACACATTAGAACCGTACGAAAGAATTCATCAGATATTGGATTAGTAATATCCAATTAGAATGACTCGTTAGAGATGGGATCAGTAGTATCCTAGAACGAGTGTGAAGAGTATATTTTTAAAATGAAAACAAATTTTGTTTTGAAAAACTAAATCAATCATTCGTATTTGATTATTTATTTAATTGATTTGGACAATCCGATATATAAAGATTTTGCATATGCGTCTTGCAAACGTGTATTCGAAGTTTTAATATACTGGATGGTTATAGGATCATACTCTAGTTGCCCGGGGATAATTCTGGTGATGGGGCACCGTCGCCAGTATTTATTTTCGAGCGACGAAAGTGAGATTTCTATATTTCCTATTGACTGCTGTGAGAACCAAAATTAGATAGGGCCTATTGTTGTGATTTGGCATCAAAAACATGATTTTTGTGTATGTATCAAAATTATGAATTTCAAAGAAAATTGGTCGCATTCGCTTGCATATACTTGTACTTACATTGGACAGGTCATAACAAGGAGGCTAGAGCAGAGAATAAAATTTGTTTGCCCGACAAATAGGTACATGTTTACTACATAATTTACTGTTTTGTTTGGGTGATAATGATTTTATGAGCCTATTGGCTAGCCGCTTGGCTTTTTCTTTTTCTTTTTGAGATCTGAAGGACCGGGGAAGCTATTTGAAATTCCCCGATGCTCCCGGTGCAGGGGAGGTTATGGCGAAATTTTTCGAAAATTTAGGGTGTTAGCCAAATTTTTGAAATTTTGAAAATTCTCAGAAACTGAAAAGTTGGAGAATGGAAGTCAGATCGAACATAGAGTTGAATAATCAAACCACTTTCGACTTTGTTCCTTTTCGGGGACGAAAAGTTTTAAGTGGGGGAGATTGTAACAACCCGAAAATCTGGGCCAGTTTAAAATTTTTATTTTGGCAATTTTAGCGAATTTTGAATATTTAAAATGAATTATTTTAAATAATATCGACGAGAAATTTATTTTGAATAGAATTCGAACGTATATATTATATACGTCGTCGTTAGAATATAAATAATTCTATATAATTATAAATAGAATTGAAAATGGCGCGGTAGTTCGATAATTCGATTTCAAACTTCAATTGAATGTACCGGGTGCAAAACAATCCGGATTTTAGTGAAACCAAAAACGATATGATCTATTTGATAATATCTTTCCAACGAATGCGGGAAATCGAAATTTCATAGCGGGAATCGAAAGATATGTCCAGTTGAAAATTCTGAATAGTCACTATGGAATTCAGGCCCTTAAAAATGGACATTTTGCAAACGACCTCGGATTTCGACGAAACCAGTTTTGTTGGGTCCGTGATGTCAAGTTATTGCTAGATTCCAAATTTCATAATTTTTCGAATCAATATGTGAGCGTGGCAAACGAAAACGTGTTCGACCAGTTTCAGTTGATTTTAATCGACTGAAAAATGGCCATTTTTCAAACGGTCTCAGAATTCAACGAAACTAGTTTTGTTAGGACCGTATCGTCAATACGAAGTTAGAAAATATTTTTCTGGAATTTTTCTAGTCAGTATGTGACCCCAGTAATTTGAAATGTACGTTTAAAGTTCAATATAGTGATTTAAATGTAAATTCAACGGAAACTGATCGAAATAGTCGAATCAGCTTACGATACATATCCCATCGAGTTCGGAATGAGGGTGATTAGCTAGGGGCGACAGTCGTTGGGTCTCGTTCGGCGTTCGTACACGAAATCACATTTATGGAGAAAATAAAATAATAAAATATATTATTATATATAAAATTTCGTTCAACACCCCCCCCCCCCCCCCCGTTGACTTTTCTTCGATCAGAATCAAAACCCCCTTTTCATTTTTTTCCTTTTTCTTTTCTCTCTCGACGAAAGCGGAGGCGCTGCCTCGTCCACCACCGCGCCCCTCCCTCTCGCGCCAGGCGCCGCTGGCGTTGACTCTGCCCCCTCGCCGATCCTCTCCCCTCCAGCCTCCTTGTCCCTCTCACCTCCTCCCTCGATCGATGGAAACCCCGACCTCCCTGAAGCCGCCGCCCGCGTCCAAACCCTAGGCCCCTTTTCAGCGGCCAGCGCCACCTCCGAGGACCACCCTCAAGCCTCCCCTTCAAACGGTGAACCCCCCCTCTCTGTAAGTCTTTTTTTCTTTTTATTTATTATTTTATTTTTGTTTTATATAAACAGAAAAAACTGAAAAAAAAGGGATTAAATACTGTTTTTATTTTAAAGTTTAAAACTAATTTTGATTTTAAGTTTAAAAACTGTTTTTTTTTGAAAAGTTTAAAAACTGATTTTTAGAAAAAGATTTAAACTTTATGAAGGAAAGGATTTAAACTTTATGAAGGAAAAGATTTAAACTTTATGAAGGAAAAGATTTAAACTTTATAAAGGAAAAGATTTAAAACTGACTTTAAAAAGAAAAGATGTGATCTTTAAAATAGAAAAGACGAAATTTTTATTTAGTAAAAGATGTAAGATATGATTTTTATATTTTTAAAGTAATAAAAATATAATTTTTACATCATAGGAATATTAAAAATATAATCTTTATTTTTGAAAAGGCGGAATCTACGAAATAAAAATATGATTTTTAAATTTAAAGTGAATAAATAAAAATGTGATTTTTATTTTAAAGACATCAAAATATAAAAATGTGTGATTTTTATATATGTAATGGCTACGGGCAACGAAGATGACGAAGATGCAATAGCGATGAAGATTTCTATCAATGAAGTGCCGTGGAGCTAGGATAGCTATCTGTGAGAATTTCTCACCTTTCAATTTAATTTTTCTAGTAATATATATATATATACTAGGATGCAGACGGTGCTTAGTAGCACCCGACACAATCGTCCACAGACCATGGACTTGTTTGTTAGATTGCAAAAATAAGTTAGATTATTTGATTGAATTGAATTGTTTGGTGAATTGAATGGATTTGATTGATGTGTGAATGGCGTGGGTCTTCACTAGACCGGGGATAAGGCTAGGCCTCGTCCCGTTTCTAGTATCGTGCCGTTATGCCGCCGAAATTTTCTAAAATATGTTAGAAAAATAAAAATATCATTTCATTGAATAAATGAACTGAATAGAGCATTCATAAGTTAAATAAAATATTTTATCGTTAAAAATATAGTTTTAACGTGGAAGTGAATAAAATAAAATATTCATTTACAAACCGGACGGTTTGTTTGTGTACACCTATTTGAAGGACATTGATTGGGTCGATAAATTTTACACATCGCCCAACTGCACAAATAAAAATCTGTGTTTGATTGTTTGAAACCCCACACGGGTGTTGGGATGAAATTTGAAGTTCACTCATCCTGATTGATTAAATATGTCGATCGATTGATTGACAGGCTGTTATAAGCGTTAGATATCTATATTTGATGCTTATACAGTGTAGTGCACTTTGGTTGATGGTTGATTATTTTGCAATGCTATCATATGTGTGTAATGTATGAAAATCCATATGATTAACTTTATATGGTAATTGATTGGGCCTCATTCCAATTTAGAAAATAAGAATAATATAAAATAAAGGTTCATGTGTTGACAGTACTCATCCATTGAGATTGGTCATGTGTTGAACGAAATATTTTGATAATGACAATTTTGAAAGAGAAATATTTGAAATAGAATATTTGAAAATAGAAATTTATGAAGCCGTGTTGATTAGATTGACGCCATTTTGACGTGAACGATATTTTTATCGATTTCGAAATGAATTGAATTGAAAACGATTTCGAAATGAATTGAATTGAAAACGATTTCGAAATGAATTGAATTGAAAACGATTTCGAAATGAATTGAATTGAAAACGATTTCGAAATGAATTGAATTGAAAACGATTTCGAAATGAATTGAATTGAAAACGAATTCAAATTAAATTGAAAGCGAATTGAGATGAATTCAAATTGAATTTGAATTGAATAGAAATGAATTCTAAAACGAATTTATAAAGAAGAATTCAATTTTGATTTGAATTGAAAAGGAAGTTGAAATTGCTTTTGAAACGAATTTAAAACTATTTATATAATTCGTTTTAAATAGAAATCGACGAAATATATATTATATATATAATATATATAATATAAGGGCCTGAATAGAACGCGTCGCGCCGCGGCAGTTCGCGAATTTCGACCATTAACTTCGAACGAATATTGCGGGAGATCCGACCGTCGGATTCTCCTAAAACCGGAACCGTTGGGTTTGTATCGAAAAGAGCTTTCTAACGAATATTAGAAATTTGAAATCTAACGGTTGGATTTGGAATTATGTCCAAATCAAATTTGAAAAAGGTCGCTGTAAGTGCAGTTCGATGACCGTTGATGGAAATCGACTGTACGGGCCTTGATAAAATTATTAAAAATAGTAATAATTTGTGTAAAATCATAAGAAATGATTTAGAAAGAATTGGGATGAAAAACTCCATATTTGAAAAGATAAAAATAGATTTTTTATCGAAATGAACTAGTTTTGAACTAGAATTATAATTCTATTTATTTTTAAATAAATAAATTGAATTTAAAAAGGGTTTTGAAAATAACCAGAATATCCAATGATTGCATTGGAGTGGATTTGAATCGAAATTGTCTTCGGAATATTTCGATGTTGGAATTCGTGATTATACAGGTGTTGTTATGGAAATTTGAAAGATATATATTTATATCGTTATTTCCAATACGACATTTGTTAGTCGTAGAATTTGATATTGAATATAAGCCGATATATTTTCTATTCAGAGCCTTGTATTGAATATCGAATGTGATTTGGGTTTGTCGTGAATGGTGTCTTCATTAACACTGTTCTTGAACCCAGTTGAGAAAAGATTAAATCTTTTTATTTAGATTTAATGAAGTGTACCAATTAAATAATATTTAATTGGAATTGAATGGATATTGATTTTTGGGTTTATCGTGGACAGTGTTTTTAAAATAACACTCGTTCTTTAACCCGATAATTAATGGAATGTGATTTTGGGTTTATCGTGAACTGTGTTTTAAATGACACTGATTCTTTAACCCAGTTAAAGATTAAAACTAAGTGGAGTTTTAATGAATCTTTAAATAGATTGAAAAGATCGAGAATGGAGTATCACCAGTTTTACTCCAAGCGATAGTTAAATCTTTAATTAGATTTGAACGTGAAATGGTAATTGAATTACCGATAACACTGTGGTGTTAGATATGAAGTACTACCAGTTTTACTTCATGGGATGAATAGGTTGGGATTGGGAAATTAAAACAAATGATTACTTCGGTAAAGTTCGTTAATCCCGACTAGTTTGAATTGAAATTCAAAAGATGATTAGAGAATAAATTTAGGAATTTATCTTGGATAAAATTAATGGGAACCTTTCCCTATGAATGTGAAATCAGAAACTAACTGTCGGTTAGCTAAGCAGAACGGTTTTCTGGATATTGATCTGATGTTGGTTTCGGCCTTCGGGGTTAATATTTGGGGAATTATTCTCTTGATTAATTTACGGTTAGTGACTGATGAATTGGAATGAGGCGTATGTTGTGTTTGTGTAACACTTATTTAAAATATACGCGAGTTATTTGGAAAGACCGGGTTTATCCCATTCTGAATAACTGATACGACGATAAGTCGAAGATGAAGACGATGGTCGAAGACCGGAGGTCTTCACGTCGTTTGGGTGATTACTGATGATCTTGATTGGGCTGTACACCCAAGAAGATGGAAACAGTTGGTGATCGTCCAGACGTACTTGGAGATCGATGGATATGCGAGGTACTAGGTGCCTCCGGTTTCGTTCAGCCCCAGAACGGACTTGCAAATGGACTGTGTGTCTGACATTGGATTTTAGTCCGTGTGATTGATCTCTATTAAATATATATCTGTTTGGCGGCGGAGAATTTATTCTCTTGCTTAACGCCCTTCTCTGAGACGTACGAGCTCAGGGGTTATATATTGATGGATATCAAACGCATGGAGTGAATTGCCTGTGTGGCATGCCTAAGTGGCAATTGATCGAGGCTTCTGTTGAAAAGCAAAGTCTCGTGGTGATGATCAAAGCACGGCCTTTGTGGCGTAGCTTTGTGTAACGTTTACTTCGCGAGTTTCACACCCGGTATGAACCAAAAACGGGAGACGGACCTCAGGGAGGGCATGCGTTTCTTTCTAGTTAGAAGTGGCGTCAGTGATTTTACACGCCCTGACGAGTTTGACTTATGTGGTTGTTGCTGTTGCGAGGCGCCTCGGATTGATCGGTCGTTCTCGAACCGATGGAGTCATTTGGTTGGCTCATTTACGCCCTAAAGGGCGGGGAAACGTAGTGTTCAGGCATTTTAATCCACATCGGTGGACCGCCCCTGTCGCTCCAAGGGCTCACCTGAGTCTGGGTCCTGTGGCTCGGGCTAGAGAGTCACGAATCGGTTGAGGACTATCTTTTGCCTCGGTTCATAGATGGAAATCCAATTTCCAAATACGTGACTTTGCGGTTTTATTTGTAAACCTATATATGGCGACATAGTGGCATGGGACGCTCATGCCGCCTATGATTGATACTTATGATTTGAAGTTGTTTTATACACTATGCACTGACTATAGTATCAAACGATTTGTTTTAACCGTACTAAGCATGTTTGGCTATTATAAGGGAAAACCCTATCCTCGGCTGCGTTGCATTGTGTGATGGAACCTGGGTCTTATAATAGCTTCATTTTTAGAAAAGCATTGCGTTGTTTACTTATATGCACTGGTATTCTTGGGAGGAAACCCGTTCCGTGTTATACGGCGTGGTCCCTTGATTTACCTATCTTAAAAATAAAGATTTACAACTGTTTTAGTTCTCACACCAGTCACATGACTGACCTGGAGTTTATTGTTTTAACCTAAACTCTGGGTGCCCTTATTTTGACACGGGCAGCTAGTAGTTTTGGTTTTGCAGATTTATATTCACAGGATCCTGGTTTACAGCTGGAACGATATCCGGAAAGCTTTGTATCCGTATATCTCTTCTAGTTGTGTATTATATTATTTTCCGCTGCTATGTATTTAAATGTAATTTAAATCTCTGATATTTCTGTGTAATATTCATTTATACTCTGTATATTCTTGTAATCTGATGCATTGTTGTAATATACAATGAAATGTTCTACTGTATGCGTTCTGTTTTGTGGCTTGTTCTCAAAACGATAGGGCATTTCGAGCGGTCTGGGTCGGTTTAGCGACTGGTTCGGACCGAGCGAGATTCCTTGCCGTCACAATATATGTGCACCTCCCAAACATGGAGCAGGCTACACATCTGACCACTCACCCTAAGGCACTGGATCCCACCCATACTTTTAATAGACCGGGTTACCAAATCTTTAGCCACATACCAAATCATTTCATATCCCGAAGTAGGAAAAATCATTTCACAACATAATCACAAGTATAATCAAATCTATAGTACTTCTCATCAGCAATTCACACATATGATCAGTCACTATTAATCACATAACCTTTGAGCTCGTGCATCTCAAAGAAAGGCGTTAAGCAAGAGAATAAATTCTTTGCCACCATACAGATACATCATTAATAGCAACTAATTGAATTTGTGATGAACTATAATGTAAAACCATAATATATTCCCAAATCATTTCGAAATCATCGGGTTTTAGCCCTCGAAATCCTTTCTGTTTTATAAAACATTCCCTGTCCAAAATCGGGAATACTATTCTTTTCACTTAAGAAAATATCATTTCAAAATCATTCATTAAATTTGAAATGAACACCACAACATCGCTACACATCTCATAGTCAAATCGTGAAGTGTTTCACAAGATGTTAGCATACCAGTATTTCTAGCCAACCCAATGCTAAATGTAAAAGCATATCTTGCTCATAAACTGGTCAAGCACAATCCAAACAATCAATCAAACACAATCAATATCAGCAACCAGGTGTATTTGGTTCAATCACATTTCATATTTTGGTAATTTAATTACCATCTATACATTCACAAACTAATTAAAGATTTATTCGAACTCCAGTTGGTTTCAATCTCTAAAATCATTTCTTATCGATTGTTCAACTTTATGGAAATTAATCATCTTTTACTCGGGTTAAAGAACTAATGTCATTTGAACACAGTTCACGAAAAACCCAGAATCCAATTTCAATTCAATTCCAATTAAATATTAATTAACTGGTAAACTTCATTAAATCTTAATTAAAAGATTTATTCTTTTCTCATCGGGGTTTAAGAACGGTGTTAACGAAGACCCCGTTCACGACAAACCCAAAATCCAATTTGATATTAAACACAAGGCTCTAAATTGAAAATATATCGGTTTATATTAATATCAAATTCTCAAATCAACAAATATCGTATTGGAATAACGATATATATATCTTCAAAATTCCTCCACAATATTCGTATAATCACAAAATCCAATACCGAAATATTCCGAAGATAATTCCGATTCAAATCCAGTCCAATTCATATATTGGAAATTCTGGTTATTTTTGAAGCCATTTCAAATCCAATTTAATTATTTAAAAATATTGGATTTTTATTCTAGTTAATAACTAGTTCATTTCGATAAAAATATTTTTTTATCTTTACAAAATTGGAATTTTTCATCCAAATTCTTTCCAAATCATTTATATTTTACACAAACTATTAATATTTTTAATAATTTTATCAAGGCCCGTACAGTCGATTTTCAAAAACGGTCATCGAACTGCACTTACATCGACCATTTCCAAATTTGATTTAGACATAATTCCAAATCCAACCGTTGGATTTCAAATCTCTTATATTCGTTGAAAGCTCTTTTCGATACGAACCCAACATTTCTAGTTTTTGGAGAATCCAACGGTCGAATCTCCCGTAATGTCAATTCGAAGTCAATGGTCGAAATTCGCGAACGGTCGCTACGCGGCGCGTTTTATTCAGGCCATTATATATAATATATATTATATATATTTCGTCGATTTCCATTTAAAACATATTTTATAAATCGTTTTAAATTCGTTTTCAAAACGATTTCAACTTCATATTCAATTTCAAATCAAAATTGAATATTCCGTATACATGATAATTTCATATAGTGTATATATATGTTAATAATTATATTTTTAACGATCCAATATTTATTTCATTTCATGACCATTTTATATATCTCATATATATAATTCATACAACGCATGTATTTGTTAAAAATTGTATTTTTAACGAACAAATATTTTGCACACCACATATATACATATATTTTACACATCGCATATATATATTATTTTCACATCATATATATATAATTTTTCACATCGTATATATATATAATTCATTCACATCGTATATATATAATCCATTCACATCGTATATATACAATTCATTCACATCGTATATATATATTTCATTCACATCGTATATATATATAATTCATTCACATCATATATATAATCCATTCATATCGTATATATAATTTATTCACATCGTATATATATATATATATATTTCATTTACATCGTATATATATATATATATATTTCACTCACATCGTATATATATAATTTCACATCATAATCATAATCAATTTCTACAACACAATTCAATCAAACAAATCGTCCATGGTCTGTGGACGATGGGGAGCAGTTCATATATGCAGTTATAAAATATATAACTGTACAGAAATAATTTTTTTAGTGAGAGAGGTACTCACAGTCGTTTCCACTCCGCTAGTGTTTGTTTCTGAATTTCTAAACAGTTCAGGTTTTAATTTGCCTAAAATTCAAACAAGCTTTGTTTTGGTTCTAGTCTGCTCCATTGCGAAGCTCACTTCATCACAATTCCAGCGGATCTGAAACCGTCCAATTCTGATCTAATATGACAAGGTTTTGAATTTTTAAACATTAACTACTATACGAGGTAATTAAAATAAATTAAGCATTAATTAATTATACTTCTTAACTAATTCCCTAATAAGACTTCCTCCAGGAAGAAATTCGAACCCAACACGCGATTTCCACCTTAAACCGCGCGCCTCCCCTGTCCACTTTGACGTCGATCAGAGAGTACCCTACCGATCACCATTGTAGTGACCCGAATATCCGGTCCAATTTGAGCTGACCAAAAACACAAGTCCAACCCCGAATTAAAATGGAAACCAGAAAACTAATAGAAAGAAGGCAGAGGGTGAGAATAGATAAGATAGAAACTTAGAATAGAAGAAAAAGAAGACAACAACATCAGAGTAACACGATCCTCACAGCGGAATGAATTACGTATAATATACAACATAACTTTTAAATATAATTTTGTACTTGAATATACATATCATTTCAAAGTACAACACTTACAACACAGCGGAAATAACCATAGCTATAAAATTCTGAAGCCTCCTGCTCCAGCTCTTCAATGTATCTGTAAAACCTGACTACTTGACTGCCCGTACAAAGTTAGGCACCCAAGAGTTTAGGGAAACAAAACAATATAAACTCCAAGTGAGTCATGTGACTGGTGTGAGTAAACTCAAATCATTTGTTTAACTTTAAAATCCTTTCAAAAGAAAGGATAATCAGTTTTAAAAACAATATTATTCTGATATTATAATAATGTCTAACACAAGTAATATCAATCTAGTAGAACGCTTTCATCTCACGTTCCACATATATAATACAATCAAACATCCACGGCCTCTTATTGGGTAATGGATTTCCAACTCTGACAAGGTATGGGTCCACCTTCCGATCAGTGTACTCTAGAAGCGATACACTGGAGTTCAACAAGAACATCTTGTTAACTCGACCATTCATTTCTCTTGAGTGTATCGAATATATTGTCACCTTACTATTGGTAAACCAACATAACCATTCCCGAGAGATACAGAATTGAAAGAAGTACAAATAAGAATATTCTCTAGATGGTGACAGTATACCCTACTTAGGTGCGACCCACTTAGCCATGCTGCCTGCCCGATTTTTGTCATTTCCCGGTTGTGAGGCTAGAAGCTACGCTTATCTTTTTACATATCATATCTTCATTCACTTAGAATGCCACATCGTCATACCCACCAAATCACAAATTGATTTATCTAGAAATAACACTGGTATACATCTAAGAGAAACGAATTCCTCCGCCACCAAACGCGAATACGTTTGAAGAGATCAGCTTACGCGATCTATTAGATATACTCTGTCAGACATTCTTCCACACAGATCGTCCTGGGACTGGACAAACTGAAGGCACTATTCAGTACATCCATCTTAGGCAATCTTTACCTAAGATTTATACAATAGCCCTTGCATTTTACTCCGTCTTCAATATTTTTGGCATATATGGTTCGCAACGCTTGTGCCAATATGGAGTGGTTCTTTGGAAAAAATCCAACCGGTCTCTCCATATTAACAACGTTAAATTGGTCGAAAACTTCGATAGTCGGTGAGTTAACTATCAAAGAAAAACACGTGTGCAAACAACGATATTATTTCCAGATGGAAATTATATCGATCAATCACCATTTTACATTTATCTCTCTATTTAACTTATTCATTTCCTGTTTCTGTATATTCAACATTTCTTATTTTCTAGATTTAGAAAATATATGTTATTACCATTGTAAAACATTTCCATTTCTTGTTTTCTATATCAGAAAACATTTCTGGTTCTTATTTGGAAAACGTTTCCATTTCTTGTTTTCTATATCAGAAAACATTTCTGGTTCTTATTTGGAAAACATTTCCAAAGCTCCTTCATTTGGTTGAAACAGATGTTTAAATAAAACATCGCGACGCCAACTCAAACCATTTACTAAATTCACTTAACCATCATTCAATATCAAACCTTACCATTCCGTAGTTAAGAAGGAAGCAATCAAGTTGGGGTATAATTACCTCTCAGACCTTAACTAAACAACGTTTTAACTTCAGAATAGACAAAGTTTATCTTTCAAACGTTTAACAAACTTCCTTACGTAACTCTCTTTCGAATAAATCTCTATTCGATAACTCCTCCCTTCGAATAACTATATTCGATAATCTCTCTTTTGAATAACTAGATTTGAAAACCTTTCTTCGAATAAACTATATTCGATTAACTCTATTCAATTAACTCTTATCAATTTACTCTATTGGATTAACTCTAATCGATTAACTCCTTTGGATTAACTCTAATCGATTAACTCTATTTAAATTCTCTATTGGTTAACTCTAACTCTAACTGGTTAACTTTAACTGATAAACTCTAAATGATTAACTCTAACTGGATTAACTCTTATTCGAATAACTTATATCCGACTAACTTATATTTGAAAATCTCTCTTCTTCGAATAAACTCTATTTGATTTAACTCCTGTCGAATAACTAGATTCAATTAACTCCCTTCAAATATCTCTGATTCGATTAACTCACTTCGAATATCTCTGATTTGATTAACTTACTTCGAATATCTTTGATTCGATTAACTCACATCGAATATCTACTATATTCGTTCAACTCCTTTCTTCGGATAAACTAATATTCGATAACTTCTTTCTTCGAATAAACTAATATCCGATTTAACTCTAACTGAATAACTCTAACTGATTAGCTCTAACTGTTTAACTCTAACTGATTAGCTTTAACTGATTAACTCTAACTGGTTAACTCTTCGTCCTTATTCAATTTTAGATGTCGATGTTGAAATCGATTCTTACTTCTCTATATAAGTGGAGACTTATATATTCCATTTATCGAACGATAAATATTTAATTTAATTTATAAACTGTTATTTATAAATTAATCCTTTCCATTTATTTGTTTAAAACAGATTTCCATTTTTCTGTTCATTTTCTAAATATTCCTTTGATTTAATTCTGTTTATTTATCAAATAAATATTCCTTTGATTTAATCCTATTTATTTATCAAATAAATATTCTTTTTTCTATCTTTCTATTTATTTTCTAAACAAATATCTCATTTATAACATTCTATTTATTTCTTATAAATAAATATCTCCATTTAATCTATTTGTACATGTTTTACAAATATTCCCTTTTAAAATCCTATTTGTAAATGTTTTACAAATATTTCCTTTTTCTTTCTATTTGTAAATGTTTTACAAATATTCCTCTTTCTATTTGTTTTACAAATATTTTTCTTTATATTTGTTTTACAAATATATTTCCTCTATATTTGTTTTACAAATATATTTCCTTTTTATTTCTTTGATTTTATAATTATTCCTTTTAAAAAAAAATCCTTTTCCTTTTATCTATAAAATCCAGTGATTTTATATAAATAAATTATTTTCAAAATATACTTTGAAAAAACTCCTTTTTCCCATTCCGATATGTTATGGTACTTAACACATCAAATCACGATGACCAATATCATCCAAACACATATAATCAACCACAGATTATAAACTACATCATTTATCACAATATATGAAAAACAATAAAATAACTGTTGAGGAATCCTGTCGGATTCCTCCAACCTGTTTCCCTGCATCCACAGATGTTACACAATATGATATCATCACTTTCAGTTCAATAAGAATTATTTTGTTAACAAAATCAATAATATGGATTTAACGGTTTATATATATATATATATATATATATATATATATATATATATATATATATAATTTTCACTAACTGACTAGCAGTTCAATCAAACAGTCAACACACAGTCAATCAGATAATTTTTAACAGTTCTAAAAATACAACATGAAAATATAAACTGTTCAGATTTAGTGAGATTTACTCACATTGGACGATCATCGTTAATAACGATAACCATCGCTTGATTCAGACGGACAATTTATTTTGCTATAAATTGTAACGAGCTCCGATGGACTTCCAGTAAGTTCCATGTTGTAGTGTCTGTCCCTACGATCCTATCGGATCTTGTTTCGCTGTATTCCGATACCGTATGACAAGGTTATACGTTATACAATCTTTTAAACAATTTAAATTAAATAACTTAATCCATTTCTTAATTGGGCCTTTACCATTTTTAAAACGTTGGCCCACTCCTCAAGGCCCACCCGCTTTACTCATCTTTTCTAAACTTCTTGCTCAAATCATTCTTAAATCCCTTCACACAAAACCACACGAGTAAACCCATTTCAAAACCGTTCTTCCATTCATTATTCACAAAACAAGATCTGCCCCATACTACAAACTTTAAGCTTTCGTTACCTCACCCTATACCCTTCAACATCAGCTCGCAGGTCATATAAAGGTCGTACCCTTCATGCTCTAACGACCTGTACACCGCTCCAGTACTCCAGATTTCTGTTCTTATCCTCACGAACTCCCACACTCCGTTCACAGATAAAAACTCCAACAAAAATCACCAACCTTCCTTCTTCGAAATCCGCATCCCTCTACCTCCTCAAGTTCACGCACGATCTCCCCAAACTTCCATGACCTGGAGCTTCCAAAGCATACGTACAGTGAAGAACGCGACTCTTTGTAGCATCGATCTCCTCCAATATTTGACACAAGACCAAAATCCATCCTTCAACTCAAATATACCCTTCGTTGGAACCCTAAATTCACCGCTGTTCACAAACCAACGGCGGGAAAACGAGCGTCGAGCTCCAGCAAAGGCAGACCGACATGAAGAGCAAGCTATTCCGATTTCAAAGAACTCGGCTTTCTGATTTGTAGATTTTATAGGGAATAGATTTTGATTTTTTCCATTCCTGAGAGTGGCGGCTCGTTTCTTTGATGGAAGAACGAATGATTAGGTTTAGAAATAAAGTTAAGGGTTATATTATATAGGGGTATTTAGGGTTCCGTGTGCCATACATAATTTTATCATTTAGGGGCTACCATCGACAGAAACAAAAATACCAGTGAGATGAGCAAGGTGCTAGGATTCTTGAAATATAATAATACCGGTAGATTGGCTTATATTTTGAAACCCCAAAATGTTAATTACAGGATGCAAAATACTCCAAATAAAAAGTTGCTTATTTAAATAATTAAAAATTACAGTAAAATTATAAAAATTATTTTATCGTTATGTCTCAAAAGAACCTTGTCTATATTCAAACCCGATATTCAAATATTTTTAAATAACTGTTATGGCCACGAACGAATATACCACTGTTTTTCTGAATATTTGATTTGGACATAAATCAAAATCTACAAGACGAAATCCCGATTTTTCTCTTCCACTAGAAAGATATACTCCACCAGCTCTACACGCTTCTTGTTTCACAGAAATCCGATTTAAAACGAACCCTGTACATTCAGTTGAAGTTCAAATCGCCAAATTACGAACTACAACGCCATTTCAAACTCGATTTTAATTATAATATAATTATATGTTCAAACTTTCATTCAAATAATATATTCGTTATATGTAATTTAATTCTAAACTGAATTAAATATCATAGATGATCCAGTTCACACCATATCGACATTTCAGCCAATTCTGATTATTTCAGAATTAAATATATTATTTAATTTATTATTTTAATTAAATATTCACCATCATTTAATTCAATGACCATGAAATCCTTTTAATCACCTTTTAAATAATTAAATTAATTAATTATTATATCGCTGAAAAATGCGGGTCATTACATTCTTCCCCACTTAAAATAATTTCGTCCTCGAAATTGCTAAGGTAGAAAAAAAAACCCTATCGACTGGATTAAAATTATTTCTTCACTTCTTAACTCCGGTTCTACTAAACCGTTTTATTTTAATTAAATTATTAATTAATTCTCATCAACGAAAATTTTCAAAAATCCTGAAAATTTTCTAACACCTTAACTTTTCGAAAAATTTCGCCAGCACCTCCTTTGTACTGGTCAATAGGTCAAACTTCAACTCGCCTCTCTGGGCCATCTCTAACCCAAAAGAAAATCAGTCAGCCAAGTGGCTTGCCAATTCAGCTCATAAATCTTATATCCAATAGAAATAAAAACTTATACCTTTTGTCGGCATATCATTATATCATTTCCACCTGTTATCAATTCAGCAGATATAGGGGTCATCCCAAACAAATTCCAATATGTTTTATCTACAAATCCAACCATTCGCTTATACCTAAGTCGAATTCAATTTCAAATCAAAGTTACATTTTTGATTTTTTTATTCTTAACTCATCAATCCAATACCGTTTCAGATTCTATCTCACAATTCAAAATCTGATTCTACTCGATATATCATATCCAATTCAATTTCCAGTTAGTTGGTTTCAATTCATTTCCAGCTTGGTTTCACACATTTCTATTTAAATTTGTTTTTAATTCAAACAGTCTCTTCCTGGGAGTTTTAAACAACTTTGATTTTCTAAAACCAAATATTCCTTTTTAGATTTCAACAACTTATTTCTCTCAAAACAATTCAAAAACAAAATCCTTTGGTAGTAATCCGTCACTCAGCAACTCGAAAATGAACACTGATGATGCAGCTGTCATCATCAGAATTTATTTTCCAGCGATCGAAGTGAGTTCAATACTATATCACCTATCAAAACTATTTCTTCAACCATTTTCATTTTGAAATCACTTCAAAATATTATTCCAATGTTTGTAAACAATTTAAAATCTCCCATGATCTTAAAATTTCCTTATACTTAATCCAGATTCATTTACAAACACTTTTCCCAATTCTGGGATTTTAATTTCAAATTCAGATTTAAATTCAGATTTAATTCATTTCGATTTCATATATTTCACTTATATAAATTCTGATCAGTTATTTACATAACCATTTAATTTATAATCTTACTCGATTATAATTACAAATATACTTTGGGTAAAATTATTTCATTTACCCTCTTTTCAAAACATATCGTGTCGACCATTGTATTCGAGTGTTTAGAAACTCCTATCGATACAGTGGATCAAACAGATCGACCAGAACTCATAAACGACTCAACCAATAAATCTCCACAATATAAAATTATTTTTATATCAAATAACAAATACGTTCACTCATATATATACACTCAAACTCAATCTAGGGCATTACTAACCCTATCTCTACTGAGTCACGCCACAGAGCCAAGGTAATTACTTAACCTTAAGCTCTGATATCAGCTGTAGTGACCCGAAAATTCGGTCCAATTTGAGGTGACCAAAAACACAAGTCTAACCCCAAATTAAACTAGAAACCAGGAAACTAATAGAAAGAAGGCAGAGGGTGAGAATAGATAAGATAGAAAATTAGAATAGAAGAAAAAGAAGACAACAACATCAGAGTAACACGATCCTCACAGCAGAACGAATAACATATAATATACAACATAACTTTGAAATATAATTTTGTACTTGAATATACATATCATTTCAAAGTACAGCACTTACAACACAGCGGAAATAACCATAGATATAAAATTCTGAAGCCTCCTGCTCTAGCACTTCAACGTATCCATAAAACCCGACTATTTGACTGCCCTTACAAAATTAGGCACCCAAGAGTTTAGGGGAACAAAACAAAATAAACTCCGGGTCAGTCATGTGACTGGTGTGAGTAAACCCAAATCATTTGTTTAACTTTACAAATCCTTTCAAAAGAAAGGATAATCAGTTTTAAAAACAATATTATTATGATATAATAATGTCTAACACAAGTAATATCAATCTAGTAAAACGCTTTCATCTCACGTTCCACATATATAATACAATCAAACACAGCGGCCGCTTATTGGGTAATGGATTTCCAACTCTGACAAGGTATGGGTCCACCTTCCGATCAGTGTACTCTAGAAGCGATACACTGGAGTTCAACACGAACATCTTGTTAACTCGACCACATATGACCGACCACTCATTTCGCTTGAGTGTATCTAATATATTGCCACCTTACTGTTGTTAAACCAACACAACCATTCCCGGGAGATACAGAATTGAAAGAAGTACAAATATGAATATTCTCTAGATGGTGACAATTTACCCTACTTGGGTGCGACCCACTTAACCATGTTGCCTACCTGATTTTTGTCATTTCCCAGTTGTGAGGCTAGAAGCTACGCTTATCTTTTTACGTATCATATATTCATTCACTTAGAATGCCACATCGTTATACCCACCAAATCACAACTTGATTTATCCAAAAATAACACGGGTATACCGCTAAGAGAAACAAATTCCTCCGCCACCAAACGTGAATACATTTGAAGAGATCAACTTACGCGATCTATTAGATATACTCTGTCAGACATTCTTCCATACAGGTCGTCCTGGGAATGGACAAACCGAAGGCACTATTCAGTACATCCATCTTAGGCAATATTTACCTAAGATTTATACAATAGCCCTTGCATTTTACTCCGTCTTCAATATCTTTGGCATATATGGTTCGCAACGCTTGTGCCAATACGGAGTGGTTCTTCGGAAAATAATCCAACCGGTCTCTCCATATTAACAACGTTAAAATGGTCAAAAACTTCGATAGTCGGTGAGTTAACTATCAATGAAAAAAACACGTGTGCAAACAACGATATTATTTCCAGATGGAAATTATATCGATCAATCATCATTTTACATTTATCTCTCTGTTTAACTTATTCATTTCCTGTTTCCGTATATTCAACATTTCTTATTTTCTAAATTTAGAAAATATATGTTATTACCATTGTAAAACATTTCCATTTCTTGTTTTCTATATCAGGAAACATTTCTGGTTCTTATTTGTAAAACATTTCCATTTCTTGTTTTCTATATCAGAAAACATTTCTTGTTATTATTTGGAAAACATTTCCAAAGCTCCTTCATTTGGTTGAAACAGATGTTTAAATAAAACATCGCGACGCCAACTCAAACCATTTACTAAATTCACTTAACCATCATTCACTATCAAACCTTACCATTCCTTAGTTAAGAAGGAAGTCAATCAAGTTGGGGTATAATTACCTCTCAGACCTTAACTGAACAACGTTTTAACTTCAGAATAACAAAGTTTATCTTTTAAACATTTAACAAACTTCCTTACGTAACTCTCTTTCGAATTAATCTCTATTCGATAACTCCTCCCTTCGAATAACTATATTCGATAATCTCTGTTACGAATAACTAGATTTGAAAACCTTTCTTCGAATAAACTATATTCGATTAACTCTATTCAATTAACTCATATCAATTTACTCTATTGGATTAACTCTAATCGATTAACTCCTTTGGATTAACTCTAATCGATTAACTCTTTTAAATTCTCTATTGGTTAACTCTACCTGGTTAACTTTAACTGATCAACTCTAACTGATTAACTCTAACTGGATTAACTCTTATTCGAATAACTTACATCCAACTAACTTATATTTGAAAATCACTCTTCTTCGAATAAAATATATTTGATTTAACTCCTGTCGAATAACTAGATTCGATTAACTCCCTTCGAATATCTCTGATTCGATTAACTCACTTCGAATATCTCTGATTCGATTAACTCACTTCAAATATCCCTGATTCGATTAACTCACTTAGAATATCTACTATATTCGTTTAACTCCTTTCTTTGAATAAACTAATATTCGATAACTTCTTTCTTCGAATAAACTAATATTCGATTTAACTCTAACTGAGTACCTCTAACTGATTAGCTCTAACTGTTTAACTCTAACTGATTAGCTCTAACTGATTAACTCTAACTGGTTAACTCTTCCTCCTTATTCAGTTTCAGATGTCGATGTTGAAATCAATTCTTACTTCTCTATATAAGTTCAGACTTATATATTCCATTTATCGAACGATAAATATTTAATTTAATTTATAAACTGTTATTTATAAATTAACCCTTTCCGTTTATCTGTTTAAAATAGATTTCCATTTTTCTATTCATTTTCTAAATATTCCTTTGATTTAATTTTATTTATTTATCAATTAAATATTCCTTTGATTTAATCCTATTTATTTGTCAAATAAATATTCTTTTTTTATCTTTCTATTTATTTTCTAAATAAATATCTCATTTATAACATTCTATTTATTTCCTATAAATAAATATCTCCATTTAATCTATTTGTACATGTTTTACAAATATTCCCTTTTAAAATCCTATTTGTAAATGTTTTACAAATATTTCCTTTTTATTTCTATTTGTAAATGTTTTACAAATATTCCTCTTTCTATTTGTTTTACAAATATTTTTCTTTATATTTGTTTTACAAATATATTTCCTCTATATTTGTTTTACAAATATATTTCCTTTATATTTGTTTTACAAATATATTTCCTTTATATTTCTTTGATTTTATAATTATTCCTTTTAAAAAAATTCTTTTCCTTTTATCTATAAAATCCAGTGATTTTATATAAATAAATTATTTTCAAAATATACTTTGAAAAAACTCCTTTTCCCATTCCGATATTTTATGGTACTTAACACATCAAATCATTATGACCAATATCATCCAAACACATATAATCAACCACAGATTATAAACTACATCATATATCACAATATATGAAAAACAATAAAATAACTGTTGAGGAATCCAGTCGGATTCCTCCAACCTGTTTTCCTGCATCCACAGATGTTACACAATATGATTATCATCACTTTCAGTTCAATAAGAATTATTCTATTAACAGAATCAATCAATATGGATTTAACGGTTTATATATATATATATATATATATATATATATATATATATATATAATTTCCACTAACTGACTAGCAGTTCAATCAAACAGTCAACACACAGTCAATCAGACATTTTTTAACAGTTGTAAAAATACAACATGAAAGTATAAACTATTCAGAGTTAGTGAGATTTACTCACATTGGACGATCATCGTTAATAACGATAACCATCGCTTGATTCAGATGGACAATATATTTTGCTATAAATTGTAATGAGCTCAGATGGACTTCCAGTCAGTTCCATGTTGTAGTGTCCGTCCCTACGATCCTATCGGATCTTATTTCGCTGTATTCCGATACCGTATGACAAGGTTATACGTTATACAAGCTTTTAAACAATTTAAATTAAATAACTTAAACCATTTCTTAATTGTGTCTTTACCATTTTTAAAACTTTGGCCCACTCCTCAAGGCCTACCCACTTTACTCATCTTTTCCAAACTTCTTGCTCAAATCATTCTTAAATCCCTTCACACAAAAACCACACGAGCAAACCCATTTCAAAACCGTTTTTCCATTCATTATTCACAAAACAAGATCTGCCCCATACTACAAACTTTAAGCTTTCGTTACCTCACCCTATACCTTTCAACATCAGCTCGTAGGTCATATGAAGGCTGTACCCTTCAAGCTCCAACGACCTGTAAACCGCTCCAGTACTCCAGATTTCTCTTCTTATCCTCAGGAACTCGCACATTCCGTTCACAGATAAAAACTCCAGCAAAAATCACCAACCCTTCCTTCTTCGAAATCTGCATCCCTCTACCTCCTCAAGTTCACACACGATCTCCCCAAACTTCCACGAATTGGAGCTTCCAAAGCATATATTGTCTCAAAAGAACCTTGCCTAAATTCAAACCCGATATTCAAATATTTTTAAATAACTGTTATGGCCACGAATGAATATACCGTTGTTTTTCTGAATATTTGATTTGGATATAAATCAAAATCTACACGATGAAATCCCGATTTTTCTCTTCCACTAGAAAGATATACTCCACCAGCTCCACACGTTTCTTGTTTCACAGAAATCCGATTTAAAATGAACCTTGTACATTCAGTTGAAGTTCAATTCACCAAATTACGAACTACAACGCCATTTCAAACTCGATTTTAATTATTATATAATTATACGTTCAAACTGTCGTTCAAATAATATATTTGTTATATCTAATTAAATTCTAAACTGAATTAAATATCACAGATGATCCAGTTCACGCCATTTTAGCCAATTCTGATTATTTCAGAATTAAATATATTATTTAATTTATTATTTTAATTAAATATTTACCATTATTTAATTCAACGACCATGAAATCCTTTTAATTACCTTTTAAATAATTAAATAAATTAACTATTATATCGCTGAAAAATGCGGAACATTACAACCATCCCCAGCGCTTCCATCACCCGCCACCCCTCGTAATCCGATGGTCCTACGTGCTTTGAAACCGACTTCAACTGCGGTGACTTTACAGAAAAAATTCCGCCACCACTGACCTTGATTTCTGATCACCGCCGTTAGCATCGAAGATCCCATTGAGTACTTTAGTTTTGCATTTGGGAGGCTATGGAATTATGGTGTGGATTAGAAGAAAGAAGAGGAAGAAATTCGGAGCTCCTCGTCCATTCACGATGAAGAAGGCGGCGCTCATTTCCAAAAATGAATTAGGGCTCCGGAAAACGTGAATATATATACCCTTTATAATAATATTTAATTCTATTATTTCTGAATATTGAATTTTAACGTTTCGAACTCCAAATCAAACCCAACTACTGTCGTTCGTAGCCAAATAACCCCATTCCGAACACAATGGGATATGTTTCGTACAATAATTCGATTGTTACGATCAGTTTTTATCGGAATTAAATATAAATCAATATATACTGAATTTGAACGTACATTTTAATTTACCGGGGCCACATACGGACCCCAAAAATTCCAAAAAAATAAATCTGGTTATGTTTTGAAGATACGGTCCTAACAAAACTAATTTCATCAAATTTGGAGACCGTTTGAAAAATGATCATTTTCTGGTCGATCCAAATTGACTAAAACCGTCAAAACACGTTTTCCTTCGCCATGCTCACATATTGATTCCATAAATTATGAAAATTGGAATCTACAATAATTTGACATTCCGGATCCAACAAAGGTGGTTTCGTCGAAAACGGAGGTCGTTTGCAAAATGGCTATTTTAAGGGCTATATTTCCATAGCGATTATTCTGAGTTTTCAACTGGGCATAACTCTTTGTTTCCGCTATGAAATTTTGATTTTTCGGATTCATTGGAAAGATATTTTCAAATAGATTCTAATATTTTTGGTTTCACTAAAATCCGGTTTATTTTGAATCCTGTACATTCATTTGAAATTTGAAATGGAATTTTCAAACTACCGCACCATTTCCAATTCCTTTTATAATTAAAATAAATATTTATATTCTAACGTCGATTCAAGTAAATATATACGTTCTAATTCTATTAAAAATAAATTTCTCGTCGTTATTATTTAAAATAAATCATTTTAAATATTCAAAATTCATTAAAATTGCCAAAATAAAAATTTTAAATTGGTTCTGATTTTCTGGGTTGTTACAATCTCCCCCACATAAAATCTTTTCGTCCTTGAAGAGGAACGAAGCTGAAAGTTGTTTTACTAATCAACTCAACTTTCAGTTTGGCGTTCATTCTTCAACTTTTGAGTTTCTAAGAATTTTCCAATTCTTCAAAAATTTGGCTAACACCCTAAATTTTCGAAAAATTTCACCATAACCTCCTTTGTACAGGGAGCACCGGGAAAATCCCCAAACCGCCACACAGGCCCTCTCATCTCAAAAAGAAAAAGGAAAAGCCAAGCGGCTAGCCAATCGACTCATAAAATAATCCAGACCCAATAAATTAGTAAACATGTACCTATTTGTCGGGCATACAATTTTATTCCTCTTCTCTTGCCTCCTTGCAATGACATGTTCAATATATATGCACGTACCTGTATGCAATTTCAAACAATTTTCAATTCAGTTCAATATTTGATACAATTTGGCTCAAATTTACCATACATCTATATGTTGGTTTAAATGAATAATCACACAACATAATCATCAATCAATTAGTTGATTAAATTTTCAAATATATAACTTTTATATATTCAAAATCGTATTTTTAAAACTAGATTATATATATAATCACAAATACGATATTCATAAACATATGGCTCTCAACTCATTCTGGGGCATTTCTAACCCCATCTCTAATGAGTCACTCATTCTAGAATGCTACTGATTCTATCTCTAATGAGGATTCTTCAATAGGATATTACTAATCCTACCTCTATTGAGTCTTTTATTTTGTTCTAACGAGTTGTACCCCAAAGATTTGAATTAACCAAAGCTCTGATATCATCTGTAACGATACGGATTTTGCTCGGACCCAATCGATCGCTAAATCGACGAAGACCATTCGAAACCCGGATACGCTAACTCTCGGCGCACAACACATCAGAACAAATAACAGAAGACTTTTATAACCATCATAATAATGTTACATCAGAGTACAAAATATCATAGTACAGCGAAATATAATACAACAAAAAAAATTAATTTACAATAAATGTAGTACAATGTAGCAGAAATAAATAAATAACACAGCAGAAGACTATCAATGCCCTGGACACAACTTTAAGATTTAATCCTGAATCCTGCTCAAAATAAGTATCTGCAAAACAAACTACTCGACTGCCCTGTAAATCAGGATCCTGTGAATGTAATATCTGCAAAACCCAACTCCTAGTTGCCTGTGTGGAAAATAGGGGCGCCTAGAGTTTAGGTTAAAACAACAAATTCCAGGTCAGTCATGTGACTGGTGTGAGAACTAAAATAGTTATTAATATTTATTTTTAAAGTTAGGTAAATCAAGGGACCACGTTGTATAACAGGGAACAGGTATCCTCCCAAGAATACCAGTGCATATAATAAACAGCGCAATGCTAAATAAAGAACAATGAAGCTATTATAAGACCCAGGTCCCATCTCATAATGCAACGCAAGCCGGAGGATAGAGTTCTACCTTATAATAGCCAAATAATGCTTGATACACAAAATTTAATCCTTTTTTATTACTACAAGTGAAGAAATCAACTTAATAAATGTATCAATCATAGGCGGCATGGCTACCATCTATCATGTCGCCACACTAGGCTTTACAATCAAAACTGATATGTCATGTATTGGAAATTGGATTTCTGTCATGAGTCGATGCCAGGGATGGCTCCTCACCACTTCGAGACACTCTAGCAAATGTCTCAGGACTGCACACTCTGGGTAACCCCTAAATCATCAGGGCCGGTCCACTCTTACGTTTGAGGATTAGTTATTCCTGAACACACGTTTCCCGGTCCTATCGGACCTATCCATCGGCTCCGTAGAGACCGATATATCCGAGGCTCCTCGCATTCCAACAACCACATAGGTAAAAATATAACAATGTCAGGGCTTGTAAAACGCTGACACCACCCATTGCTAGAAAGAAACATCGTGCACTCCCTGTAGTCACGATCCTGTTTTTGACTCTTACCGAGATGTGAGGCTCGCGAATTAACGCTATACACAAAGCTACGCTGTACTAAAGCCGTGCTTTGATCATCAACCCCAAGACTCTGCTTTTCAACAGGATCCTTGATCATTGCATCTTAACATGCCACACAGGCAATTCATGCCATGCGACTGATATCTATCGATATGAAACCTCTGAGCTCGTACGTCTTAGAGAAAGGCGTTAAGCAAGAGAATAAATTCTCCGCCGCCAAACAGATGTATATTTAATATAAATCAATCAACATAGAATAAAATCCATTGTCAAACACACAATCCATTTACAAGTTAGTTCTGGGTCTGAACGAAACCGGAGGCACCTTATTCGTCGTCCTGTATGTCCAATACAGGAGAGACGTCCTCGCATATCCAGTCGATCTCCAAGTATGTTTGGATGATCACCACTTATTACCTCGTCTTTGGTGTACAGCCCAATCAAGACATCGGTAATCATCCAAACGATGTGAAGACCTCCGGTCTTCAACCATCGTCTTCATCGTTGACATATCATCAAATCAGTTATTCAGAATGGGTATAAACCCGGCCTTTCGGATAACTCGCGCATAATGAACAAGTGCTATAAAAACACAACATACGCCTCATTCCAATTCTGAATATTCTTTTATTCAAATATTCATATACTTTGGGAAAGGTTCCCATTAATTTTATCAAAGATAAATTCTTTAAATTTATTCTTTAATCTTCCTTTGGATGTCAATTCAAATCATGTTACGGTTTTCCAAACTAGTCGGAATTAGCGCACCTTACTAAAGTAATCATTTGTTTAATTTCCCAATCCCAACTTATTCATCCCATGGAGCAAAACTGGTAATACTCCATAACTAACACCACGGTCTTATCGGTAAAATTAATTACCATTTCCCATTCAAATCTAATTAAAGATTTGACTATCGCTAGGAGCAAAACTGGCGATACTACATTCTCGATCATTTCCCAAATTTGATAATTTAAATTATCAATTCCCATTTCAATCTAATTAAAGATTCATTAAAACTCCACTTAGTTTTAATCTTCCCAAAAATCAATGTTAATGATTATTTAACTTTGGAAACACAAACGTGTCGCATTGACAATCTACACCGTACTATTGATTTCTACCGATATATAACCTCTGAGATCGTACGTCTCAGAGAAGTGTGTTAAGCAAGAGAATAAATTCTTCGCCACCAAACAGATATATATTTAGCAGAGATCAACCATACAGTTCGAAATATAATGACAGACATGTAATCCTGCCTTTAACTAGGTTAAAGAACTAATGTCATTTCAAACACAGTTCATGATAAACCCAAATCAAATTCCATTAATTATGGAATCTTCACGGAAAAACAAATCAATATATAGTGGATATCAATTTCCGTATTCGACTAATAATATAAATGGAATAACGGCAAAGCCTTTTAAATTCCATATGTATTAACAGTCTTCCTCCACAAAAGTTCACTTCGATTATTATCAATCGGATTCCATTCAATTCCAATTTAATATATTAAATTGGAAAACTTTACTTTGGAAAATTCCCGTTAAATCTTAATAAAAAGATTTATAAATTCCAAATCACATTTCACTGTAAATCGGGTTAAAGAACAAATGTCGTTAAACACAGTTCACAATAAACCCAATTCACATTCCATTTTCTGTTCTAATTAAATGTTAATTAATTGGTAATTCTTGTTTAAATATTTATTAAAAGATTTATTCTTTTCACACTGGTTTTAAGAACGGTGTTAATAAAGACACCATTCAGGACAAACCCAAAACCCCATTTGATATTAAACATAAGGCTCTGAATAGAAAGTATATCGGCTTATATTCAATATCAAATTCTGAAATCAACAAATATTGTATTGGAATAACGATATATATATATCTTCCAAATTCCTCCACAACGTCCGTATAATCACGGAATCCAATATCGAAATATTCCGAAGATAATTTCGATTCAAATCCATTCCAATTCATATATTGGAAATTCTGGTTATTTTTAAAACCATTTCAAATCCAATTTATTTATTTTGAAATATTGGATTCTAATTCTAGTACATAACTAGTTCATTTCGATAAAAATATATTTTTATCTTTTCAAATATAGAACTTTTCATCCTAATTCTTTCCAAATCATTTATTTTGATTTTACACAAATTATTTATATTTTTAATAATTTTATCAAGGCCCGTACAGTCGATTTCCATAAACGATCATCGAACTGCACTTACAACAACCTTTTCCAAATTTGATTTGGATATGATTCCGAATCCAACCGTTAGATTTCAAATCTTGTATTCGTTGGAAAGCTCTTTTCGATACGAAGCCAATGGTTCCGGTTTTAGGAGAATCCGACAGTCGGATCTCCCGTAACGTCAATTCGAAGTCAACGGTCGAAATTCGCGAACTGCCTCGGCGCGGCGCGTTCTATTCAGGCCATTTTATTATACATATATAATATATATAATATATTTCTTTGATTTCCATTTAAAACGTATTTTATATATTGTTTTAAAATTCATTTTCAAAACGATTTCAACTTCATATTCAATTTCAAATCAAAATTGAATATTCCATATCATCGATATATAAATGATAGTATTTTCAAAATATTAGATTTTGAAATCTCTTCCTTTTCAATACTCATTATAAAAAATGAATCAAATCGATATAAATATCATTCATGTCAAAATGGCGTTAATCTAATCAACACGGCTTCATATATTTAAGCATATTCGTGCCCATCCCAAATCGGACATCAAAATCAGATTTTGATCTTTTACTGAATACTATTTTAAAATATTCCTTATTTTAAAAAAACCGTTATCCTAAAATATTCTTTAATTCTGAATTGGAGTCAGACACAGTCAATTAACATATAATGTTGATTATATGGATTTCATACACACATGTATACAACGATAATCAAACACAGTAAACCATCATCCAGAGTGCATTCTACACTGTATAAGCGTTAAATATAAATATTTAACGCTTACAACAACATGTCAACCAATCGATCGACATACAGCTAATTACTGGGACTAGTGTATGTCATATATCATCCCAATACCCATGTGGGGTTTCAAACAATCAAATACAGGTTTTATTTGTGCAGTTGGGCGACGTGTAAAATTTATCGTCCCAATCAATATCAATAAAATGGGTGTACATAAACAAATCGTCCGATTTGTAAATGAATATTTTTTTTATTTATATACACGTTAAAAATTATATTTTTAACGATAAAATATTTTATTTAACATATGAATATTCTATTCAGTTCATTTATCTAATAAAAATGATATTTTTATTTTTCTAACTTATTTTAGAAAATTTTAGCGGTATAATGGCGCGATACTAGAAACAGGATAAGGTCTAGCTTTATCCCTCGCCTAATAATGGCGCACGTCATACACAAACCAAATTATATCAATGTTTCATCCCAAACCAAATTCAAACAAATATTCCAATCAACCAAACAATCAAACAAGTCGTCCATGATTTGTGGGCGACGTGGGAGCAGTTCATATATGCAGTTAAAAATAAATAACTATATAAAAAAAATTCAGCGAGGAGTTCTCACCTTTGGGTTCCACTCCGTCATTCTTTAGCAGATGATGGTTTGGATTTACCCGACATTCCAACTCCATCTTTCCACGCTGTTCACAAATAAAAATCATATTTTTATTTCACCGTTACATGGATAAAAATCACATTTTTATCACTTCGCTATATTTATAACAATCAAACTTTTATAGCGCTAAAAATTGAATTTTTATATAACTAAAAATCAAATCTTTTCGTTACAACATATATATAAAAATCGCATTTTTATACTGTTAAAAATCATATCTTTATATTACCTCTATATATGTAAAGATCGTATTTTTATTCTACTACCTAATTAATTTCACCAAATTTATTACACTATTTATAAATTCAACTTTCTTGTTTCATATATTTAAACAAGTTCCCTTTTCAAATTTCTATTTGAAGCTCCATCCCTTTGATATTCCGAATTGCAGAATAAAAACCTTTGTTCCTTTTCGAATGATTTCAAATTCTATTTTTAAATTCATATTTGAATTTAAATATTTAAATATTCTCTTGATAATTAATTTATTTCATTTTTAAACACCATTTTATAAATTTCCTTGTTTTATACTTAAACAAGTCTATTTCGAAATCTATTTAAAACCAAAATCATATTCTGGAAATTTCTATTTATAATAACTTATATATATATATAACACCCAATTTATTTTCATATTCAATTTTGAATATCTAAATAAATTCGAATTAATCGAATTCAAATCATAAATCCTTACGGATTTATTTTAGTTCAATTTTTATTTTGAACATCAGAATAATTTCCATCATTTATTTCTTTAAAACGATTTCCCCATTTCTATTTTTAAATTCACATTTGAATTTAAATATTCGAATTATCCAATGATATTTTTTCCACTTTATTTATAAACACTGTTTATAATTTTACTTCAATTTTCTGTTTTATTTAATTTATAAACATAGTTTATAAATTCAATACTTGTTTTATTTATTTATTCAAAACAAGTGAAATCTTTATAGCCTAATTGATATTCAAATTCTATTTTAGATAAATAGATTTTCCCTTTAAATTTCAAATTATCCTTTTCCCGATATTTTTATATGTCAACGTTTCAGGTCCAGTGATATTTTAACCAATCAAAAATACCAATTATCAACCATGGATTTTCTAACACATCATATATGATAATATATATATATATATATATATATATATATGAGAACAAATAAATAATAATATTTTTGAGGAATCTAGTTGGATCCCTCCAACCTATTTTCATGCATCCACAGACGTTAGTCAACATAAATAATACCCATCCTTCTTTATGGTAGGATATCGCGGTATAGAAGGTCATCCACTATCATAGCGTGGGACGTATAGGGTCATCCGCTAATGATACTGCGGGCATCCGCTAATGGTACCGATAGAATCCAACCAATCACCAATATGTATATAATAACCATAAACACCAAGCCTAAATAACTAACATATTAATATATAATAGACAACATTGATAAACAATTATAAATGCATACAAGGCAACTAACAATTTATTTTTAACTAAAAAATATATTTTTATAAATTTCTGATTGAGAATTACTCACCGTGATTTTTATTGTCTGATCCATTCTAGATTCTTTTCAAATTTAAATCGAACCATGTTCGATTAAATTTAAAATTCTTGTTAACTCCAACAAATCCCATAACCGGTTCCATTGTAAGCTTTTGCCAACTCAAATCCAATGTAATCTATTTGATTCTGGAATGTATACGAGGGTTATACTTTTTATAATTTAATTATATGTATGTGATAAAATTAATTTGAATTAAATTACCATCATAAATCCTACTACTTAACTATTTAAATTAATGATAAAAATAAAGTAAAAATCTAACCTTTCCTAAATGCACCTAATAGCGGAAATACTTTACTGTAGAAAATCTTTTATGCAAAACGAGCGTCTCCTCATCCCATTGTAATGCCAAGAAAACAATCCTTACTGCCTTGTAAAATTTTTCCGATGGACAGTCCATCACACTCAACCCTTTGATTTTCCATCACCTTGCCATTTCAGTCAACAAGCATCATCACATCGAACTGGAGCACCTCATTTCTACATAGCCTCGACATTAGTCTTTCCACAATACTAACCATCGCAAGCATCACCAGACATTCACACTACCTCCTCATCACAAAACGAAATCGACGGAACATCTCCACTCCTGTCATCCCTCTTCACAGAACTTCACCGCAAGTCAGTAGCTCACCAGAATCACTCGCACCATCGAACTCCAAATCAACCCTTCCTCGGCAAAGTTGAACTCTCATTGGAACCCCCTCTGAAATCATTTCGACCGTACCCTTTCTCTTCTCCTAAAGTCTCGAACTCGCTTTCTATTATAGATCTCCAGTACATCCTCCACCCCCTTTTCACCATTCACACCTTTCCAGATTTGGTTATAACGTGCGCTCACTAGTCCCCGAACACCCACAAGACCATCGTCTCTTATCGCGACTGATTCAAGGGTCTAAACTTTCCAGGAACCATCGTGCTTCAATCGCGACTTCACTCCTGACCAAGAAACCATCAACGCGACCTTCACCGGTTACTACTCTTACTAACCTAGCTTCAGGAACGAATTCGATCTCATTTTCTTTTTATTTTATGTTTACTTTGAAGCCTTCTGTTGATTTTAAATGAATGGAACAAGAAAATATATCGCATGTTGTAAAGGGAAGAGTGCGGTTTCTCTTTGATTTTTGCTGAGAGGAACGAAATGGAAGGATTAACAGGGGAAGTTCATCGCGTTTATATAAATGGAGATACTTCAACATGAAGTAATTTAGTCTGCGCTGAAGTACAAGTGTCTTTACTTCTGATTTGATTTAAATAGATTTTTACTCTTTTTAAATAGATTCTGATTTGATTCCGTGCTTATCCGTTTAAATTTTATAATAATATATTTTAGGGTTTCGAATTCCAATTAAAACACAACCAGTGATGTTTCCAGGTTTACCCACTATTCTGAACATACTGGGACCAGTTTCGAAGCCTCATTTGATCATCTGGAGATGATATAAATTAAATCGATATGAATTAAATTTAAAACCATAAATTCTTGGATAATAAATAAATATTATTATCTATATATTCAAATAGAATATCTATCCTTCATCTGAAATATTTCAGTTCAGATTAAATTTCGGATTGACTTATTTTAGATACTGGTATTACGATGATTATATATATTCGAAATAAATCGTATTTCGATTATTTAATCAATAACTCAATATAAAAATTAATTTATATTATCAATACATTATTTAAAACCATATTAAATATTTAAAATAAATCAACAGAAATCTGGGTCGTTACACAAGTATAAATACTTGGCTCCTTCATATAATCCCATGATGTGGGACTATTCACATATAGGGGTCACTCTTACATTTATTCAATTTTTTTAATAATTTATCCTTTTTCAAAGCATTTCCAACACCAGCTTTACAAAATAGGGCAACCCCAACCCTTTCCTTTATCCTCATTCAAACCGTCCAGGCAACCAATAATATGCCCACATGGAATGCACGCTCCTTCCACCCCTGCATCCAAACATATCACATAGGACCCCAAATCTCCATTTTCATCTTTGCCATTCTTAGTTACCATATTTCCTTTCTCTTCAACATTGGGTATCTTTAGATCGATTGGGCTAGAATCTATAGTGGGGCACTGAACGGACCTACCATAGAATGACTCGTCAAGAGGAGGCGCTGAAGGAACCGTTAAAGCAGGAGATACTTCATGGGATGCGGCAAGTACAACAATAGACTCAAGTTGTGGGCTCTAGAACTCTGATAGATTGGTGGTTGTTTTAGCTTTTAAGTGTGGATGATGATAATGGGCCCCAACCAATGTGTCGATCGTGAGCTATGTCTTCTTTAAAGGGAGGTGGCTTAGTCCACTAAATGGGATCCACTCATCTGTGTTAGTGCTGGTTGATGATGATGGTACAGATATTGTTTTCCCTTATTTATCGACCCACTCAAGACCTTCTCCATCTCGATGAAGAGATTGTATCCCTTCTACATTCCCATAGCTAACCTGTTGATATAAAAATTCCTATTTTTATTGATGCACACCCATTTTCTCTCCTAAATGATATTCCTACAAAATTTGATCTTTAAATTTCTTTAAAGTAGAAAATTCGGAGGAATGAACTGAAATATTGAATGCTAATATGTAGAAATGAAAATTAAAAGAACAACCAGTACAAGGTTTGTAATCCATAAGAAAGAAGAAAAATAAATTTCATTTAGGTTAGATGTGTTACTGTGATTAAGATACCAATTAGTGTATGTCTACTAATATATTTTATGCAGGCACTTTCCAAAAAAATCGGTTTTGAGTATGGTTGCTCAATTCCTCTAATATTGTTTCACAGAGACTCTAACGGTGGTTTGTGGAACGTAAAATTAGTAAAAAAATTGCATCTTTTGCCTTGAAGAAGGTTGGAAAACTTTTGTGTTGGATCATTGGATAACAGATGGTGAGATCTGACATTCACATACAGAGGCTATTCAAATTTTGCCGTAAAAATTTTAGTGTAGTGCTATTAGCGCCCAGTTTTGGGCCCAAGGCCACAACCAGAGATTTTTTCCTTTTTTCAACGCGATCGACCATAAACCGCCGACCAAACACTGTTTGGTCGGCATTTCATGGTAACCGTTAGCACAAAAGCAGGTGCTTTTAGCGCCACACAAAATTTATAGCACAAGTACTCTTGAGAAATCATATTTTTTAGAGAACATCAAGAGAGCTGATTGTTATAAAAAACGGAAAGCTTTCACTGAGTCTGAAAGTAGCAACAAGCTAAAAAATGCGAGTCAATCAAGAAAGTATCTACTAAAATAAATGCGAAAGAAGAAGTTACTAAACTCGAAACAACTGGATTATCGTAGTTGCTTATGTGCATAATTGTTCCATATGAATTAGTTAAAAAAAGTAGAGAAAACATGAAATTATCTGAACTGTTTGGCGTTAACTTTGTACCCCCATATTCTTATGAAAGTGAAGTTGAAGTTTGGGTGAAAGTATTTGCTCTTTGATTTCCTTGTTCATGCGATGGTGTGTGCCATGTGGAGGATAAGTAAGACTCATTTTCTGATTACTAGTACATTAAACATTAAAAAAAGCAATCAAGGTAAAACTATATCCAATTTCACATTAATTTTGGTACTCTTAAGTCTTAATAGTACCTTTTTCCAATGATCAATCATTCTAATTTATTTATTCTATAAAACAAGATATATGGACCAAACTAAAACTTTTGTGAGAAGATAGGTAATAGTAAACATGGAAAAACCAACCTAAAAATTGACTACCTTTTCAACAACACGCAGACATAATACAACAGACAACACTCATGCGTGGAGGCATTAAAAAGACAAGAAAAGATATCCGAGAGGTACAACAGAGAAGTATATAGAAGAACTACCAACTATTTATAATTTAGGTAATAAAATAAATGAACTGGGTCATATGTTCTTCGATTATTTACCGCTTCCATTCCACTTGAACCAGGTCTAAACTAAAAAGTACGAAATACAGAGCATAGACAATAACCTTGTGATATTATAATCAAGGATGATCCCTGTTGACCATCTCCTCGTTGCATGAATAATTGCATAAATTACTCCAATATCAATCTATTGTGCAAAACATTGCACAAATGTAGATGAATGATAGAAGTGGTCTAGATTTTCCAATTAAACATCAATCTAATATGATATAAATTATTCATTAAATAGCTATAAAGAAGAAATAAAGAGACACACAATATTTATACTTGTTCCACAACCGCCGAGATAGTGTACGTCCAGTCCAAAGGAGAGAGATTTTATTCCACATGAGAGAATTACAAGTGATTACAAAATAAGAATTTACATATCAAAACCTCAAATTAGGCTTAACAAGAAGAGGCACTCCATTTGAGGATCACTGACTCCATGCCATAATGAGTTTACAATGAAGTCTACCCACGATATATAGTCAGTGAAATCAATGTGAGTCATCAATAAAATTACCAAGATATGATAATAAATAATGGAGGCAAATTGCTGAGGTAATAAATAGCGCAAACATAGTAAGTAAATTGCTAAGTATTTCATTAGTAAAGACGGAAGAAAATAATCCCTTCATTTACTTCTTTGCCATCTCACACAAATGCAATCAATAATTTATGCATTTCGGTATTAAAAATATTTACTTTTCATTTAGAATATTTGTTTCCACCAATTTGTGATTTTGTATCACCAAAATTTAACATTCTACCTTGATGCAAAAAAACATCTCGAACACCCACCTCTAGTCAAATTCTCGTTTCAACATAAAACTCTTTAAAAGAACTCCGCCTTTAAACAAAATCTCATAGTGAGATAGAACCCATAATTGAATATTTACCTAATGGGTTCCAGCAAAGGTACCCTATATCACACACAGTTAACGACAGACTATGTCCATGCCTGCAAATAAAATATTGCAAAAACCCAAAATCAAAAGAAGCCGAATTCCAATGTAATCTCAACACCACCAAGGCCAAAAATAATTCTCTCAATTACTAATTCAAATACAGAGTCGGAATCCAAATCCCTATATGCAAGATAAATCACTCCCCTTACACATACTGCATGTAGCACCACTCCTTTAAGACGACACCACAAAATCGACGATGGCATAAAATCGGCCAAAATCAGTTCTTTGAATTGGACTCTCCAAGATGGCATCACAAGTCGATAAGCCTTAATGGCGTCAAATCTGTCACCACAATCAGCTACATTAGATATAGTTTCTAAATTCAGTGATCATTTCAAAACATTAAATTCTTTATCAACTAACTCTCAAACAATACGAGCCACACCTAGCAGTTCTCCACCTTGGCGAGCATTTCTCAACTGAACTTGAAGTTATACCGAGTGCTCAAACACTTGGAAAGGTAGAAAACACCTTCAGCGGTTCGTCTTAGGTCGCTACCACCTCTAAGTAGTTTCGCCAAGCTGTTTTCTACAAAGAATCTCTTTTCTACGATTAGTCCTGCCGCGTTCTAACATATAACTCCACCTTATTGAGAATCCGGAGCTTAATCTACATCAAAGTTCCAAGCTTAAACACTCTTCTCTCTCAACATAATCTTCTCCACCAAAGTCCCCTTTTCCCCCAAAATAGTAATAGCATAATCATCACTAAACCTACCAACTTCCATGCACAATTTAAAATAAATCGCCTTGCTCTGATACCAATCTGCTGTGTGAATAATTGCACAAATTTCTCCAGTACCAATCTATTGTGCAAAATATTGATTTGATTTGCACAAACTTCAAAATATGCATAGTGGTATATAAAAGGCGCAGAAGCAATCCAAAAAAGAGGATCTAGCTTGTCGATTAATTATCAAGCGCCAACTCAATGAAAAATAATCACCAAACAAAATAAATTGAAGAGGAGAAGAATACACAAAGATTTAACATAGTTCGGCTATGCCTACGTCCACAAACCCAACAACTATTTTTTATTTCACTAAAGAGGGTACAAAAGAGAACACAAGGTAGAAAATTACAAAAGCTTAGGTAGTAGATGGAGAAACTAACCTATAGTTATAAATTGAATAATCAATTTCAATAAAGACTTGTATGCACTCAAAACCCCTAATTGATTGACCATAGAAATCAGGGGTTCATTGAAGAAGAAGATAATGGTGGATGTTCTCTCACTTTCACACACCATAAATACGAGATTTAAATAGGCTTCAAGATGAAATATTGCTTGGAGATGAAGATAATTAATTTTTGGATTGTCTTAAAATCTTTCCAAATGTCCATGATTTGATTGCACTGTAAACAGAAAGTAAAAATTTTGGTTTCCATATGTTTCCTCCCTTGCTTGATTCTCCAAGCCTAATCACTTATTTTTTTCATATTACAAAATCAACGATTTATATATATATACCCCTTTCTTCATTTATAAATCCATTGATTGATTAATTGATTATGTAATCAGTTTGTTTCCTACCAAAATATCCATTTAAATATTTCCACATATAACATAATTGATTCATTGAATCAATTAATTAATTTCTCTCACTACAACAAACATACAGTTTAATAGCGTTTAATATTCGCTATAAAGTAAAACTATAGCATTTTTTATAAATGTTATACATCAACATGTAATAATATGTCAGTAACATACAATAGCATTTGTGAAACGCTATAGAAAACCTTCTTTTATTGTGTGTTCATTGCTATCTTAGACGCTATGTGTCAATACAAATACCTTCTATAGCATTTCATAACTTGCTATAAAGTATGTACATAAAATGATGTAGTTAACATTTATGACGTCATTTAATTTCTATAATATGTTGATATGCTAGTTTATTATAACATCTAAAAACCCTGTAGAAAAGTTTGTGGCTACCTTCTATTGTATTTTTTGCTTGCTATGAAAACTATTTATAGAGCCAACATAACGCTATAGTACATGAAAGCTTGAAAAAACAGTATTTTCATAAAATAATTTAAATGCTATAAACATTTATCATTGTAGATTACCATATATTCAAGCTTTCAATTTACAAATCTACTATTATATTATAAATTTCAATAAACCACAATTATGACATTGTAATGTACATAATCAAATGTAGTCAAAATCCAAACCATAATATATATGTATCTATAATATTTCGTAGACAATTTCCAACATGTAAGTATTTGCGACCAAAAGTAACAACGCATACAATTGTATCTAACCAAAACGATACATACTAAGAACAATGATCTATGAACGTCGATACAAAATACATTAATGCAATCATGACTGATTTGAAGGAGAAAGAGTGTAGAAAATTAATTTTTTTCTGCCTTCCATCTTGTACCACCCCCCAACATCATCATACACTACATGTAATACAAGTGCACCAAAGCGTGGTAGCAATAAACGTACAAAGTAGTATAATAGAAGGATGCAAATACACGCATATTGTATATCTCCAGTATTATATGTTAGAGTTAACCTTTGATATCATAAAACTTGAAATTGAGCTAAGACATAGGAATTGATATGACAATCATAGAAACCAAAACATCCTAGAAACAACAGCCAATTTTTATAATAACTTTACAAAGGTTTCAAAATAGAGAACATGATTTTTATGAAATTAACTTAATTTTTATTGAACATGGTTAAACGTCAAAAACTCTACTTAATTTATTTTAAAAAACGAAATTTAGTTAATTTTTATAAAACTCAATTAAGTTAGTTAATTTTTATACAGATTTAGTTAAATTTTATAAAACTCAATTAACTTAGTTATATATTATAATATTAGTTTATAAATTTATTATAGTATTGTTGTATTATTATTAGTATAAAACTAGTTTATAAGCTTTTTATAATCATTATTATATTACTACTATTATTATATTGTATTGTTGTGTAATATATTATTATTTAAAAGAAACATGTTTGCTAGCGATTTCTGTGTGTGAACCACCGAAGAGAAAATATGTGAAACGACCCGAACTTCCCCGTAAAGGAAAGCCCGATGGAGTTGAGAACATGACAAATTATAAGACAATTAGAAGAAAATTTCGTTGCTTATTACAACAATTTTACATCAGAGTACAGAATATACCAGAGCATGAATAAATATTATACATCAGAAAAATATCAGAGATTTACAAATTACAATGCAGCGGAAAATAATACAAAACACAACTGAGAGAGATACACGGATACAGAGCTTTCCGAATATCATTCCAGCTATAAACCAGGATCCTATGAATATTAATTTGCAAAACCAAAACTACTAGCTGCCCGTATGGGAAATAGAGGCATCCAAAGTTTAGGTTAAAACAATAAACTCTAGGTAAGTCATGTGACTGTGTGAGAACCAAAACAGTTATTAAATCTTTGCTTTAAAAATAAAGTAAATCAAGGGACCATGCCGTATAACACGGAACGGGTTTCCTCCAAAGTACCAGTGCATAAAACAAACAGTGCAATGCTTTTTAAAAAAATGAAGCTATTATAAGACCCAGGTCCCATCACACAATGCAACACAAGTCGGAGGATATGGTTTTTTCCCTTATAATAGCCAAACATGCTTGGTACGTTTATAACAAATCATTTGATACTATTATAAGTGCATAGTGTATAAAAGAACTTCAGATATAAATGTATCAATCATAGACGACATGGGTACCATATATCATGTCGCCAATACTAGGCTCTACAATCAAAACCAAAATGTCACGTATTGGAAATTGGATTTCTGTCATGAGTCGAGGAAAGGGATGTACTCCTCGCTGGCTTCGAGACACTCTAGCAAATGCCTCAGGATCTCCCGCAATAGACCATTGGATCCTCTAAGGTCAGTCCTCCCTTACGTTTGAGGATTACTATTCCTGAACACACGTTTCTTCACCCTATAGGGCGTCTATGCGCCAGATGACTCAATATCCATCGGCTCTGTAGAGACTGATATATCTGAGGCGCCTCGCATTCCAACAATCACATAGGTAAATATAAAAATGTCCGGGCATGCAAAACCCTGACACCACCCATAGCTAGAAAGAAACGTCATGTCCTCCTTGGGTCCCTTATCCCGTTTTTAACTCAAACCGAGGTGTGAGGCTCGCGAATTAACTCTATACACAAAGATGGGCTATATTAAAGCCATGCTTTGATCATCAACCACAAGACTCTGCTTTTCAATAGAAGCCTTGATCATCTGCATCTCAGCATGCCACATAGGAAATTCATGCCATGCGACTGATGTCTATCGATATATAACCTCTGAGCTCGTATGTCTCAGAGAAGGGCGTTAAGCAAGAGAATAAATTCTCTGCCGCCAAAAAGATATATATTTAATAGAGATCAATCAACACAGAATAAAATCCAATGTCATACATACATCCATTTACAAGTTCGTTCTGGGTCTGAATGAAACTGGAGGCACCTTATTCCTCGTCCTGTATGTCCAATATAGGAGAGAGGTCCTCGCATATCCAGTCGATCTCCAAGTATGTCTGGACGATCACCACTTATTACCTTGTCTTGGGTCTACCGCCCAATCAAGACATCAGTAATCATCCAAATGATGTGAAGACCTCCGGTTTTCAACCACCGTCTTCATTGTCGACTTATCATCGAATCAGTTATTCAGAATAGGTATAAACCCGGCCTTTCCGAATAACTTGCGTATATAATAAGCAAATGCTATAAAAATACAATATACGCCTCATTCCAATTCATAATATTCTTTTGTTCAAATATTCACATTCTTAGGGATATGTTCCCATTAATTTTATCAAAGATAAATTCTTTAAAATTTATTCTTTAATCTTCCTTTGGATATCATTCAAACCATATTAAGGTTTTCGAAACTAGTCCGGATTAACGCACCTTTCCAAAGTAATCATTTATTTAATTTCCCAATCCCAACCTATTCATCCCATGGAGTAAAACTGGTATTACTCCATAACTAACACCATGGTGTTATCGATAAAATTAATTACCATTTTCCGTTCAAATCTAATTAAAGATTTAACTATCGCTTAGAGTGAAACTGGTGCTACTCCATTCTCGATCATTTCCCGAATTTGATAATTTAAATTATCACATTCTCGTTTCAATCTAATTAAAGATTCATTAAAACTCCCCTTAGTTTTTCCCAAAAATCAATATCAATGATTATTTAACTTTGGAAACACTAACACGTCGCATCGACAATCTACACCGTACTATTGATTTCTGCTGATATATAACCTCTGAGCTCATACGTCTTAGAGAAGGGTGTTAAGCAAGAGACAAAATTCTCTGCCACCAAACAAATATATATTCAGCTAAGATTAACCATACAGTTCAAAATACAATGATCAACATGTAATCCTGTCTTTAACTGGGTTAAAGAACCATTGTCATTTAAAACACAGTTCATGATAAACCCAAATCACATTCCATTAATTATGGAATCTTCACGGAAAATAGATCGATATATAATTGATATCAATTTCCGTATTCGAGTAATAATATAAATGGAATAACAACAAAGCCTTTTAAATTCCATATATATTAATAGTCTCTTCCATAGAAGTTCGCTTCGATTATTATCAAATCGAATTCCATTCAATTCCAATTTAATATATTAAATTGAAAAACTTTACTTTGGAAAATTCCAGTTAAATCTTAATAAAAAGATTTATAAATTCCAAATCACATTTTACTGTAAATTGGGTTAAAGAACGAATGTCGTTAAAAACACAGTTCACAATAAACCCAATTCACATTCCATTTTATTCAAATTAAATATTAATTAACTAGAAACTCTAATAATCTTAATTAAAAGATTTATTCTTTTCTCAACTGGGTTAAGAACAGTGTTAATGAAGTCACCATTCACGACAAACCCAAAATCCAATTCAATATTAAATACAAGGCTCTGAATGGAAATTATATCTGTGTAACGATACGGATTTCGCTTGGACGCAATCGATCGCTAAATCAACAAGATCGTTTAAAAACCGGATACGTTAACTCTGGGCGCAAAACACATCAGAACAAATAACAGAAGACTTTTAACCATCATAATAATGTTACATCAGAGTACAGAATATCAGAGTATAGTGAAATATAATAAAGCAGAAAATTAATTTACAATAAATGTAATACAATGCAGTGGAAATAAATAAATAACACAGCAGAAGACTATCAATGCTCTGGACACAGCTTTAAGCTTCAATCCAGAAACCTGCTCAAAATAAGTATCTGCAAAACAAACTACTCGACTGCTCGTGTGTAAAATAGGAGCACCCAAGTTTGCAAGGGAAAAGCAAATTACGAGTCAGTCATGGGACTGGTGTGAGAAATTCTAAACAGTTATAAACTTATATAAATGATAAGGCAAGTCACAGGATCACGCCGCTAACGCGGAATGGGTTTACCCTCATGAATGCCAGTGTATAAATAATAATCAATAATAGAGATATGGATCTACTATGCATCGATTAACATGCAATATCCCAATCTACCCATTTTGATTAATCACTACACTTAGATTTTCCAAATCCAATTACAAAAGTTACTCCTTTGAACTTTATTTCCCAATTCCTATTTCAAATCATTTGAAATACATATCTAACTTTTATATCAAAGTAGATTTCTCTTCGAGATCTCAAATCAAATCATTTAGAAATATTAATTCCAAAACGAATGCATACAAACAAGTATGCAACCAAATATCGGCCTCCCCTCAGACAAGGCAAAGGGCACATACCTTAGCAACTCGATATATATATATATATATATATATATATATATATATATGTATGTGTGTGTGTGTGTGTGTGTGTATATATGTAACAACCCGAAAATCTGGGCCAGTTTAAAATTTTTATTTTGGCAATTTTAGCGAATTTTGAATATTTAAAATGAATTATTTTAAATAATATCGACAAGAAATTTATTTTGAATAGAATTCGAACGTATATATTATATACGTCGTCGTTAGAATATAAATAATTATATATAATTATAAATAGAATTGAAAATGGAGCGGTAGTTCGATAATTCGATTTCAAACTTCAATTGAATGTACCGGGTGCAAAACAATCCGGATTTTAGTGAAACCAAAAACGATAGGATCTATTTGATAATATCTTTCCAACGAATGCGGGAAATCGAAATTTCATAGCGGGAATCAAAAGATATGTCCAGTTGAAAATTCTGAATAGTCGCTATGGAATTCAGGCCCTTAAAAATGGACATTTTGCAAACGACCTCGGATTTCGACGAAACCAGTTTTGTTGGGTCCGTGATGTCAAGTTATTGCTAGATTCCAAATTTCATAATTTTTCGAATCAATATGTGAGCGTGGCAAACGAAAACGCGTTCGACCAGTTTCAGTTGATTTTAATCGACTGAAAAATGGCCATTTTTCAAACGGTCTCAGAATTCAACGAAACTAGTTTTGTTAGGACCGTATCGTCAATACGAAGTTAGAAAATATTTTTCTGGAATTTTTCTAGTCAGTATGTGACCCCAGTAATTTGAAATGTACGTTTAAAGTTCAATATAGTGATTTAAATGTAAGTTCAACGGAAACTGATCGAAATAGTCGAATCAGCTTATGATACATATCCCATCGAGTTCGGAATGGGGGTGATTAGCTAGGGGCGACAGTCGTTGGGTCTCGTTCGGCGTTCGTACACGAAATCACATTTATGGAGAAAATAAAATAATAAAATATATTATTATATATAAAATTTCGTTCAACACCCCCCCCCCCCCCCGTTGACTTTTCTTCGATCAGAATCAAAACCCCCTTTTCATTTTTTTCCTTTTTCTTTTCTCTCTCGACGAAAGCGGAGGCGCTGCCTCGTCCACCACCGCGCCCCTCCCTCTCGCGCCAGGCGCCGCTGGCGTTGACTCTGCCCCCTCGCCGATGCTCTCCCCTCCAGCCTCCTCGTCCCTCTCACCTCCTCCCTCGATCGATGGAAACCCCGACCTCCCTGAAGCCGCCGCCCGCGTCCAAACCCTAGGCCCCTTTTCAGCGGCCAGCGCCACCTCCGAGGACCACCCTCAAGCCTCCCCTTCAAACGGTGAACCCCCCCTCTCTGTAAGTCTTTTTTTCTTTTCATTTATTATTTTATTTTTGTTTTATATAAACAGAAAAAACTGAAAAAAAAAGGGATTAAATACTGTTTTTATTTTAAAGTTTAAAACTAATTTCGATTTTAAGTTTAAAAATTGTTTTGTTTTGAAAAGTTTAAAAACTGATTTTTAGGAAAAGATTTAAACTTTATGAAGGAAAGGATTTAAACTTTATGAAGGAAAAGATTTAAACTTTATGAAGGAAAAGATTTAAACTTTATAAAGGAAAAGATTTAAACTGACTTTAAAAAGAAAAGATGTGATCTTTAAAATAGAAAAGACGAAATTTTTATTTAGTAAAAGATGTAAGATATGATTTTTATATTTTTAAAATAATAAAAATATAATTTTGCCATCATAGGAATATTAAAAATATAATCTTTATTTTTGAAAAGGCGGAATCTACGAAATAAAAATATGATTTTTAAATTTAAAGTGAGTAAATAAAAATGTGATTTTTATTTTAAAGACATCAAAATATAAAAATGTGTGATTTTTATATATGTAGTGGCTACGGGCAACGAAGATGACGAAGATGCGATAGCGATGAAGATTTCTATCAATGAAGTGCCGTGGAGCTAGGATAGCTATCTGTGAGAATTTCTCACCTTTCAATTTAATTTTTCTAGTAATATATATATATATATACTAGGATGCAGACGGTGCTTAGTAGCACCCGACACAATCGTCCACAGACCATAGACTTGTTTGTTAGATTGCAAAAATAAGTTAGATTATTTGATTGAATTGAATTGTTTGGTGAATTGAATGGATTTGATTGATGTGTGAATGGCGTGGGCCTTCACTAGACCGGGGATAAGGCTAGGCCTCGTCCTGTTTCTAGTATCGTGCCGTTATGCCGCCGAAATTTTCTAAAATATGTTAGAAAAATAAAAATATCATTTCATTGAATAAAAGAACTGAATAGAGCATTCATAAGTTAAATAAAATATTTTATCGTTAAAAATATAGTTTTAACGTGGAAGTGAATAAAATAAAACATTCATTTACAAACCGGACGGTTTGTTTGTGTACACCTATTTGAAGGACATTGATTGGGTCGATAAATTTTACACATCGCCCAACTGCACAAATAAAAATCTGTGTTTGATTGTTTGAAACCCCACATGGGTGTTGGGATGAAATTTGAAGTTCACTCATCCTGATTGATTAAATATGTCGATCGATTGATTGACAGGCTGTTATAAGCGTTAGATATCTATATTTGATGCTTATACAGTGTAGTGCACTTTGGTTGATGGTTGATTATTTTGCAATGCTATCATATGTGTGTAATGTATGAAAATCCATATGATTAACTTTATATGGTAATTGATTGGGCCTCATTCCAATTTAGAAAATAAGAATAATATAAAATAAAGGTTCATGTGTTGACAGTACTCATCCATTGAGACTGGTCATGTGTTGAACGAAATATTTTGATAATGACAATTTTGAAAGAGAAATATTTGAAATAGAATATTTGAAAATAGAAATTTATGAAGCCGTGTTGATTAGATTGACGCCATTTTGACGTGAACAATATTTTTATCGATTTCGAAATGAATTGAATTGAAAACGATTTCGAAATGAATTGAATTGAAAACGATTTCGAAATGAATTGAATTGAAAACGATTTCGAAATGAATTGAATTGAAAACGATTTCGAATTGAATTGAATTGAAAACGATTTCGAAATGAATTGAATTGAAAACAATTTCGAAATGAATTGAATTGAAAACGAATTCAAATTAAATTGAAAGCGAATTCAGATGAATTCAAATTGAATTTGAATTGAATAGAAATGAATTCTAAAACGAATTTATAAAGAAGAATTCAATTTTGATTTGAATTGAAAAGGAAGTTGAAATTGCTTTTGAAACGAATTTAAAACTATTTATATAATTCGTTTTAAATATAAATCGACGAAATATATATTATATATATAATAAAAGGGCCTGAATAGAACGCGCCGCGCCGCGGCAGTTCGCGAATTTCGACCATTAACTTCGAACGAATATTACGGGAGATCCGACCGTCGGATTCTCCTAAAACCGGAACCGTTGGGTTCGTATTGAAAAGAGCTTTCTAACGAATATTAGAAATTTGAAATCTAATGGTTGGATTTGGAATTATGTCCAAATCAAATTTGAAAAAGGTCGCTGTAAGTGCAGTTCGATGACCGTTGATGGAAATCGACTGTACGGGCCTTGATAAAATTATTAAAAATAGTAATTATTTGTGTAAAATCATAAGAAATGATTTAGAAAGAATTGGGATGAAAAACTCCATATTTGAAAAGATAAAAATAGATTTTTTATCGAAATGAACTAGTTTTGAACTAGAATTATAATTCTATTTATTTTTAAATAAATAAATTGAATTTAAAAAGGGTTTTGAAAATAACCAGAATATCCAATGATTGCATTGGAGTGGATTTGAATCGAAATTGTCTTCGGAATATTTCGATGTTGGAATTCGTGATTATACAGGTGTTGTTATGGAAATTTGAAAGATATATATTTATATCGTTATTTCCAATACGACATTTGTTAGTCGTAGAATTTGATATTGAATATAAGCCGATATATTTTCTATTCAGAGCCTTGTATTGAATATCGAATGTGATTTGGGTTTGTCGTGAATGGTGTCTTCATTAACACTGTTCTTGAACCCAGTTGAGAAAAGATTAAATCTTTTTATTTAGATTTAATGAAGTGTACCAATTAAATAATATTTAATTGGAATTGAATGGATATTGATTTTTGGGTTTATCGTGGACAGTGTTTTTAAAATAACACTCGTTCTTTAACCCGATAATTAATGGAATGTGATTTTGGGTTTATCGTGAACTGTGTTTTAAATGACACTGATTCTTTAACCCAGTTAAAGATTAAAACTAAGTGGAGTTTTAATGAATCTTTAAATAGATTGAAAAGATCGAGAATGGAGTATCACCAGTTTTACTCCAAGCGATAGTTAAATCTTTAATTAGATTTGAACGTGAAATGGTAATTGAATTACCGATAACACTGTGGTGTTAGATATGAAGTACTACCAGTTTTACTTCATGGGATGAATAGGTTGGGATTGGGAAATTAAAACAAATGATTACTTCGGTAAAGTTCGTTAATCCCGACTAGTTTGAATTGAAATTCAAAAGATGATTAGAGAATAAATTTAGGAATTTATCTTGGATAAAATTAATGGGAACCTTTCCCTATGAATGTGAAATCAGAAACTAACTGCCGGTTAGCTAAGCAGAATGGTTTACTGGATATTGATCTGATGTTGGTTTCGGCCTTCGGGGTTAATATTTGGGGAATTATTCTCTTGATTAATTTACGGTTAGTGACTGATGAATTGGAATGAGGCGTATGTTGTGTTTGTGTAACACTTATTTAAAATATACGCGAGTTATTTGGAAAGACCGGGTTTATCCCATTCTGAATAACTGATACGACGATAAGTCGAAGATGAAGACGATGGTCGAAGACCGGAGGTCTTCACGTCGTTTGGGTGATTACTGATGATCTTGATTGGGCTGTACACCCAAGAAGATGGAAACAGTTGGTGATCGTCCAGACGTACTTGGAGATCGATGGATATGCGGGGTACTAGGTGCCTCCGGTTTCGTTCAGCCCCAGAACGGACTTGCAAATGGACTGTGTGTCTGACATTGGATTTTAGTCCGTGTGATTGATCTCTATTAAATATATATCTGTTTGGCGGCGGAGAATTTATTCTCTTGCTTAACGCCCTTCTCTGAGACGTACGAGCTCAGGGGTTATATATTGATGGATATCAAACGCATGGAGTGAATTGCCTGTGTGGCATGCCTAAGTGGCAATTGATCGAGGCTTCTGTTGAAAAGCAAAGTCTCGTGGTGATGATCAAAGCACGACCTTTGTGGCGTAGCTTTGTGTAACGTTTACTTCGCGAGTTTCACACCCGGTATGAACCAAAAACGGGAGACGGACCTCAGGGAGGGCATGCGTTTCTTTCTAGTTAGAAGTGGCGTCAGTGGTTTTACACGCCCTGACGAGTTTGACTTATGTGGTTGTTGCTGTTGCGAGGCGCCTCGGATTGATCGGTCGTTCTCGAACCGATGGAGTCATTTGGTTGGCTCATTTACGCCCTAAAGGGCGGGGAAACGTAGTGTTCAGGCATTTTAATCCACATCGGTGGACCGGCCTTGTCGCTCCAAGGGCTCACCTGAGTCTGGGTCCTGTGGCTCGGGCTAGAGAGTCACGAATCGGTTGAGGACTATCTTTTGCCTCGGTTCATAGATGGAAATCCAATTTCCAAATACGTGACTTTGCGGTTTTATTTGTAAACCTATATATGGCGACATAGTGGCATGGGACGCTCATGCCGCCTATGATTGATACTTATGATTTGAAGTTGTTTTATACACTATGCACTGACTATAGTATCAAACGATTTGTTTTAACCGTACTAAGCATGTTTGGCTATTATAATGGAAAACCCTATCCTTGGCTGCGTTGCATTGTGTGATGGAACCTGGGTCTTATAATAGCTTCATTTTTAGAAAAGCGTTGTGTTATTTACTTATATGCACTGGTATTCTTGGGAGGAAACCCGTTCCGTGTTATACGGCGTGGTCCCTTGATTTACCTATCTTAAAAATAAAGATTTACAACTGTTTTAGTTCTCACACCAGTCACATGACCGACCTGGAGTTTATTGTTTTAACCTAAACTCTGGGTGCCCTTATTTTGACACGGGCAGCTAGTAGTTTTGGTTTTGCAGATTTATATTCACAGGATCCTGGTTTACAGCTGGAACGATATCCGGAAAGCTTTGTATCCGTATATCTCTTCTAGTTGTGTATTATATTATTTTCCGCTGCTATGTATTTAAATGTAATTTAAATCTCTGATATTTCTGTGTAATATTCATTTATACTCTGTATATTCTTGTAATCTGATGCATTGTTGTAATATACAATGAAATGTTCTACTGTATGCGTTCTGTTTTGTGGCTTGTTCTCAAAACGATAGGGCATTTCGAGCGGTCTGGGTCGGTTTAGCGACTGGTTCGGACCGAGCGAGATTCCTTGCCGTCACAGTTGGTATCAGAGCTCTGGTTTAGAAAGCTCAGAGAACAAGACACATTAGAACCGTACGAAAGAATTCATCAGATATTGGATTAGTAATATCCAATTAGAATGACTCGTTAGAGATGGGATCAGTAGTATCCTAGAACGAGTGTGAAGAGTATATTTTTAAAATGAAAACAAATTTTGTTTTGAAAAACTAAATCAATCATTCGTATTTGATTATTTATTTAATTGATTTGGACAATCCGATATATAAAGATTTTGCATATGCGTCTTGCAAACGTGTATTCGAAGTTTTAATATACTGGATGGTTATAGGATCATACTCTAGTTGCCCGGGGATAATTCTGGTGATGGGGCACCGTCGCCAGTATTTATTTTCGAGCGACGAAAGTGAGATTTCTATATTTCCTATTGACTGCTGTGAGAACCAAAATTAGATAGGGCCTATTGTTGTGATTTGGCATCAAAAACATGATTTTTGTGTATGTATCAAAATTATGAATTTCAAATGATAATTCACTAATTGATTGATGTTTGGGTTGCTTGTTTATTTGTTTGCTAATTATGAACCATTTAGCCTAATTGAATCAAATATTGAATAGTATTGAAAATTGGTCGCATTCGCTTGCATATACTTGTACTTACATTGGACAGGTCATAGCAAGGAGGCTAGAGCAGAGAATAAAATTTGTTTGCCCGACAAATAGGTACATGTTTACTACATAATTTACTGTTTTGTTTGGGTGATAATGATTTTATGAGCCTATTGGCTAGCCGCTTGGCTTTTTCTTTTTCTTTTTGAGATCTGAAGGACCGGGGAAGCTATTTGAAATTCCCCGATGCTCCCGGTGCAGGGGAGGTTATGGCGAAATTTTTCGAAAATTTAGGGTGTTAGCCAAATTTTTGAAATTTTGAAAATTCTCAGAAACTGAAAAGTTGGAGAATGGAAGCCAGATCGAACATAGAGTTGAATAATCAAACCACTTTCGACTTTGTTCCTTTTCGGGGACGAAAAGTTTTAAGTGGGGGAGATTGTAACAACCCGAAAATCTGGGCCAGTTTAAAATTTTTATTTTGGCAATTTTAGCGAATTTTGAATATTTAAAATGAATTATTTTAAATAATATCGACGATAAATTTATTTTGAATAGAATTCGAACGTATATATTATATACGTCGTCGTTAGAATATAAATAATTATATATAATTATAAATAGAATTGAAAATGGCGCGGTAGTTCGATAATTCGATTTCAAACTTCAATTGAATGTACCGGGTGCAAAACAATCCGGATTTTAGTGAAACCAAAAACGATAGGATCTATTTGATAATATCTTTCCAACGAATGCGGGAAATCGAAATTTCATAGCGGGAATCGAAAGATATGTCCAGTTGAAAATTCTGAATAGTCGCTATGGAATTCAGGCCCTTAAAAATGGACATTTTGCAAACGACCTCGGATTTCGACGAAACCAGTTTTGTTGGGTCCGTGATGTCAAGTTATTGCTAGATTCCAAATTTCATAATTTTTCGAATCAATATGTGAGCGTGGCAAACGAAAACGCGTTCGACCAGTTTCAGTTGATTTTAATCGACTGAAAAATGGCCATTTTTCAAACGGTCTCAGAATTCAACGAAACTAGTTTTGTTAGGACCGTATCGTCAATACGAAGTTAGAAAATATTTTTCTGGAATTTTTCTAGTCAGTATGTGACCCCAGTAATTTGAAATGTACGTTTAAAGTTCAATATAGTGATTTAAATGTAAATTCAACGGAAACTGATCGAAATAGTCGAATCAGCTTACGATACATATCCCATCGAGTTCGGAATGAGGGTGATTAGCTAGGGGCGACAGTCGTTGGGTCTCGTTCGGCGTTCGTATACGAAATCACATTTATGGAGAAAATAAAATAATAAAATATATTATTATATATAAAATTTCGTTCAACACCCCACCCCCCCGTTGACTTTTCTTCGATCAGAATCAAAACCCCCTTTTCATATTTTTTCCTTTTTCTTTTCTCTCTCGACGAAAGCGGAGGCGCTGCCTCGTCCACCACCGCGCCCCTCCCTCTCGCGCCAGGCGCCGCTGGCGTTGACTCTGCCCCCTCGCCGATCCTCTCCCCTCCAGCCTCCTTGTCCCTCTCACCTCCTCCCTCGATCGATGGAAACCCCGACCTCCCTGAAGCCGCCGCCCGCGTCCAAACCCTAGGCCCCTTTTCAGCGGCCAGCGCCACCTCCGAGGACCACCCTCAAGCCTCCCCTTCAAACGGTGAACCCCCCCTCTCTGTAAGTCTTTTTTTCTTTTTATTTATTATTTTATTTTTGTTTTATATAAACAGAAAAAACTGAAAAAAAGGGATTAAATACTGTTTTTATTTTAAAGTTTAAAACTAATTTTGATTTTAAGTTTAAAAACTGTTTTTTTTTTGAAAAGTTTAAAAACTGATTTTTAGGAAAAGATTTAAACTTTATGAAGGAAAGGATTTAAACTTTATGAAGGAAAAGATTTAAACTTTATGAAGGAAAAGATTTAAACTTTATAAAGGAAAAGATTTAAAACTGACTTTAAAAAGAAAAGATGTGATCTTTAAAATAGAAAAGACGAAATTTTTATTTAGTAAAAGATGTAAGATATGATTTTTATATTTTTAAAGTAATAAAAATATAATTTTTACATCATAGGAATATTAAAAATATAATCTTTATTTTTGAAAAGGCGGAATCTACGAAATAAAAATATGATTTTTAAATTTAAAGTGAATAAATAAAAATGTGATTTTTATTTTAAAGACATCAAAATATAAAAATGTGTGATTTTTATATATGTAATGGCTACGGGCAACGAAGATGACGAAGATGCAATAGCGATGAAGATTTCTATCAATGAAGTGCCGTGGAGCTAGGATAGCTATCTGTGAGAATTTCTCACCTTTCAATTTAATTTTTCTAGTAATATATATATATACTAGGATGCAGACGGTGCTTAGTAGCACCCGACACAATCGTCCACAGACCATGGACTTGTTTGTTAGATTGCAAAAATAAGTTAGATTATTTGATTGAATTGAATTGTTTGGTGAATTGAATGGATTTGATTGATGTGTGAATGGCGTGGGTCTTCACTACACCGGGGATAAGGCTAGGCCTCGTCCCGTTTCTAGTATCGTGCCGTTATGCCGCCGAAATTTTCTAAAATATGTTAGAAAAATAAAAATATCATTTCATTGAATAAATGAACTGAATAGAGCATTCATAAGTTAAATAAAATATTTTATCGTTAAAAATATAGTTTTAACGTGGAAGTGAATAAAATAAAATATTCATTTACAAACCGGACGGTTTGTTTGTGTACACCTATTTGAAGGACATTGATTGGGTCGATAAATTTTACACATCGCCCAACTGCACAAATAAAAATCTGTGTTTGATTGTTTGAAACCCCACACGGGTGTTGGGATGAAATTTGAAGTTCACTCATCCTGATTGATTAAATATGTCGATCGATTGATTGACAGGCTGTTATAAGCGTTAGATATCTATATTTGATGCTTATACAGTGTAGTGCACTTTGGTTAATGGTTGATTATTTTGCAATGCTATCATATGTGTGTAATGTATGAAAATCCATATGATTAACTTTATATGGTAATTGATTGGGCCTCATTCCAATTTAGAAAATAAGAATAATATAAAATAAAGGTTCATGTGTTGACAGTACTCATCCATTGAGATTGGTCATGTGTTGAACGAAATATTTTGATAATGACAATTTTGAAAGAGAAATATTTGAAATAGAATATTTGAAAATAGAAATTTATGAAGCCGTGTTGATTAGATTGACGCCATTTTGACGTGAACGATATTTTTATCGATTTCGAAATGAATTGAATTGAAAACGATTTCGAAATGAATTGAATTGAAAACGATTTCGAAATGAATTGAATTGAAAACGATTTCGAAATGAATTGAATTGAAAACGATTTCGAAATGAATTGAATTGAAAACGATTTCGAAATGAATTGAATTGAAAACGAATTCAAATTAAATTGAAAGCGAATTGAGATGAATTCAAATTGAATTTGAATTGAATAGAAATGAATTCTAAAACGAATTTATAAAGAAGAATTCAATTTTGATTTGAATTGAAAAGGAAGTTGAAATTGCTTTTGAAACGAATTTAAAACTATTTATATAATTCGTTTTAAATAGAAATCGACGAAATATATATTATATATATAATATATATAATATAAGGGCCTGAATAGAACGCGCCGCGCCGCGGCAGTTCGCGAATTTCGACCATTAACTTCGAACGAATATTACGGGAGATCCGACCGTCGGATTCTCCTAAAACCGGAACCGTTGGGTTCGTATCGAAAAGAGCTTTCTAACGAATATTAGAAATTTGAAATCTAACGGTTGGATTTGGAATTATGTCCAAATCAAATTTGAAAAAGGTCGCTGTAAGTGCAGTTCGATGACCGTTGATGGAAATCGACTGTACGGGCCTTGATAAAATTATTAAAAATAGTAATAATTTGTGTAAAATCATAAGAAATGATTTAGAAAGAATTGGGATGAAAAACTCCATATTTGAAAAGATAAAAATAGATTTTTTATCGAAATGAACTAGTTTTGAACTAGAATTATAATTCTATTTATTTTTAAATAAATAAATTGAATTTAAAAAGGGTTTTGAAAATAACCAGAATATCCAATGATTGCATTGGAGTGGATTTGAATCGAAATTGTCTTCGGAATATTTCGATGTTGGAATTCGTGATTATACAGGTGTTGTTATGGAAATTTGAAAGATATATATTTATATCGTTATTTCCAATACGACATTTGTTAGTCGTAGAATTTGATATTGAATATAAGCCGATATATTTTCTATTCAGAGCCTTGTATTGAATATCGAATGTGATTTGGGTTTGTCGTGAATGGTGTCTTCATTAACACTGTTCTTGAACCCAGTTGAGAAAAGATTAAATCTTTTTATTTAGATTTAATGAAGTGTACCAATTAAATAATATTTAATTGGAATTGAATGGATATTGGATTTTGGGTTTATCGTGGACAGTGTTTTTAAAATAACACTCGTTCTTTAACCCGATAATTAATGGAATGTGATTTTGGGTTTATCGTGAACTGTGTGTTAAATGACACTGATTCTTTAACCCAGTTAAAGATTAAAACTAAGTGGAGTTTTAATGAATCTTTAAATAGATTGAAAAGATCGAGAATGGAGTATCACCAGTTTTACTCCAAGCGATAGTTAAATCTTTAATTAGATTTGAACGTGAAATGGTAATTGAATTACCGATAACACTGTGGTGTTAGATATGAAGTACTACCAGTTTTACTTCATGGGATGAATAGGTTGGGATTGGGAAATTAAAACAAATGATTACTTCGGTAAAGTTCGTTAATCCCGACTAGTTTGAATTGAAATTCAAAAGATGATTAGAGAATAAATTTAGGAATTTATCTTGGATAAAATTAATGGGAACCTTTCCCTATGAATGTGAAATCAGAAACTAACTGCCGGTTAGCTAAGCAGAATGGTTTTCTGGATATTGATCTGATGTTGGTTTCGGCCTTCGGGGTTAATATTTGGGGAATTATTCTCTTGATTAATTTACGGTTAGTGACTGATGAATTGGAATGAGGCGTATGTTGTGTTTGTGTAACACTTATTTAAAATATACGCGAGTTATTTGGAAAGACCGGGTTTATCCCATTCTGAATAACTGATACGACGATAAGTCGAAGATGAAGACGATGGTCGAAGACCGGAGGTCTTCACGTCGTTTGGGTGATTACTGATGATCTTGATTGGGCTGTACACCCAAGAAGATGGAAACAGTTGGTGATCGTCCAGACGTACTTGGAGATCGATGGATATGCGAGGTACTAGGTGCCTCCGGTTTCGTTCAGCCCCAGAACGGACTTGCAAATGGACTGTGTGTCTGACATTGGATTTTAGTCCGTGTGATTGATCTCTATTAAATATATATCTGTTTGGCGGCGGAGAATTTATTCTCTTGCTTAACGCCCTTCTCTGAGACGTACGAGCTCAGGGGTTATATATTGATGGATATCAAACGCATGGAGTGAATTGCCTGTGTGGCATGCCTAAGTGGCAATTGATCGAGGCTTCTGTTGAAAAGCAAAGTCTCGTGGTGATGATCAAAGCACGGCCTTTGTGGCGTAGCTTTGTGTAACGTTTACTTCGCGAGTTTCACACCCGGTATGAACCAAAAACGGGAGACGGACCTCAGGGAGGGCATGCGTTTCTTTCTAGTTAGAAGTGGCGTCAGTGATTTTACACGCCCTGACGAGTTTGACTTATGTGGTTGTTGCTGTTGCGAGGCGCCTCGGATTGATCGGTCGTTCTCGAACCGATGGAGTCATTTGGTTGGCTCATTTACGCCCCAAAGGGCGGGGAAACGTAGTGTTCAGGCATTTTAATCCACATCGGTGGACCGCCCCTGTCGCTCCAAGGGCTCACCTGAGTCTGGGTCCTGTGGCTCGGGCTAGAGAGTCACGAATCGGTTGAGGACTATCTTTTGCCTCGGTTCATAGATGGAAATCCAATTTCCAAATACGTGACTTTGCGGTTTTATTTGTAAACCTATATATGGCGACATAGTGGCATGGGACGCTCATGCCGCCTATGATTGATACTTATGATTTGAAGTTGTTTTATACATTATGCACTGACTATAGTATCAAACGATTTGTTTTAACCGTACTAAGCATGTTTGGCTATTATAAGGGAAAACCCTATCCTCGGCTGCGTTGCATTGTGTGATGGAACCTGGGTCTTATAATAGCTTCATTTTTAGAAAAGCATTGCGTTGTTTACTTATATGCACTGGTATTCTTGGGAGGAAGTCCGTTCCGTGTTATACGGCGTGGTCCCTTGATTTACCTATCTTAAAAATAAAGATTTACAACTGTTTTAGTTCTCACACCAGTCACATGACTGACCTGGAGTTTATTGTTTTAACCTAAACTCTGGGTGCCCTTATTTTGACACGGGCAGCTAGTAGTTTTGGTTTTGCAGATTTATATTCACAGGATCCTGGTTTACAGCTGGAACGATATCCGGAAAGCTTTGTATCCGTATATCTCTTCTAGTTGTGTATTATATTATTTTCCGCTGCTATGTATTTAAATGTAATTTAAATCTCTGATATTTCTGTGTAATATTCATTTATACTCTGTATATTCTTGTAATCTGATGCATTGTTGTAATATACAATGAAATGTTCTACTGTATGCGTTCTGTTTTGTGGCTTGTTCTCAAAACGATAGGGCATTTCGAGCGGTCTGGGTCGGTTTAGCGACTGGTTCGGACCGAGCGAGATTCCTTGCCGTCACAATATATGTGCACCTCCCAAACATGGAGCAGGCTACACATCTGACCACTCACCCTAAGGCACTGGATCCCACCCATACTTTTAATAGACCGGGTTACCAAATCTTTAGCCACATACCAAATCATTTCATATCCCGAAGTAGGAAAAATCATTTCACAACATAATCACAAGTATAATCAAATCTATAGTACTTCTCATCAGCAATTCACACATATGATCAGTCACTATTAATCACATAACCTTTGAGCTCGTGCATCTCAAAGAAAGGCGTTAAGCAAGAGAATAAATTCTCTGCCACCATACAGATACATCATTAATAGCAACTAATTGAATTTGTGATGAACTATAATGTAAAACCATAATATATTCCCAAATCATTTCGAAATCATCGGGTTTTAGCCCTCGAAATCCTTTCTGTTTTATAAAACATTCCCTGTCCAAAATCGGGAATACTATTCTTTTCACTTAAGAAAATATCATTTCAAAATCATTCATTAAATTTGAAATGAACACCACAACATCGCTACACATCTCATAGTCAAATCGTGAAGTGTTTCACAAGATGTTAGCATACCAGTATTTCTAGCCAACCCAATGCTAAATGTAAAAGCATATCTTGCTCATAAACTGGTCAAGCACAATCCAAACAATCAATCAAACACAATCAATATCAGCAACCAGGTGTATTTGGTTCAATCACATTTCATATTTTGGTAATTTAATTACCATCTATACATTCACAAACTAATTAAAGATTTATTCGAACTCCAGTTGGTTTCAATCTCTAAAATCATTTCTTATCGATTGTTCAACTTTATGGAAATTAATCATCTTTTACTCGGGTTAAAGAACTAATGTCATTTGAACACAGTTCACGAAAAACCCAGAATCCAATTTCAATTCAATTCCAATTAAATATTAATTAACTGGTAAACTTCATTAAATCTTAATTAAAAGATTTATTCTTTTCTCATCGGGGTTTAAGAACGGTGTTAACGAAGACCCCGTTCACGACAAACCCAAAATCCAATTTGATATTAAACACAAGGCTCTAAATTGAAAATATATCGGTTTATATTAATATCAAATTCTCAAATCAACAAATATCGTATTGGAATAACGATATATATATCTTCAAAATTCCTCCACAATATTCGTATAATCACAAAATCCAATACCGAAATATTCCGAAGATAATTCCGATTCAAATCCAGTCCAATTCATATATTGGAAATTCTGGTTATTTTTGAAGCCATTTCAAATCCAATTTAATTATTTAAAAATATTGGATTTTTATTCTAGTTAATAACTAGTTCATTTCGATAAAAATATTTTTTTATCTTTACAAAATTGGAATTTTTCATCCAAATTCTTTCCAAATCATTTATATTTTACACAAACTATTAATATTTTTAATAATTTTATCAAGGCCCGTACAGTCGATTTTCAAAAACGGTCATCGAACTGCACTTACATCGACCATTTCCAAATTTGATTTAGACATAATTCCAAATCCAACCGTTGGATTTCAAATCTCTTATATTCGTTGAAAGCTCTTTTCGATACGAACCCAACATTTCTAGTTTTTGGAGAATCCAACGGTCGAATCTCCCGTAATGTCAATTCGAAGTCAATGGTCGAAATTCGCGAACGGTCGCTACGCGGCGCGTTTTATTCAGGCCATTATATATAATATATATTATATATATTTCGTCGATTTCCATTTAAAACATATTTTATAAATCGTTTTAAATTCGTTTTCAAAACGATTTCAACTTCATATTCAATTTCAAATCAAAATTGAATATTCCGTATACATGATAATTTCATATAGTGTATATATATGTTAATAATTATATTTTTAACGATCCAATATTTATTTCATTTCATGACCATTTTATATATCTCATATATATAATTCATACAACGCATGTATTTGTTAAAAATTGTATTTTTAACGAACAAATATTTTGCACACCACATATATACATATATTTTACACATCGCATATATATATTATTTTCACATCATATATATATAATTTTTCACATCGTATATATATATAATTCATTCACATCGTATATATATAATCCATTCACATCGTATATATACAATTCATTCACATCGTATATATATATTTCATTCACATCGTATATATATATAATTCATTCACATCATATATATAATCCATTCACATCGTATATATAATTTATTCACATCGTATATATATATATATATTTCATTTACATCGTATATATATATATATATATTTCACTCACATCGTATATATATAATTTCACATCATAATCATAATCAATTTCTACAACACAATTCAATCAAACAAATCGTCCATGGTCTGTGGACGATGGGGAGCAGTTCATATATGCAGTTATAAAATATATAACTGTACAGAAAAAAAATTTTTAGTGAGAGAGGTACTCACAGTCGTTTCCACTCCGCTAGTGTTTGTTTCTGAATTTCTAAACAGTTCAGGTTTTAATTTGCCTAAAATTCAAACAAGCTTTGTTTTGGTTCTAGTCTGCTCCATTGCGAAGCTCTCTTCATCACAATTCCAGCGGATCTGAAACCGTCCAATTCTGATCTAATATGACAAGGTTTTGAATTTTTAAACATTAACTACTATACGAGGTAATTAAAATAAATTAAGCATTAATTAATTATACTTCTTAACTAATTCCCTAATAAGACTTCCTCCAGGAAGAAATTCGAACCCAACACGCGATTTCCACCTTAAACCGCGCGCCTCCCCTGTCCACTTTGACGTCGATCAGAGAGTACCCTACCGATCACCATTGTAGTGACCCGAATATCCGGTCCAATTTGAGCTGACCAAAAACACAAGTCCAACCCCGAATTAAAATGGAAACCAGAAAACTAATAGAAAGAAGGCAGAGGGTGAGAATAGATAAGATAGAAACTTAGAATAGAAGAAAAAGAAGACAACAACATCAGAGTAACACGATCCTCACAGCGGAATGAATTACGTATAATATACAACATAACTTTTAAATATAATTTTGTACTTGAATATACATATCATTTCAAAGTACAACACTTACAACACAGCGGAAATAACCATAGCTATAAAATTCTGAAGCCTCCTGCTCCAGCTCTTCAATGTATCTGTAAAACCTGACTACTTGACTGCCCGTACAAAGTTAGGCACCCAAGAGTTTAGGGAAACAAAACAATATAAACTCCAAGTGAGTCATGTGACTGGTGTGAGTAAACTCAAATCATTTGTTTAACTTTAAAATCCTTTCAAAAGAAAGGATAATCAGTTTTAAAAACAATATTATTCTGATATTATAATAATGTCTAACACAAGTAATATCAATCTAGTAGAACGCTTTCATCTCACGTTCCACATATATAATACAATCAAACATCCACGGCCGCTTATTGGGTAATGGATTTCCAACTCTGACAAGGTATGGGTCCACCTTCCGATCAGTGTACTCTAGAAGCGATACACTGGAGTTCAACAAGAACATCTTGTTAACTCGACCATTCATTTCTCTTGAGTGTATCGAATATATTGTCACCTTACTATTGGTAAACCAACATAACCATTCCCGAGAGATACAGAATTGAAAGAAGTACAAATAAGAATATTCTCTAGATGGTGACAGTATACCCTACTTAGGTGCGACCCACTTAGCCATGCTGCCTGCCCGATTTTTGTCATTTCCCGGTTGTGAGGCTAGAAGCTACGCTTATCTTTTTACATATCATATCTTCATTCACTTAGAATGCCACATCGTCATACCCACCAAATCACAAATTGATTTATCTAGAAATAACACTGGTATACATCTAAGAGAAACGAATTCCTCCGCCACCAAACGCGAATACGTTTGAAGAGATCAGCTTACGCGATCTATTAGATATACTCTGTCAGACATTCTTCCACACAGATCGTCCTGGGACTGGACAAACTGAAGGCACTATTCAGTACATCCATCTTAGGCAATCTTTACCTAAGATTTATACAATAGCCCTTGCATTTTACTCCGTCTTCAATATTTTTGGCATATATGGTTCGCAACGCTTGTGCCAATATGGAGTGGTTCTTTGGAAAAAATCCAACCGGTCTCTCCATATTAACAACGTTAAATTGGTCGAAAACTTCGATAGTCGGTGAGTTAACTATCAAAGAAAAACACGTGTGCAAACAACGATATTATTTCCAGATGGAAATTATATCGATCAATCACCATTTTACATTTATCTCTCTATTTAACTTATTCATTTCCTGTTTCTGTATATTCAACATTTCTTATTTTCTAGATTTAGAAAATATATGTTATTACCATTGTAAAACATTTCCATTTCTTGTTTTCTATATCAGAAAACATTTCTGGTTCTTATTTGGAAAACGTTTCCATTTCTTGTTTTCTATATCAGAAAACATTTCTGGTTCTTATTTGGAAAACATTTCCAAAGCTCCTTCATTTGGTTGAAACAGATGTTTAAATAAAACATCGCGACGCCAACTCAAACCATTTACTAAATTCACTTAACCATCATTCAATATCAAACCTTACCATTTCGTAGTTAAGAAGGAAGCAATCAAGTTGGGGTATAATTACCTCTCAGACCTTAACTAAACAACGTTTTAACTTCAGAATAGACAAAGTTTATCTTTCAAACGTTTAACAAACTTCCTTACGTAACTCTCTTTCGAATAAATCTCTATTCGATAACTCCTCCCTTCGAATAACTATATTCGATAATCTCTCTTTTGAATAACTAGATTTGAAAACCTTTCTTCGAATAAACTATATTCGATTAACTCTATTCAATTAACTCTTATCAATTTACTCTATTGGATTAACTCTAATCGATTAACTCCTTTGGATTAACTCTAATCGATTAACTCTATTTAAATTCTCTATTGGTTAACTCTAACTCTAACTGGTTAACTTTAACTGATAAACTCTAAATGATTAACTCTAACTGGATTAACTCTTATTCGAATAACTTATATTCGACTAACTTATATTTGAAAATCTCTCTTCTTCGAATAAACTCTATTTGATTTAACTCCTGTCGAATAACTAGATTCAATTAACTCCCTTCAAATATCTCTGATTCGATTAACTCACTTCGAATATCTCTGATTTGATTAACTTACTTCGAATATCTTTGATTCGATTAACTCACATCGAATATCTACTATATTCGTTTAACTCCTTTCTTCGGATAAACTAATATTCGATAACTTCTTTCTTCGAATAAACTAATATCCGATTTAACTCTAACTGAATAACTCTAACTGATTAGCTCTAACTGATTAGCTTTAACTGATTAACTCTAACTGGTTAACTCTTCGTCCTTATTCAATTTTAGATGTCGATGTTGAAATCGATTCTTACTTCTCTATATAAGTGGAGACTTATATATTCCATTTATCGAACGATAAATATTTAATTTAATTTATAAACTGTTATTTATAAATTAATCCTTTCCATTTATTTGTTTAAAACAGATTTCCATTTTTCTGTTCATTTTCTAAATATTCCTTTGATTTAATTCTGTTTATTTATCAAATAAATATTCCTTTGATTTAATCCTATTTATTTATCAAATAAATATTCTTTTTTCTATCTTTCTATTTATTTTCTAAACAAATATCTCATTTATAACATTCTATTTATTTCTTATAAATAAATATCTCCATTTAATCTATTTGTACATGTTTTACAAATATTCCCTTTTAAAATCCTATTTGTAAATGTTTTACAAATATTTCCTTTTTCTTTCTATTTGTAAATGTTTTACAAATATTCCTCTTTCTATTTGTTTTACAAATATTTTTCTTTATATTTGTTTTACAAATATATTTCCTCTATATTTGTTTTACAAATATATTTCCTTTTTATTTCTTTGATTTTATAATTATTCCTTTTAAAAAAAAATCCTTTTCCTTTTATCTATAAAATCCAGTGATTTTATATAAATAAATTATTTTCAAAATATACTTTGAAAAAACTCCTTTTTCCCATTCCGATATGTTATGGTACTTAACACATCAAATCACGATGACCAATATCATCCAAACACATATAATCAACCACAGATTATAAACTACATCATTTATCACAATATATGAAAAACAATAAAATAACTGTTGAGGAATCCTGTCGGATTCCTCCAACCTGTTTCCCTGCATCCACAGATGTTACACAATATGATATCATCACTTTCAGTTCAATAAGAATTATTCTGTTAACAAAATCAATAATATGGATTTAACGGTTTTTATATATATATATATATATAATTTTCACTAACTGACTAGCAGTTCAATCAAACAGTCAACACACAGTCAATCAGATAATTTTTAACAGTTCTAAAAATACAACATGAAAATATAAACTGTTCAGATTTAGTGAGATTTACTCACATTGGACGATCATCGTTAATAACGATAACCATCGCTTGATTCAGACGGACAATTTATTTTGCTATAAATTGTAACGAGCTCCGATGGACTTCCAGTAAGTTCCATGTTGTAGTGTCTGTCCCTACGATCCTATCGGATCTTGTTTCGCTGTATTCCGATACCGTATGACAAGGTTATACGTTATACAATCTTTTAAACAATTTAAATTAAATAACTTAAACCATTTCTTAATTGGGCCTTTACCATTTTTAAAACGTTGGCCCACTCCTCAAGGCCCACCCGCTTTACTCATCTTTTCTAAACTTCTTGCTCAAATCATTCTTAAATCCCTTCACACAAAACCACACGAGTAAACCCATTTCAAAACCGTTCTTCCATTCATTATTCACAAAACAAGATCTGCCCCATACTACAAACTTTAAGCTTTCGTTACCTCACCCTATACCCTTCAACATCAGCTCGCAGGTCATATAAAGGTCGTACCCTTCATGCTCTAACGACCTGTACACCGCTCCAGTACTCCAGATTTCTGTTCTTATCCTCACGAACTCCCACACTCCGTTCACAGATAAAAACTCCAACAAAAATCACCAACCTTCCTTCTTCGAAATCCGCATCCCTCTACCTCCTCAAGTTCACGCACGATCTCCCCAAACTTCCATGACCTGGAGCTTCCAAAGCATACGTACAGTGAAGAACGCGACTCTTTGTAGCATCGATCTCCTCCAATATTTGACACAAGACCAAAATCCATCCTTCAACTCAAATATACCCTTCGTTGGAACCCTAAATTCACCGCTGTTCACAAACCAACGGCGGGAAAACGAGCGTCGAGCTCCAGCAAAGGCAGACCGACATGAAGAGCAAGCTATTCCGATTTCAAAGAACTCGGCTTTCTGATTTGTAGATTTTATAGGGAATAGATTTTGATTTTTTCCATTCCTGAGAGTGGCGGCTCGTTTCTTTGATGGAAGAACGAATGATTAGGTTTAGAAATAAAGTTAAGGGTTATATTATATAGGGGTATTTAGGGTTCCGTGTGCCATACATAATTTTATCATTTAGGGGCTACCATCGACAGAAACAAAAATACCAGTGAGATGAGCAAGGTGCTAGGATTCTTGAAATATAATAATACCGGTAGATTGGCTTATATTTTGAAACCCCAAAATGTTAATTACAGGATGCAAAATACTCCAAATAAAAAGTTTCTTATTTAAATAATTAAAAATTACAGTAAAATTATAAAAATTATTTTATCGTTATGTCTCAAAAGAACCTTGTCTATATTCAAACCCGATATTCAAATATTTTTAAATAACTGTTATGGCCACGAACGAATATACCACTGTTTTTCTGAATATTTGATTTGGACATAAATCAAAATCTACAAGACGAAATCCCGATTTTTCTCTTCCACTAGAAAGATATACTCCACCAGCTCTACACGCTTCTTGTTTCACAGAAATCCGATTTAAAACGAACCCTGTACATTCAGTTGAAGTTCAAATCGCCAAATTACGAACTACAACGCCATTTCAAACTCGATTTTAATTATAATATAATTATATGTTCAAACTTTCATTCAAATAATATATTCGTTATATGTAATTTAATTCTAAACTGAATTAAATATCATAGATGATCCAGTTCACACCATATCGACATTTCAGCCAATTCTGATTATTTCAGAATTAAATATATTATTTAATTTATTATTTTAATTAAATATTCACCATCATTTAATTCAATGACCATGAAATCCTTTTAATCACCTTTTAAATAATTAAATTAATTAATTATTATATCGCTGAAAAATGCGGGTCATTACATTCTTCCCCACTTAAAATAATTTCGTCCTCGAAATTGCTAAGGTAGAAAAAAAAACCCTATCGACTGGATTAAAATTATTTCTTCACTTCTTAACTCCGGTTCTACTAAACCGTTTTATTTTAATTAAATTATTAATTAATTCTCATCAACGAAAATTTTCAAAAATCCTGAAAATTTTCTAACACCTTAACTTTTCGAAAAATTTCGCCAGCACCTCCTTTGTACTGGTCAATAGGTCAAACTTCAACTCGCCTCTCTGGGCCATCTCTAACCCAAAAGAAAATCAGTCAGCCAAGTGGCTTGCCAATTCAGCTCATAAATCTTATATCCAATAGAAATAAAAACTTATACCTTTTGTCGGCATATCATTATATCATTTCCACCTGTTATCAATTCAGCAGATATAGGGGTCATCCCAAACAAATTCCAATATGTTTTTATCTACAAATCCAACCATTCGCTTATACCTAAGTCGAATTCAATTTCAAATCAAAGTTACATTTTTGATTTTTTTATTCTTAACTCATCAATCCAATACCGTTTCAGATTCTATCTCACAATTCAAAATCTGATTCTACTTGATATATCATATCCAATTCAATTTCCAGTTAGTTGGTTTCAATTCATTTCCAGCTTGGTTTCACACATTTCTATTTAAATTTGTTTTTAATTCAAACAGTCTCTTCCTGGGAGTTTTAAACAACTTTGATTTTCTAAAACCAAATATTCCTTTTTAGATTTCAACAACTTATTTCTCTCAAAACAATTCAAAAACAAAATCCTTTGGTAGTAATCCGTCACTCAGCAACTCGAAAATGAACACTGATGATGCAGCTGTCATCATCAGAATTTATTTTCCAGCGATCGAAGTGAGTTCAATACTATATCACCTATCAAAACTATTTCTTCAACCATTTTCATTTTGAAATCACTTCAAAATATTATTCCAATGTTTGTAAACAATTTAAAATCTCCCATGATCTTAAAATTTCCTTATACTTAATCCAGATTCATTTACAAACACTTTTCCCAATTCTGGGATTTTAATTTCAAATTCAGATTTAAATTCAGATTTAATTCATTTCGATTTCATATATTTCACTTATATAAATTCTGATCAGTTATTTACATAACCATTTAATTTATAATCTTACTCGATTATAATTACAAATATACTTTGGGTAAAATTATTTCATTTACCCTCTTTTCAAAACATATCGTGTCGACCATTGTATTCGAGTGTTTAGAAACTCCTATCGATACAGTGGATCAAACAGATCGACCAGAACTCATAAACGACTCAACCAATAAATCTCCACAATATAAAATTATTTTTATATCAAATAACAAATACGTTCACTCATATATATACACTCAAACTCAATCTAGGGCATTACTAACCCTATCTCTACTGAGTCACGCCACAGAGCCAAGGTAATTACTTAACCTTAAGCTCTGATATCAGCTGTAGTGACCCGAAAATTCGGTCCAATTTGAGGTGACCAAAAACACAAGTCTAACCCCAAATTAAACTAGAAACCAGGAAACTAATAGAAAGAAGGCAGAGGGTGAGAATAGATAAGATAGAAAATTAGAATAGAAGAAAAAGAAGACAACAACATCAGAGTAACACGATCCTCACAGCAGAACGAATAACATATAATATACAACATAACTTTGAAATATAATTCTGTACTTGAATATACATATCATTTCAAAGTACAGCACTTACAACACAGCGGAAATAACCATAGCTATAAAATTCTGAAGCCTCCTGCTCTAGCACTTCAACGTATCCATAAAACCCGACTATTTGACTGCCCTTACAAAATTAGGCACCCAAGAGTTTAGGGGAATAAAACAAAATAAACTCCGGGTCAGTCATGTGACTGGTGTGAGTAAACTCAAATCATTTGTTTAACTTTACAAATCCTTTCAAAAGAAAGGATAATCAGTTTTAAAAACAATATTATTATGATATAATAATGTCTAACACAAGTAATATCAATCTAGTAAAACGCTTTCATCTCACGTTCCACATATATAATACAATCAAACACAGCGGCCGCTTATTGGGTAATGGATTTCCAACTCTGACAAGGTATGGGTCCACCTTCCGATCAGTGTACTCTAGAAGCGATACACTGGAGTTCAACACGAACATCTTGTTAACTCGACCACATATGACCGACCACTCATTTCGCTTGAGTGTATCTAATATATTGTCACCTTACTGTTGTTAAACCAACACAACCATTCCCGGGAGATACAGAATTGAAAGAAGTACAAATATGAATATTCTCTAGATGGTGACAATTTACCCTACTTGGGTGTGACCCACTTAACCATGTTGCCTACCTGATTTTTGTCATTTCCCAGTTGTGAGGCTAGAAGCTACGCTTATCTTTTTACGTATCATATATTCATTCACTTAGAATGCCACATCGTTATACCCACCAAATCACAACTTGATTTATCCAAAAATAACACGGGTATACCGCTAAGAGAAACAAATTCCTCCGCCACCAAACGTGAATACATTTGAAGAGATCAACTTACGCGATCTATTAGATATACTCTGTCAGACATTCTTCCATACAGGTCGTCCTGGGAATGGACAAACCGAAGGCACTATTCAGTACATCCATCTTAGGCAATCTTTACCTAAGATTTATACAATAGCCCTTGCATTTTACTCCGTCTTCAATATCTTTGGCATATATGGTTCGCAACGCTTGTGCCAATACGGAGTGGTTCTTCGGAAAATAATCCAACCGGTCTCTCCATATTAACAACGTTAAAATGGTCAAAAACTTCGATAGTCGGTGAGTTAACTATCAAAGAAAAAAACACGTGTGCAAACAACGATATTATTTCCAGATGGAAATTATATCGATCAATCATCATTTTACATTTATCTCTCTGTTTAACTTATTCATTTCCTGTTTCCGTATATTCAACATTTCTTATTTTCTAAATTTAGAAAATATATGTTATTACCATTGTAAAACATTTCCATTTCTTGTTTTCTATATCAGGAAACATTTCTGGTTCTTATTTGTAAAACATTTCCATTTCTTGTTTTCTATATCAGAAAACATTTCTTGTTCTTATTTGGAAAACATTTCCAAAGCTCCTTCATTTGGTTGAAACAGATGTTTAAATAAAACATCGCGACGCCAACTCAAACCATTTACTAAATTCACTTAACCATCATTCACTATCAAACCTTACCATTCCTTAGTTAAGAAGGAAGTCAATCAAGTTGGGGTATAATTACCTCTCAGACCTTAACTGAACAACGTTTTAACTTCAGAATAACAAAGTTTATCTTTTAAACATTTAACAAACTTCCTTACGTAACTCTCTTTCGAATTAATCTCTATTCGATAACTCCTCCCTTCGAATAACTATATTCGATAATCTCTGTTACGAATAACTAGATTTGAAAACCTTTCTTCGAATAAACTATATTCGATTAACTCTATTCAATTAACTCATACCAATTTACTCTATTGGATTAACTCTAATCGATTAACTCCTTTGGATTAACTCTAATCGATTAACTCTTTTAAATTCTCTATTGGTTAACTCTACCTGGTTAACTTTAACTGATCAACTCTAACTGATTAACTCTAACTGGATTAACTATTATTCGAATAACTTACATCCAACTAACTTATATTTGAAAATCACTCTTCTTCGAATAAAATATATTTGATTTAACTCCTGTCGAATAACTAGATTCGATTAACTCCCTTCGAATATCTCTGATTCGATTAACTCACTTCGAATATCTCTGATTCGATTAACTCACTTCAAATATCCCTGATTCGATTAACTCACTTAGAATATCTACTATATTCGTTTAACTCCTTTCTTTGAATAAACTAATATTCGATAACTTCTTTCTTCGAATAAACTAATATTCGATTTAACTCTAACTGAGTACCTCTAACTGATTAGCTCTAACTGTTTAACTCTAACTGATTAGCTCTAACTGATTAACTCTAACTGGTTAACTCTTCCTCCTTATTCAGTTTCAGATGTCGATGTTGAAATCAATTCTTACTTCTCTATATAAGTTCAGACTTATATATTCCATTTATCGAACGATAAATATTTAATTTAATTTATAAACTGTTATTTATAAATTAACCCTTTCCGTTTATCTGTTTAAAACAGATTTCCATTTTTCTATTCATTTTCTAAATATTCCTTTGATTTAATTTTATTTATTTATCAATTAAATATTCCTTTGATTTAATCCTATTTATTTGTCAAATAAATATTCTTTTTTTATCTTTCTATTTATTTTCTAAATAAATATCTCATTTATAACATTCTATTTATTTCCTATAAATAAATATCTCCATTTAATCTATTTGTACATGTTTTACAAATATTCCCTTTTAAAATCCTATTTGTAAATGTTTTACAAATATTTCCTTTTTATTTCTATTTGTAAATGTTTTACAAATATTCCTCTTTCTATTTGTTTTACAAATATTTTTCTTTATATTTGTTTTACAAATATATTTCCTCTATATTTGTTTTACAAATATATTTCCTTTATATTTGTTTTACAAATATATTTCCTTTATATTTCTTTGATTTTATAATTATTCCTTTTAAAAAAATTCTTTTCCTTTTATCTATAAAATCCAGTGATTTTATATAAATAAATTATTTTCAAAATATACTTTGAAAAAACTCCTTTTCCCATTCCGATATTTTATGGTACTTAACACATCAAATCATTATGACCAATATCATCCAAACACATATAATCAACCACAGATTATAAACTACATCATATATCACAATATATGAAAAACAATAAAATAACTGTTGAGGAATCCAGTCGGATTCCTCCAACCTGTTTTCCTGCATCCACAGATGTTACACAATATGATTATCATCACTTTCAGTTCAATAAGAATTATTCTATTAACAGAATCAATCAATATGGATTTAACGGTTTATATATATATATATATATATAATTTCCACTAACTGACTAGCAGTTCAATCAAACAGTCAACACACAGTCAATCAGACATTTTTTAACAGTTGTAAAAATACAACATGAAAGTATAAACTATTCAGAGTTAGTGAGATTTACTCACATTGGACGATCATCGTTAATAACGATAACCATCGCTTGATTCAGATGGACAATATATTTTGCTATAAATTGTAATGAGCTCAGATGGACTTCCAGTCAGTTCCATGTTGTAGTGTCCGTCCCTACGATCCTATCGGATCTTATTTCGCTGTATTCCGATACCGTATGACAAGGTTATACGTTATACAAGCTTTTAAACAATTTAAATTAAATAACTTAAACCATTTCTTAATTGTGCCTTTACCATTTTTAAAACTTTGGCCCACTCCTCAAGGCCTACCCACTTTACTCATCTTTTCCAAACTTCTTGCTCAAATCATTCTTAAATCCCTTCACACAAAAACCACACGAGCAAACCCATTTCAAAACCGTTTTTCCATTCATTATTCACAAAACAAGATCTGCCCCATACTACAAACTTTAAGCTTTCGTTACCTCACCCTATACCTTTCAACATCAGCTCGTAGGTCATATGAAGGCTGTACCCTTCAAGCTCCAACGACCTGTACACCGCTCCAGTACTCCAAATTTCTCTTCTTATCCTCAGGAACTCGCACATTCCGTTCACAGATAAAAACTCCAGCAAAAATCACCAACCCTTCCTTCTTCGAAATCTGCATCCCTCTTGTAATGTCCCGCATTTTTATCGGTTTATATTTGAATATTTAAATCAGTTTAAATACTGAATTCGTAATATAGGTGGATTAAAACGAAGTTGAACGTATAAAAATATATATTAAATATAATCGAGCTCATAACGACGCTGCAGTTCGTACTTTAACGTTCTGAACTTCAACTGAGTGTACATGACTCGTTTTAAATCGGATTTCTGCAAAACAAGAAACATTGGAATCTGTTGAACTGTATCTTTCTGACAGAAGTGAAATATTGAGATTTCGTCGTATAGATTGCAAGATATGTCAAAATCAAATATTCAGAAAGTCGCTATGAAATCGTATATCGACCATAACAGTTTATTTGAAATAACTTCTTATCGGATTCGAATTTAGACAAGGTTCTTTTGAGGCGCAGCGATAATTTAATTTTTAGAATTTTACTGTAATTTTTAATTAATTAAATACGCAACTTTTTATTCGGAGTATTTTGCACCCTATATCAATATTTTGAGATTTCACAATATGAGTTAACCTACCGATATTATTATATTTTTGAGATCGTGGCACCTCGCTCGTCACGATCGTATTGTTACTTCAGCCCGTGGCAGTCTGTAAGACGAATGAAGTTTATATATATCGGATATAGTGAAGACTTCACTTTGGAAAAAAAAAAGAAAAAAAAATGAAATACTAACTTCATACGTGTATCATATTCTAATACAAGAGACATAAAGTTCGATTGGAATCAAAATTTCTCCATGACTAATATATGTACAAGCATGTACAACGTATCAATATGCAAAACAAGTCTTCAACCCTTCCCAAACAGCTAGACTCAACCTCCGTTTCACTTCCCTTAAGTTTCTAGACCCAAGAGATTTGCAGAAACCACATGGATAATTAATTGAACCCAGTACAATTTTCTTCAAAGCTACCATTCTATGATGCATACCTAGTGTTGAAAATAAAAGCCACCGTATACTATTGAGGTGACTTTTCATTACAGCAACTTCATGTCTAAATTGGTCTATGCTACTAACTATACCTATTGCATGGCCTGGCCTTACATTGGAAATTTAATACCATCACCGTCCTATATAAAACAGTCACCTATGTTTTCAAATCTAATAAAAACGATGGGAAAACTCAATATATGTAGTGGCAGCTATCCTATACATCTAATACGTGGTGGCCAAGTTTTGTACTGTTATAAATACCTAACGCATTCACCATCTTCTCCTCCTGTAAACCAATGCCGTGACCTTCAAATGAAAAAAAAAAAAAAAACAAAATAACGAGAATAGCACCCACTTCAACTTCGAAATCATAAAATCTAAAATCAGAAATTTTAGTCTTCTTTTTGGAGCTTCTCTACCGCTACAGTATATTCAAAAGGGTGTATCAATGCTTGTGGAGTATGGTGTGGAGAAGAGGAGTTGATGCGGGATGGTGAAGGACAGGAGCGGATTGTTTACTGTTGCGAAGTGGCCTTAAGAGGAAGAAGACTAGCGTATGGGGTTAGTTTAAATAAAGTAAATATAGTAATGGAGCATGACGTGGCCGTGGGGTCTTCGCAGTTGGCATGCTCAGCAAGTCAGATCAAGGAGTTTTGTTCCAACTCGGCACTGTATGACGCTGGCTTAAGGACTTCGACGCAGACACAGGGTGCGGTAATGGTGGAGATGAATGGAAGCAAACAAACTTAGGGAAAAATGGTTCCGAGCTGATGCGTTCAATTGCATGTACAAGGTGGATATTTGGGGAGTGAGTGCGCAAATTCAAATGGTGAAGGAATCAAAGAAGAGGAGATGAGTTTAAGTGGGGTAAGTGTATTGACATGTTGGTTTTATTTCCTGGAGTTGGTTTCTTGCAGGGTACAAACGTGTTGTACATGGGAAGTGTACATGAGGATTGTGATAAGGAGAACGCGCACTGTTGGAGTGGGAGTGCAAGCATGGAAACGTGCAGGTCCTATCAAGAAAAAAAAAAGAAAAAAAAAAAACAAAAAAAAAAAACAAAAAAAACAAAAAGGGAAGGAGAATCGGGTGCATTTTGGACGTGGGGGTCAGAACGTGTGCATTCATTGAAATGGTGACGAAAGAAGACCGGGATATTTATCTGTCTAATACGGGATTAAGGCTAAAAGAGAATTGAACGTGACCGGATCCGTCATAAGCATTACATTCGAATATACATTGTGGAACGTATTTCTTGGAGAACAGAGCCACTGGAATTTCAGGATAAAATCAGCCGACGCAAATCGTTATTTAACGGTTAACGCGCCAAGGTGAGTAAATTCACTAACTCTCTTTTTATTTAAAATATTTTAATTATATTTTAAATAATGGTTGAATGCTGTGAGATGGTTGTTTAGGCAAATTATGGTTAAATTGGTTGAAATATTACATATCGTTGCATATGTACACATCACCGGTTGGATACTAATTTCATCGATTTTAATATTCCCTAGGATGGAACCAGTGTTAATTGTTGACTAACATCGGTGGATGCAGGAAACCGGTTGGTGGAATCCAACCGGATTCCTCAATATTTATATGTACTGTGTGTTTTAGATAGATGCACTGTTTGAACCCAAATGACTTTTGAAACCTTGTGTTAATATTAGCGTTGAATGGAAATTCGAACGTTATTTTGATTTAATCAATAGATGATATCGATTAAGAAAGTGACAACAACCAATCGTAAATGTACCATTTGTTTAACCGCTATTGTTTTACCAAAATCGCACCGTGTGCGAAGCACGTGTTTCACCATACTTACTAAATGCTTTGGTAAGTAGATTCTTATATTGATAAGATTAATAAGTATGTAGGCGGAGATGAACTTGATGATTAATAACAAGTATTTATTGTTTTAAGAACAAGTAAATGAGATATATACAAATGGATTATGGTTGATTTCATATTAAGTAAGATTAGTTAGAATCAATTATTGTTTATTTAATAGTAAATGAGATTATTTAGAAATAAATTATTTTTCTATAGTAATCAATACAAGTGAAATTATTTGGATAAATAAATGTTATTTATTCAAATGAAAAGCTTTGTTAGAGTTGATTAGTGGGTTAAGCATGGCTAAATATTTACCAAGCAAACTGTTTTGATCAATAATTGGTTATTTAATTAAATTAGATTGGTATGATTAATCTAATGTAATAAATTAACGAATAGTTGGTTTAGTTTAAATAAGATTTTAAAGTATAAGGGATTTGTCTAAAGAAGACAAAGCGAAGAGGAATGTTTAAAAAGAGATTTGTCTAAGGAAGACGAAGAGGAGAAAAATGTTTAAAATGGGTTTGAACAAGGAAGTTGAAGCTAATGTAAATAACCGAGTTTGCAAATTAAGGATATAGCGTCAAAAAAACCATATTTAAAATATAACAAGAAGTACGGTTGACTGATTTTAAAGTATAAGGAATTAGAGTTACGAACTTATATCTATTCTAAGGTAAGAACGTCGTCGATCAAGGTCTGAGAGGTAATTAAAATACCCCAACTTGAACGGCTTCACAATTATCGAGGGATGGATATTTGGTTGGTAACGGAAAGAGATATCAAGATTTTTGTAACGAAAAGAGATGTTAAGTTTTTTTTGTAATGAAAAGAGATGTCAATAATTTGTAACGGAAAGAGGTGTTGAGATTAATTATAAAGTGGAATATAGTAGCATATTGCAAGTCTCAGAACTATAGCAGTAAAGTAACGCTGTTGACTAGACTTAAGCGTGACTGTTATGTCAAGATTAGTTATAAAGGGATATAGCAGCGTATCGCAAATTTGAACTGTAACGATAAATGAAACGCTGTTAACCAAACTTAAGCGTGATGTTTATATACAGTAGCACTTCCTAGGGAAGGAAAACAGCTTGTTTTGAAATTCACTTATTCAAAAGGAATAAGTAATGATGTTTGTCCAAAGAAATGTAAGAACGAATGTTAAATAAAAAGTGCCTGTGATTTGTGTGATATTGGTTGTACATTGAATGGATGTTGTTTTTACTTCGATAGTTAAACAACCGACTATCGAAGTGTTTTGACCATCGTTGTCAATACGGGGGAGACCGGTTGGATTTATTATCCGAGAACCACTCCGTATAGGCATAAGCGTTGCGAATTGGATTATGCTGAAGACAATTGAAGACGGAGTGAAATGCAAGGGTCGTCCTGTTCCAGAATGGTGTTTTCTGTTTGTCCAGACCCAGGACAACTGGTATGGATGAATGCCTGACAGCGTATTCTTAGAAGATCACCTAAGACGTTCTTTTCAAAGTATTACGTCTGGTGGCGGAGAAATTCGTTTCTCTTGGCTTTTATACCCGTAATATTTTGGGAAGTTCAACTAGTGATTTGACGGGTTTGACGATGTGGCATTCAAAGTATATGGTGGCCAGATGTTCTAAAAGGTAGACGTAGCCTCTAGCCTCACAACCGGGAAATGACAAAAATCGGGCAGGCAGCATGGCTATGTGGGTCGCTCCCATTAGGGTGTATAATCACCTATCTAGAGAAATTCCTTTTGTTTCTAAATCTATCGATTCTGCCCATTCGGGAACGGTGGTTTGAGTCCAACCGTTGGTGATATACATTCGATACACTCAAGCGAAATGAGTGGTCGGTCATGTGTGGGCCGGGTTTGCAAGACGTTCTTGTTGAACCCAGGTGTATTCGCCTCTAGAGATACATTATCGGAAGGTGGTCCCATACCTTGTCATAGTTGGAATCCAATCTCCAATAAGCGCCCTGCGGTTTTTTTTGATTTTATACTATGTATGTAGAGCGTGAGATGCAAGCGTTCTACTATTTGGTTATTTACTTGATTAGACATTATTATAATATCACTGGATTTTGATATCAATAATGATTTGGGTTATAGTAAGGTAAAAACCGTCCGTGTTTATGTGTGGACCGGTCTTACTATTATCTTTTTGGTTTCAAAAGGATTTTTGAAGTTAAACCATATGGTTGGAGTTTACTCACACCAGTCCCATGACTGACCCAGAGTTTATTTTGTCTTGTTTTTCCTAAACTCTTGGGTGCCCAAATTTGTACGGGCAGTCAAGTGTTTCAGGCTTTTACAGATACACTTGGAGGAGCTTGAAGCAGGAGGCTTCAACGTGAGTTATTTAGAGTTATTTCCGCTGCATCAAATGTTATGTTGTACTCTGATATGGTATGAATATACAATACAGTTTTGTATTTCAAAGTTATGTTATATAATATATTTTATTCGTTCCGCTGTGAGATTCGTGTTTACTTTGATTATGTTCAGCTGTGTTCTTCTTCTTCTCCTATTCTATTAGTTCTATCTTTTCTATCTCATCCTCTAACTTCTTTCTATTAATGGCCCGGTATTTTCGATGTCTGAACAGTCGACGTTGGGTTTTGTGTCGATTTTCGGAGTCGAAATTCCCGGGTCGTTACAGTGGTATCAGAGCATAAGGTTAAGTGATTACCTTGGCTCTGTGGCGTGACTCAGTGGAAATGGGGTTAGTAATACTTTAGATTGAGTTTGAGTGTATATATATGAGCGCGTATTTGTAGATTTAATATGAAACTGTTTTATATTGTGTTGATTGATCTGATGAGTGGTATATAAATTCCAGATCGACGCGTTTAGCTGACGAGGTCGATAGGGATTTATAAACGCTTGGATAGAGAATTTCGACATAGTATTGTTTTGAAAGAGAGTAAATGAAATAATTTTACTCGAAATATATTTTGATATAAAGAAAACATATATATTTGAATTATCTAATATATATTGAATGTGTTGGTTGAAATTATGATCGAATAAGATTTATAATTGAATTGGTTAAATAAATAACCAATCGAAATATTTTATACATATAATATGTAAAATCAGATGGATTAAATCTGAAATTTAAGCCAGAATTGGAATTAAAATTCTAAAACATGAAATTGTTTGTAAATGAAATTGGAATTAAATATATGGAATTTTAAGATCCTGGGGAAATTTTGAAATATTATCCAAGTTTCGAAAGGATATTTTGAAGTAATTTCAAATAAAAGTATTTGAATATGAATTTTGAAAGTGATATAGTATTGAACTCACTTTGATCGCTGGAAAATAATTCCGATGATGAACCGCGGCATCATCGGTGTTCGTTTTCGAGTTTCTAGGTGACGGATTACTACCAAAGATTTTGTTTTGAAATAAGTTGTTCAGAAATTCAAATGTTTTGAATTGCTATGTTATGAATATATATGATTTCAAACTGATTTGAAATGAAAACCCTAGGGACTTGAATTCTGAAATTAAAATTTACTTATGAAGTAAATAAACAGAGAATTTAATAAAATTTGAGTTGAATTGAAGCCAAATAAGTGGAAATCGTACTGGAATAAGGATTTGACTTGACCAAGTAGTTGAGTTGTGAATTGAGATTGGGAATGGAACTAAACTTGGTTGGGAAATTTGATTATTTGGAATTGGAATTGAACTGGAGTTTGAAAAAAGAAATTTGAGTCGGGATGTAAGGAAATTATTGATAAACTGACTCGAGATCAGCTGGAGATGTATTCGGGTATGCTGAATGGATTGCAAATGGAAGCGAGAAAGTTAGATGCCCGATAAAGGGAGAAGGCCCAGAGTGGCGTGTGGTAATAGTACCAAATGAACCGTGCAACAGAGAGGCTGACGAAATTCTCTAAAAAATTAAAGTGTTAGAAAATTTTCCGAATTTTGAAAATTTTCGTTACAAAGAAGGGAATTGATATTTTGATTAGTTGAAACTAAAATTATGAAGTAAACCAAAAAGATTTCAATTTGTTTACAACAAAAATTGTAGCATTTTCCCCATCTTAACAATTTCGAGGACGAAATTATTTTAAGGGGGAAGGAATGTAATGTCCCGCATTTTTATCGGTTTATATTTGAATATTTAAATCAGTTTAAATACTGAATTCGTAATATAGGTGGATTAAAACGAAGTTGAACGTATAAAAATATATATTAAATATAATCGAGCTCATAACGACGCTGCAGTTCGTACTTTAACGTTCTGAACTTCAACTGAGTGTACATGACTCGTTTTAAATCGGATTTCTGCAAAACAAGAAACATTGGAATCTGTTGAACTGTATCTTTCTGACAGAAGTGAAATATTGAGATTTCGTCGTATAGATTGCAAGATATGTCAAAATCAAATATTCAGAAAGTCGCTATGAAATCGTATATCGACCATAACAGTTTATTTGAAATAACTTCTTATCGGATTCGAATTTAGACAAGGTTCTTTTGAGGCGCAGCGATAATTTAATTTTTAGAATTTTACTGTAATTTTTAATTAATTAAATACGCAACTTTTTATTCGGAGTATTTTGCACCCTATATCAATATTTTGAGATTTCACAATATGAGTTAACCTACCGATATTATTATATTTTTGAGATCGTGGCACCTCGCTCGTCACGATCGTATTGTTACTTCAGCCCGTGGCAGTCTGTAAGACGAATGAAGTTTATATATATCGGATATAGTGAAGACTTCACTTTGGAAAAAAAAAAGAAAAAAAAATGAAATACTAACTTCATACGTGTATCATATTCTAATACAAGAGACATAAAGTTCGATTGGAATCAAAATTTCTCCATGACTAATATATGTACAAGCATGTACAACGTATCAATATGCAAAACAAGTCTTCAACCCTTCCCAAACAGCTAGACTCAACCTCCGTTTCACTTCCCTTAAGTTTCTAGACCCAAGAGATTTGCAGAAACCACATGGATAATTAATTGAACCCAGTACAATTTTCTTCAAAGCTACCATTCTATGATGCATACCTAGTGTTGAAAATAAAAGCCACCGTATACTATTGAGGTGACTTTTCATTACAGCAACTTCATGTCTAAATTGGTCTATGCTACTAACTATACCTATTGCATGGCCTGGCCTTACATTGGAAATTTAATACCATCACCGTCCTATATAAAACAGTCACCTATGTTTTCAAATCTAATAAAAACGATGGGAAAACTCAATATATGTAGTGGCAGCTATCCTATACATCTAATACGTGGTGGCCAAGTTTTGTACTGTTATAAATACCTAACGCATTCACCATCTTCTCCTCCTGTAAACCAATGCCGTGACCTTCAAATGAAAAAAAAAAAAAAAAAAAACAAAATAACGAGAATAGCACCCACTTCAACTTCGAAATCATAAAATCTAAAATCAGAAATTTTAGTCTTCTTTTTGGAGCTTCTCTACCGCTACAGTATATTCAAAAGGGTGTATCAATGCTTGTGGAGTATGGTGTGGAGAAGAGGAGTTGATGCGGGATGGTGAAGGACAGGAGCGGATTGTTTACTGTTGCGAAGTGGCCTTAAGAGGAAGAAGACTAGCGTATGGGGTTAGTTTAAATAAAGTAAATATAGTAATGGAGCATGACGTGGCCGTGGGGTCTTCGCAGTTGGCATGCTCAGCAAGTCAGATCAAGGAGTTTTGTTCCAACTCGGCACTGTATGACGCTGGCTTAAGGACTTCGACGCAGACACAGGGTGCGGTAATGGTGGAGATGAATGGAAGCAAACAAACTTAGGGAAAAATGGTTCCGAGCTGATGCGTTCAATTGCATGTACAAGGTGGATATTTGGGGAGTGAGTGCGCAAATTCAAATGGTGAAGGAATCAAAGAAGAGGAGATGAGTTTAAGTGGGGTAAGTGTATTGACATGTTGGTTTTATTTCCTGGAGTTGGTTTCTTGCAGGGTACAAACGTGTTGTACATGGGAAGTGTACATGAGGATTGTGATAAGGAGAACGCGCACTGTTGGAGTGGGAGTGCAAGCATGGAAACGTGCAGGTCCTATCAAGAAAAAAAAACAAAAAAAAAAAAACAAAAAAAAAAAAACAAAAAGGGAAGGAGAATCGGGTGCATTTTGGACGTGGGGGTCAGAACGTGTGCATTCATTGAAATGGTGACGAAAGAAGACCGGGATATTTATCTGTCTAATACGGGATTAAGGCTAAAAGAGAATTGAACGTGACCGGATCCGTCATAAGCATTACATTCGAATATACATTGTGGAACGTATTTCTTGGAGAACAGAGCCACTGGAATTTCAGGATAAAATCAGCCGACGCAAATCGTTATTTAACGGTTAACGCGCCAAGGTGAGTAAATTCACTAACTCTCTTTTTATTTAAAATATTTTAATTATATTTTAAATAATGGTTGAATGCTGTGAGATGGTTGTTTAGGCAAATTATGGTTAAATTGGTTGAAATATTACATATCGTTGCATATGTACACATCACCGGTTGGATACTAATTTCATCGATTTTAATATTCCCTAGGATGGAACCAGTGTTAATTGTTGACTAACATCGGTGGATGCAGGAAACCGGTTGGTGGAATCCAACCGGATTCCTCAATATTTATATGTACTGTGTGTTTTAGATAGATGCACTGTTTGAACCCAAATGACTTTTGAAACCTTGTGTTAATATTAGCGTTGAATGGAAATTCGAACGTTATTTTGATTTAATCAATAGATGATATCGATTAAGAAAGTGACAACAACCAATCGTAAATGTACCATTTGTTTAACCGCTATTGTTTTACCAAAATCGCACCGTGTGCGAAGCACGTGTTTCACCATACTTACTAAATGCTTTGGTAAGTAGATTCTTATATTGATAAGATTAATAAGTATGTAGGCGGAGATGAACTTGATGATTAATAACAAGTATTTATTGTTTTAAGAACAAGTAAATGAGATATATACAAATGGATTATGGTTGATTTCATATTAAGTAAGATTAGTTAGAATCAATTATTGTTTATTTAATAGTAAATGAGATTATTTAGAAATAAATTATTTTTCTATAGTAATCAATACAAGTGAAATTATTTGGATAAATAAATGTTATTTATTCAAATGAAAAGCTTTGTTAGAGTTGATTAGTGGGTTAAGCATGGCTAAATATTTACCAAGCAAACTGTTTTGATCAATAATTGGTTATTTAATTAAATTAGATTGGTATGATTAATCTAATGTAATAAATTAACGAATAGTTGGTTTAGTTTAAATAAGATTTTAAAGTATAAGGGATTTGTCTAAAGAAGACAAAGCGAAGAGGAATGTTTAAAAAGAGATTTGTCTAAGGAAGACGAAGAGGAGAAAAATGTTTAAAATGGGTTTGAACAAGGAAGTTGAAGCTAATGTAAATAACCGAGTTTGCAAATTAAGGATATAGCGTCAAAAAAACCATATTTAAAATATAACAAGAAGTACGGTTGACTGATTTTAAAGTATAAGGAATTAGAGTTACGAACTTATATCTATTCTAAGGTAAGAACGTCGTCGATCAAGGTCTGAGAGGTAATTAAAATACCCCAACTTGAACGGCTTCACAATTATCGAGGGATGGATATTTGGTTGGTAACGGAAAGAGATATCAAGATTTTTGTAACGAAAAGAGATGTTAAGTTTTTTTTGTAATGAAAAGAGATGTCAAGAATTTGTAACGGAAAGAGGTGTTGAGATTAATTATAAAGTGGAATATAGTAGCATATTGCAAGTCTCAGAACTATAGCAGTAAAGTAACGCTGTTGACTAGACTTAAGCGTGACTGTTATGTCAAGATTAGTTATAAAGGGATATAGCAGCGTATCGCAAATTTGAACTGTAACGATAAATGAAACGCTGTTAACCAAACTTAAGCGTGATGTTTATATACAGTAGCACTTCCTAGGGAAGGAAAACAGCTTGTTTTGAAATTCACTTATTCAAAAGGAATAAGTAATGATGTTTGTCCAAAGAAATGTAAGAACGAATGTTAAATAAAAAGTGCCTGTGATTTGTGTGATATTGGTTGTACATTGAATGGATGTTGTTTTTACTTCGATAGTTAAACAACCGACTATCGAAGTGTTTTGACCATCGTTGTCAATACGGGGGAGACCGGTTGGATTTATTATCCGAGAACCACTCCGTATAGGCATAAGCGTTGCGAATTGGATTATGCTGAAGACAATTGAAGACGGAGTGAAATGCAAGGGTCGTCCTGTTCCAGAATGGTGTTTTCTGTTTGTCCAGACCCAGGACAACTGGTATGGATGAATGCCTGACAGCGTATTCTTAGAAGATCACCTAAGACGTTCTTTTCAAAGTATTACGTCTGGTGGCGGAGAAATTCGTTTCTCTTGGCTTTTATACCCGTAATATTTTGGGAAGTTCAACTAGTGATTTGACGGGTTTGACGATGTGGCATTCAAAGTATATGGTGGCCAGATGTTCTAAAAGGTAGACGTAGCCTCTAGCCTCACAACCGGGAAATGACAAAAATCGGGCAGGCAGCATGGCTATGTGGGTCGCTCCCATTAGGGTGTATAATCACCTATCTAGAGAAATTCCTTTTGTTTCTAAATCTATCGATTCTGCCCATTCGGGAACGGTGGTTTGAGTCCAACCGTTGGTGATATACATTCGATACACTCAAGCGAAATGAGTGGTCGGTCATGTGTGGGCCGGGTTTGCAAGACGTTCTTGTTGAACCCAGGTGTATTCGCCTCTAGAGATACATTATCGGAAGGTGGTCTCATACCTTGTCATAGTTGGAATCCAATCTCCAATAAGCGCCCTGCGGTTTTTTTTGATTTTATACTATGTATGTAGAGCGTGAGATGCAAGCGTTCTACTATTTGGTTATTTACTTGATTAGACATTATTATAATATCACTGGATTTTGATATCAATAATGATTTGGGTTATAGTAAGGTAAAAACCGTCCGTGTTTATGTGTGGACCGGTCTTACTATTATCTTTTTGGTTTCAAAAGGATTTTTGAAGTTAAACCATATGGTTGGAGTTTACTCACACCAGTCCCATGACTGACCCAGAGTTTATTTTGTCTTGTTTTTCCTAAACTCTTGGGTGCCCAAATTTGTACGGGCAGTCAAGTGTTTCAGGCTTTTACAGATACACTTGGAGGAGCTTGAAGCAGGAGGCTTCAACGTGAGTTATTTAGAGTTATTTCCGCTGCATCAAATGTTATGTTGTACTCTGATATGGTATGAATATACAATACAGTTTTGTATTTCAAAGTTATGTTATATAATATATTTTATTCGTTCCGCTGTGAGATTCGTGTTTACTTTGATTATGTTCAGCTGTGTTCTTCTTCTTCTCCTATTCTATTAGTTCTATCTTTTCTATCTCATCCTCTAACTTCTTTCTATTAATGGCCCGGTATTTTCGATGTCTGAACAGTCGACGTTGGGTTTTGTGTCGATTTTCGGAGTCGAAATTCCCGGGTCGTTACACCTCTACCTCCTCAAGTTCACACACGATCTCCCCAAACTTCCACGAATTGGAGCTTCCAAAGCATATATTGTCTCAAAAGAACCTTGCCTAAATTCAAACCCGATATTCAAATATTTTTAAATAACTGTTATGGCCACGAATGAATATACCGTTGTTTTTCTGAATATTTGATTTGGATATAAATCAAAATCTACACGATGAAATCCCGATTTTTCTCTTCCACTAGAAAGATATACTCCACCAGCTCCACACGTTTCTTGTTTCACAGAAATCCGATTTAAAATGAACCCTGTACATTCAGTTGAAGTTCAATTCACCAAATTACGAACTACAACGCCATTTCAAACTCGATTTTAATTATTATATAATTATACGTTCAAACTGTCGTTCAAATAATATATTTGTTATATCTAATTAAATTCTAAACTGAATTAAATATCACAGATGATCCAGTTCACGCCATTTTAGCCAATTCTGATTATTTCAGAATTAAATATATTATTTAATTTATTATTTTAATTAAATATTTACCATTATTTAATTCAACGACCATGAAATCCTTTTAATTACCTTTTAAATAATTAAATAAATTAACTATTATATCACTGAAAAATGCGGGACATTACAACCATCCCCAGCGCTTCCATCACCCGCCACCCCTCGTAATCCGATGGTCCTACGTGCTTTGAAACCGACTTCAACTGCGGTGACTTTACAGAAAAAATTCCGCCACCACTGACCTTGATTTCTGATCACCGCCGTTAGCATCGAAGATCCCATTGAGTACTTTAGTTTTGCATTTGGGAGGCTATGGAATTATGGTGTGGATTAGAAGAAAGAAGAGGAAGAAATTCGGAGCTCCTCGTCCATTCACGATGAAGAAGGCGGCGCTCATTTCCAAAAATGAATTAGGGCTCCGGAAAACGTGAATATATATACCCTTTATAATAATATTTAATTCTATTATTTCTGAATATTGAATTTTAACGTTTCGAACTCCAAATCAAACCCAACTACTGTCGTTCATAGCCAAATAACCCCATTCCGAACACAATGGGATATGTTTCGTACAATAATTCGATTGTTACGATCAGTTTTTATCGGAATTAAATATAAATCAATATATACTGAATTTGAACGTACATTTTAATTTACCGGGGCCACATACGGACCCCAAAAATTCCAAAAAAATAAATCTGGTTATGTTTTGAAGATACGGTCCTAACAAAACTAATTTCATCAAATTTGGAGACCGTTTGAAAAATGATCATTTTCTGGTCGATCCAAATTGACTAAAACCGTCAAAACACGTTTTCCTTCGCCATGCTCACATATTGATTCCATAAATTATGAAAATTGGAATCTACAATAATTTGACATTCCGGATCCAACAAAGGTGGTTTCGTCGAAAACGGAGGTCGTTTGCAAAATGGCTATTTTAAGGGCTATATTTCCATAGCGATTATTCTGAGTTTTCAACTGGGCATAACTCTTTGTTTCCGCTATGAAATTTTGATTTTTCGGATTCATTGGAAAGATATTTTCAAATAGATTCTAATATTTTTGGTTTCACTAAAATCCGGTTTATTTTGAATCCTGTACATTCATTTGAAATTTGAAATGGAATTTTCAAACTACCGCACCATTTCCAATTCCTTTTATAATTAAAATAAATATTTATATTCTAACGTCGATTCAAGTAAATATATACGTTCTAATTCTATTAAAAATAAATTTCTCGTCGTTATTATTTAAAATAAATCATTTTAAATATTCAAAATTCATTAAAATTGCCAAAATAAAAATTTTAAATTGGTTCTGATTTTCTGGGTTGTTACAATCTCCCCCACATAAAATCTTTTCGTCCTTGAAAAGGAACGAAGCTGAAAGTTGTTTTACTAATCAACTCAACTTTCAGTTTGGCGTTCATTCTTCAACTTTTGAGTTTCTAAGAATTTTCCAATTCTTCAAAAATTTGGCTAACACCCTAAATTTTCGAAAAATTTCACCATAACCTCCTTTGTACAGGGAGCACCGGGAAAATCCCCAAACCGCCACACAGGCCCTCTCATCTCAAAAAGAAAAAGGAAAAGCCAAGCGGCTAGCCAATCGACTCATAAAATAATCCAGACCCAATAAATTAGTAAACATGTACCTATTTGTCGGGCATACAATTTTATTCCTCTTCTCTTGCCTCCTTGCAATGACATGTTCAATATATATGCACGTACCTGTATGCAATTTCAAACAATTTTCAATTCAGTTCAATATTTGATACAATTTGGCTCAAATTTACCATACATCTATATGTTGGTTTAAATGAATAATCACACAACATAATCATCAATCAATTAGTTGATTAAATTTTCAAATATATAACTTTTATATATTCAAAATCGTATTTTTAAAACTAGATTATATATATAATCACAAATACGATATTCATAAACATATGGCTCTCAACTCATTCTGGGGCATTTCTAACCCCATCTCTAATGAGTCACTCATTCTAGAATGCTACTGATTCTATCTCTAATGAGGATTCTTCAATAGGATATTACTAATCCTACCTCTATTGAGTCTTTTATTTTGTTCTAACGAGTTGTACCCCAAAGATTTGAATTAACCAAAGCTCTGATATCATCTGTAACGATACGAATTTTGCTCGGACCCAATCGATCGCTAAATCGACGAAGACCATTCGAAACCCGGATACGCTAACTCTCGGCGCACAACACATCAGAACAAATAACAGAAGAATTTTATAACCATCATAATAATGTTACATCAGAGTACAAAATATCATAGTACAGCGAAATATAATACAAAAAAAAAAAATTAATTTACAATAAATGTAATACAATGTAGCAGAAATAAATAAATAACACAGCAGTAGACTATCAATGCCCTGGACACAACTTTAAGATTTAATCCTGAATCCTGCTCAAAATAAGTATCTGCAAAACAAACTACTCGACTGCCCTGTAAATCAGGATCCTGTGAATGTAATATCTGCAAAACCCAACTCCTAGTTGCCTGTGTGGAAAATAGGGGCGCCTAGAGTTTAGGTTAAAACAACAAATTCCAGGTCAGTCATGTGACTGGTGTGAGAACTAAAATAGTTATTAATATTTATTTTTAAAGTTAGGTAAATCAAGGGACCACGTTGTATAACAGGGAACAGGTATCCTCCCAAGAATACCAGTGCATATAATAAACAGCGCAATGCTAAATAAAGAACAATGAAGCTATTATAAGACCCAGGTCCCATCTCATAATGCAACGCAAGCCGGAGGATAGAGTTCTACCTTATAATAGCCAAATAATGCTTGATACACAAAATTTAATCCTTTTTTATTACTACAAGTGAAGAAATCAACTTAATAAATGTATCAATCATAGGCGGCATGGCTACCATCTATCATGTCGCCACACTAGGCTTTACAATCAAAACTGATATGTCATGTATTGGAAATTGGATTTCTGTCATGAGTCGATGCCAGGGATGGCTCCTCACCACTTCGAGACACTCTAGCAAATGTCTCAGGACTGCACACTCTGGGTAACCCCTAAATCATCAGGGCCGGTCCACTCTTACGTTTGAGGATTAGTTATTCCTGAACACACGTTTCCCGGTCCTATCGGACCTATCCATCGGCTCCGTAGAGACCGATATATCCGAGGCTCCTCGCATTCCAACAACCACATAGGTAAAAATATAACAATGTCAGGGCTTGTAAAACGCTGACACCACCCATTGCTAGAAAGAAACATCGTGCACTCCCTGTAGTCACGATCCTGTTTTTGACTCTTACCGAGATGTGAGGCTCGCGAATTAACGCTATACACAAAGCTACGCTGTACTAAAGCCGTGCTTTGATCATCAACCCCAAGACTCTGCTTTTCAACAGGATCCTTGATCATTGCATCTTAACATGCCACACAGGCAATTCATGCCATGCGACTGATATCTATCGATATGAAACCTCTGAGCTCGTACGTCTTAGAGAAAGGCGTTAAGCAAGAGAATAAATTCTCCGCCGCCAAACAGATGTATATTTAATATAAATCAATCAACATAGAATAAAATCCATTGTCAAACACACAATCCATTTACAAGTTAGTTCTGGGTCTGAACGAAACCGGAGGCACCTTATTCGTCGTCCTGTATGTCCAATACAGGAGAGACGTCCTCGCATATCCAGTCGATCTCCAAGTATGTTTGGATGATCACCACTTATTACCTCGTCTTTGGTGTACAGCCCAATCAAGACATCGGTAATCATCCAAACGATGTGAAGACCTCCGGTCTTCAACCATCGTCTTCATCGTCGACATATCATCAAATCAGTTATTCAGAATGGGTATAAACCCGGCCTTTCGGATAACTCGCGCATAATGAACAAGTGCTATAAAAACACAACATACGCCTCATTCCAATTCTGAATATTCTTTTATTCAAATATTCATATACTTTGGGAAAGGTTCCCATTAATTTTATCAAAGATAAATTCTTTAAATTTATTCTTTAATCTTCCTTTGGATGTCAATTCAAATCATGTTACGGTTTTCCAAACTAGTCGGAATTAGCGCACCTTACTAAAGTAATCATTTGTTTAATTTCCCAATCCCAACTTATTCATCCCATGGAGCAAAACTGGTAATACTCCATAACTAACACCACGGTCTTATCGGTAAAATTAATTACCATTTCCCATTCAAATCTAATTAAAGATTTGACTATCGCTAGGAGCAAAACTGGCGATACTACATTCTCGATCATTTCCCAAATTTGATAATTTAAATTATCAATTCCCATTTCAATCTAATTAAAGATTCATTAAAACTCCACTTAGTTTTAATCTTCCCAAAAATCAATGTTAATGATTATTTAACTTTGGAAACACAAACGTGTCGCATTGACAATCTACACCGTACTATTGATTTCTACCGATATATAACCTCTGAGATCGTACGTCTCAGAGAAGTGTGTTAAGCAAGAGAATAAATTCTTCGCCACCAAACAGATATATATTTAGCAGAGATCAACCATACAGTTCGAAATATAATGACAGACATGTAATCCTGCCTTTAACTAGGTTAAAGAACTAATGTCATTTCAAACACAGTTCATGATAAACCCAAATCAAATTCCATTAATTATGGAATCTTCACGGAAAAACAAATCAATATATAGTGGATATCAATTTCCGTATTCGACTAATAATATAAATGGAATAACGGCAAAGCCTTTTAAATTCCATATGTATTAACAGTCTTCCTCCACAAAAGTTCACTTCGATTATTATCAATCGGATTCCATTCAATTCCAATTTAATATATTAAATTGGAAAACTTTACTTTGGAAAATTCCCGTTAAATCTTAATAAAAAGATTTATAAATTCCAAATCACATTTCACTGTAAATCGGGTTAAAGAACAAATGTCGTTAAACACAGTTCACAATAAACCCAATTCACATTCCATTTTCTGTTCTAATTAAATGTTAATTAATTGGTAATTCTTGTTTAAATATTTATTAAAAGATTTATTCTTTTCACACTGGTTTTAAGAACGGTGTTAATAAAGACACCATTCAGGACAAACCCAAAACCCCATTTGATATTAAACATAAGGCTCTGAATAGAAAGTATATCGGCTTATATTCAATATCAAATTCTGAAATCAACAAATATTGTATTGGAATAACGATATATATATATCTTCCAAATTCCTCCACAACGTCCGTATAATCACGGAATCCAATATCGAAATATTCCGAAGATAATTTCGATTCAAATCCATTCCAATTCATATATTGGAAATTCTGGTTATTTTTAAAACCATTTCAAATCCAATTTATTTATTTTGAAATATTGGATTCTAATTCTAGTACATAACTAGTTCATTTCGATAAAAATATATTTTTATCTTTTCAAATATAGAACTTTTCATCCTAATTCTTTCCAAATCATTTATTTTGATTTTACACAAATTATTTATATTTTTAATAATTTTATCAAGGCCCGTACAGTCGATTTCCATAAACGATCATCGAACTGCACTTACAACAACCTTTTCCAAATTTGATTTGGATATGATTCCGAATCCAACCGTTAGATTTCAAATCTTGTATTCGTTGGAAAGCTCTTTTCGATACGAAGCCAATGGTTCCGGTTTTAGGAGAATCCGACAGTCGGATCTCCCGTAACGTCAATTCGAAGTCAACGGTCGAAATTCGCGAACTGCCTCGGCGCGGCGCGTTCTATTCAGGCCATTTTATTATACATATATAATATATATAATATATTTCTTTGATTTCCATTTAAAACGTATTTTATATATTGTTTTAAAATTCATTTTCAAAACGATTTCAACTTCATATTCAATTTCAAATCAAAATTGAATATTCCATATCATCGATATATAAATGATAGTATTTTCAAAATATTAGATTTTGAAATCTCTTCCTTTTCAATACTCATTATAAAAAATGAATCAAATCGATATAAATATCATTCATGTCAAAATGGCGTTAATCTAATCAACACGGCTTCATATATTTAAGCATATTCGTGCCCATCCCAAATCGGACATCAAAATCAGATTTTGATCTTTTACTGAATACTATTTTAAAATATTCCTTATTTTAAAAAAACCGTTATCCTAAAATATTCTTTAATTCTGAATTGGAGTCAGACACAGTCAATTAACATATAATGTTGATTATATGGATTTCATACACACATGTATACAACGATAATCAAACACAGTAAACCATCATCCAGAGTGCATTCTACACTGTATAAGCGTTAAATATAAATATTTAACGCTTACAACAACATGTCAACCAATCGATCGACATACAGCTAATTACTGGGACTAGTGTATGTCATATATCATCCCAATACCCATGTGGGGTTTCAAACAATCAAATACAGGTTTTATTTGTGCAGTTGGGCGACGTGTAAAATTTATCGTCCCAATCAATATCAATAAAATGGGTGTACATAAACAAATCGTCCGATTTGTAAATGAATATTTTTTTTATTTATATACACGTTAAAAATTATATTTTTAACGATAAAATATTTTATTTAACATATGAATATTCTATTCAGTTCATTTATCTAATAAAAATGATATTTTTATTTTTCTAACTTATTTTAGAAAATTTTAGCGGTATAATGGCGCGATACTAGAAACAGGATAAGGTCTAGCTTTATCCCTCGCCTAATAATGGCGCACGTCATACACAAACCAAATTATATCAATGTTTCATCCCAAACCAAATTCAAACAAATATTCCAATCAACCAAACAATCAAACAAGTCGTCCATGATTTGTGGGCGACGTGGGAGCAGTTCATATATGCAGTTAAAAATAAATAACTATATAAAAAAATTTCAGCGAGGAGTTCTCACCTTTGGGTTCCACTCCGTCATTCTTTAGCAGATGATGGTTTGGATTTACCCGACATTCCAACTCCATCTTTCCACGCTGTTCACAAATAAAAATCATATTTTTATTTCACCGTTACATGGATAAAAATCACATTTTTATCACTTCGCTATATTTATAACAATCAAACTTTTATAGCGCTAAAAATTGAATTTTTATATAACTAAAAATCAAATCTTTTCGTTACAACATATATATAAAAATCGCATTTTTATACTGTTAAAAATCATATCTTTATATTACCTCTATATATGTAAAGATCGTATTTTTATTCTACTACCTATATAAAAATATAATTTTTACATAGCTAAAAATTATATTTTTACTTCTCTACATATATAAAAATTATATTTTTATATCTCTACTTATATAAAAATTATAACTTTTTATAAACAAAAATCATTTTTTTCATAATCTAAAAATCGTATCTTTTATAAACTGAAAATCGTATGGTTTATAATCTAAAAATCTTAGCTTTTTTTATAAACTAATAATCATTAACTAAGTAAAATAAAAGAAACAAATGAATTAACAACTTATAGCATCTTAGATCGGAGGGGGGTTTGGTGCGTGCCAGTCGGAAGAGGGGTGAAGGAGGGCGCGCGGGGTGGTTCAGAGGAGAGGCGGCGCCGTTTGCTGAAAATGGGGGGAGGGGGCTAGGGCTTTAGAGGTAGAGAGAAGAGGGGAGTTCGAGGAGGGGGAGGGAAGAAGAAGGCAGCGCTCGTTTCCAGAAATGAATTAGGGCTTCGAAAAACGTGAACATATATACCTTTTATAATAATATTTAATTCTATTAAATTTTCAAAAATATATATTTAATTCTACTATTTCTGAAAATTGATGTTTAACGTTTCGAACTCCAAATCAAACACAACTACTGTGTCCGTAGCCAAATACCCCCATTCCGAACACAATGGGATATGTTTTGTACGCTAATTCGGTTGTTACGATCATTTTTTATGAGAATTAAATATAAATCAATATATATTGAATTTGAACGTACATTTTAATTTACTGAGGCCACATACGGACCCCAAAAATTCTAGAAAAATAAATCTGGCTATGTTTTGACTATACGGTCCTAACAAAACAAATTTCGTCAAATTTGGAGATCGTTTGAAAAATGGTCATTTTTTGGTCGATCCAAATTGACTAAAACTGTCAAAACACGTTTTCCTTTGCCATGCTCACATATTGATTCCATAAATTATGAAAATTGGAATCTAGCAATAATTTGACATTCTGGATCTAACAAACATGGTTTCGCTGAAAACGGAGGTCGTTTGTAAAATGGCTATTTTTAAGAGTTATATTTCCATAGCGACTATTCTGAATTTTCAGCTGGACATAACTTTTTATTCCCACTATGAAATTTTGATTTTTCGGATTCATTGGAAAGATATTTTCAAATAGATTCTAATAATTTTGGTTTCACTAAAATACGGTTTATTTTTAATCCTGTAGATTCATTTGAAATTTGAAATCGAATTTTCAAACTACCGCACCATTTCCAATTCCTTTTATAATTAAAATAAATATTTATATTCTAACGTCGATTCAAATAAATATATACATTCTAATTCTATTCAAAATAAATTTCTCGACATTATTATTTAAAATAAATCATTTTAAATATTCAAAATTCATTAAATTTGCCAAAATAATTTTTTTAAATTGGTTCTGATTTTCCGGGTTGTTACAATCGACTTATATTCGATATCAAATTCTGAGATCAACAAAAATCGTATTGGGAATAACGATATATATATATCTTCCAAATTCCTCCACAATATCCATATAATCACGGAATCCAATATCGAAATATTCCGATGATAATTTCGATTCAAATCCATTCCAATTCGTATATTGGAAATTCTGGTTATTTTTAAAACCATTTCAAATCCAATTTATTTATTTAAAAATATTGGATTTATAATTCTAGTTCATAACTAGTTCATTTCGATAAAAATATATCTTTATCTTTTCAAATATGGAATTTTTCATTCCAATTCTTTCCAAATTATTTATAATGATTTTACAAAAATTATTGATATTTTTAATAATTTTATCAAGGCCCATACAGTCGATTTCCATAAACAGTCATCGAACTGCACTTACAACGACCTTTTCCAAATTTGATTTGGACATAATTCCAAATCCAACCGTTAGATTTCAAATCCCTTATAGTCGTCAGAAAGATCTTTTCGATACGAACCCAACGGTTCTGGTTTTAGGAGAATCCAACGGTCGGATCTCTCGTAATGTCCGTTCGAAGTCAATGGTCGAAATACGTGAACTGCTATGGCGTGGCGTGTTCTATTCAGGCCATTAAATATATATAATATATATATTTCGTCGATTTCCTTTTAAAACGTATTTTATAAATCGTTTTAAATTCGTTTTCAAAATGATTTCAACTTCATACTCAATTTTAAATCAAAATTGAATATTCCATACCGTTAATATATAAATGATTATGTTTTCAAAACATTAGATTTTGAAATCACTTCCTTTTCGATATTCATTATAAAAATTATAAAAATCTATATAAATATCGTTCACGTCAAAATGACGTTAATTTAATCAACACGGCTTTATATATTTCAATATTTTCGTGTCCATCCCAAATCCAACATCAAAATAATATTTTGATCTATTACTGAATATTATTTTGAAATATTAGTTATTTTAAAATATTCATTACTCGTCATTTTAAAATATTTGTTAACTTAAAATATTCATCCTTTCTGAATTAGAATCAAACACAGTCAATTACCATATAATTTTATTTATATGGATTTCATACACACATGTACACAACAATAATCAAACACAGTCAACCATCATCCAGAGTGCATTACACAACCGCATAAGCGTTAAATATAAATAATTAACGCTTACAATAGCCTGTCAACCCATCGATTGACATACAACTAAATATTGGGATTAGTGTATGTCCAATATCATCCCAATACCTGTGTGGGATTTTCAAACAACAAACACTGACTATTATTTGTGCAGTTGGGCGATGTGTAAAATATATCGTCCCAATCCATATCAGTCAACTGTGTGTACATAAACAAATCGTCCGATTTGTAAATGAATATTTATTTTATTCATATGCATGTTAAAGATTATATTTTTAACTATAAAATATTTATTCATCTCATGAATGTTTTATACAGTTAATTTATACAATAAAAATGATATTTTTATTGTTCTAATATTTTTAAAAAAATTCACTAGTATAACGGCGCCCACTGTTTCAAATCTCGCAAATATCGTCCGAGATCTCCTCCGAGATCTCTTTTTGGGCTCCTTCCGAAACGAAACAACAAATATCACTTTAAATCTCCTTTCGAATATATCTCCCGAGATATTGCAATATCGAACGATATATCGACCGAGACGAAATACTGGAATATCGTCCGAGATCTTAGTTTTTTTGGTTAAAATTTAAATTTTGCCTGGGCTAGAACTATAATTAAAAAACTCAAATCTACCCATATATCAATCTTTCGTTATTTTACATTTTGCATGTTAAATGACTATATTGTATGTTCGTATGTGTTTTACAATGATTATGATTTTCATATTCGTCTTTTTACATACATGTTACTTATGAAATTATGTATTTTATGGTCTATTTATGCTGGATCTTTTAATGTTTTGGATCCTTTTAATGTTTCCTGTCTAACAATATTCCTATTTTAAGCATATTACGATTTAGAGTACGAATGATCTTTCTCAAAATAAAGAATAATAAAGTTATTTTGCATTTTAAGTTTAAGTTACTATGTTTTTGAAAGCATTCATAAAAATCATTTTGTTAAAATATCATTTTCAACATATCATGTACCCCGAGATTGTTCCGATATGAACTTTTAGACCCAAGATGAAAATCTGAGACAAGCTCCCCGGTTAGACTCATCTCGTCCGAGATCTCACCCGACACGAGACCGAGTCTATAAAATCCCCGAGACGAAATGCGACCGATATCCGAGATTTAAAACCTTGACGGCGCCATACTCGAACCAGAATAAGGTCTAGCCTTATCCCTCGCCTACTAATGGCTTGCGCCATGTACATACCGATTCTAATCAATTCATTTCACCCAAACAACCAAATTCAAACAAATAAGCCAATCAACCAAACAAACACGGTTTCAAACAAAGGTGTCGGGTGCTACTAAGCACCGTCTACATCCTAGTATATATTTCTAACTAGAAAATAAATTAGAGTGAGAAGTTCTCACCTTTGGGATCCACTCCTCCATTCTATATTTCTGAACGGTTCAGATTTGGATTTGTTTTCCACCAGTTCCACCGCAATCTGTTTCACACGATTTTTATATTAAAAACCACATTTTTAATATGATGTTTATATATTAAAAATCATATTTTCATATAACTAAAAATCGAAATTTTAATCTAACTAAAAATCGAATTTTTTTATATAACTAAAACATTATGATTCATACGATAAAAATCTCATTTTAATATTTCTAAAAATCTCGTCTTTATATTTTTAAAAATCCCGTCTTTCTATTTTTTAAAATCTCGTCTTTCTATTTTTAAAGATCTAGTCTTTCTATTTTAAAAAATTTTTTACTTTGCTAATTTAAAAAAAAAATCATACTTTGCTAATTTAAAAAATCATAATTTGCTAATTTAAAAAATCATACTTTTCTAATTCAAAAAATCATACTTTGTTAATTTAAAAAAGCATACTTTTATAATTTAAAAAATCATACTTTTCTAAATCTTTTAAACAAATAAAAATCATATTTTTAAACAAATAAAGATCAAACATTTTACATAAATAAAGATCAAACATTTTACACAAATAAAGATCAAACATTTTACACAAAGATCAAACATTTTATAATTAACAATTATAACTGGAAAAAAACTCACGGTTTTTGATTGAAGAAGGGGGGAGTCATCATCGAAAGGGGGGTCTCTGGCGCGGCAGTCGATGGTTGGAGGTGGCGGCTTCGATTTGGGGGAGGGGCGACGTGGGTTTAGGGTTGGGTTCGAGTTCTCTAATCGAAGGAGGAAGAGGAGAGGGAGGTCGGGGAAGAACAGGGATAGCTGGAGGGGGAGGCGGAGCACCGTCGGTGGGCGATGGAGGAAGTAGGGGTGGCTGCGACGGGGAGGGTTCGTGTGGTTTTTCTGAGCGATTTTGATTTTCAGTTGAGGAAGAGAGAGAAGAGGGAAAGCGGGGCATATATATTTTAATTTTTTTTCTTTATTTCTTCCAAAAAGTTTGGTTTTAATTCGAACTCGAAATCAAACCCACCGACTATCGTCCTTAACTAATTACCCCCATTCTAAACATAATAGGACATGTCTGATAAGCCAATTCAACTGTTTTGATCAGTTTTTATTTAAATTAAAATATAAATAAATATATATTAATTTAAACGTACGTTTCAATTTATTGAGGCCACATATGGACTCCAAAAATTCCAAAAAAATAAATCTAGCTATGTTTTGACGATACAGTCCTAACAAAACTAATTTCATCGAATTTGGATACCATTTGAAAAACAGTCATTTTCCAGTCGATTAAATTCAAATTGAATCGACCATACACGTTTAAGTTCTCCACGCTCACATATTGATTCCAAAAGTCATGAAAATTGGAATCAAGCAATAATTTGACATTATGATTCCAGCAAAAGTGGTCTCGTCGAAAACGGAGGTCGTTTGCAAAATCGCTATTTTTAAAGGCTATATTTCCATATCGACTATTCTGAATTTTCAACTGGACATAACTTTTTATTCCAGCTATGAAATTTGGATTTTTCAGATTCGTTGGAAAGATATTTTTGAACAAATTCAAATATTTCTGGTTTCACTAAAATCCGATTTATTTTGAATCCTGTACATTCATTTGAAATTGGAAATGAATTTTCAAACTACCGCACCATTTCCAATTCCTTATATAATTAAAATAAATATTTATATTCTAACTTCAATTCAAATAAATAAATATGTTATAATTCTATTGGAAATAGATTTCTAGTCGTTATTATTTAAAATAAATCATTTTAAATGTTCAAAATCCATTAAAATCGCCAAAATAAAAATTTTAAATTGGTTTTGATTTTCCGAGTTGTTACAATATGAGTATTGAACATAGTTAATTTCCATAACCTTTAGTTAATTTAATTAAAATAAAATTTAGTTACCTTTATAAAAGTCAATTAACTTGGTTATTTTTTTATACATCTTTAGTAAATTTTATAAAACTCCGTTAACTTAGTTAAACAATTATGTAATTAGTTTATAAATTTTTTTTTTTTTTTTATATTATTACTATTATATTATTATATATATTACGATTGGTATTATATTACTTTTTTTATTATTGTTATTACAAGTATGAAGGTACGTCCAGTGGACATGTGCGTAGATAAATGTTACAAAAACTGGAAATAAGATCAATTTTAGACAACCGTGGCATTATTCGGTTAGAGGATGGACGTGGACATAAAAAACTTGATAATAGTTGGAAATGAGGCCAAAATTGTATTGTTGTTGCGTTAACTTTGGTTTGTTTTGGCATACATAATTTAATTCAATATAGATATAAAGTCTTTTGTAAATTAATGTTGTAGGCAATTTGGTGCATTTTGATTGTATGCATATATATATTATTTTAACTTGCATTTTTGTATTAAAGAAGTCGGTATTCTACTCTAAAAAAATCCAAAAAAACTTACATTTCCAGGTTTAATAGTTCCGTCATTCTGTTAAACAATTACAATGCCTCACTGTTCTTTTACATCTAGGAACATAAAACTGGTTGGACAACTATCAAAGAAGAAGAAAGAAAAAGCATGTTTTCGGAACTCACTAGCTTTCCCATGTTAGTTGATCATGTTGGTATGAGCTTTTTTATCAAGTGAAATAACCATGTCCTGAACATTTGAACATGTAAACAGTAGAGTGCGATTAGCCTTCATAAATAAAATGAAGCAGTGATGAATATTTGAACAATGAAATTAATTTTCTCTTGTAGTCAGTAAAATAGGCATAAGCTCTAGTAATCAATTCATGTAACAACCTGCAACAACCCGCACCTCCGTTCATGCAAGATATTGTCCCCAAGTTAGCCACCGTATAGGTGTGGGGTTTTGTTCCTCAAAAGGCCTCGGCGTTAGCAAGAGATGGGCTCTACTATATAAGTACCCACTTCACACACGCTTCCATGATGTGGGGCTTAGGGGTGTTAAATTCTCCCCTCCTGCAGAGCCCAACATCCCCGTTGGCTCACAAACACCTCACCCAGGCGCTATGGTCCACACAGGAGCCGCAATGCCGACAGGGTAATCTGGCTCTGATACCACTGTAACAACCCGCACCTCCGTTCACGCAAGATGTTGTCCCTAAGCTAGCCACCGTATAGGTGTGGGGTTTTTTTCCTCAAAAGACCTCGGCGTTAGTAAGATATGGGCTCTACTATATAAGTACCCACTTTACACAGGCTTCCATGATGTGGGACTTAAAGGGTGTTACAATTCATATCCTATTTGTCATATTAGAAAACCATGTGGTGCTGGTTAGTTCGGGCTGTAAAATATTTATTGTTTCACATATAAGAGTTGATTTTGTAAATTTTCCCCCTCTTTATGGTTTCGCCTATGTTCTAGGCAACTAAACGGGTTGACAATAACATAATAAAATGACATCCAATCCATATCTTAGATTCTCAGGTATTGCCAAAAAGTTCGAAAAAAAATCTACAAATTTTACTATCATGCAATCACAGTACTACACCTGAACACGACCCTTGTCTAAACAATGTTTTTGTGAACGCAACCCTTGTCTAGATAAATATCTTCAAATCTTGTCTGTAAGTATTATGAAGACGAAGCAATCCTCTTCCATCACCTGAATGCATTTAGTGATAAACAATGTTATCAACAAAGAGTAACATGGACTGAAAGTTGATGCACAATAATATCAAAATGTTTACTGCCAATTCGTTATGTTATTGACAAGGATAAAAAGAATTAATAGGAATAATGGGTATTTTGAAATAAATAAACCTAGATACACATTGTTCCAGAAATATCATCCCAACTCTTTTATCTAATATCAAACATGAAACAATTAAACCATATTCAAGTAACAATGCACATCTAGAAATTTAAAAGAGGTTTGCTCGCACCAAACCTAATTCAGTCAAAAAATGAAAATTACTTCAAATTAGGAGTTCAAGTGGAGTAAATTTGTATTTTTATAACAGCTCGATCACACCCGCCCAAACCCACATGCTAAAAAAAATAATTAAGAAAATTAATAAATTTTCATTCTCTTTCCTATGTTTTGACAGAAGATAATTTAGGAGTTCTAAGACTGGTGTGTGTAAACACACATACACACACACACACACACACACACACATATATATATATATATATATATATATATATTGTTAGGACTGCCTCGCATGTTGTTAAGGATGAATGACGGATTAGAATTAATAGTCCCACATCACGGAATATATTGAAGGAATTGTGTACAAATATGAGCTGGTAGGCACGTAACATCAGGGATTTCTTTTGTTATATAGGAGTTGTGTGCCAGCTCATATGCGTAAAGGAAGGGGGCTTTGTTCCTACCTTCCTTACATAACAGTGGTATCGGAGTCAAAGGTTACGGACCGGGCCATGCAGGCAAGACAGTGTTGTCAAAAGATACTCATAGGATGCGATTCAAGGGGGAAATTGTTAGGATTGCCTCGCATCTTGTTAAGGAGGAATGACGGGTTAGAATTAATAGCCCTACATCACGGAATATATTGAAGGAATTGTGTACAAATATGAGCTGGTAGCCACGTAACATTAGGGATTCCTTTTGTTATATTGGAGTTGTGTGCCAGCTCATATGCGTACAAGGAAGGGGGCTTTGTTTCAACCGTCGTTACATAACATATATATATATATATATATATATATACACACACACACACACACACACATAAGGACAAACGTCCTTTCTTCCAACATGCGTGAGAACCCTTCTAAGAATCATCAAAGCTTCCACGGGTCTATCTTCCTCACATTCACCATTGGAAATCTCAACCTATTTTAGCTGATTTAGTTGTACCTTCATATAAATAACAGAGAAAGGTCATCCTCGAAAATTAAGAACATAAAGGAAACAAGATATTGTAGGGTTATAATACATACAGTTATAACAATGACAAAAGAATTGTTATTAAAACTATGTTGTTGTTGTGTGTGATTGTGTATATGTGTGTGAGATTATTATACCTCCTTAAGCATTGCTTTAACTTGTCGAAGTTTCTCATATGTTCAAGGTCCTCGGCGTCACTATCACTTTCAAGGTCGGATCTATATCCAATAACCACGATATATTAAACATGTAATCATTGCTAGAAAAAAACATAACTATTCAAATTTTATTATTAATCAATTCTTGGTAAGAACTTGTGATTATTTTAAAGTTGATTTTTTTAGAGGAAATTTGTAATAAATGGAAGAAGGAGAGAACAAAAGGGAAAATTTCATTTGTCCCACATCATGGAATATAGCAAGGTATGCCACTATATATATAAAGGCATAATATACTATATCAAAAGAAAGAGGAAGGGAGAGAGATAAGACAAGAACATGACATTGGCATGAACATTAATATTTAAAGGTCAAAAGATGGGCCTTAAGGCTTTTGGGGGTCTTATGATCAATTGGGCCTTAGGATACCAATGGGCTTGTTGTGCAGCGGATCATTTTGTTTTGCATGCAAGAATTTAAGTCATTACCAATTGACTGGTGGTGTTTGGACCAGTCAACTGTTGCAGTTTTATACCCTTACCAGTCGACTGGTACTATACAGACAGACCAGTCGACTGGTCTGAAAGGGTGCATCTTTTTCTAAAAAGAAATAGATGCTGTTGTTCGAAGAGTTGCAACCATTTCTTCGAACAGAAGTAGCCATATCTCCTCACTACTATAAAAACTGGACCACACTCCAATTTTGGATTACTCGAATTCTCTTTCTATATCTTCTTCCTTCTTGATTCTCTGTCATTTTCTAAATATATATGTATATATATATATAGCAATCAAGTTGTAGTTCTGCAGGATATAACTCCATAATCTTGTCATTGCAGCGATCAAATGTAAGATAGTGAATCGTCGTGCTTGTGCAAACACGTCGATTAAAGATACTGAATTTCTGCTCCGTTGTATCTTCAAACAGATTTGTCATTACTCGTGCACACAAAATAAGAGGGCAAATACTGTTTTAGGATAGCGATCAACACACTGTTCCTCGAAGATTTCACTTAAGAAGAATCGGCAACGAATTCAATCAACAATCTAAAAGAGTACTTCGACAATGGCTCCTCATAGTCTCAAAGAATTCGCCGCTGATTTTACAAAACTGGAGAGGTTTAATAGTGTTAACTTCCTATAATGGCAGAAAAAGGTGCATTTTTTGCTGGCTAGAATGAAAGCGGTATATGTTCTAACAATGCCAAAACCAGTGGAGGCAGCAGATGAAACGATTGCGCAAACACGGGAAAGGATCAAATGGGATGATTATATTTGCAAGGGACATACCTGCAACACAATGACTGATGCTCTCTTCGATATGTGCTATAACAACCCCGCTGCAAATGACGTCTTGGATTCATTAGAAGCAAAGTATCTTATGGAGGATGCAACTAGTAAGAAATTTCTGGTCATCAAATTTTTTAATTACAAAATGACTGATGATCGTTCAGGGCAATTCAATGATATCATGCACATACTTAACCAATTCAGTCAACATAATTTAAATATGGATGAGGAGATTAAGGTCTCATCGATAATAGACAAATTATCCCTTTCTTAGAAAGATCAGAGGTAACTACTGAAACATAAGAAGGAGGATATGAGTCTAGACAACTTTGCACAATACTCCCAGGCTGAACAACAACTAAGGCAGAAAGATGCTCAACATGAAATAGTTGTTGATACATAAAAAGCACATATAGTGGAAGAAAATCAAGCAAACAATGCTTCGAATAACTCTTTTAATAAGAACAGGAAAGGGAAGAACAACAAAATTCCCAGAACAAGAAAACCAAAAATGGTTGCTACTTTTGTGGTAAATCAGGACATTTCAAAAGAGATTGCTGCTTCTGGAAAAAGAAGCATCAATCTGAAAAAGAAATGTTTGTAGCAGTCATATCAGAAATGAATACTATTGAACAAGACAATTCTTGGTGGATCGATTCTGCCACTACTAAACATGTATGCATTGACAAGTATCAATTCAAGAAACTGGAACCGACCAAAGATGAAGATTACCTATACATGGGAAATTCAGCAAAGGCGGAGGTCAAAGAGAAAGGGATCGTGGATTTGGAATTCACATCCGTAAAAATTCTGACATTGAATGATGTATATTATGTACCTGAAATTAGGAATAATCTTGTTTCAGGAAGTCTTCTTAGTAAGTTTGGTTTCAAACAAGTCTTTGAGTCAGACAAATATGTGTTGACTAAAGGCAGTGTGTTTGTGGGAAAAGGGTACATGTGTGATGGTATGTTTAAACTGAATGTTGATATTAATAAAAGTATGAATTCTGCTTATATTGTTGACTCATTTTCATTATGGCACAATAGATTAGGACATGTTAATCGAAAACACATGCTTGATATGATATCATTGAATCTAATTCCCAAACACCAAAATGATATGCTAGATAAGTGTAGGATATGTTCATTAACTAAGATCACTAGAAAACCATTTCCTTTTAAAGCGGAAAGTACAACAAAATTATCACAACTTATTCACAGTGATGATGCATTGTACTCTTACTAGAGGTGGAAAGAAATATTTTGTCACATTTATAGATGGTTACTCTAAATATTGTTATGTTTATCTTATGCATGCTAAAAGTGAAGTGTTAAATTCATTTATGACTTATAAAATTGAAGTGGAGAACCAATGTGATGCTAAAATAAAAACACTTAGATCAGATAGGGGAGGGGAATATCAATTTCCTGAATATTGTGAATCAGTAGGAATTATATATGAAACTTCAATTGCTTATACTCCACAATAAAATGGAGTGGCTTAAAGGAAAACTAGAACCCTTACCGAAATGGTAAATGAAATGTTGTGTAATTCTGGACTTAATACTAGTTTCTGGGGAGAAGCTTTACTTACCGCATGTTATATTCTAAATAGAATACCTCATAAGAAAAGTAAAATTACTCCTTATGAACTTTGGAAGAAAAGAAAACCAATCTTGATTATTATCAAGTTTGGGGATGTAGAGCCATTGTCCGATTACCGGAACCAAAAATAAGGAAATTAGGACAAAAGGCTATCGAGTGCATATTCTTAGGATATGCTCAACATAACAATGGATATAGGTTTTTGGTAATAGAACCTAATAGCTTTATTAAAGTAAATACAATAATAGAGTCAACAAATACAGTGTTTTATGAGAATAGATTTGCATCTATTCAAAATAAACCAATTCATGAAACGGTGGAGGTCAATACACATATTAGTGAAATGGTGGAGGTTAATGAACCAACTATTGAACCTATAGAAAACACTGATGGAAATATCGACGAAAATGGTGATTCTCTTTGGAGAAGCAAATGAAGAAGGATAGAAAAATATTTTGGACCTGATTTCATCGTATATTTAGTTGAAGGATCTAGAAATAATGTAGAGCATCAGTTAATGATATCTACAAATATAAAATCTAACCTTTAACATATGCTGAGGCAATGAAATCTCAAGATTCATCATTTTGGAAAGAAGCCACAAATGATGAAATTGATTATATTATGGGAAATAAAACATGGAAACTAGTAGATTTACCTCCTGGTTCTAAACCAATAAATTGTAAATGGATATTTAAGAAAAAGTTAAAAGCTGATGGCACAATCGAAAAATTTAAAGCTAGATTAGTTGCCAAAGGATTCACACAGAAAGAAGGAATATATTATTTTGATACGTATGCCCCAGTAGCTAGAATTTCAACTATTAGAACTTTAATTGCATTAGCTTTTATCTATAATTTTAAAATTCATCAAATGGACGTCAAGACTACATTTCTAAATGGAGAACTTGATGAAGAGATATATATATGTCTCAACCAGAAGGTTTTGTAATGCCTGGAAAAGAGCATAAAGTATGTGAACTTATCAAATCACTTTATGGTCTTAAACAAGCACCAAAACAATGGCATGAAAAGTTTGATAAAACTATTATATCTAATGGTTTTAAGATTTTTGAATCTGACAAATGTGTCTATAGCAAGTTTCATTCAGGTAAAGGTGTAATTATATGCCTTTACGTGGATGATATGCTTACATTTGGAATGGATCTTCAAGTATTGAAGAAACTAAAAGATATCTATCTTCATGCTTTGACTTGAAAGATACGAGAGTAGTTGAAATGATTCTTGGAATAAGAATCATGAAAACAAAGATGGGTTATCAATTACCCAGTCTCGTTACACTGAGGAAATTTTGAAAAGGTTCAATATATTTGATTGTAAACCAATGTCTACTCCTTTTGATCCAAATATGCAGTTATACACTAATATTGGAAGAGCTATAGAGAAATTGGAATATGCTAGAGTTATTGGAAGTTTGATGTATGCAATGACATGCACATGACCAGATATTGCCTATATTGTTGGCAAAATGAGTAGATATACTAGTAACCTTAGTCATATCTATTGGAATGCAATACATAGAATTTTAAAGTATTTAAAGGTACCATGAATTATGGTATACATTACAACGGATATCCAAGTGTAATAGAAGGATACACAGATACTAGTTAGAACACTGGAAGTGAAGATAATAAATCAACTAGTGGATGAATATTCACTCTTGGTGGGGGAGCAATATCCTGGGCCTCAAAGAAACAAACATATGTCGCTGATTCAACCATGGTTGCTGAGTTTATAGCACTGGCTTCTGGTAGTAAAGAAGCAGAATGGTTAAGGAATTTATTATTAAAAATTCCTATATGGCTAAAACCTATGCCACCAATATATGTGCATTGTGATAATCAATCTACATTATCACAGGCATACAACCATGTTTATAATGGTAAATCTAGACATATTGGTCTAATGCACAGTTTGGTTAGGCAAATGCTTACTGAAGGGGTAATTACCATAGATTTTGTGAGATCTAGCCAGAATTTGGCAGATCCATTTACTAAAGGACTTGCAAGGAACTTAGTGATAAAAACATCATATTGAATGGGTTTAAAGCCTATACAATACAATCGCCAATGAAGGAAACTCAACTCAACATAATAAAGAAATTTATTATCTTGAGTTCAAAGAGAAAAAGTACTTCATATGTTTGCGGTTGGGAGCACTATAATATTTAGTCTCAAAAACTAAGTATTATCATACATTCCAAGCAAAAGTTCTTGGTATTGTTGAGGTGTGTGTTCTAAGGCCCTTCTGATAAACCTACCTATATGAATGCAATGAAGGTGGTGCTGCCTTCTACGAGATTTTGGCTTGATCTCTAAGGGCATTTCATGAAAGAAGATATTGACCCAAGGCCAATCCGCGGGTCGAGCATACATACTATCTAGAAAATATGAAAATGAGTGTGTGATAATCACATCTGGTAGATCGTATAGGATCAATGGTTCAATGCTTAGTCAACCACTCCATCCTGATATACTTTGATGGGTTTTCACTACGTGTAGATTCAAGTCTGTAAGACATCTGTACTTATGCACAAATTTTCCTGCATAAAATGACAAGAGGAATTTTTTTAAAATTTGGTGGAGGATTGATAGAGGAAATTTGAAATAAATGGAGGAAGAAAAGAACAAAGGGGAAATTTTCATTTGTCCTACATCATGGAATATAGCAAGGTATGCAACTATATATATTAAGGCATAATATACTATATCAAAAGAAAGAGGAAGGGGGAGATAAGGAAAGAACATGATATTGGCGTGAACATTAATATTTAAAGGTCAAAAGATGGGCCTTGGGGTCTCATGATCAGTTGGACCTCAGAATGCCATTGGGCTTTCTGCGCAGCAGACCATTTTATTTTGCATGCATGAATTTTAGTCATTACTAGTTGACTATTGGTGTTTGGACCAGTCAGCTGCTGCAGTTTTATACCCTTACCAGTCGATTGGTACTATAAAGACCAGTCGACTAGTCCGAAAGGGTGCGTCTTTTTTTGAAAATAAATAGACGCTGATGTTCGAAGAGTTCCAACCATTTCTTCGTACAGAAACAACCGTATCTCCTCAATACTATATAAATTGGATCACATTACAGTTTTGGATTACTTGAATTCTCTTTATATATCTTCTTCCTTCTTGATTCTCTGCTATTATATATATATATTATAATAATAATAATAGGAATACTTAGGGACGGTGAAGCTTTTTTGGATTTCCAGAACAACCCTTCACCCATCTACAACCGAAATGCAACAACGGATAAAATTTCATGGCAGACATGTCATTCACCATCCAACTACCCCCATGACTCAGTTCCTTTTCGTCAACACGTTTGCTATTTATTTTTTTCCTCACTGCCTTTCTGCTATCTAATAATCAGTTTCTTCCGGATTTCCTCATTTGTCAGTTTTCTCTCAAACCCTAAAAATTCTCCTAATTTCCTATATTACTCACCACTTGCTTCCTTCCAACTTTATTTCCAACTCTTCCATCTTCCTTCCTTTCCTCACATATGCCATGTCGATTTCCGTCCTCAGCCTCTATCCGCCACATCCATGCTCAAAACCAACTTCTTCTTTTCACGTCCCGCCAGATCTACAACTCCTCTTCAGTACTACAAGTGGATTAACCATTAATCTTCCACGACGCCTACATCTCAGGTGAGATATTTTTACACTTGCTTCATTCTTACTATTTGCTTTGATTTTTGATGTTCTTTGTCATGTTTTTTCAGATCTACCATTCCTCCTCCCTTCTGTCGCCGGATCAACCCTTATTCCGCCTTCATGAGGACATATGAGGTGACTTCTGTTGCTGTATAACTATCTTACAGATCTTTGTTTCTGATAGCTAAAGAGTTTTGAGTTTCTACCCAAACTATACATCACTACGCATCAACTATCCATCTTGCAAGTGCAAATTATATTATATCATGCTGTATTTCATATATTTGTACGGTTCAGTTGATAGATGATTTGTAGTTCAGTGTAAATCCTTATTTTCATTTCACCTTTTTACATTACATTAGGACTCACCGCTTGCTTCTTCCGTGTTCGTGATATGTTACTAACTTATCTTCTATCGTAAACGAAGTTGACTTAAATTTCCTTTCAAACAGAAAACTTGCATCCGATACTACTGCAAAAAACAGCTATTAAAGTAGAATGTTTATTCTACCTATTGGTTTTCAGATTTGGGTTTTGCATTGAAATTGGGGTGTTTGTGTAGCGGACGAGATAGGTCGATGTATTTTTGTTAAACAATCTCAAAATTTTAGTTGGTCCAGTGCTTGGTTTACTGAAGGATTAAAAGTACATATATAGGTATACTTTCTCTATATATTTTTACTTTAAATTCCATATTTTCTGTTTACTACTACATTTTCCATTCAAAAATGCCACGAAAAATTATTCTGATTGTTGTTTATTTTATCAGTAAAATACTGATTTTGACGTTTGGTGGATTAACCTCAAAATTGAGCTGATGCTAATATAGTGTTGTGAAAAACTGCGCCTTTGCGGAAGCGTCCAGGATCTTCTTCACCCAATTACTTAAAGATGATTTCTATGGAAACAAACACAGATATGAAATCACATGCACAAACACAAAATATTTGTAAAAACCCGAAAATCTGGGCCAGTTTAAAATTTTTATTTTGGCAATTTTAGCGAATTTTGAACATTTAAAATGAATTATTTTAAATAATATTGACGAGAAATTTATTTTGAATAGAATTCGACGTATATATTATATACGTTGTCGTTAGAATATAAATATTTATTTTAAATTATAAATAGAATTGAAAATGGCGCGGTAGTTCGATAATTCGATTTCAAACTTCAATTGAATGTACCGGGTGCACAACAATCCGGATTTTAGTGAACCCAAAAATAATAGGATCTAATTGGGAATATCTTTCCAACGAATCCGAAAAATCGAAATTTCATAGCGGGAATCAAAAGATATGTTCAGTTGAAAATTCTGAATAGTCGCTATGGAATTCAGGCCCTTAAAAATAGACATTTTGCAAACGACCTCGGATTTCAACGAAACCACTTTTGTTGGATCCGTGATGTCAAATTATTGCTAGATTCCAAATTTCATAATTTTTCGAATCAATATGTGAGCGTGGCAAAGGAAAACGCGTTTCACCAGTTTCAGTTGATTTTAATCGACTGGAAAATGGCCATTTTTCCAACGGTCTTAGAATTCGACGAAATTAGTTTTGTTAGGACCGTATTGTCAATACGAAGCTAGAAAATATTTTTATAGGATTTATAGAGTTATTATGTGACCCCAGTAAATTGAAATACGCGTTCAAATTCAATATATAGAGTTATATGTTGATTTTAACGAAAACTTATTGAAACAGTCGAATCAGCTTATGGTACATATCCCATTGTGTTCGGAATGGGGGTAATATGCTATGGACGACGGGCGGTGGGCCTCGTTTAGAGGTCGAAAATAAAAGTTGCTTTTTGGGAGATAATTAAATAATAAAAAAACTCTCCTCTTCCTTTATTCACTCTGCCCCCCCCCCCCCCCCGTTCACTTTTTCAAAACAAAACAAAAAAAAGAAGAAAAAAATGGAGGAGCGCCGCCGCTCCTCCGAGCAGCGCGCCACCGCGCTGTCAGGCGCCCCCCCTTTCCATCTCCGCTCTCCCCTTCCCCCACCACATCTCCTCCTCCAGTCCCCACCTCCTCTTCCCCAGCGCATCGCGCAAAAACCCAACCCTGAAACCCTACCACCGCCGCGCCCTGGTGGCGCCGACCACCACCAAACCCGCCCCCACCTCGCGCGCCTCTCCCTCTTCTTCTTCCCTGACCGAACCCCCCTCCCTCGCCATTTCAATTCGCAGCGACCCCTTTTCTCCAACCTCCTCGTTTTCCGTGCCTTCGACCAATGGAACACCACCAACGGTCTGCTCGCCACCTGCAGCCACTCTCCTCCGACTGAAAACCCCCCCTTCTTCTGATGAAGCAAAGTAAGTTTTAATTATTATTTTTATTGTAGAAAAATATCATTTTTCCTATGTGTTTTAGTGTAGAAAAATATGATTTTTCATATGTGTATAGATCCGCAATAAAGATAGGATTTTTTATCATAAGTTAGAAATAGTTTTATGAAGAAAAGATTGGATTTTTAAAATAGAAAAGATTAGATTTTTAAAATAGAAAAGATTAGATTTTTGAAATTGAAAAGGTGAAATCTTTATAATTGAAAAGGCGAAATCTTTATATTTGAAAAGACGAAATCTTTATATTTGAAAAGACGAAATCTTTATATTTGAAAAGACGAAATCTTTATATTTGAAAAGGCGAGATTTTTATATATTGAATAGCGATATAAAAAATCGATTTTTATATATTGAACAACGAAGTAAAAATTTGATTTTTATATATTGAACAGCGAAGTAAAAATTCGATTTTTATATATTGAACAGCGAAGTAAAAATTCGAGTTTTATATATTGAACAGCGAAGTAAAAATTCGATTTTTATATATTGAACAGCGAAGTAAAAATTCGATTTTTATATATTGAACAGCGAAGTAAAAATTCGATTTTTATATATTGAATAGCGAAGTAAAAATAAGATTTTTATATGAACAACGAAGTAAAAATATGATTTTTATATATTGAATAGCGAAGTAAAAATATGATTTTTTATATATTGGATAGCGAAGTAAAAATGTGATTTTCATATATATAGTGGCTACGGGCAACGAAAGCGACAAAAGGCGAGAACGACGAAGATTTCTATAAAGGAAGAGTCGTGGAGTTGGAATAGCTATCGGTGAGAATTTCTCACTCTTCAATTTCTTTTTCTAGTTATATATATATACTAGGATGCAGACGGTGCTTAGTAGCACCCGACACCTGTCATCCACAGACCATGGATGGCTTGTTTGTTTGATTGATGTATTGTTAAAATTGTTTGTGATGTTGATGTGAAATGAATTCGAATTGAATTGAAATCAAATCGATTTGAAATTGAATGTAGCGTTGAAATGGTTTTGAAAACAAATTTAAAACGATTTATAAAATACGTTTTAAAAGGAAATCGACGAAATATATATAATATATATGTATATATGTATATATGTATATATATATATATATATATATATAATGGCCTGAATAGAATGCGCCGCGTCGCGGCAGTTCGTGAATTTCGACCATTAACTTCGAATTGACGTTGTGGGAGATCTGACCGTCGGATTCTCCTAAAACCGGAACCGTTGGGTTCGTATCGAAAAGAGTTTTCCAATGAATATTAGAAATTTGAAATCTAACGGTTGGATTTGGAATTATGTCCAAATCAAATTTGAAAAGGGTCGTTGTAAGTGCAGTTCGATGGCAGTTGATGGAAATCGACTGTACGGGCCTTGATAAAATTATTAAAAATATCTATAATTTGTGTAAAATCATAAGAAATGATATGGGAAAAATTGGGCTGAAAAATTCCATATTTGAAAAGATAAAAATAGATTTTTATCGAAATGAACTAGTTTTGAACTAGAATTAAAATCAATTTATTTTTAAAATAAATAAATTGAATTTGAAAGTGATTTTAAAAATAATCAATATTCCCAATACATGAATTGGGCTGGAGTTGAATCGAAATTATCTTCGGGATATTTCGATGTTGGATTTCGTGACTATACAGATATTGTTATGGGAATTTGAAAGATATATTTTATATCGTTATTTCCAATACAATATTTGTTGGTTTCAGAATTTGATATTGAATATAAGCCGGTATATTTTCTATTCAGAGCCTTGTATTTAATATCAAATGTGATTTGGGTTTATCGTGAATCGTGTTTTAGATGACATTGGTTTTTAACCCAGTTAAAGGCAAGATGTTGATTTTTGAAAAGATTAAAACTAAGTGGAGTTTTAATGAATCTTTAATTAGATTAAAAATGTGAATTGATAATTTAAATTATCAAATCTGAAAGGTGATCGAGAATGGAGTACCACCAGTTTGTCTCCAAAGCGATAGTTAAATATTTAATTAGATTTGAATGTGAAATGGTAATTAATTTTACCGATAACACCGTGGTGTTAGATATGGAGTATTACCAGTTTTATCCATTGGATATATAGGTTGGGATTGAGAATTAAAATAAATAATTACTTCGGTGTGGTTCGCTAATCCCGACTAGTTTGAAATGATATCCAAAGGAAGATTAAAGAATAAATTTAGAAGAATTTATCCTGGATAAAATTAATGGGAACCTTTCCCTAAGAATGTTATTTTGTGAATAAAAGAATATTCTGAATTGGAATGAGGCGTTCGTTGTGTTTGTGTAACATTTGTTTATTATATACGTGGGTTATTCAGAAAGGCCGGGTAATACCCATTCTGAATAACCGATTCGACGAGATGTCGAAGATAAAGACGGTGGTTGAAGACCGGAAGTCTTCACATCGTTTGGGCGATTACTGATGATATCGATTGGGCTGTACACCCAAGATGAGGGAAACAGTTGGTGATCGTCCAGACGTACTTGGAGGTGGATGGATATGCGAGGAAAGTGCCTCCGGTTTCGTTCAGACCCAGAACGAACTTGTAAATGGATTGTGTGTCTGACATTGGATTTTATTCTGTGTTGATTGATCTCTATTAAATATACATCTGTTTGGCGGCGGTGAATTTATTCTTTTGCTTAACGCCCTTCTCTGAGACGTACGAGCTCAGAGGTTGTATATCGATGGACATCAGTCGCATGGAGTGAATTGCCAGTGTGGCACGCGTAAGTGGCAAATGATCAAGGCTTCTGTTGAAAAGCAAAGTCTTATGGTTGAAGATCAAAGCACGACCTGTGTGGCGTAGCTTTGTGTATAACGTGAATTCGCGAGCCTCACACCTCGGTATGAGTCAAAAACGGGATACGGACCCAAGGAGTGCACGACGTTTCTTTCTAGCTAGGGTGGTGTCAGTGACCTACCAGCCCTGACATTTATATACTTTTCACCTGTGTGGTTGTTGGATACGAGGCGCCTCGGATATAGGTCTGTAAGGACTGGGAAACGTGCGTTCAGGAATAATTAATCCTCAAAAGTAAGAGAGGACCGGCCTTGGAGGTTCCAAAGGATCATAGTGGGGTCCTGAGGCATTGCTAGAGTGTCTCGAACGCGGAGAGGAGCTTGCCCCTTGCCTCGACTCATGATGGAATCCAATTTCCAATACGTGTGTTTCGGTTTTATTTGTAGAGCCTAGTATGGCGACATAGTTGATGGTAGATATGCCGCCTATGATTGATATTTATGATTTGAATTGTTTTGACTCTATAAACCTATAATAGTATCAAATTATGTGTTTTAAACGTACCAAGCATGCTTTGGCTGTTATAAGGTAAAAACCCTATCCTCCGGCTTGCGTTGCATTGTGTGATGGGACCTGGGTCTTATAACAGCTTCATTTTTCTTTATTTAGCATTGCGTTGTTTGTTCTATGCACTGGTATTCTTGGGAGGAAACCCGTTCCGTGTTATACGGCGTGGTCCCTTGATTTACCTAACTTTAAAACCAATATTAATAACTGTTTTAGTTCTCACACCAGTCACATGACTGACCTGGAGTTTATTGTTTTAACCTAAACTCTGATTGCCCCTATTTTCCACACGGGCAGCTAGTAGTTTTGGTTTTGCAGATTTATATTCATAGGGTCCTGATTTACAGCTGGATCGATGCTCGGAAAGCTCTGTATCCGTGTATCACTTCTAGTTGTGTTTTGTATATTTTTCCGCTGCTATGTAATTTATTGTAATCTCTGGTATTTATCGAATGTAATTTATTCATTTATACTCTGTATATTCTTGTATCTGATGGAATTGTTGTAATAACAATGAAATGTTCTTCCGTTTGCGTTCTATTTTGTCTTGTCCTCAAACAATCAGGGGTTTTCGAACGGTCTTAGTCGGTTTAACGATCGATTCGGATCGAGCGAAATTCCTTGCCGTTACAGTTGGTATCAGAGCTTTGGTTAACAGAGCTCAAAAACAAGACACGTTAGAGCCATACGAAAGAATTCATCAGATATTGGATTAGTAATATCCAATTAGAATGACTCGTTAGAGATAGGATCAGTAGTATCCTAGAACGAGTGTGAAGAGTATATTTTTCAAATGAAAACAATTTTGTTTTGAAAATTTAAATCGTTTTATTCGTATTTGAATATTTATTTATTTTGAATATCGACAATCTAGTATATAAAGGTTTTGCATATACGCGTCATGAACGTATATTCGAGGTTTTAATATACTAGATAGATATAGAAACGCACTCTAGTAGCCCGGAGATGTTCTGATGGTGGTTCGAAACATCATCAGCATTTATTTTCGAGTGACGAAGGTGTGATATCTATATATTTCCATTAGACTGGTGTGAGAACCAAAACTAAGATAGATAGATTTATTTGTTGTGAATTGGCATCAAAAACATGATTTTTGTATATATATCCAATTATGAATTTGAAACTCTAATTCACTAATTGATTGATGTTTGTGTTGTTTGTTAATTTGTTTAATCATTGTTAATTATTTAGCCTAATTGAATCACATATTGAATTGTATTGAAAATTGGTCACATTTGCTTGCATATACATGTACTTACATTGAACAGGTCATAGCAAGGAGGCTAGAGCAAAGAATAAAATTTGTTTGCCCGACAAATAGGTACATGTTTACTATAATTTACTGTTTTGTTTGGGTGATGATGATTTTATGAGCCGATTGGCTAGCCGCTTGGCTTTTTCTTTTTCTTTTTGAGATCAGAAGGCCTGTATGGCAATTTCGGGATTTTCCCGTGGCTCCCGGTGCAGGGGAGGTTATGGCGAAATTTTTCAAAAATTTAGGGTGTTAGCCAAATTTTTGAAGAATTTGAAAATTCTCAGAAATTGAAAAGTTGGAGAATGGAAGCCAGATCGAACGTAGAGTTGATTAATCAAACCACTTTCGACTTCGTTCCTTTTCGGGGACGAAAAGTTTTAAGTGGGAGAGATTGTAACAACCCGAAAATCTGGGCCAGTTTAAAATTTTTATTTTGGCAAATTTAGCGAATTTTGAACATTTAAAATGAATTATTTTAAATAATATCGACGAGAAATTTATTTTGAATAGAATTCGACGTATATATTATATACGTCGTCGTTAGAGTATAAATATTTATTTTAAATTATAAATAGAATTGAAAATGCCACGGTAGTTCGATAATTCGATTTCAAATTTCAATTGAATGTACCGGGTGCAAAACAATCCAGATTTTAGTGAAACCAAAAATAATAGGATCTAATTGGGAATATCTTTCCAACGAATCCAAAAAATCGAAATTTCATAGTGGGAATCAAAAGATATGTTCAGTTGAAAATTCTGAATAGTCGCTATGGAATTCAGGCCCTTAAAAAGAGACATTTTGCAAACGAACTCGGATTTCGACGAAACCACTTTTGTTGGATCTGTGATGTCAAATTATTGCTAGATTCCAAATTTCATAATTTTTCGAATCAATATGTGAGCGTGGCAAAGGAAAACGCGTTTCACCAGTTTCAGTTGAATTTAATCGACTGGAAAATGCCATTTTTCCAACGGTCTCAGAATTCGACGAAATTAGTTTTGTTAGGACCGTATCGTCAGTACGAAGCTAGAAAATATTTTTATAGGATTTATAGAGTTAGTATGTGACCCCAGTAAATTGAAATACGCGTTCAAATTCAATATATAGAGTTATATGTTGATTTTAACGAAAACTGAACGAAACAGTCGAATCAGCTTATGGTATATATCCCATTGTGTTCGGAATAGAGGTAATACGCTATGGACGACAGGCGGTGTGTAACAACCCGAAAATCTGGGCCAGTTTAAAATTTTTATTTTAGCGAATTTTGATTATTTAAAATGAATTATTTAAAATAATATCGACAAGAAAATTTCTTTTGAATAAAATTCAATCGTATATAGTTATATAGATCGACGTTAGAATATAAATAATTATATATAATTATAAAAGGAATTGAAAATGGCGCGGTAGTTCGATAATTCGATTTCAAACTTCAATTGAATGTACCGGGTGCAAAATAATCCGGATTTTAGTGAAACCAAAAACATTAGGATCTAATTGAAAATATATTTCCAACGAATCCGAAAAATCAAGATTTCATAGCGGGAATCAAAAGATATGTCCAGTTGAAAATTCTGAATAGTCGCTATAGAAATCAGGCCCTTAAAAATGGAAATTTTGCGAACGACCTCGGATTTCGACGAAACCACTTTTGTTGGCTCCGTGATATCAAATTATTGCTAGATTCCAAATTTTATAATTTTTCGAATCAATATGTGAGCGTGGCAAAGGAAAACGCGTTTGGTCTGTTTCAGTTGAATTTAATCGACTGGAAAATTGGCCATTTTTCAAACGGTCTCAGAATTCGATGAAATTAGTTTTGTTAGGACCGTATCATCCATACGATGCTAAGTTTTCTGGAATTTTTAAAGTTCGTATGTGACCTCGGTAATTTGAAATGTACGTTTAAATTAAATATAAATGGACTTAAGTTTAATTTAAAGAAAAATCAATCGAAATGGCCGAATTGGCTTGCGGGGCATATCCCATTGTGTCCGGGATGGGGGTAAAACGCTGGGGACGACAGTCGTTGGGCCTCCGTTGGAGTTCATGTACAAAGTCAACATTTCTCCTTGAATTAAATAATAATTAAATAAATAAACTTTTTCCCTTAACCCCCCTCCACACCCTCTCTTCCCCGTCATCAGTTGACCAAATCAAAAAAAAAAAATCCGCCTCTGCTCCCCGTCGCCCCAGGCGGATCGCCAGCGTCGCACCCCCTCTGACGCCGCCACTCCTCCTCCGGCCTCCCTCCCCAGCGCGCCTCTCCTCCCTCAGCGCGATCCCCAAACCCGCGAGTCCCCAAATCAGCTCAGGCAACCTCGCCTGAAACCCTCCGCCGCCACCAGTAATCCCACCACCACCTCCACCGCCGCATCCCCTCTGGCCCCTCCAACATCCTAATCGTGCCGCCCTCCTCTGAAATGCGCCCGCCCCCAACCAAAACTCCAAATCGATTTGAGAAAACCCGCCACCCTCTTATGCCTGGCGCCACCACCACCTGCCGTGTCGAGATCTGCCCCTCCCGGCCAACAGCGAAACCCCCTCTTCCGCTTTGCGCTGTAAGTTCTTTCTTCTTCTTTTTCCCCCCTCCTCCTTTGTTTTTGTTTTTGTTTGTTTTGTTTTGTTTATAAAAATATTGTTTTTAATAGTAATAACATCATAAAAAAAATCTGTTTATATAATATATATATAACATTATTTAGATATACAACATTGTTTTTATAATGATAATTAGCATTGCTTTGAAATAAACTAGCGTAAAAATATAACATTGGTTTTCAAAAATATTATTTTTACATGATTAACATAACGAAAGTATAGATTTTTAGATGAGGTAAGAATAGAATTTTTATATAGGTAAGATAGTAAAAATATCACCTTTATATATGTAGTGAAATAAAAATTAAATCTTTATATTTGAAAAGGCGAAATCTTTATGTAGAGAATAGTGAAGTAAAAATTCGATTTTTATATATTGAATAGTGAAGTAAAAATTCGATTTTTATATATTGAATAGTGAAGTAAAAATTCGATTTTTATATATTGAATAGTGAAGTAAAAATTCGATTTTTATATATTGAATTGTGAAGTAAAAATTCGATTTTTATATATTGAATAGCAAAGTAAAAATGTGATTTTTACATATGTAGAGAATACGGGCAAAGAAAGTGACAAAGGGCGAGTGGCGAAGATTTTCTACAAAGAAGAGTCGTGGCGTTGGATTAGCAATTCTATGAGAATTTCTCACTCTTTGATTTCATTTTCTAGTTATATATATATACTAGGATGCAGACGGTGTTTAGTAGCACCTGACACCCGTCGTCCACAGACCATGGACGACTTGTATGCTTGTTTGTTTGATTTTGATGTGTAGTTGATTGTGTGATGTGATGTGAAATGAAATAAAATATTTATATAGTTAAAAATATTTTATAGTTAAAAATAGAATTTTTAACGTATATATGAAAGGAAATAGAAATAAACAAATCGGACGATTTGTTTATATACACACATTTGACTGATATTGATTGGGACGATAAATTTTATACATCGCCCAACTGCACAAATAAAATCTGTGTTTGATTGTTTGAAACCCCACACGGGTATTGGGATGATATTTGACGTACACTAATCCCAATAATTAGTTGTATGTCGATCGATTGATTAACAGACTGTTATAAGCGTTTAATATTTATATTTGATGCTTATACAGTGTGGAATGCACTTTGGATGATGGTTGATTATTCATCGTTGTTGATATACACGTGTGTTGTAGAAAATCCATATAATTAACATTACATGGTAATTGAGCCTCATTCCAGTTTCGAAAAAGAAATATTTAAAACAAAAATATTTGAAATAGAAATATTTGAAATAGAATATTTGAAAATAGAAACATATGAAGCCGTGTTGGTTAGATTGACGCCATTTTGACGTGAACGATATTTATATCGATTTTATTCATTCTTCACTGAATATTGAATAGATTTGAAATTCGAACTAGATTGAGATGAATGGAAATTCGAATTATATTTAAAGTGAATTGAAATTCGAATTAAACTGAATTGATTTGAAATTCGAAATACACTGAAATGGTTTGAAATTCAAATAGAATTGAAATCGTTTTGAAATTAATTCGAATAGAATCGAAATAGAATTGAAATCGTTTTGAAATGAATTCGAATAGAATCGAAATAGAATTGAAATCGTTTTGAAATGAATTCGAATAGAATCGAAATAGAATTGAAATCGTTTTGAAATGAATTCGAATAGAATCGAAATAGAATTGAAATCGTTTTAAAATGAATTCGAATAGAAATTAAATAGAAATGAATTTGAATTGAAATTGAATTAATTTGAAATTCAAATGGAATTGAAAACGAAAGGAAATTGAATTAAAAATCGTTTTGAAAAGAAAATCGACGAAGTATATATTATATATATAATATAATGGTCTGAATAGAACGCGCCGCGCCGCGGCAGTTCGCGAATTTCGACCATTGACTTCGAACGGGCATTGCGGGAGATCCGACCGTCGGATTCTCCTTAAATCGGAACCGTTGGGTTCGTATCGAAAAGAGCTTTCTAACGAATATTAGAAATTTGAAATATAACGGTTGGATTTGGAATTATGTCCAAATCAAATTTGGAAAAGGTCGCTATAAGTGCAGTTCGATGGCCGTTGAGGGAAATCGACTGTACGGGCCTTGATAAAATTATTAAAAATAGTAATAATTTGTGTAAAATCATAAGGAATGATTTACAAAGAATTGGGATGAAAAACTCCATATTTGAAAAGATAAAAATAGATTTTTATCGAAATGAACTAGTTTTGAACTAGAGTTATAATTCTACTTATTTTTAAATAAATAAATTGGATTTGAAATGATTTTGAAAATAACCAGAATTTCCAATAATTGCATTGGAATAGATTTGAATCGAAATTGTCTTCGGAATATTTCGACGTTGGATTTCGTGATTATACAGATGTTGTTATGGAAATTTGAAAGATATTTATATATCGTTATTTCCAATACAATATCTATTGGTCGTAGAATTTGTTATTGAATATAAGCCGATATATTTTCTATTCAGAGCCTTGTGTTTAATATCAAATGTGATTTGGGTTTGTCGTGAATGGTGTCTTCATTAACACTGTTCTTAAGCCTAGTTGAGAAAAGATTAAATCTTTTTATTTAGATTTAATGAAGTGCACCAATTAAATAATATTTAATTGGAATTGAATGGGTATTGATTTTTGGGTTTATCGTGAAAAGTGTTTTAAATAACACTTGTTCTTTAACCCGATAATTAATGGAAGGTGATTTTGGGTTTACCGTGAACCGTGTTTTAAATGACACTGATTCTTTAACCTAGTCAAAGATTAAAACTAAGTGGAGTTTTAATGAATCTTTAATTAGATTGAAATAATCGAAATGGAGTATCACCAGTTTTGCTCCAGGCGTTAGTTAAATCTTAAATCTTTAATTAGATTTGAACGTGAAATGGTAATTGAATTTACCGATAACACCGTGGTGTTAGATATGAAGTATAACCAGTTTTACTTCATGGGATGAATAGGTTGGGATTGGGAAATTAAAACAAATGATTACTTCGGTAAAGTTCGTTAATCCCGACTAGTTTGAATTGATATTCAAAAGTAGATTAAAGAATAAATTCAAGGAATTTATCTTGGATAAAATTAATGGGAACCTTTCCCTATGAATGTGAAATTTAGAAACTAACTGTCGGTTAGCCAAGCAGAATGGTTTTCTGGATATTGATCTGATGTTGGTTTCGGCCTTCGGGGTTAATATTTGGGAAATTATTCTCTTGATTAATTTACGGTTAGTGACTGATGAATTGGAATGAGGCGTATGTTGTGTTTGTGTAACACTTATTTAAAATATACGCAAGTTATTCGGAAAGACCAGGTTTATCCCATACTGAATAACTGATACGACGATAAGTCGAAGATGAAGACGGTGGTTGAAGACCGGAAGTCTTCACATCGTTTGGGTGATTACTGATGATATTGATTGGGCTGTACACCCAAGATGAGGGAATCAATCGGTGGTCGTCCAGATGTGCTTGGAGATCGATGGATATGCGAGGAAAGTGCCTCCGGTTTCGTTCAGACCCAGAACGGACTTGTAAATGGACTGTGTGTCTGACATTGGATTTCATTCTGTGTGATTGATATCGGTTGCATAGAGTGGTTTGCCTATGTGGCATGCTAAGATGCAAATGATCAAGGCTTCTGTTGAAAAGCAAAGTCTTGTGGTTGATGATCAAAGCACCGCCTGTGTGGCATGGCTTTGTGTAACGTAAATTCGCGAGCCTCACACCCCGGTTGTGAACCAAAAACGGGAGAGGACCTCAGGGAGGGCATGCGTTTCTTTCTAGCTAGGGTGGTGTCAGTGACCTACCAGCCCTGACATTTATATACTTTTCACCTGTGTGGTTGTTGCTGTTGCGAGGCGCCTCGGTTAGATCGGACGATCCGGGTCCGATGGAGCCATTCGTTGGCTCATTTACGCCCCCAAAGGGTGGGGAAATGCAGTGTTCAGGCATTTGAATCCACATCAGTGGACCGACCCTGACGATCCAAGGGTCGATGCGCTCTGACCCTGAGGCTCGGGCTAGAGAGTCTCGAATCGGTTGAGGACTATCTTTTGCCTCGGTTCATAGATGGAAATCCAAATTCCAAATACGTGACATTTGCAGTTTTAATTGTAGAACTAGTATGGCGACATGATATATGGTACCCATGCCGCCTATGATTGATACTTATGATTTGAAGATTGTTTTATACACTATACACTGATGATAGTTTCAAATGATTTGTTTTAAAACGTATCAAGCATTCTTTGGCTGTTATAAGGGAAAACCCTATCCCCCGGCTTGCGTTGCATTGTGTGATAGGACCTGGGTCTTATAACAGCTTCATTTTTCTCTATTTAGCATTGCGCTGTTTGTTTTATGCACTGGTATTCTTGGGAGGAAACCCGTTCCGCGTTAGCGGCGTGGTCCCTTGATTTACCTAACTTTAAAATAAATATTAATAACTGTTTTAGTTCTCTCACACCAGTCCCATGACTGACCTGGAGTTTATTGTTTTAACCTAAACTCTGGGTGCCCTTATTTTCGACACGGGCAGCTAGTAGTTTTGGTTTTGCAGATTAATATTCACAGGACCCTGGTTTACAGCTGGAACGATATCCGGAAAGCTTTGTATCCGTATATCTCTTCTAGTTGTGTATTGTATTATTTTCTGCTGCTATGTATTTAAATGTAATTTAAATCTCTGATATTTCTGTGTAATATTCATTTATACTCTGTATATTCTTGTATTCTGATGTATTGTTGTAATAACAATGAAATGTTCTTCCGTCTGCGTTCTTTTGTGGCTTGTTCTCGAACTATCCGCTCTTTCCTTTATGGGGAAGTAACGGGTTTTCACAGTTGGTATCAGAGCTTTGGTTTACAAAGCTCAGAGAACAAGGCACATTAGAACCATACGAAAGAACTCATCAGATATGGGATTAGTAATATCCAATGGGAATGACTCGTTAGAGATGGGATCAGTAGCACCCTAGAACGAGTGTGAAGAGTATATTTTTAAAGTGGAAACAAATTTTGTTTTGAAAATTTAAAATCAATTATTCGTATTTGATTATTTATTTGTATTGATTAGGACAGTCCAGTATATAGAGATTTTGCATATACGTCTTGCAAACGTGTGTTCGAAATTTTAATATATTGGATAGATATAGAATCACACTCTAGTCGCCCGGAGATGATTCTGATGATGAGGCCTCATCATCAGTGTTTATATTCGAGTGACGAAAGTGAGATTTCTATATATTTCCTATTGACTGGTGTGAGAACCAAAATTAGATAGGGCCTATTGTTGTGATTTGGCATCAAAAATGTGATTTTTGACTATATATCAAAGTTATGAATTTCAAATGATAATTCACTAATTGATTGCTGATTGTGTTGTTTGATTATTGGTTGATTAATTAAAATTTAAACCATTTGGCCAAATTGTATCAAATAGTGAATATTATTGAAATTTGGTCGTATTTTCTTGCATATACTTGTACTTACATTGAACAGGTCATAGCAAAGATGCTAGAGCAGAGAATAAAATTTGTTTGCCCGACAAATAGGTACATGTTTATCATAATTTACTGTTTTGTTTGGGTGATGATGATTATATGAGCCTATTGGCTAGCCGCTTGGCTTTTTCTTTTTCTTTTTGAGATCAGAAGGCCTATATGGCAATTTCAGGATTTTCCCGTGGCTCCCGGTGCAGGGGAGGTTATGGCGAAATTTTTCAAAAATTCCGGGTGTTAGCCAAATTTTTGAAGAATTTGAAAATTCTCAGAAACTGAAAAGTTGGAGAATGGAAGCCAGATCGAACATAGAGCTGATTAAGAAAACCACTTTCGACTTTGTTCCTTTTCGGGGATGAAAAGTTTTAAGTGGGGGAGATTGTAACAACCCGAAAATCTGGGCCAGTTTAAAAATTTTATTTTGGCAATTTTAGCGAATTTTGATTATTTAAAATGAATTATTTAAAATAATATCGACGAGAAAATTTCTTTTGAATAAAATTCAATCGTATATAGTTATATAGATCAACGTTAGAATATAAATAATTATATATAATTATAAAAGGAATTGAAAATGGCGCGGTAGTTCGATAATTCGATTTCAAACTTCAATTGAATGTACCGGGTGCAAAATAATCCGGATTTTAGTGAAACCAAAAACATTAGGATCTAATTGAGAATATCTTTCCAACGAATCCGAAAAATGAAGATTTCATAGCGGGAATCAAAAGATATGTCCAGTTGAAAATTCTGAATAGTCGCTAAAGAATTCAGGCCCTTAAAAATGGAAATTTTGCAAACGACCTCGGATTTCGACGAAACCACCTTTGTTGGGTCCGTGATGTCAAATTATTGCTAGATTCCAAATTTCATAATTTTTCGAATCAATATGTGAGCGTGGCAAAGGAAAACGCATTTGGTCTGTTTCAGTTGAATTTAATCGACTGGAAAATTGGCCATTTTTCAAACGGTCTCAGAATTCGACGAAATTAGTTTTGTTAGGACCGTATCATCCATACGATGCTAGAAATTATTTTTCTGGAATTTTTAAAGTTCGTATGTGACCTCGGTAATTTGAAATGTACGTTTAAATTAAATGTATATGGATTTAAAATTTAATTTAAAGAAAAATCAATCGAAATGGCCGAATTGGCTTGCAGGGCATATCCCATTGTGTCCAGGATGGGGGTAAAATGCTACGGACGACAGTCGTTACGCCTCCGTTGGAGTTCATGTACAAAGTCAACATTTCTCCTTGAATTAAATAATAATTAAATAAATTAACTTTTTCCCTTAACCCCCCTCCACACCCTCTCTTGCCCGTCATCAGTTGACCAAATCGAAAAGAAAAAATATGTGCCTCTGCTCCCCGTCGCCCCAGGCGGATCGCCAACGTCGCACCCCTTCTGACGCCGCCACTCCTCCTCCGGCCTCCCTCCCCAGCGCGCCTCTCCTTCCTTAGCGCGATCCCCAAACCCGCGAGTCCCCAAATCAGCTCAGGCGACCTCGCCTGAATCCCTCCGTCGCCACCAGTAATCCCACCACCACCTCCACCACCGCATCCCCTCTGGCCCCTCCAACATCCTCATCGTGCCGCCCTCCTCTGAAATGCGCCCACCCCCAACCAAAACCCCAAATCGATTTGAGAAAACCCGCCACCCTCTTATGCCTGGCGCCACCACCACCTGCCGTGTCGAGATCCGCCCCTCCCGGCCAACAGCGAAACCCCCTCTTCCGCTTTGCGCTGTAAGTTCTTTCTTCTTCTTTTTTTCCCCTCCTCCTTTGATTTTGTTTTTGTTTGTTTTGTTTTGTTTATAAAAATATTGTTTTTAATAGTAATAACATCATAAAAAAACCAGTTTATATAATATATATAACATTATTTAGATATACAACATTGTTTTTAAAATGATAATTAGCATTGCTTTAAAATAAACTAGCGTAAAAATATAACATTGGTTTTCAAAAATATTATTTTTACATGATTAGCATAACGAAAGTATAGATTTTTAGATGAGGTAAGAATAGAATTTTTATATAGGTAAGATAGTAAAAATATCACCTTTATATATGTAGTGAAATAAAAATTAAATCTTTATATTTGAAAAGGCGAAATCTTTATGTAGAGAATAGTGAAGTAAAAATTCGATTTTTATATATTGAATAGTGAAGTAAAAATTCGATTTTTATATATTGAATAGTGAAGTAAAAATTCGATTTTTATATATTGAATAGTGAAGTAAAAATTCGATTTTTATATATTGAATAGTGAAGTAAAAATTCGATTTTTATATATTGAATAGCGAAGTAAAAACGTGATTTTTACATATGTAGAGAATACGGGCAAAGAAAGTGACAAAGGGCGAGTGGCGAAGATTTTCAATAAAGAAGAGTCGTGGCGTTGGATTAGCAATTCTGTGAGAATTTCTCACTCTTTGATTTCATTTTCTAGTTATATATATATACTAGGATGCAAATGGTGTTTAGTAGCACCCGACACCCGTCGTCCACAGACCATGGACGACTTGTATGCTTGTTTGTTTGATTTTGATGTGTAGTTGATTGTGTGATGTGATGTGAAATGAAATAAAATATTTATATAGTTAAGAATATTTTATAGTTAAAAATAGAATTTTTAACTTATATATGAAAGGAAATAAAAATAAACAAATCGGACGATTTGTTTATATACACACATTTGACTGATATTGATTGGGACGATAGATTTTACACATCGCCCAACTGCACAAATAAAATCTGTGTTTGATTGTTTGAAACGCCACACGGGTATTGGGATGATATTTGACGTACACTAATCCCAATAATTAGTTGTATGTCGATCGATCGATTGACAGACTGTTATAAGCGTTTAATATTTATATTAATGCCTATACAGTGTGGAATGCACTTTGGATGATGGTTGATTATTCATTGTTGTTGATATACACATGTGTTGTAGAAAATCCATATAATTAACATTACATGGTAATTGATTGGGCCTCGTTCTAGTTTCGAAAAAGAAATATTTAAAATAAAAATATTTGAAATAGAAATATTTGAAATAGAATATTTGAAAATAGAAACATATGAAGCCGTGTTGGTTAGATTGACGCCATTTTGACGTGAACGATATTTATATCGATTTTATTCATTCTTCAATGAATATTGAATAGATTTGAAATTCGAACTAGATTGAGATGAATGGAAATTCGAATTATATTTAAAGTGAATTGAAATTCGAATTAAACTGAATTGATTTGAAATTTGAAATACACTGAAATGGTCTGAAATTCAAATAGAATTGAAATCGTTTTGAAATGATTTCGAATAGAGTCGAAATAGAATTGAAATCATTTTGAAATGAATTCGAATAGAATCGAAATAGAATTGAAATCGTTTTGAAATGAATTCGAATAGAATCGAAATAGAATTGAAATCGTTTTGAAATGAATTCGAATAGAATCGAAACAGAATTGAAATCGTTTTAAAATGAATTCGAATAGAAATTAAATAGAAATGAATTTGAATTGAAATTGAATTAATTTGAAATTCAAATGGAATTGAAAACGAAAGGAAATTGAATTAAAAATCGTTTTGAAAAGAAAATCGATGAAGTATATATTATATATATTATATATATAATATAATGGCCTGAATAGAACGCGCCGCGCCGCGGCAGTTCGCGAATTTCGACCATTGACTTCGAACGGGCATTGTGGGAGATCCGACCGTCGGATTCTCCTAAAACCGGAACCATTGGGTTCGTATCGAAAAGAGCTTTCTAATGAATACTAGAAATTTGAAATCTAACGGTTGGATTTGGAATTATATCCAAATCAAATTTGGAAAAGGTCACTATAAGTGCAGTTCGATGGTCGTTGATGGAAATCGACTGTACGGGCCTTGATAAAATTATTAAAAATAGTAATAATTTGTGTAAAACCATAAGGAATGATTTAGAAAGAACTGGGATGAGAAAATCCATATTTGAAAAGATAAAAATAGATTTTTATCGAAATGAACTAGTTTTGAACTAGAGTTATAATTCTATTTATTTTTAAATAAATAAATTGGATTTGAAAATAACCAGAATTTCCAATAATTGCATTGGAATGGATCTAAATCGAAATTGTCTTCGGAATATTTCAACGTTGGATTTCGTGATTATACAGATGTTGTTATGGAAATTTGAAAGATATTTATATATCGTTATTTCCAATACGATATCTGTTGGTCGTAGAATTTGATATTGAATATAAGCCGATATATTTTCTATTCAGAGCCTTGTGTTTAATATCAAATGTGATTTGGGTTTGTCGTGAATGGTGTCTTCATTAACATTGTTCTTAAGCCCGGTTGAGAAAAGATTAAATCTTTTTATTTAGATTTAATGAAGTGCACCAATTAAATAATATTTAATTGGAATTGAATGGGTATTGATTTTTGGGTTTATCGTGAACAGTGTTTTAAATAACACTTGTTCTTTAACCCGATAATTAATGGAAGGTGATTTTGGGTTTACCGTGAACCGTGTTTTAAATGACACTGATTCTTTAACCCAGTCAAAGATTAAAACTAAGTGGAGTTTTAATGAATCTTTAATTAGATTGAAATAATCGAAATGGAGTATCACCAGTTTTGCTCCAGACGTTAGTTAAATCTTTAATTAGATTTGAACGGAAATGGTAATTGAATTTACCAATAACACCGTGGTGTTAGATATGAAGTATAACCAGTTTTACTTCATGGGATGAATAGGTTGGGATTGGGAAATTAAAACAAATGATTACTTCGGTAAAGTTCGTTAATCCCGACCAGTTTGAATTGATATTCAAAAGTAGATTAAAGAATAAATTCAAGGAATTTATCTTGGATAAAATTAATGGGAACCTTTCCCTATGAATGTGAAATTTAGAAACTAACTGTCGATTAGCCAAGCAGAATAGTTTTCTGGATATTGATCTGATGTTGGTTTCGACCTTCGGGGTTAATATTTGGGAAATTATTCTCTTGATTAATTTACGGTTAGTGACTGATGAATTGGAATGAGGCGTATGTTGTGTTTGTGTAACACTTATTTAAAATATACGCGAGTTATTCAGAAAGACCGGGTTTATCCCATTCTGAATAACTGATACGACGATAAGTCGAAGATGAAGACGGTGGTTGAAGACCGGAAGTCTTCACATCGTTTGGGTGATTACTGATGATCTTGATTGGGCTGTACACCCAAGAAGAGGGAATCAATCGGTGGTCGTCCAGATGTGCTTGGAGATCGATGGATATGCGAGGAAAGTGCCTCCGGTTTCGTTCAGACCCAGAACGGACTTGTAAATAGACTGTGTGTCTGACATTGGATTTCATTCTGTGTGACTGATATCGGTTGCATAGAGTGGTTTGCCTATGTGGCATGCTAAGATGAAAATGATCAAGGCTTCTGTTGAAAAGCAAAGTCTTGTGCTTGATGATCAAAGCACCGCCTGTGTGGCATGGCTTTGTGTAACGTGAATTCGCGAGCCTCACACCCCGGTTGTGAACCAAAAACGGGAGAGGACCTCAGGGAGGGCATGCGTTTCTTTCTAGCTAGGGCGGTGTCAGTGACCTACCAGCCCTGACATTTATATACTTTTCACCTGTGTGGTTGTTGCTGTTGCGAGGCACCTCGGTTAGATCGGATGATCCGGGTCCGATGGAGCCATTCGTTGGCTCATTTACACCCCAAAGGGCGGGGAAACGCAGTGTTCAGGCATTTTAATCCACATGGTGGACCGACCCTGACGATCCAAGGGTCGATGCGCTCTGACCCTGAGGCTTGGGCTAGAGAGTCTCGAATCGGTTGAGGACTATCTTTTGCCTCGGTTCATAGATGGAAATCCAATTTCCAAATACGTGACATTTGCGGTTTTAATTGTAGAACTAGTATGGAGACATGATATATGGTACGCATGCTGCCTATGATTGATACTTATGATTTGAAGATTGTTTTATACACTATACACTGATGATAGTATCAAATGATTTGTTTTAAAACGTATCAAGCATTCTTTGGCTGTTATAAGGGAAAACCCTATCCCCCGGCTTGTGTTGCATTATGTGATAGGACCTGGGTCTTATAACAGCTTCATTTTTCTCTATTTAGCATTGCGCTGTTTTTTTTATGCACTGGTATTCTTGGGAGGAAACCCGTTCCGCGTTAGCGGCGTGGTCCCTTGATTTACCTAACTTTAAAATAAAGATTAATAACTGTTTTAGTTCTCACACCAGTCCCATGACTGACCTAGAGTTTATTGTTTTAACCTAAACTCTGGGTGCCTTATTTTTGACACGGGCAGCTAGTAGTTTTGGTTTTGCAGATTAATATTCACAAGACCCTGGTTTACAGCTGGAACGATATCCGGAAAGCTTTGTATCTGTATATCTCTTCTAGTTGTGTATTGTATTATTTTCCGCTGCTATGTATTTAAATGTAATTTAAATCTCTGATATTTCTGTGTAATATTCATTTATACTCTGTATATTCTTGTATTCTGATGTATTGTTGTAATAACAATGAAATGTTCTTCTGTCTGCGTTCTTTTGTGGCTTGTTCTCGAACTATCCGCTCTTTCCTTTACGGGGAAGTAACGGGTTTTCACACGATGGGCCTCGTTTAGAGGTCAAAAATAAAAGTTGCTTTTTGGATGATAATTAAATAAAAAAAAAACTCACCTCTTCCTTTATTCACTCTGCCCCCCCCCCCCACGTTCATTTTTTCAAAACAAAAGAAAAAAAGAAGAAGAAGAAGAAAAGGGAGGAGCGCCGCCGCTCCTCCGAGCATCGCGCCACCGCGCTGTCAGGCGCCCCCTTTTCCATCTCCGCTCTCCGCTTCCCCCACCACATCTCCTCCTCCAGTCCCCACCTCCTCTTCCCCAGCGCATCGCGCGAAACCCCAACCCTACCACCGCCGCGCCCTGGTGGCGCCGACCACCACCAAACCCGCCCCCACCTCGCGCGCCTCTCCCTCTTCTTCTTCCCTGACCGAACCCCCCCTCGCCATTTCAATTCGCAGCGACCCCTTTTCTCCAACCTCCTCGTTTTCCGTGCCTTCGACCAATGGAACACCACCAACGGTCTGCTCGCCACCTGCAGCCACTCTCCTCCGACTGAAAACCCCCCTTCTTCTGATAAAGCAAAGTAAGTTTTAATTATTATTTTTATTGTAGAAAAATATCATTTTTCCTATGTGTTTTAGTGTAGAAAAATATGATTTTTCATATGTGTATCCGCAATAAAGATAGGATTTTTTTATCATAAGTTAGAAATAGTTTTATGAAGAAAAGATTAGATTTTTAAAATATAAAAGATTAGATTTTTAAAATAGAAAAGATTAGATTTTTGAAATTGAAAAGGCGAAATCTTTATAATTGAAAAGGCGAAATCTTTATATTTGAAAAGACGAAATCTTTATATTTGAAAAGACGAAATCTTTATATTTGAAAAGACGAGATTTTTATATATTTAATAGCGATATAAAAATTCAATTTTTTTATTTTGAACAGCGAAGTAAAAATTCGATTTTTATATATTGAACAGCGAAGTAAAAATTCGATTTTTATATATTGAACAACGAAGTAAAAATTCGATTTTTATATATTGAACAGCGAAGTAAAAATTCGATTTTTATATATTGAACAGCGAAGTAAAAATTCGATTTTTATATATTGAACAGCGAAGTAAAAAATCGATTTTTATATATTGAACAGCAAAGTAAAAATTAGATTTTATATATTAAATAGCAAAGTAAAAATATGATTTTTATATATTGAATAGCGAAGTAAAAATATGATTTTTATATACTGAACAACGAAGTAAAAATATGATTTTTTATATATTGGACAGCGAAGTAAAAATGTGATTTTTATATATATAGTGGCTACGGGCAACGAAAGCGACAAAAGGCGAGAACGAAGAAGATTTCTATAAAGGAAGAGTCGTGGAGTTGGAATAGCTATCGGTGAGAATTTCTCACTCTTCAATTTCTTTTTCTAGTTATATATATATATACTAGGATGCAAACGGTGCTTAGTAGCATCCGACACCCGTCATCCAAAGACCATGGATGGCTTGTTTGTTTGATTGATGTGTTGTGAAAATTGTTTGTGATGTTGATGTGAAATCGATAATAAAATGTAGATGTGTTGAAATAAATTAATTATCGTTAAAAATATAATTTTTAACGTGAAAGTGAATAAATAAATATTTATAAAAAAATCGGCCGATTTGTTTATATACACTGATTTGACTGATATTGATTGGGATGATAAATTTTACACATCGCCCAACTGCACAAATAAAAATCTGTGTTTGTTGATTTGAAACCCCACACATGTGTTGGGATGATATTTGGGTACACTAATCCCAATTATTTAATTGTATGTCGATCGATTGGTCGACAGACTGTGTAAGCGTTAATTATTTATATTTGATGCTTGTGCAGTTGTGTGGTGCACCTTGGATGATGGTTGATTGTTTATCATTGCTATTATATACATGTGTTGTATGGAATCCATATAATTAACAATATATGGTGATTGATTGGGCCTCATTCCAATCGGGAAAATAATGAATATTATAAAAGGAAATTCATGTGTTGAATGTAAAAATAGTCATGTGTTGACGATGTTCATGTGTTGAAACTATTTATGTGTTGAGTAAAATATTTTAATAATAAAATATACATCTTTATCATATTTAAAATTAGAACTACTTCACGGTGGAGTCTAATTAAAAATCAAACGATAGATACCATGATTTTATAAAATATTTTACATAACAAAAATAGTTGTGTGTTGAAAGAAATATAGATTCATGTGTTGAATAGAATATATATTCATTTGTTGAATAGAATAACGAAGTTTTTGAAAAATATAAAGCCGTGCTGATTAGAGATGCGTTATTTTGACGCGAACGATATTTATATCGATTTTATTCATTTTATAAGGAATATTGAAAAGTGATTTCAAAATTTAATATTTTGAAATGAAATTCAAATTAAATTAGATTAAAATTGAAATTGAAATTTTATAGAATCAATTTGAAATGAATTCGAATCGAACAGAAAATGAATTCGATTCGAATTGAATAGAAAGTGAATTTGAATTCAAATTGAATAGAAATGAATTCAAATTGAATTAAATTGAAATTGAATTAAAACGAATTGAAATCGTTTTGAATGAAATTTAAAACAAACTGAAATTGAATTGAAATCAATTTGAAATGAATTCGAATTGAATTAAATAGAAGGTAAATTCAAATTGAATTGAAACGAATTAGAATTTGAATGGAATTGAAACGAATTTGAATTCGAATTAAATAAAATTGAAATGAATTCGAATTGAATTGAAATCAAATCGATTTGAAATTGAATGTAGCGTTGAAATGGTTTTGAAAACAAATTTAAAAAGATTTATAAAATACGTTTTAAAAGGAAATCGACGAAATATATAATATATATATATAATGGCCTGAATAGAACGCGCCGCGCCGCGGTAGTTCGTGAATTTCGACCATTAACTTCGAATTGACGTTGCGGGAGATCCGACCGTCGGATTCTCCTAAAACCGGAACCGTTGGGTTCGTATCGAAAAGAGCTTTCCAATGAATATTAGAAATTTGAAATCTAACGGTTGGATTTGGAATTATGTCCAAATCAAATTTGGAAAAGGTCGCTGTAAATGCAGTTCGATGGTCGTTGATGGAAATCGACTGTACGGGCCTAGATAAAATTATTAAAAATATCTATAATTTGTGTAGAATCATAAGAAATGATTTGGGAAAATTTGGGCTGAAAAATTCCATATTTGAAAAGATAAAAATAGATTTTTATCGAAATGAACTAGTTTTGAACTAGAATTAAAATCAATTTATTTTTAAAATAAATAACATGAATTTGAAAGTGATTGTAATGACCCGGATATTTATGGGTTAATTTTAAAATATGTAATATGGATTTAAATATTGAGTTAAGTAAATAAATCAATTTTTATAGGGAGTTATCGATTTAAAAATCAATTTCAATTTAATATTGAAAATATTAAATTATCAGAATAAGAAAATGGATTTAGTTGAATTCAAATTTTAATTTGAATTAAATACAGTTCAAATGATTAATAGGAAATTCTATTTAAATTTATAACGATAATAATATTAAATTATTATCGAGGAAATAAATTGTTTCGAATTAAATTTATATCAATTTAAATTTATATCAACTACAGATGATCAAATTGGACTTCGTGACCTATCCTAATGTGTCCGGAATAGGGGTATTACCCTAGAATTGACAGTTGTTCGGTTTTAAAAGGAGTTGAAATCAACACGACAATTTAATTTAAAGGATCTAGTTAAAATCGAATTTAATAAATAAAATATTGTGTGGCTCCTCCCTTTCCATCAAACCAAACTCGTGTCCTTCTTTCTAACGCAAAACAAACCAAACCCGCACCCTTCCTTTATAAATACCGCATACACTTTTCCTCCTTTTTAATCCTTCTGCAAACCAAGGAAAATCGAATGAAAGGAAAGGCCATTCATTCTAAAATCAAAGCAGCGCTTTTCCTTTTCCTCATATCCAGATCGCGATTCAACCGATCAATCCGCGAGTTCAACGAAAATTATGATGCTCGATTTCGTAATTAGGGGTACTGCTATTAAATCGTGGGGATGTCGAAGGGAATAGAGTCACGATGGTCTATTGGGGTTAGTATGACGCTGTGGTTCAGAGGGAGAATGAGAACCGCGACTCGAAATCATGCGGTTTCCAGCAGCTCGACACCATGGAGGAAGCGACGTTGTGCACTATTGTTCTTGGAAGATATAAGGATCGAAGAGGCGTTGCTAGAAAGGGGGTGATGCGATGTCTGAACAAGTAAAATGGGAGTTCGATCTTTGATCCGTGAGTTTGAGGAAGCATAGCGAGTGGAAAAGTGGGGGGGGGGGGCGATGAGTACTGTGTAGTCTGATGGTGGAACGGGTCCTCAGGAAATTTTCAAATCTGGGCATTGGGTCGGATCTTGAACTGATAAGGTGGAACTAGGATTTTCAGTGACCATTCAGAGGTGGTGTTTCAGCCACAAGTCAGAGTGTGTGATGAATGTAGAAGATTAGTTTTGCAAAGGTAATTAACATCAACAAATTTTCATTTGTTAATTTAAATTTATTTAATCATTTTAAATTTAATTGGGTTTTTATAAAAGAAAATATGTTCATAAAATCAGATGCGAACGCCGTAAATTACGTTGGGTTTATAGCTGCTAAATTTACAAGCTGGAGTTAATTTGGGTTTTCCCAAAGATAGATGGAATTTAAAAATCAAACGTCTCTGATTTATTTCATCAGATAAAAACCAATGTGAGTAAACCTCACTCACCATTTATTTAGAAATTATTTTTATATAGTTAAAAATAATTGTCTGTGCTTGTTTGAATGTTGTTTGATTGTTTTAAAATATATATTAGTTATTTAGGATATATATATATATATTGGGTTGATGATTGGTTGGATTCCCGCAGTCTCATTAGCGGATGCCCGCGGTTTCATTAGCAGATGATTACCCTATACGCCCCACGCTATGATTAGTGGATGACCTTCTATATCGCGATATCCTGCCTCGAAGCAGGATGGGTATTATTTATGTGCTAACATCTGTGGATGCAGGAAAACAGGTTGGAGGAATCCAACTGGATTTCTCAAAAATATATATTATCTGTTGTTTGTTTGATTTCATATATATTCATATATGATGTGTTAAAAATCAAATGATTGAAAATTGATTGATTTGATTGTTTAAAATATCCCTGGGGCTTGAATATGGGTTTATAAAAATATCAAAAAGGGTATTTGATATTTAAAAAGGGAATTCTATTTTTATAAATAGAATTTGAATTTTTAATAAAACTATAGAAAATATTAACTTGTTTTGAAGGTATATAAAACAAGTGATCGAATTTATAAACTTTGTTTATAAATGAAAGGTGGGTTTTGAATCGAATTTATAAACTTTGTTTATAAATGAAAATATGGGATTTGAATTGAATTTATAAACGTTGTTTATAAATGGAAAGGTGGGATTTGAATTGAAGTTATAAACGTTGTTTATAAATAATGCAGAGAATTCAAATGGACTTTGAATATAAGGAATTGAAATAGAATTTGAATAATAGAATTCAAATGGAGTTTAACTATAGAATTTGAACATAGTATTTCAAATGGAATTTGAATATAGAAATTCAAATGGGATTTATAATAAATAGATTTGGATAAATAGAAGTGGATTAGACTAAGAAGTTAATTAACAGATTTAATTAACAAATTGAGTTAAAACGATTGGTATAGTTAAAATAGATTGGACATGCATAAATATACAGGAGACAGGTATGGAATAAAGTATAGAAGTGAAATAAATAGAATGCCCGACAAAAAGGTACGTATTTAATTCATATATGAGATATTATGCATCGTATCGGCAAGCCGCTTGGCTTTTTGTTTTTCTTTTTGAGATGAGAAGGACCGAGAAAGCTATTTGAAATTTCCCGATGCTCCCGGTACAAAGGAGGTTATGGCGAATTTTTCCGGGAATTTAAGGAGATAGAATATTTTTAAGATAATTTGATAGTTAGAAATCAACTTATCAATATATATAGAAGTCGATAAGGAAGCGAACTTAAAAATAGAATAGTATAATCAAAAAGGAAGACTAGAAGTAAAATCTCAAAAGAATAGAAAGAGAAAGTATATATGTGTTTAAAAGTGAAGAAGTAGTTGTATGGTATTGATTTTTCGAGTAAGTAGTCATGTCTGTTTTGACGTTATAAATGTTATTCAGTCAAGGTCTGAGAGGTAGTTATACCCCAACTTGATTGATTTCATTATTAGCAAATAAATAATAAGATTCCAGGCTCGAAGATCAATGTTGGATAAAAGTTAGTTGAATATAGTATTTGGGTTGTCGTAACGATGTTTTACACAACATCCGTTTTAACCCAAATGAGTGTAAGCTGGGAAATAGAATAATAAATATTTCCTAAGTATAGGAATAAACGAGATTGGAAAAGAGATAAGTAATTGGAATATTTTCCAATTATAAATAACATATATTTTCTAAAGTTAGAAAATAAAAGAAGGCGATATATGGAAATATTTTCCAAATAACGTATAAGGCCAATATGGTTATTGAAAATATTTGGTTAACAAATATTGATAAGAAATAGAGAAGAGATTTAATTAATGGAATATTAATTAAAGGCTCAGTAATTGTTGGATGTTTGGATGGGCACTAGTTTTATTCGATAGTTAAATCATCGACTATCGAAACACTTGTTTTATTCGATAGTTAAATCATCGACTATCGAAACACTTGTTTTTATTCGATAGTTAAATCACAGACTATCGAAGTTTTGACCATCGTTGTCAATATGGAGAGACCGCTTGGATTATTATCCGAAGAACCACTCCATATCGGCAGTAGCGTGCGAATCAGATTATATAAAGATAATCGAAGACGGAGTAAAGGACTTTTTCTATTAATAGAAATAGTGCCTTCAGTTCATCCTGTTCCTGGGTGACTTGTATGGATGAATGTCTGACAGAGTATTTCCAGAAAGGTCACGTACATTGATTTCTTCAACCGTACCAAGAGTGGAAGCGGAGAAGGAAACTTCTTTTAGCTAACACGTAATGTACTGTTGAGGACGTCAATCGCTGATTTGATGGATTTGACGATGTGGCATTCAAAGTGAATCTGGTGTGATGATAAAGCGTAGCCTCTGGCCTCATCAATCGGTAAATGACCGAAATCGGGCAAGCAGCATGGCTATGTAGGTCGCACCTATTAGGGTGTATAATCACTTGATCTAGAGTTTCATTTACTTCTAAAAATCTATTGTCGATGCTGTCCCATTCGGGAAACGGTTGCTGATCCTAATCGTTGGTGATATACATTCGATACACTCAAGCGAAATGAGTGGTCAGTCATGTGTGGCTGAGTTGCAAGATGTTCTTGTTGAACTCGGTGTATTCTCCTCTAGAGATATACCAGCGGAAGGTGGTTCCATACCTTGTCATAGTTGGAAATCAAATACCCAATACGTGCTTGCGGTTTATGATTTGTATATATATGTGGAACGTGAGATGCAAACGATCCACTAGATTGTTATCTACTTGATTTAGACATTATTATAATATCAAAAGAGTTTTGATATAAAGATTATCGTTCCTTTCAAAAGGGATTTTGAAATGTTAAATCAAGTGTTTGGATTCTCATAAGGGAAAAACCCGTTCCGTGTTATACGGCGTGGTCTTATGAGATATCATTTAGTTTTCTGAAACTGTTTTGAACTGTTTACTCATACCAGTCCCATGACTGACCCAGAGTTTATTTGTTTTGTTCTACCTAAACTCTTGGGTGCCTAAATTTGTATGGGCAGTCAAGTAGTTCAGGATTTTTCAGATATATCTAAAGGAGCTTGGAGCAGGAGGCTTCAGCGTTATCTCGTTATAGTGGTTCCGTTGTGTTGTAAGTGTTGTACTCTGATAAGTGTATGTTATACAGTTAAGATTTTGTATTTCAAAGATATGATATATTATATTTTTTTCCGCTGCGATGTGAGATTCTGTGTTGGTATTTCTGTTCTTCTTCTATCTCTTTCTTCTAAAAAAAATGTTTCGTATTTTCGTGATATTTGGGTTGGACGTATGATGTATATAGTCAACTCTGATGTTACGGAAATTTGGGTCATTACAGTTGGTATCAGAGCTTAGGTTGAGCGAATACCTAGGCTGTGTGGAATGTGCTCATTAGAGATAGGATCAGTAGTATCCTACAATGAGTTAAGTGTATATATATATGAGAGTGCGTATTTGTTATTTGATATAAAAACTGTTTTATATTGTGTTGGCTAGTCTGTTGAGTGAATTATAAATTTTGGTCGAATCATGGGACGCCACGATGTCGATAGGAGTTTATAAACATTTGAACAGAAGATTGAACACGATATTGTTTTTAAATAGTTATGTTGATTGTTAGGATTATAATCAAATTAGATTATAAAACAGAAATAGATATATAACCAATAGAATTTGTATATGAAATCAAATATACAAATGAGATGAATTAAAATTGAATTCCAACCAGAATTCAGAATTTAAAATCCTGGGAGTTTGGAAAAATATTTTTTTTTTCTAAATGAATGTCAAGTGATATAGCACTGAACTCACTTCAGTAGCTGGGAAATAATTCTGATGATGGTCGCAACATCACTAGTGTTCATTTTCGAGTTTCTAAGTGATGAATTGCTGCCTTAGAAAAGTTTTTGATGGAAATTTGTTTGAAAAGAAACAAGTTGTTTGAAAATTCAAATGTTTTGAATTTGGGATATATATATAAATATATGTATATATTACTTCAGAGGAATTTTGAAATGGGAATTGAAATATAGATTTCAAATAGAAGTGAAATGGGAATTGAAATATAGATTTCAAATAGGAGTAAAATAAAGGAATTTGAATATATATATAATTCAAATAGAAGTGAAATAGAATTTGAATTCAAAGGATTTCAAATGGATTTGAATAAAGAAAAGTCAAATAGAGATTTGAATATTAGAATTCAAATGGAGAATGGTTAAATAGAATTTCAAAGAGAATATAAAGTGGAGGTTGAATATTAGAATTCAAGAAAATATAAAGTTTGAAATAGAATTTAAATTCAAAGGATTTCAAATAGGAATTTGAATAAGGAATTTAAATAGAAGTTGAATAAAGGATTTCAAATGGAATTTGAATAAGGGATTTGAAATGCTTTTGAATAAAGGATTTCAAATAGAAATTGAAGATAAGGAATTCAAATGAATTTGAATAGAAGGAAATTCAAATAGAAATTGAATAGAAGGAAATAATATAGAGTTGGAATAAAGAAATTCAAATGGAATTTGAATATTTCAAATTAAGATATAGGATTTGAATATTAGAAGTGAAATAGATCGGGAATATTATGAAATGGATTGGATATACATTAAAAATATATCAGAATGGAGTTGAATTTATTATAAACAAAGTTAAAACGTTTATATTTATAAATATAATTAAAACGAGCTTGCCGTAGCGCGGCAGTTCGTAAATTGGCGATTCAAACTTCAATTTAGTATACAGAACTCAATTGAAGTCGGAATTCTTTGAAACAAGAATCGTCGGGACAGGTTGAACAATAATTTTCTAATGAAAGAGAAAAATCTGGATTTTGTTGTATAAATTTTGAGTTATGGCAAAATCAAATTTTTAGAAAAGCAGCGCCAGAACCATTATAAAACCATAACGGTTTAATTAAATAAACAGAAGGATTTTTAGGAAATAAAATTCGAATTGGCATTAGAAAAATCCAGACTGGAGATATAAAATAAATTTGAACTTCAATGAAGTAAGTGAAATGATTTATAAGACAAAAATCATATTTTAAATGGTTAAATAGAATTAACTAAATTGGAGAATAATTAGTTAAAGGAAATTTGAATCGAAATTGGGTTTTTGGATAAGTAAAAGAAATTGAGAATTTATATTCGAAATCGAATATATAACTCGAGTTGAAATTATAATTAGATTAGTTATATTTAAGTTGACATATATTTAAACAAGTTATATTCAAATACGAAGGTGAAATAGGCAAAACGGTTAATTAGCAACTAGTTAATGGGAATTTGAATGATTGAAATTAAATTTAACTTAAGTAAGTAAAATGGATCGAAATGAATAAATTGAGTAAAATCAATGTGAATGAACTATGAATTGGGTGTGAATAAAGGAAAAACCAAAAGAGTCAAAAGGAAAATATATTTGTAAACAAATATAAAGGAAATATATTTGTAACACAAATACAAAGGAAGTTATGTGCAAACAAATAGAAGGAGAAATATTTGTAAAATCATTTACAAATAGAATTTAAAAGGGAATATTTGTAAGACATTTACAAATAGATTCAATGGAAATATTTATTTATAGAAAATAAATAGAATGCTATAAATGAGATATTTATTTGTTAAATAAATAGAATTTAATCAAAGGAATATTTAGAAGATGAATAGAAAATGGAAATCTGTTTTTAACGGATAAGTAGAAAAGATTAATTTATAAATAACAGTTTATAAATTAAATTAAATATTTATCATTCGATAAATGGAATATATAAGTCTGAACTTATATAGAGGAGAGATATTGGTTTTTAACACCGATAGTTTTAAATAGAAGGGGTACACAACACTTGTATAAGTGAAGTAACGTTATTAAAGAGAACATTTATAAAGTGAAGAACTGTTACTAAAAGTAAATCTTTATAAATGAATAAACGTTATCCAATAGGAGTTATTTGAATAGGAGAAGTCGATTAGAGTTAGAAATAATCGATTTGATTTAGTATAAATCGATTAGAGTAAGAATTAACCAGTTAGAGTTAATCGCTTAGGGTTAATCCGTAGAGTTAATTGAACATTAGTTATTCAATTAGAATTTTTCGAATATTTGTTATTCAAATTAAGAGTTAACTAGATAGAGTTAATTGAACATAGCTAATCGAATTAGAATTTAATTGAATGTTAGTTATTTAATTAAAGTTGATCAAATATAGTTATTGAGATAGAGTTAGTCAAACATAGTTACTCAGGATAAGTTGCCATTTCGTACGACTGCTAGCGTAATTCGCAGGGCTGCAGATAGCCTAGGGCGGTCGGATGTTTCCTGGGGGAATCAGGCGTAACCATTGTGATCGCTGCGATCTAGAGTCAAGCGAATGGAGTTAAATCAAATATTAGTTTATTCGAATAGAACTAAAGGAGTTATCAAATATAGTTTATTCGAAAGGAATTATCGAATTTGGTTATTCGAAAGGAGTTATCGATTATTAGTTAATCGAAGGAGTTATCGATTATTAGTAAATCAAATGAGTTATCGATTATAGTTTAATCGAAAAGAGTTATCGATTAGTTTAATCAAAGTGAGTTATAGAATATTGGTTATTCGAAGGAGTTATCGAATTTAGTTATTCGATGGAGTAAATCGTTAAGAGTTAAATCCAGTAGAGTTAATTGATAAGAATAAATTGAATAGAGTAAATCGAATATAGTTTATTCGAAGAAAGGTTTTCGAATCTAGTTATTCGAAAGAGAGATTATTGAATATAGTTATTCGAAGGGAGGAGTTATCGAATAAGGATTTATTCGAAAGAGAGTTACATAAGGAAGTTTGAATTGTTGAGTATCAACATAAATAAGTTTTGAAAAGATAAATGGGTTTGTAGCACTTTTCCTACCTTAGCAATTTCGAGGACGAAATTATTTTAAGTGGGGAAGATTGTAATGACCCGGATATTTATGGGTTAATTTTAAAATATGTAATATGGATTTAAATATTGAGTTAAGTAAATAAATCAATTTTTATAGGGAGTTATCGATTTAAAAATCAATTTCAATTTAATATTGAAAATATTAAATTATCAGAATAAGAAAATGGATTTAGTTGAATTCAAATTTTAATTTGAATTAAATACAGTTCAAATGATTAATAGGAAATTCTATTTAAATTTATAATGATAATAATATTAAATTATTATCGAGGAAATAAATTGTTTCGAATTAAATTTATGTCAATTTAAATTTATATCAACTACAGATGATCGAATTGGACTTCGTGACCTATCCTAATGTGTCCGGAATAGGGGTATTACCCTAGAATTGACAGTTGTTCGGTTTTAAAAGGAGTTGAAATCAACATGACAATTTAATTTAAAGGATCTAGTTAAAATCGAATTTAATAAATAAAATATTGTGTGGCTCCTCCCTTTCCATCAAACCAAACTCGTGTCCTTCTTTCTAACGCAAAACAAACCAAACCCGCACCCTTCCTTTATAAATACCGCATACACTTTTCCTCCTTTTTAATCCTTCTGCAAACCAAGGAAAATCGAATGAATGGAAAGGCCATCCATTCTAAAATCAAAGCAGCGCTTTTCCTTTTCCTCATATCCAGATCGCGATTCAACCGATCAATCCGCGAGTTCAACGAAAATTATGATGCTCGATTTTGTAATTAGGGGTATTGCTATTAAATCGTGGGGATGTCGAAGGGAATAGAGTCACGATGGTCTATTGGGGTTAGTATGACGCTGTGGTTCGGAGGGAGAATGAGAACCGCGACTCGAAATCATGCGGTTTCGAATAGCTCTACACCATGGAGGAAGCGACGTTGTGCACTATTGTTCTTGGAAGATATAAGGATCGAGGAGGCGTTGCTACAAAGGGGGTGATGCGATGTCTGAACAAGTAAAATGGGAGTTTGATCTTTGATCCATGAGTTTGAGGAAGCATAGCGAGTGGAAAAGTGGGGGGGGGGGGGGGGCGATGAGTACTGTGTAGTCTGATGGTGGAACGGGTCCTCAGGAAATTTGCAAATCTGGGCATTGGGTCGGATCTTGAACTGATAAGGTGGACTAGGGTTTTCAGTGACCATTCAGAGGTGGTGTTTCTGCCATAAGTCAGAGTGTGTGATGAATGTAGAAGATTAGTTTTGCAAAGGTAATTAACATCAACAAAATTTCATTTGTTAATTTAAATTTATTTAATCATTTTTAATTTAATTGGGTTTTTATAAAAGAAAATATGTTGTTCATAAAATCAGATGCGAACGCCGTAAATTACGTTGGGTTTATAGCTGCTAAATTTACAAGCTGGAGTTAATTTGGGTTTTCCCAAAGATAGATGGAATTTAAAAATCAAACGTCTCTGATTTATTTCGTCAGATAAAAACCAATGTGAGTAAACCTCACTCGCCATTTATTTAGAAATTATTTTTATATAGTTAAAAATAATTGTCTGTGCTTGTTTGAATGTTGTTTGATTGTTTTAAAATATATTAGTTATTTAGGATATATATATTGGGTTGATGATTGGTTGGATTCCCGTAGTCTCATTAGCGGATGCCCGCGGTTTCATTAGCGGATGATTACCCTATACGCCCCACGCTATGATTAGTGGATGACCTTCTATACCGCGATATCCTGCCTCGAAGCAGGATGGGTATTATTTATGTGCTAACATATGTGGATGCAGGAAAACAGGTTGGAGGAATCCAACTGGATTCCTCAAAAAAAAATATTATCTGTTGTTTGTTTGATTTCATATATATTCATATATGATGTGTTAAAAATCAAATGATTGAAAATTGGTTGATTTGATTGTTTAAAATATCCCTGGGGCTTGAATATGGATTTATAAAAATATCGAAAAGGGTATTTGATATTTAAAAAGGGAATTCTATTTTTATAAATAGAATTTGAATTTTTAATAAAACTATTGAAAATATTAACTTGTTTTGAAGGTATATAAAACAAGTGATCGAATTTATAAACTTTGTTTATAAATGAAAGGTGGGTTTTGAATCGAATTTATAAACTTTGTTTATAAATGAAAATATGGGATTTGAATTGAATTTATAAACGTTGTTTATAAATTGAAAGGTGGGATTTGAATTGAAGTTATAAACGTTGTTTATAAATAATGCAGAGAATTCAAATGGACTTTGAATATAAGGAATTGAAATAGAATTTGAATAATAGAATTCAAATGGAGTTTAACTATAGAATTTGAACATAGTATTTCAAATGGAATTTGAATATAGAAATTCAAATGGGATTTATAATAAATAGATTTGGATAAATAGAAGTGGATTAGACTAAGAAGTTAATTAACAGATTTAATTAACAAATTGAGTTAAAACGATTGGTATAGTTAAAATAGATTGGACAGGAATAAATATACAGGAGACAGGTATGGAATAAAGTATAGAAGTGAAATAAATAGAATGCCCGACAAAAAGGTACGTATTTAATTCATATATGAGATTTTATGCGCCGTATCGGCAAGCCGCTTGGCTTTTTCTTTTTCTTTTTGAGATGAGAAGGACCGGGAAAGCTATTGAAATTTCCCGATGCTCCCGGTACAAAGCAGGTTATGGCGAATTTTTCCGGGAATTTAAGGAGATAGAATATTTTTAAGATAATTTGATAGTTAGAAATCAACTTATCAATATATATAGAAGTCGATAAGGAAGCGAACTTAAAAATAGAATAGTATAATCAAAAAGGAAGACTAGAAGTAAAATCTCGAAAGAATAGAAAGAGAAAGTATATATGTGTTTAAAAGTGAAGAAGTAGTTGTATGGTATTGATTTTTCGAGTAAGTAGTCATGTCTGTTTTGACGTTATAAATGTTATTCAGTCAAGGTTTGAGAGGTAGTTATACCCCAACTTGATTGATTTCATTATTAGCAAATAAATAGTAAGATTTCAGGCTCGAAGATCAATGTTGGATAAAAGTTAGTTGAATATAGTATTTGGGTTGTCGTAACGATGTTTTACACAACATCCGTTTTAACCCAAATGAGTGTAAGCTAGGAAATAGAATAATAAATATTTCCTAAGTATAGGAATAAACGAGATTGGAAAAGAGATAAGTAATTGGAATATTTTCCAATTATAAATAACATATATTTTCTAAAGTTAGAAAATAAAAGAAGGCGATATATGGAAATATTTTCCAAATAACGTATAAGGCTAATATGGTTATTGAAAATATTGATAAGAAATAGAGAAGAGATTTAATTAATGGAATATTAATTAAAGGCTCAGTAATTGTTGGATGTTTGGATGAGCACTAGTTTTATTCGATAGTTAAATCATCGACTATCGAAACACTTGTTTTATTCGATAGTAAAATCATTGACTATTGAAACACTTGTTTTTATTTGATAGTTAAATCACAGACTATCGAAGTTTTGACCATCGTTGTCAATATGGAGAGACCGGTTGGATTATTATCCGAAGAACCACTCCATATCGGCAGTAGCGTGCGAATCAGATTATATAAAGATAATCGAAGACGGAGTAGAGTGCAAGGACTTTTTCTATTAATAGAAATAGTGCCTTCAGTTCATCCTGTTCCTGGGTGACTTGTATGGATGAATGTCTGACAGAGTATTTCCAGAAAGGTCACGTACATTGATTTCTTCAACCGTACCAAGAGTGGAAGTGGAGAAGGAAACTTCTTTTAGCTAACATGTAATGTACTGTTGAGGACGTCAATCGGTGATTTGATGGATTTGACGATGTGGCATTCGAAGTGAATCTGGTATGATGATAAAGCGTAGCCTCTGGCCTCATCAATCGGTAAATGACAGAAATCGGGCAAGCAGCATGGCTATGTAGGTCGCACCTATTAGGGTGTATAATCACCTGATCTAGAGTTTCATTTACTTCTAAAAATCTATTGTCGATGCTGTCCCATTCGGGAAACGGTTGCTGATCCCAATCGTTGGTGATATACATTCGATACACTCAAGCGAAATGAGTGGTCGGTCATGTGTGGCTGAGTTGCAAGATGTTCTTGTTGAACTCGGTGTATTCTCCTCTAGAGATATACCAGCGGAAGGTGGTTCCATACCTTGTCATAGTTGGAAATCAAATACCCAATACGTGCTTGCGGTTTATGATTTGTATATATATGTGGAACGTGAGATGCAAACGATCCACTAGATTGTTATCTACTTGATTTAGACATTATTATAATATCAAAAGAGTTTTGATATAAAGATTATCGTTCCTTTCAAAAGGGATTTTGAAATGTTAAATCAAGTGTTTGAATTCTCATAAGGGAAAAACCCGTTCCGTGTTATACGGCGTGGTCTTATGAGATATCATTTAGTTTTCTGAAACTGTTTTAAACTGTTTACTCATACCAGTCCCATGACTGACCCGGAGTTTATTTGTTTTGTTCTACCTAAACTCTTGGGTGCCTAAATTTGTACGGGCAGTCAAGTAGTTCAGGATTTTTCAGATATATCTAAAGGAGCTTGGAGCAGGAGGCTTCAGCGTTATCTAGTTATAGTGGTTCCGTTGTGTTGTAAGTGTTGTACTCTGATAAGTGTATGCTATACAGTTAAGATTTTGTATTTCAAAGATATGATATATTATATTTTGTTCCGCTGCGGTGTGAGATTCTATGTTGGTATTTCTGTTCTTCTATCTCTTTCTTCTAAAAAAAAATGTTTCGTATTTTCGTGATATTTGGGTTGGACGTATGATGTATATAGTCAACTCTGATGTTACGGAAATTTGGGTCATTACAGTGATTTAAAAAATTATCAATATTCTCAATACGTGAATTGGGCTGGAGTAGAATCGAAATTATCTTCGGGATATTTCGATGTTGGATTTCGTGACTATACAGATATTGTTATGGGAATTTGAAAGATATATTTTATATCGTTATTTACAATATGATATTTGTTGGTTTTAGAATTTGATATTGAATATAAGCCGGTATATTTTCTATTCAGAGCCTTGTATTTAATATCAAATGTGATTTGGGTTTATCGTGAATCGTGTTTTAGATGACATTGGTTCTTTAACCCAGTTAAAGGCAAGATGTTGATTTTTGAAAAGATTAAAACTAAGTGGAGTTTTAATGAATCTTTAATTAGATTAAAAATGTGAATTGATAATTTAAATTATCAAATCTGAAAGGTGATCGAGAATGGAGTACCACCTGTTTTGCTCCAAAGCGATAGTTAAATCTTTAATTAGATTTGAACGTGAAATGGTAATTAATTTTACCGATAACACCGTGGTGTTAGATATGGAGTATTACCAGTTTTCTCCATGGGATATATAGGTTGGGATTGGGAATTAAAATAAATAATTACTTCGGTGTGGTTCGCTAATCATTAAAATAAATAATTACTTCGGTGTGGTTCGCTAATCCCGACTAGTTTGAAATGATATCCAAAGGAAGATTAAAGAATAAATTTAGAAGAATTTATCCTGGATAAAATTAATGGGAACCTTTCCCTAAGAATGTGATTTTGTGAATAAAAGAATATTCTGAATTGGAATGAGGCGTTCGTTGTGTTTGTGTAACATTTGTTTATTATATACGTGGGTTATTCAGAAAGGCCGGGTTATACCCATTCTGAATAACCGATTCGATGAGATGTCGAAGATGAAGACGGTGGTTGAAGACTGGAAGTCTTCACATCGTTTGGGTGATTACTGATGATCTCGATTAGGCTGTACACCCAAGATGAGGGAAACAGTTGGTGATCGTCCAGACGTACTTGGAGATCGATGGATATGCGAGGAAAGTGCCTCCGGTTTCGTTCAGACCCAGAACGAACTTGTAAATGGATTGTGTGTCTGACATTGGATTTTATTCTGTGTTGATTGATCTTTATTAAATATACATCTGTTTGGCGGCAGAGAATTTATTCTCTTGCTTAACGCCCTTCTCTGAGACGTACGAACTCAGAGGTTGTATATCGATGGACATCACTCGCATGGAGTGAATTGCCAGTGTGGCACGCTTAAGTGGCAAATGATCAAGGCTTCTGTTGAAAAGAAAAGTCTTGTGGTTGAAGATCAAAGCACGGCCTGTGTGGCATAGCTTTGTGTATAACGTGAATTCGCGAGCCTCACACCTCGGTATGAGTCAAAAACGGGATACGAACCCAAGGAGTGCACGACGTTTCTTTCTAGCTAGGGTGGTGTCAGTGACCTACCAGCCCTGACATTTATATACTTTTCACCTGTGTGGTTGTTGGATACGAGGCGCCTCTGATATAGGTCTGTAAGGACCGGGAAACGTGTGTTCAGGAATAATTAATCCTCAAAAGTAAGAGAGGACCGGCCTTGGAGGTTCCAAAGGATCATAGTGGGGTCCTGAGGCATTGCTAGAGTGTCTCGAACGCGGAGAGGAGCTTGCCCTTGCCTCGACTCATGATGGAATCCAATTTCCAATATGTGTGTTTCGGTTTTATTTGTAGAGCCTAGTATGGCGATATAGTAGATGGTAGTTATGCCGCCTATGATTGATATTTATGATTTGAATTGTTTTGACACTATACACCTATAATAGTATCAAATAATGTGTCTTAAACGTATCAAGCATGCTTTGGCTGTTATAACGTAAAAACCCTATCCTCCGGCTTGCGTTGCATTGTGTGATGAGACCTGGGTCTTATAACAGCTTCATTTTTCTTTATTTAGCATTGCGCTATTTGTTCTATGCACTGGTATTCTTGGGAGGAAACCCGTTCCGTGTTATACGGCGTGGTCCCTTGATTTACCTAACTTTAAAACCAATATTAATAACTGTTTTAGTTCTCACACCAGTCACATGACTGACCTGGAGTTTATTGTTTTAACCTAAACTCTGGGTGCCCCTATTTTCCGCACGGGCAGCTAGTAGTTTTTGTTTTGCAGATTTATATTCATAGGGTCCTGATTTACAGCAGGAACGATTCTCGGAAAGCTCTGTATCCGTGTATCACTTCTAGTTGTGTTTTGTATATTTTTCCGCTGCTATGTAATTTATTGTAATCTCTGGTATTTATCGAATGTAATTTATTCATTTATACTTTGTATATTCTTGTATCTGATGGAATTGTTGTAATAACAATGAAATGTTCTTCCGTTTGCGTTCTATTTTGTCTTGTCCTCAAACGATCAGGGGTTTTCGAACGGTCTTAGTCGGTTTAACGATCGATTCGGATCAAGCGAAATTCCTTGCCGTTACAATATTCCACATAATCACCCTCTTTATTGATTCTCAAAACGAAATTTTGTTTACACTCACTGGTTCAACAACCAACAATAAACAAACTACAAGAATCAATAAACTTATTGAGAAAGGGAAAGAATATCTAGATGACTGACACTTTTGTTGGAGAAGGAGAACAATGAAGAACGACGGCTAACCCTTGGATTAATTAATTCGGTCTCAATCCCATGCCTTTAATCCAACCCTTGATGCTGCTTTTATAGGAGAATAGAAGCCCTAGGCAAATACCCAATTTGCCCCTTCATTACTTGCAGAATAAGTCACAGAAAAGACCAAGTCAAAAACACAGGAAACCCCGCTCAGACGTCTGACCCAGTTTGGTCAGACGTCATTCCCTGCTCTCGGGTTACCAAAACCCTGACAACAGACGTCTGACAAAATGCTGTTAGACGTCTGTGCTGAAATGCAGCAAAAAACTGCTTCTCCTTGCCTTCTTTCTGCCGCTTCTCCATCTCCTCTATTGCCAAGCACATCCATGTCTAGTCTTCATCAACATATGTGATTTCATGTCACAAATCACAACATATAGGTATTGTTTCTATTCATGATTTCCGTTACAATTTTTGAGCAAGATATTAAATATATGTTTCAGTCAAAATCTTTACCCTTTTTTTCGTTAAATGTATTGCATTATATTAAAGGTGCATAGTTTTGTTATGTTGCTTTTGAACTGCATGGTTGACGAAGGGTGCTCTCTAAAAAAAGAGCATTGCAGCCGACATTACAATATATAAAATGATTTTACTTTTAGTTCAATTTTTTCTGTATTTCCAATTTATTTTCTTCCATAAAACACGACATATTAAATTTTCTTTACTACCAATGATTTTTCTTCTTCATGTTATTATAATATACAGATATCACCGTGATGCTCTTTGTGTTGACATATGCAATTAATTTGTCATGGAGATGAGTTAGTGACAAACATGAGTTAATATATATCTTCTTTTACTGAAGAATTATATGAACACATGCAGGTATTGTTTCTTCTTGTTTTCTTCCTCAAACTTTCATCATTTTATGTTTTCTAATAGATTTTATTTTTATATAATTTTTTTAAAAGGTAATGTTGTTGCTGCTCATGTTTATCTACAAAATAATGACTTACATGCTTGGTGGGTTTACCTCAACATTGAATTGACGATCATGTATGCATTGTTTCCCTAAATGTTTTCAGTTACAATTTTTGAGCACTATACACATATATTGAATAACGCTTTCATTTATAATGTCAAAATTTACTTCTTTAAATGCATATATGATAAATGTGCATGTTTTCTTTCAACTATTGCTGTTATTTCGTGATGTGGTCCAAGAAAACTCTATTTTATTCGCCGCTTAACCAAAAGCTTTCTTTTTTCATTTGTATTCTGATATTGTTCAATTTTCACGTGTTTGCGTCACTCCAAATTTAATTTACTACTCACTTGGTTCATACATGAGTTGCTGAAATTTATTTTAAGTTTACTTCACTATTTTGAAATCACTAGGTCAATTTTTAAAAATTTGTCCATCTTTTGTTTCTACATAAGTTAGTATACATTAAAGTTAGATAATGAAGCACGATTTGATTTTTTCTCTTCTAATTGCCATGTTAACTCATCTTTGTTACACCTGAGGTCCCGAGGAACACACAGATATGTACTTAAGTTAGTGTACATAAAAGTATGTAATTAAGTTAGTATACGTTTCTTTTGGTTTTATAGGACATTAATATCTGTACTAGCTTAGGTCCTGAGGAGCACACATATATAGAAGAACTGGATCCTGAAATACTTGGATACATGAAGGTAAACATATGAATTATCTACTGGCCTAAATCGCAACATATTTTGTTTACTTAATCTTTAACTGTTAAATCGAACTTCCCATTTATATTATTATTTCTTACATATTATTATAGTTAATTTAAAATAATTTATACTTCATCACTTTATACTGACCTGTTACAAGTTATACGATAAAATAGGAGTTTAGTAGATTATGTTTTTGTTTGATTCATATAGCTTTCGACTATCATCTGACAAATTTCTACGGTACCTATTTCATTGTACTGCATGCGTTCTTTCAACTATTGTTGTTTTTCGTTATGTGGTCCAAGAAAAATCTAATTTTTTTTGCCTCTTAACCACAAGCTTTCTGTTTTGATTTGTAGTCTGATATTGTTCATCTTTTATGTGTTTGCATCAATTAATTTAGAACTCACTTGGTTCATACATGAATTGTTGGTATTTACTTTCATTTTACTTTATTTTTTTAAAATCACTTGGTCAATTTTTGAAAATTTGTCCCCCTTTTGTATGTACTTATGTTAGTATACATTAAAGTTACATAAATGAAGCACGGTTTTATTTTTTATGTTCTAATTGGGATGGTAAATCATCTTCATTCCACGTATGGTCCTAAGGTCCTCCGGAATAGACAGATATGTACTTAAGTTACTATACATAAAAGTATGATCTTAACTTAGTATACATTTCTTTTGGTTTTATAAGACATTAATATCTGTACCAAGTAACGCCCTGAGGAACACACAGATTTGGAAGAACTGGATCCTGAAATACTTGGATACGTGAAGGTAAAAATATGGATTATTTATTGGCCTAAATGGCAACATATTTTGTTTACATAATCTTTAACTGTTTAATAGAAGTTCCCATTTTAATTATTATTTCTTACATTTACTTATACTTAATTTAAAATAATTGTATATTTTATCACTTTATACTTACCTGCTACAAGTTATTGGATAAAATAGTAGTTTACTCGATTATGTTTTTGTCCAATTCATAAACCTTTCAACTACCATCTGAGAAAGTTCTATGATACCTATTTCATTGTAGTCTTATATTGTCTTCGAACATCTACCTATCATCTTTTAACAGATCATTTATTAGTTCTTTTCCTTTCTTACTATTCACTTTGGTTGAGATTACACTTTTTTCTTCTATTAACTTTGGTAGGATTTACTTCCAGAACCACTTATGCAAATAATTTTCTAATTATTGTCCACTTACCTGATCATAAGTTATAACATTTCATGCCTTTTCATCTTCAACATATTATATCATAAATCATAATGCCTATTTGTTTTATACAAAAGGGAATGAGTTGTGGACATTACTCAATTAATCTGACATTTAAAAGCATTGATATTCTATGAGAAAATCCTGATTGTTAAACATTGAATGGATATTCCACTCCACGCTACTCCTGATTTTTTGTCATCAAATTACAACAAATTTTTTTAAATACCAACGTTTTAGCTTGCTTACTTACTCCTTCTTCAAATAATCCAATATTATTTAAATATCCATATTTAACTCCTTATTTTTAGCAATTTTATTTACACCTCAATTGAAAACATATATATGTGTAACGACTATTGTCTTCCCCTTTACATCTTCATCTTTTTCCGTTCACACTCTTTCATCAACATCTCCTGTCTTCTACTTGGTTCTGTTCCTCTACACACAAACCTCTATTCTATCACCTTCTTCATCCAATAACCCCATCGATTCTGAACAGCAAGAACAAAGATGCCTTGCAGCTAGACGTGCTAGGGTGTCAGACAATGAACATGAACAACATTCGGCAAACCGTAGAAACCGACGGCGTTTACAATGACTTCAATCTACTGGACATCAACTAGAACCTATCAATAGTACTATTTGACATAATATTAAAATATTATCTTACATTCTTCATGCTTGGTTACATTTATCTGTCTTCTTACCTTCTTTGTACACTCTTTCTGAAGCAGTCCAAAATGTTGATTTTCCTCTTCAAACACTTAGAACATCTTATAATTACGGCCGAAACTTCGTTGCCAACAATGCCTTTCAGAAACATGTGTTGCCAGAACCAACTATTTGTCCCTTTTGCACAGCAAAAAAAATTATTTTCGAAACTTCACAGTCCTGCTGTTCAAATGGTAAGAATAATGTTTTTCTACCTTCCGCTCCTTCACAGTTGCTTGACCTTTTTACTGATCAAACCGAAGTTGGCACCCACTTCTGAACTGTAATAACCCGGAAATTCTGAGCTAGTTTAAAATTTTTATTTTGGCAATTTTAGCGAATTTTGAATATTTAAAATGAATTATTTTAAATAATATCGACGAAAAATTTATTTTGAATAGAATTCGAACGTATATATTATATACGGCGTCGTTAGAATATAAATAATTATATATAGTTATAAATAGAATTGAAAATGGTGCGGTAGTTCGATAATTCGATTTCAAACTTCAATTGAATGTACCGGGTGCAAAACAATCCGGATTTTAGTGAAACCAAAAATCATAGGATCTAATTGGGGATATCTTTCCAACGAATCCGAAAAATCAAAATTTCATAGCGGGAATCAAAAGATAGGTCCAGTTGAAAATTCTGAATAGTCGCTATGGAATTCAGACCCTTAAAAATTGACATTTTGCAAACGACCTCGGATTTCGACGAAACCACTTTTGTTGGATCCGCAGTGTCAAGTTATTGCTAGATTCCAAATTTCATAATTTTCTGAATCAATATGTGAGCGTGGCAAAGGAAAACGCGTTTGACCAGTTTAGTTGATTTTAATCGACTGGAAATTGACCATTTTTCAAACGGTCTCAGAATTTGACGAAATTAGTTTTGTTAGGATCGTGTCGTCAAAACGAAGCTATAGATAATTTTTCTGGAATTTTTAGAGTTAGTATGTGGCCCTAGCAATTTGAAATGTACGTTTAAAATTGAATATATACTGATTTATAATTTGATTTTTAGAAAAACCTAATGAAATAGCCGAATTGGCTTACGATACATATCCCATTGTGTTCAGAATGGGGGTAATACGCTAGGGACGACAGTCAGTGGGTTCGATTTTGAGTTCGAATGGAAAGGGTACCTTAGGGAATTCAAAACTCAAAATAAATAATAAATAAAATATAATATTTCTCCCTCTCCCTTTCCTTTTCTTTATTTCCACGTCAGAAAAGAGAACCCTAAATCCCACCCCTCTGCCAAATCGCTCCTCCGCCGACGTCGCCCTCGTGCCCACCCAGTCGCGCCGCCCTCCTTCCAAACCCCCTCCTCACGCCGCCCCTCTTCTCCTCTTTCCCCTTTCCTTCTCACGACAACAACCCACCGCAACCCCCAAAACAGCGCGCCCCTCTCACCTAAACCCTAGCCGCCGCGATGAGGCGACCCCCTCTGTTCATCATCGATCGACGCGAGCTACCCCCCCTGTCTTCATCGACCGACGCAAGCAAACCCAGTGACTCCACAACCCTACAGCGCCCCAGCGGCCTAGATCCATTCATTTTTCTCAATGTAATGTGAGTATTTCATTTGTTATTATTTAATTTTTAATATACATCTAAATTGAATTTTTATTTTCAGTTTTTAATTGTGTTTAAAATAATAAGGTTAGTAGCTAATTAAAAATATTATCTTTATATAGTTAGTAGCAAATTAGAAATATAATCTTTGATTAGAAGAAGATATGAATTTTAGTCGAATAAAAATATAATTTTTATTGTATGTGAGTATTAAAAATATAATTTTTATAAGATAGAAAATATAAAAATACAATTTTTATATGTGGAGGACAATAAAAATATAATCTTTATAGTATAGGAAGTGAAATAAAAATATGAACTTTATTTTTATCATGAAGGAATAAAAATAAAAATTTGATCTTTGTATAGTAGCGATTATAAAAATTCGATTTTTATATTATAGAAAGAATAAAAATATAATTTTATGTAGTAGAGATTATAAAAATACGACCTTTATATGTGTTGCAGCGAATTAACAATATAAAGAGGTGATTTTGTTTGAAATATAAGTTGAGATTTTTATATAGATAAAAATTCGATTTTTATATATATGCAGTGAAGATGAAAGTTCAATTTTTATATAAGAAGTAGGAATATAAAAATATAATTTTTATATAGAAAGAAGCGTTGTAAATATATGAAGTGAAATAAAAATCTGAACTTTATTTAATCATGAAGTAAAGAGAATATAAAAATGTGATTTTTATGTATGTAGTGAACACGGGCAACGAAAGTGACAAAAGACGAAAAGATGAAGATTTCCTACATAAGAAGAGTCGCGATGTTTGGATTAGCTTCGGTGAGAACTTCTCACTCTTCAATTTTTTTTTCTAGTTATATATATATATACTAGGATGCAGACGGTGTTTAGTAGCACCCGACACCCGTCATCCACAGACCATGGATGGCTTGTTTGTTTGATTGATGTGTTGTGAAAATTGATTGTGTTGTGGAATGATTGAATAATAAAATATTCTTGTGTTGAAAGGAAATAAAATATTTATATAGTTAAAAATATTTTATCGTTAAAAATATATTTTTTAATGTGAATGTGAATAAATAAATATTCATTTACAAACCGGACGGTTTGTTTATGTACACCTATTTGAAGGACAATTATTGGGACGATAAATTTTACACATCGCCCAACTGCACAAATAAAATCTGTGTTTGTTGATTTGAAACTCCACACGGGTATTGGGATAAAATACGACATACACTAATCCCAATAATTAGTTGTATGTCGATCGATTGATTGACGGGCTGTTATAAGCGTTAAATATCTATATTTGATGCTTATGCAGTGTAATGCACTTTGGATGATGGTTGATTGTTTATCGTTGCTATTATATACATGTGTTGTATGGAATCCGTATAATTAACTTTATATGGTAATTGATTGGGCCTCATTCCAATCGGGAAAATAAAGGACATTATAAAATAAAGGTTCATGTGTTGACCGTACTCATCCGTTGAGATTAGTCATGTGTTGAACGAAATATTTTAATACTAAAATTTATATCTTTAACATTATAAAATGAAGGTTCATTTGTTGACCGTACTCATCCGTTGAGATTAGTCATGTGTTGAACGAAATATATAGATTCATGTATCGAATAGAATAAATATTCATTTGTTGAATAGAACAATGGAATTATTGAAATATATAAAGCCGTGTTAGAGATGCGCTATTTTGACGCAATCGATATTTATATCGATTATATTCGTTTTATGAATTGAATCGAATAGAAAACCAATTTGAATTGAATCGAATAGAAAACCAATTTGAATTGAATAGAAAACCAATTTGAATTGAATCGAATAGAAAACCAATTTGAATTGAATCGAATAGAAAACCAATTTGAATTGAATCGAATAGAAAACCAATTTGAATTGAATCGAATAGAAAACCAATTTGAATTGAATCGAAAACCAATTTGAATTGAATCGAATAGAAAACCAATTTGAATTGAATTGAATATATAACCAATTTGATTTGAATTGAATATATAACGAATTTGATTTGAATTGAATATATAACGAATTTGATTTGAATTGAATATATAACGATTTTGATTTGAATTGAATATATAACGAATTTGATTTGAATTGAATATATAACGAATTTGATTTGAATCGAATATATAACGAATTTGATTTGAATCGAATATATAACGAATTTGATTTGAATCGAATATATAACGAATTTGATTTGAATCGAATATATAACGAATTTGATTTGAATCGAATATATAACGAATTTGATTTGAATCGAATATATAACGAATTTGATTTGAATCGAATATATAACGAATTTGATTTGAATCGAATATATAACGAATTTGATTTGAATTGAATATATAACGAATTTGATTTGAATTGAATATATAACGAATTTGATTTGAATTGAATATATAACGAAATTGATTTGAATTGAATATATAACGAATTTGATTTGAATTGAATATATAACGAATTTGAATTGAATTGAAAAGAAAACGAATTCGAATTGAATTGAATTGAAAAGAAAACGAATTCGAATTGAATTGAAAAGAAATCAAATTCGAATCGAATTAAAATCGATTTGAATTGAAATCAAATAGAAATGAAAGTAAAAAGAATTTATAGTAGAAAATTCAATTTTGATTTGAATTGAAATGGAAGTTGAAATTGTTTTTGAAACGAATTTAAAACTATTTATATAATTCGTTTTAAATAGACATCGACGATAAATATATATTATATATATATATAATATAATGGCCTGAATAGAACGCGCCGCGCTGCAGCAGTTTGTGAATTTCGACCATTTATTTCAAACGGACATTACGGGAGATCCGACCGTCAGAATCTCCTAAAACCGGAACCGTTGGGTTCGTATTGAAAAGAGCTTTCTAACGAATATTAGAAATTTGAAATCTAATGGTTGGATTTGGAGATACGTCCAAATCAAATTTGAAAAAGGTCACTGTAAGTGCAGTTCGATGGCCGTTGATGGAAATCGACTGTACGGGCTTTGATAAAATTATTAAAAATAGTAATAATTTGTGTAAAATCATAAGAAATGATTTGGGAAAAATTGGGATGAAAAACTCCATATTTGAAAAGATAAAAATAGATTTTTATCGAAATGAACTAGTTTTGAACTGAAATTAAAACCCATTTATTTTTAAATAAATAAATTGGATTTGAAATGGGTTTAAATAGAATTGATTCATGGGTTTATCGTGAACTGTGTTTTAAATAACACTAGTTCTTTAATCCGATAATAAATAGGATGTGATTTGGGTTTATCGTGAACTGTGTTTCAAATGACATTAGTTCTTTAACCCAGTAAAAGGAGTTTTAACGAATCTGCAATTAGATTGAAATGTGAATTGATGATTTAAATTATCAAATATAGAAAGTGAGCGAGAATGGAGTATTACCAATTTTGCTCCAAAGCGATAGTTAAATCTTTAATTAGATTTGAACATGAAATGGTAATTAATTTTACCGACAACATTGTGGTGTTAGATATGGAGTATTACCAATTTTGCTTCATGGGATGAATAGGTTGGGATTGAGAAATAAAACAAATAATTACTTCGGTGTGGTTCGCTAATCTCGACTAGTTTGGAAAACCATAATCTGGTTTGAAATGATATCCAAAGGAAGATTAAAGGATAAATTTTAAAGAATTTATCTTGGATAAAATTAATGGGAACCTTTCCCTAAGAATTGAAATTTAGAAACTAGCTGTAGGTTAGCTAAGAAGAATGTTTTCCTGGGTATTGATCTGATGTTGGTTTCGGCCTTCGGGGTTAATATTTGGGAAATTGTTCTCTTGCTAATTTACGGTTAGTGACTAATGAATTGGAATGAGGCGTATGTTGTGTTTGTGTAACATTTGTTTTTAATATACGTGGGTTGTTCGGGAAGGCCGGGTTTATACCCATTCTGAATAACCGATTCGACGATATGTCGAAGATGAAGACGGTGGTTGAAGACTGGAAGTCTTCACATCGTTTGGATAATTACTGATGATGCTGATTGGGCTGTACACCCAAGAGGATGGAAATAGTTGGTGGTCGTCCAGACGTACTTGGAGATCGATGGATATGCGAGGAAAGTGCCTCCGGTTTCGTTCAGACCCAGAACGAACTTGTAAATGGATTGCGTGTCTGACATTGGATTTTATTCTGTGTTGATTGATTTCTGTTAAATATTTATCTGTTTGGCAGCGGAGAATTTATTCTCTTGCTTAACGCCCTTCTCTGAGACGTACGAGCTTAGAGGTTATATATCGATAGATATCAATCACATGACATGAATTGCCTGTGTGGCATGCTGAGTTGCATGGATCAAGGCTTCTGTTGAAAAGCAAAGTCTTGTAGTTGATGATCAAAGCACGGCCCACGTGTCAGCTTTGTGTATAACGTGAATTCGCGAGCCTCACACATCGGTATGAGTCAAAAACGGGATAAGGACTGCAGGGAGAGCACGACGTTTTTTTAGCTTTGGTGGTGTCAGTGACTTACCAGCCCTGACATTTATATACTTTTCACCTATGTGGTTGTTGGATGAGGCGCCTCGATTTTAGGTCTGTAAGGACCGGGAAACGTGTGTTCAGGCATAACTAATCATCTAACGTAAGTGAGGACCGGCCCTGAAGCATCCAGGGGTTACCCAGAGTGTGTAGTCCTGAGGCATTTGCTAGAGTGTCTCGAAGCGGAGAGAAGCTTGCCCCTTGCCTCGACTCATGACGGAAATCCAATTTCCAATACGTGATATTGCGATTTTAATTGTAGAACTAGTATGGCGACATAGTGGTATGGAACATTCATGCCGCCTATGATTTATATTTATGATTGAAATTGTTTTGACACTATACACTTATTATAGTATCAAATGATTTGTTTTAAACATACCAAGCATGTTTGGCTGTTATAAGGTAAAACCCTATCCTCCGGCTTGCGTTGCATTGTGTGATGGGACCTGGGTCTTATAATAGCTTCATTTTTCGAAAAGCATTGCGTTGTTTATTCTATGCACTGGTATTCTTGGGAGGAAACCCGTTCCGTGTTATACGGCGTGGTCCCTTGAATTACTCTCTTTTAAAGTAAAGTTTAAATAACTGTTTTAGTTCTGTAACGACCCAGATTTTTGAACAGTTTATTTTAAATATTTAGTATGGTTTTAAATATTGATTCGAATATAAATGGATTTTTATTATGGAATTTATCGGGTTAATAATCGATATAGGATTTAATATCGAATATATTGAATGGCCGTAATACTAGAACGATAAATAAATTGACGTTGAGTTAAAACTAAGAAAAAAAAAATTCAGTCGACTAATATAAAATTCTGTATTGAAATGAAACGATAATAATTATTGATGAATGTATTTGTTTGGAATCGATTTATGTTTTAAATCTAATTTAATTTTACCCCTTCTATACAGTCGAATAAAATCTCAAAAAAACCCTTCCGTTGAATTCAGAATAGTGAATAACAGTGGGAACATCAATTGTTACGGTTGGATAGTGGTCCGGGACTTTGAGTTAAGGAACCACAAAATATTTTAAACAAAATTAGATTAAATCAAATCAATTTATTTTCAAATCCTATGTTTTCATTTCAGCCGACCTTATTCTTTATTAGGCAGACCTACTTCCCTCGAGCACAAAATCCTGTCTTCCTCTTTCGAAATCTGAAAAACAGTGTTTTAATGACCTCGTACCTTATGTCCCCTTACTCTTCTATAAATTCGCGACCCTCTTCCTTTTCCTTCACATTTTTCTTTCACCCGTTCCTCATTCCCTCAGAACCAAATCGAAAGCTTCATATTGAAGCCGCAAACGAGGGTCTGGGAAATTGATTTCGAATTATTAAGGGGTGCGATACGAGGAGAGTTCGACGATCAAAGTCAAAGGCTCGAAATCGAGCATGATGCGCTCACGAATGGGGAAAAGGGGGAATCGTCGTAATTCAATGGTTCGAACTATGCAAGCAAGTTTGGGATCGATCAGGGAGGAGGCGCCGCCTCTGGTTTGGGTGCGGTGACCGCTCAGTAGAGGAGGTTCGATTGGAGGCTTCGATTCAAGGGCGGAACACTGATCTTCGTTGATGAGGGGATTAACTTTTGCGATGATAAAGGTGTCGCTACCCTGTAGCATTCCATGCAAGCTATCGCGATTCAAGGAGAGGTAGCGAAGTCGATGGTTTGCTCTAGGGATTTGATGCGTCAAGTGCATTGAAAGGGGGTCGTAGTGCTCAGAAGCAGTTCGATGTAGAGAAGAAGGCTTGGCTATGATTTTGATTAGCGATAAGGAAAGAGATTGTCTATTAAAGGGATTAAGGTAATTTTATTTTTTCAAAGTTCAAATTTTAAAAGGAAATTAGTATTTATAAAAAGTAAACCGATTTATGTAGTTAGTTTATTTAAAAGGAAATTTGTTAGTAAAGGAATAAAATTTATATACTAATCATGTTAGAAAAATCTATGGTTAAATTGGAACTTATTTACACATGGTAATTAATTAGTCTAATTAAATAATTGGAATTTTATTTATATTGTTTTACAATGAAAAACAGACGGTTGGGGATATCACTGTGAAATCTATATAGTTGGCTTCAGTGGATATTCAGCACAGTCAAAACCCTGGTGAGTAAATCTCACTCACCTTTAAAATTATTTTTATTTCATTAAAAATAATTGTTTGTTGCTTGTGTGAATGTTTTATGGTTGTTTTATATATATTAGTTATTTAGGCTATATATATATATTGGGTTGATTGATTGGTTGGATTCCCGCAGTCTCATTAGCGGATGCCCGCAGTTTCATAGCGGATGATTACCCTATACGCCCCACGCTATGATTAGTGGATGACCTTCTATACCGCGATATTCTGCCACGAAGCAGAATGGGTATTATTTATGTGCTAACATCTGTGGATGCAGGGAAACAGGTTGGAGGAATCCAACTGGATTCCTCAAAAATATATTATCTGTTTGTTTATTTGTTTGCATATATATTTTTATATATGATGTGTTAGAAAAATAAATAATTGGTTGCTTTGTGTGTTTTATCACTGGGCTTAAGTAATGTATTTAAAATATCGTAAAAAGGATATTGGAGATTTAAAAAGGAAAATTCTATTTTTAAATAGAATTTGAATTTTAAATGGGAATAAAAACATAAACTTGTTTTTGAAAAATAAAACAAGTAGTTTCTTTATAAGCGAAGTTTATAAATAGTTCTTTTATAACGAAGTATAAATGAAGTAAAAAGAATTATCATTTGATAATTTAGAAATAGAAATACAAGCGTGAAGTTGGAATTTGAAATGAAATTTCAAAATAGGATGTGAAATGGAATTTTTAAATATATAACTCAAATGAAATTTGCGTATAACATTTGAATTTTAAAGGGAGTTTAAATATTTGAATTTTTAAAAGAGATTGAATATTAGAAATTCAAATAAGAAGTTCCAATAGAATTTGAATAGACGAAATTAGAATGAAAAATAAAATTTGAATTCAAAGGAATTCGAATAAAGAAATTCAAATAGAGATTTGAATGTAGAATTTCAAAATAGAATTTGAAATATAGAATTTCAAAGAAGAATTGAATAGAATTTGAAATATAGTATTTCAAAGAAGAATTCAAATGTGAAATTTGAATAGAGATTTGAATGGAATTTAAATATGAAATTTGAATAGAGATTTGAAATAGAAATTCGAGTATTGAATTTGAACATGGAATGGAATACAGAAATTCAAGTAGAAATTTGAATATGAGATTTCAAAAATAGAATTTGAAATAAACTTTGAAAATAGGATTTCAAAGTAGAATTGGAAATAGAATTTCAAATAGGATTTCAAAATAGGAAATCCAAAGGGTTTTGAAATGGAATTGGATTCAAGGGAATTAAATTGAATTTGAGTGAAGAAATTCAAATGGTGTAAAAATAAGTTTGAATATTAGAACTCAAATGGGGTTGGAGATGAATTTGAATATTAGAATTCAAATGGAAAGGGAAAATGAAATTTGAATATAAGAGATTCAAATTGAATTCAAATAGGATTTGATCTATGGGATTTGAATTTGAAATTCAAATGGGTTTTAAACTATGGAATTTTGAATATAGAATTTAAAAAGGAGTTTGAATATTTGAGTTTCAATAGAATTCAAATATAGAAATTGGAATATAGAAGTTCCAATGGAATTTGAATAAGAGAATTCAAATGAATTCAAAAATAGAATTTGAATATAGGGAATTCAAATAAGGATTCAAGTATGGAATTTGAATATCCAATAGAAAAGGAATTGGGATTTGAAATATAGAATTCAAAAGTGAGATTGGAATTTGAATCAAGGAATTCAAATAGAGTTAAAATGGAATTGAATTCATTTTAAGAAGTTTTAAAGTTTTATATATATAAATATAATTAAAACGAACTCGCCGCAGCGCTGCAGTTCGTAAATTGGCAATTCGAACTTCAATTGAATATATAGAACTCAATTGAAGTCGAAATTCTTTGAAACAAGAAACGTCAGGACCAGTTTGATAATAGTTTTCTAATGAAAGAGAAAAATCTGAATTTCGTCGTATAGATTTTGAGTTATGTCAAAATCAAATTTTCAAAAAAACAGCGCCAGAACCATTATAAAACCATAACGGTTTATTTAATTAAATTAAAGGATTTTAAGCAAATAAAAATCGAAATTTCTATTTAGAAAAATCCAGATTTGAGTTATAAAATATATGTGAACTCCAGTGGAGTAATGAGTTGATTTCTGAAACAGAAATCAGATTTTTGATTTATTGAATAGAGTTAACTAATTCGAATAGAAATTAGTTAATGAGATTTCGAATGAATATTGAGCTTTAAATAAGTGAATTCGATTTGAGAATTTACATTCGAAATGGAAAAGAGAACTAGAATTGAAATTGAAATTCAATTTGGTCATGAACGAGTTAAATATTTTGTTTGGAATTGTTATGTTCAAACAAAGAAGTGGAAATAGGCAAAATAGCTAATTAAAGAATAAATGAGCGAAACTGAATTCAAACGATTGGATTGAGTTAAACTGAATGGAAACCAGGTGAACAGGTGTTGGACAGGTATGGAATGAAGTATATAAAGTATATGAAGATTTTTAATGTATGTGCCCGACAAAAAGGTACATGTTTAATTCATATATGAGGTTTTATGCGCCGTATCGGCTAGCCGCTTGGCTTTTTCTTTTTCTTTTTGAAATAAGAAGGACCGGGAAAGCTATTTGGAATTTCCCGATGCTCCCGATACAGGGGAGGTTATGGCGAATTTTTCCGGAAATTTAAGGAGTTAGAATATTTTTAAGATATTTTGATAATTTGAAAATCATTGTATCGACGTATTGAATTCGATAGTAAAGTGAATATAAACATCGAATGTTGTAGACAAAAGGGGATAGAGATAAGTGATTGGAATTGTTCCAATTGCAAATAGAGGTTTTTCTAATATATAGAAAGTAAAAGAAGTTGACATTTGGAAACGTTTTCCAAATGGCATAAGAGGCCGAGATGATTATTGAAAATATTTGGTTAACAAATATTGATAAGGAAATGGAGAAGAGATTTAATTAATGAAATATTAATTAAAGAGCCCAGTGATTTGTTTGTTATGTTGATTGAACACTTGTTTTTATTCGATAGTTAAATCACAGACTATCGAAGTTTTTGACCATCGTTGTCAATATGGAGAGACCGGTTGGATTATTATCCGAAGAACCACTCCGTATTGGCATAAGCGTTGCGAACCAAGTATGCTGAATGTATTGAAGACGGAGTGAAGTGCAAGGGCTTTTTCTATTAATAGAAATGGTGCCTTCGGTTTCGTTCAATCCCAGAACGAACGTAAATGGACGAATGTCTGACAGAGTATTTCCAATGATCAAATGGGTTGGTCTGTATGAATATATATGGTTGCAACGGATTTATCCCTTAGCATAATATCCAGAATATTTGTGCAAACTCAACTAGTGATTAACGGATCTGACAATGTGGCATTCAAAGTGATTGTGTTATCAACGAATGGTAAGTATTCGTAGCCTCAGGCCTCAACAACCAGGAAAGGACAAAAATCGGGCAGGCAGCATGGCTATGTGGGTCGCACCCATTAGGGTGTATAATCACCTATCTAGAGAAATTCCCTTTGTTTCTAAATCTATCGATTCTGCCCATTCGGGAAACGGTGGTTTGAGTCCAACCGTTGGTGATATACATTCGATACACTCAAGCGAAATGAGTGGTCGGTCATGTGTGGGCCGGGTTGCAAGATGTTCTTGTTGAACCCAGTGTATTCCTCTCTAGAGATACACAGTCGGAAGGTGGTTCCATACCTTGTCATGTTGGAAATACAATCTCCAATAAGCGCCATGCGGTTTTTGATTTTTTACCATATATGTGGAGCGTGAGATGCAAGCGTTCTGCTATTTGGTTATTTATTGGATGTAGACATTATTATAATATCACTGGATTTGATATCAAAGTGTTTTGGGTTATAGTAAGGTAAAAACCGTCCGTGTTTATGTGTGGGCTGGTCTTACTATTACCTTTTCTTTTGAAAAGATTTTTAAAAGTTAAACAAGTGGTTGGAGTTTACTCACACCAGTCCCATGACTGACCCAAAGTTTATTTTGTTTTTGTTTTCCCTAAACTCTTGGGTGCCCAAATTTGTACGGGCAGTCAAGTAGTCGGGATTTCACAGATTCATTTGGAGGAGCTAGAAGCAGGAGGCTACACCGGTTAGCTATAGGCTATCATATATTCCGCTGTGGACCTTGTTTGTATCTGGAAACAGGTGTTTATAACTGTTCCAGAAATGACTGTTGTGCTCTGATGATGGTATGTATATAGAGTTACTCATTTGTATTTCAAAAGTTATGTTATATAATATATTTATTCGTTCCGCTGTGAGTTTGTGATCTTCGTTTTCTTCTATTCTAATATTTCTTTCTTTCTATTTCTCATCCTCTAACTTCTTTCTAATAATGAGTCGTATTTCTGTGCAATTTGAGTTGGACGTGTGGTGTATTTAGTCAACTCAGATAGCTCGGATTTGCGGGTCGTTACAAGTTCTCACACCAGTCACATGACTGACCTGGAGTTTATTGTTTTAACCTAAACTCTGGGTGCCCTTTTTTCCTACACAGGCAGCTAGTAGTTTTGGTTTTGCAGATTTATATTCACAGGATCCTGGTTTACAGCTGGAATGATATCCGGAAAGCTCTGTATTCGTATATCACCTTCAGTTGTGTTTTGTATTATTTTTCCGCTGCTATGTAATTTATTGTAATCTCTGATATTTATTAAATGTAATTAATTCATTTATACTCTGTATATTCTTGTATCTGATGGAATTGTTGTAATAGCAATGAAATGTTCTTCCGTCTGCGTTTTATTTTGTCTTGTCCTCAACGCCATCCGTGCTTTCCTTCACAGGGAAGTTCGGGTCGTGTCACGAACTAACATCCGATCCTACAACAATGCTTTATCTTTCACATCAATTGGTGCAAATATTGACCAAAATTTGGATAATTCAATAGACTGAGTATATTCATATCGTGCTCATGGTACCATCTACCATCGTATTGTCAGTGTGCTACCTTCCGATGGAATCAGACCACGATATTTACAGCTTTACATTTACATTTATGACACAGAACATAAAACTGAAAATCAACAAGTGGATAGTCAAGTTTTAAGACCAGACCTACTTCAACTAATAATGCAAGTTCTGGACTCAGTTAACCCATTTGTTTCCACTCTACATCAGTTGGGACAACGTCCTGATATGCACATGTGCAGAATTCAAATTAAAGAGATCACAATTGACCGACATCTTCATGAGTTGCCTACTGCATCCCAAGTTGCAGGCATAATTGTAGGCGACGAAGAAAATGATGTACAAGGTAGGGACATAATTGTCGAAACAAGGTTTGGAAATCTACAACGAGTTCCAGATACAGCTGGATATTACGATACACTTCAGTATCCACTACTGCAACATTACGGTTAGGATTTGAACTTACACGATAATCAAAACAATCAAATTACTTGTGCAACTTATTACTCAAATATTATACAGGTACATTTATGCTAATAAATTATCATATGTTAATACATGCTTAATTGTATTTGCTTCCCATAACATTCAACCTAAATCTTGAAAACTTTTAGCTTTGTACACCTTTTACTTCTACTTCCATGTACACTATGTTCTATCCTACTTATATCATGTTAGCTTTCTACACTCATTTCACGCTACATGCTTATCTTTTTCTATGCATGCTTATATTACTACTCACTGTTATTTACTTTCTTGCACTCGCATTAGTCTCTCTGTCATCACTTCAATTTCTCAATTTCCATATACCGTTTTGTTATACTGATGATAAAAAACCTGTTCATATTTTTAATTACACTTTCTGTTTGCTAGTACCTTTTTTCTGTCAGATACGAGCAAAAGACACGTCGCTGCTCCTGCTTGGCTGCCGGATTTTTCAGTAGTATGTGGTAGATATGTTTGTTAAAATAGAAACAATGAGACTTAGATTTGTTCGTAGTCATCGGGATACAATCAGGGCTGATTTAGACCAGGGGTTGCAAGATGCGTTGAGCACAGGAGAAACGTCAACAGGTCTGTTACGTACTGTACGACTGTCCACTTTCTTAATTTTCGCTTGATTCTTACACGTTTATTTTTTACATTCTTATACATGCGTTTATGGCAGCCAGTGTTGGTGTAAAGAAAATTCTTCCATCATCCCATATTGGTAGTCCACGGGATATGCATCAATGCTATCGGGACGCAATGGAAGTAGTTCAAAGGTATGGAAAACCTGATTTTTTTTGTTATGATTACATGTAATGCTAAATGGCCTGAAATTACTAAAGAATTGCTTCCCGGACAGTAACCGCACGATAGACCTGACTTAACAACTAGAATTTTTCGTGCTAAGTTAGAACAATTAAAACATGATTTATTTGACATAGATGTTTGATCGTCGCTTTTCTATGAACTAGAAAAGCGCGAATTTTAAAATAAATTCTACAAGCACACAGATCGTGTAGTATGCAAGTCGATCACAGGGAGGTAAATTAAATTAAATTATTTATATAATCTCTTGGACGAGTTAGACTACTTTTGAGATTTGGTTGAAAATAGAAAAATTGAAATTGCAACAATTAGGATTATCGTTGAAACTAATCAAACGATTAATCACTAATGAAAGTAAATTGCAAAACAAGAATAAAAATGCAGAAAATAAAAGTGCAGAATAGAAATAACAACAGAAATAAAATTAGGATTATCGTTGAAACTAATCAAACGATTAATCACTAATGAAAATAAATGTAAAATACAACTAGTACTCTACCAAATCTAATTGTGTAGATGGCACTAGTTGCTAAAAAATAGAAAAATGCAGAAAATAATAAGAAGAAGAACTTTGTTAATGGAGAAGAAGATAGAAAATGGGATGGTGGCTACAATGAGATTACATAGGTATTTATAGGAGATAGCCAACCTAAATCCTAATTATAAATGGGCCTTAGGGAAATCACAAAAGAGTTTACAATGAGAATTACAAATGGGCCTTAGTGAAATCTAGTAAATTTGGGCCTTTCCTTTTGCTTCCTTGACAATTCTTCATTGATTTGTGATATGCGTAACCCTTCTACCAATTATTTTCTTGTCCAAAAAGCAACTGAATGTGAGATCTTCGTCAACAAGTCTTCATATGCAAATATTCAGCAAATTTGATCTCTATTTTTATATTTTCTGACTGCATGTAGTTAAGTCGGCATATCTGTAAAAGTGACAAAATAATACTCAAGTAATATTTATTTGTATACAAAAGATAAGATATAAGAGCATAAAGTAAACACATTTTTATGTTAATCAAATACCCCCACACTTATCTTTTACTCGTCCTCGAGTAAAACAAAAATTAAAAACTAACTAGATATGTCACACTTTCGTAGGAAACACGATTGCATTGAGCATATGTAACAAGCCATTAAACTTCTAGGTGTCCCTAGCAGAACGAGTGGTGTCTCATGAGGGTTTTCAGCCGATACTACCCACAAAATCCAAATGCAGTATGATATGGTTCTGATGCAACTACATGAATGCAATGGACATATGCAAACAAAAACGGAAGATGGTAACACAACTTTTTCAGGAAAGTGGTACAACAAATTAAGTTAACAATTTCTAATCAGTTGATTGTACTTTAGATACCTCAACTTGTCACAAATTTTCAATATAATTCAAGTTTTCAATGTTAAACTCTAGTTTGGCCAGTTGGTTCGGTCGATAACATAGTGCAGCCATGAAATAGATTCTTAGTTTGCTTGGCATAGTTTGTAAAGTGGTATTATTATTTCCTCGTGTATGGATAGTCAAATCAATAAGGTCAAGAAGTGTTTGGGCATCATCACTTATTCTTTATCTCTATAAAAATTGAAATTTACAATTAATTACATACACCTAACTTAAAGACCAAGGTATACCACCCATACACTGCCTTGTGGACTGACGGAGAGTTAGGACAGAGCTTGGCGAATTGTGTTGACCGACGCTGACTTTGTCAACAATATGTCCGTAATCCTTAGGTGTCATACTCATAAAATGAGACCAAGATATACCAGTGCTAACTTTGTCAACAACATGTTGGATAGAGCTTGGCGGGTTTGCACACTAACGCTAGATATACAAGCAATGTTGGATACCCTTGTATTACTATTATTATTATTGAAGATATAAGAAAAGAAAGAGAGTTACACGATGTCATCTTAACACAACTTAGTTTTAAAGATTCGAAAAGCCAATATAAGTATTTTTAGTCCTCCACTAATTAAACAAAGACTATATTTTAGAATAAACTTCATGGCCATCACCTAAGAATCTCCTTATGTACCAGTTTGACTATTATCTCTAAAAATTCAACTTTTCATTATATTTCTTATTTGTTCTTAGTCGAGAGAAAAAAATACTATAAACTGACTAATAATTGTTAACTTATTTTGTTGTATCAATCTAAAATGTGTCGTATTTTCAAAAAAAAAAAATTGACATGTTACTACAATCTAAAATGAATGATGGTCCTATCTAAATGCATGAAAATGAAAAAAAAAAAAAGAAGAAAAAAAGGATGCAATGCAGACTCCTCCCCCCACACTTGATCTAAACAGTGTCCACACTATAATGTTTTCTAAATTTGAAAGATCGTACCCATAGGTGAATGAGATGCAAAATTATTTGTAAAATGAAATGCAATCTAACTACATGTAAAAATGGATCATATGTACAATGATATATGTGTTTGCGATGCAAAGAATGCCACCAACTTTCCCCCCACACTTGGATCTAGCCCGGTGAATCCCATTCCCACTATGTCTAGGCATGTTTTCTGATAAGCAAAGGGTTTTGAAAACCATCTCATCTTTATACCTAGATTTATAGTCCAGTAGATAAATGTCTAGGGTCATCCTAACATGAAGTTTTTCAACCAAGCCAGCATTCCAAATATAATTCATGTGTTCAACAAATTTATCAGTGTAATTGTTCAAAAATTTGCGATCGTATATAAACTCAGTTGCAATCGTGAATTTTAAATTATGAGTGTTGTTTAAGACTATGTGATCACATTTCTCAATTTTATTAATTGACAACATATTTTCGACATTAACAATTTCAAGTTCGTTGGAAGTTTTCTCAAAGTTAAAATTTTTGAACTTGTGACTTGAATCCATTTCATCCTCATTTGGCAACTCATCATCGTACAATCCAAAAAATTCATGTTCGTTAAAATCCTTCTCCAAATTTGAATTGAAAAATTCAACATTTTTATTCTATTCAATTTCTAGAATTTTAAGTTTATCATAGCCTGAAAGAGGAAGATCAAAATCTGAGCTTAAATCTTTTTCCTGAAAAGAGTTGAAGTCTAAATCATTTACTAAATTGTGAACTTCATTTAGATCGTCATTCTCAATTTCCAAAGTTGTTGTTTGAAAATTTACACTATCACTAAAGAATGGACTATTTTCTAATTCATCACATGTTTGAATTTGATTTCGTTGCTCGAGTTGTTCTTTAAAAGATGTCATTAAACAAAAAAGTTTATCAAGCTATCTATCTTTTTCATCAAGCTGTCCATCTTGCCTTTCTACCCTCTCTTTAAGAATGTTAAGATGATATTCTTCAGAATCGTTGAATTGAGAGCTCTTGTTTTGGATTTCTTGATTCTTAAAATTATAGTCCACATCAATTTCACAATCAATATTATTTCCAATGTGCTGGTTTTTTGAATTTTCAGAAAAATCACAATGATATTGGAAATCGTTTTGATTATAAAAATTATGTTCGTAACCAAAACTATTAAAATTCGAGGGAAAATTGCAATTTTGGTTATTTTCAAGATGTTGATATGGGCTATAACTTTGGAAATTTTGGTTTACAAACCCATATTGATGTTGATCAAAACTATATTGGGGTTCAAAGCTGTTTTGATGAGAATGTGACTCATAATCGAAATTATTGAAGTTTGAATTGAAATCGCGATTTCGATCATATCTATGATTTTGAAAATGTTGGTCATTTGGAAAATTTTGGAAATTGTTGATATTGGGTCCACGAAATTTTGAAAAATCTTGCCTCATGAGTTATAATTCATACTCATACTCTTCAAATGGACGTCTACACAGGTTATTATCCCACGATTCTCTCAATGATTTTTTTGAATCAGACATTTGAATGAAGTCAGGGGAAGACAGAAATTATTCTTAGTTCAAAATACTATTAAAGGCTGATTTGTGGTCAATTAATTAACTGACTCAATTAGAAGGGGGAAGAGGGTCTTATGGCCATTCACGTGTAGTATAAATACTAAGGGATACAACCAATGTTGTAAAGGTAATGTGCAACCTCTTTTGCTAATAGTTCAATATATTGAACTACTATATATCAGCGATCCAATTATGCGAGACAGTCAACTTCACAAGGCACCACTTTTAAATTATATTATTTTGCAAACCAAATCAAGTTTTAAAATTGAATAACGACGAGAGTGATGATTTTAGTTATGCAAATTCGTTCCTCAACAACAGATTCAGAAATTTCAATCACAGAACAATCACAAAGGAATAATTGCAAGAATTAAAAAATTGTACAAGCAAGCCGCTGCCCCTGCAGATGATTTTTACAAGCAATTTCTATATTTTGTAGCATTTGTAGAGTTCAGAAAATCTTATAGTGGGGTATGGTTGTCCGTCCAGAGCAGTTTAGTAGCGCTAACAATTCAAATCAATTGTTTGCAAATTGCTTGACTTTTTAAAATCTAGTTTGTTGCTTGATCTCTTCTCTCTTGCCATTGATTTGAATGAGTGGCAATTCTCTCTCTCTTTTTTTAATTTTTATTTTTGGAGAAGAAAACAAACAAAAAGAAAAGGGTAATTGATTCGGACCTAAACCTAAAAACTAAAGAAAACAAAAGCTTGAAAAAAACAAGCAATTACTAAACTAAAAAAAACTAAGCTCACAAAACAAAACAAAAAAGAATAAAGGAAAAAAATTACTAGAACTAAGAAGCAGAAACAAGACGGCAAGGCTCAATTAAACAGCCCGCACCCAAGAGTCAAGCTACTCCCGCAATCAACTTTCCCTTTATTGTTCTTCCAAGATGCACGCACTCCCACTATTTTAAAATTTTGGTTCCCTTTTTGGTTCTCATAAAACAAAATTTGAACTCAACTAGAAAATTTCAAAGTCGAGCCTCTTTTTTTTTTCCTTTTTTTTTTTGAATTCGAACCCGATGCCAATTGGAACCAAACCGGCTCTCGCGCTCAGATTTGTATCACCTGCCGTTCCCTCTGATTGGATTCGGGCGCTTGGGAAATTCAGGTTTTTGAATGGAATTTCAAATTTGAAGGGGTTGCGATGGTTGGATTGGGTTCTCGAATCAGAGCCGACTTCGATGCAGACTTGGGAAAGCATATTCGGGTTTCTGAGTTTTTATCGTGGTGACTTGGGTTTTGAATTGATGATCGGTGCTTGAGATTTGCGTATGTTACGAATCAAGGTTTTCGATGTTCGAAGTTTATGGTTTGCGGTTTCAGGTCTTCGAGACTTGGTGGATCCCAGGATTAACGTGGAAGTTGCTGACCTGATGGGGGAGGAGAAGCTTTGTGGTTTTTGCTGTCAGAAAGATGAACGGCAGTGGTGATGACCTAAGATGTTGCGTGGGGTTGTTGTAGGTGTTGAATTGAGTAGTGGATGAATGGACTAGAGAGGCGATGGTTGAAAAAAGTTGGTGGATGTGGTTAGTTGTCGTGGAGGATGCGACTATGAAGATGTTTGCGGCAGAGATTGGTGAAATTAAAGGGATTTTTGGATCTGGGAGTGTGGGTGGAGGATGGCTCTGTGCATGAAGATGATGGAGGTCTGTGAACACGGTCCGCACGTTGATGGAATTATAGCGACGAGAAGTGGGTGCATGGTGACTGGTACAGTGGGAGGTTGATAACAGAAAAGGTCGTATAATTTGGAACTTATTGCTTCTTCTTTTGAGAGATATTTGTTTTGAGATGTGCTGATGCAATTGTGGGTCTGAACAACGCGGTGGTTGAAATGGATATGGAAAACTAGTTCTGATGGATGAGTTATGTATTGTGGATGGAAGGGATTGAAGATGTGTGAGATAGGGTTTTGTTGATGGGGTTGCAAGCAGGGGACTTGAATGTGATGAGTGGTTGTGGATTTATGAAGGCAGGAAGGTGATACGGTGGTGAATTGGTTTGTGCAAGAGTGAGGATGTGATTTGTTAAGGAGGAAGTTGCGCTGAGGGAATTGTTTGGTAAGATAATGGCTGGTTTGGGGGGATGGCGTGAATGTTGTTTCAGGGTATTAGTGATGGTACACAATGCTGATGGGGAAATTGTATGATGGTGGTAGGGTAGGAGAGTTTTTGGCTCTATGATTTGCAGAGGTGAATTTTGGCTTTGGTTTTGTAGAGGAGAAGATGGATTCGGGTGTCGAGAGATTCAACAAGGAAATACAAGCAGAAAAGGGAAAGAAAAAGATTCAAAAGGATTTTTTTTAAAAGAAACTGTAACCGGAAGGAAGAAATTTGTATGATAAGGAAAAAAATGTAAAACAAGAATGAAAAGGAAAGAAATGGAAATAGTGAAAATATAGAAAAAGAAATAAATGTAAAAAAATGGGAAAGAAATAAAGACGGAAAGGAAGATTTGGTAGGAAGGAAAAGAAAGCGGTAATTGGAAAGAAATCAATAAAAACAATTCAAGTATTTTTTTATTGTTTTGACAGTAGAAGAGGGAAAAGAAATGTAAAAGGAAAAAATGAAAAGTGGAAAGAAATAAATCAATAAAACAATGCAAGATTTTTTTTCTCTTGTTTAGATGATTGTAGTATCAACTTGTAATACCAAATCTAACCGATCAAGAATTTTTTTCTTTATATACAAGAAAACAAAAGAAAAAAATAAATAAAAACTAACACGAATCAGAAATTAAATAAATAATAAAATTTAATTATTGTCCCCCCGGCAACGACGCCAAAAACTTGATGGTCGCTTTTCTATGAACTAGAAAAGCGCGAATTTTAAAATAAATTCTGCAAGCACACAGATCGTGTAGTATGCAGGTCGAATCACAAGGAGGTAAATTAAATTAAATAATTTATATAATTTCTTCGGCGAGTTAGACGACTTTTGAGATTTGGTTGAAAACAGAACAATTGAAATTGCAACAATTAGGATTATCGTTGAAACTAATCAAAAGATTAATCACTAATGAAAGTAAATTGCAAAACAAGAATAAAAATGCAGAAAATAAAAGTGCAGAATAGAAATAACAACAGAAATAAAATTAGGATTATTATTGAAACTAATCAAACGATTAATCACTAATGAAAATAAATGTAAAATACAACTAATACTCTACCAAATCTAATTGTGTAGATAGCACTAATTGCTAAGAAATAGAAAAATGCAGAAAATAAGAAGAAGAAAACTTTGTTAATGGAGAAGAAGATAGAAAATGGGATGGTGGCTACAATGAGATTACATGGGTATTTATAGGAGATAGCCAACCTAAACCCTAATTACAAATGGTCCTTGGGGAAATCACAAAAGAGTTTACAATGAGAATTACAAATGGGCCTTAGTGAAATCTAGTAAATTTGGGCCTTTCCTCTTGCTTTTTTAACAATTCTTAATTGATTCGTGATATGCATAGGCCTTCTACCAATTATTTTCTTATCCAAAAAGCAACTGAATATGAGATCTTCGTCAGCAGTCTTCATATGCAAATATTCAGCAAATTTGATCTTTATTTTTATATTTTCTGACTGCATGTAGTTAAGTCAGCATATCTGTAAAAGTGACAAAATAATACCGAAGTAATATTTATTTATATACAAAAGATAAGATATAAGAGCATAAAATAAATACATTTTTATGTTAATCAATGTTTTAGGCACCACTATTGCACATGTACACGTTGTTGAATTTCAAAAAAGAGGATTGCCACATGCACATTTTTTACTGATTGTAGCGGACAACGATAAGATTTATAACCCCGACGACTATGACGTCTTTGTTAGAGCTGAAATTCTATGTAAGGAGTTAGAACCTGATTTACATGCGGCTGTTGTAAAACGCATGATTCATCATCCATGCAGACGTTTTAATTCTAATGCGACATGCATGAAAAATGGTGAGTGTAAAAAAGGGTTCCAAAAACCATTTGCTCCTGTTACTTTACAAGGAAACGACTCATACCCAATATATAAGAGACGTGATAACATGAGACAAAATGGTTCAATGGTAAACACAATTGACAATCGTTGGGTAGTGCCATATAACCCTTATTTACTACTAAAATATGATTGCCATTTAAATGTTGAAATCTGTTCAAGTATTAAATCAGTCAAATATCATTACAAGTATGTTTACAAGGGGTCTGACCGCGTTTCCGTCGGTGTTTCTACGCCATCCTCTGACAACATCGACGAAATATCCAAATTTGCTAATGCTCGATGGGTTCATCCACCTGAGTCTTTATGGAGAATCTTTAAATTTCCGCTTAATGACATTACACCCTCTGTTATTGGTCTACACATCCATCTCCCAAACAGGAAGCACAATTGCATTTTTCTTCATCCGAACAATTAGATGATATTTTAAATGACGAAACTAGAACCAAAACTATGCTTACTGAATATTTTTCTACAAATACTACTGATGAAGAGGCAAGACAGTACTTTTACCATGAGTTCCCACAGAAATATCTGTGGGATAATAAACATAAGACATGGATTCGTAGACAAAATAATCATTGTGTTTTAGGCAGAATTTATACCGTGTCCCCTGCTGAAGGCGAACGTTATTTTTTGAGATTACTGCTAACACATGTTAGAGGCGCTTTATCTTTTACTAATTTACCTACCGTTCAAGGAACACAATACCACACATTTAAAGAAGCCACTCAACATAAAGGTTTACAAGGAAAATGATGAGGCTATTACGACTGCTTACGCAAAGCTTCTACCACCCATATGCCAGCGGCACTTAGAAGATTATTTGTCATAATTTCAGTTTACTACGAACCAAATCATGTGCGTAACATGTGGGATTTTTTTTACAATACATGATAGAAGATTACCAACATACATCTTCCATTACGGACATTACATATTTTACTCATCTTTGTCTTTCAGACCTTAACAGCTTGCTGCACCAATACAACAAGTCAGTGTTTGACTACGATTTCCCAACTTGCTTCTGTTAATTTTCATACTGGCAGCACCATTTCTGCAACTATTTTCAATGAAAAATCTGTCCATATACCACAAGAAGACATCGACTTAGTTAATTACTTAAATTTAGAACAACAAAACGCATTCGATGTTATCATGAACTCTATTTACCAAAACACAAACTCTGTTTTTTTCATAGATGGGCTAGGAGGTACAGGGAAAACATTTTTATACAAGTCTATTTTAGCTCACTCACGAACTAAAGGTTTAATTGCACCTGCAGTTGCCATATCTGGAATTGCTGCTTTAGCATTGCCCGTTGGTCGAACTACCCATTCTCGATTTAAAATTCAAATAAAACTTGATTCTTCTTCCACCTATTACATTCCAAAACAATCTGATAATGCAAAACTATTTCGTGAAACGACGGTCATCCTCTGGGATGAAGCAACCATGGCTCATTGTCGTTCTTTTGAGGCCGTAGACAAAACACTTAGAGGCATATGTAACACAGACAAACTGTTTGGTGGTAAAATCGTAATTTCAGGTGGTGGCTTTCATCAAGTTTTGCCCATTGTTCAAAATGGTACTAGAGCTCAAACTATTGACGCGTGCATTATACGATCATACTTAAGGTCACACGTAATGGTTTTTCACTTAATACAAAACATGCGTGCTATACATGATCCTTCATATGCTATCTTTGTTTTGAATGTTGGAAATGGAGATGAACCATATGTGCATGATGACATGATCAAACTCCCTGATGATATTATTATCTCCTCAGACAGTACAAACCCTATTTATTCATTAATTAACCATGTTTTTACATCACTTGGTACAACCGCATGTGATGCTTCTTCCATTTTGAATAGAGCCATTTTGGCCCCCATAAATGAAACTGTTGACACTATCAACAATACCGTTGTTACCATGTTTCCCAGTCCGGAATATACTTACTATTCATTTGATTCTGTTGAAGATGATACACATAATTTGTATCAACATGAATTCCTGAATTCTCTTGCTCCCAGTGACTACCACCACATAAACTTATTCTTAAAGTTGGTTATCCTATAATGCTTCTTCGGAATATTGACCCTAAAATAGGATTATGTAATGGAACAAGGTTAATATGTTGTGTTTTCCACTACAATCTTATTGATGTAGAAATTGCAGTTGGTTATTTCCGTGGTACTAGAGTTTTTATTCCTAGAATACCACTACAGCCTTCGGAAAATGTTAGCATGCCTTTCACGATTATTAGAAAACAATTTCCTATTAAATTGGCTTTTGCTCTTACGATAAACAAATCTCAAGAACAAACCATTCCAACTGTTGGTATTTATCTACAGCAACACGTCTTCACTCACGGTCAATTATATGTAGCTTTATCTAGAGGTGTTGCACGGAGAACAACAAAAAATTTAGTCAAAAACGGAAGCATACAGCGAAAACATGGTACTCATACTAGAAATGTAGTTTACAAGGATGTTCTACTAACATTCAATTCAAACATGAGTTAGGCGTTCTTTCATCCTACCATTAATAATTAGCACAAATTACTCCTAACTGTTACCATCAACTTTGTATTTGCATTTTTAAATTGTCCTTACTGCTATCTGCAATGCTCATCCTTCTTTTTAACCACTTAAATACAATACTATTTTTCCACTCTTATCCCTATCATTCTTACGCTTTTAAAGTTTTTATCATGTAGCAAAAAAAAAATTTGAACTCCGCCATCAAATATTAAATCATTTGATGCCAGTCTCAAGCCCGAAAAAGGAGGAGAGGAAATGTTTATTTACTACTCCAGAAAAGGTATGTTTTTAAAATTAATTATTTGTGTATTCCGTTTTCAACTTTTATTCCTGTTTGACAGAGCAGACCATGGAGATTTAGCGTACAACAGACCTTGATGGCGATGTGTCTGGGAAACATTCATTGCTTCCGGAATCCAGACGTGAAACACCTAAATGGCTTGTTTTCAATTGAGTTTTTCTATATTAGTAGAGCCTACTAATCTGACCTGATCTGGGTTCATCTTATTTCCATATTATTATACTGCAAATGTGGTGCATACCCAATCATGCTATTGAAGGTCATTATCCAATTATTTTGCATGTTACCCAAATCTATTTTAATATTTAGTACTGCTCTACAGTGCTCGCTATTTCATGATTATATATTACTACCATATCTTATTTTGACCATTAAATCTTATAAATCTAACGTAATCTTTGGATGTTTTTTGATTTCGCTTCATTTTACCAAATTTTATTCTTTATCATTGTTCCACTATCTGTGTATACCACTACATTTATTATGTCACATCCAACAATGTGTGTTCATTTATACTTATGTTATACTTTGGTTTCAGCTAGCGATGTGTAATAAATTCATGAAAATGATACCATTTACCCTCACTCAGTGAATCATTTGCAGCAGTCTCAATGAACCATGTCAGTTGACATATTTTGATGAATCTGAATTTTAAGTACCTCAAGTCATATGCATAACCAAGAATTTACAACTGTTAGGATTAGGGAAAAAATACCAATTAACAATTTAAGATACAATCTTACAAATGACAATGCACCTAAGTACATTTACAGTCTATTATAAGTAATTAGACGTTAATTAACGTTATGCTTCAATTATACATATTTATTTATTTGGTTTATATTATCTTCCAGATTGAGACAAAGCATACTTAAAATCCACTCTATTGTCCAGAAATTTACCTTTGCATTATTCATGCAACTTATGTGCTTATATTAAATCTCCTACTATGCTTCAGAAGTCAATTAGAGTCTTTGCCAAACAAATGATCATTTTATTTTTTTTCCCTGAAAGGTAATTCAGTTTGCAAGAAATTATCTCAATGCCTTCCCCAACTGTCCACTTTTCAGTTCGAACTTTGCGTATGTTTTATACCCAAATCAGTTTGCTGTGAAGGTAAATAATCTCTACCCTTTTTATGTTCGTCATTAACCATAGTGCTACAAATTGAATTTTTTTTGTATTATTCATTGTTTATGGTCAAACAATTTGAGAAAACCGAGTAATTGGCAAATTAACCTAATACTACGATACATTGTTAACGGTACACATGTATTTTCATTTACAACCAATTTGAGTTCAATTTGATCAATGTTAAACATCTTACCCATTTCGCATAAGGGCAAGGAAGTTGACTAAAAGCAAATAGCTTCATTTTTACAGCTCTAAGGTGAAATATCAAAGATCAGTCCAATTTTTGACAAAATAACTTCATGTCATAGGTTAGTTTGAACCCTTCTACAAAATAATTTATACATGTTATTGCCATTTTCTCAACTGATAGTACTTGCTCAAATTTAGACTGGTTTCCAATTCATAATGTTAAACCTTTTCTATAACCAGTTGAGTTTCCCCGTTCTGTTCCCCTGCTATGTTTTGGGGTGCTTCTATTCACCATATTTGTTTAGCTAAAGATTACACTTCTAAATTTTTTACGTTTGTTGTACCTAAATTTACTATACCAGCACCGTTTCTACTTCTTTCATGTACCATATTTTAACCAAATGATATTAATTTTTCTACTTGTTTTCATTACCGATTCAGGTTTGAAGCTTTCAAAAATCGACATCATCGTCGTGAACCTTAAAACAGGAAAAAAAGGGAGCAGATATGAAACATCCAGCCAGTTGACTATCACACATAACTCATTACTTTTTTGCAAAGGCAAGAGAAGAACAATAACTTGAAAACGATGACTGACTTAATTTATGGGAGAAGAGGGTCCTTCCTTGGTTTTTATCTCCTGCTCCTACTATAGATTGGAATTACAATTATATGTCATGTCATTCGGCTAAATGTTTAATGAACCACAGGTAACCGGTTTGTTTGATTTTCAATTTATGATTTATTTTTTTGCCAATGTGAACATCAACACATTCATAAAATCCTATGTCGCTTACATAGTTAAATACTGCTTATTCCAAATTTTCCTTACAATTTTTATACTGTAGGTGTTGATTGCATTCAAACTATGACAGCTATATACAAGATGCCCATAATTGATGCATGATCTACCTTCTTTACTGCGGTATCTAACGGTTGGAACATACCTTTTAATGGTAACTTCTCTTCATACATCTTTTTTTTAAATACATCTAAATATGGATGTCATTGACTTTAAAATTAAAAATATGTATTGATTTGGTTGTATAACTTACCTACAAACCTGGATATATGTGCTAATCTATAACATAATCTTCTTACTGACTGCATGTTTAGTATGTGCCGGTTGCATGTTTTGTATGCGCCGATTCCATGTTTTGTATTTCGCTCAACATTGCTTCATATATTCACATAAAAAGGATGAGGACTACACTTAATATACGTACTTTTATGAACCATGTTTTTATTGTAACGTTTGAATGTAGATTGCAAAATTTAAGGTCTCTTTTTTTCATTTTTACAAATGAATACGCTCCTTTATTTCCAATGAAGTAAACCCCGACCACTACAATTCGGAATAGGTATGTGATTAAACCATTTCTTCATTAATTAACATACCTGCACATGCCCACTCCAAATTATACTTAACCCAGTTTTCCTACTTTTTATTCTTCTGCACAACCGAGTCCTCATTTCAGCCTTTTTAATCTCCTTATTTCTCTCCACTAATACTGCTTCATCTAACTTTACCCAGGTAATCGGTTGTATTTTGCAATTCTACTTTTCTTTTAACTCCTATATATATGCACTCCTACACTTCATTTTCTACTCATACAATTGCTTCCTTCCATTATCATTCGCCACTTTGTTCTTCAAGAATGACAAAGGTACATCCTCTACACACACAACACTCATACTCTATTTTTTAATCCTTCTGATCGATCAACTATTTTGGTACAGTCATCAACTGCTAATTACTTCATTTTATACTACAGTCAAAAATTTCTGCCCCAACTAATGACATCACACCACCACCTCCAATCGAAAGGCTTCAACGTAAGAGCACACGTCTTACAAAACAACATCGACCTTCAGCCTCTCACACCACAACTACTGTGGCTCATGTCCGCCGACAAATTATTTCACCAACTCAGCCAAACATTTCTCCCTCCAATGACAATTTGATTGCCATGCCCCCTGTTTCTCCTAGCACTTTTACAGAGAACAATGACAACATTAACGAGGATGAATTTTTCTGTTCCCCTGAATTGGTTTGTTGTCAACTTCTATAACTTCCCTTCCTTTCCTTACACTTATACATTGCCTATTTATTTTTTCTCTTTTTTTTACCAACTTGCATATGTTGAGAGGATTGAGAGAGAGTACACACTACAAGAACATATTGCTATTCCAACGGCTATTAGCCGTTGGCGGCCGTTAGAAGCCGTTGGAAATGCCATTGGAATATGTTCACGACTTCCAACGGCTTCCATTGGACCCAACAGATTGTTTCCAACGGCTTCCAACCGATTATGCCATTGGAAACCGTTAGAAAACAATGTCCACATTGCCGTTGGAAATCGTTGATAACTATTGGAAATAATGGGATTTTTTTATATAACAGTAAGCAAGCTAGATTCCAGCCTCCCCAACCCATTTCATTTCTATTCTTGTTCCATTTCCAACCAATTCCACATATATTTGACACATATATATCACAAACAACACAAACAACCAAAATAAAATGCATATACATCAGTATATTCAACAAAAACTATTTATACATCCAAAAAATCATCCAAGCATGTCTACAAAGCATACCTCTATATACAAACATAAAAAAAAACCATCCAAACGTGTCAATAAAGCGTACCAATATATACAAACCATCGAAACACAACCAAACTTGTCTCGTCGTACATCAAAACAACACACAACCCCCAACCGAGCATCAAAACACATACCTCAAGCTGCATTGTCGCTATGATCTCCAGAAGCAGACGATGAAGGAAACTCACCATGAGTATGCACAGACTTTGCAACCTTTTGATTCAACTGCTTAATCTGCATACCCTGCACGTGATTATGTTGTTGTAGCTGTTGAATCAACGATCGCAACTCCTTTATTTCTTCCTTGTCTTGTGCCTTCTTGTCTTGTTGAACCTGCAAATACAAGTATAGAAGAAAATGATCAAAAGAATTCATAACATATAAAATGAATTCATAACATACAATGCTAACATACAATTTCAAAGTCATTTTAACAATGCTAACATACAATTTTTATAACATAGCTAACAATGCTCAATCATAGCTAACAATGCAAACATACAATTTCAAGGTCATTTTAACAATGCTAACATGCAATTTGTATAACATACAAAATGAATTCATAACAAAATCATATTAATGAACATACAATTTTTATAACATGCAATTTTTATACAAGTAATTTGTTATACAAGTAAATTTAATAAGTAATTTTTATTTTCAAGTAATTGTTATAACATACAATTTCAAAGTCATTTTAACAATGCTAACATACAATTTTTATAACATGCAGTTTTTATAACATACAAAATGAATTCGTAACAAAATCATATTAGTGAACATACAATTTTTATAACATCCAATTTTTATATTAGTAATTTGTTATACAAGTAAATTTAATAAGTAATTTTTATTTACAAGTAATTACTATAACAAATAATTTCATAGTCATTTTAACAGTGCTAGCATACAATTTTTATAACATGCAATTTTTATAACGTACAAAATGAATTCATAACAAAATCATATTAGTGAACATACAATTTTTATAACATGCAATTTTAATACATGTAATTTTAATAAGTAATTTTTATTTACAATTAATTATTATAACATACAATTTCAAAGTCATTTTAACAATGTTAACATACAATTTTTATAACATGCAATTTTTATAATATGGGTGTTTTTATACAAGTAATTTGTTATACATACATCATTATTAGTGAACAAAGGCATTTCTAGTAGAAGTAAGTCTTAACAGAGAAAAAAATACTTAATAATGTAGATATGAATAATTTATGCTATACGAATATTACCGTTAGGTTACCGAATCCGTAACGCCTGCTCCGTTGTGTTTTTTCCGTAACAACATCGAATAAGTTGTCTTCCTCCTCCTGCGTCAACTGATCACGGCCTGACTCCTCAAGCGCATGAGCCCGTGCCTCCTGGAACTTTGCCTATAATGCAAAAAAAAAATCATTTGATAAATAATGAATTTATTTTACAGTAAGTAGTAATTAATAAATTAATCAATTCATGCTTGTAATATTTAAAATACACATATGTATTCCTGTGTCTCCTTGTCATGATCATCCCACTCATACGTGACGTTGCCAGCCTCGTCTACCTTCCTGGATGCATGAGTGTGAGTAAAGATATCCATGTATGGCACAGAATGTCCATAAAATCGTTCCCGGACTTGGTAATTTGAATAATTTATTCCACATTGTCAATCATTGAACTCGTCAATTTACAAATGTAATAATTAACAAATTTACCAAGTCCTCGCGGTGATGTTGGAAAGACTTAGATCCTCTGCGATGAGTTATAGGATTCTTGTTCCTATTTGCGGAGTTCCTTTGTGACTCAGCCTGGAAATGTACATTGACAAATTATTTAAAATCGGCAAAAAAATAAATTAGATTCGTTGTAAATTTACCTTGAACTCAGGCGTATCCCACCACGCAACCATCTTCTCAAAAACTTCATCTCCCATCCACTTTGGTTGCTTTCCCTTTTTCTTAAGCTCGTTCGTCTTCTCTCTATAATTCTTTGCGACCTTCGAATTCCAGTGTCGCTGAACTAACGTCAAATCATCCTCCTGCACATCTACTGCTCCCTGTATAATAAGAAAATCTTACTAATCTCATTTATTTATGTTTAATTAATTAGTTTCTTTGACGTACCAAGCGATATAAAACGTACCAGAAAATCTTTCCAGATAGTCCCTTTGACGTCTGCTGGGACTCTGCTCCACTTAGGCCAGAAATCGCTCATTCTGGTCATATACGCCTCCTTAGAGATATCTAACACAGTCTGAGGCGGCTCTAACTCAAATCCCCTGCGTTAAATATAAATTAGAACTTTATAAAATATAGTTATAGAGTATGTGAAAAAACATTAAATTGTTATTCTACCAATTTTTATACTCACGCACTGTCAGTCTTAGGCTTCAAATAAACAACCAGAAAAATATGTTGTCCGCCACTACCCTCAGCATGAGGAGTAATGCTACGTCGTCAAGAGCCCTGTCCTGAGCCAGAGTCCGAGCCAGAGCCAGAAGCTGGGTCAGCCAGAAGCTGGGTCAGACGCATAATATACCTGCAACATATATGAATATGTAATTAATTAGCATTGCCTTTGAGAATATGTAATTAAAATGCGTAAATAATATGGATATGAATATGAGCAACATAACAAGAAAGATACTATATCAAGTAGAAAAAAATAGATAATATGCTATATGAAGTAAAATATACATTTCCTGTTTTTACATACAAGACATACTACATCAAAACTTCAAAGTTATTTAAAAAATATTTTTCATGACATATTTGACTTGGTATAATTTTCATGACATACTATATCAAAACTTCAAAATTATTTAAAAAATAAATTCGTACAAACATACTATATCAAAACTTCAAAGTTATTTGACTTCAAAGTTATTTAAAAAATAAATTTGTACAAGAACATACTGTATCAATACTTCAAAGTTATTTGACTTGGTACAAACATACTACAAGCTCATTCATAAATTTCATGACATATTTGACTAAAGTAAATTTATTTGTTTTATATGCATAAATCATTGTTCACCATTCAATCACAAACTTCAATAATTTTTATATATTATACACATACGACATATGTTTTCACTTGTATATGACATATATTTAAACCATTCAATCCAATGAATTTGACAATTATGGTGATAATAATAGCAATTCGAGAATAATATGATGTAATATACGTATGAAAATAACTAGGAACCAAATCAAAGACATATTAAGCGCAAAATTAGTAGTAAACCTAAAAATTAGGTTTAGGAATTTCACCTAAATTCAAGAGCAACGACTGAGGAAAAGGGCTGGAGGAGCTCGCGGTAGACGTTGGAGGCGATGGCGGTGGTTGTGTGGGTGGAAGAACTGAAATTCGATGAGGTGAAGTGGTGGGAAGGGATGGAAAATCGGATTTGGTGGTGGGGAGGAGAGAAACGAAGAAGCAGGTCGGGGTTTTTGGAACATATGCAGGAAAATTTCCAATGGTTTCCAACAGCCGCCAACGGTCTTTATTGCATCAGTTTCCAATGGCTCTCACGGATTCTAATTTGCCGTAGGCGGCCGTTGGAAACATGGCGTTGGAATACACTATATCTATAACGTCCCGTATTTTTACGGTATAATTAGTAATTTATTTAATTATTTAAATAGTGACTTAGAGATTTAAATGGTTGTTTAATTAAATAATATTGAGTATTTAATTAATATTAAAAATAGGATAATATATTTAATCCAAATATAATCGGTTTTAAGTTGGATTGACAATACTGTGTGAATGGGATAGTGTAAGAGTTTTGTTGAGTTTAAATTCGAATAATAATAACGAATATATATAAAGAGGTACCCTTATTTTTCTAAATCGAATATATACGATTGTTCATTTTCCTTTGCATTTATTAGCACATGCCTGAGCTGTTTTCCCATCACCACCATACAGCCTAAAAACCCTGATACTATTGAGTATCTAATATAGTCTGACCTAACGCTATGTGTATGTATATTTCGTACTATAAAGTAATATTAAATGCATGTCATATTTGCTCTAAAGATAGGGTATTGTTATAAATACATTGTTAATCTAATTCGACAATTACAAAAATAATTTTACATTAATATAGCCTTTTTCTTTTACATTCCAGGTTAAAAATAGTAACTTGAATGTAAACAAAAACAACATGCAGTTTAAACATGGTGCGTATGCAAATGACATATGAATATACAAAGGCCTCAACTTCAAAATGCCATCAGTATTTGAGCATTCACTCCTCTATAAATTCCAAAGTCGAACGCCTACAGGGAAATAAAACAATGATTTGTTATTTAACCAAAAAGAGGACCAAAAACTTGGCATTTATTTTGAATTATTTTTACATGGAAATTAAATATTGTCACTATCCTCGTTGATGTTCTGTGCCTCTCTATCGTAGTTGTACCCCACCCTATAGTGTCTCACATCAACTTTTGTCCTGTAGTTATTTTCTTAGCTATGAAGTATTAGTATGCATTTAAAGCATGTCCTTGTCCTCTTAGCAGTTAAGTTTCTCTCCACACACACACACACACACACACACACACACACACACATATATATATATATATATATATATATATATATATATATATATATATATGTGCGCATACCTATAGAAAACGTCCGTCTTCCCAAACAAAAGCCGCCACCAAAATGAGGAAAAACCCTGAAATTTCATCTTAAAATAAAACCCAAATAAATTCGTATAACATCCTATAAATAATGAGCTATGTATATATAGATTCAGCAATGCAACAACTTCAACCCAGTACAAGTTTTAAGATGCTCGATGTTGTTTTGGGTTCCCTTTATTTCCCAGTGTTCGCCAATTTAGTTTAGGGTTTCAGATTAAAGAAACTTGCGGTATTTATCCACGAATTGAACACTGTTTTGGAGTTTCTGGGATCAACTAGTATAGGTGTGTGGATTCTTGCGAAGTTCGATGACATTAATTGTCGCCCTCTTTACTGGAGCTGGGCGTACGGGTTTAGATCAGATTTCAAAGGAGGACTTCGAGTTGGACATGTTGGGGAGGGGGTTGAAGAGGAGAGGGAGAGGAGAATTTCAATGGTTTTTATTAGTTTTTTGGTGATTCAGTGAAGAGGAGAGGGAGTGATAGTTACTTGAAAATGTGGCCATTTGTATTGGCGGTTTACTGAGTTGAGGAGGAAGATGATTGCGCAGTGTCTAAGTGTGGTAACGGGTTGATCTGAAGTCGCGGAGTCCATGTTTCCACTTTCCAATACAGCTGAGAAGTGGAGCTCGAGTATCACGATAATAGTATGGAGGAAATATGGTGCAAAAATTTGGAAATGGCCACAAATTGGTGTGTGCGATTTTAGCTGGTACATGGAGGAAGATGATTGCCGTAAGGCTCGGGTTGGGCTTCCTTCTGTTTGGGCTTGGACGATGGAATAACAATAGAAGAAAAATAAATAAAACAATGCAAACATGGACGGTAGAAATAGAAGGAGTAAAACGTATGGGAAGGAAGTTAAGAAAGGAGATATGCGAAATGGGCATATCATGATTGAGCTGGTCCGGGTATGGAGTGGATAATGGGCTGATAAGGATAAGTAAGGCCCAAATGTGTTTAAGTATAATTTTAATTCAAGTGTAGTTTAAATTTGTAATCAAATAAGTCCTAACTTGTAAATGTTATATCTGGGTCATACGATATCAGAATTTTGAACGGTCAGATCCGTTGGGATCGTATGGACGGAGACTACACACTAGAACTGATTGGGAGTGAATTGGAGCTCGTCTCAATTTAAGGCAAATAAAAATGTCTGTTGACGTCAAAAGTTGGTTACTAGTGGTGATCAACCCCCAATCGCGTGATCAACACACGAATAAAGATTAAAAATTAATGAAAAGTAAAAGAATGGGGAGCACACACAGAATTTTTATAGTGGTTCGGCAAAGACGATGCCTACGTCCACTTTATATATTATTTCTCTTTTTTTTAATTACAAGTACAATGTTTTTTCTGTTTGAAGAAGAGAAAGAAAATGACTGTCTTCCCTTCTTCTTTCTTTTAGAGAGATTGAAGTTAAGGAGAAACGTAGAGATGAAAAGCTTGGAGAAAGCCGTCTAGCCAAAAGTCCCCAAAAGTCTTCTTTCCTCTTTAAGCTTAGGGGTAGTTATAGGTGGAGAATGCAGCTTGGGTTGTTGCGGTATGGTTTAGCCATTTTGAGAAAGCCTGGACACGTGGAATCCATCTATTGGCTTGAATTGCGGCTGAAGGACAGATTCCACTGTTCAAAAATAGTATCCTCGAAAGTTGTGGCTAACGTGGCATCCACGGAGAGGTTCAGTAAAAGTAGAGCTTTATCCGTATATGGTTTGACCGCATTTATTGCCTTGAATGTCGGATATTATTTGAACTAGCTCTGCAGAAATCTTCTACACTGGCCCGAGATAATCGGTCGACGAGTTCTTTCTGGAGGCGGAAAACTCGGTCGTCCTGGTGAGCGATTCTTCCGGTAATGCACAGTCAATCTGACTGAGTTGGACTTGGGCCGATGTGCCATTGCTTTAGGTTGCGCCTCTGCTGGGCCTCCTGAAGCACGACTTGCATATGATTTGCGCATTTGGACTTCGGTCCTGCTCGTTGAGACTCTTGCCAAAAAGAGGGTTAACACTCCTCAGAATGCATCTTCATCGACAGAGGGAGGTGTGTTCTGAAATCCGAACCGAAGCACAAACGCTCGAGCTACTATGGTCGCACCGGACCATATTGAGGCCAGAAAACCGACGATCCGATGTTGTATTAAGGCGAATCGCGACGACCATGCCAGGTCGTATTAAGGCCAGAAAACCTACAACCATCGGGAACCATATAAAGGCCGAGATGATGATTGCCATTTGTACGAAAGTTGGTTCCTTCAAATACAAAACAAACTATCCTCGTTTTGGAGGAGGACGATGAGTCGAGCATTTTATCCTACTTGGCTTTAGAGGGTGGCGAGCATCAACCATGCTCAGCTTAGGGGCAAGCATAAACCATGCTCGTTTTAGAGAGGACGAGTATTAAACATACTCGGCTTAGGGGTGAACATAAACCATGCTCGTCTTAGAGAGGGCGAGTATTAACCATACTCGGCTTAGGAGCGAGCATAAACCATGCTCGGCTTGGAGAGGGCGAGTACTAACCATACTCGGCTTAGGGGCGAGCATAAACCATGCTCGGCTTAAAGAGGGCGAGTATTAACCATACTCGGCTTATGGGCGAGCATAAACCATGCTCGGCTTAGGGGCGAGCATAAACCATGCTCGTCTTAGAGAGGGCGAGTATTAACCATACTCGTCTTAGGGGCGAGCATAAACCATGATCGACTTTGAGAGGGCGAGTACTAACCATACTCGGCTTAGGGGTGAGCATAAACCATGCTCGGCTTAGGGAGGGCGAGTATTAACCATACTCGGCTTAGTGGCGAGCATAAACCATGCTCGGCTTAGGGAAAGTGTTTCTTATGCTCGACTCATGCTAGGTTGGTTAGTTTAGCGAGCTATGCATGCTCGTGGTGTAAAGAAAAGAGTTGCCCATAGTCGTATTTAGAAAATATGACCTCACTCACTTGAAGGAGTAGGTGTTTAAAATGCTGGTGGGATTTCGCGCTGACCACACAAAATAGGGGGGCGAGCATTATCCATGCTTGGCTTAAAGATTTCACAACATGATCTACTTTTACAAAAAGTAAAATTCATAACTGCTAAGCAACTAAAGAAAAGAAATTCTTCGAGGACAGCGATTGATTACAGAGCATTCTCAAGAGCTAAAATCAAGGCATCCTTGTTATTGAAAGAAATACATCGAAAGAAAAGATAAAAAATCTAATTAATGATAATGTCGCGAGTGCTAGTCTCAGGGTCCTTTCCGTTTCTAGGAGCTCGCGGACCAGTCTGAGGAGTTTGAGAAGAGGGTCGTGGCGGCATGGCCGGGGCGTGATCTTTGACATATTCATGAGTTCCCTTTTTCTTACTCGTCCTTCGATGAGATCGCACAGATGTCGGCAATCATTTGTATTATGTCCAGCTACGTTGTGGAATATACAATGCTTGCCAGAATTGAGTTCCATCCGGGTCAGTTCTCGTCGAGGTGGTCTTGGAGTAGGCAAGGACTCGCGTATATCAAGGTAGATATTGAGCAAAGAAGAATTGAGCTCGGTGTATCCATCATATTTATTTTCATTTTGAGGTCGCACATTGCATTCATCCTTTTCCGAGGCCTTTCCTCCTCCTTTATTCTGGCCATTGCTGTTGAGTGGACCTTGTTGTTTGGCTACTAAAACTTCAAGGCTCTCCATTTCAAGGCTGGAATCCTCTTGTCGGAGGAATCTCTCGGCCTCGGAGTAAAAATCATCTATATCTTTGGGGGGATATCTGGTTAAGGAGTTTAAGAATTCTAATCTCTTCTGAACTCCCGCGATGGCTGCCATCAGCACGATCGATGGCTCGGGCCGATCGGCAGATGCTACAGCTGCGTTGAATCTTTCGAGAAAGGATCTTAGCGTCTCTCCGGATCGCTGCTTGATGGTAGATAAAAACATGACACTTTTCGGTCGAGAGATATGCACTTGAAATTGTTCGATGAAGCGGGTGACCGGAGTATTCCAGCTACTGATCGACTCCATTGTTAGCTGCCGAAACCACATACCGGCTATATCTGTGAGAAAGAGAGGAAAGCACTTAGCCATGAAGCTGGTCGATGCACCAAGTACTTCTATATGTCGTATGTATCGCATGTGGTGAATGGTTGGGTCAGTGCGGCCGTTGTATGGCTCGATGGCTGGGAACCTGCAGTCTGGAGGATTTCGAGAATTTATGATTTATCTAGTGAAGGGGTTGCGATTGACATTGTCTATGTCTTGCTGCGAAGAGTTGCCCTGAGTATAGCATCGGATGATGCTTGCAAGCTTGCTCCCATCTTCGAGGAGTTGTTGCCATGAACTTAGTTCTGCATCCTGAGAGGGTTCTGCACGAGGATCCGGCAAAAGCATGCTTGGAAGGGTGGCCATTGGCTGGGCTCGACCTTCGAGATTTGAGTGAAGGTGTGAAGGAAGGTGAGATCTGGCGGGTGATTCTGGGAAGAATGGCCCCTCTTGAACCCGATGAGTCGTGGGTCGAGCCATGCCTGTAACAAAGGGTCTGGGCTGATCCAGCATAGCATGTGATGTTTGGAGGCCAGGGTTGCCCCCGCTTGAAGCGAGGTTAGGTGGGTTTACGGTAGCGTTTTCTTCTGCTACTGTGAGGGCCGGCATGGTAGGCTGGCTTCCCTCGTTCGAAGGGAAGGTTACTCCAACTCTTCGTTGAAAAGGAAGAGTGGTTAGACTGGCCTGTGGCAAGATCCCGGGTTGTAATGGGAATGGCGTTGATTCTAAGGGACCCGGTGGTAGTTCGACCGATTCGACAGGCCGAGATGTTCCAAAGAGCGGAGGCATATTTGCCAGAAGACCTAGATCTTGATCGTCCGTCTCCTGATGTTCTGTGGCCACAACCGCGTTGGTCGCTGGAAGCGATACTCCTGGCTGGGCTTGATTGGTTGGTGGGACCAAATCAGGATGAAATAAAGGTACAGCCCGATCGGTGGCCTGATTTCGAGTAAACGAAGGGTCAGCTGTTGTCCCAATCTCGGCCTGTGGAGGAATTGATGTTGAAGCGTTCAACCCTGTTTCCAATCGACCGAGAAGGTGATCCATCAACTGCTGCTGTCGTTCGAGGACTTTACCTGAGATGTCATATGGTCTCTGAGTTCGACCATGATTTTATCCATGTCGTCCCGGGTAAGGAATCGAGACATGTCATCATGAGAGGAAACTTCATGGCTTACTTCTGCAGCATCGGTGTCGGCTGCATCGGCGTTTGCGGGACGAGAGGATGTTGCATCTTTCTTTCATTTGTTTTCCATAACCTGAGATAAGCAGGAGTTCGATGGCGATGTCGGTGTGCTACCCCTACCTGGCACGCCAAAGTGTTGACGTCAAAAGTTGGTTACTAGTGACGATCAACCCCCAATTGCGTGATCAACACACGAATAAAGATTAAAAATGCAATAAAAAGTGAAAGAACGGGGAGCACACACAGAATTTTTATAGTGGTTCGGCAAAGACGATGCCTACGTCCACTTTATATATTATTTCTTTTTTTTTCAATTACAAATACAATGTTTTTTTTTTGTTTGAAGAAGAGAAAGAAAATGACTGTCTTCCCTTCTTCTTTCTTTTAGAGAGATTGAAGTTAAGGAGAGGCGTAGAGATGAAAAGCTTGGAGAAAGCCGTCTGGCCAAAAGTCCCCAAAAGTCTTCTTTTCTCTTTAAGCTTAGGGGTATTTATAGGTGGAGAATGCAGCTTGGGTTGTTGCGGTATGGTCCGACCATTTCGGGAAATCCTGGACATGTGGAATCCATCTATTGGATTGAATTGCGGCTGAAGGACTGATTCCACTGTTCATAAATAGTATCCTCGGAAGTTGTGGCTGACGTGGCATCCACGGAGAGGTTCACTAAAAGTAGAGCTTTATCCTATATGGTTTGACCTCCTTTATTGCCTTGAAAGTCGGGATATTATTTGGACTAGCTCTGCAGAAATCTTCTACACTGGCCCGAGATAATCGGTCGACGAGTTCTTTCTAGAGGCGGAAAACTCGATCGTCCTGGTGAGAGATTCTTCCGGTAATGCACAGTCAATCTGACTGAGTTGGACTTGGGCCGATGTGCCATTGCTTTAGGTTGCGCCCCTGCTGGGCCTCCTGAAGCGTGACTTGCATATGACTTGCGCGTTTGGACTTCAGTCCTGCTCGTTGAGACTCTTGCCAAAAAGAGGGTTAACAACGTCTGTCTGAATTGATGACAATTTATTAATATTTAACGATAACCGTCCAATGTGAGTAAACCTCACTAACTGTACCAGTTCATGTTTTTATAACGTATATTTAGAATTGAGAAATGATGATTGATATCTGTGTGTTGATTATTTGATTGAATTGCTGATTGATTGTTTGAAATTATAGATAACGATATATATATATATCATTAATCAAACATTGATTCTGTTTATTAGAATATTTCATATTGAAATGAAATCGATGTTATTTATATTGTTTAACTTCTGTGGACGCAGGGAAACAGGTCGGAGGAATCCAACTAGAATCCTCAACATTTATTTTACTTTTTTTCATATATGTTGATATATGATGTGATATATAATCTGTTGTTGATGATGTGTGTTAGAATGATATTGATCATTGTTATTTGGTATTTTAAATACCATAAGAAATACTGGATTATAAAAAGGGAATTTTCAATGTTATATTGAAAAAGAAATATGTATAAATCAAAGGATTTTATAAAAAGAGATATTTACAAAATCAAAGGATTTTATAAAAAGAAATATTTTTGAAATAAATAGATTAAAAAAGGAAATATTTATTTAGAAAATAAATAGAATTATAAAAGGAATATTTATTTGAGAAATAAATAGAATTATAAAAGGAAAATCTGCAGCATATAAAAGAAATGGAAAAGATTTATTTAAAGTGGAATTAAATAGAAATATGTTTTAACAGATAAATGGAGAAGATCAATTTATAAATAATGTTTTATAAATTAAGTAAAATAATTTATCATGGGATAAATTGGATATATAAGTTCGAACTTATATAGGGAAGTAGAAATCGGTTTTAACACTGATATTTTAAATAGAAATTGAAATCAACATTTATAAAGGGAATTAAATGAGATTTATGTATTAGAAGTAAAAAGGGGATTTTGTAACAACCCGGAATTTTGGGGCCAATTTAAAATTTTTAATTTAGAAATTTTGATGGATATTTAATATTTAAAATATTTATTTTAAATAAGAACGACTAAAAATTTATTTTAAAACGAATAAATTTAATTTAATTATAAAAGGAGTTTAAAACAGCGCTGCAGTTTGAAATTTTGAATTTAAACTTTGATTGGCTGTACAGGATTCAAAATAAATCGGATTTTAGTGAAACCAAAAATATTTAAATCTGTTTAATCATATCTTTCTAACGAATCTGAAAAACTGAAATTTCACTTTATAATTTGAAAGTTATGTCCAGTTTAAAATTTTGAAAAGTCGCTGTATAATTTATATATATTTTAATATAATATACTGGCCTTAAAAATAGTCAATTTTCAAACGACCTCGGTTTTCGACGAAACCACTTTTGTTGGAACCGGAATGTCAAATTATTGCTAAATTTAATTTTCTAGAATTTTTCGAATCAATATGTGAGCGTGGCAAAAGAAAACGTGTTTTATCAGTTTCGGTCAAATTTAATCGACTTGAAAATGGTCATTTTTCAAACGGTCTCAGAATTCAATGAAATTAGTCTTGTTAGAACCGTATCTTCAAAACATAACTAAAAATAATTTTTCTGTAATTTTTAGAGTCCGTATGTGGCCTCGATAATTTAAAATGTACGTTTGAATTTAATAATTAAAGGATTTATAATTTAATTTAAAGAAAAACATATCATAACAGCCGAACTGGGTTACGAAACATATTCCATTGTGTCCAGGACGGGGGTATTTGGCTATAAGCGACATTCGTTGGGTTCGATTCGGAGTTAGTTACAATGAACAAACATTTTCTTGAATTAAAATAAATAAATAGAAAAAATACGGTATTAAATACAAGAAAAACACGCAACCCTAATGCCCATTTGTACAGCCGCCGTATGCTTCTTCAATGGCCGTTCTACTCCGAGATTCTTCACCTAGTTTCTTCAAATCCCTAGAACAATTCAAGAAACTCCAAATACAAAAACAAAGAGGACATTGAGATCCTTCTAGTGTACGGTGGAGATCGGAAAAAGGGGTGTGGTTCATGATGTTTCAGCGCTCAAACAGGAGGCGGTCGGGATCGATTTCTGAGCTCCAGACCAGTGCGAGCTGGCCCACCTTCTTGGCGCAGGGAGTACTCGAGGTGGCGGTCGAAGTGATGGGGGTTGATCGCCGAACGGTGGCTCGTGGTGGCTGGTGCAATCGAAGATAGGAACGGAGAATGGGTTCAGCATGGCGTCTGGAATGAAAACGATGAGGAAGACAGTAAAAGTAACGGTCGACTTTTATTTAATTGATGTAATTAAAAAAAACCTCTAATCATTTACTTATTTAAATTGTTATGAGATTAAAATCTTTAAATCAACATATCTCTATCAAACAGCATCGAAATTCAGAAAAACAAAGTGCGCTGGAATCCTTGAAACGAGATCTAAGCTATGGAACAAACTAGATCTGAAGCAGACCAAACTAGAATTTGGAAAAAAATTCAGATCTGAACAACAATGTGAGAATTCTGATTTATAAATTAAATAAAATCTAATTATTGCTTTTCTTTTAAAATTATGTTGTGAATGATTATGATTCTGATCTGTGATGTGATATTTAAATTTGTTGTTTGGTGATTGGGTTGGATTATGATGCTCATATTTTGTTAGATCCGACAAGGATACTTCTTTATTTCATATTCGTGAACTTAGACCTTATAAAGATCCTTCTTTTACCTAGATCCATGAAATTCAATATGGTTTGATAATAAAGTTTTAATCTTTATTGTTGATTCTTTAACAATGAATTGATTTCAATGCAAAGGCCATATTTTTAACATCGAATAATTTACATACAAAAAGATACAATTTATAATGTCTTACATTAAAAGGAGACAATTCTTAATGTCATTATTTTAGATTAAAAAGGTTAACATAGATAAGAACCATTTTTGGTTGTCATTTTCTTTTTGAACAAAAAGAACCAATTTTATTGTCATTTTTGTTTTCAACAAAATATTACATGTTTTAATGTCATTTTGTTTCTACTAGAAGTATTATAATTTTTAGTGTCATTTAATAAGAATTATAACAAAATTCACATTTTGTTAATATTAAAAGGATTATAACAAAATTTACATTTTGTTAACATTTTATGTAAAGGAAAATAAAAGAATAACTTGAAATAAAAGAATGTATTTTGTCACTTGAAAAAAAAGAATATATTTTTGTCACTTGAAATTGAAGAATATATTTTTGTCACTTGAAATAAAAGAATATATTTTTGTCACTTGAAATAAAAGAATATATTTTTGTCACTTGAAATAAAAGAATATATTTTTGTCACTTGAAATAAAAGAATATATTTTTGTCACTTGAAATAAAAGAATATATTTTTGTCACTTGAAATAAAATAACATTTTCTTATAAATATTACAGTGGAATAAAACCACATTTCCATACAAATGTTACCTTTTGAATAAAGACAACCTTTTTATTTGAAATATGTTTGCAAATAAAAATAACATTTTTGAATTGAAGCGTGTTTTGTAAATAAAAAGAAATGTTTGTTTACATAGAAGTATTACACAAATTAACATATTTTGTTTACATATAAGAAAGAATGACAAATACATATTTTGTTTACATATTAAGAAGAAGATTAACATCTTTTGTTAATTATATTATAAAGAAAAAGATTAACATTTTGTCAATTAGATTATAAAGAATAAAATTAACATCTTTGTTAATTAGATTGTATAGGACAAAAATTAATATTCTTGGCAATTAGAAAGAATAAATTGGAAAATGTATATTTCTATACATTAGAAAGAATAAATTGGAAAATGTATATTTTATACATTAGAAAGAATAAATTAAAAATGGACATTCTGTTACTTTGAGAAAAATGAACAAAAAGCACAATTTTATCATATTTAGTAGAATGAATGTGAAATACACATTTTATAATATTTAGAAGAATGGATAAAAAGGACATTTTGGTTAGAAATGTTAAAAAGGATTAAAAAGAACATTTTGTTAAAATGTACATTAGAAAGATAAAAAGGGATATTTTGTTTAGAAATGATTATAGAAATATAAAATCACATTTTTGGTGAATACTTGATTGTGAAAAATAGAATCAACATTTTTGTCAAAACTTGATTAAAAAAAATAATCATATTTGTTTGCACTGAAAAGATTTAACAAAATTATCATATTTTGATGCATTTAAAAGAGTTAGACAAAATAATCATAATTTGTACATTAAAGAAGAGTTAGCTAAAATTATCATATTTTGTCAAATTAAAAAGAATGAAGTAAAACATTCATTTTGTCATTAAAAATGAATGAGAAATATACTTTTTGGTCAATAATTAAGAGTTAAGAATTTATTTTCATTTTTTAACAATAAAATGAATTGAAATAAAAGTTAAAATTTTTATTGTCATTTGTACACAATAAAAAGAATTGAAATATGTGTGTGTGATGTGAAAGGTTTGATGTGTTAAATATATTGTTAGTATATTCAAACTGAATATTACACTTCCATTTACAAGTCATCCGACTTGTTTATGTGATTGGATCGATAATGTTCACACATCGCCCACGTGCACAAATAAATTATTATCTGTTTGTTGGATGAAACCCCACATGGGTGTTGGGATGATATTTGACCTGCATGTAACGACCCAGAAAATCTGAACCAATTTAAAATTTTTAAATTGGCTAAAATAATGGATTTTAAATATTTTAAATAAATATTTTAGCTAAAGGCGATGAAAACTGAGTTTGAATCGACGATTGAAAACGAATATAATTAATTATAATTATAAACAAGGCCTGAAATGGCGGGGCAGTTTCAAAAATTGAATTCAAACTTTGTCGGACTGTACCGGGTGCAAAACAATCCGGATTTTAGCGAAACCAAAAACATTAGGATCTAATTGGTAATATCTTTCTAACGAATCCGACCAATCGAAATTTGATAGCGGGAATCAAAAGATATGCCCAGTTGAAAATTCTGAATAGTCGCTATGGGATTCAGGCCCTTAAAAATGGACATTTTGCAAACAACCTCGGATTTCGACGAGACCACTTTTGTTGGATCCGTGATGTCAAGTTATTGCTAGGTTTCAAATTTCATAATTTTTCGAATCAATATGTGAGCGTGGCAAGAGAAAACGTGTTTGACCAGTTTCAGTTGATTTTAATCGGCTGGAAATTGGCCATTTTCCCAACGGCCTCAGAATTCGACGAAACTAGTTTTGTTAGGACCGTATCGTCAATACGAAGCTAGAAAATATTTTTCTGGAATTTTTCTAATTAATATGTGACCACGGTAATTTGAAATGTACGTTTAAAATTCAATATAGTGATTTAAATGTAAATTCAACGGAAACTGATTGTAACGATCAAATGAGCTTACGATACATATCCCATTGTGTTCGGGATGGGGGTAAAACGCTATGGACGACAGGCGGTAGGCCTCGTTTCGAGGTCGTATGTAAAAGTCAACTTTTTTGCAAAATTAAATAATTAAATAATAAAAAGGGAAAAAAAATAATTTTTATTCCCTCCCTTTATCTGTCGTTCTGCCCCCCCCCCCCCCCCGTTCATTTCAATTTCAAACGAAAAAAAAACCCTAAAAACTATCGACCGCCCCCCTAAAGCGAACGCCGCCGACGCCCAAACTCCGCCCCCCTGGCATCGCTCAGCGCCACCTCCGACCTGTGCCCCTCTCTCCTCAATTTCTGTCGCCCCGCTCGAGGAACGAGCCCTCCCTGAATTCGCGAGCACCCCGCCTCCACCGCCCCCTCGAAGCCAGCTCCGCCCTGACGAGACCCACCGCCGACCCTGACATCGACCCCCCCTTCTTCGCAGCAATGTAAGTTGATTCTATAAATTCTGATTTTTAAAAAAGGTTAAAACTGTTTTTTTTTTTTAAAAGGGTTAAAACTGTTTTTTTTTAAAAGGTTAAAACTGTTTTTTTTTAAAAAAGGGTTAAAACTGTTTTTTTTAAAAGGTTAAAACAGATTTTTTTTAAAAGGTTAAAACTGATTTTTTTAAAAGGTTAAAACAGATTTTTTTTAAAAGGTTAAAACTGTTTTTTTTTAAAAGGTTAAAACTGATTTTTTTTAAAAAGGTTAAAACTGATTTTTTTTAAAAGGTTAAAACTGATTTTTTTTTTTTAAGGTTAAAACTGATTTTTAAAAGAAGTTAAAAACTGATTTTTAACAGATTTAAAAACTGATTTTTAATTTTAACTTTAAAAAGAAAAAAGATTAGAACTTTAAAAAGAAGAAGATTAGAGCTTTAAAAAGAAAAGATTTGAACTGGGATAGAAAAATCGGATTTTTAGAATAGAAAAGATCATATTTTTAAAATAGAAAAGACGGAATTTTTATTAAGTAGAAGAAGTAAGATATGATTCTTGTATTTTTAAAGCAATAAAAATATAATTTTTACATCATAGGAATATTAAAAATATAATCTTTATTTTTAAAATATGATCTTTATATATTAAATAGCGAAGTCAAAATTCGATTTTTTATATATTGAATAACATAGTAAAAATTCGATTTTTACATATGTAGAGAATACGGGCAACGAAGCGACAAAAGGCGAGATTGGCGAAGATTTCTATAAAGGAAGAGTCGTAGTATTGGATAACTATTGGTGAGAATTTCTCACTCTTCAATTTCTTTTTTCTATATATATATATGTGTTGAAATAAAAGTGAATTGCTATATAATATATATATATATACGCCCCTCGTCCACAAACCATGGACGATATTTATTGATTGAAATTGTTGTGGAAATTGATTGATAGCGAATGATTGTTTGGGATTGTTTGTGATTGATATTGGTTGATTGTGGTTGAAAAATACCCATTTGTGGTTGAGAAATATTTGGTTGAAACCATATAGGATTAGTTTGTGGAAATGAAATAAATATATACATGTCGCCTGCGTGCGAACTAGATGCATGATCCCCATTGTCAAAAACCGCGAGGTTTTAAGGTAGAGCGAGGAGCCGTACTAGGGACGGTCCCGGTTTTAACTACCCTGCCGTTATGCTGTCGAAATTTTGAATAATATTCGTGTGTTTGAATTATTTTCATCTGCTTAAACTATATTTATTCATTGAATAGAAAACATTCATGTGTTGAATTGATATTCATTCGTTGATTAGAAATTCATGTGTTGAATGGTATTCATATTTTGAAATAAATTGTTTGATAATAAAAATCACATTTTTATCTATATATAGAAACTATAGAAAACATTCATGTGTTGAATTGATATTCATTCGTTGATTAGAAATTCATGTGTTGAATGGTATTCATATTTTGAAATAAATTGTTTGATAATAAAAATCACATTTTTATCTATATATAGAAACTATAGAAAACATTCATGTGTTGAATTGATATTCATTCGTTGATTAGAAATTCATGTGTTGAATGGTATTCATATTTTGAAATAAATTGTTTGATAATAAAAATCACATTTTTATCTATATATAGAAACTATAGAAAACATTCATGTGTTGAATTGATATTCATTCGTTGATTAGAAATTCATGTGTTGAATGGTATTCATATTTTGAAATAAATTGTTTGATAATAAAAATCACCTTTTATCTATATATAAAATCCTATTTTTGTCACCTATATGAACTATATAGAAAAATAGTGTTTTGAAATGAATTGTTTTACAATAAAAATCACATTTTTATTGTATGCATAAATCGTTGAAATGTGAAGTGTTAAAAATAGCCACTTGTTCAAAATAAACATATATGAGTTGAAATATTCATTAATTAGCTAATGAAATGATTTGCACCTATTTATGTAACATTAGAATGAATGGTGTTTTTAAACCAAATAGAAATCAAATATGAAGTTGAATAGAAAAGGATAAATGATAAGAACTGTATATATATGTACATGCATATTCATTGAACATGTTATAGCAAAGGGGCAAGAGAAGAGGAATAAAATTTTGTGCCCGACAAATAGGTACACATTTACTGTTTTGTTTGGGTGATGATTTTATGAGCCTGTTGGCTAGCCGCTTGGCTTTTTCTTTTTCTTTTTGAGATTAGAAGGACTGGGAAAGCTATTTGCGATTTCCCGATGCTCCCGGTGCAGGGGAGGTTATGGCGAAATTTTCCAAAATTTTAAGGCGTTAGGGAAATTTTTGAAATGAAAACGATATTGAAATCATTGAATGAACTATATTTATATAAATATATAAATATAAATAAAATTAAAACGAAACGAGGCCGTGCAGTTCGTATTTTGAAATCATTGAATGAACTATATTTATATAAATATAAATAAAATTAATACGAAACGAGGCCGTGCAGTTCGTATTTTGAAACCGTGATTTCAAACAACTAGTGCGGGAAATCCGACCATTGGATTTTCCCGAAACCTCAACCGTCGGGTTCGCCTTGGAAATATCTTCCCAACGGCACCAACTTTGTAGAAATCCAACGGTTGGATTGTCTGGAATGTTTAATTCAAATCTTAAGAAAAACAGCGCCAGAAACGATTATATTTATTTATATATATAAATATAATTATATTTAATCGAATAACGACGCTGCAATTCGTATTTTGAAATCGAAAATTCAAACGATTGTACCGGGAGATCCAACCGTAGGATTTTCCCGAAACTGGAACCGTTGGATTCGTTTTGAAAAGACCTTTCTAATGATGTAAATCTTGTGAAGATCCAACAGTTAGATTTTCAGATATGTGTAAATCAAATCTGAAGAAAAACAACGCCACGGCCGCTTTATGGCCCGAAGCGTCGTTTTGAATATATTAGCTATTTTAAAATAAATAAAAATAGCGATAAATCGTTATAAAATATCATAAACAATATGGAATGGAAATAAGCTGAATTTGCTCGATTTATGTTGTGTTTGATGGTTGAATGTGTTTGGTGTGAAAATTACATTAAAGAACAAAGTTGGTGTTGTCGTATAATTTAACCATTGAAATAACTTGATTTGAAATTCTAAATATCCGTGAATTATTTGAAAAGACCGAGTTAATTCTCATTTCAAATAATTGACCGACGATTGAAATTCGAAGATGAAGGCGATGGCCGAAGACCGGAGATCTTCACCTCGTTTGGATGGTAACCGAGTCTGATTGGGAGGCATCTCGAAATATGGATAATGAGTGGTGATCGTCCAGACGTACGTGGTGATCGAAGGGTTTGCGAGGTATTTAGTGCCTCCGGTTTCGTTCAGACCCAGAACGGACTTGTAAATGGACTGTGTCTGACAGTGGAGTTTATTCTATGTTGATTGATTTCTGTTAAATATACATCTGTTTGGCGGCGGAGAATTTATTCTTTTGCTTAATGCCCTTCTCTGAGACGCACGAGCTCAGAGGTAGTATATCGATGGACATCAGTCGCATGGCATGAATTACCAGTGTGGCATGATAAGATGCAGTGATCAGGGCTTCTGTTGAAAAGCAAAGTCTTGTGGTGATGATCAAAGCACCGCCTGTGTGGCGTAGCTTTGTGTATAACGTGAATTCGCGAGCCTCACACCCCGGTATGAACCTAAAACGGGAGAGGACATCAGGGAGGGCCTGCGTTTCTTTCTAGCTAGGGTGGTGTCAGTGACCTACCAGCCCTGACATTTATATACTTTTCACCTATGTGGTTGTTGCTGTTGCGAGGCGCCTCGGTTTGATCGGACAATCCGGGTCCGATGGAGTCATTCGTTGGCTCGTTGACGCCCCAAAGGGCGGGGAAACGCAGTGCTCAGGAATTTTAATCCACATCGGTGGACCGACCCTGACGATCCAAAGGCTTGACTGAGTACTTGCCTGGGACACGGGCTAGAGCGTCTCGAATTCGATAAGGACTATCTTTTGCCTTGGTTCATGACGGAAATCCAATTTCCAAATACGTGACTGTGCGGTTTTGATTGTATACCTATATATGGCGACATAGTGGTATGGGGCATTAATGTCGTCTATGATTGATAGTTATGATTTGAAATTTCTTTCAAAACATACAAACACTAGTAATAATATCAAATGCCTTTGTTTTATTCGTATCAAGCATATCTTGGTCGTTATAAGGTAAAAACTCTATCCTCCGGTTTGCGTTGCATTGTGTGATGGGAACTGAGTCTTATAATGGCTTCATTTTTATAAAAAGCATAGCGATGTTTAAAAGAAAGATTTGTTTTAAAGCACTGGCAATCCAATGGAGTAAACCCGTTCCACGAAAGTGGCGTGGTCCTGTGATTAGCCAATTATATATGTGTTGAGTGGATTTCTCATACCAGTCCCATGATTGACTCGTAGTTTGTTTCACTTTCAAACTCGGGTGCCCCTTTTTTCTACACGGGCAACCTTGTATTCAGGTTTAGCTGGTTCTTTCTGGATAGCTGGAGCTGAAGATGGATTCTATCATTTATTTCTTTTTATGCTATTCCGCTCCTATTGTACATATTTTGTTTATTTCCGCTGTAGACATTTATGTATAGCTGAACTGTATTTGTACTAAGTAAGATCCTGTATACTGTGTAACTCTGATGATTACTTTTATCCAGTATATTCTATTGTTCATTATCTGGTGTATTTATTTAATTTTGTCCTGCTATTATCTGTTTCTGTGTTATATTCCAAAGATAACCCTGGTCTCCGTCAAAACGGGATTTCGGGTCGTCTCAACGTGGTATCAAAGCTTTGGTTAAGCTTAGTTCTGGAATATAACATTTGAACGAACTCGTCAGAAATAGAACCAGTAGTGTTCTAGGACGGGTAACTCAATGCAGATAGGATCAGCAATATCCTAGTATGAGTAAAGCAGAATGAAATTACACCCCAGTAGACACATTTACATTAAAGTATGTGTTTCTATATTTTTAAAATACCTTTTCTGTGACCTGACACTTGATCTGCCATTTGCAGAAGTACTAGAAAATGAGTGACAGGAACAGAAGAAATAATCGTATGGCTCGACCAGCTAATGAGCCAGTTGTGCTCCCGCCGCCAGAATCCGATATAGAAGTTCTATTCAAGAGATTTCGAAATCTTGGTGGATCGCCATTCTTAGGCAAGGAGTCCATTATGGAAACACAAGCTTGGATTCGTTCTGTAGAGAAAATCTTTGAGGGTTTAAAGCTGAGAGACGATCAGAAAAGATTACTGGCGTCTTGGGCACTCAAAGAAGAAGCTTTGTTTTGGTGGGATTCAATTATTAAAGATAATCCAGAAGGTGATATCACCTGGGACAGATTCAAAGTAATTTTCTTGGAAAGATTTATTCCTCCCGAAGCGACGGAGAGATTATGTGATGAATTTTCTTATTTGATACAAGGTGATATGACCATCCCAGAATATCATAAGAAATTCAACGAACTTTCTCACTTTGCTCCCCATCTAATTCAGAATACGAGGAGAAAGAATTTGAGATTTATTTACGGGCTTCAATGGAAATATCAGAATAAAGTATTGGGGCATGTGAAGCTCCCGTTTTCTGAAATGATATACATGGCTTATCAGTATGAAGACCTCCATAAGAAAGGAATGTTGCGCGACGAAGAAGAAGTTTGTTGTAGTGACAAAGAAGAGTCAGAAACTGATATTCCTGAAGCCAGTAAGAAGCCCAATGCCAAGAGGAAAAGGGCTAAATCTAAGAAGGAACCCGTAACAACTGCTATTTGCTCTAACTGCAATAAGAAAGGACATGTGTCGATAAATTGCGGGCCCTTAAAGAAACGGATAAAGAGAGGATCTAAGCCCACTAAGAAACAAAAGAACCCCCATGGAGACAGGAAATGCCATAAGTGCCACCGGGCAGGCCATACTGCACGGGAGTGCCAACTCTCAAAGAAATCTGAAACCGTATGTATAAATGAAGTAACAAAAACTTCCGAGCCCTCAGCTAGTCAAGAAAGGGCCGATGTTTTAGAAGGCACGCTTACTGTCAAAAACATTCCAGTCAAAGTACTGTTTGACACAGGCGCGTCACGAAGTTTCATTGCCAAAGGTGCAGTCAAGAAATTGGATTTGAATTTGAAGAAGCTCAAAGAGCCAATGACTGTCCGAAATCCAGTTGGAGGTTCCATCAATCTCAGTTGGGTTTGTGCAGTACCCGTCTCTTTTTCTTGCTATAAATTCCCTATTATCTCGGTTGTCATGAATTTTGATGAATTCGATCTTATTTTGGGATTGGATTGGTTAACCAAATATGAAGCAGAGGTTAGATGCGCCGAGAGAGTTGTTAGAGCTAAGATTAAATCAGGGAGTTATATAACCATACCGTGTGAAGGTCAGAATGCTAATAGAAAAGACTTTTGGGCAGCTCTAAATGTTTCCCCAGACCAAATAGAAAATGTCCCTGAAGTTGCAGATAATATTCCCGACCTCATCAAAGATATTCCTGTCGTCAAGAACTATGCGGATGTATTCGAGGAAGTTGTTCGCTTACCTCCGCAGAGAGAAATAGATTTCAAAATTGCTTTGATTCCGAATGCAAGGCCGGTAGTTCACGCTATTCGAAGAATGTCCTTGAAAGAGAAGGAGGAATTAGACAATCAAACATGACAGCTAGTATGGAAGGGTCTGATCAGGCCTAGTTTCTCTGATTGGGGTGCAGCAGTGGTGTTTGTCCCGAAATCTGACGGTACTCTACGTCTATGTGTGGATTATCGTGATCTGAACAAACAGACAATAAAGAACAAGTATCCATTGTCGCGGATTGATGATTTGTTGGATCGATTGAATGGAGCACAAGTATTTTCAAGAATGGACATAGCTACAGGTTTCCATCAACTTCGAATTGCCGAAGTGTGTGTTCCAATGACAGCGTTCAGAGGCCCCGACTTATTCTACGAGTGGTTAGTAATGCCGTTCGGCTTATGTAACGCTCCAGCTTACTTCGTCGATCTGATGAACAGAGTGTTCAGAGGGGTTTTGAATAAATTTGTTCTGGTTTTTATTGATGATATTCTAATCTTCTCTAAATCAAAGGCCGAACATGAAAACATCTGGAACAGGTTCTAGAAATTCTGAGACGGAATGTATTAAAAGCAAAGTTTTCCAAATGTATCTTCTGGCAGGAAGAAGTGAAATTTCTGGGCCATGTTGTATCGAAAGAAGGAATTGCTGTGGATCCAAGCAAAATCACGGCCATTCAGAATTGGAAACAGCCCACCACCCCCACTGAAGTCCGCAGTTTTCTCGGATTGGCTAGCTATTACCAGAAGTTCGTTAAAGACTTTTCGAAGATATCTGGTCACTTAACAAAGCTTACAAAGAAGCATTCTAAATTCAAATGGACTCCAGAAAGTGAGGAGGCTTTCGAAGAGCTGAAGTTGAGATTAACGACAGCTCCAGTGCTAACCATCATCGATGGCAACCAGGATTTGAAAGTCTGGACTGATGCTTCTAGAGAAGGCCTTGGCGCGGTGTTAATGCAAAGAGGTCAAGTGATTGCTTATGCTAGCCGTCAACTGAAGCCGCACGAGAAAAACTATGTAACTCATGATCTTGAGTTATTGGCTATCATATTCTCTTTGAAAATCTGGAGACACTATCTTCTGGGCGAGAGATTTGAACTGTTTACAGATCACCAGTCGTTAAAGTATCTGTTCACTCAGAAAGACCTAAATTTGAGGCAGCAGCGTTGGCTGGAGTTTCTTGCAGCATATGACTTCGAAATTATATATACTCCAGGGAAAGCCAATGTCGTGGCCGATGCGCTGAGCCGAAAGAATGTAATGATCGCCAGCTTTATTATCACGACTTCCTTGATTGACAAAATATCTATTATTCAGAAGGAGGATAACTTTATTAAAGACATGATTAAAAGGATTCGGAAAGGCGAACCCTCGTGTTTTCAAATAGATAACGACGAGACCCTGAGATTGAAAGGTAGGATTTGTGTTCCTGACATCCCAGAGTTAAAAAGGGAAGTGTTAGGCGAGTGTCACAAGTCCAAGCTGAGTATCCATCCTGGTGTGGCCAAAATGTATAACGATCTCAAAAGAACATTCTGGTGGAAGGCTATGAAAAGAGATGTTTCAATATACGTTAGCCGATGCCCTACATGCCAGCTAGTCAAGAGTGACCAACAGAAATTGGCTGGATTATTACAACCGCTAGAAGTTCCTGGTTGGAAGTGGGAACATATTTCTATGGATTTCATTGATGGTCTTCCCAGAACCAGAAAAGGAAATGACAGTATTTGGGTGATCGTAGATCGTTTCACGAAGACCGCCCATTTCATACCTGTCAGATCAAACAGAACTGCTCAGAGTCTGGCGCAGATATACTTCAGGGAAATAGTTAGACTACATGGAGTGCCACTCAGTATAGTCAGTGATAGGGATACAATATTCACTAGCAAATTCTGGGAAGCATTTCAAGTCGAGCTGGGAACGAAGTTAAACTTGAGCACCGCTTATCATCCTCAGACAGACGGTCAGACTGAGAGGGTGAATCGTATTTTAGAAGATCTATTGCGGGCTTGTGTTCTAGATTTTGGTGGATCATGGGAAGACCATCTGCATTTGGCTGAATTCTCTTATAACAACAGCTACCAGGCGAGTCTGACAATGTCGCCATTCGAAGCATTGTATGGTAGACCGTGCCGATCTCCTGCTTGTTGGGTCGAGCCTGGAAATAGACTTGTGTTAGGGCCTGATATGATTCGAGAAGCTGCCGACAAAGTCGATTTTATTAAGAAGCGATTACTCGCCGCTCAAAGCCGACAAAAGAGCTATGCCGATAGAAGAAGAAGAGATATATCCTTTGAAGTTGGCGACTATGTATATTTGAAAGTATCGCCGATGAGAGGAGTTATCCGGTTCGGTAAAACTGGAAAGTTAGCACCCAAATTTATTGGTCCGTTTCCTATTCTGGAACGGATCGGGACTCTCGCATATAAAGTTAAATTGCCAGACTGGTTGCCTGGAGTGCATGATGTATTTCACATATCTCAACTTCGAAAGCACGTTCATGATCCAGACTTGATCGTGGAAGAAGCAGCTCAGCAGGATATTGAAATTACTCCAGAATTAGCTGTGAGGCGTGAGCCGCTAAAGATTATCGGCAAAGAAACCAAAGAGCTGAGAAACAAGAAGGTTCACTTAGTCAAAGTGCAATGGAGTGGAGATCCGCGAGATTGTACTTGGGAAACTGAGGAGAGCATTCAGAAAGCTTATCCTAGATGCCGAGTGGATATCTCTGATTGACTCCGGTGCAAGGTACATTTAACCTACTTTGCACTACCATTCAATTCTCTACTCTATTGATATTTTCTCTTCATAGATGTGCACTTTTAATTATATAGTCTGAATGATTTTTAAAGAGTATAGGATTTGATTAGTATATTTTTGAAGGTTAAAAACAATTAGATTGGTTGTTGTGTTGTGTGATTGTAGATTTATCAAACCACTTTCGACTTTGTTCCTTTCGGGGACGAAAAGTTTTAAGTAGGGGAGATTGTAACGACCGAGAAAATCTGAACCAATTTAAAATTTTTAAATTGGCTAAAATAATGGATTTTAAATATTTAAAATAAATATTTTAGCTAAAAGCGATGAAAACTGAGTTTGAATCGACGATTGAAAACGAATATAATTAATTATAATTATAAACAAGGCCTGAAATGGCGGGGCAGTTTCAAAAATTGAATTCAAACTTTGTCGGACTGTACCGGGTGCAAAACAATCCGGATTTTAGCGAAACCAAAAACATTAGGATCTAATTGGTAATATCTTTCTAACGAATCCGACCAATCGAAATTTGATAGCGGGAATCAAAAGATATGTCCGGTTGAAAATTCTGAATAGTCGCTATGGGATTCAGGCCCTTAAAAATGGATATTTTGCAAACGACCTCGGATTTCGACGAGACCACTTTTGTTGGATCCGTGATGTCAAGTTATTGCTAGGTTTCAAATTTCATAATTTTTCGAATCAATATGTGAGCGTGGCAAGAGAAAACGTGTTTGACCAGTTTTAGTTGATTTTGATCCACTGGAAATTGGCCATTTTCCCAACGGCCTCAAAATTCGACGAAACTAGTTTTGTTAGGACCGTATCGTCAATACGAAGCTAGAAAATATTTTTCTGGAATTTTTCTAGTTAATATGTGACCCCGGTAATTTGAAATGTACGTTTAAAATTCAATATAGTGATTTAAATGTAAATTCAATGGAAACTGATTGTAACGATCAAATGAGCTTACGATACATATCCCATTGTGTTCGGGATGGGGGTAAAACGCTATGGACGACAGGCGGTAGGCCTCGTTTCGAGGTCGTATGTAAAAGTCAACTTTTTTGCAAAATTAAATAATTAAATAATAAAAAGGAAAAAAATAATAATTTTTATTCCCTCCCTTTATCTGTCGTTCTGTCCCCCCCCCCCCGTTCATTTCAATTTTAAACGAAAATAAAAGAAAAAAAAACCCTAAAAACTATCGACCGCCCCCCTAAAGCGAACGCCGCCGACGCCCAAACTCCGCCCCCCTGGCATCGCTCAGCGCCACCTCCGACCTGTGCCCCTCTCTCCTCAATTTCTGTCGCCCCGCTCGAGGAACGAGCCCTCCCTGAATTCGCGAGCACCCCGCCTCCGCCGCCCCCTCGAAGCCAGCTCCGCCCTGACGAGACCCACCGCCGACCCTGACATCGACCCCCCCTTCTTCGCAGCAATGTAAGTTGTTTTTATTTTTAATTCTATAAATTCTGATTTTTAAAAAAGGTTAAAACTGTTTTTTTTTAAAAGGGTTAAAACTTGTTTTTTTTTAAAGGTTAAAACTGTTTTTTTTTAAAAAGGGTTAAAACTGTTTTTTTTAAAGGTTAAAACAGATTTTTTTTAAAAGGTTAAAACTGATTTTTTTTAAAAGGTTAAAACAGATTTTTTTTAAAAGGTTAAAACTGTTTTTTTTTTAAAGGTTAAAACTGATTTTTTTTAAAAAGGTTAAAACTGGTTTTTTTTAAAAGGTTAAAACTGATTTTTTTTTTTAAAAGGTTAAAACTGATTTTTAAAAGAAGTTAAAAACTGATTTTTAACAGATTTAAAAACTGATTTTTAATTTTAATTTTAAAAAGAAAAAAAGATTAGAACTTTAAAAAGAAGAAGATTAGAGCTTTAAAAAGAAAAGATTTGAACTGGGATAGAAAGATCAGATTTTTAGAATAGAAAAGATCATATTTTTAAAATAGAAAAGACGGAATTTTTATTAAGTAGAAGAAGTAAGATATGATTCTTATATTTTTAAAGCAATAAAAATATAATTTTTACATCATAGGAATATTAAAAATATAGTCTTTATTTTTAAAATATGATCTTTATATATTGAATAGCGAAGTCAAAATTCGATTTTTTATATATTGAATAACATAGTAAAAATTCGATTTTTACATATGTAGAGAATACGGGCAACGAAGCGACAAAAGGCGAGATTGGCGAAGATTTCTATAAAGGAAGAGTCGTAGTATTGGATAGCTATTGGTGAGAATTTCTCACTCTTCAATTTCTTTTTTCTATATATATATATGTGTTGAAATAAAAGTGAATTGCTATATAATATATATATATATATACGCCCCTCGTCCACAAACCATGGACGATATTTATTGATTGAAATTGTTGTGGAAATTGATTGATAGCGAATGATTGTTTGGGATTGTTTGTGATTGATATTGGTTGATTGTGGTTGAAAAATACCCATTTGTGGTTGAGAAATATTTGGTTGAAACCATATAGGATTAGTTTGTGGAAATGAAATAAATATATACATGCCGCCTGCGTGCGAACTAGATGCATGATCCCCATTGTCAAAAACCGCGTGGTTTTAAGGTAGAGCGAGGAGTCGTACTAGGGACGGTCCCGGTTTTAACTACCCTGCCATTATGCTGTCGAAATTTTGAATAATATTCGTGTGTTTGAATTATTTTCATCTGCTTAAACTATATTTATTCATTGAATAGAAAACATTCATGTGTTGAATTGATATTCATTCGTTGATTAGAAATTCATGTGTTGAATGGTATTCATATTTTGAAATAAATTGTTTGATAATAAAAATCACATTTTTATCTATATATAGAAACTATAGAAAACATTCATGTGTTGAATTGATATTCATTCGTTGATTAGAAATTCATGTGTTGAATGGTATTCATATTTTGAAATAAATTGTTTGATAATAAAAATCACATTTTTATCTATATATAGAAACTATAGAAAACATTCATGTGTTGAATTGATATTCATTCGTTGATTAGAAATTCATGTGTTGAATGGTATTCATATTTTGAAATAAATTGTTTGATAATAAAAATCACCTTTTATCTATATATAAAATCCTATTTTTGTCACCTATATGAACTATATAGAAAAATAGTGTTTTGAAATGAATTGTTTTACAATAAAAATCACATTTTTATTGTATGCATAAATCGTTGAAATGTGAAGTGTTAAAAATAGCCACTTGTTCAAAATAAACATATATGAGTTGAAATATTCATTAATTAGCTAATGAAATGATTTGCACCTATTTATGTAACATTAGAATGAATGGTGTTTTTAAACCAAATAGAAATCAAATATGAAGTTGAATAGAAAAGGATAAATGATAAGAACTGTATATATATGTACATGCATATTCATTGAACATGTTATAGCAAAGGGGCTAGAGAAGAGGAATAAAATTTTGTGCCCGACAAATAGGTACACATTTACTGTTTTGTTTGGGTGATGATTTTATGAGCCTGTTGGCTAGCCGCTTGGCTTTTTCTTTTTCTTTTTGAGATTAGAAGGACCGGGAAAGCTATTTGCGATTTCCCGATGCTCCCGGTGCAGGGGAGGTTATGGCGAAATTTTCCAAAATTTTAAGGCGTTAGTGAAATTTTTGAAATGAAAACGATATTGAAATCATTGAATGAACTATATTTATATAAATATATAAATATAAATAAAATTAAAACGAAACGAGGCCGTGCAGTTTGTATTTTGAAACCGTGATTTCAAACAACTAGTGCGGGAAATCCGACCATTGGATTTTCCCGAAACCTCAACCGTCGGGTTCGCCTTGGAAATATCTTCCCAACGGCACCAACCTTGTAGAAATCCAACGATTGGATTGTCTGGAATGCTTAATTCAAATCTGAAGAAAAACAGCGCCAGAAACGATTATATTTATTTATATATATAAATATAATTATATTTAATCGAATAACGACGCCGCAATTCGTATTTTGAAATCGAAAATTCAAACGATTGTACCGGGAGATCCAACCGTCGGATTTTCCCGAAACTGGAACCGTTGGATTCGTTTTGAAAAGACCTTTCTAATGATGTAAATCTTGTGAAGATCCAACGGTTAGATTTTCAGATATGTGTAAATCAAATCTGAAGAAAAACAGCGCCACGGCCGCTTTATGGCCCGAAGCGTCGTTTTGAATATATTAGCTATTTTAAAATAAATAAAAATAGCGATAAATCGTTATAAAATATCATAAACAATATGGAATGGAAATAAGCTGAATTTGCTCGATTTATGTTGTGTTTGATGGTTGAATGTGTTTGATGTGAAAATTACATTAAAGAACAAAGTTGGTGTTGTCGAATAATTTAACCATTGAAATAACTTGATTTGAAATTCTAAATATCCGTGAATTATTTGAAAAGACCGAGTTAATTCTCATTTCAAATAATTGACCGACGATTGAAATTCGAAGATGAAGGCGATGGCTGAAGACCGGAGATCTTCACCTCGTTTGGATGGTAACCGAGGTCCTGATTGGGAGGCATCCCGAAATATGGATAATGAGTGGTGATCGTCCAGACGTACGTGGTGATCGAAGGGTTTGCGAGGTATTTAGTGCCTCCGGTTTCGTTCAGACCCAGAACGGACTTGTAAATGGACTGTGTGTCTGACAGTGGAGTTTATTCTGTGTTGATTGATTTCTGTTAAATATACATCTGTTTGGCGGCGGAGAATTTATTCTTTTGCTTAACGCCCTTCTCTGAGACACACGAGCTCAGAGGTAGTATATCGATGGACATCAGTCGCATGGCATGAATTGCCGGTGTGGCATGCTAAGATGCAGTGATCAGGGCTTCTGTTGAAAAGCAAAGTCTTGTGGTGATGATCAAAGCACCGCCTGTGTGGCGTAGCTTTGTGTATAACGTGAATTCGCGAGCCTCACACCCCGGTATGAACCTAAAACGGGAGAGGACATCAGGGAGGGCCTGCGTTTCTTTCTAGCTAGGGTGGTGTCAGTGACCTACCAGCCCTGACATTTATATACTTTTCACCTATGTGGTTGTTGCTGTTGCGAGGCGCCTCGGTTTGATCGGACGATCCGGGTCCGATGGAGTCATTCGTTGGCTCGTTGACGCCCCAAAGGGCGGGGAAACGCAGTGTTCAGGAATTTTAATCCACATCGGTGGACCGGCCCTGACGATCCAAAGGCTTGACTGAGTACTTGCCTGGGACACGGGCTAGAGCGTCTCGAATTCGGTAAGGACTATCTTTTGCCTTGGTTCATGACGGAAATCCAATTTCCAAATACGTGACTGTGCGGTTTTGATTGTATACCTATATATGGCGACATAGTGGTATGGGGCATTAATGCCGTCTATGATTGATAGTTATGATTTGAAATTGCTTTCAAAACATACAAACACTAGTAATAATATCAAATGCCTTTGTGATTTTGTATCATCAAAATTTAACACTCGTTACAAAAACATCCAACGGTTCTAATATTTTTTGTAATCACAATTTGATCACCACTCACGAAAAATTTACAAATATATAAAATTTTAATCCCAAAATTAATTTGTCCAAGCGTACATTTCTTTCAGCTTGCTCTCTTTGAACATGAATGTCACACTTATTCTTCTCTACAAGAGCTTTAGTCTAAAAAAAAAGACAAACTAATAAAAAACTAGCAATCTCAACTTACAAATTCCCTCTACATCACAACTATACAATAATGTGAACTTGTTGCTCGCTCAACTGTTCTTTGATGTTATTAATGTGTTGCTTTGCATCTTAGCAAAGATTCAACATCACCTGCATGCCTGTTCGCACTATGTTACTTATAATGGTGCCAAAATAGTCATGCAAATTATACGTGAAGGACAATAAATTCAAACACTCAAGATAAATGAGTCGATAAAATATACTAAATCTAATGATTACCAGAAATAGAAAAATCTTCACGCTTGTAAAAGCTTCCATTTTGAATACCTGCGTGTTTTACTGCATCCTACATGTAATAACATGAATTTTTAAATAAGTTTGAAATTAATAATTTAATTGAATTATTAATTTTAATATTTAAAAGATCTAATTTATTTGGAATTAAATGAAATAAATGAATTTATTTTGTAGTTGAACAATTATATGTAACGTTGAACAATTAAATTGAACAATTGTCTAATATAAATGTAACAATTTGACTGATTCAAAATTGTGTAAATTAAAATGATTTAAGTTTATAAAATTAAATTTAAATATTAAATTTGAATTAATGAATATATTGATTGTAACATCCCATAAATTTTATCAAGTTGATTTAGATTGTAATATATATGTATTTGGATTGTTATTATATAATGTTGGATTTCTAAATATATATTTGTTTTATAAGGTTTGAATATAGGAAATTTTAATTTTTGTTTTTTTATAAATTTTGATTTGCGTAAGGAAAATTTATTTTAAAAATTTATGATTAATTTATAAGATTTCATGTTAAGTAATAATATTTTTCTAATTTTGATAATATTGATTTGTAAATAAATTTTGTAAAGGATAATTTATTTTATGATTTTTACAAGAATGATTATTATTACTATTTTTGTTAAATTATAATTGTATTTATAAAATCTTATAAGGATTGATAGTTATTTATTTTTAACCATTTATGAGTTTTGGTAAAGTATATATATAAATATATTTGATGAATAATAGTATAAGTGATAAGCATTTTGATGAACTTTAAACAATATATAAGCATTGAAATTTGGTTATATTCATGAGTTTTGCTACATTCATAATTGTTTCAAAGGTGTAGCTAAATAAAAGAAAATATACAAATAAATAAAAAGGGTTATTTTGTCAAGCATGCATTGGGTGGAAATTTAATTAAAATAAATAAAGCATAGGTGTCTTCATGCATGAAATGTTATTGCCAAGTGTCTTTAATTTGATAGTAAGCTAACTTAAAAATCATTAAATACAAAAGAAAAGGGGGCTGCACCCTTCAGTTTACTCACGGCAACTTCTCCCATATTTTTTTCTTCTTCCACTTTGGCATTTACAGTAAAAGAAACCTTACCTCCTTTTCAATCAAAAATCCAAATCTCCCAATCCACTCATTTCTAGCAAAAGTGATTCGCACGAATGTTGTTCAGATTTTCATTTCTGATTTTTAGAAACCGACCGATCCTGATTTCATCATTTATCAAAAGAGAAATTTTGAATTTACAGTAAAACTGAAAATTTGAGTTGCAAGATTTGGAAAATCTTTTCTCCCAAACCAGGAAGAATTAGATAGCGCCGCTTACGCCGTTGCGATCGGTAGAGGGCGTAGTATTTTTCATATGAGTTTGAGACGTTTTCGTGTCGATGATTTTTGATGTTCAAATTTAGGGTTGAAGATGACTTGAGAATCGTGCATGGATTGGTGAAATGGAGTTCGGATTATTGACGAGGACGGAGAAAGCTTTCAGGGCCCAAGATTTGGTGAAGATCGGTGCAAGATGGGAGGGTGCGACATGGGGAAATTCACGCATTTCGTGTAGCGGGTTTTGTCTCGGCCAATGGTCGGATTTTGATTGCGGAGGCCGAAGGTTTGGTGAGCTAGCGTAGTCGGATGAGGAGTCGAGGAGGAGTTCGCGTGTGGTCTCGGATTGATGAACGGTGGAGGATGTTGATGGTGCATGTGCACCGATACGTGCGTGTTGTTGGGTTCCTGGAGTTGCGCAAGAACAAGGAGAACGTGAAAGAGGAAGAAGAAGGAAAGGGGAGAAGAGCGGGCCTGTTGGATGTGGATGGGTGCATTTAAAGTGGACCGGGCCTTATTGGATTAAGGGTATAACTCTATTTTATTTATGTATTTAAAGTTTAAATTTAGAAACTTTAGATAGTGATATTTAATTCGTTTTAACTCGGATTTACGCACCGTTAAGTCTGTTGGAATCGTAACAGAAAATAGAGTCCAATTAAATATAAATTTGGAAATTTTAATTAGGAATAAATTTTAGAAATTTAAAATAAAAGGTCCTTATATATATGACAATATATATACCAAATGATGTTGTTATTAATTCAATTCTAAATTATATTAGCAGAACAATCATGTGCTGCTAATGGAGTGGGATTAAAATGGCAATACGAGTAGCGGTGTCAGTATTCGTGGGTTTGTCCGTCTTGCTTATGAAGTCGTGGAGCTATTTCGGTGAGAACTTCTAATTTAAATTTATTTATTTAAATTATTTAATTATAATTAGCTGAGTTAATCATAATCTGTTGATGATGATTGTGTGATGGATGTTATTATGTGAATGGGTGTGCATGTAGTTAGATAATACACTGAACACTGAAAAGCGTTATCGACTGTAACGCTTGTGCACAACTGAATTGGTTGTTGTTGATGATAACGATAATTCATTATCATCGTATATATATATGGTTGAATTTATTCTGTTGTATGGTGCACACACAATACCATGATTATGGGATTTTACAGGTGATCGATTTTGTTTCCCTTCCATATAAACGAAGTTGATTTTCTAATATTAAATATTATCATGTTCAATTTATTTCAAAAATGAGATCTTTTTGAAAATTTGATTATGGCTTTATATGTTTTGAAAGCATAATATGATAATATATATATATATAGACACCAGAACGTTTTAGGATGACAGAGAGGATGGTGTCTAGGCTTGGGTTTGGAAATCCAGTTTCCTGCTCTCCCTGGCTATCCCTAACTGGTCCGACAACGGGATGGTAAAAGTTGAAATCAAATTTGAAATATATTTTGAAACTGTTCAAATGATTTGGGAATATAAGTTAAATGATTATATTTAAATCATTATATGGGTTGAATAGAACGCAATATGATGCGACAATTCGTAAATATCAATCTCAAGTTTAACTTGATTATTTGAAATTTATTCGTCTTGAAATAAGAAACCGTTGAATTACAAATGATAACAGTTTTGAATAATAAAGGGAATTTAAAATTTTCAACGGCTTATTTCAAGTATAACAAATTTGGAAAGATCGATATGTTTGCAGTCAGCAATCATAACACGAGTTATCAAAATTTGAGAAATTTATGACAATTCCTATTTATAAATTTCAAAGGCGAATAGAAATTTGAATATTTGGATTTCGTATAAATTTTCAAATCTAATTGATTTAAATGGATATTTTAACAGTAGTACCTTTGGGTAACATTTCCAAATGTTGTTTTGGCTTTGAAATTTATAAGCGTGAACTATTGTTTGGTTACAAAAATGATTTCGAAAATTATTAAAGTATTGGAATATTTATATGGAAAAAAAAAATGAGTTTTCCAAATTTTAAATTTGGATCTGGTTGGAAATAAATTTTCGGATATTTGATATTAGTTCGGTAGATGAAAACTCTTATTATCTGAGGAATTTAAAAGGGTAAATTACCGTTATTCCGCTTATAATATGAGTTGGATATGGAAATTTATATTGAAGATAAGTTGATGGTATCTCTATCCAGATCAAATATCAGAGAGTTGAATAAATCTTTTTAATTAAGATATGGGGTTTCTCCACCTGATTGAAATAAGTTAGATAGAAATAATCTTCGATATTTAGTATGGAACCTCATGATATAAACGTATACTATCTGGGGAATTTGGAAGATATTATTATATCGTTATTCCACTTATAGTATTCGTTGATTATGAGAATTTATATCGAATATAAGTGGATACAATTTCTATGTAATTTATGATTCAATATCGATTGATTTGGGTTTTGTCGCGAATCGTATCTTCAATAATACCATTCTTGAAACCCAATAAGATTGAGTTGTGGAAATTCGTATCGTAATTGGAATTTTGTCAAAATCTTCGATCCGAGGGAATTAAAAGTAAGAAATTTAAGCGAAGGTATACTCTTTGATTTCAAAGAAGAATTTAAGATGATAACGAGATGTACGAAATTATAGAAATTCAAATCTTTAGTTGTAAATGAATTGATAACTATGTGCAAGGAGATTTGAATTGAAAAGCCTGTGTGAACCATAGCTACTGTTTAAAGTACGCTTATTACTTGGAAAGACCGGGATCGAGCATATGTTCGGAACCCATTCCAAGTAATAATACGACGTTATGAAGCAATTCAGGAATTGGTAAACAACGAATGAAGACCGGGAATATTTGAATTTGTTTAGATTGATTGTTGATTGATGTCTCGGTTAGGTAGGCCACCGACACGATGTATGAGTTACATGAGACCTGAACATATTTAAGTATTTTCGGGTTGTTGTTCCGTTCAAACCCAGAATGGACTTGCATGGATGGTGTGCCTGACATTGAAATTGACCGCATAGCACTGATTTCCGTTAATGTATATCGGATTTGTGGCAATATATTATCCTTGTCTCTAAGTCATTGAACTTAGAGGGTATGCATTGATTTAAATCAGTGATATGTCGTGAATTGTCAATGCGGCATACCCAAGTTATGAGTCGAGCTAGTGATGATCAAAGAATGGCTTATCGAAGCATCGCTTTGCATATGACGTGACATCGACAAACCTCACACCCCGGATTGATGAGAAACTGGCGGTTAGGTTTTTACTTATATATGAATTGATGATGAAGCTGTGCAGCAGTGGGAAACCACTTATGAACTTGGGGAAGTTGGGTATGTTCGGGGGGCCGTGCCTGGTCGAAAACCGTTGATCTGCCCTGACGATGTGTATTCGGTGTCCGCGTATGGTCGAAAAAGCCGTTGAGGCACTTCGTTCTGTATCCCTGATTGATCTTTCGTGCCAGAAATCATCAAGTTGGAAATCCAAATTTCTTATGCGAGCCATACGATTTTGATTGTATATATATATATATGGCAACATATATTATGGGGTATATGCTGTCTAGGATTAATACATTTACTTGCAAAATGTTTTCCACACTATATATATATATATTATGGTATTGAAGAGAATTTTACGTATGAAAGCATATTTGGTTGTCATAAGATAAAACTCGCCCCTCTGGTGTGCGCTTGCATTGTGTGATGTGGGACGAGCTTATGATAGCTTCATTTTCAAAAGACATTGCGCATTTATATGCACGGGTATCCACCTGGAGTAAATCCGTTCCGCGTTAGCGGCGTGATCCGGTGAAGTTCCCAACTTTAAGAATGAACCTAACTGTTTTTGAGTTCTCACACCAGTCCCACGACTGACCTGGAGTTTATTGTTCCCTCACCTAAACTCTGGGTGCCCATGATTTTTGCACGGGCAGCCAGTAGTTTAGTTTTGAAGTTATAGATCGTTGGAGCAGGATTTAGAGCGCTTCTAGAGTTGGAGCCTACGATATAGTTGAAGCTTCCGCTGTGTTTTGATCTTCCGTTGAGAGTAAAGTTATTTTCTTTTCTTCCGCTGTGTATATATTTGTAACTCTGATATTCTATGTAACTCTGATGTAACATTGTAATTTGCAATGAAGGTCCAGTTATTTTGTTTAATATATGTATGTACCCATAACAATTCGTCTTTATGAACGGTTTAAGTCGGTTTAATTACCGGTAAGAACTGGGCAATAAGGCGGGTCGTTACAGTTGGTATCAGAGCTTTGGTTATACAAAGCTTTAGGGGTACATACATATTTGGACAAAGAATAGGACTCCTCAGAGTTATATTATCTCATTAGAGATAGGGTTAGAAATACCCTAGAATGAGATTTTGGGAATATTAGGACGAGAGAGCGTATTTTTGAAACCTATATAAGGTATTTTGAACAAGTAAATCATTTTGAAAACGATTATTATTTGTAATATATTTTGAAATATAAGTGGAAATAAGGATTACAAGTGTTTTATTCGACGTCACGATTGGATTATTGAGTATGTAAGAGTTTTAAATATACGTCTGATCAACGTATATGCGAAGCCAACATATACTAGATAGATATAGAGTCACACTCTAGTCGCTTGGGGATGATTCTGGTGATTGATGCATCATCATCAGTCTTATTTTTGAGTTTCGAAAGTGGGATGACTATATGACTCCAGTTAAGACGTCAAGGGATACTTGAACTATTTCGATATGTTGAAAATATTAAGAGGGAATTTAATATGTTATAAATACGAATCAAACTATTTTAATAAACAGAAGGATTTTGAGGTAAATCCACTTAAAGACTAGTTAGCGAATGTTGGGAAATAAGATAATACATTGAGAAATTATATCCAAAGAAAGAATAGCACCCATACTTCAAGTCTTAACAAATGTTGAATATGATCTAATAAGTTGTAATCAGAAAAGATATTATATTTCTCAAAGAATGTTAATATGTTAATGTAAGCAATAGATTTGGATAAATCCTTAACATGAGTTGTAAATGAGAATATCCAAGAATATCTTAGCTATCAGAACCCCTTAAGAATGTTATAGATGATTTAGACTTAAGTCAAGAATTTGTTTTACGAGATGATTTTTGACTTAAAGTTAAGAATGAGTTTAAAAAGTTAATTTAAACAAACATCGAAGTAGGAAATTTGGATCTTTGAAATATTAAATTTGAAGAAGTGAGTCCCGAAATTGTTAAAATTAATATTTGAATCTACCACTAGCTTGCACATAATCAGAGTGCGCAGAGGAAGCGTGATGGTATTTTAAATAAAACTGTTTTAAGGGATTTTCCGGCCAGTTGAGTAAGAAAAACTTTCTGAACAAGATTTGATATTCAATAAGAATGAAAAAGAGAGATATACATTTTGAATTTTAAAATGAATTTAGAAAAGTGTTATTCGATTAGGTGAAAATGATAATTAAAACATGAATATCAGATGAGTATAAATTTAACTTATAAATGAGTTAATATGAGATTAGAAACGATTGGAATTTTTGAAATAGAATGAGTGTTTCGGAAGTACAATTCTATCCCTTTCCTTGTCGCTGGGTTTTGCTCGGCCCATTGTCACCTTTGAGTGTTACCCGAATTATCGTGCTTAGAATTTTAGCTGTTCAACTTTATTTCTGAATTCTTCCTTTTGCCCTGCTCTGATAAAGCCCCAGACAAGTGAATTAATTCAGATTTGGAAACCAGTATCTTTGAATTATCTAGTAAATTGAATTTGTATTGAGAACAATAGAATTTCTAATACTAAATTTAGCCAAGATGTTATTTTGCAAGATGATTGAACGATTAGAGAAAAATTAATTGAGAACTTGGATTTAAATTTCCAAGTTAAGCACCTAGTCTTATAATCGATAAGAAAATCATGGGTTCCGTAAGAATAAGTTAGAAAGATAATTTCCAAGCTTTAAGATTTTTTTCTTAGGGTCATAAACCTCTAAGCATTTGACAGTATCTATTCTAGTTTCTCCTTAGTGGTAGTGGTAGCAGTTCTGAGTCTAACTCAGAAATTTCGATTAAAAACAAGACCGGTGACGACCCTAGTAATCGCGAGATTATAGAAGTTTCCTTAAACCTTACCTTTAGTGAGAATCGGACAAGGTACCCTGAGAATGATATGAGCCGTAGTTCTGACCATTACATTTCTGATATGTTGAGAGAGAAATGGGAATTTAAAATTGGTTAATAAGTTTAATTTACTCGATTTCCTTTTCGAGGACGAAAAGTTTCTAAGGGGGGGTGAATGTAACATCCCATAAATTTTATCAAGTTGATTTAGATTGTAATATATATGTATTTGGATTGTTATTATATAATGTTGGATTTCTAAATATATATTTGTTTTATAAGGTTTGAATATAGGAAATTTTAATTTTTGTTTTTTTTATAAATTTTGATTTGCGTAAGGAAAATTTATTTTAAAAATTTATGATTAATTTATAAGATTTCATGTTAAGTAATAATATTTTTCTAATTTTGATAATATTGATTTGTAAATAAATTTTGTAAAGGATAATTTATTTTATGATTTTTACAAGAATGATTATTATTACTATTTTTGTTAAATTATAATTGTATTTATAAAATCTTATAAGGATTGATAGTTATTTATTTTTAACCATTTATGAGTTTTGGTAAAGTATATATATAAATATATTTGATGAATAATAGTATAAGTGATAAGCATTTTGATGAACTTTAAACAATATATAAGCATTGAAATTTGGTTATATTCATGAGTTTTGCTACATTCATAATTGTTTCAAAGGTGTAGCTAAATAAAAGAAAATATACAAATAAATAAAAAGGGTTATTTTGTCAAGCATGCATTGGGTGGAAATTTAATTAAAATAAATAAAGCATAGGTGTCTTCATGCATGAAATGTTATTGCCAAGTGTCTTTAATTTGATAGTAAGCTAACTTAAAAATCATTAAATACAAAAGAAAAGGGGGCTGCACCCTTCAGTTTACTCACGGCAACTTCTCCCATATTTTTTTCTTCTTCCACTTTGGCATTTACAGTAAAAGAAACCTTACCTCCTTTTCAATCAAAAATCCAAATCTCCCAATCCACTCATTTCTAGCAAAAGTGATTCGCACGAATGTTGTTCAGATTTTCATTTCTGATTTTTAGAAACCGACCGATCCTGATTTCATCATTTATCAAAAGAGAAATTTTGAATTTACAGTAAAACTGAAAATTTGAGTTGCAAGCTTTGGAAAATCTTTTCTCCCAAACCAGGAAGAATTAGATAGCGCCGCTTACGCCGTTGCGATCGGTAGAGGGCGTAGTATTTTTCATATGAGTTTGAGACGTTTTCGTGTCGATGATTTTTGATGTTCAAATTTAGGGTTGAAGATGACTTGAGAATCGTGCATGGATTGGTGAAATGGAGTTCGGATTATTGACGAGGACGGAGAAAGCTTTCAGGGCGCAAGATTTGGTGAAGATCGGTGCAAGATGGGAGGGTGCGACATGGGGAAATTCACGCATTTCGTGTAGCGGGTTTTGTCTCGGCCAATGGTCGGATTTTGATTGCGGAGGCCGAAGGTTTGGTGAGCTAGCGTAGTCGGATGAGGAGTCGAGGAGGAGTTCGCGTGTGGTCTCGGATTGATGAACGGTGGAGGATGTTGATGGTGCATGTGCACCGATACGTGCGTGTTGTTGGGTTCCTGGAGTTGCGCAAGAACAAGGAGAACGTGAAAGAGGAAGAAGAAGGAAAGGGGAGAAGAGCGGGCCTGTTGGATGTGGATGGGTGCATTTAAAGTGGACCGAGCCTTATTGGATTAAGGGTATAACTCTATTTTATTTATGTATTTAAAGTTTAAATTTAGAAACTTTAGATAGTGATATTTAATTCGTTTTAACTCGGATTTACGCACCGTTAAGTCCGTTGGAATCGTAACAGAAAATAGAGTCCAATTAAATATAAATTTGGAAATTTTAATTAGGAATAAATTTTAGAAATTTAAAATAAAAGGTCCTTATATATATGACAATATATATACCAAATGATGTTGTTATTAATTCAATTCTAAATTATATTAGCAGAACAATCATGTGCTGCTAATGGAGTGGGATTAAAATGGCAATACGAGTAGCGGTGTCAGTATTCGTGGGTTTGTCCGTCTTGCTTATGAAGTCGTGGAGCTATTTCGGTGAGAACTTCTAATTTAAATTTATTTATTTAAATTATTTAATTATAATTAGCTGAGTTAATTATAATCTGTTGATGATGATTGTGTGATGGATGTTATTATGTGAATGGGTGTGCATGTAGTTAGATAATACACTGAACACTGAAAAGCGTTATCGACTGTAACGCTTGTGCACAACTGAATTGGTTGTTGTTGATGATAACGATAATTCATTATCATCGTATATATATATGGTTGAATTTATTCTGTTGTATGGTGCACACACAATACCATGATTATGGGATTTTACAGGTGATCGATTTTGTTTCCCTTCCATATAAACGAAGTTGATTTTCTAATATTAAATATTATCATGTTCAATTTATTTCAAAAATGAGATCTTTTTGAAAATTTGATTATGGCTTTATATGTTTTGAAAGCATAATATGATAATATATATATATATATATATAGACACCAGAACGTTTTAGGATGACAGAGAGGATGGTGTCTAGGCTTGGGTTTGGAAATCCAGTTTCCTGCTCTCCCTGGCTATCCCTAACTGGTCCGACAACGGGATGGTAAAAGTTGAAATCAAATTTGAAATATATTTTGAAACTGTTCAAATGATTTGGGAATATAAGTTAAATGATTATATTTAAATCATTATATGGGTTGAATAGAACGCAATATGATGCGACAATTCGTAAATATCGATCTCAAGTTTAACTTGATTATTTGAAATTTATTCGTCTTGAAATAAGAAACCGTTGAATTACAAATGATAACAGTTTTGAATAATAAAGGGAATTTAAAATTTTCAACGGCTTATTTCAAGTATAACAAATTTGGAAAGATCGATATGTTTGCAGTCAGCAATCATAACACGAGTTATCAAAATTTGAGAAATTTATGACAATTCCTATTTATAAATTTCAAAGGCGAATAGAAATTTGAATATTTGGATTTCGTATAAATTTTCAAATCTAATTGATTTAAATGGATATTTTAACAGTAGTACCTTTGGGTAACATTTCCAAATGTTGTTTTGGCTTTGAAATTTATAAGCGTGAACTATTGTTTGGTTACAAAAATGATTTCGAAAATTATTAAAGTATTGGAATATTTATATGGAAAAAAAAATGAGTTTTCCAAATTTTAAATTTGGATCTGGTTGGAAATAAATTTTCGGATATTTGATATTAGTTCGGTAGATGAAAATTCTTATTATCTGAGGAATTTAAAAGGGTAAATTACCGTTATTCCGCTTATAATATGAGTTGGATATGGAAATTTATATTGAAGATAAGTTGATGGTATCTCTATCCAGATCAAATATCAGAGAGTTGAATAAATCTTTTTAATTAAGATATGGGGTTTCTCCACCTGATTGAAATAAGTTAGATAGAAATAATCTTCGATATTTAGTATGGAACCTCATGATATAAATGTATACTATCTGGGGAATTTGGAAGATATTATTATATCGTTATTCCACTTATAGTATTCGTTGATTATGAGAATTTATATCGAATATAAGTGGATACAATTTCTATGTAATTTATGATTCAATATCGATTGATTTGGGTTTTGTCGCGAATCGTATCTTTAATAATACCATTCTTGAAACCCAATAAGATTGAGTTGTGGAAATTCGTATCGTAATTGGAATTTTGTCAAAATCTTCGATCCGAGGGAATTAAAAGTAAGAAATTTAAGCCAAGGTATACTCTTTGATTTCAAAGAAGAATTTAAGATGATAACGAGATGTACGAAATTATAGAAATTCAAATCTTTAGTTGTAAATGAATTGATAACTATGTGCAAGGAGATTTGAATTGAAAAGCCTGTGTGAACCATAGCTACTGTTTAAAGTACGCTTATTACTTGGAAAGACCGGGATCGAGCACATGTTCGGAACCCATTCCAAGTAATAATACGACGTTATGAAGCAATTCAGGAATTGGTAAACGACGAATGAAGACCGGGAATATTTGAATTTGTTTAGATTGATTGTTGATTGATGTCTCGGTTAGGTAGGCCACCGACACGATGTATGAGTTACATGAGACCTGAACATATTTAAGTATTTTCGGGTTGTTGTTCCGTTCAGACCCAGAATGGACTTGCATGGATGGTGTGCCTGACATTGAAATTGACCGCATAGCACTGATTTCCGTTAATGTATATCGGATTTGTGGCAATATATTATCCTTGTCTCTAAGTCATATGAACTTAGAGGGTATGCATTGATTTAAATCAGTGATATGTCGTGAATTGTCAATGCGGCATACCCAAGTTATGAGTCGAGCTAGTGATGATCAAAGAATGGCTTATCGAAGCATCGCTTTGCATATGACGTGACATCGACAAACCTCACACCCCGGATTGATGAGAAACTGGCGGTTAGGTTTTTACTTATATATGAATTGATGATGAAGCTGTGCAGCAGTGGGAAACCACTTATGAACTTGGGGAAGTTGGGTATGTTCGGGGGGCCGTGCCTGGTCGAAAACCGTGGATCTGCCCTGACGATGTGTATTCGGTGTCCGCGTATGGTCGAAAAAGCCGTTGAGGCACTTCGTTCTGTATCCCTGATTGATCTTTCGTGCCAGAAATCATCAAGTTGGAAATCCAAATTTCTTATGCGAGCCATACGATTTTGATTGTATATATATATATATATGGCAACATATATTATGGGGTATATGCTGTCTAGGATTAATACATTTACTTGCAAAATGTTTTCCACACTATATATATATTATGGTATTGAAGAGAATTTTACGTATGAAAGCATATTTGGTTGTCATAAGATAAAACTCGCCCCTCTGGTGTGCGCTTGCATTGTGTGATGTGGGACGAGCTTATGATAGCTTCATTTTCAAAAGACATTGCGCATTTATATGCACGGGTATCCACCTGGAGTAAATCCGTTCCGCGTTAGCGGCGTGATCTGGTGAAGTTCCCAACTTTAAGAATGAACCTAACTGTTTTTGAGTTCTCACACCAGTCCCACGACTGACCTGGAGTTTATTGTTCCCTCACCTAAACTCTGGGTGCCCATGATTTTTGCACGGGCAGCCAGTAGTTTAGTTTTGCAGTTATAGATCGTTGGAGCAGGATTTAGAGCGCTTCTAGAGTTGGAGCCTACGATAGAGTTGAAGCTTCCGCTGTGTTTTGATCTTCCGTTGAGAGTAAAGTTATTTTCTTTTCTTCCGCTGTGTATATATTTGTAACTCTGATATTCTATGTAACTCTGATGTAACATTGTAATTTGCAATGAAGGTCCAGTTATTTTGTTTAATATATGTATGTACCCATAACAATTCGTCTTTATGAACGGTTTAAGTCGGTTTAATTACCGGTAAGAACTGGGCAATAAGGCGGGTCGTTACATTGATGTTCCAAATCTATTGAAATATTAAATTTTCTGAAAATGTAAGTTTTACGTCAAATTTGAATTTTGTAAAAATCTAAAGGTTGTCAAAATTTGAATTCATCTTTTTTTTTATGAATCTATACCGAATCCCGAGCATTCATCATTTCGGTTCGTTAAAATTTAATTTTGTTTGTCCGGAATTCGCGTTTGTAAGTGTAAAAATGAAAAAAAAAAACAATGTTTGTTATATATATACTTGTCTGAAACTAATCTATATCTTACTTGATGTTATCCCTTTGAATTTGAATAAATGAAATTAATTTGTGGAGACACTTATTAATTGGCACTAAATATTTGGTAACTGTCATTCTCGTGATTTTTTTTTTTGATCATTTAAGTTATTGAATTTACATTCAATTATTGAATTTAATATGGTTTTAAAATAATTTATGATAATAATGAATGGTTCAATATGATTTTAATAAGAAATTATCACGATGCTGAGTGTCAATGATATATAAGTTACATTTGATTTGAAAATAATGTGTATATTCTAAATGAAAAAAATTCTAAAAACATACTTGTATTTATATTTGGTCATTCTCTTTAATATTTTCTTTTATCTATTCAAATTGTAACGTTCATTAATTAATAAATTTTGAAATGTGAATAGATGCATTCACTTTCAGTGTCTTCCACTCTTGTTTATTTCCTTAATACTGCACTATTCAACTTCCCTAAAATTGACGCATTCCCTTTTAAGTATCCTTTCTCAAACATTTCATGATATTCCTTCTTCCCCTCTTCTTTCCCATTCCATTTTTTTAGCAAGCAATTTCTCCTCAATTAAAGTCATGTTTCCCTATTTAACTCATTTTAGAGAAATAAATTATGAACAAAATATTTCTGCCACTTTATTTTCTTCGATCATATGTCTTATGCGTCCATTCATTACAAAATTTATTTCCATTTATGTTGTATCCATTCTGCCACTTTTATTCCTTTAATTTGTGAAACACATGAATTAAAAAAATATGAAATGAAAAGGTTCCGCACCATTATGTGTATAAAAAATAAAGAAGAGCCATGTTTGTTCATTTTAATAAATGAATAAAAGGAAAGAGCATCATTTAGTTTTACTACCATTCACTCCCCGCTCTAACGTTTTTTATTACATATATTGTATATATAGCATAACATAAATGCTTCTTATTCTTTCTTGTTATTCCCTAAGCACGTTTTAATGACCATAGTATATAGTATAAAACGTTTTATAAAACAAAACGCATGCTTAAATTCATTTATGCACATTAATTGTCCCCACTTATGTTTTCAAGCCATGCATCCTTTCTATTTCTTGTATTTAAATAAATGTAAATGTTTGCATGAAAAAAGTATATATTAGTATGTCATTTATGCCACTTTTTATCCATTCACTTTCATACGTTTCCTATTACCTGCTATTTGTTTTATCATTCTTTTTCATTCTTCACGTCATTTTTTCGAAACCACTACATTTTTCCCCTTCCTTTCTGTGCATTCATTCCTCCATTTTCCTCCCCCTCTTTCAACTCCTTCTTGAAGCTTCTCAGCCTTTCTAAATAAACACATTTTCCAGACTCCAACCTGTCTTCCTCCCTAAAATTGAAGCACGCTCCACTTCTTCCTTCACAACCGATCGACTCCAGCCGTGGACCAGCATCCAGTGAATCACTAGTAACCATCTCGTATGTGCTGCCTCACATTTAGGTTCGGGCATCCCTAGTTTGCTCTTTGCACCACTGTCCTTTCTTCTTTGTTGATTTTAGGGTGAGTTTCCCCTCACGATTAATCTTCATTCAAGTAACCTAATTTTAGTAAACTAAAAAATATATGGTAATTTATGTCCTTAATATTGAACGGTCTTCCTGTTGTCTAGTTGGTAGTCACTTGATTGTTGTTCATGATGTTGGCACTCTGTTGGTTAATAAATTACTTGGTCTGGAAGTGTAGATACATATGTATATATTTTAGCAGTTTATTTGACTTCCTATTTTCATACACCACTGATAACAAAGAAATTCCTAAAATAATGTGGTATACATCACTTGTGCACCTTGTAAATATTTGTGGGCATGTGCTTTCTCTTGTTTTCCACTGTTAACTTTATGGTAACCAAATGTGCAGACATTATTAGCTTGTCCGTTTGATTCCAGTTTCAAATACCCAGTAGTTTGGATTGACCTTGTGTAATGGGACATGTGAAAACAACCCATTCTATTGCCTCTCACTGTTGCATGCTATATGTTTTTTTTTTTTGAATTTTTGTTATAGCTTTTGCTTGGGTATGCTTTCTAATATTTAGTTGCTGGTACATACCCATGTATTTATCCTTGTGCAGTGGGTATAACATGTTTATAAATTCTTGTTTATTTAAATCTGGAACTATTTCATTTATATGTTGTTTAACCCATGCTACCTGTCAAATGCTACTTAGTTAGAACCTTGTTATAACTACCCATACACATGATTCCTGGGTTGAAAACCTGACTCATGCACACTATAATATCTTAACATGTTTACATTAGCCAAGTTGTTCTGTTTCTATCATTTGGCATGACAGTATAAATTATACTTGGGTTTGTCTTGTTATTCTGAATTCATGCCTTTGTAACTCGGTTTTGCCTATTGTTACATCTAATTGTTGTGGGCATGATCACTCACTAATTTGCATGATTCACATGGTACCAGCGTGTATTTTGATTTGGACATCTCATCATGGGTTGGTTTAAGAGAAATTTAATAATTGTTTGGAACAACTAAATATATTCTAGTGTTTATTTGAAATTATTTTACTTGAACAATGATTAATCCTTACTCGAGTGTTTTATGTTTTGCATGGAACGCTCGAGTCAGATACGAGTGTTGCAGATCTAAAGATTTCAGGTAGCGAAGTTTGAGACACGTGAAGACTCACGCGCATAGATTTGACAAATTTGCTGTAAAATTTATTTTATGTAAAAGCTATGTATTTTTCGTTGTGTAAAAATATTGTATAACTCTGATAATTTTGTAAAAAATATTCTACGGCATGTTATTATGTTCTGTGATTTTGTGTATTGATGTCGTTAACCTCATAAGCAATAACAATCTGTCATTTTGAGTGGTTTAAGTTGGTTTAATTTCTGATTTGAAGCGGTCGAAAAGGTAGGCTGTTGCAGTTGGTATCAGAGCTTTGGTTTATACAAAGCTTAGTTTATGGGGTTTAAAGAATTGTCACCAGAATCTCTGGGGACAATGTATTTTAAAAATTGAAGTATTTTTTTCAGTATAAATTAATTTGAAATATTTTGGTACCGAAAATATAAAATCCTTTTGAAGTGTATATTAATTTGAAACTATAATGTACTTAGAAGTATAAATTGATTTAGAAATAAAGTATGTTCAGAAGTATAAATTGACTTGAAACATAAAATATTTTGGAATATAAGTTAATTTGAAATATGAAGTATTTTGAAATTTTGAAAACTTATGATGAGAAATAATTTTAAATAAATTTGAGTATATAAAAGAAGAAAAAATGAAACCAAATAAACTTTTGGATGTAAATGAGACTTAATTAATTTGTACATCAAATAAAATATCATTTGAATTGAATGGGAATCTAAATAAGCCTTCATAAGTAAGGCTATGTTTGGTAAATTATTTGGAAATACAAGTATAGTGTATTAACTAATTTGATTGAATCAAGTTATGTCTTGTAAATTGTTTAGTAATATAATATGAGTATGATTAACAAACTTGATATTGAATTGTGTATTTTGAAATCTCTTAATGGTTTAGAAAAATGATTGTTTTTTTATTCCAACAATTGAGTTTTGTTATATAAATTGCATATAGAAAATATCGATTTTAAATATAAATAAAGTAATGAATTTTCAAAAAATTATTCGTAGAGGTAAATCGATGCTTGTATTTAATGTAGTACATTTAAGATATACCAATGGGTGATAACTGACATTCGGGTTAATAAATTACAAATGTTAAACAATTGATGAAATATGAAATGTATATCGTGAAAAAAATGACATACTGATTTAGTTAAAACTAAGTAGATCGTTTGACCAAAATTTAAGAATTTGATTCCTGAAATTTATGAAATTGATTCTAATGTTTTGAAGAAAAAGAGTAGTAGTATATACAAGTATTTTTGAATACAAATGTTTGAAGTATTTTTCTGAAATATTTTCAGAAAGGAAATAATATGAATGGAGAACCCACTTTTGTCACTAGAAAATAATTTCAATGATAATTTTACTTCATTGGAATTTATTCTCGAGTCTCAAAGTGGGGGAGATCACTTTGGTAGCTTTCTATTTGTTTTTCTTAGTCAAACGAAGCTTGATTTATGATGCATGATTTGGTATGAATATATATATATATATATATATATATATTAGTATGATATTAATATAATAGTATATGTTCTGTTTATAATAAACAGTTCTAATATTAATATGATTTTAACAACTTAAATGAAGACAAGTTTGAATTTCATTTGTAATAAAAGAATAATTTTTATTCATTTTATTTAAATAAAATATCGTGTGGAATTTCACAAATAGTTAATGATCTTTATAAATCCTTAACTATAATGTATTTGGCATTAATAACGAATGAAAATTATAAAGAAGATGATACGATCCATGTCTCAAGTTTAATCCTGGATATACAGGTTAAAAGGATTATATTACATTGGTACAATGGTCACAGAAAAAGTTATATCGAATCGATAATTTTATTATAACTTGGGTAGCAACGATGCATTGCTAGATGCCAATCACTGTTTATGGTTTTAAATACGATTTAAAACCATTGCCAACATTGTAGTAACCTATAGGGTCACACAAAAGGAACTTTCCAAAGGAAAAACTAATTTAAACAAATAAAATATCAATTTATTGATATTTTATTTGGGAGTGGAATGGATATTGGGGGTGGTTCCTAATTTTAAGGTTAATACTTGTATTTTAAAAAGGGGTTTTACTTTCTTATAAATATACATGACTTAACCTAAATAAAAGAGGGTTAGATCAGATCTAAAATTACACTCCACTTGATTTCCTTTCCAAAATCCTAAAATTGGTCACGACATCTAGCACCATATTCTTTGATTTCTTCTTTCAATCTGATTAATGAAGGGGACGTTTCCGTGCACTCCTTTAGAGGCTCAACAAATGGAGGGCTCTCTTCATTTCCTATTTCAAAGTTGTTATCGTTCCTATGGATCTCACGCATCAGGTATGAGTTTTAATCCCAAATCTATACAAGTTTTGATTTATTTTCTCGCTAAGGTCCTAGTTTTAAGGTGTTAAAAACACATAGTGGAACCTGATTTGATCGGATTTAACTTACAGTGGTATCAGAGCTACATTGAACAACAAATCATAATTGATGTCCTATTTATTCATATTTGGTATATATATATATATACGTTTATCAGTACATCAATATGTATTCAACAGTTCGCATTGATATACTGATATTAGAAGTGGTCAAAATTTAATTTCTTACAATCAAACATTTTTATCATCAGATTAGAACTGTTTACTGTAAACAGATCATATACTATTATATTAATATCATATTAATATAATATGATATTAAGACTAAATGAATTAGGATTTATACCTGTCGAAGCTTTTCATGATTTGGGAAATCTAGCCGGATCTGTTGATTTCGAACCAAGCCCTCCATGTGTCGAGCCTCCATAGAAGTCCACACGAACGTGTTCTTCTCAGACCCAATTGAAATCGTTGGATTTCTAATGATCTAATCGACATCCAAAATAGATGTTTTAACAACTTAAAACAAAGATCTATTGCAAAATAGTAGATTAAAACTAAATGAGTTAGGATTTATACCTGTTGAAGCTTTTCACGATTTGGGAAATCTAACCAGATCTGTTGATTTCGAACCGAGCCCTCCATGTGTCGAGCCTCCATAGAAGTCCACACGAGCGTGTTCTTCTCCGATCAAATTGAAGAAGGGATTGGGGATTTTCGTGCTAGCCGCCACCATGAATAGGGTTTCATATTAAAAATGTATCGGCCGAATATCAATTGGATATAATCTGCTTTTTTGATGGTCCACACATATTTAATAAGGAATAAAATACGATATAAAACCTAGTGTGCACCATCAAACAAAAAAACCACCGTTATGCCATTTCAACATTAAATAAAACATCAACAGATTTGATATTTTAGTTACCTAATACATGTCTTTCCCTTTATCACGTTCTAAGTGTGTGACACTACAGGTTACTATAACATTGGCAATGATTTTAAATCGTATTAAACAGAGATTGGCATCTAGCAATACGTCACTGCTACCCAAGTTATAATAAGATCAATGATTCAATACAACCTTTACGCGACCAGTGTATCAATGTAATATACTTCTTTTAACCAATATATCCAGGATTAAACTCGAGGCACGGATCGTATCATCTTCTTTATAATTTAATCCATTTTTGTTGATCGATGAGTAGACTGTTTAAAACAAATCAGTATTTGAGCACGGCCATGCATTTCATAGTCTCACTCAATCAAGAGGCCCATGGATATCACTACGAATATATCATAGGGTTAAATTCCATTTAGATCATTCATAATTTTCATTCGATTCGAGACGTATCTAATAATCACCATTATCATTACTCTGTTACGAGTAACTTTAGATGATATCAAACACAAATATCCTCGAATAAAATTATAATGATCTCAGGTTTGAGGACCATTACATCACTGTCACTATGAGAATAACTTATGATACTGTTACTTATATTCCATGTAGTTATCTCACAGTGGGTCAGCCTAATACGCTATTCTCCAATAAGTATTTATATCTTGACTTTAATATCACGTATATTATTGATCAATGAGATGTGATCATCAGTCAATCAATATACTAGTCTCAACACTTTATTGTTGTCCTATATAAACAATAAAACTTGATTAGGGACATTTAAGAATTATAATACTTATCATATTATATAATCTCAAATTCAAGTCTTACTCAAATTATATAATTCCATATTATAGTCTAAGAACTTCTATTATATTAATATTTATATTACGCAGTAAATATAATATAATAGAATATTATTTTATTCCAAATAAAATAATAACAACATTGTTATCAATTTCATCAAATGGATTGCCTCTAGGACACAAACTCTAACAATCTCCCACTTGCACTAGATTCAATCATTTACGTATCGTATACTCATGAAACTAGTGTGACTATTAAACTTCTGCTGTGACAGAGTTTAATTCAGTAGGTCTACAGCTTTACAACTTTTGTAACTTTGTAGATATGTTCATTTCCTCTGTGAACAACTTCACATAAGAATTATATTTCTTAAATATATGTTTGGATCGGTAATGAGTTTAACATTTTAGGCCTGAGCAATAGCCACATTGTTATCGCAATGTATTTCATTGGATCAACAATAAATTAAGTTCATTTATGAACTTCTTAACCCAAACATTTTTTTTCTCGGAATCAGTATTTATTTCTTAATTTTAAAACTAACATAATTTACAATAATTAATGTGTTATCAAATAACATTAGAATTATTATCTCACTCCCACTCAATTTCTTGTCTATACAAGATTCAATGACATTTTGTGGTTTTGAGACATTTCTACTTCTGTTTCATTCCTATCGTTATCTTAGAGACTGGTTCTCCTTTATAAAGGATACTAATTCGAGCAATAAATATTTTATTCTCAGAGAATTTATAGAAATAATATCCATTTATATCTTGTGGATATTTCACAGAATAGTTATCTTATTTGGGTCATATCTTATCAAAGGAAGGACGTTTAATAAACGCCTTACATCCAAATCTACGCTTTAAACACACTAGGACATTTCCTAGTCCATATCTTATATGGCGTCTTTAAAATCATTTTAGTAGGATTAAATGCAATTGTTATAAATTTAATTAATTGGAAGATCTATTTGACTTATCTTGGTCGTACCATATCTTATAAGGTGTGATTACTCCTTTCAGACACACCATTTCATTAAGGTGTTCTAGGTGGAGTGAGTTGTGAAACAATTTCAAACTCATATGGATAGTCATTAAATAGTTGGCTTAAATATTCCTTTTCAATCTGTTCGTAAATATTTATTTTCTATTAAAATTGATTTCTATCTCCACTTTGAATTCTTTGAACTTTTCAAAGGATTCTGATAGGTGCTTCATAAGATACACATATCTGTATCTACTGATATAGTCAGTAAATATAATGAAGTAATAAAACCTACCTCTAGTTTATGTATTCATTGCTCCATATACATCATTATGTACGAGACCCAATACTTATCACTCGTTCACCGTGTCAAGTGAGAGGTGATTCAGTTATTTTGCCTAATAAACAAGATCTGTATTCTTCATACAATTCAAAATCAAATGATCTCAAAATTCCATCATTATGGAGTTTTGATATACTTTCTTGTTTACTGGGCTAATCGGTAATACTAAAGGTGTATCGGATTTAAACACTAAATTTAATCCATTTATTGTTAATGTCAAGTACATTATAGTTAAGGATTTACATAGATCATTAACAATTTGTGAAATTCCATACGATATTTCATTTAAATAAAATGAATAACAATTGTTCTTTTATTACAAATGAAATTCAAACTTGTCTAAACAAGATCTATTATAACAATTATCTTAAGTGGAATTTCATTACAACACTTATTTTATTTATTTGATTAAGCCATTATAATCAACAAGAATCAACTTTCTATGGATAATCCAACAACATTTGCTTCATTTCCAATCGTAAGTCCACTTTTCCTTTTATCAGATTTCTACTTGTTCTGCTATTTCTATAAATCAACATACATTTATGTGATTTATATCTAGTCTCTTGTACTAGAAATGTATAAGTAGATTATTATAACATTTATATCTTATTCAGTTGAAGTCACACTTTAACTTTTATTTTAGATCCTCTATATTTGTTAAAACAATTAAGGACAATCCTCAAATTTCAATGTTAGTCAAGAAATTTGATTTAATTCAATTTATCCTTCTCAAGAACAAATTTAAATTATCGAAGTTATATGTTATTTAATATATACAGCGGATAATAAATATTAACTGGTTCTATTATATTTATTTAATATAAATACAAAATGTTTGATGATCAACTTTATATTTATATTAATATATAATTTAAACCAAAATATGCTCCCACTCAAATTAACATCCCTTTGTTTATATACATGTACCACTATATATATATATAATGGTGTTCCAAGATCCATATCTAGTCATGCCTTGACCCAGCTTCGGCTGAACCCAAAACACAACCTTTTAGGTAGACATCTTATGTCAATTATATCGTATATAATTTTTGGATCACATGATGAACATTTTGTTCAGTATTATTCATTTTCTCAAAATATAGAATAATGCATGCTATTGTCTCTAAAGCCATAATACTATTATGCAGCCTTAGTTAAGTCAGACCCAATAATACATCGAAGCACTACGATTACTCCTACCGCATATAACCGAAATAAAAGGTGCACAATGCTTTGGCGTTAGTTACATTCAATGAGATTGGACAGTGATGGGTGTACTATTGGAAAACTTCACCATGATTTAATATAACAAAATTTGCTTTAAAGGGAATTTATAATTCGTCATGGCGAATAATATCAGAGTTATTTACATATAACAAAATATATGTATTTTATATTCGTAATATTAATTGGATTAGAATGAAATATATGAAACACATATGTTTATTTAAATCCAATTATATATAGTAATCATGGCTACATATCCCTTTTGAACATTTCAAAATCATTGGTTGTTATAACTCTTGTATTATATATTGTATTCAATTTTAAAGGAATTCTCTATTAACAATTTTATTATATATGACATACTCATATATTACATAATTTCTGAATCCTAGATATGTTGTTCAACACAGTATATGCTTATTTTCTAACATATGTACGACAGCTCACATATATTCTTTCTATACATGTATGTATAATTGCACTGGTATGCATTGACTCATGTATCAACAAATGATACATATAAAACTTAATACATTTTACATATAAAGCAATAACCCATAATAATGCACAAAAGCTGTTACACATATAGGTATATACGCACTATGAGTAGTAATAAGTACATATATAAACTACATAACATGTATAAACTACATATACAAACTACATGCAGCGTACATAAATAATACACATAATATGTTTTCACGTCTAGGTATTTACTGTAACACCCCACATCCGTTAGTGTCACTCACAAAGGGAATGCACTAAGTTCTGTGGAGCATTTTAAGGTAAAAGATGCAGATAAATTACAAGACAGACAGAAATTAAACAGCGGAAAATAAAACTTTGCTTTATTGATAAAATAGTTTGTACAATGATTTCTTTACAATATCAGAGTATCATCTGTCTTACAAAATAAAGAAGCATAAAAGTACATTTATATTCCCTAATTTAAGCAAGAGCCAGCCAAAGCATCTGAAAAGAGAATCCAAGCAAAACTTCGGCAAATCTTCAAGCTGGGAAAGAGTGACGGTCCAACTTAACCTGAGCTATACTATTCCCTCCTTTATTACCTGGGGGGGGGGAACGGAAGAAAAGAAGACGAAAGGAAAACAGAGTCAGACATAAAGCCTGAGTAAGTTCAGTAACTTCTAGCATGTAAACATGGAAAAACAAAACGACATGAATTAATTGAATACAAGATAACACCATGATGATAGGGTCAGCAAGATTAGACGAGATCCACACAAGATATGCTAAGATAAGATAAACTGGATGTTCTCTAATACTTTCGCCGCTTCGCCATTTCCTTGTTATACGGATTTCTATTATCTCTGCACCACCTAACTAGTGTTCCAACTAGTATCAATAACGTGATCCCAACCCCTGAAATTTCCATTGCCTTCAGGCATACATTTATTATTTATTACCTAGATCTAATCTAGGGTTTTCTATCAAGTGCTTTCTAGATTTAACTAGAGTTTATGATGTCTGCTGAATGCTTCTTGGATTCAGGATTTATGCCACCTAGTTCAACTAGGAATTATGCTACCTGTCGAACGATGCCCCAAGTCTAGGACACACTACCTTGAGTGGTATATGTTCCTATACTTTCCCACGCATGTATCGTGAATCGTTATCGCTTGTCTAGATGCACATGTCCTGTAATGTGCGGTCCGAGTCCTGTGTCAGGGAAAATCAAGGAATACAGAACTCGGTCGGGAGCTTCCAGATATCTACCGATGCAGATGCTAAGGTCTGTTTTTATTTCAGTGGCTATGGTCCCACTTGACCCCTCCCTCAACTAATGAAAGGCACACCTTGTAAAATGAGAACTATACGCCGGCCCCCGGTGCCCCACTATCCTATGGCCATCCTCACCCATAACTAGATAGCAAGTATATGGTCTTTTGGAGTTCTCCGCCTTTCCGCTTCACGTATCTCGATTGACTGAAGATGGATGGTAGACGACGAGTCGCTATCACAGGGCTACCGTTTGCTCGCCGAATCACGCCGGTCCATCCTAGTCTTTAGGTTGCCATGTATTGCAACCATGGCATACCCCTGGTTCTTCTATGCAGACCTTAACCTCCGTGGGCCCAGGCGGATCATCTGCAGTCTCACAGAGGGATACCAAGAGTACCCTCACGTCCCCTCGAAGCCTCGGGCTTCGTAACCCAATTCGTTGGAGCCTTCTTTCTATTCAGACGGACATTCACTCCTTCCCGTGTTATACTAAGAATTACTACTTAGTTTTACTAACTAAGATTTACCACTTAATTTCCAGAATCGTTGTTTTCTTAACTAAGGTTTTCTACTTAGTTCCCTTTCCCGTCAATTTGGATTGGTTAAGTGTCATTAGTCAATTCAAGCCAACTTAACCCTCTTCATTTACCCTGTTAAACTGGTTAAGTGTTGTCAGTAACTCATGTTGACTTAACCCTACCACAAACCAAGTTATATTGATTAAGTATTTATTTCTTAACCCTACCCATTTACACTGTGTTGGTTAAGTATTCCTTTTTAACTTAACCTGGCCCGTCTGTTTTAACTATCATGTTATCATTAATGGTTAAGTGTCAGTCTGAACCTAACCCCACCCATCAGTCTAGTTATCATGTTGAACTGGTTAAGTGTCTTAGTTAACTTAACCTTACTATTCTTGTTCTAGCTTTAACTAAATAAATTAAAGCCACTACCACTCACATTAGACAGGTATTGTTGCGAATACTGGATGTGCCGGTTGGTTCCGGGCAGGTTTACATCGCAACTCAGTCTAACCTCGGGTTAGGCATATTCGTGTTTTCTAAGTTCAAAGGGTTTCAACTTATTTTCAAATCAAGTTTTGAAAGTAACCGTCCCGTTCGTCAGATCAGTTAGGGATAGCCAGGGAGAGCAGGAAACTTGTATTTTCCAAACTCAAGCCTAGACACTATCCTCTCTGTCACCCTAGAACTTTTTGGTGTGTCATTAAAAGAGATGCCGTTAATAAACCTTTAATTTTGTCTAAATTTACATTTCCTCTTTTAGGACAAATTCTATAAGTAAATTAATCCTAATTTACTTATTTCCCAATTACTCTTTTAATGTAAATTGTCAACATTTATTCTTATGGCCCATTTCCCCTTCTAAATCATATTTATGCTTTTTGGTATGTGGATTTTACCAAATTAAGTGTCACTAACCATGATTTTTCTAATCCTGACAGTTATTCTCAATTACGGCCAATTTCACATTTATGCCAATATACTTATCGTGCCAAATTAGCTAATCTAATTCTGATTCAACATTCTAATTTACGTCAAACTAGACTTATTACTCTAGTTCACTATTCATGTAAATGCTAGATTTACATGTCAATACTAGATTCAAATTACACATCTTATAATTCATGTCAAATTTATCCAATTTGCATTTCTATGAACATGCCATAATACATGTTCCCAATTTATGCCAATTTCCTAGTTTATAACTATGTTTCTAGTAAATTTCATATTTTGCCCAAACCGCATTCCCACCGTTCGTATAATCGTGATTCAGTCTAGATTATAAATAAAGCTAGGCTCGTAGAAAATAGGGAATGAACCAAAGATGCTATGCAAAAGATAGACATACTAACTGGCATAAAAAGGGTTGAATAACGACGTCGGTTCAAGAACATGGGTAGACCTAACTTAATAGGTAAATTCCCAAGGTCTAAAACCAAGAATAGACAGAATAAAGGCGTAGGTTCAAGAACATGGGTAGACCTAACTTAATAGGTAAATTCCTAAGGTCTAAAACCAAAGAACAGACAAGATAGATAATCGGGTTCACAGTCACAAAATTTTAAACACTTTCCTAGTCATGAACCATAGGTGCTTAATCATAGTTGTCCCATTTATGTCATAGACAATAGTTTTGCTTCCTGATCAAAGATATAGGCTATAGTCATGGAAATAATTCTCATGGTCACAATCACAATCATAGGCAATGTCCATAGTCATAGGCAATGTCCATAGTCATAGGCAATGTTCATAGTCTTAGGCAATGTTCATAGTCTTAGGCAATGTTCATAGTCTTAAGCAATGTTCGTAGTCTTAGGCAATGTTCATAGTCAAAGAGGCATTTGGTTCTAAGGTCCATAGTTTCATAGTTACAGTCTTATTTGTCCTCGAAATCATAACAGTTCTTAATTTGGTCCAAAGAAATAGGCATTGATTCAATAGAAAGAATTGGCATACTCTTTTATTCCTTTAATTTCATGTCACGAAAAGAGAAACATTCAAATCTAGAAATAACTGACTTGCAGAGATTAGATTAGAATAGAAAGATGGCGTTTGCAGTCGTTCGAATCTTCACTTGAATTCTAGCTTGAATCTCCTCTTTGAAAGTCTTTGAGCAGCACCACCTCGTCTTGATTTATTTTATATATATTATTTTATTTATTATTTGATTAAGAGGAGGAGAGGAAGCCATGTTTACTAAGAATCTTTGCAGCATAAGGGTAGAGAAGAATTGTTAATAGAGAAGAAGACCAGGGTTGTTTATATAGTTGCTCAAGACCTTATCGTACACGCAGCGCTGAGTCAGCATTGAACCTAGTTAATAAAATAGTCCAGGTTCGCAGATGAATCTAGCCAAATCTTATCGTACATGCATTGCTAAGTCAGCATTGGGTCCCACAAGCTGTTTTGGCGCAGAAATTTGAATTTCGAACTTTTGAATTTCTGGAATTTATTCAACTGTTTTATTCACATGAAATATTCTTATATGTATACGATTCCTTTAATGACCATTTTACGCGTATATATATATATACGCACAACTTTCATTTTATTTTCAAAATTCAAACGATGTTGCACCGTTATTTAATTCTTGCCATATTTAATTTACTATAGCCTTATCTTAAATTTTATCTTTCGTATACATATATTTCTGCATATATATATATATATATATTCTCATGTATATACATATATTTTCTTTATTTCCTTATATGTACGTTCTTATCCTTTCAAATTTTGAATTTGTATATGTACATATATTTGCATGTTCAGTTGGCCCTCTTTAAAAGAGAGATAAAAATTATGCTGCCGCCGGGGTTCGAACCCCCGACCTCCATGTTACAAATCCAATGCCTTAACCAACTGAGCTACAAAGTCTTTTGTTAATAAGTCTTAGAACAATGACAATTATTGTTCTTTCCTTACTTCTCTTTTTCATGTTGGTTACAATACTTAAATTAAACCAATGCATGAATCTTTTTCTTCTAATGTTAATGCATTATGTTTGCAAATTAGTGCATGCAACATATTTACATCGCATGCAACCAATCTTTTTTTTCATATATTAATTAATTTTCATTATACATCACCATTTTAATCCTATCTATGGATATATATACATTTTTAATTATATTAAAAATACGGGGTGTTACATTTACATACACATGTACATTAATTGTTAAATATGTAGACTTTTATACATTTATTGACCCATCAAATAATATAACTACAGATTTTCTATTTCCAGATGCAATTTCAACAAATAGTCGAACCCATCTTTTGATTGAGTTGCCTTCCTCCCATTGAAACAATTTTAGTAACCATCACAAATGCCCTGTCGAAACAATTTCAAATTTGCAGGCTCAATACAATTCAAATACATCAAATGTACTTTATGTATTTTTTGCAACACATATCAAATATCTACATATTTTGCATGCATAAAGTCATATATCATATGTATAACTTATATGAGCATGCATAAAGTCTCAATGTCAATATACTGACATAATTTTAAAACAGAGGTTCAAGACAAGTATATACATATGAATGTCATACAATCATATACAGTACATATACATAGATAATGCAGCTCAATTTTCAAAGTTCAAAATAGCTTGAAATTCTAAATTTCAATCTGAATTTAAGACCATTCAAATCCCGCATACGTTAACTTTGGGCATACAACACATTAGAATAAATAACAGAAGACTTTTATAAACATTATAATAAGGTTACATCAGAGTATAGAATATTAGAGTACATGGAATAAATAATAATACAGCGGGAGATTAATTTACAATAAACTTAACATAATGCAGTAGAAGACTATCATTGCTCTGGCCACAGCTTTAAGCTTTGATCCAGAATCCTGCCTAATAAATAGATATCTGCAAAACAAGCCACTCGACTGCCCATGTGGAAAAGAGGGCATCCGAGTTTGCAAAGCGAAACAAACTACGAGTCAGTCATGGGACTGGTATGAGAAATCTTACTTAACCTATTTAATAATAAGGCTAATCACAGGACCACGCCGTTAACGCGAAACGGGTTTACTCCATTGGATTGCCAGTGCAAGAAATAAAGTAAATCGTGAAACAACGCAATGCTTTTTAGAAAAATGAAACCATTATAAGACTCAAGTCCCATCACACAATGTAACGCAAACCGGAGGATAGAGTTTTACCTTATAATGGTCAAAAATGATTGATATGATAAAACGGATTTGATATTATTATTAGGGTATATATGTTTCAAAAACATTTCAATCATAATGTATCAATCATAGACGACATAGCTACCATATACTATGTCGCCATACTACTTATACAATCAAAATCGTATGGTGTCGTATTGGAAGTTGGATTTCCATCATGAACCAAGGCAAGAGATCGTCCTTACCGAATTCGAGACCCTCTAGCCCGACCCTCAGGATTCAGCCGCAAATGCACCAAAGGGACGGTCCACAAATATGTTAGTGGATTAAAACTCCTGAACAATACGTTTCTCCGCCCTATGGGGGCATAAATAGGGCCACAAGGGGCTCAATATCTGAGGCGCCTCGCAATCCATCATCCACATAAGTAAAAATGTCTGGGCTTGTAAAACCTGTAACGACTCGGATTTTTTGTTGATTTATTTTAAATATTTAAAATCGTTTTAAATATTGAATTGATAATATAAATGAATTTTTATATCAAGTTATCGATTTAAAAATCAATTTCGATTTAATATCGAATATATTAAATTATTGTAATACGAAAAATAATTGAAATCGAAGTTGAAAACTGAATCAAAACAATTCAGATGAACGTTATAAATTCTATTTGAATATATATACGATAAAAATAATATTTTATTATCGAGAAATTTATTTGTTTGAATTTAAATTTAATTGATTTAATATGGTTATTTTAAATATACATTCAAAATTAAAATTCAGAATATTTAATGTTGAGTTCAGAATAGGGTTGTTACTTTGAAATGTCGGTCGGTACGCTAGAATACCAGTTCGTGATTTAAATTAATGGACCCCGAGATATTTATAATGGATAAGATCGAAATCGAATCGAAAATCAAATCGATATCTGTTTAAAAAGAATAAAAGATCTCTTTATATCGAATCAAAATCAAATCAAATTAATTAGAAATATTTTTAAATAAATACAAAGATTTGTTGTGTACTTCTGGTTCCCCGTTATCCTCTATATAAACGCAACCCCTCCTTGTTATTTTTTCACTTCGTTCTTCAGAAGGAAAAAGATCCTTTTCCCTTTCAATTATAAACTGTGAATCCTCCATTTGCATAAATCCATTAGAAATCAAAACAAAAAACAAAATGGCCACATCGATCTGTTCTTCCCTGTTTATTTCAATGCCTCATTTAAAGCAAGAAGGATCAAAACTTAAAACCGCGAGCCTCTTATTCCCATTCTCTCGAAACCAATTCAAATCATTTTTGTGTAAGGAAAGGGGGAAACCGCGATTCAAATCAGTAGTGTGAGGCTCGATAAACATGGATGGATATAGTGCAGTCTTTGGTGGAGTACGATTCCAGAATCACATCATGGTTGTAGCGAAGTAGGAGTTGGAGGCCTTCCTTAAATCGACTTCATTGTCGAAAGTCACGATGATGATTATTGAGATCGACTTCAGAAATGGTGCAATGACATTTGGGGTACTCGAATTTTTAGGGCATCGAGGTCGAATTGGGAATCTCTATGAATCAGTGATGTCGATGGCGGGGTGGTTGCCTTGGTGAACTCAAGATGGCAAAACACGTCATTCGCTGGTGATAACAGTAGCTTCGATCGCGACCCGTTCAACAAGGCCAGATCCGGTTCGAGGTAGAAGACAATGTCAGGTGAGTATACAGCAAGTCGACGTGTTCTAAATTGGATTTTGTGATGACTGTGGGAGTGCTCGCGAAGAGTAGATGTTGGTGGCAGACATGACTACAGTAGGAACTCGATATTTGATCATCACGGAAATGGTATCGCATTTTTGGAATTGCCGGAAAACTGACGTATCGCTGGGCTTCTGATGAGTGGGATTCTTCTTTTCCCTTTACATTAAGTAACCTATGGATGCGGAGAGGGGTCAGAAGTCCATTGGTAATATCAGGGTTGAACGCGTGAGAGTGTGTTAGATGTGGTAGGCGATGGTGAAGTGAATGCCTGTAGCGGCGTTGGTGGAATGGTGAATGAGTTCAAGGAAGTTTGTTAAGGCTGGGAAGTATTGCATTTTCTAGGGGGAGGTCTAGCACGTTAACCAGGGTATTACCGCATAATTAAATCACTAATTAAGGTAATTAGCATTTCTTATTTAATGTCGATGCTAATTAAATTTATTTAACATATGTATAGACTTGTGACAAATATATTTTACCCGTAGATGATCTAAATCAGATAATATGAAGTACGTTGAAATCATATGGATAAAACGCTACGCTACAGAACTGATTCGGAATGCTTTAGAGGCCGATGGGATTTTTGGTTAAATTAAACATTTTGTTTAATTTAATCAGAAATCAATCGCTATTCTGGACGAATTCAAAATCATATGAGTAATTCTCACTCAAGAATTTTACTTAAATTATTTTTATTTGTTAAAAATGATTATTTGTTGATTGTTTGGATGCTTTAACTATTATTTGTTGCTATTAAAATTTATTAGTTATTTAGGCTTGGTGGTTGCTATTATATATATTGGTGGTTGGATTACCTGCAGTATCATTAGCGGATTATCTTATACGCCCAACGCTATGATAGTGGATGACCTTTTATACCGCGATATCCTGCCTCGAAGCATGATGGGTATTATTTATGTTGGCTAACATCTGTGGATGCAGGAAAATAGGTTGGAGGGATCCAACTGGATTCCTCAAAACTATTATTGTTTGTTTGTATTCCTATATATTATCATATATGATGTGTTATAAAACCCGTGATTTGATAATTGAGTGGTTTGATTGTTTAAATATCACTGGGGCCAAAATATTAATATATAAAAATTATTATGAAAAGGATATTTGAGATTTAAAAGCGGAAATCTATTTTTAAAATAGAATTTGAATTTTGAATGGCCTATAAAAATATTAATTTGTTTTGAATATAAAACAAGTATTGGAATTTATAAACGTTATTTTTAAATCGATAATGCGGGATTTGAAATGAATTTATAAACGTTGTTTATAAATTAATTAATGCAGAGAATTGAAATGAATTTATAAACAGTGTTTATAAATAAAGTGGAAAAATTATCATTTGATAATTTGAATATTTAAATTCAAATGTGAATTTAAATATAAAAATGGGGAAATCATTTTAAAGAAATAAACGATGGAATTTATTCTGATGTTCAGAATATAAATTGAACTAAAATAAATCCGTTGGGATTTATGAATTGAATTCGATTAATTCAAATTTATTTAAGTAGAAGTTAAATTGAACATGAAAATAAATTGGGTGTTATAAGTTATTATAAATAGAAATTCCCAAAACGAGACTTTGCTTTTAAATAGATTTCGAAATAGATTTGTTTAAATATAAAACAAGGAAAAGTTTATATAACGGTGTTTATAAATATAATGAATTAATTATCAAGAGATAATTTGAATATTTAATTCAAATATGAATTTAATATAGAAAATTCAAACGGAATTTGAAATATAGAAATTCAAATAGAATTTGTATATAGAAATGAGAATGGAATTTGAATATAGGAAATTCAAATAGAAATGAGAATAGAATTTGAATATAGAAATGAGAATAGAATTCAAATAGAAATTAAAATGGAATTTGAATATAGAGAATTCAAATAGAATTTGAATATAGAAATTTCAAAGAGAATTGAAAATAGAATTTGAAAATAGAAAGTTGAAATCATTTCGAAATGGGAACGATGAAATATATTTCAGAATGCGGATTTTTAAACAGAATAGAAAGTAAATCCAAAGGATTTATAATTTGTAAATGGAATTGGGATTTAATATAGAAGATCGAAGTATAAATAAATTACCGAGTTAGGAAAAATCGACAATTTTAGAAAATCGGAAATGTGATCTAGAATTGGGAAAACTGATTTGATATATATTTAAAATATATAAGAATGGAGTTGAATTTATTATAAACGAAGTTTAAACGTTTATATATATAAATATAATTAAAACGAACTTGCCGTAGCATGGCAGTTCGTAAATTGGTGTTTCGAACTTCAATTGAGTATACAGAACTCGATTGAAGTCAGAATTCTTTGAAACAAGAAATGTCAGGACCGATTTGATAATAGTTTTCTAACGGAGGAGAATAATATGGATTTTGTCGAATAGATTTTGAGTTATGTCAAAATCAAATTTTCATAAAAACAGCGCCAAAACTATTATAAAACCATAACGGTTTATTTAAATAAATAAAATGATTTTGAGCAAATAAAATCCGAATTTCATTCAGGAAAATTCCAGATATGAGTTATAAATAATATCTGAACTCGAGTAATGTAATGAAATGATTTTTGAAACAAAATCAAACCAGATGTTTAATTGTTGAGTAGAATTTACTAATGTAAAGAAAAAATAGTTAATGGAATTTTAAATCGAAATTGGACTTTGGATTAGGAAAAAAGGGTTTGTAAATTCATATTCGAAATCGAAAATGAAACTTGAATTAGAAAAGGCATTCGATTGTTTTGAGAATACATTACTTTATATTTGAACGTGATATGTTCAAATAACAAGTGAAATAGGCTAAGAAACCAATTAAAGAATAAATGGGCGAAATTGAATTCAAACGATTGGATTGAGTTGAATTGAAAATAGGTGAACATGTGCTAAATAGGTATGGAATGAAGTGTATGAAGATTTATAATTCGTGCGCCCGACAAAAAGGAACACATTTAAATTCCATACGAGGTTTTATGCGCCGTATCGGCAAGCCGCTTGGCTTTTTCTTTTTCTTTTTGATTGGAAAGGCCTGTGTGGCGGTTTGGGGATTTTTCCCGATGCTCCCGGTACAAAGGAGGTAATGGCGAAATTTTCCGAAAATTTAAGGAGTTAGAATATTTTAAGAAGATTTGATAATTATGAATCGATATGTCGATATATATATAGAATTCGATAAGGAAACGAAATTAAAATATAATATTATAAACAAAAAGAAAATCTATAACTAAATCTGGTAAAATTAGAAAGAGAAACGTTATGGGTTTAAAATGAATAATTGGTTTTTATAATGTTGATTATTCAAGGAAAGTGGTTTTGTCCTTTTTGAAGTTGAGGATGTTTTCAGTCAAGGTCTGAGAGGTAATTTTACTCCAACTTGATTGATTTCATTTTTAATTGATAAATAGCAAGATCCAGTCTCGAAGAGAAGGGTTTGAATAAGAGTTAGTTGAATAAAATATTTTGGGTCGTTGTAATGATGTTTTACACAACATTTGTATTAACCCAAGCGGTGGAATTTTGGAAGTATAAAAGTAAATATTTCCTGAGTATAATTAAAGTAATCGGAAAAGAGATAAGTGACAGAAAATGTTTTCAAATAGCAAATAGAATATATTTTCTAAATACAGAAAATAAAAAAGGCGATAGATGGAAATGTTTTTTTTTCAAATAGCATAAGAGATCAATAAGATTACTGAAAATATTTGGTTAACAAATATTGATAAGGAAATAGAGGGTGATTTAATCAATGAAATATTAATTAACAGGCGCAGTGGTTGATTGATGTTATGGTTGGAATGTTTGTTGACTTTTCTTCGATAGTTAAATAACCGACTATCGAGTGTTTTCCAATTTCGTTGTCAATATGGAGAGACCAGTTGGATTATTATCCGAGAACCACTCCGTATTGGCAGTAGCGTTGCGAATCAGATTATATGAAGATAATCTAAGACAGAGTGAAGTGCAAGGAATTTTTCTATTAATAGGAATTGTGCCTTCGTTTTCGTTCGGTCCCAGAACGAATGTATATGGACGAATGTCTAACAAAGTATTTCCAATGATCGAATATGTTTGTATGCATAAATTATATGGTGGCAACGGATTTATTCCCTTAGCATAATATCCAGAATATATTTGTGCAAATCAACTAGTGATTAACGGATTTGACAATGTGGCATTTAAAGTGATTGTGCTATCAATGAATAGAAAGTAATCGTAGCATCAGGCCTCAACAACCGGGAATGACAAAAATCGGGCAGGCGGCATGGCTATGTGGGTCGCTCCCATTTGGGTGTATTATCACCTATCCAGAGATTCATTTAATTCCTTATTCTATTCGATGTTGTCCCATTCGGGAAACGGTCGCTGATCCCAACCGTTGGTGATATACATTCGATACACTCAAGCGAAATGAGTGGTCGGTCATGTGTGGGCCATGTTGCAAGTTGTTCTTGTTGAACCCAGTGTATTCCTCTCTAGAGATACACTATCAGAAGGTGGTTCCATACCTTGTCATGTTGGAAATCCAATCTCCAATAAGCGCCTTGCGGTTTTTGATTTTATATTATATATGGAGCGTGAGATGCAATCATTCCGCTAGATTGTTATTTATTTGATTTAGACACTATTATAATATCACTGGATTTTCGTATCAAAGTGTTTTGGGTTATAGTAAGGTAAAAACCGTCCATGTTTATGTGTGGTCTGGTCTTACTATTATCCTTTCTTTCGAAAGGATTTTGAAAGTTAAACAAATGATTGGAGTTTACTCACACCAGTCCCATGACTGGCCCAGAGTTTATTTTGTTTATTTTGCTTTCCCTAAACTCTTGGGTACCCAACTTTGTATGGGCAGTCAAGTAGTCGGGATTTTTCAGATTTACTTGGAAGTGCTAGAAGCAGGAGGCTTCAACTGTTAGTTATAGACTATCATATTTCCACTGTGTACTATGTGTTATCTGGAAACAGGTGTTTGTAATTGTTCCAGAAATAGTTGTTGTGCTCTGATGATGGTATGTATATAAAGTTACCAAATTGTATTTCAAAGTTTATGTTATCTAATATATTTTATTCGTTCCGCTGTGATTTTGTGATCTTTGTTTTCTTCTATTCTAACATTTCTTTCTTTCTATTTATCATCCTCTAACTTCCTTCTAATAATGATTCGTATTTCTGTGCAATTTGGGTTGGATGTGTGGTGTTATTAGTCAACTCAAATAATACGGATTTGCGGGCCGTTACAGTTGGTATCAGAGCTTAGGTTGAGCGAACACCTAGGCTTTGGTGGGATTGTGCTCATTAGAGATAGGGTCAGTAGTACCCTAGAATGAGTTGAGTGTATGTACGAGAGAGCGTATTTGTAAATTGATATAAAATTTGTTTTATGTTGTGTTGGTTAGTCTGTTGAGTAGTTTATGAATTTTGATCGAATAGTGGGACGCCATAAAGTCAATAGAAATTTCTAAAAACTTGAACAGAGAAATTCAACATAATATTATTTTTAGTGGGTAAATAAAATAATTTTACCGAAAATTCTATTTTGATATAGAAATAATAATTTTCTGAAATTACTGGATGTGTTGATTGTTATCGTTATAATCAAATAAGGATTATAAATTGGAATGGGTATAGATAACCAAATGTAATTTGTGTTAGAATGAATTATACAAATGAGATGAATTAAAATTTAATTCAAACCAGAAATTTAAATTTAAATCCTGGGGAGTTTGACAATATTTTCTGAAGTATATTAATTGCTTTATTATGAAAGGATTTTTGAATCAAAATCATTTTAGATGGATTTATAAAAGCGATAAAGCACTGAACTCACTTCAGTCGCTGGAAAATAATTCTGATGATGACTGCAGCATCATCAGTGTTCATTTTCGAGTTCTAAGTGATGAATTGCTACCTTAGAAAAGATTTTGATGGAAATTTGTTTGAAAGAAAACAAATTGGTTTAATATTCAAATGTTTTGAATTTGAAATGGAAATAAATAAATATATATATATGTATATATTTATGTGATTTCAGAAGGACTTGAAATAAAAACTCGGGAATTTGAATTCTGGAATTTAAATTTAACTTAAGCAAGTTAAAGAAATTGAAAAGAATAAATAGGTTAAAATCAATTTAAAGCAATTTGAATGCAACGTGAATGAAAACAAAAGTTTTGGTGAAACTAAAATTTGTTGAAATATGAAGAGTTGAGTTTCAACATAAATGAGTTTTTGAAAAGTAATGGGTTTGTACCATTTTTCCTGCCTTAGTAATTTTGGGGACGAAATTCTTTTAAGGGGGGAAGAATGTAACAACTCGGATTTTTTGTTGATTTAATTTAAATATTTAAAATCGTTTTAAATATTGAATTGATAATATAAATGAATTTTTATATCAAGTTATTGATTTAAAAATCGGTTTTGATTTAATATCGAATATATTAAATTACTGTGATGTGAAAAATAATTGAAATCGAAGTTGAAAACCGAATCAAAACAATTCAGATGACCGGTATAAATTCTATTTGAATATATATACGACAATAATAATAATTTATTATCGAGAAATTTATTTGTTTGAATTTAAATTAAATTATATTGATGTAATACGGTTATTTTAAATATACATTCAAAATTAAAATTCAGAATATTTAATGTTGAGTTCAGAATAGGGTTGTTACTTTGAAATGTCCGTTGGTATGCTAGAATGCCTGTTCGTGATTTAAATTAATGGACCCCGAGATATTTATAATGGATAAGATCGAAATCGAATCGAAAATCAAATCGAAAATCAAATCGATATCTATTTAAAAAGAATAAAAGATCTCTTTTTATCGAATCAAAATCAAATCAAATTAATTAGAAAATATTTTTAAATAAATACAAAGATTTGTTGTGTACTTCTGGTTCCCTGTTCTCCTCTATATAAACGCAACCCCTCCTTGTTATTTTTTTCACTTCGTTCTTCAGAAGGAAAAAGATCCTTTTCCTTTTCAATTATAAACTGTGAATCCTCCATTTGCAAAAATCCATTAGAAATCAAAACAAAACAAAGAAACAAAATGGCCACATTGATCTGTTCTTCCCTGTTTATTTCAAAGGCTCGTTTAAAGAAAGAAGGATCGAAACTTAAAACCGCGAGCCTCCTATTCCCATTCTCTCGAAACCAATTCAAATCATTCTCGTATAAGGAAAGGGGGAAACCGCGATTCGAATCAGTAGTGTGAGGCTCGACAAACTTGGATGGATGCGGTGCAGTTTTTAGTGGAGTACGATTCCAGAATCGCATCATGGTTGTAGCGAAAGTAGGAGTTGGAGGCCTTCCTTAAATCGACTTCATTGTTGAAATTCGCGATGATGGTTGTTGAGATCGACTTCAGAAATGGTGCGATGACATTTGGGGTACTCGGATTTTTAGGGCATCGAGGTCGAATTGGGAATCTCTATGAGTCAGTGATGTCGATGGCGGGGTGGGTGCCTTGGTGAACTCGAGATGGAAAAAAATGTCATTCGCTGGTGATCACAGTAGCTTCGATCGCGACCCGTTCAATAAGGCCAGATCCGGTTCGAGGAAGAAGACAATGTCAGGTGAGTATACAGCAAGTCGACGTGTTCTAAATTGGGTTTTGTGATGACTGTGGGAGTGCTCGCGAAGAGTAAATGTTGGTGGCAGACATGACTACAGTAGGAACTTGATATTTGATTATCACGGAAATGGTATCGCATTTTTGGAATTGCCGGAAAACTGAAGCATCGTTGGGCTTCTGATGAGTGGGATTCTTCTTTTCCTTTTACACTAAGTAACCTATGGATGTAGAGAGGGGTCAGAAGTCCATTGGTAATATCAGGGTTGAATGCGTGAGAGTGTGTTAGATGTGGTAGGCGATGGTGAAGTGAATGCCTGTAGCGGCGTTGGTGGAATGGTGAATGAGTTCAAGGAAGTTGGTTAAGGCTGGGAAGTATTGCATTTTCTTGGTGGAGGTCTAGCACGTTAACCAGGGTATTACCGCATAATTAAACCACTAATTAAGGTAATTAGCATTTCTTATTTAATGTTGATGCTAATAAAATTTATTTAACATATGTATAGACTTGTGACAAATATATTTTACCCGTAGATGATCTGAATCAGATAAGACGAAGTATGCTGAAATCATATGGATAAAATGCTACGCTACAGAACTGATTCGGAATGCTTTAGAGGCCGATGGGATTTTTGGTTAAATTAAAAATTTTGTTTAATTCAATCAGAAATCAATCGCTATTCTTGACGAATTCAAAATCATGTGAGTAATTCTCACTCAAGAATTTTACTTAAATTATTTTTATCTGTTAAAAATAATTGTTTGTTGATTGTTTGGATGCTTTAAATATTATTTGTTGCTGTTAAAATATATTAGTTATTTAGGCTTGGTGGTTGCTATTATATATATATATATATATATATATATATTGGTGGTTAGATTTCCCGCAGTATCATTAGCGGATGCCCGCGGTACAATTAGCGGATGATTACCCTATACGGCCCACGCTATAATAGTGGATGACCTTCTATACCGCGATATCCTGCCTCGAAAAAGGATGGGTATTATTTATGTTGGCTAACATCTGTGGATGCAGGAAAACATGTTGGAGGGATCCAACTGGATTCCTCAAAACTATTATTATTTGTTTGTATTCCTATATATTATCGTATATGATGTGTTATAAAACCCGTGATTTGATAATTGAGTGGTTTGATTGTTTAATTATCACTGGGGCCAAAATATTAATATATAAAAATATCGTGAAAAGGATATTTGAGATTTAAAAGGTGAAATCTATTTTTAAATATAGAATTTGAATTTTGAATGGGCTATAAAAATATTAACTTGTTTTGAATATAAAACAAGTGTTGGAATTTATAAACGTTGTTTATAAATCTATAATGCGGGATTTGAAATGAGTTTATAAACGTTGTTTATAAATTAATTAATGCAGAGAATTGAAATGAATTTATAAACAGTGTTTATAAATAAAGTGGAAAAATTATCATTTGATAATTTGAATATTTAAATTCAAATGTGAATTTAAATATAAAAATGGGGAAATCGTTTTAAAGAAATAAACGATGAAATTTATTCTGATGTTCAGAATATAAATTGAACTAAAATAAATCCGTAGGGATTTAGGATTTGAATTCGATTAATTCGAATTCATTTAAGTAGAAGTTAAATTGAATATGAAAATAAATTGGGTGTTATAAGTTATTAAAAATAGAAATTCCCAAAAGGAGACTTTGGTTTTAAATAGATTTCGAAATAGATTTGTTTAAATATAAAACAAGGAAAAATTTATAAAATGGTGTTTATAAATCCAATGAATTAATTATCAAGAGATAATTTGAATATTTAAATTCAAATATGAATTTAATATAGAAAATTCAAATGGAATTTGAAATATAGAAATTCAAATAGAATTTGTATATAGAAATGAGAATGGAATTTGAATATAGTAAATTCAAATAGAAATGAGAATAGAATTTGAATAAAGAAATGAGAATAGAATTCAAATAGAAATTAAAACGGAATTTGAATATAGGGAATTCAAATAGAATTTGAATATAGAAATTTCAAAGAGAATTGAAAATAAAATTTGAAAATAGAAAGTTGAAAACATTTCGAAATGGGAATGACGAAATATATTTCAGAATGTGAATTTTTAAACAGAATAGAAAATAAATCCAAAGGAATTATAATTTGTAAAAGGAATTGGGATTTAATATAGAAGATCGAAGTATAAATAAATTACCGAGTTAGGAAAAATCGACAATTCTAGAAAATCGGAAATATGATGTTGAATTGGGAAAACTGATTTGATATATATTAAAAATATATCAGAATGGAGTTGAATTTATTATAAACGAAGTTTAAACGTTTATATATATAAATATAATTAAAACAAACTCGTCGCAGCACAGCAGCTCATAAATTGGCGTTTCGAACTTCAATTGAGTATACAGAACTCAATTGAAGTCGGAATTCTTTGAAACAAGAAATGTCAGGACCGACTTGATAATAGTTTTCTAATGGAGGAGAAAAATCGGGATTTCATCAAATAGATTTTGAGTTATGTCAAAATCAAATTTTCAGAAAAACAATGCCAGAACCATTATAAAACCATAACGGTTTATTTAAATAAATAAAATGATTTTGAGCAAATAAAATCCGAATTTCATTTAGGAAAAATCCAGATTTTGAGTTATAAATAATATCTGAACTCGAGTGAAGTAATGAAATGATTTTTGAAACAAAATCAAACCAGATGTTTAATTGTTGAGTAGAATTTACTAATGTAAAGAAAAATTAGTTAATGGAATTGTAAATCGAAATTGGACTTTGGATCAGGAAAAAAGGGTTCGTAAATTCATATTCAAAATCGAATATGAAACTTGAATTAGAAAAGGCATTCAATTGTTTTGAAAATAAATTAATTTATATTTGAACGTGATATGTTCAAATAACAAGTGAAATATGCTAAGAAGCTAATTAAAGAATAAATGGGCGGAATTGAATTCAAACGATTGGATTGAGTTGAAAACAGGTGAATATGTGCTAAACCAGTATGGAATGAAGTGTATGAAGATTTATAATTCGTATGCCCGATAGAAAGGTACACATTTAAATTCTATATGAGGTTGTATGCATCGTATCGGCAAGCCACTTGGCTTTTTCTTTTTCTTTTTGATTGGAAAGACTTGTGTGGCAGTTTGGGGATTTTTCCCGATGCTCCCGGTACAAAGGAAGTTATGGCGAAATTTTCCGGAAATTAAAGGGGTTAGAATATTTTAAGAAGATTTGATAATTATGATTTGATATATCGATAAATATAGAATTCGATAAGGGAACGAAATTAAAATAGAATATTATAAACAAAAAGAAAATCTATAAATAAATCTGGTAAAATTAGAAAGCGAAACGTTACAGGTTTAAAATGAATAATTGGTTTTTATAATGTTGATTATTCGAGGTAAGTGGTTTTGTCCGTTTTGAAGTTGAGGATGTTTTCAGTCAAGGTCTGAGAGGTAATTTTACCCCAACTTGATTGATTTCATATTTAATTGATAAATAGCAAGATCCAGTCTCGAAGAGAAGGGTTTGGATAAGAGTTAGTTGAATAAAATATTTTGGGTTATTGTAAAGATGTTTTACACAGCATTCGTTTTAACCCAAGTGGTGGAATTTTGGAAGTATAAAAGTAAATATTTCCTGAGTATAATTAAAGTAGTCGGAAAAGAGACAAGTGATTGAAATTGTTTTCAAATTGCAAATAGAATATATTTTCTAAATACAGAAAATAAAAGAAGGCGATACATGGAAATGTTTTTTTTCAAATACCGTAAGAGACCAATAAGATTACTGAAAATATTTGGTTAACAAATATTGATAAGGAAATAGAGGGTGATTTAATTAATGAAATATTAATTAACAAGCCCAGTGGTTGGTTGATGTTATGGTTGGAATGTTTGTTTACTTTTCTTCGATAGTTAAATAACCGACCATCGAAGTCTTTTCCAATATCGTTGTCAATATGGAAAGACCGGTTGGATTATTATCCGAGAACCACTCCATATTGGCAATAGCGTTGCGAATCAGATTATATGAAGATAATCGAAGACGGAGTGAAGTGCAAGGACTTTTTCTATTAATAGAAATTGTGCCTTCGTTTTCGTTCGGTCCCAGAACGAATGTATATGGACGAATGTCTGACAAAGTATTTCCAATGATCGAATATGTTGGTATGTATAAATATATATGTTGGCAACGTATTTATTCCCTTAGCATAATATCCAGAATATATTTGTGCAAATCAACTTGTGATTAACGGATTTGGCAATGTGGAATTCAAAGTGATTGTGCTATCAATGAATAGAAAGTAATCGTAGCCTCAGGCCTCAACAACCGGGAATGACAAAAATCGGGCAGGCAGCATGGCTATGTGGGTCGCTCCCATTAGGGTGTATTATCAACTATCTAGATATTCATTTAATTCCTTATTCTATTCGATGCTGTCCCATTCGGGAAACGGTTGCTGATCCCAACCGTTAGTGATATACATTCGATACACTCAAGCGAAATGAGTGGTCGGTCATGTGTGGGCCGGGTTGCAAGATGTTCTTGTTGTGTGACGGCCCGCCCCGCACCAGCCTGCATTTCCTCTGAAAGTGCGCTGTACACATGCCCAACTAGCACGGGACGGTCGTCAGAAGAAAGGAAAGAAGAGAATTAACTTACAAGAAACCTGTAGAATGTCTCACAACGCATGGAGTAAAATATAATAATAATAACATACTTGACATAAAACAGGTGAGACAGTGTATAAGCTGATAAATAAAACCAACATCTACATCAGAGCAGCGGAAATTCAAATACATCTTATTACAACTGTTCAAATTTACTGTCTCTAAACAAAAGAAAGCTAAAGTAGAAGATGCACCACTAATGCCCAAGCAGTGATCTTCAACAACACAGGGAGAATACTATATATATATATGTTACGTGGAAGCCTCCTGCTCGTCTCCGGATCATCTACCCGTGCATCACCAGCTAACCTGTCTCTAGTCTGCTCGTGTGAGCACCCAGAGTAATAAGAGGAGACATAAAACTCTGGGTCAGACATAAAACCTGGTATGAGCGATAAGCATCTAAACAAAACAATAACAGGTATACTAAACCATACCTGAACCTGGACCTGCAACCAAAGAGTTAGTACCACATATCGTACAGTACTCTAACGTGCCAAAATAAATAGTGTAAAGAGTACGGGGGTGGGGTGTGCATGTCATAATGATAGCAAACGAATCATCCATAGCAACCATCCTCACATCTCTCACTCAGTACGTAAAGCATATGATGTCCACCACTGTCAATCACTAGACCCATCGAAGTAGTGACGGTGTTCAACTTGTACAACTACTGCTACTACCAAGCTTACCACATGGAGTCATGACCAAATCTTTACAAATAACCCCACTTCATTGGTTTATAGCCCTTTAGTTGTACCTAGGCCATTTCAGCCCTGAATCCGTTCACGTACTTCCCATACATAGTGATCCAAAGTCATAAACATCGACTGCCCCTTGGCACACGCCCCGCAGCAAAGCCCAATCATTAAGTGAACTCATCGGTTCCCAACTGGATCCTGAGCTCTAACTTCCCATGTTGGACTACCTTTGCATCTCGGGTTATTGGTCAATACTGGGTCGGGTCGGGTTCCTTTCAAGCCATTGGTTCGGGTCGGGTCCACTGCGTTGCGCTGGTGCATGGTCTTCCTCTGATAGCGGTTCGGTTCGGGTCCACTCCATCGCGTCGGTTCAGGTCGGGTGTTCCCCTTCGGGTCGGGTCGGGTGTCCTCCTTCGGGTCTGGTCGAATGTCATCTCCCTTCCAGTTCGTGCTTCCGCTCCGATCCGCTCCCTCGTTCTCCACGTGCTCCGATCCGATCCCTCCTTCTTCATCTGATCCGATCCTAGTTCAATTAGCGTGGCCTTCCCTCTTGCCAGTTCTCCCAAGTGTCAAGTTCCGATCCGATCCCTTCGTCCCTAAGTCGATCCGATCCCTAGCTTAACCAACATGGCCTTCCTTTTTGCCAAGCCTCTGTTGTGCCAGACTCCAGTTCGTGTTGGGTTCCTTGCCCAGGTCTCCTATCCGATCCGAGCCCATATCCGATCCGATCCGAAACCCTGCACAACTTTCTGCAACTTTTTCTAGCAACTTGTTTACGCCATTCGACGACGTTTTCGACAAATCTAACTATACTAATCAATCACAAATCATGTCAAACAGTCATAGCAACATAGCAAACTAACCACAAACACCAAAACAATGAATTCATATGTCAAAATGGATCAAATATAACCAAAACCCTATAATTTCCCTTAAGCATGTTTAAGCAAAACTAATCATAGGGTTAACAAAACTTAATCAAATTAAACCAAATTTCTACCAGAGGCATAAAATATTATTTTCGAATTTATAGACATTTTTCCAGAATTTATTAGTGTATAAATTCGCTAATCTTCACTAATTACCCTTAATTAACTGTAATTAGTGTCAAAACGATGCTAATCACTCACCTTGGCCACAAACGAAATTCTCAGACCTGAAACCTTGCTGATTTGGGCGAATACTGATGTCTAACAGCAGCTCTAGCCTTGCTTTTGTTTCCTCTCCTTAATTTGATGTAGATTAAGCCAAAACTTGATTAGAAAGTGATTAGAAGGTGATTTGGGTGTTGGAGGCCATTGCTAGGGTTGCAAGAAAGAAAGTGGCGGCTGGGAAATGAGAATAAAATCGTTCTCTAACTGATTTCAGCCTCCTCCTTACCCTAATCCCGAAATCCCCCATTGGGCCTAGCTGTTACTCACCCGGTTAAGCCCAATTAAGCTGTTTTTCACCATCTGAAACTTGTTTCAGCCATATCTCCCAAACAGTGAGTCCGTTTGGCTAATGTGACCACTCTACGGAATTGTAAACCATCATCCGGAGCCAATGGAAGTGGTTTCAGGTCAAAATTCTTTTGTAGTCAAAAGTTATGGCCAAAACAGTACCAACTAGGGGTAAAATGGTCATTTAAAAATCGGGAAAAATCATGAACATGGGAAATGACCCCAATAGTCATCTCCCTAAGTTAGATGACCATACGACTTCATATATGAAAGAAACAAATATTCTACGGTCTTATGATGCATAGAATACGGGTCGTTACACTCTCCCCCCCTTAAGAAATTTCATCCCCGAAATTTCTTAACCCAAAACATACAAAAGATCCTGCATGCCTAACAGCCACATACAACAACCAAACATGCAAAGTAAGCAAACAAGCCTACCCTAGCATGCGGAAAACTAAATCGAAGTCAAAACCTTACCAGGCAAAGAGTTCTGGGTATGTTTTCCTAATGTTCTCCTCTGTCTCCCAAGTACAATCATTCTCGTCCTCGCTCCACTGAACCTTGACTAGCTTCACCGCCTTCCTTCGAAGTTGCTTCATGTCGTGCTCGACAATACGGGTCGGCTTGCGGTTCACAACCGCCTCGGGTTCTACTTCGAAGTCCTCTAACTGATCGGGTGAAATAGTCATATCTGGGTCGTGAACGAACTTCCTTAGTTGGGAAACATGAAATACGTTGTGAACTCCCGCCATCTTCTCTGGTAAGTCAATTCTATATGCCAAATTCCCGACTGGTTCAAGAACAGGGAATGGCCCAACAAATCTTGGTGCTAACTTGCCTCTCCTGCCAAATCGTACCACGCTCTTCAACGGAGAAATCTTGACAAACACCAAGTCACCAACGGAGAATTTTAAGTCTCTTCTCCTCTTATCAGCATAACTCTTCTGCCTATCTTGGGCAACCTTCATTTGTTGTTGAATGATCTTGATCTTATCTGAAGTTTCCCTCACCACATCTGGTCCAAGCATAAACTTCTCGCCAGTCTCTATCCAACATGATGGTGAGTTGCATGGTCTTCAGTACAAAGCTTCAAACGGAGCCATACCGATACTGGATTGGTAGCTATTGTTATATGCAAACTCTACTAGATGAAAATGGTCATCCCATGATCCACCAAAATCCAATATACATACTCTCAAGAGATCTTCCAAAATACGATTCACCCTCTCCGTCTGACCGTCGGTCTGAGAATGATATGCGGTACTGAGATGTAACTCTGACCCTAGAGCCTCTTGTAAGCTCTTCCAAAACCCACTAGTAAACAACGGGTCTCGGTCACTCACAATGCTTTTAGGTACTCCATGGAATTTCACTACCCACTTCATATACAATTTTGCCAACTTGGCTGTCGTTCTAGTCAATTTGACTGGTATAAATCTTGCACTTTTAGTCAATCGGTCCACAATCACCCAAATGCTATCAGGTCCCGATCTAGTCCTTGGTAAACCATCGATGAAATCCATCGAGACTTGCTCCCATTTCCATTCGGGAATTTCAAATGGTTGCAACAACCCACTAGGCTTCTTTTGCTCGGCTTTAACTAGCTGGCAATTCATGCATTTGGATATAAACCTCCCAATGTCTCTTTTCATCCCTTCCCAGTAGTAGGTCTGCTTCATGTCTCGATACATCTTATTACCACCGGGGTGTATAGTCAGTTTTGAGTGATGACACTCTCTAAGCACTTCATCCCTCAATCCATCGACATTGGGTACAACAAGATTTCCATTCTTTCTAAGCCATCCATCTCGATCAAGCCCATACTTGTTCATATCCTCATCGATACCCATCTCTAACTTGGAGATGATTTCCAATAGGTTAGGATCGTCCCTCTGACTAGAGCCGGTCCGCTCAATCAAAGTGGGTCTGATCGTCAAACTTGCTAACATTTCTGGATCCAATTCGCACTTTGGTCTGAAATCAAACCCCGCGATATACTCCAGTTGCTTCCATTCAAGGAACATAGCCCCTAAACTGGCATGTCTTCGACTCAACGCATCGGCTACCGCATTGCCCTTTCCTGGTGTATATGCGATGTCAAAATCATAGGAAGCCAAGAATTCTAACCACCTTGTTGCCGGAGATTTAGATCCTTCTGGGAGAAGAGGTACTTCAACGACTTATGATCTGTAAAAAGCTCAAATCTTTCTCCCAAGAGATAGTGTCTCCACATCTTTAACGTGAACACGATCGCTGCCAATTCCAAATCACAGGTAGGGTATCTTCTCTCGTGCGGTTTCAATTGCCGACTTGCATAGGCTACAACCCTACCGCCTTGCATCAATACAACACCCAGTCCGGTACCACAGGCATTCGTGTATACCGTCATCTCTTCATTCCCCTTAGGAATGACTAACACTGGTGCGCTTGTCAACTTGTCCTTTAGACTCTTGAATGCATTCTCGCACCTTTCATCCCAGACAAAAGCTTGATTCTTCTTGGTTAACTGGGTCAATGGTGCTGCTATCTTGGAGAAACCTTGGATAAACTTACGATAATATCCAGCTAACCCCAAGAAACTTCTTACATCTGTTGCGTTCTTGGGCATAGGCCAATCCTGTACTGTAGCCACCTTCGCCAGGTCCAGGGCAATACCATTCTCTGATACAACATGGCCCAAGAACCTCACTTCCATCCTCCAGAAGTGACACTTAGAAAACTTTTCTTTCAATTGGTGTTTTCTCAACACCTCCATCACTATTCTTAAATGTTCCTTGTGTTCTTCCTCTGTCCTCGAGTAGACCAAAATGTCATCAACGAACACAAGGACAAACTTATTCAACTGATCTCTGAATACCCTATTCATAAGATCCACAAAATACGCTAGGGCATTGGTCAGCCCGAATGGCATGACCAACCACTCATAAAACCCAGACGGCGTCCGAAATGTCGTTTTAGCTATACTCTCAGCTTCCACTCTAAGCTGATGAAAACCTGTCGCGAGATCCAACTGAGAATATACTCTCGCGCCACTCAACTGATCGAACAAATCATCTATCCGCGATAGAGGATACTTGTTCTTCCTCGTCACTTTATTCAACACGCGGTAGTCTACACACAAACAAAGGGAACCATCCGCTTTGGTAGCAAACACAACTGGTGCTCCCCATTCAGAAACACTCCTTCTGATAAATCCCTTCTTCAAAAGATCGCTAACTTGCACCTCGAGCTCTCGCTGCTCCCTTGGTGCCATACGACGAAGTGGCATCACTATAGGTCTGACATCTTTCACCAAATCAATACGGAACTCAATCTCTCGATGTGGTGGAAGCCCGGTCACTTCTTCGAAAACATCCGGATATTGGCCAACCACGGGCAAACCTGACAACTCACTATGAGGAATATCGAGGGAGTTTAGAAAACTAGCCAATACCCCCTTACTAGGTAGACCACCAAACACTATCCTCCGTCCATCATCCGCTCTAGCTGTCACCAAAAAGCCCTCACAGTCTACCACCACCCTGTATCTTTGGAGCCAATCTACTCCCAAAATAATGCCAAACCCAGTAAAGCCCAAAACAAAGCAATCACAAACAAACATGCATCCATGACTCGATAAGACCACATTACGACAAATCATGCTAAGGCTAGTCGAACCACCAATTGGGTTCGTCACTACTAAAGGTCTATCGACAATCTCGGGCTCCAATCCCAACCTATCTACCAGGTCACTAGATATGAAAGAACTGGAAGCTCCGGTATCAAACAAAACTCTAACAGGAACATCATAAACAGAAAGCATACCTTGAATGACGACATTCTTTCCCTTCTCCGCCGCAGTTGGGGCATTCGACGAAGAAGGAATAGCATTAAGGGCATAGGCTTTCACCATTTGCTTTTCTTTAGGGGGTTGCGGACACTTGTCCTTGTGATGTCCCATCTGGCCACAGTTGAAGCACTTCCTATCCGCTGGCTTGGCCCGACAATTACTAGCATAATGGCCCTTCTTACCACAGCTGAAGCACTCAACATCTTGCTTATTCTTTTTCTTCTGGCCATCCTTAGTCTGATTCTGCTTTCTCTTATTCTGGGAACCACCCTTGCCTCCACCACTTGCTTGTGGTTTTGGCTCTTCTGCAGATGCAACCTCAGTCTTCGGCTTAGGGTAGAGACTTTCTGATCTCAATGCTTTCCCCACAATCGACTCAAACGTCTCATCGATGTGGTTAATAAGCCTTTCCCCCAAGTACTGATCCAAACCAGTTATGAATTTCTCATTCTTCTTCTCGGCAGTATCAATAAGAGATAACCCATACTTCGACAAAGTGTCGAATTCAGCAATATACTCCGAGACAGCTCTGCCATTCTGCTTGAGCTCCAAGAATTTCTTAAACAGCACTGACTTCTGAGCAGCTGGAATGAACTTCTCGCTAAAGCGAGCCTTAAACTGCTCCCAAGTAATCTGATCTTCGGGAGTAGCCGCCTTTATAGCATTCCACCAATTCATTGCCCGCCCTTGCAGCTGACGGGACGCTAGCTTTCTCTTCATCGCATCCTCGAACCCAAATCCTCGAAGATACGTTCGCAACTATCCAACCAATCCTAAACATCCGTAGCCGACTCCGTTCCGTGGAACGGCTTCCCACCAAGGCTAGTATAATCCTTATTTAGCTTGGCGAAGTCGACCCTCGGCGCCTGCACTATTGGACCACTACCATTTCCACCATTGGGAGCTGCCCTCTGCACGTCCCTAAGCATCTCTCTCATAAGGTCAGTAAACATCGTCCTCATGTCAGCAGCATTCCCATTATTGGCCCCTCTACTGGTACCTCTAAAATATCGGCTCATCGTCAATCTGAAAAAGGAAACGATTAACGACCCCATAGTGGTGCTAGTGCAGTACGACTTCATCCTTATACTAGTAATAGTATATATATAGCTTTTAAAAACCAAAATAATCACAAATGCACTCTCTCGTATACGTATATTATCTCTCCCTGATAACTTCCCTAGGTTAACTACGCAACCTAGAGCTCTGATACCAAGTATGACGGCCCGCCCCGCACCAGCCTGCATTTCCTCCGAAAGTGCGCTGTACACATGCCCAACTAGCGTGGGACGGTCGTCAGAAGAAAGGAAAGAAGAGAATTAACTTACAAGAAACCTGTAGAATGTCTCACAGCGCATGGAGTAAAATATAATAATAATAACATACTTGACATAAAACAGGTGAGACAGTGTATAAGCTGATAACTAAAACCAACATCAACATCAGAGCAGCGGAAATCCAAATACAGCTTATTACAACTTTTCAAATTGACTGTCTCTAAAAAAAAGAAAGCTAAAGTAGAAGATGCACCACTAATGCCTAAGAAGTGATCTTCAACAACACAGGGAGAATACTATAGATATATGTTACGTGGAAGCCTCCTGCTCGTCTCCGGATCATCTACCCGTGCATCACCAGCTAACCTGTCTCTAGTCTGCTCGTGTGAGCACCAAGAGTAATAATAGGAGACATAAAACTCTGGGTCAGACATAAAGCCTGGTATGAGCGATAATCCTCTAAACAGAACAATAACAGGTATACTAAACCATACCTGAACCTGGACCTGCAACCAAAGAGTTAGTACCACATACCGTATAGTACTTTAAGGTGCCAAAATAAATAGTGTAAAGAGTACGGGGGTGGGGTGTGCATTTCATAATGATAGCAAACGAATCATCCATAGCAACCATCCTCACATCTCTCACTAAGTGCGTAAAGCATACGATGTCCACCACTGTCAATCACTAGACCCATCGAAGTAGTGACGGTGTTCAACTTGTACAACTACTGCTACTATCAAGCTTACCACATGGAGTCATGACCAAATCTTTACAAATGACCCCACTTCATTGGTTTATAGCCCTTTAGTCATACCTAGGCCATTTCAGCCTTGAATCCGTTCACGTACTTCCCATACATAGTGATCCAAATTCATAAACATCGACTGCCCCTTGGCACACGTCCCGCAGCAAAGCCCAATCATGAAGTGAACTCATCGGTTCCCAACTGGATCCTGAGCTCTAACTTCCCATATTGGACTACCTTTGCATCTCGGGTTATTGGTCAATACTGGGTCGGGTCGGGTTCCTTTCAAGCCATCGGTTCGGGTCGGGTCCACTGCGTTGCGCTGGTGCATGGTCTTCCTCTGATAGCGGTTCGGTTCGGGTCCACTCCATCGCGTCGGTTCGGGTCGGGTGTTCCCCTTCGGGTCGGGTCGGGTGTCCTCCTTCGGGTCGGGTCGGGTTCCATCTCCCTTCCAGTTCGTGCTTCCGCTCCGATCCGCTCCCTCGTTCTCCACGTGCTCCGATCTGATCCCTCCTTCTTCATCTGATCCGATCCTAGTTGAATTAGCGTGGCCTTCCCTCTTGCCAGTTCTCCCAAGTGTCAAGTTCTGATCCGATCCCTTCGTCCCTAAGTCGATCCGATCCCCAGCTTAACCAACATGGCCTTCCTTTTTGCCAAGCCTCTGTTGTGCCAGACTCCAGTTCGGGTCGGGTTCCTTGCCCAGGTCTCCTATCCGATCCGAGCCCATATCCGATCCGATCTGAAACCCTGCACAACTTTCTGCAACTTTTTCCAGCAACTTGTTTACGCCATTCGACGACGTTTTCGACAAATCTAACTATACTAATCAATCACAAATCATGTCAAACAGTCATAGCAACATAGCAAACTAACCGAAAACACCAAAACAATGAATTCATATGTCAAAATGGATCAAATATACCCAAAAACCCATAATTTCCCTTAAGCATGTTTAAGAAAAACCAATCATAGGGTTAACAAAACTTAATCAAATTAAACCAAATTTCTACCAGAGGCATAAAATATTATTTTCGAATTTATAGACATTTTTCCAGAATTTATTAGTGTATAAATTCGCTAATCTTCACTAATTACCCTTAATTAACTGTAATTAGTGTCAAAACGATGCTAATCACTCACCTTGGCCACAAACGAAATTCTCAGACCTGAAACCTTGCTGATTTGGGCGTATACTGATGTCTAACAGCGGCTCTAGCCTTGCTTTCGTGTTTCCTCTCCTTAATTTGATGTAGATTAAGCCAAAACTTGATTAGAAAGTGATTAGAAGGTGATTTGGGTGTTGGAGGCCATTGCTAGGATTGCAAGAAAGAAAGTGGCGGCTGGGAAATGAGAATAAAATCGTTCTCTAACAGATTTCAGCCTCCTCCTTACCCTATTCCCGAAATCCCCCATTGGGCCTAGCTGTTACTCACCCGGTTAAGCCCAATTAAGCTGTTTTTCACCATCTGAAACTTGTTTCAGCCATATTGTAACGGCTGGAAATTTTCGACTCCTCGAGAGTCGAAAATTCCGAGACGTTAGTGAAAGAATTTAGAAGGTGAGAAAGAAAAGATAGAACTAATAGAATAGAAGAAGAAGAAGAACATCAGAATCATTAGAGTAACACAAATCTCACAGCGGAACGAATAACATATAATATATAACATAGCTTTGAAGTAAACAGTTATATATATACAATAGCACTTATCAGAGTACAACACTTACAACACAGCGGAAATAACTATAGCTATAAAATCTTGCAGCCTCCTGCTCCAAGCTCTCCAAGTATATCTGTAAATCCCGACTACTTGACTGCCCGTACAAATTTAGGCACCCAAGAGTTTAGGGAAAACAACAAAGTAAACTCCGGGTCAGTCATGGGACTGGTATGAGTAAAATAGTTTAAAACAGGTATAGGATATCTCATAAGACCACGCCGTGAATACGGAACGGGTTTTTCCCTTATGAATATCTGAACAACTTTGACAAGCAATATCATTGTGATATTATAATAATGTCTAAGTACAAATAGGTATCAATCTAGCAGAAACGCTTGCATCTCACGTTCTACATACATAGTATAAAATCATAAACCGCAGGGCTCTTATCGGAGAATGGATTCCAACAGACAAGGTATGGGAGCACCTTCTGAATAGTGTACTCTAGAGGTGATACACTCAGGTTCAACAAGAACGTCTTGCGACCCGGCCACACATGACCGCTCACTCATTTAGCTTGAGTGTCGCGAATATATTGCCACCACGGTTATAGGCCATCAAACCGTCATCCGAAGATACAGAATCAAAAAGAAGTATAAATATGAATATTCTCTAGATCGGTGACAATACACCCTGCTTGGGGTTGACCCAACTAGCCATGCTGCCTAGCCCAACTTTTGTTACTTCCTGGTTGTGAGGCTAGAGGCTACGTCTATCTTCAGAACATCTGATCACCATTCACTTTGAATGCCACATCGTCATACCTGCCAAATCACAAATTGACTTATCCAAAAATAACACGGTTATACAGCTAAGAGAAACGAATTCCTCCACCACCAAACGTGAATATGTTTGAACAGATCAACTTACGCGATCCATTGGATATACTCTGTCAGACCTTCTTCCATATACGTTGTCGTGGGACTGGACAAACTGAAGGCACTATTCAGTATATCCATCTTAGTCACTGTTATCTAAGACTTATACAACAGCCCTTGCACTTTACTCCGTCTTCAATTTATCTTTGGCATATATTGCTCGCAACGCTTATGCCGATACAGAGTGGTTCTTTGGATAATAATCCAACCGGTCTCTCCATATTAACAACGTTAAAATGGTAAAAACTTTGATAGTCTGTGATCTAACTATCAAATGAAAACATGTCGGTGTACAAACAACGATCTTATTTCCAAATGGGAATTCGATCGATCAATCATCATATGTTCATATTTCCTTATTTCATATATTTAGAAAATATATGTTATTAATCATTGGAAAACATTTCCATAGCTTATTTTCACATCACTATTATTTCGCAACTATCAGTCCCTAACTGTAACTAGTATGAGAACAATTCTCTAAGTATCAATCCGGAAGGTCGAAACCAACATCATATCGTCACTTAGAAAACCGTTCAACTTACCCTCTCCAGTCAGTTTCTGAATTTGCTTAACTCTATTTCTTAAATTCTTACCGTGAAAACATTTCATTTTCTATGTTTAGAAAAAATATCTGACTATATTTGGAAAACGTTTCCAAAACTCATTTACGGATTTCCAATGAACGTTGTATAAAACATCGTTTCGCTTAATCCATTTATCACTTATTCCTTAACTTTATTCCTAATCAACCTTTTAGATCGAACCACAACTATTCCTTTGTCAATTCTGAAGTCAATCAAGTTGGGGTATAATTACCTCTCAGACCTTAATTGAACAACGTCCTTTACTGTGAAATAGATGAGGCTCGTCACTCACTTTTTCCAATCATCTGTTTACGCAAATTCTCGGATTCAGGTTACGAATCTACTTCTTATATGACAACGTTTGATTATAACTATAATGTTATAATTCCTACTTCTACAATATCTAACCTAAATTATAACTTTATCTCCTAACTCGAATAATTAAACGGACACCTAATTTCTAAATCAATAACTAAACCTTGATTTAAAACCCGGAAGGTAAATAGTACTTTCCCGAATTCGATATAATTGAATTCGACGTATTATTCTCTTTCGAGTAATCTCTATTCGATTAACTCTCCCTTTTTAATAACTGATATTCGATAAACTCTATTTCGATTAACTCCTATCGAATAACTCTTCTTGGTTGGCTCTATTTCATTAACTCTTATCGAATAACAAATATTCGATTTTCTCAAATGTGTCAATTCTTACCGAATAACTAACATCCAATTTAACTTAAATGGATTTACTCTTTACGAATAACTAAATTCGATTTAACTCTTCTTGATTTTCTTAACTCGATTATCTCAACTCGATTACTTAACTCGATAAATCTTAACTCGATAACTTAACTTAACCCAAATCGATTAACTCAGCTCTAATCAATTAACTTAATTTGATTTACTCCTTCGAATAACTCATTCGAATAACTTAATTGAGTAACCCCTTCGAATAACTAATTCGTATAACTTACCTTCGAATAACTAATATTCGATTTACTCTAACTCGATTAACTTAATTCTAATCGATTTACTCCATTTCGATTTAACTTAATTCAAATCGATTAACTTAACTCAAATTGATTAACTCTTTTCGAATAACTAAATTCGATTTAACTCTTCTCGAATAACTACATTCGATTAACTCAAATTGAATAACTAATATTCAATTAACTCTTACGTGTTTAATTCTATTCGAATAACTAATTCGAATAACTCTAATGTGTTTAACTCTATTCGAATAACTAATTCGAATAACTCTAATGTGTTTAACTCTATTCAAATATCTAATTCGAATAACTCATTTTGAATAACTAAATTCGATTAACTCTTTTAACTTTACTCTAATAACTATATTCGATTAACACCTTCTTTCGAATAACTATATTCGATTAACTCTTCAACTAACTCCTTTGGATTAACTAACTTCGAATAACTCCTTTGGATTAGCTAACTTCGAATAACTCCTTTAGATTAACTAACTTCGAATAACTCCTTTGGATTAACTAACTATATTCGATTAACACTCTTCGAATAAATAATATTCGGTAACTCTTCTCAAATGAATAACATTTGATTTCTCCACTCGAATAAACTATATTCGATTACTCTTCCCTCGAATACACTATATTTGATAACTCTACTTCGAATAAGTGATATTCGGCAACTCTACTCGATTAACTCTACTTGGATAACTCTAACTGGTCAACTCTAACTGGTCAACTCTAACTGGTCAACTCTAACTGGTTAACTCAACTGGTTAACTCTAACTGGTTAACTCAACTGGTTAACTCTAACAGATTAACTCTAACTGGTTAACTCTAACTGGTCAACTCAACTGGTTTAACCTAACTGGTTAACTCTAACTGGTTAACTCAACTAGTTAACTCTACTGGTTTAACCTAACTGGTTAACTCTAACTGGTTAACTCAACTAGTTAACTCTACTGGTTTAACCTAACTGGTTAACTCGGCTTGATTAACTGAACAAATCCACTTAGTTTAACTTAGCTAATTCACGTTGATTAACTCTAACCGATTCACTTAGTTTAACTCAACTAATTCACTTTGATTAACCACTTAGTTACCTTAACTAATTTACTTCGATTAACCACTTAGTTTGACTTAACTAATTCACATCGATTTATCGCTTAGTTTAACTTAACTAACTTACTTTGGTTAACCTAACCAATTACTTTGTTTAACTCGACTAACTTGCTTTGATTTACTTAACCAATTACTTTGTTTAACTCGACTAACTTTGCTTTGGTTAACTTAACCAATTACTTCGTTTAACTCGACTAACTTTGCTTTGGTTAACCTAACCAATTACTTTGTTTAACTCGACTAACTCGCTTTGGTTAACTTATGGTTTTTAACACATCATCTAACAACGATAAATATCGTCCAACCACATGTAATCACAACAGATTATACATATCACATTTATATATCACAATACATAAATTACAGTAAAATAACTGTTGAGGAATCCAGTTGGATTCCTCTAACCTGTTTCCCTGCATCCACAGATGTTAAACAACACCAGTATAATATTCTGATAAACAGAATCAACATATAACTATTTGACGGTTTATATATATATATATACATACGTAAATATATATATATAATCTCTACTAACTGACTAGCAGTTCAAGCAAACAATCAACACACAGTCAAACAGACAATATTTTAACAGTTCTAGGAATACAACGTGAAAATAAAACTGTTTAGAGTTTGTGAGATTTACTCACCTTTGACGATCATCGTCAATGACGATAACCATCGCTTGATTCAGACAATTTATTTTGCTATAAATTGTGATGGACTCCGATTGACTCGCGGTCAGTTCCATTGTGGAGTGCTCGTCCATACGATCCCAACGCAACTTACGGTTTGTGTTTCTGATACAGTATGGCCAAGTTATCGCGTTAACAAGTTAGTATATATTTTAAATAAAACTAAAGTTTTTAAATAAATAGATTTGGGCCTTACTTAAATATCCATTTTAGCCCAACAAAACAAACTGCCCATATCCACTTAAATATCCACTTCAGCCCATATCCTTTCTCCCCCAAATCACTTCGTTTCCTCCAGAAAATCACTTTCCCCTTTTACCGCTACTTTGACCGACGTTCTCCCTCACCTCGGCCCCCAACTGACGTCGCCGTCATCACCACCAGGTCCAGCGCAACCCCCTCTGCCTAGCCGATGCCTTAAACCCACACTCGATCCAACCCCCGCTTATCTCGAGCGGCTCCTCCAATCGTCACTCCAGGTGACGTATTTCACCTCAGACCGCCGGATCCTCCTCCATCCTTCAACCGAACAACTCGCTGTTGCCACCATCGTTCACCCCTTCCGACCTGCTCCTCTCCATGCCATCGATACCCTACTCGAGCTCGTTATCGGGATCCTGTCGTCGTGTCACAGTAGCAGGCATCGACGGGTTTCAGCGTCGAACTCCACCAACCATTCACATCGGGTGCCAAACGCGACCAGCAACCCAAATACGATCACCCTACTTCAAAATGACGCACCCCTCAAATGAAATCATCAGCCCTAGTTTACCCATAACGAACGCTGTCAGCAAAGTAGCGAACCACAATTGCTTTGAACCCACTGGAAACCATACGAGGCTGAAGAGGTTCGAAGAACAAGTGCGAAAATCATTGTTTAGAGATTTACAGAGTCTGATTACATTTCTTTTTTTTTATTTTCTCTATGGGAAATTTTGTTGTAAACATCATTGTGGGTTTTATATAGGTGTTGTGGTGGTTAGTAAGTCTTGTGGTTGAGGAAGAGGGCCGCGTGGCCTGTTGTGAATCCAAAGAAAAATGGGGAGGATATTTTAAATTTGATTTTTATATTTATTTATACTTGATTTCACACTCTAAAAATTCCTGTAGTCACATGTGATACCCAAAAATCACCAAACGGTACGTGTAGCTAGAGTTCGACCTTACGGTCCCAACGAAACTGGTTTCGTCGAATTCCGACTTCGTTTGCTCACACAGCGTATTTTTAATCGTCGAAATACTGACTATTTCACACTCTAAAAATCCGTACGGTCACACGCTGAATCTAAAAATCACGAAACTTGGAATCTAACAACTATTTGACATTACAGTCCCAAGAAAACTGGTTTCGTCGAATTCCGACTTCGTATGCAAAAGTGGCTATTTTCCAAAGCTCTAAATAGCCTATTTAAATATATAATTAAATCGTTGTGGTCAGGGCGTTGCATCTTTGAGAATTTGATTTGGACGTAACTCAAAAATCTACACGACGAAATCCTGATATTTCTCTTCCACTAGAAAGATATACTCCGCCAGCTCCACACGTTTCTTGTTTCACAGAGATCCGATTTAAAACGAACCCTGTATACTCAGTTGAAGTTCAAATCGCCAAACGGCGAACTGCCGCGTCGTTACGCGCTCGATTTTAATTATATTATAATTATATGTTTAACTATCGTTTATTTAATATATTCGTTATTTAAATAATTAAATAACATAATTATTATACCTTATAAAACGCGCCATTACAGACTTCCCCCCTTAAAATAATTTCGTCCTCGAAATTGCTAAGCTAGGAAAATGCTACCAACTTTACTAACTAGATTCAAATATCTTTTAGTTTACTTCTCAACTCCAGTTTCAACTGAACCATTAAATTTTAAATTAAATTATTAATTCATTCTGGCTAACTGTATTTCCATAAATCATGAGAATGTTCTAACGCCTGGAATTTTCGAAAATTTTCGCCATAACCTCCTTTGTATTGGTCAATATGACAAACCACCTCTCGCCTCTCTAGGCCTTCTCCAACCCAAAAGAAAATCAAACAGCCAAGCGGCTTGCCAATTCGGCTCATAAAATCCAAACTCATATATAATATAAACTTGTACCTTTTTGTCGGTCGTATCATTATATCCCTACCCTCTGTTATCAACTCGGCATATACAAATGCCATCCCAATCAACTCCAACCAATTTATTCTTAACACAACTATTCGCTTATTCAGGCCGAATTCAATTTCAAATTCGAGTTTCAAATTCCAAACTCTCAAGTAATCGTTTCAAATCCAAAACCATATTATTCTCAAATCACTTCCAGTTTTTCTTAACCTATCATCTCAAGTTAAATTCTGGTTTATTATTTACTTTTACCATCTCATTCGAATTAACTTCACAAGTTAAATTTTAATTTCTAGAACTTAAATTCCTGGGTAAAAATCAATTCGAAATCATACTGCCAATTCAAAGCCTTTGAATTTTCTAAACAATTTGTTTTCTCAAAACAATTCAAAAACAAAATCTTTGGTAGTAATCCGTCACTGACCTCAGAAATGAACGCTAATGGTGTAGCTACACTCATCAGGGTTATTTTCCAGTGATACAAGTGAGTTTAATAGTATATTTCTTTTCAAAATCATTTTAAACCTTTTCACTTTGAAATACATTTCAGATATTTTTCACACTGCTTGAAAACATTTCAAAATCTCCCAGGAACTTAAAATTTCCTTATTTTAAATTCCAAATTCTGATTTAAATTCATATTTAATTCAAACTATTTCATATATTACATTCATATGAATTATGATTGGTCATTTATAACCATTTCACCCTTTTATAATCTTATTCGATTATAATAACAACCAACACAATCAATATACTATAATAATTTCAAGATATATATTTCTTCTATAAACAATATATTTTGGGAAAAATTATTTCATTTACCCTCTTTCAAAACATACCATGACGGTTCATCGTATTCGAGTGTTTAGTAACCCTTATCGATACAGTGGATCAAACTGATCGACCAGAATTCATAAGCCACTCAACCAATGAGTCTCCACAATATAAAACCATTTTATATTAAGTAACAATTACGCGCTCATATATATACACTCAAACTCAATCTAGGATATTACTAATCCCATCTCTATCGAGTTATGCCACAGAGCCAAGGTAATCACTTAACTTAAGCTCTGATACCAACTGTAACGGCTGGAAATTTTCGACTCCTCGAGAGTCGAAAATTCCGCGACGTTAGTGAAAGAATTTAGAAGGTGAGAAAGAAAAGATAGAACTAATAGAATAGAAGAAGAAGAACATCAGAATCATCAGAGTAACACAAATCTCACAGCGGAACGAATAACAAATAATATATAACATAGCTTTGAAGTAAACAGTTATATATATACAATAGCACTTATCTGAGTACAACACTTACAACACAGCGGAAATAACTATAGCTATAAAATCTTGCAGCCTCCTGCTCCAAGCTCTCCAAGTATATCTGTAAATCCCGACTACTTGACTGCCCGTACAAATTTAGGCACCCAAGAGTTTAGGGAAAACAAAAAAGTAAACTCCGGGTCAGTCATGGGACTGGTATGAGTAAAATAGTTTAAAACAGGTATAGGATATCTCATAAGACCACGCCGTGAATACGGAACGGGTTTTTCCCTTATGAGTATCTGAACAACTTTGACAAGCAATATCATTGTGATATTATAATAATGTCTAAGTACAAATAGGTATCAATCTAGCAGAAACGCTTGCATCTCACGTTCTACATACATAGTATAAAATCATAAACCGCAGGGCTCTTATCGGAGAATGGATTCCAACAGACAAGGTATGGGAGCACCTTCTGAATAGTGTACTCTAGAGGTGATACACTCAGGTTCAACAAGAACGTCTTGCAACCCGGTCACACATGACCGCTCACTCATTTAGCTTGAGTGTCGCGAATATATTGCCACCACGGTTATAGGCCATCAAACCGTCATCCGAAGATACAGAATCAAAAAGAAGTATAAATATGAATATTCTCTAGATCGGTGACAATACACCCTGCTTGGGGATGACCCAACTAGCCATGCTGCCTAGCCCAACTTTTGTTACTTCCTGGTTGTGAGGCTAGAGGCTACGTCTATCTTCAGAACATCTGATCACCATTCACTTTGAATGCCACATCGTCATACCCGCCAAATCACAAATTGACTTATCCAAAAATAACACGGGTATACAGCTAAGAGAAACGAATTCCTCCGCCACCAAACGTGAATACGTTTGAACAGATCAACTTACGCGATCCATTGGATATACTCTGTCAGACCTTCTTTCATATACGTTGTCCTGGGACTGGACAAACCGAAGGCACTATTCAGTATATCCATCTTAGTCACTGTTATCTAAGACTTATACAACAGCCCTTGCACTTTACTCCGTCTTCAATTTATCTTTGGCATATATTGCTCGCAACGCTTATGCCGATACAGAGTGGTTCTTTGGATAATAATCCAACCGGTCTCTCCATATTAACAACGTTAAAATGGTAAAAACTTTGATAGTCTGTGATCTAACTATCAAATGAAAACATGTCGGTGTACAAACAACGATCTTATTTCCAAATGGGAATTCGATCGATCAATCATCATATGTTCATATTTCCTTATTTCATATATTTAGAAAATATATGTTATTAATCATTGGAAAACATTTCCATAGCTTATTTTCACATCACTATTATTTCGCAACTATCAGTCCCTAACTGTAACTAGTATGAGAACAATTCTCTAAGTATCAATCCGGAAGGTCGAAACCAACATCAGATCGTCACTTAGAAAACCGTTCAACTTACCCTCTCCAGTCAGTTTCTGAATTTGCTTAACTCTATTTCTTAAATTCTTATCGTGAAAACATTTCATTTTCTATGTTTAGAAAACATATCTGACTATATTTTGAAAACGTTTCCAAAACTCATTTACGGATTTCCAATGAACGCTGTATAAAACATCGTTTCGCTTAATCCATTTATCGCTTATTCCTTAACTTTATTCCTAATCAACCTTTTAGATCGAACCACAACTATTCCTTTGTCAATTCTGAAGTCAATCAAGTTAGGGTATAATTACCTCTCAGACCTTAATTGAACAACGTCCTTTACTGTGAAATAGATGAAGCTCGTCACTCACTTTTTCCAATCATCTATTTACGCAAATTCTCGGATTCAGGTTACGAATCTACTTCTTATATGACAACGTTTGATTATAACTATAATGTTATAATTCCTACTTCTACAATATCTAACCTAAATTATAACTTTATCTCCTAACTCGAATAATTAAACGGACACCTAATTTCTAAATCAATAACTAAACCTTGATTTAAAACCCGGAAGGTAAATAGTACTTTCCCGAATTCGATATAATTGAATTCGACGTATTACTCTCTTTCGAGTAATCTCTATTCGATTAACTCTCCCTTTTTAATAACTGATATTCGATAAACTCTATTTCGATTAACTCCTATCGAATAACTCTTCTTGGTTGGCTCTATTTCATTAACTCTTATCGAATAACAAATATTCGATTTTCTCAAATGTGTCAATTCTTACCGAATAACTAACATCCAATTTAACTTAAATGGATTTACTCTTTACGAATAACTAAATTCGATTTAACTCTTCTTGATTTTCTTAACTCGATTATCTCAACTCGATTACTTAACTCGATAAATCTTAACTCGATAACTTAACTTAACCCAAATCGATTAACTCAACTCTAATCGATTAACTTAATTTGATTTACTCCTTCGAATAACTCATTCGAATAACTTAATTGATTAACCCCTTCGAATAACTAATTCGAATAACTTACCTTCGAATAACTAATATTCGATTTACTCTAACTCGATTAACTTAATTCTAATCGATTTACTCCATTTCGATTTAACTTAATTCAAATCGATTAACTTAACTCAAATTGATTAACTCTTTTCGAATAACTAAATTCGATTTAACTCTTCTCGAATAACTACATTCGATTAACTCAAATTGAATAACTAATATTCAATTAACTCTTACGTGTTTAATTCTATTCGAATAACTAATTCGAATAACTCTAATGTGTTTAACTCTATTCGAATAACTAATTCGAATAACTCTAATGTGTTTAACTCTATTCAAATATCTAATTCGAATAACTCATTTCGAATAACTAAATTCGATTAACGCTTTTAACTTTACTCGAATAACTATATTCGATTAACACCTTCTTTCGAATAACTATATTCGATTAACTCTTCGACTAACTCCTTTGGATTAACTAACTTCGAATAACTCCTTTGGATTAGCTAACTTCGAATAACTCCTTTAGATTAACTAACTTCGAATAACTTCTTTGGATTAACTAACTATATTCGATTAACACTCTTCGAATAAATAATATTCGGTAACTCTTCTTAAATGAATAACATTTGATTTCTCCACTTGAATAAACTATATTCGATTACTCTTCCCTCGAATACACTATATTTGATAACTCTACTTCGAATAAGTGATATTCGGCAACTCTACTTGATTAACTCTACTTGGATAACTCTAACTGGTCAACTCTAACTGGTCAACTCTAACTGGTCAACTCTAACTGGTTAACTCAACTGGTTAAGTCTAACTGGTTAACTCAACTGGTTAACTCTAACAGATTAACTCTAACTGGTTAACTCTAACTGGTCAACTCAACTGGTTTAACCTAACTGGTTAACTCTAACTGGTTAACTCAACTAGTTAACTCTACTGGTTTAACCTAACTGGTTAACTCTAACTGGTTAACTCAACTAGTTAACTCTACTGGTTTAACCTAACTGGTTAACTCGTCTTGATTAACTGAACAAATCCACTTAGTTTAACTTAGCTAATTCACGTTGATTAACTCTAACCGATTCACTTAGTTTAACTCAACTAATTCACTTTGATTAACCACTTAGTTACCTTAACTAATTTACTTCGATTAACCACTTAGTTTGACTTAACTAATTCACATCGATTTATCGCTTAGTTTAACTTAACTAACTTACTTTGGTTAACCTAACCAATTACTTTGTTTAACTCAACTAACTTGCTTTGATTTACTTAACCAAATACTTTGTTTAACTCGACTAACTTTGCTTTGGTTAACTTAACAATTACTTCGTTTAACTCGACTAACTTTGCTTTGGTTAACCTAACCAATTACTTTGTTTAACTCGACTAACTCGCTTTGGTTAACTTATGGTTTTTAACACATCATCTAACAACGATAAATATCGTCCAACCACATGTAATCACAATAGATTATATATATCACATTTATATATCACAATACATAAATTACAGTAAAATAACTGTTGAGGAATCCAGTTGGATTCCTCCAACCAGTTTCCCTGCATCCACGGATGTTAAACAACACCAGTATAATATTCTGATAAACAGAATCAACATATAACTATTTGACGGTTTATATATATATATATATACATACGTAAATATATATATATAATCTCTACTAACTGACTAGCAGTTCAAGCAAACAATCAACACACAGTCAAACAGACAATATTTTAACAGTTCTAAGAATACAACGTGAAAATAAACTGTTTAGAGTTTGTGAGATTTACTCACCTTTGACGATCATCGTTAATGACGATAACCATCGCTTGATTCAGACAATTTATTTTGCTATAAATTGTGACGGACTCCAATTGACTCGCGGTCAGTTCCATTGTGGAGTGCTCGTCCATACGATCCCAACGCAACTTACGGTTTGTGTTTCTGATACAGTATGGCCAAGTTATCGCGTTAACAAGGTAGTATATAATTTAAATAAAACTGAAGTTTTTAAATAAATAGATTTGGGCCTTACTTAAATATCCATTTTAGCCCAACAAAACAAACTGCCCATATCCACTTAAATATCCACTTCAGCCCATATCCTTTCTCCCCCAAATCACTTCGTTTCCTCCAGAAAATCACTTTCCCCTTTTACCGCTACTTTGACCGACGTTCTCCCTCACCTCGGCCCCCAACTGACGTCGCCGTCATCACCACCAGGTCCAGCGCAACCCCCTCTACCTAGCCGATGCCTTAAACCCACACTCGATCCAACCCCCGCTTATCTCGAGCGGCTCCTCCAATCGTCACTCCAGGTGACGTATTTCACCTCAGACCGCCGGATCCTCCTCCATCCTTCAACCGAACAACTCGCTGTTGCCACCATCGTTCACCCCTTCCGACCTGCTCCTCTCCATGCCATCGATACCCTACTCGAGCTCGTTATCGGGATCCTGTCGTCGTGTCACAGTAGCAGGCATCGAAGGGTTTCAGCATCGAACTCCACCAACCATTCACATCGAGTGCCAAACGCGACCAGCAACCCAAATACGATCACCCTACTTCAAAATGACGCACCCCTCAAATGAAATCATCAGCCCTAGTTTACCCATAACGAACGCTGTCAGCAAAGTAGCGAACCACAATTGCTTTGAACCCACTGGAAACCATACGAGGCTGAAGAGGTTCGAAGAACAAGTGCGAAAATCATTGTTTAGAGATTTACACAGTCTGATTACATTTCTTTTTTTTTTTTGATTTTCTCTATGGGAAATTTTGTTGTAAACATCATTGTCGGTTTTATATAGGTGTTGTGGTGGTTAGTAAGTCTTGTGGTTGAGGAAGAGGGCCGCGTGGCCTGTTGTGAATCCAAAGAAAAATGGGGAGGATATTTTAAATTTGATTTTTATATTTATTTATACTTGATTTCACACTCTAAAAATTCCTATAGTCACATGTGATACCCAAAAATCACCAAACGGTACGTGTAGCTAGAGTTCGACCTTACGGTCCCAACGAAACTGGTTTCGTCGAATTCCGACTTCGTTTGCTCACACAGCGTATTTTTAATCGTCGAAATACTGACTATTTCACACTCTAAAAATCCGTACGGTCACACGCTGAATCTAAAAATCACGAAACTTGGAATCTAACAACTATTTGACATTACAGTCCCAAGAAAACTGGTTTCGTCGAATTCCGACTTCGTATGCAAAAGTGGCTATTTTCCAAAGCTCTAAATAGCCTATTTAAATATATAATTAAATCGTTGTGGTCAGGGCGTTGCATCTTTGAGAATTTGATTTGGACGTAACTCAAAAATCTACACGACGAAATCCTGATATTTCTCTTCCACTAGAAAGATATACTCCGCCAGCTCCACACGTTTCTTGTTTCACAGAGATCCGATTTAAAACGAACCCTGTATACTCAGTTGAAGTTCAAATCGCCAAACGGCGAACTGCCGCGTCGTTACGCGCTCGATTTTAATTATATTATAATTATACGTTTAACTATCGTTTATTTAATATATTCGTTATTTAAATAATTAAATAACATAATTATTATACCTTATAAAACGCGCCATTACAGACTTCCCCCCTTAAAATAATTTCGTCCTCGAAATTGCTAAGCTAGGAAAATGCTACCAACTTTACTAACTAGATTCAAATATCTTTTAGTTTACTTCTCAACTCCAGTTTCAACTGAACCATTAAATTTTAAATTAAATTATTAATTCATTCTGGCTAACTGAATTTCCATAAATCATGAGAATGTTCTAACGCCTGGAATTTTCGAAAATTTTCGCCATAACCTCCTTTGTATTGGTCAATATGACAAACCACCTCTCGCCTCTCTAGGCCTTCTCCAACCCAAAAGAAAATCAAACAGCCAAGCGGCTTGCCAATTCGGCTCATAAAATCCAAACTCATATATAATATAAACTTGTACCTTTTTGTCGGTCGTATCATTATATCCCTACCCTCTGTTATCAACTCGGCATATACAAATGCCATCCCAATCAACTCCAACCAATTTATTCTTAACACAACTATTCGCTTATTCAGGCCGAATTCAATTTCAAATTCGAGTTTCAAATTCCAAACTCTCAAGTAATCGTTTCAAATCCAAAACCATATTATTCTCAAATCACTTCCAGTTTTTCTTAACCTATCATCTCAAGTTAAATTCTGGTTTATTATTTACTTTTACCATCTCATTCGAATTAACTTCACAAGTTAAATTTTAATTTCTAGAACTTAAATTCCTGGGTAAAAATCAATTCGAAATCATACTGCCAATTCAAAGCCTTTGAATTTTCTAAACAATTTGTTTTCTCAAAACAATTCAAAAACAAAATCTTTGGTAGTAATCCGTCACTGACCTCAGAAATGAACGCTAATGGTGTAGCTACACTCATCAGGGTTATTTTCCAGTGATACAAGTGAGTTTAATAGTATATTTCTTTTCAAAATCATTTTAAACCTTTTCATTTTGAAATACATTTCAGATATTTTTTACACTGCTTGAAAACATTTCAAAATCTCCCAAGAACTTAAAATTTCCTTATTTTAAATTCCAAATTCTGATTTAAATTCATATTTAATTCAAACTATTTCATATATTACATTCATATGAATTCTGATTGGTCATTTATAACCATTTCACCCTTTTATAATCTTATTCGATTATAATAACAACCAACACAATCAATATACTATAATAATTTCAAGATATATATTTCTTCTATAAACAATATATTTTGGGAAAAATTATTTCATTTACCCTCTTTCAAAACATACCATGACGGTTCATCGTATTCGAGTGTTTAGTAACCCTTATCGATACAGTGGATCAAACTGATCGACCAGAATTCATAAGCCACTCAACCAATGAGTCTCCACAATATAAAACCATTTTATATTGAGTAACAATTACGCGCTCATATATATACACTCAAACTCAATCTAGGATATTACTAATCCCATCTCTATCGAGTTATCCACAGAGCCAAGGTAATCACTTAACTTAAGCTCTGATACCAACTGTAACGACTGGAAATTTTCGACTCCTCGAGAGTCGAAAATTCCGCGACGTTAGTGAAAGATTTTAGAAGGTGAGAAAGAAAAGATAGAACTAATAGAATAGAAGAAGAAGAAGAACATCAGAATCATCAGAGTAACACAAATCTCACAGCGGAACGAATAACATATAATATATAACATAGCTTTGAAGTAAACAGTTATATATATACAATAGCACTTATCAGAGTACAACACTTACAACACAGCGGAAATAACTATAGCTATAAAATCTTGCAGCCTCCTGCTCCAAGCTCTCCAAGTATATCTGTAAATCCCGACTACTTGACTGCCCGTACAAATTTAGGCACCCAAGAGTTTAGGGAAAACAACAAAGTAAACTCCGGGTCAGTCATGGGACTGGTATGAGTAAAATAGTTGAAAACAGGTATAGGATATCTCATAAGACCACGCCGTGAATACGGAACGGGTTTTTCCCTTATGAGTATCTGAACAACTTTGACAAGCAATATCATTGTGATATTATAATAATGTCTAAGTACAAATAGGTATCAATCTAGCAGAAACGCTTGCATCTCACATTCTACATACATAGTATAAAATCATAAACCGCAGGGCTCTTATCGGAGAATGGATTCCAACAGACAAGGTATGGGAGCACCTTATGAATAGTGTACTCTAGAGGTGATACACTCAGGTTCAACAAGAACGTCTTGCAACCCGGCCACACATGACCGCTCACTCATTTAGCTTGAGTGTCGCGAATATATTGCCACCACGGTTATAGGCCATCAAACCGTCATCCGAAGATACAGAATCAAAAAGAAGTATAAATATGAATATTCTCTAGATCGGTGACAATACACCCTGCTTGGGGATGACCCAACTAGCCATGCTGCCTAGCCCAACTTTTGTTACTTCCTGGTTGTGAGGCTAGAGGCTACGTCTATCTTCAGAACATCTGATCACCATTCACTTTGAATGCCACATCGTCATACCCGCCAAATCACAAATTGACTTATCCAAAAATAACACGGGTATACAGCTAAGAGAAACGAATTCCTCCGCCACCAAACGTGAATACGTTTGAACAGATCAACTTACGCGATCCATTGGATATACTCTGTCAGACCTTCTTCCATATACGTTGTCCTGGGACTGGACAAACCGAAGGCACTATTCAGTATATCCATCTTAGTCACTGTTATCTAAGACTTATACAACAGCCCTTGCACTTTACTCCGTCTTCAATTTATCTTTGGCATATATTGCTCGCAACGCTTATGCCGATACAGAGTGGTTCTTTGGATAATAATCCAACCGGTCTCTCCATATTAACAACGTTAAAATGGTAAAAACTTTGATAGTCTGTGATCTAACTATCAACTGAAAACATGTCGGTGTACAAACAAAGATCTTATTTCCAAATGGGAATTCGATCGATCAATCATCATATGTTCATATTTCCTTATTTCATATATTTAGAAAATATATGTTATTAATCATTGGAAAACATTTCCATAGCTTATTTTCACATCACTATTATTTCGCAACTATCAGTCCCTAACTGTAACTAGTATGAGAACAATTCTCTAAGTATCAATCCGGAAGGTCGAAACCAACATCAGATCGTCACTTAGAAAACCGTTCAACTTACCCTCTCCAGTCAGTTTCTGAATTTGCTTAACTCTATTTCTTAAATTCTTATCGTGAAAACATTTCATTTTCTATGTTTAGAAAACATATCTGACTATATTTGGAAAACATTTCCAAAACTCATTTACGGATTTCCAATGAACGTTGTATAAAACATCGTTTCGCTTAATCCATTTATCGCTTATTCCTTAACTTTATTCCTAATCAACCTTTTAGATTGAACCACAACTATTCCTTTGTCTATTCTGAAGTCAATCAAGTTGGGGTATAATTATCTCTCAGACCTTAATTGAACAACGTCCTTTACTGTGAAATAGATGAAGCTCGTCACTCACTTTTTCCAATCATCTGTTTACGCAAATTCTCGGATTCAGGTTACGAATCTACTTCTTATATGACAACGTTTGATTATAACCATAACGTTATAATTCCTACTTCTACAATATCTAACCTAAATTATAACTTTATCTCCTAACTCGAATAATTAAACGGACACCTAATTTCTAAATCAATAACTAAACCTTGATTTAAAACCCGGAAGGTAAATAGTACTTTCCCGAATTCGATATAATTGAATTCGACGTATTACTCTCTTTCGAGTAATCTCTATTCGATTAACTCTCCCTTTTTAATAACTGATATTCGATAAACTCTATTTCGATTAACTCCTATCGAATAACTAATATTCGAATAACTCTTCTTGGTTGGCTCTATTTCATTAACTCTTATCGAATAACAAATATTCGATTTTCTCAAATGTGTCAATTCTTACCGAATAACTAACATCCAATTTAACTTAAATGGATTTACTCTTTACGAATAACTAAATTCGATTTAACTCTTCTTGATTTTCTTAACTCGATTATCTCAACTCGATTACTTAACTCGATTACTTAACTCGATAAATCTTAACTCGATAACTTAACATAACCCAAATCGATTAACTCAACTCTAATCGATTAACTTAATTTGATTTACTCCTTCGAATAACTCATTCGAATAACTTAATTGATTAACCCCTTCGAATAACTAATTCGAATAACTTACCTTCGAATAACTAATATTCGATTTACTCTAACTCAATTAACTTAATTCTAATCGATTTACTCCATTTCGATTTAACTTAATTCAAATCGATTAACTTAACTCAAATTGATTAACTCTTTTCGAATAACTAAATTCGATTTAACTCTTCTCGAATAACTACATTCGATTAACTCAAATTGAATAACTAATATTCAATTAACTCTTACGTGTTTAATTCTATTCGAATAACTAATTCGAATAACTCTAATGTGTTTAACTCTATTCGAATAACTAATTCGAATAACTCTAATGTGTTTAACTCTATTCAAATATCTAATTCGAATAACTCATTTCGAATAACTAAATTCGATTAACTCTTTTAACTTTACTCGAATAACTATATTCGATTAACACCTTCTTTCGAATAACTATATTCGATTAACACTTCGACTAACTCCTTTGGATTAACTAACTTCGAATAACTCCTTTGGATTAGCTAACTTCGAATAACTCCTTTAGATTAACTAACTTCGAATAACTCCTTTGGATTAACTAACTATATTCGATTAACACTCTTCGAATAAATAATATTCGGTAACTCTTCTCAAATGAATAACATTTGATTTCTCCACTCGAATAAACTATATTCGATTACTCTTCCCTCGAATACACTATATTTGATAACTCTACTTCGAATAAGTGATATTCGGCAACTCTACTCGATTAACTCTACTTGGATAACTCTAACGGGTCAACTCTAACTGGTCAACTCTAACTGGTCAACTCTAACTGGTTAACTCAACTGGTTAACTCTAACTGGTTAACTCAACTGGTTAACTCTAACAGATTAACTCTAACTGGTTAACTCTAACTGGTCAACTCAACTGGTTTAACCTAACTGGTTAACTCTAACTGGTTAACTCAACTAGTTAACTCTACTGGTTTAACCTAACTGGTTAACTCTAACTGGTTAACTCAACTAGTTAACTCTACTGGTTTAACCTAACTGGTTAACTCGTCTTGATTAACTGAACAAATCCACTTAGTTTAACTTAGCTAATTCACGTTGATTAACTCTAACCGATTCACTTAGTTTAACTCAACTAATTCACTTTGATTAACCACTTAGTTACCTTAACTAATTTACTTCGATTAACCACTTAGTTTGACTTAACTAATTCACATCGATTTATCGCTTAGTTTAACTTAACTAACTTACTTTGGTTAACCTAACCAATTACTTTGTTTAACTCGACTAACTTGCTTTGATTTACTTAACCAATTACTTTGTTTAACTCGACTAACTTTGCTTTGGTTAACTTAACCAATTACTTCGTTTAACTCGACTAACTTTGCTTTGGTTAACCTAACCAATTACTTTGTTTAACTCGACTAACTCGCTTTGGTTAACTTATGGTTTTTAACACATCATCTAACAACGATAAATATCGTCCAACCACATGTAATCACAACAGATTATACATATCACATTTATATATCACAATACGTAAATTACAGTAAAATAACTATTGAGGAATCCAGTTGGATTCCTCTAACCTGTTTCCCTGCATCCACAGATGTTAAACAACACCAGTATAATATTCTGATAAACAGAATCAACATATAACTATTTGACGGTTTATATATATATATATATACATACGTAAATATATATATATAATCTCTACTAACTGACTAGCAGTTCAAGCAAACAATCAACACACAGTCAAACAGACAATATTTTAACAGTTCTAGGAATACAACGTGAAAATAAAACTGTTTAGAGTTTGTGAGATTTACTCACCTTTGACGATCATCGTCAATGACGATAACCATCGCTTGATTCAGACAATTTATTTTGCTATAAATTGTGATGGACTCCGATTGACTCGCGGTCAGTTCCATTGTGGAGTGCTCGTCCATACGATCCCAACGCAACTTACGGTTTGTGTTTCTGATATAGTATGGCCAAGTTATCGCGTTAACAAGTTAGTATATAATTTAAATAAAACTGAAGTTTTTAAATAAATAGATCTGGGCCTTACTTAAATATCCATTTCAGCCCAACAAAACAAACTGCCCCTATCCACTTAAATATCCACTTCAGCCCATATCCTTTCTCCCCCAAATCACTTCGTTTCCTCCAGAAAATCACTTTCCCCTTTTACCGCTACTTTGACCGACGTTTTCCCTCACCTCGGCCCCCAACTGACGTCGCCGTCATCACCACCAGGTCCAGCGCAACCCCCTCTGCCTAGCCGATGCCTTAAACCCACACTCGATCCAACCCCCGCTTATCTCGAGCGGCTCCTCCAATCGTCACTCCAGGTGACGTATTTCACCTCAGACCGCCGGATCCTCCTCCATCCTTCAACCGAACAACTCGCTGTTGCCACCATCGTTCACCCCTTCCGACCTGCTCCTCTCCATGCCATCGATACCCTACTCGAGCTCGTTATCGGGATCCTGTCGCCGTGTCACAGTAGCAGGCATAGACGGGTTTCAGCGTCGAACTCCACCAACCATTCACATCGGGTGCCAAACGCGACCAACAACCCAAATACGATCACCCTACTTCAAAATGACGCACCCCTCAAATGAAATCATCAGCCCTAGTTTACCCATAACGAACGCTGTCAGCAAAGTAGCGAACCACAATTGCTTTGAACCCACTGGAAACCATACGAGGCTGAAGAGGTTCGAAGAACAAGTGAGAAAATCATTGTTTAGAGATTTACAGAGTCTGATTACATTTCTTTTTTTTTATTTTCTCTGTGGGAAAATTTGTTGTAAACATCATTGTGGGTTTTATATAGGTGTTGTGGTGGTTGGTAAGTCTTGTGGTTGAGGAAGAGGGCCGCGTGGCCTGTTGTGAATCTAAAGAAAAATGGGGAGGATATTTTAAATTTGATTTTTATATTTATTTATACTTGATTTCGCACTCTAAAAATTCCTGTAGTCATATGTGATACCCAAAAATCACCAAACGGTATGTGTAGCTGGAGTTCGACCTTACGGTCCCAACGAAACTGGTTTCGTCGAATTCCGACTTCGTATGCTCACACAGCGTATTTTTAATCGTCGAAATACTGACTATTTCACACTCTAAAAATCCGTATGGCCACACGCTGAATCTAAAAATCACGAAACTTGGAATCTAACAACTATTTGACATTACGGTCCCAACAAAACTGGTTTCGTCGAATTCCGACTTCGTATGCAAAAGTGGCTATTTTCCAAAGCTCTAAATAGCCTATTTAAATATATAATTAAATCGTTGTGGTCAGGGCGTTGCATCTTTGAGAATTTGATTTGGACGTAACTCAAAAATCTACACGACGAAATCCTGATATTTCTCTTCCACTAGAAAGATATACTCCGCCAGCTCCACACGTTTCTTGTTTCACAGAGATCCGATTTAAAACGAACCCTGTATACTCAGTTGAAGTTCAAATCGCCAAACGGCGAACTGCCGCGTCGTTACGCGCTCGATTTTAATTATATTATAATTATACGTTTAACTATCGTTTATTTAATATATTCGTTATTTAAATAATTAAATAACTTAATTATTATACCTTACAAAACGCGCCATTACACATATCTCCTAAACAGTGAGTCCGTTTGTCTAATGTGACCACTCTTCGGAATTGTAAACCATCATCCGGAGCCAATGGAAGTGGTTTCAGGTCAAAATTCCTTTCCAGTCAAAAGTTATGGCCCTAGGGGTAAAATGGTCATTTAAAAATCGGGAAAAATCATGAACATGGGAAATGACACCAATAGTCGTCTCCCAAAGTTAGATGACCATACGACTTCATATGTGAAAGAGACAAATATTCTACGGTCCTATGATGCGTAGAATACGGGTCGTTACATGTTGAACCCAGTGTATTCCTCTCTAGAGATACACTATCAGAAGGAGGTTCCATACCTTGTCATGTTGGAAATCCAATCTCCAATAAGCGCCCTGTGGTTTTTGATTTTATATTATATATGGAGCGTGAGATGCAAGCGTTCCGCTAGATTGTTATTTATTTGATTTAGACACTATTATAATATCATTGGATTTTCGTATCAAAGTGTTTTGGGTTATAGTAAGGTAAAAACCGTCCATGTTTATGTGTGGGTTGGTCTTACTATTATCCTTTCTTTTGAAAGGATTTTGAAAGTTAAACAAATGGTTGGAGTTTACTCACACCAGTCCCATGACTGACCCAGAGTTTTTTTTTTGTTTTTTTTTGTTTTGTTTTCCCTAAACTCTTCGGTGCCCAAATTTGTACGGGCAGACAAGTAGTCGGGATTTTTCAGATTTACTTGGAAGATCTGGAAGCAGGAGGCTTCACGTGTTAGCTATAAACTATCTTATTTCCACTGTGTACTATGTGGTATCTGGAAACAGGTGTTTATAACTGTTCCTGAAATAGCTGTTGTGCTCTGATGATGGTATGTGTATAAAGTTACCAAATTATATTTCAAAGTTTATGTTATCTAATATATTTTATTCGTTCCAATGTGAGTTTGTGATCTTTGTTTTCTTCTATTCTAACATTTCTTTCTTTCTATTTCTCATCCTCTAACTTCCTTCTAATAATGATTCGTATTTCTGTACAATTTGGGTTGGACGTGTGGTGTTATTAGTCAACTCAGATAGTACGGATTTGCGGGCCGTTACAAAACCCTAACACCACTTCTAGCTAGAAAGAAACACATGTTCTTCCTGGATCCTTTCTCTCGTTTTTGGTTTATACTGGGGTGTGAGGCTCGCGAAGTAACGCTACACAATTCTATGCTAATTAAATGTGCTTTGATCATTAACCACAAGGCTCTGCTTTTCAACAAAAAGCCTTGATCATTTGCATCTTAGCATGCCACATTGTCAATCCATACCATACCATTGATTTCTGCCAATATATAACCTCTAAGCTTGTACGTCTCAAAGAAATATGTTAAGCAAGAGAATAAAATCTCTGCCACCAAACGGATATATATTTAGCAGAGATCAATGAATACAGCAAAAAGGAATACAACGTCAGGCATACCATCCATTTATAAGTCCGTTCTGGGTCTGAACGAAACCGGAGACACCTTATTCTTCGTCCAATATGTCCAATACAAGAGAGAGGTTCTCGCATATCCATCGATCTCCAAGTACATCTGGACGATCGCCACTTATTACCTTGTCTTGGGATGCCTCCCAATCAAGACATCAGTAATCATCCAAACGATGTGAAGATCTCCGGTCTTCAACCACCATCTTCATCTTCGACTTTTAATCGTCGTATTAATTATTCAGAATGGGTTGAACCCAGTCTTTCCAAATAACTAGCGTATTTTATAATCAATAAATAAGTGCTATAAAAACACATCATACGCCTCATTCCAATCCAAAATATTCTTTTCATAAAATATTCTCAATATTAGGGAAAGGTTTCCATTAATTTTATCAAAAATAAATTCTTCTAGTTTATTCTTTAAAACTTCCTTTTAAAGGTTCATTAAAACTCCAAATATCAAAAATCATTACTTTATGGTTATTCAACCTTAAGGAATTAATCTTGCCTTTAACTGGGTTAAAGAACCATTGTCATTTAAAACACAGTTCACGATAAACACCAAAATCATCTTCCATTAAATATGGAATTTTTACAAAAATCAAATCAATATATAATCAATATAAATTTTTGTATCAAAATAATAATATAAATGGAATAACGGCAAAACCTTTTAAATTCCATATATAATAACGGTCTTCTTTTACAGAAGCTCATCTCGATTATTATTAAATCGAATTCCATGCAATTCCAATTTAATATATTGAGTTGGAAAACTTATATTTAAATCTAAATAAAAAGATTTGTAAATTCCAAATTATGTTTTCACTATTAATTGGATTAAAGAACAAATGTCGTTAAAAACACAATTTACAATAAACCCAATTCACATTTCGTTTTATTCCAATTACTAAATATAATTGGAAACTCTAATAATCTTAACTAAAAGATTTATTTTTTCTCGACTGGGTTTAAGAACAGTGTTATTTAAGACACCATTCATGACAACCCAAAAATCCAATTTCTTATTCAATTCCGATTAAATATTACTTAATTGGAAAACTTCATTAAATCTTAATTTAAAGATTTATTCTTTTTCTCATCTGGGTTTAAGAACAGTGTTATTGAAGACACCATTCACGACAAACCCGAAATCCAATTTATTATTCAATTCCAATTAAATATTAATTAATTGGAAAACTTGATTAAATCATTGTCCTAGTTAATAACTAGTTCATTTCAATAAAAATATTTTTTTTCTTTTCAGATATGGGATTTTTCATCCAAAATCTTTTCACATTATTAATTATGATTTTTCATAATTTTACCATATTTTTAATAATTTTATTAAGGCCCGTATAATCGGTTTCCAACAACGACCACCGAACTACATCCATATCGACCTTTTTCAAATTTGATTTGGACATAATTCCAAATTTAATAGTTATATTTCAAAACACTTATATTCATTGGAAAGCTCTTTTCGATATGAACCAAACAGTTCCGGTTTTAGGAGAATCCGACGGTCGGATCTACCGTTTCGTCAATTTGAAGTTACTGGTCGAAATTTGCGAACGGTCGTTGCGTGGCACGTTCTTTTCAGGCCATTAAATATATAATATATATATTTCATCGATTTCCATTTAAATCGTATTTTATAAAATATTTATAAATTCATTTTAAAACGATTCCAGCTTCATCTACAATTTTAATCGAAATTGGATATTCTATATATTAATCATATTATAATATTAATATTTTCAAAATATTAGATTTTGAAATCACTACTTTTCGATATTCATTATAAAATGAAATAAATCGATCGATAAACCCGTTCGAGAAAAATGGCATTTGCTACTTAATTCAGCTTCATATTTTTATATTTTTGTGTCCATCCAAAGACGGACATAAAAATCATAATTTTATTCTTCATTGAATATTATTTTAAAATGTTCATTATTTTAAAATATTCTTTATATAAAAATGTTCTTTATTTTAAAATATTCTTTTTATAAAAGATATTCTGAATCGGAATGCGACTCAATCAATTACCATATATTTTTGTTATATGGATTTCATACATCGCATGTATTTAACAATAATGATAAATAATCATTAAATAATCCATTCACATCTACAGTGAAATACAATTATGTGAGCATTAAAATAAATAACACTCATCACAGACTGTCAATCCAACGATTGACATATAACTAATTATTGGGACTAGTGTATAACAAATATCATCCTAATACCCGTGTGGGATTTTCAGACAACAACAGTTTATATAAATAAATCATTGGTTAGTAAATTTAACCAATTATAATTCAGTTTGAATTATTTTCTATTTAACAAATTTTCACCGTTTAAAACTATAAATGAATATTTATAATTATTTTCAACTAATATATAAATATTAACATTATTATGATAATGTTTTAATCTAGCACAAATCATATTTTTAACATACGGTCAATTTTCTAACATTGCTAACATAATAATGATAATGTTTTAATTTTTAACATATTTTTGAATTTTTAACTAATGATCATTTTAATCATTTCTACATGCACTATAAAAATGTGAATTTTATCGTTGACATATTTTAACATAAAATTTCTAATAAAATGACATTTTTATTTTAGCAAGACATTATCTAATAAAATGACATTTTTATTTCAGCATGACATTTTCTAATAAAATAACATTTCTATTTTAACATGACATTTTCTAATAAAATGATATTTTTAAACACATGTCATTATTCTAAATAAATGACCTTTTTAATCTCACATAACATTATTCTAAATAAAAGGACATTTCCATTTTAACATGACATGATTCTAAATAAAAGACATTTCTATATTTACATGCCATTTCTAATAAAATGGCATTTCTAATAAAATGACACATTTAACTAACATAACATGATTCTAAATAAATGACATTTTTTATCTAGCATAACATTTTCTAACAAAAATGATATTTTTAATCTAACATAACATTTTCTAACAAAAACGATATATTTGTTTACAAAATATATTTTTCTAGTATCAAATAAAAAGGAGTTTTATTTGGATGACTAATTTACATGTTTCCTAATGTCAAAAAAAAAGAATTTTTTTTCGCATACATTTTCTATTCTTATTATGACAAAATAAAAAGACAATTTTGTCTACACACATGTTTTCTAATTCTAGCGACAAAATAAAAGATAATTCTGTCCATACACATATTTTTTAATTCAAGCAACAAAATAAAAGATAATTTTGTCTACACATATGTTTTCTAATTCTAGCGAAAAAAAGATAATTTTGTTTACATGCAATCTATTTAAACAAAAATGATGTTTCTATTTCAAAAAAAATGATGTTTTTGTTTTTATACAATCTATTTCAACAAAAATGATGTTTTTTTTTTCATTATTTCATCTCAACAAAAATGTTAAATTTTTTTTAGACAAATTTATTTCAACAAAAATGATAGTTTTTGTTTAGGCACAAATCTATTTAACAAAAATGTAATTTTTGTTTTAACTAATTGTATTTTGAAAAAAATGTAAATTTTGTTTCAACAAGTCATATTATAACAAAAATAATATATTTTGCTTCAACTATTTTGTTTCAACAAAAAATATATATTTTTGCTTTCGACCATTTTCTTACAACAAAATGTCCATTTTATCTCAACTATTTGGTTTTAACAAAATTGATATTTTTGTTTCAACCATTTTATTCAATAAAATGTCCTTTTAATTTAACAAAACATTATTTTAACTAAATGTCATATTTATATCTAACAAAATATTATTCTAACTGAATGACATATTTGTATTTAACAAAACATGATTCTGACTGAATGACATATTTATATTTAACAAAATATGTTTCTGACTGAATGACATATTTATATTTAAGAAAACATGTTTCTACATAAGATTTTTATTCATTAACATGCTTAGAATGACAATTTTGACTATTAAAAATATAATTAACAAATGAATTTTTATATTCTAAATCACGTTGTAGACAATATGTTTAACAAACAACATATATTTTGATCCAATAAATCAATCACAACCAAATCAATCAATCTAAATTTTATACAACGACTATATGTGTTTTTTATATAGTGTATATACATAATATCACAACCAAAATCAATTTAAAAATATATATATTTTTTTATTTTAAATTGAGAAATCTCACCTTGATATTTATTCCTTCTGAATTTGTAGATAGCTCCAAACCAGTTCCAGTCTGTTCTATGTTGTAGATCTCGTCCATACGATTCGATAGGAACTTGTTTCACTGATTTCTGATTTGATTTGAATGAGTTATGGACTTTTAAAATTTAATTACATACTTAATAAAATAAATAAATAAATTAACCATTATTTACATTAACCCACTTCTTAATTGTTTTTTCTACGTTTACATCTCCTAAACCCGATGAACAAACCCATCGTCGCCATCTAGGGATAACCGGCGCTGCACCCACGTCCGCCCAGACCCCGTCCAAGCACTCCCCTTCGACCGCTGATGTGACGCCACCCAACCCTGACCCTCTTGGCCCACGCGCAACCCTCCTCTTCCATGAAATCCCATTTGAACGGTGATGGTTTGGCAAGCGAAATCGACCATCTCGTTCAACGAAAATAAATCATAACCGTTGGATTCCTAGAGCTCAAGGAATTCTTCGATTTTTGCTTTACAAGTTTGAAATTTTATTGTTTAGATTAGGAGAAACCTAGGGGAGAAATTCGAAGAACATCGGCGTTCCATTACTTGAACTGGCGGCTCATTTCTGTTATATGAAATTAGGGTTCTAAGGCTTATATTTATACTATTTTTTTATTATTATTTTATTTCTTTTAATTTGAAAAAAAATACTTGTTCGTTGATACTAACTCCAAATCGAACCCAACAAATGTCTCCCCTAGTTAAATACCCCCATTTCGGACACAATGGATATGTCCCGTAAGCCAATTCGATCGTTTTAGCCCACTTTTCTTTAAATTAAATTATACAACATTTAATTATTTAATTCGATCGTACATTTTAATTTACCAGAGCCACATACGAACTCCAAAAATTCCCCAAAAATAAATTTAGCTATGTTTTGACGATACGGTCCTAACAAAATTAATTTTGTCGAATTTGGAGACTGTTTGAAAAATGGCCATTTTCTGGTCAATCCAAATTGACTAAAATTGACAAAACATGTTTTCTTTTGCCACACTCACATATTGATTCCAAAAATTATGAAAATTGGAATCTACCAATAATTTGACATTCCGGATCCAGCCAAAGTAGTTTCGTCAAGATTGGAGGTCGTTTGCAAAAATGACTATTTATTATATTAAAATATATATAAAAATTCCATAGCGACTGTTCTGAATTTTTAACTGGCCATAACATTTTATTCCCGCTATGAAATTTCATTTTTTCAGATGCGTTAGAAAGATATAATTAAACAGATTTAAATATTTTTGGTTTTACTAAAATACGATTTATTTTGCATCCTGTTTATTCAGTTAAAGTTCAAATTCAAATTTTCAAACTACCACACCATTTCTAACTCCTTTTATAATTAAAAAAATTAATCGTTCTAACTTCGATTTAAATAAATTTTTAGTCGTTATTATTTAAAATAAATTATTTTAACTATTTAAAATCCATTAAAATTTCTAAAATAAATTTTTTAAATTGGTTCAGAATTTTCGGGTTGTTACACAAACAGTTTGATGTATTTATTCATAGAAAGCCTAGAATCCATCACACATATGATATATGATTAAACAGTGCATTGTTCCAAAGGTTGAGAATTAATACCTAAAACGAGTCATACTTGTTCATTCTCAAATTTTATTTGTATCATTGTATCAAATACGTTGATCCATCCTCTCAGACTCTAATAGTCAACTAAAGATGGTTTTCTCTATTTTGATCTCAAAATTAAAATGATAACACATATATGGGGTTCACGCAAAAATTTAAAATTATACATATATGTATATTCACTCAGTAAATCACATAACAGTATAATCAGATTAAGTAAAGACATGACACCTTTTATACCCTTTTGTAAAAAGGTTTACAAAAAGAGCTAATTAATAATAACAATAGAACACATCAGTTCTTATATATAAAATTTAAAAGGTTAAGCCTATCAGAAATGTTCAAAACATTATAGACTATTCATGCACCAATGTGTATATATTAGGTGAATAGGGGATGACAATCAACGCTTATCTAATAACATATGTGTTTAAAAAATGTATAAGGACTTAAAACATATCATGGCATAGATCAATCACTAATGTGACTGTAATTTAAAAACACATCAAAAGGCATAAACAAAAATTTGTCATCAACACACTGATGTACAAACAAGTAACACAGACCAGAAAATGATTAGACATGTTACTTTTCATTGTATTCCAACATTTTGAATCAATTTTCTTCCAGGAATCATTTCAAATCTGAATACTTAAATTTATTCATACATAGACGAATATTATTATAAATTTCCAGAGCATAGATTATCAATCATAACTAGTATTACCAGAATTATGATAGAATTAATATCATATATTAATTCATTATTTTATTCATATTTTATAACAAAACAAAAAATTTGTTTATGCAGAAACCATTTTATATCTAGTCTTATTTACAATAAAACTTATTTAAAGAAAAATATAATCCAAAAACATTATGGTTCAACAGTGTTTTAGGATGATGATCTATGTAACCACTGCATTACATATCGAAATTAAAACCAAATCCGAAATGCCTTTGCATTTTTGATCAATCAAAATCAGTTTTTGATTAATTTGCTGGATTTCATAATTTAGCATGTTATTTAATGGCAATATATGACTGAATCATTGTTCAGAATAAAACAAGAAACCACTTTGTGAATCTTGTATCAAAAATCAAAATTTGTTTTCTGTAAACAATTTTAATATTGTATCAAAAACAGATATTAATCTCATTGAAATAATTTCGTTATAATAAATGAATTTACTTTAAATTCTTATATTAGTGCATACAAAGGATAAAACAGGATTGAAATATAGATTATGATATATGCATTGTGAACTAAAGTTCATCATTTATTTATGATCAATATCATGATGAAGCAAAATCAAAACTGGACTTAATTGTGAATCTATCATTTGATCAACAATCAATATTGTTTCTTTTGATCAAAATCGTAACTGGGTCAAAACAACGATTGTGATTCATACTGATTTAAATCAACAAAAGTTAAAATTATTGCTAGCCAAATCAAATTTGTAATAATGATTCATTCACAGACAAATTTTTCAATATGGTAAATCAAACCAGATTTAAATGAATCAACATTTTGATCCATTAATAAAAGGTCAATTAATCAAAATTAACAAATTCATTTAACATTTGATAATTAATCCTAAATATCTATTTAATAGAATAAAACTTATTTTATTCAAAATTTAAAATTCAAATAGAACCAGGGACAGAGTTGCATTTGCAATTAATAATAATATAATATTCAATTCAAAAACAATAACATAATTCCCCTTTTATCAATATATTTAATCCAATCAAACGATTAACAGGTTAAGAATTTCCATCAGAATTGACATCCAATGTTAATTCTTAAAATTGTTCTCAAAAATAAATTAAACATAACATTTTATTCTGGATTAAACTATTTAAATCAGAACAAAATCATGTTTTAAATCCTTTATTAGATCGTATCACTATTTATAACATGTTATCAATCACAATATTGAAATAACATTATTATGGTCATTACCATAATCAATATAGAACAGGTATCCATTTAACATTTATCAGGTCCAAACTAAATTTGGATATTTTATAAACCAGCACAAAAGTATGAAACAATTTTATCAAAACTTTGTTTAGTTTCAGGGTTATATTCTACGATCCAGATTCAACCATTACGATAATAGTTAATGCACATGCCCAAATCTTGACAGGATTTTATCAATCAACTTAAACTGGAGATAATATAAATTATCTATCATACGATTCATTTCAACATGGCATTTAAAAATTCAAAACTCTAATTCGATGAAACTATTTCACTTTTAAATCGAATTTGCCAAAAAGTCTTGAATTCATAATTTTATAATTTAAATTATCGAATAATTAAACACATTCTAACCTAAAAAACAGTTTCAAGATTACTAATTTTGCAAACCCTAAGATCTGATACCATTGTTGGATTTCAAACGACCTAATTGGCATCCAAAATAGATGTTTTAACAACTTAAAACAAAGATCGATTGCAAAATAGTAGATTAAAACTAAATGAGTTAGGATTTATACTTGTCGAATCTTTTCAAGATTTGGGAAATCTAATCGGATATGTTGATTTCGAACCGGGCCCTCCATGTGTCAAGCCTCCATAGAAGTCCACACGAACGTGTTCTTCTTCGATCAAATTGAAGAAGGGGTTGGGGATTTTGGTGCTAGCCGCCACCATGAATAGGGTTTCATATTAAAAACGTATCGGCCGAATTTCAATTGGATCTAATTCCCTTTTTTGATGGTCCACACATATTTAATAAGGAATAAAATACCCTATAAAACCTAGTGTGCACCATCAAACAAGGAAACCGCTGTTATACCATTTCAACGTTAAATAGAACATTAACAAATTCAATATTTTATTTACCTATTGTATGTCTTTCCCTTTATCACATTCTAAGTGTGTGACCCTACAGGTTATTATAACATTGTCAATGATTTTAAATCATATTTAAAATCATAAACATAGATTAGCATCTAACAATACGTCACTGCTTCCTAAGTTATAATAAGATCAACGATTCGATACAATCTTTACGCAACCAGTGTATCAATGTAATATAATCCTTTTAACCAATATATCCGGGATTAAACTCGAGGCACAGATCGTTTCATCCTCTTTATAATTTAATCCATTTTTCTTGATCGATGAGTAAACTGTTTAAAACTAATCAGTATTTGAGCACGGCAATGCATTTCACAGTCTCACTCAATCAAGAAGCCCATGAATATCACTACGAATATATCGTAGGGTTAAATTCCATCTAGATCATTCATAATCTTCATTCGATTCAAGATGTATCCGATAATCACAGTTATCGTTACTCTGTTACGAGTAACTTTTGATGATATCAAAACACAAATATCCTCGAATAAAATTATAATGATTTCAGGTCTAAGGACCATTACATCAGTGTCACCATGAGAATAACTTATGATACTGTTACTTATATTCCCTGTAGTTATCTCACGGTAGGTCAACCCAATACATTATTCTCCAATACGTATTTATATCTTGACTTTAATATCACGTATATTAATGATCAATGAGATGTGATCATCAGTCAATCAATATACTAGTCTCAACGCTTTACTGTTGTCCTATATAAACAATAAAACTTGACTAGGGACATTTAAGAATTATAATACTTATCATATTATATAATCTCAAATTCAACTCTTACTCGAATTATATAATTCTGTATTATAGTTCCAAGGACTTCTATTATATTAATATTTATATTATGCAATAAATATAATACAATAGAATATTATTTTATTCCAAATAAAATAATAAAACCACATTGTTATCAATCTCATCAAATGGATTGCCTCTAGGGCATTAACTCTAACAGATGCATGATTTGGTATGAATATATATATATATATATTGAATGATTGAAGAAAAATCTAGAATTGATTCTCGAGTTAGTCGAATGGCAATCCTATGTATTAGTATAGTGTAATCGTACATCTTGAAGAGATAGAAATGATTGAATTCACGATTTCTAATTATTTAATTGAAAAATAAAATTTTCCAACTATTTGAATAATCCAACTCTCTGTTGAATAAGAATTGAGTTTTAAGCGAGTATAATTTAAAATAAGCTCAAAACAAGTAAAATATCATAAGTGCAAATGAAGAAATTGAAAGTATGAAAATTTGAAATATCTTAAATAAAAAATTTCTTTGGGAAATATTTTAACAAAATTAATAATTGAGAAAATTTATTTTAGCTTGAATTTATGAATCAAATGGTTTTGATATTAAATTACTAACTTAGATTAATGGGCTAAAATAGTATAAATCAACTTAACTACTTCAATGAATGGCTTTACTTTATTGAAAATTAGTTTGGATAAATGCAAGGTTTAAATGATTTAAAATTTGAATTGGTTAACTGAAGGATTCTATTAAGTTTACCAGTTTTGATAGATTAAATGGAAAATTTAACTTATGAAGAATTGATTTAAGGGATGAATTAAATATTTGAAAATTTGAAGCCAATAATATGGAATGAATGAAGAATTCAAACTTCAAATGGAAATTGAAGATGAGAAATAGAAATTGAAATTTCAATTGTCATCTAACTTGAACACTTGGTTCAAACTGAAAGGTTTCTTGTAACGACCCACGGATTTTTGGCCCTGAAAATCGACATAAATACCTTTACTGCAACTCATGCCGACCTCCCAAACACTGAAAACACTGGACGTTATTAGAAAGAAATTAGAGGGTGAGGTAAGAAAGAAAGAAACATTAGAACAGAAGAAGAAGAAACAACACCACATAGAGTCTCACATCGCAGCGGAACAAAATATAATACAGAAATAAATCTTTATTGAAAGCTTTGAAAATACTTACAATATCAGAGTACATCACACACCTGGACAAATATAATAACCTGTCCTTAGATACAACACACAGCGGAATAAATACCAGATACGATACGTCTGAACACCTTCAGCTCGTCTCCGCACAGCATTCGATGACCCGAACCTGTACATCTGGGCTAACCCGAGCATTTACAAAACACTGGGTCAGTCTGGTGAACCAGAGTGAGAGAAAAACTCGCACAGTATTAAGGGTAAATCATCCAACATGATTTTTAAGTTCAAAAATCTTTTCAAAGAAAAGGATAATCGTAAGACCAAGTCCACACATAAACACGGACAGTTTTTACCTTACGATAACCCAAACCACTTTTTGAATCTTTTCTGATATTATAATAATGTCTAAATACAAATAAATACCAATCTAGTGGAACGCTTGCATCTCACGCTCCACATAAATAGTATACAATCAAAACCGCAGCGCTTATTGGAGATTGGATTCCGACCTTGACAAGGTATGGGACCACTTGGCGATAGTGTATCTCTAGAGGCAAATACAATGGGTTCAACAAGAACGTCTTGCACCCCGACCCTCACATGACCGACCACTCATTTCGCTTGAGTGTATCGAATGTATATCACCAACGGTTGGGCTCAAACCACCGTCTCCCGAAAAGGGACAACATCAAATATAGATTAAAGAAGCAAATAAGTGTTTCTCTAGATAGGTGATTATACACCCTAATGGGAGCGACCCACATAGCCATGTTGCCTGCCCGATTTTTGTCATCTCCCGGTTGTAAGGCTTGAGGTTTAAATTATACTTTGAACACTTGGTCATCATTCACTTTGAATGCCACATCGTCAGATCCGTCAAATCACTAATTGACGTCCACAAATATACTCCGGGTTTTAAAGAAGGGCCATTCTTCGCCACCAACTCGGTATATTTGTAAAAATCAACGTACGTGGTTTTAAAGAAATACTCCGTCAGACATTCGTCCATACAAGTCATCCAGGAATAGGATGAACCGAAGTTACTCTCCTACTGCATCCCATATAGGAATCACCCGAAGGATCAGTAGCGAGAAGTCCTTGCAACCCGTAGATTCCAACTACGACAGAACCACAGTTTATCTCTGGGAGCTAACCAGAGATTATTAGCAGTTCTTCCGCTTATGAAGATTCACGGTCTTCAATGCTCCATCTCAATCATCTTCTGGTATCTTCACGTATTTGTTGGTCAGAATGGTTTTCGAATATAAATTCGATCCCGGTCTTTCTGTACCAACAATCGTATTGGACAGATTTGATAGTCGGTGATTTAACTATCAAAATAATCAGTGTTTCAATCATGACAATCAAATGGGTTCACTGGTTCAGTATTCAGCATCACTTGGCTTTTTAATTAAAAAGCAATGTAAATTTAAACTCTTAAATACTTCGATATTATAAATATAATTTTTCTTCTTATTTAACATAAGATTATTCTATAAACAAATTCATTTCAACACTTAGGAAAATCTTATATCATATTTTCACTTCCAATCATTAGCCACGTTATTATTATATTGGAAAACCAATTTAACTTATTACTCATCAAACGATGTTACGGAATCTCATTTTATTTCATTACTTGAAACAATACCAATGCTTATTCTAATAGAATAAAACCCATCCTTTACATTTCTTCCTAATTCGGAAATATCGTTATGTTTTCGGCAACTCCTTTCTTTTCCCTTTTACTTTAAAATACTCAAATCTTCATCACAAATGTTGCGTTGTTATTTCTCTAATGAAATGATAACTCTACTAATCACTTTTACCATTTACAACTTATACCATCCTCAGATAATTCCGAAGTCCTTCAAGTTGGGGTATTTTAATTACCTCTCAGACCTTGATCAACAACGTTCATATCTTAAGCTTGACACAAGTTGTAATTCAAAACCCGATACTTCATTCCAATAACAAATTCAAATACCATTAAACTATTCTGTTCAAATACGATTTCATACGATCTTCTTACTCTTTGAAAGTCTCTTTCTTGAATATAACACTTTCCTTAATTTAATAATTTAGTAATTCCTTATCAAACACCACTTTTAACCTTTTCCCCTTTTTATAACCCTTATTAAAATTAAACAAATCTTCTTTAACCATTTTATTCAAAACACACTAATTTTATAATCAATCTCAATTAAAACGGTTGATTTATTCAACTCAATATATGATTATCTCGTCGGCTGATTCCAATTCGTTTCCATGTTAAATTAATTAATAATATAATTAATTTAAATAATTCCATTCAATTTATTCTTAACAAACCAATTATTCAAATTTTACCGTTAAGTAAATTTCCTTATTCTCACATTTTCAAATCTGATTAACCTCAGATTCAACTTTATAAAATCAATTTACACTTAATTATAAACATAAATATCTATTTCCCTTTAAATAAGTTTTTATTCAAATATATATATATATATTAAAATCTATCTTTAGTTATAAAGTAAATTTATAACTTCAGTTCTATCGATTTACCTGACGGTAAATCGAAATAAATAAAACAGTTTATTTTTAGGCCATTTACTGCCGATTACTCAACCAATATAGTTCATTGGTTAAAACACAACACATGTTGACTTTCCAATCAATGATCATTACCCAAATCATTCACCCAAACATGACAGTTCATATGATAATATGAAATAAATAATATATTTGAGGAATCCGATTGGATCCCTCCAACCTGTTCTTCCCTATATACAAATGGTTATCTCAAAACAGATCGTTCAATTCAAACAGATCAAACAATTCAAACAGATCAGACAATTCAAACGGATCCAACGATTTAAATCCATTAAACACGTTTATTTTATAAACGTGACCAACAAGGTAAGTTACCTTTATTGGAACCAATTGTTAGAATAACGATATGGTATTTCACTGAAATTAAACGATGGTTTAATTTAGTCAGTTAAATCAGCAAATAAATATTTAACCAGCACATAGTCAACCATTGGCAAGTAGAGCACACAAAATGAAAACCCAATTTATATAAAATATAAATGGGAAAACTGAGTGAGTTTAACTGTAATAACCCGGAAATCCGAGCCAATTAAAAAATTTTATTTTGGAAATTTTAGCGAATTTTGATTATTTAAAATGAATTATTTTAAATAATAACGACGAGAAATTTATTTTGAATGGAGTTCGAACGTATATAATTATTTTAATCGTCATTAGAATATAAATATTTATTTTAAATTATAAAAGGAATTGAAAATGGCGCGGTAGTTCGATAATTCGATTTCAAAATTCAAATGAATGTACCGGATGCAAAATAAACCGGATATTAGTGAAACCAAAAATATTTGAATCTAATTGAGAATATCTTTCCAACGAATCCGAAAAATTGAAATTTCATAGCGGGAATCAAAAGATATGTCCAGTTGAAAATTCAGAATAGTCGCTATGGAATTTCGGCCCTTAAAAATGGCAATTTTGCAAACGACCTCGGATTTCGACGAATCCACTTTTGTTGGATCCGTGATGTAAAGTTATTGCTAGATTTCAATTTTCGTAATTTTTTGAATCAATATGCATGCATGGCAAAGGAAAATGCATTTGGCCAGTTTCAGTTGATTTTGATCGACTGGAAAATGGCCATTTTTCAAACGGTCTCAAAATTCGACGAAACTAGTTTTGTTAGGACCGTTTCGTCAATACGAAGCTAGAAAATATTTTTCTGGAATTTTTCAAGTCAGTATGTGGCCCTGGTAAATTGAAATACGCGTTCAAATTCAAAATATAGAGTTATATTTTGATTTTGACGAAAACTGATCGAAACGATCGAATCAGCTTGCGATGTATAACCCATTGTGTTCAGAATGGGGGTAATTAGCTATGGACGACAGGCGGTGGGTCTCGTTTCGAGTTCGAATGAAAAGTTACTTTTTAAAATTAAAATAAAATATATATTATTATATATCTTCCTTTCTCCCCCTCCTTTTCATTCGTTCAGAGCTAAAAGGAAATAAAAAAAAAGAAAGCTGCCTCGTCGATCCCGCCCCTGCCCTAACCGCCGCCGCCAGGATCGCTGTCGCGCCCCCCTCGATCACCTCCCTCTCGCTCCTCTCTTCTTCCCCGACCTCCTCCTTCGAACCTGCAACCCCACGAAGAAACCCCCCTCGATTCCAACGTTGTCGCACCCCCCCTTTCCACCTACCTCCTCCAACAACCCGAACGCCGCCCTGACTCACCTTCCCTGACGTCGACGAACAAACCCCCCTCTCTCTCGATTTTACTGTAAGTCCTCCTCTCTTTTTTTTTTTCATTCATTTTGAAAGTCATACGAATAGCGATTTTAAATTTCAGTAAGTGTTTAAAAAAAATGATAATGGTTTTATTTTCAGTTTTAAAAATAAAATCATTGTTTAAAATATAAATAGACGAGATTTTTAACTATAAAAAGATATGATTTTTAATGGCGCAAAGATGAGATTGTTAATGGCGAAAAGTTTTAATTTTTGAAACAAGAAAGGCTTGATTTTTATATACGAATTAGCAACTTAAAAATATAATTTTTATATAGTAGAAATGATAAAAATATAATTTTTATATAATATAGATCATAAAAATTCGATCTTTATTATGTAGGAGATATAAAAATATGTTTTTTATAAAGTAGAAGTAATAAAAATATGATTTTTATATAATAGAGAATTTGAAAATATTATCTTTATATTTGTAGCGAAATATATATGTTGAAATAAAGAGGTGATTTTTATAGTGATGAAATAAAAATTAAATCTTTATATTTGAAAAGGGCAAAGTCTTTATACAGAGAATAGCGTGATAAAAATAGAATTTTTATCTATATAGTTGCAATGTAAAAATAGAATTTTTATCCATATGGAGTGATTATAAAAACATGTAATTTTTTATATACATTGCAACAATATAAAAATTCATTTTTATATAGTGAATAGCGAAGTAAAAATTCAATTTTTATATATGTAGTGAATACGGGCAACGAAATAGACGAAAGGAAAGCACGGTGAAGATTTCCTACCCATGAAGACATGCGTCATCCAGTTTAGCGAAAGGGTGAGAACTTCTCACTTTTAAATTTATTTCTAGTTAAAATATATACTAGGATGTAGACGATGTTTAGTAGCACCCGACACCCGTCGTCCATAGACCATGGACGGCTTGTATGCTTGGTTGTTTGATTTTGATGTGTAGTTGATTGTGTGATGTGAAATGAAAAAAAATATTTATATAGTTGAAATAAAATATTTTATAGTGGAAAATATTTTATAGTTAAAAAAAAAATTTTTAACGTGTATATGAAATGAAATAAACAAACCGAACGATTTGTTTATACACACACGTTTGACTGATATTGATTGGGACGATAAATTTTACACATCGCCCAACTGCACAAATAAAACCTGTGTTTGATTGTTTGAAAACCCCACACGGGTATTGGGGTGATATATGACATACGCTAATCCCAATAGTTAGTTGTATGTCGATCGATTGATTGACAGACTGTTATAAGTGTTAAATATTTATATTTGATGCTTATACAGTGTAGAACGCACTTTGGATGATGGTTGATGATTTATCGTTGTTGTTATATACGTGTGGTAGGAAATCCATATAATTAACATTATATGGTAATTGATTGGGCTTCATTCCAGTTTTGAAAAAGAAATATTTGAAAAAGAAATATTTGAAATAGAATATTTGAAAATAGAAATATATGAAGCCGTGTTGATTAGATTTACGCTATTTTGACGTGAACGATATTTATATCGATTTTGTCCAATTTATAATGAACATCGAAAGTGATTTCAAAATCTGATATTTTGAATAGAAAACGAATTCGAATCGAATTGAATAGAAAACGAATTCGAATTGAATTGAATAGAAAACGAATTCGAATTGAATTGAATAGAAAACGAATTCGAATTGAATTGAATAGAAAACGAATTTGAATTGAATTGAATAGAAAACGAATTTGATTTGAATTGAAAAGAAAACGAATTCGAATTGAATTGAATAGAAAACGAATTTGAATTGAATTGAATAGAAACCGAATTCGAATTGAATTGAATAGAAAACGAATTCGAATTGAATTGAATAAAAAACGAATTCGAATTGAATTGAATAGAAAACGAATTCGAATTGAATTGAATAGAAAACGAATTTGATTTGAATTGAATAGAAAACGAATTCGAATTGGATTGAATAGAAAACGAATTTTATTTGAATTGAATAGAAAACGAATTTGATTTAAATTGAAAAGAAAATGAATTCGAATTGAGTTGAATTGAATTGAAATTTGAATTGAATTGAAATGAATTTAAAACGAATTTATAAGAGAAAATTCAATTTTGATTTGAATTTGAATTGGAAGTTGAAATTGTTTTTGAAACGAATTTAAAACTATTTATAAAATTCTTTTTAAATAGAAATCGATAAAATATATATTATATATATAATATAATGGCCTGAATAGAACGCGCTGCGCCGCGACAGTTCGTAAATTTCGACCATTGACTTCGAACGGACATTACGGGAGATCCGACCGTCGGATTCTTGTAAACCGGAACCGTTGGGTTCGTATCAAAAAGAGCTTTCTAACGAATATTAGAAATTTGAAATCTAACGGTTGGATTTGGAGATACGTCCAAATCAAATTTGGAAAAGGTCGCTGTAAGTGCAGTTCGATGGCCGTTGTTGGAAATCGACTGTACGGGCCTTGATAAAATTATTAAAAATATCAATAATTTGTGTAAAATCATAAGAAATGATTTGGGAAAAATTGGGATGAAAAACTCCATATTTGAAAAGATAAAAATAGATTTTTATCGAAATGAACTAGATTTGAACTAAATTTAAAACCCAATTATTTTTAAATAAATAAATTGGATTTAAAAAGGGGTTTTAAATAATCATAATTTCTAATATATTTGAGTGGAATGGAATTAGAATTGATTTGTGGGTTTATCGTGAACAGTGTTTTAAATAACACTTGTTCTTTAACACGATAATAAATAGAATGAGATTTGGGTTTATCTGAACTGTGTCTTAAATGACATTAGTTCTTTAACCCAGTAAAGGAAGTTTTAATGAATCTGCAATTAGATTGAAATGTGAATTGATAATTTAAATTATCAAATTTGGGAAAGTGAGCGAGAATGGAGTATTACCAGTTTTGCTCCAAAGCGATAGTTAAATCTTTAATTGGATTTGAACGTGAGATGGTAATTAAATTTACCGATAACACCGTGGTGTTAGATATGGAGTATTACCAGTTTTGCTTCATGGGATGAATAGGTTGGGATTGGGAAATAAAATAAATAATTACTTCGGTGTGGTTCGCTAATCTCGACTAGTTTGTAAAACCATAATTTGGTTTGAAATGATATCCAAAGGATGATTAAAGAATAAATTTTAAAGAATTTATCTTTGATAAAAATTAATGGGAACCTTCCCTTAAGAATGTGAAATTTAGAAACTAACTGTAGGTTAGCTAAGAAGAATGGTTTCCTGGGTATTGATCTGATGTTGGTTTCGGCCTTCGGGGTTAATATTTGGGAAATTGTTCTCTTGCTGATTTACGGTTAGTGACTGATGAATTGGAATGAGGCGTATGTTGTGTTTGGGTAACATTTGTTTACTATATACGCGGGTTGTTTGGAAAGGCCGGGCTTATACCCATTCTGAATAACCGATTCGACAAAAAGTCGAAGATGAAGACGATGGTCGAAGACCGAAAGTCTTCACATCGTTTGGGTGATTACTGATGATCTTGATTGGGCTGTACACCCAAGATGAGGGAATCAGTTGGTGGTCGTCCAGACGTACTTGGAGATCGACGGATATGCGAGGAAAGTGCCTCCGGTTTCATTCAGAACTAGAACGGACTTGTAAATGGATGGTATGTCTGACATTGTATTCCTTTATATTGTATTCGTTGATCTCTGCTAAATATATATCTGTTTGGCGGCGGGGAATTTATTCTCTTGCTTAACGCCCTTCTCTGAGACATACGAGCTCAGAGGTTATATATTGGCAGAAATCAGTGGTACGATATGGATTGATAGTGTGGCATGCTGAGATGCAGTGATCCAGACTTTTGTTAAAAAGCAAAGTTTGGTGGATGATGATCAAAGCGCAGCTTTAATATAGCATGGTTTTGTGTATAGCGTTGATTCGTGAGCCTCACACCTCGGTATGGTGGTAAACTGATGGTTTGATCAGTATGCTTTTTAGTGGATGGGCACCTTAGTGGTGTCGTGGATTCGGTCGACCGAGATGAGCTTAGTGCTCAGGGATAGAGTAAGCGGTGTTTTCTCTCGCTGGGACGTAAGCCGCGGTGATACTCTGGTCCCAAAAGTGCGGATGTGCAGACGGTGTTTTCTCTTGTTGGGACGTAAGCCGTGGGGAATTGCACTACGCGATCGATCTTTCGAATCAGGAGCCACCATGATGGAAATCCAACTTTCCAATATGTGTATTTCGGCTTTATTTGTAGAGCCTAGTATGGCGACATGATATATGGTACCCATGCCGTCTATGATTGATAATTGTGATTGAAATTGTTTTGACGCTGTGCACTTATAGTAGTATCAAATGATTTGTTTTAAACGTACTAAGCATGTTTGGCTATTATAAGGGAAAACCCTATCCCCCGGCTTGCATTGCATTGTGTGATAGGACCTGGGTCTTATAATAGCTTCATTTTTTCCAAAAAGCATTGCGCTGTTTTGTTATATGCACTGGTATTCTTGGGAGGAAACCCGTTCCGTGTTATATGGCATGGTCCCTTGATATATCTGATTTAAAGTAAAGTTTTAAATAACTGTTTTAGTTCTCACGCCAGTCACATGACTGACCTGGAGTTTATTGTCTCAACCTAAACTCTGGGTGCCCTTATTTTGACACGGGCAGCTAGTAGTTTTGGTTTTACAGATTTATATTCATAGGATCCTGGTTTACAGCTGGGATGATATCCAGAAAGCTTTGTATCCGTATATCTCTTCTAGTTGTGCATTATATTATTTTCCGCTGCCATGTAATGTATGGTAATCTCTGATATTTATCGAATGTAATTTATTCAATTATACTCTGTATATTCTTGTATCTGATGGAATTGTTGTAATAACAATGAAATGTTCTTTCGTCTGTGTTTCGACTTGTCCTGTTCTCAAAACGATCAGGGGTTTCGAACGGTCTTGGTCGGTTTAACGATCGATTTGGATCGAGCGAAATTCCTTGTCGTCTCATTAACTCACCTTGGTTCCCATTCGTTGTCAAAACGGTTCGTTTCACACGCCTCCAGCTGCGTTCTACTTTATTTGTTCCACATCCATAATATTGCGCCTGTTGATATGGTTCCAATGTTTGTTGTTATATAAGCGCGATACATAAGTTATAATTGTACGTTGTTTTCAAATTTAGTAATAATATTATTAAACTTAAATAATATTTCAAATTACTAAAATTCTACTTTACTTTATATAGTCTCTTATTAGGCAGGTTTAAAACTTATTTAGGTATGTGTATAAATCTTCTCATCTGCTGGTGATATTGAATTGGCCGTATTATATCAGTAATTTATTCAAGTAAAACAACGACTGCTCATCAGGTCTGTTCATCCCAATATTTCCTGGAGCATAAGGCGACTACGATGAACTGAAATCTCATCGTGATAATCTAACCTCTGCCCCGAACACTTGAAACAAAATTTGAGCTAAAAACAAAGGCTTCTACTTCTTATCCTATTAATTATTATCCTAACTAACAATATCAAGTGCAGACATATCCCATACTATCAGGTCACGTTCAGTACACTAGGTCATGTATACTTGGGCCATGGTTAACATGTATGCAGTTTACAGTCCAACGTTGCTTGATAGGGTATTACCATAATAGGTTTATATATGTATTAATGTAAAACAATTCTTTATTTTGTAAACGGGCTCACCCCATTTGGCCCAGCACGTCAAAATGCCATACCCGAAACCACACATTCAGTGATCCATACGCTTCTTCCTAATCCCACACGAGCATCCCTTTCTCGTTATTTCCTCCACCTGCTGCATCATAATCATCACGTCCGTTTCTCCGTATATAACTTACGTTCAGTCCTTCCCAATAGCTACAGTCCACCATTCTTCCACTTTTGAAAAACAGACAACGCTTCCTTCTTCCCTAGCAACTTCACGCACCCGCCATGATCACCCCATCCACACCCAGTCCGCACTCAACCCTTCATGACTGCTCCCTGTTCTGTACAACTAATCCGACTTTTGGTAAGGATAAACTGGCTGACATGATTTTCACTTCTCCCAGGCTTGAAATCACAAAGCTGATGTGTCCTTTTGGCTCTCGCACACCCTTCTTTCGGTTGAGACCTTCTCCACCTCAATCCATTTCCATTTCGCCAGTATCCATACCCCATTTCACCACCGTACTTGACACCGACAACACAGTCCCACAAACTCTGGCTCATCCCCGTATATGCTACTCCTCCTTCTTCTTGCGTCTGTACCTTGTTGTGCCTCACACCACCCTAGAACGAAACCGCTCCTTTCTTCTCCACTGTGCCTGGCCACCAGGTTTTCTTCCAAACCCATAACTGTGTAATTCCCAAGCCGTGCTTCCCTTTCTCTCTTCTAATGTGAACCCACACAAATATATATTTTTCTTTCTTGGTTCGGTTTTAAGTTGGAAAAGAAAGGATGGAGTTGGAGCCGTATTTATACACAGAGTTTCCTTGGCACCCAAGGTATTAGACTGATAGGTAGAGTAGTATAAGCTACCCAAGGTATTAAACTGATAGGTAGAGTAGTATAGGCTACGAGACGGATATGTAAGCATGTGAAAATTTGAGAAGATGTCTGTGATTTGAGAGGATACAAGAACTTGTTTAGGGTAGCAGGTATTGTTTGGTCGTAGGGTAGCATGTGGAAATGATAGAAAAGGGAATAGTGTTATGTTGTTTCATATGATGGAAGAAGGACGCTGTCTGATGCTTTAAAAAGGCAAGTAGTGCATTGTGTTTTCATAGGCTGTAAGAGAAGTTAGGGTGGGTTGTTGACTTCATTGAGTTTTCAAAACAAGGATAGGTCTGCGATGGTGAAGGGAAAACACACTGTGATTGATGGTGTAGTTTGTGCATGAGTTTTCAAAATCAATCTAGTGAAAACTGCGAAAAATATTGGACATGATATGAAAATACAAGGGAAGACAGCTACTCAGACATTTTGAAAGCATAACTACAGTTTGAATAAAAAGAAACAGTGTACTTTCACTTGGTGATGAAGTTGTATATATTTAGGGGTGGATTTATTTTTAATATATTATTTACGAATCTTCGTCGTGAAGTAACACGCAGAAACCACCACAAACTATTTTCGTTTACTGATAAAAAGGCTAATCTTAGTGTAAAAAGGTATTCCGGATCCAATAGGACAAGTTTCGTCGAAATCCGAGGTCGTATGAAAAAAATTCCTTTATAAAACCAGAAATAAACACGCATTTAATTTTTCCACGGTCACCAGATAAATCAAATCAACTTGAAATCTTAAAATAATTCTTCAATACGAACCCAACGGCACCAGTTTCGTCTCATTCTGAGACTATTTCCCGGTAGGCTGTTTTTACGCGAACCGCAATGCCATTTCTGACGCCAAATTTGCCGATCTCTAAAAATAACAAACTATATACCTATCCTAAGTCTAATCGACGATACGAATTTAACGGAACTGGTTTCGCGGCTTAATTCGATCGTCTGTTCAAGTTACATTCGGATATCCATTTATTGAATTAAATTAAATTAATTACGCGCTATAGAAAATAACTGGGTGTTTACGGCTACCGTGGTCACATACGACATCGGTTTGCCACTCCATTTAACACCGTGCAATAATTTAATGTTATGGTCCCAATGAAACTGGTTTCGACGAAAACGAAGTCCGTTTGCAAAATGGCCATTTTAAAGGTCGATATTTAAATAATGATTTTTCACAGCGACTATTTTAAAATTTGATTTGGCCATAACTTCAAATTTATAACATGAAATCTGGATTTTTCCCTTTCATATGAAAATTATCATCAACACGGTTCCAACGTTTCTTGTTTCACAGAAATCCGACTTATATCGGATCCTGTATATTCAGTTGAAGTTCAAAACTCCATATTACGAACTGCACGCCATTTTCAAGCTCTATTTATATTTTAAATAAATATATATCATTCAAACTTCGTTTTAAATACGAATTCCATATTAAAATTCATTAATATTCTAAATAAAATATTTAAAACAATAAATTAAATATTTGACTGCTAAAAATACGGGTCGTTACATTTCCAATTGAATCTTTAGTTAAAATTTAGTTTAGCTTTGACAGCAGAATTAGTGTCAACTAAAATTTTGAATGTTCGGAAAATCGATTCAGATTGGAATTTTCTTGAAATTTTTTATTGTTCATTTTACGATTATTATAGGTTTTACTATTGTTTTATTTGAACTAAAGTATTAAAATTATTTATCTCGTTTAATTACGCTATACCAAATCTATTTTATTTTGAACAATTTTGCAAACTATTTTGTATCAAAACTTGTTTTATTTCAAACCTATTTTATAAAACCTATCTAATTTTATACAAATTTATTTTGTCAAAAACTTGTTTATTTACTTAAACTGGTTTTATTTCAAGCCTATTATTTTACTTAAACTATTTTGTACTTAATCATTTTGAAATAGAAATATGTAATTCCGTTCCGAGCAATTTAGTCTGAAATGATTGGATGTAAATACTCGATTGAATAATGATATTTGTGATATGTAACTCAGATCGAAAGTGTAGTTTTAATAATGAATTGATTGTCAATATGAACTAGATTTGAAATGATATTGAATATTTAAATCAATTGTGAAATCAAAACTAAATTGATATTGAAATGAAAATTTTGAAGAATTATCGACTTATAAATATTGTGATTTGAAATGTTTGAAACTTATATGACTTATATAAGCATAAGATTAATTCGAAAAGCACTGATTTAGAAGATAATAGATTGAAATAATAGTCTTATATAATAGAATTTATATGAGAATGATAAGTTGGAAAAACGTGATTTGAAAAGAATATCTTATGTAAATTGATACTTATGTAAGTGCGATATATGCGAAACGCACTACAACAAAATTCATTTTCAACCGCAATGAAGGATAACGTTTATTAAATAGCTTATGTAAGTGCGATATAGTCTTATTAAACAGCTTCCCCAAAACGCTTTCATTTCATTAGAGCGGTAAAAAATTTCACTTGTCGCTCACACGCTATTCTGATTTCCCCAACTTTTTTTCCCTTGCCGCCTCACTCCATTGATTTCCCCAAATTATTCGAAAAATTTCTGCTTTCCAAATTTATGCGGCAGATTTTCTTGTTTTCCCTCTCTTCTCTCTTATCCGTAATTTCATCTATCTTCGATTTTTCAGTTTTTAATTTTCTTCTTTAAACGATTACTCCCTAATTGGTACTACCCTAGTATTCTACGTTGAAAAACATTTTGTTTTTCATCTTCGTACTGATCTGATTCTTGTGTCACTACTATCGATTTCAGTTTTGCTAATCGAATTTCTCATAATTTTTTCTAGTTTTACTCAGCTGGTTCAGATTCTGGTCTTGTAGAATTGAGTGCTGATTTGGGTTTTACTATCAAGCTAGGCAATTGCTCAAGTAACAGTTTTAGTGTTATTTAAACTTGGTATAGACTATTAAGTTAGTTGTTTAATCATAAAACTGTTCAAGTTGTTGCCACAATTGTCAAGTAATATCCATAGAAACAACAATTACAAATGCTATTAATTACACTTGGGCTACAATCGAGAAACATTGCGGTATAATTTTAGGAGGACATCAATGTTTATAACATAATAACTCTTTTGATTATGTGCACATACCAATAATGTAGAATGTAGATATGAAATTGATTTGATTTTTTTTTCTGTCATCCCCTTCATCTGATAATGTAAGAGAAAAAAGAAAGAAAAGAAAATCTAGGTGCATCTAAATATATAATGATGTTATATACTTTATGAAGGCGAACATTTTTGGGATTTGCATATTTGTTACCCCTTGAAAAGAAAAACCCGTTTTATTTCTTACTAGTTTTACTCCTTGATCATGCCATTTGCATATTTGTTTCATTGCTTCATGTTCCAGAGAATTTTTATATTCCATTCTATTGATATATGCAAGGTATTATATATCTTATTGTAACCAGCCTATCCTTTTTCACTCTTTAACAAATGTGTTTAATTTATCCATGAATTATAAAACTCGTGCACCTAAGCTCACTTTATTAATATTCACCTAAATTCTATTTTCAAAAATAAAAAGTATATGCAGGTTATACAGTTTAGTATCAACACCCTATTTTCCTAGCAAAACTCTGCTACCATACGTATACATATATATGTTTTCTGGCTTATTTACTCGTACAAAGGGTACATTGCTTGGGTATCACAATAATTCTCTTATTATATTATTTATACAAACATATATTGTATATATTAAACTCAGAGTCTTGGATTTTATCAATAATATCTTGTATTTCAGCATCTTAATACAACACAGATATATATATATACACACACATATAGTGCGCATTTACACACTTTAATTCCTTTATTAATCACACATATTTACTTTAAGGGGGATTAATTTCTATATTGAACTTATTTAATCTATGTATATATGGATTATTACATATACCGATCATTTTAGGAATTGTGTCCCGTAATTCAGCAATGCTTAACCCAAGTATCATGTTAAACAAATCAATATCTCATCTGATTTGAACCTCCTTCCCAAAACGCTTCCCTATATTGTATACATTTATGTTTCAGATATATAAAAAGATAACACAAATTATCATGTTCATTCTTTTTTAAACAACAATCTTACAATGCAATCAAATTAAGCATTCACCCTTTCATTTGGCAAACAATTCTAGGTAATACCGTCGGAACACCAAAATTCTTGTGAACTGAGTGATATAATGGTTAATTCTTGGTTTCCTATAACTGTGTTCATTTACATGTTTATTACTTCATCATAGTAATTTCCTTTTTTGATTTCGTAACATAAACTACCTCACTAATGCCCATTTTCATATTCTCATACTTTTCCGAACTAAAATAATGTATCATTATGTGTAGCAAATATATATATATATTACAGTTCATATCTCAATTACCTGCCGTGTCTCGTCTAGTTTCATATACAACAATTACATCGGTTGTTAACAACAAAAAGATGCCTGATATCTGAATACCAATTGCAACTTCAGAAACCCATGATGCTCCCATTGTTTTACATGGCCTTGTAACTAAGTGAGCAAATAAAGTTTTGGATTTTTCTCGTATTATTGAATCTTATACTTATAACTGATTCGCACCACGTCCATTATATCTACACCACATCTGGTCAATCACTGAGACTGGGAGAACATTCATAGGCACATCACATGAATATATGCAATTGCAAACCTTTACATCATATGTATGCATACTGGAAATAACATGGTTATGGCCAAATATGATCAATAGTTGGCGCAGTGTGTATCACAAATGCATATTACTTAAAATATTCAGTTTTCCAACTCTGCAAACAACTATCTCCATTTGTATTCATTAGTCGGATATGTTGTTTTAAATTTGTATTTACTAACTTTTAATTTTCATCTTTATAGGTAGATGAAGGCTTTTGGGGTTCATTTTGTCGTGATTAGCATGTGAAAAGTATTTAGTTGTACGTTTTGTCACTAATATAATATTTGATTCGACCTAACTATTTAGAGCATGTATCTTTGTTGAATGTTGTTTGAAGATGGTTTGTGTATATCAATGTAAACTTTGCTCATGTACTTGTGTTTTAACAAATTTTATGGAAATGATTAAAATTTATGCTTTTATAATATAGTTTTTATTTTGATTCGTATGTGTTCTGCATATTATCGGATTAAATCATAATTCAATGTCGCTTACATTATATATTTGAATAGTGTACAGTCACATCATGCAGACGTGTTGTAAAAACAGAATATATAGACAACAGCGTTTAAAACACGTTGTCCAATAATTAAGGAAAAAAGCATACAAGATATTACAGCGTTTAAAAACTGCTGATGAAAACAAGTAACAACGGTTCAAGAATGTTGATAAATACAATTAACAACGGTTAAAGAATGCTGATGAAAAACAAATTACAGCGGTTAAAGAAAGCAGATAAAACAAATGAAAAAACTTTAAATAGCATAAATAAACGCTAATGATATTATCCATAAATGCTGATGAAAATGCAAAGCAATATCCGACATAGTTTTTAACAACAAATTGTAAATGCTATTTTATATTAAAAACAACAGAATTTAAACACTGTACACAGACCAATTAACAGCAAAAGATGAACGCTGTAGAATCCCACTTTTAACAACGTTTATAATTTGCTATTAGAGATTGTGCATCAACGAACGTATGTTGTTAAACAGCGGTTATACTAACGTTGTTATATCTTTTAACAACGTTTTTGAAACGCTGTTGAAAGCCTTTTTGTTGTAGTGATGCGAAATGAAGTACTATATACTTAGCATGTATGTTTTCCAATGAAGATATGGGAAGTGCCTTCCATTGAAAATTGTAGTTACGTTGGTGCTCCAATGATTGGAGTATCCATTGGTATCGGAATCCTACTTGGTGGGATCACATTGATTATTATTACCTATCAGTTCTAGCGTAATTCAAGGGGCGTGAAGCCTACAGCTATGAGCGATTCCATTGAGATAGTGGCCATAACCACTGTGTAACTACGATCTAGACGCCATAGCGAAATTCTAGGGGGGAAATGCCTGCAATACGAGCGGTTCCACTGAGATAGTGGTCGTAACCGCCGTGTAACTATGATTTATGGCAACAACCATGGCAAAATTTGAGGGGTGTGATACCTACGGTTACAAGCGATTCTATTGGGATAGTAGGGTAACCGCTGAGTAACCACGATCCATGGGGAACGTATTTTCCATATCTTTTTAAATGTTTTAAGTATTTTCATTCGGAGTTGAAACAATATATTTAATACTTAGAGATTTTAGTCATGCGCCTGACCAGTATATGCCTAGAATCTGTAAGAACGACAATAAACTTGTTAAACTTTGAGTTATCAAGTATTTTCAAATGTTAAATAACAAATTAATAACCTGCAATTAAATTTATATAACTTCAACATAGTAAACTAAGAAAGAAAAGTCTTAAACGTCTCGAGAAATACAACAGCTTTGGATTTTTAATAAAATACTTAATTTTTATTTCAAAAGTCATTTTCAAACACGAGAATCATATTTTCAAATTTTAAGTTCGTTATAAATAATTTAAGTTGTAATTATAAGCAAACTCGAACTTTAATAAAAGTGTTTGAAATAGAGATTGTGAATTTAATAAATAGATTTATAACAAATGAATTTAATTATTAGTGTAAGGACAAATTTTTCTAATTTAAAATCCTATCATTTATTTTGTTCCAAACTTAGTAAAATTTGTACAAGTAAGAATATTTTTGTTATATACATAAGTATGATTTTGACAACCTGTCCTTCTCGAGGACGAAAAGAATTAAGTAGGGAAGATTGTAACAACCTGAATTTTTAAATAAGTTTGAAATTAATAATTTGATTGAATTTTAATTTAATATTTAAAAGCTCTATTTTATTTAGAATTGAATGAAATAAATGAATTTATTTTGTAGATGAACAATTATATGCAACGTTGAACAAATAAATTGAACAATTGTCTAATATAAATGTAACTATTAACTGATTGAAAATTGTGTAAATTAAAATGATTTGAGTTTATAAAATCAAATTTATATATTATATTTGAATCAATGAATATATTAATGTTTCAAATCTACTGAAATATTAAATTTTCTGAAAAAATCAGTTTTGTGTCAAATTTGGTTAAATTTGAATTTTGTAAATATCTAAAAGCTGTCAAAATTTGAATTCATCTTTTTTTTTATGAATCTATAATGAATTGTGACCATTCATCATTTTTCAGTTTGTTAAAATTTAATTTTGTTTGTCCGGAATTGGCGTTTGTAAAAACGAACAAAAAAGAACGATGTTTGTTATATATATACTTGTTTGAAACTAAACTATATCTTCCTTGATGTTATCCTTTGAATTTGAATAGGTGATATTAATTTGTGGGGACACCTATTAACTCGCACTAAATATTTGGTAACTGTCATTCTCGTCCAAATAATTTTTTTCGACCATTTAAGTTATAAAATTCACATTCATATGATTTTAATAAGAAGTTATCATGATGCTGAGTGTCAATGATATATAAGTTACATTTGATTTGAAAATAATGTATGTATTTTAAATGAAAAAAATCTAACAACATACTTGTGTTTATGTTTGGTCATTCTCTTTAATATTTTCTTCTATATATTCAAATTGTAACGTTCATTAATTAATAAATTTGGAAATGTGAATAGATGCATTCACTTTCAGTGTCCTTGACTCTTGTTTATTTCCTTAATGTTGCACTGTACCACTTCCCCAAAATTGACGCATTCCCTTTTAATTATCCTTTCTCAAAAATTTCATGATATTCCTTCTTCACCTATTCTTTCCTGTTCCATTTCTTTCGCATGCAACTTCTCCTCAATTGAAGCCATGTTTCCCTATTAAACTCGTTTAAGAGAAATAAATTACGAACATAATATTTCTGCCACTTTATTTTCTCTGATCATATATTTTATGCATCCATTCATTACAAAATTCATTTCCATTTATGTTGTATCCATTCTACCACTTTTATTCCTTCAATTTGTGAAACACATGAATTAAAAAAATATGAAATGAAAAAGTCCTGCACCATTATGTGTATAAAAAAGAAAGAAGAAGCCACGTTTGTTCATTTTAATAAATGAATAAAAGGAAAGGGCATCTTTTGGTTTTTCTATCATTCTCTCCCCGCTGTAACGTTTTATATTACATATATTATATATAGCATAACATAAATGCTTCATATTTATCTATGTTCTTCCCTAAGCAGGTTTTAATGACCACATATAATATATAGTATAAAACGTTTTATAAAATGTATGTATAAATTCATTTATGCACATTAATTGTTCCCACTTATGTTTTCATGCCATGCATCCTTGCTATTTCTTTTATTTAAATAAATGTAAATGTTTTCATGAAAAAAGTATATATTAAGATGCCACTTTTTGTCCATTCACTCTCATACGTTTCCTATTACCTGCTATTTATTCTACTCTTCTTTTTCATTCTTTACGGTATTTTTTCCCAAACCATTACATCTTTTCCCCTTCCTTTCTATGCATTCATTCCTCCATTTTCCTTCTCTTTCTATTCTTCCCTAAAGCTTCTCAGCTTCTAAAAAAAAATCTTCCAAACTCCAGCCTGTCTTCCTCCCTAAAATCGAAGCACGCTCCACTTCTTCCTTCACAACCGATCGACTCCAACCGTGGATCAACATCCAACGAATCACTAGTAACCATTTCGTCTGCGCTGCCCCGCATCCAGGTCCGAACATCCCTAGTTCACTCCTTGCAGCATTGTCCTTTCTTCTTTGCTGATTTTAAGGTGAGTTTCCCCTCACGATTGATCTTTATTCAAGTATCTTAATTTCAGTAAACTAAAAAAATATGGTAATTTATGGCCTTAGTATTGAACTGTCTTCCTGTTGTTTGGCTGGTTATCACTTGATTGTTGTTCGTAATGTTGGTGCTCTATTGGTTAATAAATTACATGGTTTGGAAGTGTAGATACATATTTATATGTTTCAGCAGTTTATTTGACTTCCTATTTTCATACACTACTGTTAACAAAGAAATTCCTAAAATAATGTAGTATACATCACTTTTGAACCTTGTAAATCTTTGTGGATTTGTGCTTTGTCTTGTTTACCACTTTTAAATTTATGAAAACCAAATGTGCAGACCATATTACCTTGTCCATATACTCCAATTTCAAATACCCAATAGTTTGGATTGACCTTGTGAAATGAGACATGTGAAAACAACCCATTTTATTGCCTCTCACTATTTGCATGTTGTATGTTTTTTTATTTGAATTGTTTCTATAGCTTTTGCTTGGGTATGCTTTCTAGTATTTAGCTACTCATATATAACCATGTATTTATCCTTGCACAGTGGGTATAACATGTTTATACTGTCATGTTTATTTAAATCTGAAACAATTTCATTTATATGTTGTTTAACTCATTCTACATGTCAAGTGCTACTCAGTTAGAACCTTGTTATGACTACCCATAAACATATTTCCTGGGCTGATAACCTTACTCACGCACACTATAATATCTTACCATGTTTACTTTAGCCAAGTTGTTCTGTTTCTATATTTGGCATGGCAGTATAAGTTTAACTTGGGTTTGTCTTGTTATTTCGAATTTTTGCCGATGTAACCCAATTTTTCCTATTGTTACCTCTAATTGTTGTGGGCATGAGCCCTCACTAATTTGCATGATTCATACGGTAGCTGCGTGTATTTTGATTTGGACATCTCATAATGGGTTGGTTTAAGTGAAATGTAATAACTATATGGATCTACAAAATATATTCTAGAGTTTATTCGAAATTATTTTACTTGAACATTGATTAATGCTGACTCGAGTGTTTTATGTTTTGCATGGAACGCTCGGGTCAGATACGAGTGTTGTAGATCTAAAGATTTCAGCCAGCGAAGTTTGAGACACGTAATGATGCACGCGCATAGATTTGACAAATTTGCTGTAAAGTTTATTTTATGCAAAAGCTATGCGTAACACTCCACATCCGTTAAGGTCACTCACAAAGGGAATGCCTTAACTTCAATGGAACATTATGGGTACTGGAACAGAAATATTACAAGACAGACATATATAAAACAGCGGAAGGTAAAGTAGAAGTACTTCAAATCATTTATTAAATATAATTGTTTACAATAAAAGCCCATCAACTTCCAATACCCAATTACGTAGCTAAAATATCTGTCTTGCTCAAAAACAAAGAAGCATGAAAATAAATTGTAGCACTCCCTAATAAAGCAAAGCAAGCCATAGCCAAGAGAGGTCCAAGCCATACATGAAAGAGCCTGAGAGCTTGGTAACATCCGAACTAAGATGTATTCCCACCTGCGAACCTGGGGGGGGGGGGGGGGGACGGAAGAAAAAGAGGCAAAACAAAATGGGTCAGTCATAAAGACTGAGTAAGTCCTAGTGACTTTCAGCATAAAAACATGTAAAGATAACATGGCATGAATAAACTGGAAGTAAACACGAGCATGATGATAAGATAAGCTATAGGCACGATAACTAAGAATAACATCATATGATTTTTGTCAAGTATAACATCGCAAGGTTCCCATTCAAGATAGACTAAGTATAATTTCGCAAGATTTCTATCAAGCATCGCAAGATTCTCTGCTTCACCATTAAAATATTTCTATGATATCTATTTGCTCTGCACCACCCGTACTAGTATCCCAACCCGTGTCATATATTAACCATGAAATGATCCCTTGGCCCAATATCATGAATGACCCATTACTAGATCCAACGGAACGATCCCTAATTGATTGGCTCCCTACAAGTTCTAGCTCGTCATGTGTCTGTGTCATACGACCCTATCACGAATGTAGTTACCTGTGCTAGGTCCACCATAGGGTGTATCAAGCCCTAGGGTGCCAACCACCGACACAAATCAAGCATGCACAGTGTAAACCTACTGATGCCCAATGCCTGCTTTTTCAACTCCGGACCACGTGCACGACCATAGTCCTCCTGAACCTACACTGGCGCACCAACTCAGCCGTCATTCTGGTCGCTTACAATCAGCCCAGTAATCGTGCCCTACCCTGCCTAGTTCTAGGGTACCATGATACATCTAGTGGGTTACTGCTGAAATGGACCGCGTAACTAGGGTTTCCGTCCAATAGGTTAAGTGTTGTCATTTAAATTCGTGACTTAACCCTTATCAGTCTAGCATGTCAAGTTAGTTAAGTGTTGTCATTCAAGTTCGTGACTTAACCCGCCTACATGTCATGTCAAATTGGCTAACTGTTGTCGTTCAAGTTCATGACTTAGCCCTAACAGATCATCATGTCAAATTGGTTAAGTATATTCAAGCGGTTCATGACTTAACCCTACCAAATCATCGTGTCAAATTGGTTAAGTATATTCAAACGGTTCATGACTTAACCTACCAAATCATCGTGTCAAATTGGTTAAGTATATTCAAGCAGTTCATGACTTAACCGACCAAATCATCATGTCAAATTGGTTAATTATATTCAAGCGGTTCATGACTTAACCGACCAAATCATCGTGTCAAATTGGTTGAGTATATTCAAGCGGTTCATGACTTAACTTACCAAATCATCGTGTCAAATTGGTTAAGTATATTCAAGTGGTTCATGACTTAACCTACCAAATTGTCGTGTCAAATTGGTTAAGTATATTCAAGTGGTTCATGACTTAACCCACCAAATCATCATGTCAAATTGGTTAAGTATTCTTCCTTATGTTAACTTAACCTACCAGTGTATCATGTAATATCGGTTAAGTGTCATCAATCAATTCAAGTTAACTTAACCCACCCACTTGTCATGTTGTGCTGGTTAAGTGTTATTAATCTACTTAACCACACTCACTTGTCTAATTAACATGTTAAAATGGTTAAGTGTTCTCAAGCGATCAAGTTCAGGTTTACCTAACCCACCCATTCATGTCATATCGGTTAAGTGTCGTTAGCTTAGTCATATTACTTAACCTTTCCATTCTTAGTATGTCTGTTTATTGGCATTAATTATTAATGCATCAACCACTCACATTAGACCTGTTGTTGCGGTCACTGGATATGCCGGGCGGTTCCGGGCAGAATTACACCACAACTCAGTCTAACCTCGGGTTTAAGCACGATATAACTAACTTCTCACATTGGATCTTATTATTTTCAGTCACTAGATATGCCGGGCGGTTCCGCGAAGAATTACACTGCAAACTCAACCCAACCTCGAGTTAGCCATGTTCACGTTCGTGTTCATATTCATGTTCGTGTTCATGTTTCAACCACGTTCATATTTCCAGTTATATGCCAATTATCAAGTTCATAATTCATGTTTTTGCCCCTAAAACGTATTCCCAAATTATTACCTTAATTCACTATAAGGTTATGCCAAGTTATAGCCTTTTATTAACAATACATGCCAACTACCCAAAACCCAACTTAGGTGCGTTCATACTAAACCTCTACCAAGTCATAAATTATCATATATGTTTCAACTCCAAATTTTACATAATTAACATATGCCCAAGTTCTAGATTACAAGTCAGATTTACATATGCCCAATTTATACCAAATTTACATATGTTCAATTCATGTCATTTTACATATGTCAAGATTCATGATTTACATCTATGCCAAGTTTATGCCAATATACACATATCAAATTCTAGCCAAATTACATATATCAAGATCCATGTCAAATTACATATGCCAATCCCCATTCTTGCCATTACCATTATAACGACTATACCCAAATATCCAATTTCAAGTTAATGGTGGTAATACCCAAATATCCAATTTTTATGTTATGCCTTCGATTCTACCAAACACATATATCCAACTAGGTAATATCCCAATATTTCCCCCGTATTCAATTGCATGTAAATCGCGGTTCAAGCCTAGGTCCGAAATTGACCTAGGTTCATCAAAAATAAATAAATAGGGGGAGGTAGATGTTGCAATAAAAACAAGATCAGAGAGAAAACAGCATAAATCATCATGATAGGCATAAAGATTACAACTTGATGATAACATCATTACGAATCAAGAAAACTGCTGAATATATCATAAACTTGACATGATCATAAAGATAGACGAGTCTCAAAACTCAAGATTCAAGGAGCAACAGAAATAGATCAGAATCGATAAACATACTTAAATCCAATTCCACTTTATTCCATGGCCATATCATAATTAAATATTTAAATCTAAAAGTAACTAGAACTTACAGTGCATGGATCGAGAATTAGAAAGCAGAAGTTGATGTTGAATCTCTGTTTGATTAATCGTGTTCTAATTGAAAACCCCCAATTTGCAAATCTCTATGCGTAGTCATGATGGAGAAGAAGTAGTCCTTTTTTTCTTTTAGTTATAACTAGAATTTGAGTAGCATAAGGCTAGAGAGAATTGGTGTAGAGAGAATGGGGCTAGGAGGGTGTTTATATAGGTTTAGAGTCAAGAATCTGGTCACGAAATGAGTCTAGATACATCAAAATGAACCCGGTCTCAAAACTGGGTTTTGGCACCAGATAGACCCCCAGGTCGACCATAGGGTCGACCTGGCACCTGGGAGGTCGACCATAGTGTCGGCCCCCAGGTCGAACTGGTCCTGGGTGGGAAAATTCCCGCCCAGTCTGCGCTGGGGTTTGAATTCGAATTTCGAGCTGTTTTCGATTCTGAAAATTCCTGAAATTTCGGAGGGTCATATCTCCCTCATACGGACTCCGTTTTTCAAAAATTCGGACTCAATTTCATGCAGAATTTCGAGACGAACGCAATGGAGTAACCCATTTTCCTTGATCCTTATTTTAAAATTTAATTCTGCCTTGATTTTATGATCTTAATATGTTATTGAAATTCGGGTTGTTACACTATGTATTTTCCACTATGTAAAAATATTGTAAAACTCTGATATTTTTGTAAAAATTATTCTACTGCATGTTATTATGTTTTGTGATTCTGTGTGTTGATTCTGTTAAACCTCACGAAATAATAATCTATCGTTTCGAGCGGTTTAAGTTGGTTTAATTTCCAATTTGAAGTGGTTGAAAAAGCATGTCGTTACAATAACCTACAGATCCCAGGATTGAAACCTGGCTCTGATACCTACTGTAATGACCTGCCTTTTCGACCACCTCAAATTGGAAATTAAACCAACTTAAACCTCTCGAAACGATCGATTGTTATTGCTTATGAGGTTTTACAGAGTCAATATACAGAATCACAGAACATAATAACATGCAGTGGAATAATATTTACAAAAATATCAGAGTTTTACAATATTTTTACACAGCGGAAAATACATAGCTTTTACATAAAACAAATTTTACAACAAACTTGTCAAACCTATGCGCGTGCTCCTTCACATGTCTCAAACTTCGCTAGCTGAAATGTTTAGACCTGTAACACTCGTATCTGACTCGAGCATTCCATGAAAACATAAAACGCTTCAGTAAGGATTAATCATTATTCAAGTAAAATAATTTCTAATAAACACTAGAATATATTTAGTAGATCCAAACCATTATTAAATTTCTCTTAAACCAACCCATGATGAGATGTCCAAATCAAAATACACGCAGGTACCACATGAATCATGCAAATTATTGAGGGCTCATGCCCACATCAATTAGATATAACAATAGGCAAAACTGGGTTACATAGGCATGATTTCGAAATAACAAGACAAACCCAAGTCAAATTTATATTGCCATGCCAAAATGATAGAAACAGAATAACTTGACTAAAGTAAACAAGGTAAGATATTACAGTGTGCGCGGGTCAGGTTTTCAACTCTGGAAACATGTGTATGGGTAGTCATAACAAGGTTCTAATTGAGTAGAACTTGACATGTAACATGGGTTAAACAACTTATAAATGAAATAGTTTCAGATTTAAATAAACATGACAATATAAACATGTTATACCCAGTGCAAAAGGATAAATACAAGGATACGTACCAGCAGCTAAATATTAGAAAGCATACCCAAGCAATAATTATAGCAACAATTCAAATAAAAAACATACAGCATGCAATAGTGAGAGGCAATAGAATGGGTGTTTTCACATGTCCTATTTCACAAGGTCAATCCAAACTACTAGGTATTTGAAGCTGGAATCATACGAATAAGCTAATATGGTCTGCACATTTGGTTGTACAAAAAAATAAAAGAATATCCTCTGGTTTCGAAGGAATTGGAATTCCGCGTATAGAAATTAAAAAAAGAATTGATTTAATTCAAGTTATAATCCATATTGGATTCCTAAATTTATTAATAGAGGGCCGAACACGAGGAATCGAAGAATTACAGATGAATGTACAAAAAGAATTTCGTTCTGTGAACCGAAGAATCAACATTGCTATCACACGAATAGAAAAACCAAATTTAACAATGGCAAACAAGACAAAGCACAAGCCCCGAAAGATTTAAAAAGTACATAAGTGATGTATATTACATTATTTTAGGAATTTCTTTGTTAACAGTAGTGTATGAAAATAGGAAGTCAGATAAACTGCTAAAACATATACATATGCATCTACACTTCCAAACCATGTAATTTATTAACTAATAGAGCGCCGACATCATGAACAACAATTATGTGACAATCAACCAGACAACAGGAAGACCATTCAATAATAAGCTCATAAATTACCATATATAAGAAGAAAGGACAGTGGTGCAAAGAGCGAAATAGGGATGTCCAGGCCTAGATGCGAGGCAACGCAGACGAGATGGTTACTAGTGATTCACTGGATGCTGATCCAAGGCTGGAGTTGATCGGTTGTGAAGGAAGAAGTGGAGCGTGCTTCGATTTTAGGGAGGAAGACAAGTTGGAGTCTGGAAGATTTGTTTTTTTTTCAGAAAGGCGGAGAAGCTTCAAGAAAGAGTTGAAAGAGGAGAAGGAAAATGGAGGAATGAATGCATAGAAAGGAAAGGGAAAAATGTAATGGTTTGGGAAAAATGACGTGAAGAATGAAAAAGAAGGATAAAACAAATAGCAGGTAATAGGAAACATATGAAAGTGAATGAACAAAAAGTCGCATAAATAACATATTAATATATACTTTTTTCATGCAAACATTTACATTTATTTAAATAAAAGAAATAGAAAGGATGCATGGCTTGAAAACATAAGGGGGAACAATTAATGTGCATAAATGAATTTATGCTTGTGTTTTGTTTTATAGATCGTTTTATACTATACATTATATGCGGTCATTAAAACGTGCTTAGGGAAGAATACGAAGAATTTATGTTATGCTATATATAATATATGTAATATAAAACGTTACAGTGGGGAGAGAATGGTAGAAAAAACAAATGATGCCCTTTCCTTTTATTCATTTATTAAAATGAACGAACGTTGCTTCTTCTTTCTTTTATACACATAATGATGCGAGACCTTTTCATTTCATATTTTTTTAATTCATGTGTTTTACAAATTAAAGGAATAAAAGTGGCAGAATGGATACAACATAAATGGAAATGAATTTTGTAATGAATGGACACATAAGAAATATGGTCGAAGAATATAAAGTGGCAGAAATATTATGTTCGCAATTTATTTCTCTAAAACGAGCTTAATAGGGAAACATGGCTTTAATTGAGGAGAAGTTGCATGCGAAACAAATGGAACGGGAAAGAAGAGGGGAAGAAGGAATATCACGAAATGTTTGAGAAAGGATAACTAAAAAGGAATGCGTCAATTTTGGGGAAGTGGAATAGTGTAGTATTAAGGAAATAAACAAGAGTGGATGTCAATGAAAGTGAATGCATTTATTCACATTTCAAAATTTATTAATTAATGAACGTTATAATTTGAATAGATAGAAGAAAATATTAAAGAGAATGACAAAATATAAATACAAGTATGTTGTTAAGATTTTTTTCATTTAGAATATACACATTATTTTCAAATCAATTGTGACATCTATATCGTTGACACTCAGCATCGTGATAATTTCTTGTTAAAATCATATTGAACCATTCATTATTGTCATAAATTTTTTGCAACCATAATAAATTCAATAATTGAATGTAAATTCAATAACTTATATGGTCAAAAAAAATATTTGCACGAGAATGACAGTTACCAAATATTTAGTGCCAATTAATAAGTGTCCCCGCAAATTAATTTCACCTATTCAAATTCAAAGGGATAACATTAAGGAAGATATATATTAGTTTCAGATAAGTATACATATAACAAACATCGTTCTTTTTTGTCCATTTTTACACTTACAAACGTGAATTCCAGACAAACAAAACTAAAATTTAACAAACTGAAAAAGGATAGATGCTCAGAATTCAGTATAGATTCATAAAAAAAGATGAATTCAAATTTTGACAACTTTTAGATTTTTACAAAATTCAAATTTAACCAAATTTGACACAAAACTGACATTTTCAGAAAATTTAGTATTTCAAGATTTGGAACATCAATATATTCATTAATTCAAATATAATATTTAAATTTAATTTTATAATCTAAGATTATTTTAATTTACATAATTTTGAATCAGTTAAATAGTTACATTTATATTAGACAACTGTTCAATTTAATGATTCAACGTTACATATAATTGTTCATCTACAAAATAAATTCATTTATTTCATTCAATTCTAAATAGAATGGAACTTTTAAATATTAAAATTAAAAATTCGATCAAATTATTAATTTCAGACTTATTTAAAAATTCAGGTTTTTACACTACATAATATATATTATTGTTAAATGGGAAGTTCAAAAATAATTAAAGACGTAAGTCCAAATTACGCCTTCAATGCTTACAGAATCATTCATTCTACTTGCACGAAGTCTTGTATCTGCAACTGCTTTATCAGCAAGAGCTTTTTCTATGGTCACTTGTTTACAAATATTAAACAGATGAATGAAATATTCTTTATTATACAAGCAGTTCATCCATAATCCTTTAATGCTTACAGTGCTATCGGTGCAAGAAATGAACACTTGTTTACAAAGCAAAACTAATGTGAACCTATAACAGTTTGAAGTTCATATTTTACACTTACTAATAAGATTGAAAAAATAGTAGCTAGATGATAGGCAATGGATTTGTACAAGAGATTAGTAAAAATAGAAGCAACTAGTTGTAAATCAATCTACAAGTGATGTTGCATCCACGAATAAAGAACTACATGAAAAAAAATGATGATAGAGATCGCATGAATAGGAAAAAAGGAATTGATTCAAGTAAATAAAAGTTAAAACAGACATACCTTGGTTGAAGTGGTGAATTAAATCAAGCAAGTCGATTCAAGCAAATTGATTTTAATCAAATTGATGGCTTACAAAGATCAGTCCTTTTTTGAAAAATTCAGCCTACACATAAGCAATACAACTGCCAATATCACAATGATGAAACAACTAGCTATAAGGCCAGAATTATAAAAACGCACTTCTAGTATTTAGCCTATATAAGTACCAGGTTATTTTAAGGTATGGATACTCCACATCTAGTTTCCTTCATTATATTTTTACTATGTTTTTTTAAAAGAGAAAAGGAATAAAATCCAGAGGTGGTAGCGGGACTAAGAAATAGTTGGTAATGTTTGATTAATGTAGAAAACACTTTTTTCCCATTGGTTTCAAAATGCCTATTTAGTATCATTAATTGAGGGCTAACTTGTAATTACTAATTAGAAGAGAATAAATATATATATATACACATACACACACACATGCACGATGTTCACCTTAACTATTCTAGTACCATTGTCGCGGATAAGAGGTTGAATATCCTCCCCGTGAACAACTTTCTGAAGTAGAATGGTAACTTAGCAGAATTTATATATTTTAGCACAACCATACAAAAAACGAACACATGCCTTGGGAAAACCTTGGACTTTACAAGCACAGTGCAGATTTAAGGAAAATAAAAGTTACCAAAATAATAAATCTGCATTTTCTTTAAATTTAAACTGTTTACGGATGATAAATAATGTTTGAAAATACAACTCTAATACATTAATATCTAACAATATCCTTAAATATAAATGATATCAGTACTATATCAATTTGATCAGCAATTGCAATATGCTTGTTTGCTTGTTGATCAGGACTGCCTATAATCATTTTCTACTACCACATATGCATTCAAAAATTAGTCAAACAACAAACAAAATCTAAGACTATTACCTAATCCACAGACCCAAAATGAAAATTAATCTGCTCACGAGATAAATCTCTAAAACTCAATTAGTAACAAAAATTAAAAAGTTAAAATTGACAATAAGGAATAAGATTCTATGTTTTTTTAATGTTTTTGAGCAACTAAAATTAAAATTAATCCGTTCATGAGACAAATCATATAGACCCAATCAGCATCAACTCGTACTCCAATTTCTATGTTTTTTTCAAAACTAAAATTAAAAACCAATAATCAGTTGCTATTAAAACACCAACTTTGTGACAAAATTTTCAAAAAAAATCCAAAATCACTATGACCATGTTGGGGTTTTGTGCGCAGCGGAAGTTTTGACAAAACACCCAAAAACAAAATGAATCTTTTTCACCCAATCACTTGAAGATGAATGTGATTGAATAACAAACAACAACACAAAAAAAAATATCGGAAATATGAACACACGATATTCCACCCAACCACCCTATTTATTGATTCACCAAAATATTGTTTACAACCGATCTCAACTATCGTTAAACAAACACAACTTGAATCAATAACCATATTGAGAAATAGGTAGAGAATATCTAATGGCTAAACAATTTGAGGATAAAGATAATGAAGAACAATGGCAAATTTTTCCACCACATAATGAAGATATCATGTAGGCCTTTTATAGAGTAACTTGTCACCCAAATTATCCTCATATATCTCAAATATATCCTCATATATCTCAAATATATCCTCATATATCTCAAATATATCTATTTGGATAAGCACCAAATAATCATTGCCTTCATTTTCAAATATCCCACAAAAGTAGCAACAAATATCTCCACCAAAAATGGATCCACATAGAAAATTTGTTGCCTACAATTTTGTGATTTGCGTATCACAAATCTCAACACTCCACCTTGATACCAAATCACAACATCTCCTCCACTCAACACTAGCCAACTTAGCTCTCACTTTCAACCTTCTTTTCTCAATTAACATCATTACAAACCTCCACCATCGCCCACAAATGGTGCACCTCCCTCATCGTGCACCACGCCAATAGCGATCTTCAAAAGCGTTTGTAATACCACAAAAACCTCCATCTTGTCTTTATGGATTTCACAACTCGACATCCGTCTTCCGCTTGACATGATCTCTTCATCTCCGGGATCCCTCGAGCATCATCAACATCTAGACCCTTGTCGATACCATGATCCTCCACCTTAGGACCATCAGCAGTGACCATATTAACCTTTCCACCTTGCTGTGGACTAGGTTCTTCAACCGTCACCCGCCTTCCACTGTTGACCACTGAACCGACCAAACTATATAGGTTTCACTCCTCCAAAACTCCTCGCATCATCACACGACCACCCTTCTTCACTCTCAAAACTCCACCTCTAGTCTCATAAGTGCAACCGTGGCGATCTAACTGACCGAGAGATATGAGGTTATGCGAACAAGTGGGTATGTGCCTCACACCGGCAACTTCTCTCTTCACTCCATCGTGCATTCGAAACCTAACAGCTCCAACTCCACAAATTGGTAGCTCTACTCCATTGGCTGTCTTTATCATGCCAACACTCTTCTCATACGAAGAAAAACTTTTAACATCTCGACATATGTGAAAACTGGCTCCTGAATCCATCTTCCAAGGCTCCACAACACTAAGTAGGACATCACATGAAGAATTGCCTTCGGTACCTTCAGCAAGCCTGCCTGTGCCTCATCACTATTATTATCACCTTGCGCCTTCTTCTTCTTCATATCTCGTATATATTAATAGCAATCATTGTGCTTGTGGCCTTTCTTACCACAATAATGACAAAAGATAACACCTTTCTTCTTCCTTGTATCTTTACCTGAGTCCCTTGCTACCATCGCCTCAGTTTGAACCGATTTCAACTTCGACCCTTTTCTCCTTAGCTCATTATTCAAAAGACTGCTTCGAACCGTTTCCAAAGAGATAGTTCCATTAGCATTGGAATTACTTAATGAAACAACCAAAGTCTCCCAGCTTTCCGAAAGAGAACTCATCAACAAAAGAGCATGCAACTCATCATCAAAATTGACCTTCATGTTTGCCAATTGATTGATGACATCTTGAAACTCGTTCAAATGCTCTGCAACAGACTTCTCCTCATCCAATCGAAGTTGCACCAACTTTCGAACCAGAAAAGCCTTGCTTGTAGCACTCTTTGACTCATACAGCGATACTAATTTGTCCCACAACGCCTTTGCGGATTCACAACTAGCCACAGGGTGGAACACAGAATCATCCAAATATTGGCGAATCAACGCAATCGCCTTTTTGTCCATTTTCTTCCACTTTCCCTCATCCATATTCGAGGGCTTCTCCCTATTTCCATCAATGGGATCATGCAAATCATTGAGATATAGAACGTCCTCCATCTTCGGCTTCCACATACCCCAATTCCTCCCATTCAAAATAGCCATTTTCGACAACGTCATCATCTCCGACATCAAAAAATCAATTTTTTTCAAATAAAAAATCAATTTTTTTTTTCAATCCAACAAACACTCCAAGCTATGCGGTGAGCTGAGCTCCGATACCAACTGTTGGGGTTTTGTGCGCAGCGGAAGTTTTGATAAAACACCCAAAAACAAAATGAATCTTTTTCACCCAATCACTTGAAGATGAATGTGATTGAATAACAAACAATAACACAAAAAAATATTGGAAATATGAACACACGATATTCCACCCAACCACCCTCTTTATTGATTCACCAAAATATTGTTTACAACCGATCTCAACTATCGTTAAACAAACACAACTTGAATCAATGACCTTATTGAGAAATAGGTAGAGAATATCTAATGGCTAAACAATTTGAGGAGAAAGATAATGAAGAACAATGGAAAATTTTTCCACCACATAATGAAGATATCATGTAGGCCTTTTATAGAGTAACTTGTCACCCAAATTATCCTCATATATCTCAAATATATCCTCATATATCTCAAATATATCTATTTGGATAAGCACCAAATAATCCTTGCCTTCATTTTCAAATATCCCACAAAAGTAACAACAAATGTCACCACCAAAAATGGATCCACATAGAAAATTTGTTGCCCACAATTTTATGATTTGCGTATCACAAATCTCAACAGACCATTTATCAAAAAACTGTCTGTTAATAAAAAGGTTGTAGCATTGAATGAATAGAAGAAATAAGATTTAGAATTAAAATTTTAAATCAATAGTACCTTCAAGTTTCAACAACTGAATTTTTAAGTTATTGCCAGTAGCAGTCGCTGTAACATCTCGTAATTTCACATGATTTTTTTATTATTTTATATTAATTTGTGATGAATTTGAATTATAGAAATTAAATAAAATTTAATATTAAAATTTGATATGTTGCGATATATTCTGAAATTTGTAATATGTGAAAAGTACGGTTGTCAAGTTTGTCAAATCTAGAACTATTTATAACTATAAATGAAAGTTTGTATTATTATAAACTTTATATTTTCAAGATGCAATTGAAGTAATAAATTTATGTATGTTTTCATTTTGTTAAATTTGTTAACATTTGCATTAAAATGGGATTTAGCGATGTAAAGGGGCAGCATTGACAACGTTTAAAATTAATTATCTCATTCCTTTTAAAACCTGGATTCTTAGGAAAGCTAATGACACATTAGCCACTAATTCAGTAATGGATTGACGTTGAGATTTTGAAAAGTTGTGACCTGTTATTTTCGGTGAGTTTCTCTCTTTATAGTATTTATTCCATTTCCTAAGAAATCATTCGTTCTTCTTCCTTCAATATTTCTTCTTATTCAAACTCCGATCTCGCTGTAGATCCTACGCGAGGTAAACTACTGATCTACTCTTTTATTTTTATTTCTTTTTTTATTTTGTTTTGTTTTGTAAAAACCATGAACAAAGCTTGAGCGACACAGCTTTGGAGACTTATTTTGGAGCTAGAGATCAACGGATCTTTAGCCATCTATTTCCTAATTTTCTGTTCTATCTATTTCAGTCAGTTACTGTTGTTAACTATCTAATGTACTTGGGATTTCAGCTGTACTGGTTCTTATGACTTTGATATTATGTGTAACACCCCGTGTATTCTATAACTGTGAAATTCACAAATTAAAGTATAACTAATTTCCAATCAAAGAATTAAGGGAAACGGAATACACCATTTCGTTCGTCTCGGAATTCTGCTTGAGATAGAGTCCGAGTTTGCGTAAAACGGATATCGTATGAAGAAGATATGGACGAACGAAGTTGGGAGAAAAACCAGAAAACGGGTCAGAATGCACTGGCGCACTTGGGAAGTGCGCCAGAACAGAAATGAACCGGCGCACTTGGGAAGTGCGCCAGTACATTTTTAGCCTGGCGCACCTGCTAAGTGCGCCCAGGTCAGAATGACCTGCTGGTCAGGTCTTGGCTGGCCTGATCAGGGTCTGGTCGAATTTCTGAGCCTTGCCTTGTCACTAGGGCTAGGTGTCAGCTCCTGATTGGTCTCTCCTTCAAATGAACGGCTAATATTAATCCAAGCTCCATCGACGGTCCTAATCAATTCACAAACTCTATAAAAAGGACCTAAGACTCACCCTAATTCATACAAATAAAATGAGAATGAGACCGTCATGCTGCTGAGGAGAGACAAGGAGTAGCCGTCAAAATTGAGAAACGATTAGGAGACAATTCAAAAGCTTAAAGCAACGACAACTAAATCAAAACAACGCCTACAACAAAGGATAGCATCTCCAAATTCAGAATTCAGAATCCTGAATGGAAGATTCGTCATATGTTGTAAGTAGAGTGCTATTCTGATGTGAATAAATAATTGTGTTTTTATTTGTGTAAAATGAGAAATAGAATTGTATTTGATTTGTGGTGATAATAATTCATATTTGAATGTTGCTTTGATTCTAAACGATATGGGATGTTGTGGTATAACGATTGGATATTTGCAAGTATGTGATTCATGTTGAAAATTAACAACTACATGTTCGTGGTAGTTTATTTGAGATTCATGCAAGTATATGATTCAATATTATGCCAACATAATATATTATAATCACTTTTAGTGTAGTTGGATCCATTTGGGTATTATGACTTATGTGAATTTATGTTGGAATTGGCATCATGATTCAAGTGTAAAACCATACTTTTGTATTGGAGACAAAAGTAAACATCTTTGTGAACTTGTGTTGACTCTATGAACATGACTAGACTATGTTTGGTGTTATGCCTAACTGGAAAACATGTTTTAGGCCTATATTGTTATAAAAATCATATGAATAGATCAAAAACCATGATTTCATGTTTAGGTATGATTATGCCATGATTATATGCTATTACAATGCAAGTTCACAAGTGCCAAATTTATGTTAATTGGTTCGCTATGTTGCAAGTTCATGCGTTCACACTCCCCTTTTTATGTTACTTAGAATATATAAACACCATGTTCTAAGCCTCCACTTTTTCATGTGGCTAAGCTGGGTTTAAATGTTAAACCCAACATATGTTATATTGTAGCGGACGTATAAAACGGGGTAGTGACGTTTGGGTTAAAATATAAAACATGTGTGTTGGCATGTTTGATGCATGCCAATGACCTTGAAAAACCATTAAGTGGTATAAATTAATTTTACCCAATAAAGATGAATTTGAATAATGGGCCGCAAATATTTACATATAAAAAGAAAAGAGACAAAATATGTAAATTTAGAAAATACGATGTGTTTAACCCGAGGTTGGATTGAGTTGTGATGTAAACCTGCCCGGAACCACCCGGCTGTCCAGTAGTCACAACAATACCTATACAATGTGGGTGGTTAAACACGGAGCCCAATAAGGACCCGAGGTTAGACTGAGTTGTGGCGTAAGACTGCCCGGACCCAACCGGCAATAGGCAGCCACAACAACATATGTCTAATGTGAGAGGTCGAGGCTTTAATAAGACAATTAAGGCTGAGTCAGGATTGATAGGATTAAGTAAATTGAATTAATACTTAATCAAAATGGAACATGCTAAACTATACAGACTGATTGGGGGTTAGGTTTACAAAACACTTAACCAACTTAGCATTTTGGCTAGAAATAGAAAACCTAGTAGTGGGGGACCCTTTTCAGCAGTAACCCTACAAGGTGTATCAGGATACCCTGAACTAGGCAGGGTGGGGCACGATTACTGGGCTGACTGTAAGAGGTCAAATCAACGGCGGTGGTGCGGCAGTGTAGGTTCTAATGGGGTGCAGGCGAGCACACACTCCGGCGTAGAAAAATAAGGCACTGGGCACCAGTAGTATACCTGTGCATTCTAGAAATGTGTCGGGCCGCCACCATGGGACTTGATACACCCCATGGTGGGACCAGCATAGGTAACTACAACAACGGGGGCCGTAAGACACATGTAACTATGCGAGTAGGAGCCGATCATTAGAAAATGATCACTTCACCCTGATTATGGGGTGCCTGTTGGGAACTGGTTTATGTGGATGCAGAGATTAATATGGGGTACGATAAGTATATTCGACTCTAGACAACTTAACTTAGTTTATGGTGCTTTCCCATTTCCAGTTTATACTTATCATGCCCAATTCTTTATTCATAGACTGAATAGTCCTAGACTTACTTAGGCTTTATGTCTGACTCTACTTTTCTTTCATCTTCTTTTCTTTCGTTCCCCCCTCCCCCCCAGGTCCACAGGGAGTGAATACCGCAGCTTGACCATTTTTCACATCCAGCTTGAAGAGAACGAATGTATTGCTTGGATCTCTTTCGTTTTGGACTATGGATTTGGATTGTAACTATGGGGACTTATGCAGTTTACTTTTGTTTTTATGCTTCTTTAAGTTATGAAATCAAGACAGTTATGAGAATGTAATGGTTTTTGGAAGTATTGTAAGACAATTATGACATGGTTTGTGTAACTCGTATTTCGTTGAAATAAAAATTGCTGTTGTCTTCCGCTATTCAAAAATATGTGTATTTATATCTGTCTTGTGTATCTGTGACTTATACTTATAAACCTCCACCAAAATTAGGGCATTCCCTTTGAGAGTGACCCTAACGGAGGTGGGGTGTTTCACTTGGTATCAGAGCATAGGTTTACCAGATAAGATAAAAAGTTTTTATAATTCATTTCCAAAAAGAAAAATTTAAAGAAGCATTTTTAGAGATAAAATGTTATTTTATTTTAAAAAGGCAATATTCCCCCAAAGCCATAGGTACTATCTTTTATCCTTCGTTTTGAATCTATCCTTTTTGTTTCAGCATGTCCGAAGAACTTAACTTGCCAGAGGGTGTACCAATACCTGGTTGGTTTAGACGATTCTTAGAAGCGAGGGCCACTCAGCCAGGTCCTACCGTTCCCCCTCCCCCAGCTGCGGGAAATCATCCAGCTGCAGCAGCACCTCTTCTTCCACCTCCTCCGCGGGGTAATACTTTTGCTAAGATATGTAAAGATTTTAAATCTATGGGAGGAAAGGACTTTCATGGAACCGAGTCCTTCGTGGCAGCCAGGAATTAGCTGAAGGAAACCAAGGACTTATTCGTCATCTTTGAGGTAGAAGATAGGCAGAAGGTACAACTGGCAGTATGGCTACTTAAAGGCGAGGCTTCCTACTGGTGGGAAGTCACCAATGTAGAAAGGCCAGTGGAAACATGGGAGGACTTTAGGGCAAGGTTTGAAGCTAAATTTCTCTCAGAAGTTGAAAGGAGTCTTCAGTTGGAAAAATTCTCATTTCTTAAGCAAGGGAACATGACAGTCAAAGAGTATGTTAATCAGTTCGATCAGCTGGCTAGGTTCGGACTGGACCTAGTCAACACTCCGCACAAGAAGGCTCTCCGCTTTGTCAAAGGATTGAATGAGCCGTTACACAGTTTGGCCATGACCCATATACCCATGGGAGCTACGTATGAAAGGTTGGTGCATATGGCATTGCTGAACGAAGAGGATAAGGGCAAGAAGGAGACAAAGGCAGAAAGCTCTCAAGGGAAGAAAGAGGGTTTACAGCCTAAGAAGACAGACTTTAAGAAGGGCGGGAAAGACAACAAAGAGAAGAGGAAGTGTAATTTCTATGGCAAAGTGGGGCACTTAGTGAAAGATTGCCGGAAAAAAGAAGGCCAAGATGAATGGTGGGTGTTTTTCTTGCGGTGAAACAGGCCATATGGCTAAGGATTGCCCAAAGAAACGAGAGCAGGGGCAGAGGGCTAAATCCACCTCAGGGGCACAGGTTCATGCGCTAGAAGCGCCACCTCTGCAACAACGAGGTATAAATACTTCTGTAGAAAGTGTAGTTTATCTTTATGATCACCCAGTTCGCACTTTATTTGATTCTGGCGCATCACACTCCTTTATTTCATCTGCTTTAGTAGAATCTCTGCACCTAGAAACCAGTATGGTATAGGACCCCTTAATTGTTTCAAATACAATTGGGGGGCATAGCTCATCTGTCTATAAACTGTATGGGATTGAAAATTTCTATTCTAAGCGTAGAATTTAGATGTAGTGCCTTTGTTTTGGGCTTCTCGGGATATGGTTTGATTTTGGGCATGGATTGGCTATCCAGTAATGGTGCCATCCTTGATTGTGAGAAAAAGGTGGTTAGGCTTCTGACCCAACTCGGTAACACTCTAGAAATTTCTTGTAATCCCTCGTATGCGGTTAAGCTTAGCTATCTTGAATCGTTAGATGCTTCTGTTGAAAGTTTGCAATCGGTTAGAGTGGTCCGGGAATATCCGGATGTCTTCGAAGAGGTGAAGGGCTTGCCTCCGAAGCAGGAGATAGACTTCCGCATATATCTTGTAGATAATGCAAACCCCGTTGCGTTGCCCGTTAGACACATGGCTCCACGGGAAAGGAAGGAGCTCAGTAAACAGATTAAAGAGCTTCTAGAGAAGGGGTTCATTAGAAGGAGAATTTCAGAATGGGGCGCTCCAGTGGTGTTCGCTACAAAGGCGGATGGTTCACTCCGTCTGTGTGTTGATTATAGGGAGCTCAACAAGCTAACGAAAAAGAATAGGCACCCTCTCCCCAGAATTGACGATCTGTTTGATCAGCTTGTAGGAGCGTCTGTTTTCTCCCAACTCGATTTGGCGACCGGTTTTCATCAGCTAAGGGTGGCTGAAGATATCATCGATAAGACAGCATTCAGAACCCCAGACGGCTTCTTTGAATGGCTTGTCATGCCTTTTGGCTTGACAAACGCACCCGCTTACTTCGTGGACCTAATGAGTAGGGTGTTCAGAGATTTCCTCAACAAGTTCGTAGTGGTTTTCGTAGATGATATCTTGATCTTCTCAAAGAATGAAGAGGAGCATGCCCAGCACCTAAGGGCAATCATGGAAACTCTGCGAGTCCATCAGCTAAAAGCCAAATTCTCCAAATGCCACTTTTGGAGAGAAGAAGTGAGGTTCCTTGGGCACATAGTATCCAAAGAAGGGTTAGTTGTGGACCCTGCTAAGGTAGTAGCGGTACAAGATTGGAAGACACCAAGGAATGCAACTGAGGTCCGAAGTTTTCTAGGGCTTACAGGTTTCTACCGAAAATTCATAAGGGATTTTGCGAAAATCTCAGCTCCGCTCACAAGGCTGACCAAGAAGAATCTAGTGTTCAATTGGGACTTGGATTGCGAGTTTTCTTTCCAACGACTAAAAAGGGCTCTTACAACAGCCCCAGTTTTGACGTTGCCAGGTGGAAGCAAGATGTTCACAGTTTATACAGATGCATGTGGGACAGGGCTAGGCGTTGTCTTAATGCAAGAAGGAAGGGTAGTAGCTTATGGCGGAAGACAATTGAAAGTTCATGAAAAGAACTACCCGACCCAAGATCTTGAGTTAGCTGCCATCGTCTTTGCACTCAAATCTTGGCGACACTATCTCCTAGGTGAGAAGTTTGAACTTTACACTGACCATAAATCGTTGAAATATCTTTTCTCGCAGAAAGATCTTAACTTGAGGCAACAGAGATGGATGGAGTTTCTTGCCTCGTACAATTTCGAGATCTCCTACACTCCGGGCAAAGGCAACGTAGTGGCAGACGAGTTGAGCCGAAAGAAACTGACCCTAAGCCCGCTATTTGTTGAAAGACAAAGCCTAGAGTTTATAGCCAGCTTTGACTTTAGGCCCTCCTCCGATTTTGTACCGGGCTTGCTAGCATCTCTCGAAGTACGCCCGACTTTAGTGGACTCAATTGGGACAGCACAACACGAAGACCCTCATCTTGTGGAGACGATTGATAGGCTAATTAGGGGTGAGACTTCAAGTCACCTCAGCAGATACTCCATCGACGATAAGGGTTGGGTAAGGCGAGACGGAAGACTATGCGTCCCACAGACAAGGGATTTGGTAAAGACGGTTCTCGAGGAAGCACATCACTCCAAGATGACGATACACCCAGGCGGAGATAAAATGTACAAGGACATAAAGAGAACTTTCTTTTGGAACGGCATGAAGAAGGACGTGGCAGATTTCGTTTCTAAGTGTATGGTGTGCCAACAGGTTAAAGTGGAACAGAAAAAGCCTAGCGGTCTGCTCTATCCTCTAGAGGTCCCGTAGTGGAAGTGGGATAGCATCTCAATGGACTTCATTGATGGGCTGCCTAGGTCTAGAAGAGGCAACACTAGCATTTGGGTAATAGTGGATAGGCTTACTAAAAGCGCCCACTTTTTACCTGTCAAGAGTAAAAGAACTGCCTCATCCCTAGCATCTCTTTACCTCAAGGAAATTGTTTGACTCCATGGAATACCCTCCAGCATTGTTAGTGACCGAGACCCTATCTTCACAAGTGAGTTTTGGCGGAGTCTGCAAGAAGCGGTAGGCACACAGTTATGCTTAAGCACAACCTATCATCCCCAAACCGACGGCCAGACAGAAAGAGTGAACAGAGTTTTGGAGGACCTTTTAAGACTGTGCGTCCTTGACTTCGGAGGGACGTGGGAAGACCATCTTCCTTTGGTGGAATTTGCCTACAACAACAGCTACCAAGCAACCATCGGAATGGCGCCCTTCGAAGCTTTATATGGAAGACTGTGCCGATCGCCCACTTGTTGGTGGGAGTCTACTGACAAGCTCATACTTGGACCGGATATGATCCGAGAGACTTCAGAGAAAGTAGACTTAATACGGAGAAGATGGAAGACAGCCCAAGACAAACAAAAATCCTATGCCGACAAAAGGAGGACCGACCTTGAATTTGAGGTTGGGGACAGAGTTTTTCTTAAGGTATCTCCGCTAAGGAACGTTGTTCGTCTTGGAACCACAGGGAAGCTAGCACCAAGGTTCGTAGGGCCATTTCCTATCATCGAGAAAATTGGGGAAATGGCCTATAGATTAGAGCTACCCAAAAAATTGGCCGGAGTTCACAACGTTTTCCATGTTTCGCACCTCCGAAAATGTCTATATGAATCTGCTGAAGTGGTAGAGCCAAATATCCTAGAAGAAGCTGAAGTGGAACGCGAAGCAACCGTGAGGAAAGTTCCAACCCGCATATTAGGAATGGAAGTGAAAAAGCTACGCAATCGCAAAGTCAAGCTCGTCAAAGTTCAGTGGAGCGACGCCGCGGGAGACACAACTTGGGAAACTGAAGCTAGAATACGCGCAGTGTAACAACCCGAATTTTTAGCAACGTGTTAAGACAAGAATCAAGGCAGAATTAAATTATAAAATCTGAATCAGGATAAATGGCTTGCGCCATTGCGTTCGTCTCGGAAAAATACGCGAAATAGAGTCCGAAATTTCGTAAATCGGAGTCCGTATGAAGAAGATACGGACGAACGAAGTTAGGCAGAAAAACCGAAAACAAGCCAGAATGCACTGGCGCACTTGTGAAGTGCGCCAGCACAAAAATACACTGGCGCACTTGGGAAGTGCGCCCGTGTCGAGCCAGAAACCTGCACAACCTTCTGGCTTGACCCTGGCTGGCCTGGTGCACCTGTTTTGGCCCTTGGTCTTGTTTTGGAGGCTTGTGACGATTTTTGAGGGCTGGGATCTATCCTAGGGTTAATCTAAGGGCCTAAAACTACCCCTAATCTCTATAAAAACACCCCTAAGCCTACCCTAAACCCTCATTATTTATTCTTGCAACTAAACTATGGCAAAATTTTCACTCTCATGGCCTCCACCCTCATTCTAAAATTCCTAAGTAAATTCCTATGAGAGGTTTCATGATCATGAGAGTGTTAGAGAGTTTCTATGTTAGTATGAGAGCCTCTCAAGTTGATTTCAAGGCTAAAGCTTTGATCTTTGTTCATAAAGATGGGGTTTTGATTGATTCGGAGTGTTCATCTTTGGGTTTTTGGGTGATGGCATGCATAGGCTTCATCACAATCTTTAATTTAAATCGATTTGTGCCTTCATAGCAATGTAAGCCCTTTCCCTACTCTTAGATATTAACTATGAAGTTAAATGTTCATGTAGAAAGTTTGGGTTTGATCATTGAGAATGATGCATGCTAACATGTTATGTAAGTTTATGAAGTCATTATCTTGATCTTATGAGCAAAAAGCTACAACCTTTATGTTGAAATGTTGCATTATGCAACATGAGAACCTTCATAATCTTCTTGTCAACTTGCATATGAAATCATAACCCTTATATGATGATATATGCGAGTTACTAGTCATCATTCTATGTCTTTAGTCACCATGATTCGTTTATGTGCCAAGTTTGGGTTTATGCATGTTTTTGAGGTGTAAGAATGTAACATGCAAGCTAATGAACACATTTGTGCCTCATTTGCCACCATGATTAACTTGTGGCTTAATACCCATTTTTGTCATTCCTTTGCCAAGTCTCTTCTTTTAATCCATTACGTTGTTGCGAATGTATATGCGAGTTTAAAAGCGTTGGGTTATGTTAAGGGTAATTTCTAATGACATGAAAATACAACTTGAAAACATGGCTTGAAATATAACATGGAAGTTGACATGTAAGTATGCATAAAAACATAAGCTTGGGAATTTACCTATTAAGTTAGGTCTACCCTTTGGGAATTTACCTATTAAGTTAGGTCTACCCAAATGCTTGAAAAACTTGTAACATGTTTTGGAAACATGATGAACATGACACTTAGATAATATAAGTGTGGCCAACACGAGGTTGGGTTGAGTTTGCAACGTAAAACTACCCGGAACCGACCGGCCTAACTAGTAGTTGCAAACAATAGGACCCAATGTGAGAAGTTGGTCATGTTGTGCTTGAACCCGAGGTTAGACCAAGTTGTGGTGTAAAGCTACCCGGAACCGACCGGCTTAACTAGTAACCACAACAAAGTCTAATGTGAGAGGTTGGGGTGCATTAAGTAATTAATGCCACATGATAGGGTTAAGTTAATTTGATTAATGACTCTTAACCAAATATGACATGGGTAAATGGGTTAAGTAAATTGGTTAGGCTAATGATACTTAACAAAACATGACAAGGTTGGGTAGGTTAAGTGATTTGATTTGCCTAATGACGCTTAACCATTTTTATACGACTAGTGGACGGGGATTAAGTTAACCAACACTTAATCAATCCAACATGATAATTTGGCAAGGTTAAGTAAGTTTTCTTAATGACACTTAACCATACAAGATGATTAGGGGATGGGGTTAAGTAATTTGCACCTAACTAATCCGACACGGTAATTAGATGGGGTTAAGTAATCCACACTTAACTAATCTAAACACGGTAATTCGATGGGGTTAAGTTAAACACTTAACCAATTTAAACTCGGTAATTCAATGAGGTTAAGTAACCAATACTTAACCAACTTAACGTGATAATTTAATGGGGTTAAGCAACTTATACTTAACCAATTATACATGATGATTTGATGGGGTTAAGTAACTTACACTTAACCAATCTAATACGCGGACCTGATAAGGTTAAGTCACAAGACCTTTTTAGAATATACTTAACCATTGTAGTACGATTAGAGGATGGGGTTAAGCCAACCTATACTTAACCAATCCGACTCGATAATTTGATGGGATTAAGATAATCTATGCTTAATCGATCTAGCAAGATAATCCGATAGGATTAAGGTAAGCTAGTACTTGACCAATTTGACTTGATAGGGTTAAGTCATGAGCCTCTGGGTACACTTAACCAACTTGTGGGACTAAGTCTTGAACTTAAATACTTAGCCAATCTTTGACGTGATTCGTGGGCAGGTTAAGTCATGGACTTGAATGATAACACTTAACCCAATAGACAAACCCTAGCTAGAAGAACTAGGTAGAAAACCGTGGTTAATCAAGGATAACGGGAAAGGAAGCTAAGTGGTAAACCTTAGTTAAGGGTAACTAAGTAATAATTCTTAGCTAAGGACATAGGACTAATTCTCAAAACGATGAGTAACCTGATACGGTAGGTCATCGCTTAGTATACGAGGGGGAGCAAGTTATCTGACTTGGATAAAAGCTCCAGCGCACTGGGTGCCAAAGTGGAAGCTTCGGGGGACGTGAGGATATTCTTGGGATCCCTCTGTGGGCTGCCAGGTAATTATACTAGGCCCATGAGAGGTTAAGGTCTGCGTTAGAAGGACCAAGAGTATGCCTTGGTTGCTATGCGAGCAACCTAAAGACTGGGATGGATTAGCGTGGAGTCGACGATTCTTGTTTTTGCCCTGGATAGCGCATCGCCGACTACCTACCATCTTTAGTCAATCGTGTACGTGCGGAAAGGCAGGGAACCCCCAACAGACCATGTGCTTGCTATCGAGTCATGGGTGAGGTTGGCCCGTAGGAAAGTGGGCTATAGTGGGGTCGGGGAGTGGTTCTTATACATGATTTTTCTTGGATTGCCTTTCAGTAGTTGAGGGAGGGGTCACGTGGGACCATAGCCACGGGTACAAAAACAGACCTTGATATCTGCATCGGCAGACGATTTAAAGCTCCCGACCGAGTTCCGTATTTCTTGATTTGCCCTGGCACGGAACTCGGATGGCACATTGGGGAACATGTGCATCTAGACATGGAAAACGATTCACGATACATACGTGGGATCAAGGGCGCGGTTGACGGGTGGCGTAATCCCCAGTGGTCCTAGGTGGCCAAAACCCAAACCGAGACACGGAAACGTTCATTAGGTAGCATAATCCCTAGCGGTCCTAGGTGGCATAAATCCTAAGTGGACGCGCGATAGTTCATGGTAAGGAAACACAACTAGATCAAGGGTTGCAGTCCAAAACAACTTCAAGGATAAACCGTTTACATGGGAAAGCCCGTACAGCCTACGGCAAAGAACTGAACTTATACATGGAAAGAAACATATGAGTTGAGTAACCTATATATGCGGCATATTAGGTTGACAGGGACCATTACACGACTTCTGAGTAAGGGTCATTCACGGATAACACGTAATACAGTTGGGATACTAGTACGGTAGGTGCAGAGCAGATATACAGGATAGATACCATGGGACGTTATACGTGATAGATATCTTGGAATATTATACTTGATAGGAACCTGACGATGTGATACCTTGTTTTGTCTTGACATCGTAGTTTATCATGACATCTTAGTTTATCTGAGTTCAGTAGTTCATCCTGTTATTTTGATTTAGCTTACCTATCTTGTTATCATGCTTATGTTCATCTCAGTTTCTCATGTCAGTTAACTTTACTAGTTTTTATACTAATAGTAGATAGGGCTTACTCAGTCTTTTTGACTGACCCGTTTTGTTTCGCCTCTTTTCTTCCGTTTCCCCCCCCCCCAGGTTACAGGGAGGAAATACTGTTGTTTAGTTCGGACTTCTTCTGCTTGAAGGTCATCATGGATGGCTTGGATTTTTCTTGGCTATGGCTACTTTACTGCTTTTTCTTGGGGAATAATTTATGAAAAAGTCTTTATGCTTCTTTATTATTGCAAGACAGGTTTTGATGTACTCTGATGTAAAAGGCTTTAGACCTTATTTATTCATGTTATGAAAGTTTGATTTTACTTCCGCTATTTTATATATGTTCTGTCTTGTAATATTTCTGTGCATATTTACCAATAATACTCCTCCAAACCTAGTGCATTCCCTTTGTGAGTGACCCTAGCGGAGGTGGGGTGTTACATTTGGTATCAGAGCAGAAGGTTACCAGACTGGGCAAAAGTTTTTAAAGACCTTCTGAAAACTATTTGAAAACCGTTTACAAAGAAGCATTTTTCAAGAAAATTTTCTTTTAAAAGAAAAAGGCTATTCCCCAAAGGCCATTAGCACTATCCTTGTTTCCTTAATTGAATCTCTCCTCCTTTCTTTCCTCCATCTGTAGTCACAGTGGTTTTAACTACGACTAATCTTTTCTATCTACGAAAGTGCTTTCCATGCGATGGAGGTGGTTCTCGAGAGACCAGTGGCCGCGTTATAAGAAAGGATAGTGAGAAAGAGGATAAAGGATACGAGCTTAAGGATGGGCAACTTGTTGGTATGGCTTAGTCCTCAAAGGAGGGAGAAAGATGAACAATGAAACCCATGACGAGAGAGTACCTTTGGCATGGTAAAACGGGGTGGATAGTTAAGTATTATGGGACAAGGACAAGATCATCGGGAGGGCGATAGTATGCTCTCATTTCTAGGGTACCTCGGAAGGAGGGTAACGATCTTGTTAAAGGTTTAGCTCTTCTTCTCTATCATCCCGTTAGGACTTTGTTTTGATCATCGTATCAATTAAGTCTGCTTCGATAGTTGAGTCTCTGCACCTTAAGTACTAGCGTAATAGAGAATCCCATTTTTGTCTCAAAGTCCAATTGGAGAATTAGTCCATTTATACATGACCTGTTTGGATTTGAGAATGTCTATGCCAAGTGTTGAGTTTGGAAATAATGCTTATGTTTATAAGCTATGGAAGGATTCTAGGGATGAAGTGGTTATACAGTAGGGGATGCCACTCTCGGTTTCGATAGGAGGGTAGTTAGACCTTTTGACTAGCCTTGGTAATACCCTCGAAGTATCGTGTAACCTTTTTGAGGTTCTGTCATGACTAGTTACTTAGAATCCCTTGATGCCTTTATTGGAAATTTGAAGCCCGATCGAGTGGTGTTCGCCGATAAGATGGATGGTTTATTTCACTTATGCATGGGTTATGGAAATCACCCTAGTAAGTGCGCTTGGTAACCTGGTTGACATCTGTTTACTTTCAAGAAGAAGTTCTTCTACATGGAATACCCTATAGTATATAAACAAGATCCAAGATTCATTAGTGAATTTTGGAAAGCTTGCATAAGATCATGCGTACGCAGTCATGTTTGCGCCAAGTATTCTAGAAAAAGGATAAGTGCAAGTGGAACGAGAGGCGACGAAGAAATGAGTTCTAGCTCATGTTATGCAAACAAGAAATAAGAAGCTACGAAATCGCGAAGTTAAAAGACGGTCAAGGCACAATGGAATTAAGCTCGAGGAAATACGACTCTGATGGTCAAAGACTATATACGCGCATGATATCTCTTTTTGGGAGTATATTCTTGATCCCTGTTTTCGGTAGAGCTTACTTGTAGGCTATCTTTTGTGGACATCCTCTCGGTCCTATTTTCTGTTACAAACCCCGTAAGGAGTTTGTCTTGTTTATCTTCTCGACCCTGTTTCAGGGAATCCTAGGTAGAACCCTATGGATGTAAACATGTATTTGAAACATGTTATGATTGATATGGTTGCAAGTGGTTGCTCGTGGATGCGCGAATACACATTAGATTCTAGCTCGACTCGGTCACATTTCATATTGCATATGCACGAGTATTTATACTTGTTTATGGATGAAATCGAATGTATTATCATGCGGTTGTTGCATATGAATGAATGATTGTGCACGCATATAGTATTTATATGACTAGGACTATTTGCATACATGTTGGATTCATGGCACTATACATATTTTGCATTAGATCACTCAGGCCTGATCATTTACATTAGATAAGTGCATATACACACACGTTTTGCCTATATTCATATAGCATTAGAAATCATCTAAGGACAATGGTTGCTTGTGGATGATGTTTTGAGTAGATGGATGATGGATGGTAGGATATGTTCCTCCTAACTTGGAGATTTCAGGGACGAAATCCTTTAAGTTGGGGAGGATGTAACAACCCGAATTTTTAGCAACGTGTTAAGACAAGAATCAAGGCAGAATTAAATTATAAAATCTGAATCAGGATAAACGGCTTACGCCATTGCGTTCGTCTCGGAAAAATACGCGAAATAGAGTCCGAAATTTCGTAAATCGGAGTCCGTATGAAGAAGATACGGACGAACGAAGTTAGGCAGAAAAACCGAAAGCAAGCCAGAATGCACTGGCGCACTTGTGAAGTGCGCCAGCACAAAAATACACTGGCGCACTTGGGAAGTGCGCCCGTGTCGAGCCAGAAACCTGCACAGCCTTCTGGCTTGACCCTGGCTGGCCTGGTGCACCTGTTTTGGCCCTTGGTCTTGTTTTGGAGGCTTGTGACGATTTTTGAGGGCTGGGATCTATCCTAGGGTTAATCTAAGGGCCTAAAACTACCCCTAATCTCTATAAAAACACCCCTAAGCCTACCCTAAACCCTCATTATTTATTCTTGCAACTAAACTATGGCAAAATTTTCACTCTCATGGCCTCCACCCTCATTCTAAAATTCCTAAGTAAATTCCTATGAGAGGTTTCATGATCATGAGAGTGTTAGAGAGTTTCTATGTTAGTATGAGAGCCTCTCAAGTTGATTTCAAGGCTAAAGCTTTGATCTTTGTTCATAAAGATGGGGTTTTGATTGATTCGGAGTGTTCATCTTTGGGTTTTTGGGTGATGGCATGCATAGGCTTCATCACAATCTTTAATTTAAATCGATTTGTGCCTTCATAGCAATGTAAGCCCTTTCCCTACTCTTAGATATTAACTATGAAGTTAAATGTTCATGTAGAAAGTTTGGGTTTGATCATTGAGAATGATGCATGCTAACATGTTATGCAAGTTTATGAAGTCATTATCTTGATCTGATGAGCAAAAAGCTACAACCTTTATGTTGAAATGTTGCATTATGCAACATGAGAACCTTCATAATCTTCTTGTCAACTTGCATATGAAATCATAACCCTTATATGATGATATATGCGAGTTACTAGTCATCATTCTATGTCTTTAGTCACCATGATTCGTTTATGTGCCAAGTTTGGGTTTATGCATGTTTTTGAGGTGTAAGAATGTAACATGCAAGCTAATGAACACATTTGTGCCTCATTTGCCACCATGATTAACTTGTGGCTTAATACCCATTTTTGTCATTCCTTTGCCAAGTCTCTTCTTTTAATCCATTACGTTGTTGCGAATGTATATGCGAGTTTAAAAGCGTTGGGTTATGTTAAGGGTAATTTCTAATGACATGAAAATACAACTTGAAAACATGGCTTGAAATATAACATGGAAGTTGACATGTAAGTATGCATAAAAACATAAGCTTGGGAATTTACCTATTAAGTTAGGTCTACCCTTTGGGAATTTACCTATTAAGTTAGGTCTACCCAAATGCTTGAAAAACTTGTAACATGTTTTGGAAACATGATGAACATGACACTTAGATAATATAAGTGTGGCCAACACGAGGTTGGGTTGAGTTTGCAACGTAAAACTACCCGGAACCGACCGGCCTAACTAGTAGTTGCAAACAATAGGACCCAATGTGAGAAGTTGGTCATGTTGTGCTTGAACCCGAGGTTAGACCAAGTTGTGGTGTAAAGCTACCCGGAACCGACCGGCTTAACTAGTAACCACAACAAAGTCTAATGTGAGAGGTTGGGGTGCATTAAGTAATTAATGCCACATGATAGGGTTAAGTTAATTTGATTAATGACTCTTAACCAAATATGACATGGGTAAATGGGTTAAGTAAATTGGTTAGGCTAATGATACTTAACAAAACATGACAAGGTTGGGTAGGTTAAGTGATTTGATTTGCCTAATGACGCTTAACCATTTTTATACGACTAGTGGACGGGGATTAAGTTAACCAACACTTAATCAATCCAACATGATAATTTGGCAAGGTTAAGTAAGTTTTCTTAATGACACTTAACCATACAAGATGATTAGGGGATGGGGTTAAGTAATTTGCACCTAACTAATCCGACACGGTAATTAGATGGGGTTAAGTAATCCACACTTAACTAATCTAAACACGGTAATTCGATGGGGTTAAGTTAAACACTTAACCAATTTAAACTCGGTAATTCAATGAGGTTAAGTAACCAATACTTAACCAACTTAACGTGATAATTTAATGGGGTTAAGCAACTTATACTTAACCAATTATACATGATGATTTGATGGGGTTAAGTAACTTACACTTAACCAATCTAATACGCGGACCTGATAAGGTTAAGTCACAAGACCTTTTTAGAATATACTTAACCATTGTAGTACGATTAGAGGATGGGGTTAAGCCAACCTATACTTAACCAATCCGACTCGATAATTTGATGGGATTAAGATAATCTATGCTTAATCGATCTAGCAAGATAATCCGATAGGATTAAGGTAAGCTAGTACTTGACCAATTTGACTTGATAGGGTTAAGTCATGAGCCTCTGGGTACACTTAACCAACTTGTGGGACTAAGTCTTGAACTTAAATACTTAGCCAATCTTTGACGTGATTCGTGGGCAGGTTAAGTCATGGACTTGAATGATAACACTTAACCCAATAGACAAACCCTAGCTAGAAGAACTAGGTAGAAAACCGTGGTTAATCAAGGATAACGGGAAAGGAAGCTAAGTGGTAAACCTTAGTTAAGGGTAACTAAGTAATAATTCTTAGCTAAGGACTAATTCTCAAAACGATGAGTAACCTGATACGGTAGGTCATCGCTTAGTATACGAGGGGGAGCAAGTTATCTGACTTGGATAAAAGCTCCAGCGCACTGGGTGCCAAAGTGGAAGCTTCGGGGGACGTGAGGATATTCTTGGGATCCCTCTGTGGGCTGCCAGGTAATTATACTAGGCCCATGAGAGGTTAAGGTCTGCGTTAGAAGGACCAAGAGTATGCCTTGGTTGCTATGCGAGCAACCTAAAGACTGGGATGGATTAGCGTGGAGTCGACGATTCTTGTTTTTGCCCTGGATAGCGCATCGCCGACTACCTACCATCTTTAGTCAATCGTGTACGTGCGGAAAGGCAGGGAACCCCCAACAGACCATGTGCTTGCTATCGAGTCATGGGTGAGGTTGGCCCGTAGGAAAGTGGGCTATAGTGGGGTCGGGGAGTGGTTCTTATACATGATTTTTCTTGGATTGCCTTTCAGTAGTTGAGGGAGGGGTCACGTGGGACCATAGCCACGGGTACAAAAACAGACCTTGATATCTGCATCGGCAGACGATTTAAAGCTCCCGACCGAGTTCCGTATTTCTTGATTTGCCCTGGCACGGAACTCGGATGGCACATTGGGGAACATGTGCATCTAGACATGGAAAACGATTCACGATACATACGTGGGATCAAGGGCGCGGTTGACGGGTGGCGTAATCCCCAGTGGTCCTAGGTGGCCAAAACCCAAACCGAGACACGGAAACGTTCATTAGGTAGCATAATCCCTAGCGGTCCTAGGTGGCATAAATCCTAAGTGGACGCGCGATAGTTCATGGTAAGGAAACACAACTAGATCAAGGGTTGCAGTCCAAAACAACTTCAAGGATAAACCGTTTACATGGGAAAGCCCGTACAGCCTACGGCAAAGAACTGAACTTATACATGGAAAGAAACATATGAGTTGAGTAACCTATATATGCGGCATATTAGGTTGACAGGGACCATTACACGACTTCTGAGTAAGGGTCATTCACGGATAACACGTAATACAGTTGGGATACTAGTACGGTAGGTGCAGAGCAGATATACAGGATAGATACCATGGGACGTTATACGTGATAGATATCTTGGAATATTATACTTGATAGGAACCTGACGATGTGATACCTTGTTTTGTCTTGACATCGTAGTTTATCATGACATCTTAGTTTATCTGAGTTCAGTAGTTCATCCTGTTATTTTGATTTAGCTTACCTATCTTGTTATCATGCTTATGTTCATCTCAGTTTCTCATGTCAGTTAACTTTACTAGTTTTTATACTAATAGTAGATAGGGCTTACTCAGTCTTTTTGACTGACCCGTTTTGTTTCGCCTCTTTTCTTCCGTTTCCCCCCCCCCCCCCCTCCCCCAGGTTACAGGGAGGAAATACTGTTGTTTAGTTCGGACTTCTTCTGCTTGAAGGTCATCATGGATGGCTTGGATTTTTCTTGGCTATGGCTACTTTACTGCTTTTTCTTGGGGAATAATTTATGAAAAAGTCTTTATGCTTCTTTATTATTGCAAGACAGGTTTTGATGTACTCTGATGTAAAAGGCTTTAGACCTTATTTATTCATGTTATGAAAGTTTGATTTTACTTCCGCTATTTTATATATGTTCTGTCTTGTAATATTTCTGTGCATATTTACCAATAATACTCCTCCAAACCTAGTGCATTCCCTTTGTGAGTGACCCTAGCGGAGGTGGGGTGTTACATTTGGTATCAGAGCAGAAGGTTACCAGACTGGGCAAAAGTTTTTAAAGACCTTCTGAAAACTATTTGAAAACCGTTTACAAAGAAGCATTTTTCAAGAAAATTTTCTTTTAAAAGAAAAAGGCTATTCCCCAAAGGCCATTAGCACTATCCTTGTTTCCTTAATTGAATCTCTCCTCCTTTCTTTCCTCCATCTGTAGTCACAGTGGTTTTAACTACGACTAATCTTTTCTATCTACGAAAGTGCTTTCCATGCGATGGAGGTGGTTCTCGAGAGACCAGTGGCCGCGTTATAAGAAAGGATAGTGAGAAAGAGGATAAAGGATACGAGCTTAAGGATGGGCAACTTGTTGGTATGGCTTAGTCCTCAAAGGAGGGAGAAAGATGAACAATGAAACCCATGACGAGAGAGTCCCTTTGGCATGGTTAAACGGGGTGGATAGTTAAGTATTATGGGACAAGGACAAGATCATCAGGAGGGCGATAGTATGCTCTCATTTCTAGGGTACCTCGGAAGGAGGGTAACGATCTTGTTAAAGGTTTAGCTCTTCTTCTCTATCATCCCGTTAGGACTTTGTTTTGATCATCGTATCAATTAAGTCTGCTTCGATAGTTGAGTCTCTGCACCTTAAGTACTAGCGTAATAGAGAATCCCATTTTTGTCTCAAAGTCCTATTGGAGAATCAGTCCATTTATACATGACCTGTTTGGATTTGAGAATGTCTATGCCAAGTGTTGAGTTTGGAAATAATGCTTATGTTTATAAGCTATGGAAGGATTCTAGGGATGAAGTGGTTATACAGTAGGGGATGCCACTCTCGGTTTTGATAGGAGGGTAGTTAGACCTTTTGACTAGCCTTGGTAATACCCTCGAAGTATCGTGTAACCTTTTTGAGGTTCTGTCATGACTAGTTACTTAGAATCCCTTGATGCCTTTATTGGAAATTTGAAGCCCGATCGAGTGGTGTTCGCCGATAAGATGGATGGTTTATTTCACTTATGCATGGGTTATGGAAATCACCCTAGTAAGTGCGCTTGGTAACCTGGTTGACATCTGTTTACTTTCAAGAAGAAGTTCTTCTACATGGAATACCCTATAGTATATAAACAAGATCCAAGATTCATTAGTGAATTTTGGAAAGCTTGCATAAGATCATGCGTACGCAGTCATGTTTGCGCCAAGTATTCTAGAAAAAGGATAAGTGCAAGTGGAACGAGAGGCGACGAAGAAATGAGTTCTAGCTCATGTTATGCAAACAAGAAATAAGAAGCTACGAAATCGCGAAGTTAAAAGACGGTCAAGGCACAATGGAATTAAGCTCGAGGAAATACGACTCTGATGGTCAAAGACTATATACGCGCATGATATCTCTTTTTGGGAGTATATTCTTGATCCCTGTTTTCGGTAGAGCTTACTTGTAGGCTATCTTTTGTGGACATCCTCTCGGTCCTATTTTCTGTTACAAACCCCGTAAGGAGTTTGTCTTGTTTATCTTCTCGACCCTGTTTCAGGGAATCCTAGGTAGAACCCTATGGATGTAAACATGTATTTGAAACATGTTATGATTGATATGGTTGCAAGTGGTTGCAAGTGGTTGCTCGTGGATGCGCGAATACACATTAGATTCTAGCTCGACTCGGTCACATTTCATATTGCATATGCACGAGTATTTATACTTGTTTATGGATGAAATCGAATGTATTATCATGCGGTTGTTGCATATGAATGAATGATTGTGCACGCATATAGTATCTATATGACTAGGACTATTTGCATACATGTTGGATTCATGGCACTATACATATTTTGCATTAGATCACTCAGGCCTGATCATTTACATTAGATAAGTGCATATACACACACGTTTTGCTTATATTCATATAGCATTAGAAATCATCTAAGGACAATGGTTGCTTGTGGATGATGTTTTGAGTAGATGGATGATGGATGGTAGGATATGTTCCTCCTAACTTGGAGATTTCAGGGACGAAATCCTTTAAGTTGGGGAGGATGTAACAACCCGAATTTTTAGCAACGTGTTAAGACAAGAATCAAGGCAGAATTAAATTATAAAATCTGAATCAGGATAAACGGCTTGCGCCATTGCGTTCGTCTCGGAAAAATACGCGAAATAGAGTCCGAAATTTCGTAAATCGGAGTCCGTATGAAGAAGATACGGACGAACGAAGTTAGGCAGAAAAACCGAAAACAAGCCAGAATGCACTGGCGCACTTGTGAAGTGCGCCAGCACAAAAATACACTGGCGCACTTGGGAAGTGCGCCCGTGTCGAGCCAGAAACCTGCACAGCCTTCTGGCTTGACCCTGGCTGGCCTGGTGCACCTGTTTTGGCCCTTGGTCTTGTTTTGGAGGCTTGTGACGATTTTTGAGGGCTGGGATCTATCCTAGGGTTAATCTAAGGGCCTAAAACTACCCCTAATCTCTATAAAAACACCCCTAAGCCTACCCTAAACCCTCATTATTTATTCTTGCAACTAAACTATGGCAAAATTTTCACTCTCATGGCCTCCACCCTCATTCTAAAATTCCTAAGTAAATTCCTATGAGAGGTTTCATGATCATGAGAGTGTTAGAGAGTTTCTATGTTAGTATGAGAGCCTCTCAAGTTGATTTCAAGGCTAAAGCTTTGATCTTTGTTCATAAAGATGGGGTTTTGATTGATTCGGAGTGTTCATCTTTGGGTTTTTGGGTGATGGCATGCATAAGCTTCATCACAATCTTTAATTTAAATCGATTTGTGCCTTCATAGCAATGTAAGCCCTTTCCCTACTCTTAGATATTAACTATGAAGTTAAATGTTCATGTAGAAAGTTTGGGTTTGATCATTGAGAATGATGCATGCTAACATGTTATGCAAGTTTATGAAGTCATTATCTTGATCTTATGAGCAAAAAGCTACAACCTTTATGTTGAAATGTTGCATTATGCAACATGAGAACCTTCATAATCTTCTTGTCAACTTGCATATGAAATCATAACCCTTATATGATGATATATGCGAGTTACTAGTCATCATTCTATGTCTTTAGTCACCATGATTCGTTTATGTGCCAAGTTTGGGTTTATGCATGTTTTTGAGGTGTAAGAATGTAACATGCAAGCTAATGAACACATTTGTGCCTCATTTGCCACCATGATTAACTTGTGGCTTAATACCCATTTTTGTCATTCCTTTGCCAAGTCTCTTCTTTTAATCCATTACGTTGTTGCGAATGTATATGCGAGTTTAAAAGCGTTGGGTTATGTTAAGGGTAATTTCTAATGACATGAAAATACAACTTGAAAACATGGCTTGAAATATAACATGGAAGTTGACATGTAAGTATGCATAAAAACATAAGCTTGGGAATTTACCTATTAAGTTAGGTCTACCCTTTGGGAATTTACCTATTAAGTTAGGTCTACCCAAATGCTTGAAAAACTTGTAACATGTTTTGGAAACATGATGAACATGACACTTAGATAATATAAGTGTGGCCAACACGAGGTTGGGTTGAGTTTGCAACGTAAAACTACCCGGAACCGACCGGCCTAACTAGTAGTTGCAAACAATAGGACCCAATGTGAGAAGTTGGTCATGTTGTGCTTGAACCCGAGGTTAGACCAAGTTGTGGTGTAAAGCTACCCGGAACCGACCGGCTTAACTAGTAACCACAACAAAGTCTAATGTGAGAGGTTGGGGTGCATTAAGTAATTAATGCCACATGATAGGGTTAAGTTAATTTGATTAATGACTCTTAACCAAATATGACATGGGTAAATGGGTTAAGTAAATTGGTTAGGCTAATGATACTTAACAAAACATGACAAGGTTGGGTAGGTTAAGTGATTTGATTTGCCTAATGACGCTTAACCATTTTTATACGACTAGTGGACGGGGATTAAGTTAACCAACACTTAATCAATCCAACATGATAATTTGGCAAGGTTAAGTAAGTTTTCTTAATGACACTTAACCATACAAGATGATTAGGGGATGGGGTTAAGTAATTTGCACCTAACTAATCCGACACGGTAATTAGATGGGGTTAAGTAATCCACACTTAACTAATCTAAACACGGTAATTCGATGGGGTTAAGTTAAACACTTAACCAATTTAAACTCGGTAATTCAATGAGGTTAAGTAACCAATACTTAACCAACTTAACGTGATAATTTAATGGGGTTAAGCAACTTATACTTAACCAATTATACATGATGATTTGATGGGGTTAAGTAACTTACACTTAACCAATCTAATACGCGGACCTGATAAGGTTAAGTCACAAGACTTTTTTAGAATATACTTAACCATTGTAGTACGATTAGAGGATGGGGTTAAGCCAACCTATACTTAACCAATCCGACTCGATAATTTGATGGGATTAAGATAATCTATGCTTAATCGATCTAGCAAGATAATCCGATAGGATTAAGGTAAGCTAGTACTTGACCAATTTGACTTGATAGGGTTAAGTCATGAGCCTCTGGGTACACTTAACAACCTTGTGGGACTAAGTCTTGAACTTAAATACTTAGCAAATCTTTGACGTGATTCGTGGGCGGGTTAAGTCATGGACTTGAATGATAACACTTAACCCAATAGACAAACCCTAGCTAGAAGAACTAGGTAGAAAACCGTGGTTAATCAAGGATAACGGGAAAGGAAGCTAAGTGGTAAACCTTAGTTAAGGGTAACTAAGTAATAATTCTTAGCTAAGGACATAGGACTAATTCTCAAAACGATGAGTAACCTGATACGGTAGGTCATCGCTTAGTATACGAGGGGGAGCAAGTTATCTGACTTGGATAAAAGCTCCAGCGCACTGGGTGCCGAAGTGGAAGCTTCGGGGGACGTGAGGATATTCTTGGGATCCCTCTGTGGGCTGCTAGGTAATTATACTAGGCCTATGAGAGGTTAAGGTCTGCGTTAGAAGGACCAAGAGTATGCCTTGGTTGCTATGCGAGCAACCTAAAGACTGGGATGGATTAGCGTGGAGTCGACGATTCTTGTTTTTGCCCTGGATAGCGCATCGCCGACTACCTACCATCTTTAGTCAATCGTGTACGTGCGAAAAGGCAGGGAACCCCCAACAGACCATGTGCTTGCTATCGAGTCATGGGTGAGGTTGGCTCGTAGGAAAGTGGGCTATAGTGGGGCCGGGGAGTGGTTCTTATACATGATTTTTCTTGGATTGCCTTTCAGTAGTTGAGGGAGGGGTCACGTGGGACCATAGCCACGGGTACAAAAACAGACCTTGATATCTGCATCAGCAGACGATTTAAAGCTCCCGACCGAGTTCCGTATTTCTTGATTTGCCCTGGCACGGAACTCGGATGGCACATTGGGGAACATGTGCATCTAGACATGGAAAACGATTCACGATACATACGTGGGATCAAGGGCGCGTTTGACGGGTGGCGTAATCCCTAGTGGTCCTAGGTGGCCAAAACCCAAACCGAGACACGGAAACGTTCATTAGGTAGCATAATCCCTAGCGGTCCTAGGTGGCATAAATCCTAAGTGGACGCGCGATAGTTCATGGTAAGGAAACACAACTAGATCAAGGGTTGCAGTCCAAAACAACTTCAAGGATAAACCGTTTACATGGGAAAGCCCGTACAGCCTACGGCAAAGAACTGAACTTATACATGGAAAGAAACATATGAGTTGAGTAACCTATATATGCGGCATATTAGGTTGACAGGGACCATTACACGACTTCTGAATAAGGGTCATTCACGGATAACACGTAATACAGTTGGGATACTAGTACGGTAGGTGCAGAGCAGATATACAGGATAGATACCATGGGACGTTATACGTGATAGATATCTTGGAATATTATACTTGATAGGAACCTGACGATGTGATACCTTGTTTTGTCTTGACATCGTAGTTTATCATGACATCTTAGTTTATCTGAGTTCAGTAGTTCATCCTGTTATTTTGATTTAGCTTACCTATCTTGTTATCATGCTTATGTTCATCTCAGTTTCTCATGTCAGTTAACTTTACTAGTTTTTATACTAATAGTAGATAGGGCTTACTCAGTCTTTTTGACTGACCCGTTTTGTTTTGCCTCTTTTCTTCCGTTTCCCCCCCCCCAGGTTACAGGGAGGAAATACTGTTGTTTAGTTCGGACTTCTTCTGCTTGAAGGTCATCATAGATGGCTTGGATTTTTCTTGGCTATGGCTACTTTACTGCTTTTTCTTGGGGAATAATTTATGAAAAAGTCTTTATGCTTCTTTATTATTGCAAGACAGGTTTTGATGTACTCTGATGTAAAAGGCTTTAGACCTTATTTATTCATGTTATGAAAGTTTGATTTTACTTCCGCTATTTTATATATGTTCTGTCTTGTAATATTTCTGTGCATATTTACCAATAATACTCCTCCAAACCTAGTGCATTCCCTTTGTGAGTGACCCTAGCAGAGGTGGGGTGTTACACGCAGCCTGCCCTTTTCTTTTCGAGGGTACATCTTTGATCTTTCTTTTTCCTTAAGTTGCGCTTTTATCTATCTTTTTAGGTATATCTCCTCGACTTTATCTTTTAGGTAGAAACTCTTTGGATGAAAACATGTAATTGAAAACATGTTATGGATGATGGTTGCAAGTGGTTGCAAGTGATTGCTAGTGGTTGCTCGTGGTTGCATATACACACACAATTTAGGTTTTAGATCGGCTCAGTCACTTCATGTTGCATGTGCATATATGTATTTATATTTGTATATGGTTGAAGTTTAATATGTTGCCATATGGATGTTGCATTTATATGTGAATGATTGTGCACCCATGTAAAATCATGAATAGAAAAATTTGCATACATAATGGATTCATGACACTTACATAATTTGCATTAAGGAGGTCAACTGAATCAGTAGACCGATTGATTTTGCATTAGATAAGTACATGTACACACACTACGCATATGATCATGAAGCATTAGAAGTATTTTAAGGACAATGGATGCTCGTGTTTGATGGATGAGTAGATGGATGGTTGGATGTTAGGATGTACATTCTTCCTGAACTTGAAGATTTCGGGGACGAAATCCTTTTAAGTGGGGGAGAATGTAACACCCCGTGTATTCTATAAGTGTGAAATTCACAAATTAAAGTATAACTAATTTCCAATCAAAGAATTAAGGGAAACGGGATACGCCATTTCGTTCGTCTTGGAATTCTGCTTGAGATAGAGTCTGAGTTTGCGTAAAACGGATATCGTATGAATAAGATATGGACGAACAAAGCTGGGCGAAAAACCAGAAAACGGGTCAGAATGCACTGGCGCACTTGGGAAGTGCGCCAGAACAGAAATGAACTGGCGCACTTGGGAAGTGCGCCAGTACATTTTTAGCCTGGCGCACCTGCTAAGTGCGCCCAAGTCAGAATGACCTGCTGGTCAGGTCTTGGCTGGCCTGATCAGGGTCTGGTCGAATTTCTGAGCCTTGCCTTGTCACTAGGGCTAGGTGTCAGCTCCTGATTGGTCTCTCCTTCAAATGAACGGCTAATATTAATCCAAGCTCCATCGACGGTCCTAATCAATTCACAAACTCTATAAAAAGGACCTAAGACTCACCCTAATTCATACAAATAAAAATGAGAATGAGACCGTCATGTTGCTGAGGAGAGACAAGGAGTAGCCGTCAAAATTGAGAAACGATTAGGAGACAATTCAAAAGCTTAAAGCAACGACAACTAAATCAAAACATCGCCTACAACAAAGGATAGCATCTCCAAATTCAGAATTCAGATTCCTGAATGGAAGATTCGTCATACGTTGTAAGTAGAGTGCTATTCCGATGTGAATAAATAATTGTGTTTTGATTTGTGTAAAATGAGAAATAGAATTGTATTTGATTTGTGGTGATAATAATTCATATTTGAATGTTGCTTTGATTCTAAATGATTTGGGATGTTGTGGTATAACGATTGGATATTTGCAAGTATGTGATTCATGTTGAAAATTAACAACTACATGTTCGTGGTAGTTTATTTGAGATTCATGCAAGTATATGATTCAATATTATGCCAACATAATATATTATAATCACTTTTAGTGTAGTTGGATCCATTTGGGTATTATGACTTATGTGAATTTATGTTGGAATTGGCATCATGATTCAAGTGTAAAACCATACTTTTGTATTAGAGACAAAAGTAAACATCTTTGTGAACTTGTGTTGACTCTATGAACATGACTAGACTATGTTTGGTGTTATGCCTAATTGGAAAACATGTTTTAGGCCTATATTGTTATAAAAATCATATGAATAGATCAAAAACCATGATTTCATGTTTAGGTATGATTATGCCATGATTATATGCTATTACAATGCAAGTTCACAAGTGCCAAATTTATGTTAATTGGTTCGCTATGTTGCAAGTTCATGCGTTCACACTCCCCTTTTTATGTTACTTAGAATATATAAACACCATGTTCTAAGCCTCCCCTTTTTCATGTGGCTAAGTTGGGTTTAAATGTTAAACCCAACATATGTTATATTGTAGTGAACGTATAAAACGGGGGTAGTGACGTTTGGGTTAAAATATAAAACATATGTGTTGGCATGTTTGACGCATGCTAATGACCTTGAAATACCATTAAGTGGTATAAATTAATTTTACCCAAAAAAGATGAATTTGAATAATGGGCCGCAAATATTTACATATAAAAAGAAAAGAGACAAAATATGTAAATTTAGAAAATACGATGTGTTTAACCCAAGGTTGGATTGAGTTGTAATGTAAACCTGCCCGGAACCGCCCGGCTGTCCAATAGTCACAACAATACCTATCCAATGTGGGTGGTTAAACACGGAGCCCAATAAGGACCCGAGGTTAGACTGAGTTGTGGCGTAAGACTACCCGGACCCAACCGGCAACAGGCAGCCACAACAACATCTGCCTAATGTGAGAGGTCGAGGCTTTAATAAGACAATTAAGGCTGAGTCAGGATTGATAGGATTAAGTAAATTGAATTAATACTTAATCAAAATGGAACATGCTAAACTATATAGACTGATTGGGGGTTAGGTTTACAAAACACTTAACCAACTTAGCATGTTGGCTAGAAATAGAAAACCTAGTAGCGTGGGGACCCTTTTCAGCAGTAACCTTACAAGGTTTATCAGGATACCCTGAACTAGGCAGGGTGGGGCACGATTACTGGGCTGACTGTAAGAGGTCAAATCGACGGCGGTGGTGCGGCAGTGTAGGTTCTAACGGGGTGCGGGCGTGCACACACTCCGGCGCAGAAAAATAAGGCACTGAGCACCAGTAGTATACCTGTGCATTCAAGAAATGTGTCGGGCCGCCACCATGGGACTTGATACACCCCATGGTGGGACCAGCATAGTTAACTACAACAACGGGGGCCGCAAGACACATGTAACTATGCGAGTAGGAGCCGATCATTAGAAAAGGATCACTTCACCCTGATTATGGGGTGCCTGTTGGGAACTGGTTTATGTGGATGCAGAGATTAATATGGGGTACGATAAGTATATTCGACTCTAGACAACTTAACTTAGTTTATGGTGCTTTCCCATTTCCAGTTTATACTTATCATGCCCAATTCTTTATTCATAGACTGAATAGTCCTAGACTTACTCAGGCTTTATGTCTGACTCTACTTTTCTTTCGTCTTCTTTTCTTTCGTTTCCCCCCTCCAGGTCCACAGGGAGGGAATACCGCAGCTTGACCAGTTTTCACATCTAGCTTGAAGAGAAAGAATGTATTGCTTGGATCTCTTTCGTTTTGGACTATGGCTTTGGATTGTACCTATGGGGACTTATGCAGTTTACTTTTGTTTTTATGCTTCTTTAAGTTATGAAATCAAGACAGTTATGAGAATGTAATAGTTTTTGGAAGTATTGTAAGACAATTATGACATGGTTTGTGTAACACGTATTTCGTTGAAATAAAAATTGCTGTTGTTTTCCGCTGTTCAAAAATATGTGTATTTATATCTGTCTTGTGTATCTGTGACTTATACTTATAAACCTCCACCAAAATTAGGGCTTTCCCTTTGAGAGTGACCCTAACGGAGGTGGGGTGTTTCATTATGTACTAGCTTTGAGACTATGTTTATGTAGTAGCTTAATGAATTGCTATTGTATTATTTATTTCCGCTACAAGTTATTCTACTTTTTCTGTGTCTGTTATTCTGTGATATTATTTGTATTTACTCCAAATTTATTAATAATGTTATTTTGAGCAACTCAAGTCAGACATGTGTGGTTTATTATCGATCTGAATAGCTCAAAATAGCAGGTTGTTCCAATCGCCGTCACGGTCGCTGGTTGTTGTGCCCTACCCGATTTCCAATGGATGTTAAAGGAATTTTAAAGTCGGGGTTTGTTTGAAGAATCAATAAACTAAGGAGATATTATTGGAAAACTTTTTGAGTTTTGTTGGATTCGTAGAATCGGAGGACAAACAAAGATATGATTGGTAGATTTTTGTGTTTTGTTGGATTTGTAAAAGCGGAGGAGAAACGGTGTATGTGAGGGGAAACTCGAGTCATCTGATCTGAAAGGGAGAAAACAACGACGAAGAAAGAGGAATAAGATCAAGGTTTTTGATTAGTAAAAAAATTGCGGAAAACAATCTCTGAAGAAACCTACTTGTGACGATTGCTGGTGAATCGATTGGAAGCTCTTGGTTTCCCCAAAATTGATAATACACACGGTTGTGATTGAGATGGCAAAGAAAAAAGAAGTAAAACAAATATGAATGAATTTAAATAGGAAGAATTGAAAAGAGAATCGACAAATAAAAGGAATTAACAGGAGCACAAAATGCAGGAGAAGAAAGGGAGCGTGAAATAATGACGAAGAAGAGAGGCACATGTTTTTGGCTTTGGACCAAATTGATTTCCATCCTATAGTAGGCAAACCTCCCTAACGGTTGGTTAATTAACATGATAACTAGTCACGGGTCCTAAAAGAACAAACTTAATACAAAATGGATCCATGTTCAAGGTTTATAATAAAGTGCATTCTAAAATTGCTTTTACTGTAGCAATATATTATTTCCGTATTTCTTGCTTTAGTGCTTTGAAAAAAATCATAAAATTAAAAATATTAAAACATAATTACTGAAAAAATGCAGAAATATTTGCACTTATTGTGAAAAAAATGTAAATATATATGTAAGTATTGCCTTAACATTTGTAGATGTGTTTTCAATGTACCAAAAACTATAAACATGTCTGCAATTATTCTGTTTAAATTGCTTTTTTGTTTGCATATTTCTTGAAAGTGAACTATTTTACATTTGTATTTGATTTACATTAAGTTTTAATTATTTTTCTATAATAATGTGATGTCGAATAACAGACACTAAAATTGAATTTTTGTAGCATTGAGCAAAAATCGCGTAAAAATATGCGTTTATCAGCTATAATTGCATGTATATCAGCATCTTTTGAAAAAGTGCATGTAATTTTGCAAGTTTTGTTGAAGCGTCATATTTTCGGTTTTTATCACTTTTGATGCTTTTTTTTAACTTTACTCACATAAATACGGTGATCAATTGAAACATAATTTGAAGGTTGAATTTTTTTTTAAGGTGTTTGACTTATTTTGATGATTTTCAAAAAAGATGGATCAAATTTTACATATGCTTTTTGATAGTAATGTTGTAACAACTGAAACCCCAATGGATTCAGATTTTTCGCAAAATGCTAAAATTCAAGTCCATTGAAATTCGAGTTGAATATTCTATGTCTTGCAAATAGGAAAATATAAATATATCAGAACTCAAATCGCTAACTCATATCGGAAATTATTAAATATAATAAGTAATAGATACTTACCAAGATAAAGACACTATAAAGAGTTCTATAATCTGAACAATTTCTGCCTTCTATCTAACATGCGGGTTGTTATGAGGTGGGAGTGAGAACTAAAATTTTAGTGAGTTGCAAATTATATATTTTAATCATAACGCTACATATCCATTTCCATTTTAGTTATATCAGATTCATTTAGGCTAGAATACTCTCGCATCCACGCGTAAATTATGCTCGTTTACTCTCCCATGGATCAAGTCTAATAGTTGATATGTATATGTAGCTACATGCCCTTAGGCCGCCTCGGTCTTAGGTACTATCCACTGTATCCTTTGTATCATCCTCGATGGGACTCTATCGCATCGCTATGCAAGAGTGCTGCAACTACATTTATAAATGACAGCTTTGTGAGGCCTGCAATATATATGTTTTTTGCATCTGCATCAGCTTGCTCCAATGCTCGGACATCCATACTACGCAGTGCATACATTAAGGAGTCACGTTTATTCATTTCATCTAATCTTTGAGTTCCACTAACGAGGTCCAACTCGTACGGAAATCAATCCAGGGATTTGTTATGTTTGTAAAGGACATGTTCGTTAGGCCTACAATACCTATATTCTATTTGGCATGTCTATTTTATCATGGTTATGACTCCACCCGTCCCTCATCAATTAGTTGAAAGATTTCTTGAGTTAAATGGTTATGCCTTACTGGAAACAAACTAAACATTCAATTGTTGTTGTCCCTTATTCGATGTCTCGATAGTGAAAGATCAATGACCTTTGATTTTACTCTAGTCTTTCCCGTGCTCGCTACTAACCAATGGTGGTTGGTATCAGTATGCGACTATCCTTATGGGTCGCGTCCACTAAAAACGTGCACGTAAGGACATGAGTCTGTGTGTCATACGAGTACACTCCTCAAATCCATTGGTCTTTTGACTGCTTGTAAAGAGCAGCTTATTGGGCCCACAATACAAATGCAGTCAAGGCATACACTCTTGATGGACCCTTATAGACCTACCTCCGAGGGTACAACTTCCCTAGGCCTTCCCAGAGAATCATCATAAAAAATCCACATGTCCCATTATAGCAGCTTATTTCCAGCTCTGATGAATATCTGGTTCATTGTTAGGATGTGATTTCTTTTTTCTATAGACTCTGCGATGGTACAACTTAGTTAGTCTTTCATCCAGATTCCCTATGAACTACTACAAAATGTGACTCGTGAGATCAACATTCTTTGAAGGATCTGCGATAGTACAACTTCGTTAGGCCCTCATCCAGATTTCCTTTGGATCGCTCTAAACACGCCTCACATTTTTATTAGACCCTACGTCCAATCTTTTCTTTCACATTTAGTTTATTCCTCTTTTTCTCTCCACATAATTTTATCCTTTATTATGATACTAAACACACTTATTATATTATACGACAATCTTAACTTAAAATTGTGCTTGCCTATCGTAAATCATTATTATAATAATTGTTTTACTTTATATTGACATTCCCTGCATATCAAACACAGGTCTTACCCACATTCTTTAATCTTTTTAAAGTTTATCAAGTATTTAACTTGATAAATACCTCTACTCATTTTATAATGATTTTCCATTATGTTATTTCTTCTTAACTTGATTGTTACTTCTATTCATTTTATAACTTTTTCCTTTATTATGTTTCTTTACTTACTGTCTTTGTAAGTTTTATTCTAGAAAGTTTGCTCTATTTCACTTGGTTGTTACAGAAACTGCACTAAAATCTATTTTCATATTTTAATATTAAATAATCCCATGAACGTTAAATCATAATTGTAAGATGTATTATTTTCTTAATTGTAAGATAGTACAAAATACGAAAGATTCCCTACTTTGCACCAATCTAACTTCTTTTACTTTTATTCTTGCAATTACGTTTACCGTCTTTCTTACAATATTACATTAGAAAATATATCCCTTTTTTCAACCAACTAAGTAAGTTATTAATAAACTTCCAAATCATGTTATACAAAAGATCCTCATTTCTATTTCAAAATCAAGTGATGTATTAAATTCCCATTTTTATTCCATTTATCAATCTCGACAGTTTCTTATAAATTTCACACATTTAGGCTTATGAGTTTATCCACAATTGTTAAACCCAATATTACTTGTATTTATTCAAAATCAAACCCAAAAGAATGACATTTACATACAAGTACAATTACCTAAGGTTTATAATTAAAATACAAATAACTTGCACAACTAAATATTGTAATTAGTTTGAATCTAACAATATCAAATTAATGGGTTTAACCGGAATACATTGATACTATATGTCATTACCACAAAAGATATATAGTTTAAATCCACTCATCCAAAAAAAAATACTCCAAGTTTTAGATTTGATTTTTAATCAAGTTCTATTATCTGTAGCCTTTATTTTTGTACCCTATTCGGGTCTACAAGCTGGAGCCCTTACAAATTTATTAATCTGAATCTAAACAAAATAAAAATAGATTAACTAGAAATTAGATTTGTAAACTTTTCCTCATATGGACGGCTTAATTTGGACATCTTTTTTCCTGGATCTATGGTTTCTACCTTCAGATTGCAAATCAGAAAGCCTAAATCTAAAATATATATTACTTGAAGAATTGGAGGAGAAAGAAACATGATAGAGTTTCCGCGCTCATTCAGAAAAAATGAGTTTGAAGGTTAGCCCTACACGTTTATTTATAGAAACCCAAAATAACACCTTCGTGCATTTTGAAATGAGCAAAATTTGTTCGTACAACACATAAAATAACGTGGTTTTAAACTACATATGGGTCGACCCTAAGACCCCATAGGTTGAGCTATAGATCGACCCGACCTAGGAATGGGTCGACCCTAGGACCCCATAGGTTAAGCTATAGATCGACCGACCTAGGAATGGGTCGACCCCTATGAGTCAGTATGTTTGAGTTTTAAACGCGTTGTTAAATCCTATTAATTTTTATAACATTAATGTTCTGATTGGGTTTAATTAAATTTATATCTCTTTTAGTTTCGTTAATGACGCGCGTTAACTTTTTAAATTCAGACGTGCATTAAGTCCGATATGTAACAGCCTGAAATTTTGAGGTTTAAATAACATGTGTAACTAAGGTTTTACTTAAAAATTTAAAATTTTATTACTTTGAATAATAAAATGAATGTATATGATTTCTGAACATAAATTAAAACATGTACATTTAACTTGAATAATAGAATCAGAACGATCATTTAATTTCAGAACGCATTTGCGTAGAATTAGCGTGAAATCAATTATTGATTAAACGTTGTAACATTGATTTTTAAAATAAATATATTTCTATAAAATTAATTATGTAAATTTTATAATGAAAACTTCAATTTTCGCTCGCTCCATTTAAATCGATTTATGCATAGATTTACGGTAGCAACAACCGATATAGCGAAACTAATGTCAAAAACTTAAAATTCAAAATGAGATGCATTTAATTAAATATAATGTAGGAATAAATTTCATAGAAAAATACGCAAGTTTGTTTCGTTTGCGTTAATTTAATTGGAAAATTAATAAATCGCTATGAACTAAACATTGTCGGAATTTAAGCGAAATTGAACTAAAAATAGTAGATATTTTTCTGAGCAAGGAAGTTTTTTTCGTTTTGTGAAATTTGGATGATTACTGCTTTGCTTCTTTGATTTCGACTAAACAATACGCAAAATTTAGCTGACATGTTTGTAACTCTATTATGTAATTTGTTTCCTCTATCTATTTATGAAGCACTGTCTTCAATATGTACAACATGAACTTATAGATTCAGAAGTTTGAACGGACTTAGTATTTCAAAAGTTTTACCGTTTTGTGAAACTTAATGTGGTAGAAATTTAAATAAATAAGATTCTCTTTCTTTTTAGGGTGCGACAATTCACACTCCGATTTACACTTCCGGGCACCAAAACTAAAAGCACTGTAAATATTTCAAATTTTCTCTGTTGGCCACGGTCAAAATTAATAATCTAAAAAATGGAGAGGCATCAGCACCTTCCTCTACATGAATGCTTCCTTCCTCACTTACATAATGCATTTATGTCTTTTGGGTCATTTGATCGAACTTTTTTGCATCGTGTTATCACAACCATCATGTTTATCATCCAATTTATCATCATTCGAATACTCCATTTATCAAACAACAAAAAAAGTTAATGTATCAATTTGTAAAAGAAGATACATAAGTTACACAGATAAAAACCCTACAAGTCAAAACTTACATTGTCATTCTCTATTACAACATCGTTAAATTAAATGTCCTCCAAGCTTGAAATTTCCAACGGAGCGGAAAAAATTTCCTAAAACGCAATGGAAAATCCTAACCATTAAAAAAAAACTAACAACATGTTCTATAACATAATAGAAAACAATAAAAATCACGTAATTCTATTTTTTTAATCTTCATCTTCCATCTCTATTAGGCACAAAAGAATATCTGTTTTTTTTAGAGTTTAGGGTTTGAAATTGTAGAGAAGTACGTGTTTTTCTTAGGAGAAGTACGGTGGTGAATAACTGAGTGAAAGAATAATATATGGTGGTCAGAAAAATATAAAAAATAATCATTTGTATTAAATTTAGAAAGGTGATCGGAAGTGTAAACTGAGGTGTGAATAGTAGCACCCTTTTTTTATTTATTCATGCATGTTCCTGTCTCTTCTCTTTGTTGCTTCTTTGATAATTTAGTTGTCTTCATTCTCTCAATCTAAAACAAAACAAAACAAAAAGTTTGTCCGTAAAATGAACTTCTTTCCATTTTCTAGTGTCCACTTTTCATTTTTAGCTTGCCACGTTCATTCTATTTTCCGTTTCTTTCATTTCTCTATAGCATGCTCTCCATTATCAAATTCCACCGAAATAAACACACCATCTTCCTCTTTCCTTTCCATTAATTGCCAGTGCGTAGGCAGCCAACAACTCAGACAACTAAGGCGCGTCCATGCCCACCACCTTGACCGGAACATCCTGACCTCAGCCATGCTTCTGGATGCGACGCAGCCCCTCTTCTTTCCTACCTTGAAACCATATATCCACATATACACAAAACTTGTTCCCTACCCTTGCCAGCGACTGCTGCGCCTGCTACCTTGCTTCGCCTTCCCACCTACTTGAGCGGTGCCACCCTGCCCCCTCCAACCTGCGCTTGCTCTGTCCTCCTTGCTGCAAAAGCCGTACACCACTATATATATAACCTCTGCCCAAAACCCATCCTGCCAACCCATCCACGTCTTGCCGCGCAGATTTGGTAGCAACCCCCTCTTCCTACCTCCTCTTCCACCTGAAGCCGACGCCTAACTGCCTGGTGATGGTTGTGTGTGATGGTTGTAGGTGGTTGTGTATGTGTGAGTTGTGTTTGAAACCAAAATTAAGGGTGTGTAGTTTAGTGGTAATGAGTGGAGATGTTATGTTAGATGTCTTGGGTTCAATCTATAGTGCAAACAGTTGAAGATATTTTAGTTTGAAGATTTTATATAAATCTATTTTTTTTGTTTCACGCGAATGTATATATATTTTATAAAATAATAGACTGTTGATTAGGAATTCGTGATAGAACTTGGGTTGATTTGAGTCAGAGATTCAATTCGTTGATTCAATCGTGTTGTGTCAGCTTCTGTTCTGTTTCAGCCTATGTCATCAATTTCTATTTTTCCATGCAAGGTGAGAGTCCTCACCGAGTAACAAATTTCAATATGTGATTTTATATCAATTGAAATGATGTATAAAATGTTAGGATTGCTATAGAAATACACGACTTTTTGTTTGCGCACATGTGACGCGCACGCTGTTGGCATATATGATACGAAATTGATTATTATAATGTGTATTAATTTATATGTGTTAATTGTAATGTTTTATTTATTTTGTTCTCATCCTGCATGTTCCCTATATATGTGTAAAACCATTATGTATCGAAATGACATATACTCGAATCATTGTATAGTTTTAGGAATTTAAACAGATGTACTGGGATGCAAGTTGGAATAATAAATACTCGTAAATTGGATTAAACAGATCGAAATGATATATATCTGGATCACTTGGCCTAGGTAGAAAATTATATACGGACATCCTTCGTCTACTTTGAAAAAAAAAAATCTAAATTTGTAAAATGTTCCGATTTGGTAAAGTTTTTTTAGAAATCTAAAGTTAGAATTTTAATTAAATTTATATTTTGATAATTTAATAAAACTTTGAATTTAGATTTTAAAATAAAAGTATACATTATAAATTATATATATATATATATAAGAGTTAATATATGTTTCAATTTAAATTTAAGATTTTAAATTAAAATATTATTTAGTTTTAAAATTTTAAATATTATAAATTATTTTATAAGTAAGTTAATATATCTTTTAATATAGTATAAGTATTATTTAAATTCTAAAACTTTAAATAAAATAAATTTCAAAGGTTTAAAGAGAAGTTAGAAATTTAATGATAACTTGTCAAAAGTCTTAATTGAAATATAATTCATCGAGAAGATAGAATGATTTTAAGACGTGAAGTTAATTAATGAGATAAGTTATATGAAGTGGTTATGATTATAAAATTTAACAAATTAATTTGATAATAATTTATCAAGTGAATGTTTTGAATCTAAATATAGTTGAAATTAAAATTTTATGATCGATTTAATTGAAATTCAGATTCAATTGATATATACTTTACTAGAAGAGCGATTTGAATGTAATTTGAATTTTTAAATATAAAATCGGATAACCCAACTTGAATACTATTTTGAAATAAATTTAACTTAAGAATTTATCGTTTATAGTTAAAATTTGATTTGAAGTAAATTTGAACTAATTAAACTGAACTTTAGAAAATATGGATGAGTGGTTCATATCGGACTGTTTTAAGTTACTTAAGGTTTGTGTTATCCTATATTAAACTAAACTAAAGTTTTACTATGCAAAATTTATATTTATTTTATAACTATCTTAATTTAATTATTTTATTTAAAATTAATTGAACTACTATATATTTTAAATTTATTTTAAATTAAAATTATTTATATAAATATTATTATTTTAAATAAACTATTTTATATTGTATTAACTAATTTTAAATTAAATCTGTTTCCAATCTGAACTATTGAATCCAGAACAACAATAGGAAGATTTTGAAAATGTGAAATTTGAGATATTGAAAAGTGAAATCAAAATGTAAATTTGTTTATATACTATTTTAAAAATATGAAATCTGGATCTTGGACTTAATCTAATAATGATAAAATTTGAGTTATGATTATGAACATAATTTAATAATGAATTGGTTTGAAATATGATTTATGCACTGAAATATTTGAAATCAATGATTTGAATGTAAATCGTTATCGTTATTATATGATTTGTGATATTTTAAAATATGGTTTATGACCTTTATCTGTTTGAACGTAATTGTCTGAATATAAACCAATGTTATTATTATATTTATTTATGATATTTGAAATGATTTTAAATATATATAACCACGGTGTGAAATTAGAGTTTGGTTGTTAAAGAGACTGAGGCCGGATATTTTCATACTCAGTGTCAATACCGAGAACCACTTTAACAACTATGCATGTGGTGGACAATCTAGAAAGAAGTATGATAGATTTGGAGGAGATTATTATATTTGAAGAAAGAGAACGATGATGGATGGCCTTGACCTTCGGGTCATAATTAAAATGACTAAAACCGGCATCATACCGTGATTAAGTGAGGTCATACCTCCTATCGGACACATTTCTTCGATACCACGTCTATTGCTTTGTGATTGATCTGGGACGCCTTCGATTATGGGAGTGCGTTTCGAGGTGAGCGGCAGTTGCGGCTATGCGTTACCACCGGTCCGGGTGTGCAACTTGCTGAGTCCTACCCTGGGTATTCCTCGTGTGCCTTGTCATATTAGCCTGATCGAACCCCCTACGATTTTGATTTAACTTTGTCGTATAGCGGCACGTCCCTATCCACCGACCGTTTAATAGGTATTTTATATGCAATGTTTTTGGCAATGTACAAACAACATAAAGGTAAAAATGTAATCCTGGTTATGCTATTTTTAATAGTATATTTGACCACAGACGCTATTATATTAGGGTATTGTATTATATGATATCTAGTTTAATGGATCCTCAAAGAATGGAATCCAAAACATCCTTTAAGTTTTTAATACATTTCATTTGAACATTTTACTTGACTTGATTTATTGTTGATATTGTAACTCATAATTCAAGTGTTTTGGTTTGACTTTATGCTCGGTCAGACTGAGGAGTTTAGCTGTACCGATTCATCTTTCGAGAGCTGGAGATCTACTGGAGATTCAGCTCATCATCAATCTGCTATTGCTATCCTAGTGATTCAATTATTCCATTTACATGATTTTTTTATGCATTAGGCATTTATGTATCTCAGATTTTCTGGTGTATTTGATTTATGACTCTGATATTATGTATTTTGATTTTGAGATTTGAGATTTGTAGCTTCATAAACTACTAAGTTATTTATTCCACTGCGAGTTGTTCTACTATTTTGTACCTGTGATCTGTCTGTGTTCTATGATTTGATTTTATTAAACCCTATACTCAAAATAATAGGTTGTTTCGAAAGATTTGAGTTGGTTTTATTATTGACTTAAATGGTAATAAAAAGCTGGATGTTACAGATATTTTTACTATATATTTATATAAAATAAATGTATACATGCACGTGTCTATCAATCTTGAATTATTATTTTTATAACGTTATGTTACATTTATTAATTTACAACATTATGTCTAAATAACGTCAGCCTTTAGTAAATCGCTATTAACTTTTTTATAACATTACATTTACATAATGTTAACATTTATTGAATCTCATTTATTATTTTATAACTTTACTTTTATACAACATAAGCATTTTAATTAGTTTCACTTATATATCTGTAACGTTGTGTACGTAACAATAACTTTTTATTTAATTTTCCTTTATTTGCACGTTCGAGTTTTTAAATTCAAACGTATGTTATTTCTGGGGTTCACACATTTATATATTTATAAAATAAAATATATACGCCTTGTTTATGCATATTATTCAATAGGGAACTTCAAACATTAATAAGACATAAACTTCGTTTGGAAGATACTATATATGTAAATTGATTAGAAAATCGTCATGAATACAACTATACATGCCATAAGGCCAAATTATGGCTATTTCAAAAAAAATCACTATTCATAATTATTTCAGTTATTTAAAAATGTGGGGTGTTACATTCTCCGATCTTTTAGGAATTTAGTTCCTAAAAGTCGGCAAGGGAAAAAACATGTAATTTCTAGCATCAATCACATCCAATTAATGTTCATCCAATTTTTTTGCAACTACCCAAAGGAGATGCTTCATGGGTGTTTAAAGATAGAGTGATGGGAGAAGGGGCTTGGAATGTGAAAGGAGAAGCAAATGTCATGTGGAATGCGATGACAACTTGCATTCGGAGAGTCGCCACTGAGGTATTTGGGATAACAAGAGGAAGCAAGCGAGAACCCAAGGATTCGTGGTGGTGGAATGACGAGGTGCAAAAGGCTATCAAAGAGAAGAAGGAATGCTACAAATGCATGTACCGTCATAGAAGCGAAGAGAACATGCACAGGTACAAAGTGGCAAAGAAGACTGCAAAGAGAGCAGTGAGTGAAGCAAGGGGACGAGCGTACGAAGATTTGTATCAAAGGCTAAGTACAACAGAGGGTCAAAAAGATGTTTACAGAATAGCTAGGCTACGCGAGAGGAGGACATGGGACTTCAATCAGGTTAAATGCATTAAAGATGATAATGATAGACTTTTGGTGAAGGGCGATGAGATAAAGAATAGGTGGAGAGAATACTTTGATAAGCTTTTCAACGAAGAAAGTGATAGCTCTTCGATCGAGTTGCAAGAGTTAGCCGACAGCACCAATAGACATTTTGTGTGGAGATTTCAAAAAGCTGAGGTAAAGGGGGCGTTGAAACATATGAAATCAGGCAAGTCGGTAGGGCCTGATGACATTCCTATTGAGGTGTGGAGATGCTTTGGTGATACAGGGATAAGATGGCTAACTAAGTTGTTCAATAATAGTTTCATATCAAACAAAATGCCAGATGAGTGGAGGAGAAGCATTTTAGTTCCAATCTTCAAGAATAAAGGAGATATTCAAAGTTGTACAAACTATAGAGGAATTAAGCTTATGAGTCATACAATGAAGCTTTGGGAGAGAGTTTGCGAGCAGCGTTTGAGGAGGTTGACAAGTGTCTCTAGGAATCAATTTGGTTTTATGCCTAGAAGGTCAACCACTGAGGCGATTTTCTTGGTTAGGCAACTTATGGAGAGATACAGGGAGCAGAAGAAAAATCTCCACATGGTTTTTATTGAGCTGGAGAAATCTTATGACAGAGTGTCGAGGAGGGTTATGTTGTAGGCGCTAGAAAGGAAGAGAGTACCATCAAAATATATTACCCTTATTAAGGATATGTACGAGGGGGTTGTGACTAGTGTTAGGGCATGCGATAGTGAGACCAGAGACTTACCAATTAACATAGGGTTACATCAAGGTTCGGCTTTGAGCCCCTATAATTTTGCATTAGTGATGGATGAAATCACAAAAGATATACAAAGGGAGATTCCCTGGTGTATGCTCTTTGCTGATGATGTTGTGCTGATTGATGAAAGTCGAATAGGGGTTAATCGACAACTGGAGTTGTGGAGGGAGACCTTGGAATCAAAGGGTTTCAGGCTTAGCAGAACTAAAATAGAGTATATGAAGTGTGAATTTAGCAGTGTCAGGTCAGATGACGGAGATGTTACCCTGGCCGGTAGAGTAGTACCCAAGAAGGAATCGTTTCGATACTTAGGATCTATGTTGCAGTTTGATGGAGAGATTGATAAGGATGTTAGTTTTAGAATTCAAGCAGGATGGGTGAAATGGTGATTAGCATATGGAATTCTCTGTGATCGGAAGATTCCTCAGAAGCTTAAAGGAAAGTTCTATAGGACAGCAATCAGGCCTGCAATGTTATATGGTGCAGAATGTTGGCCTACTAAGAGGCAACACGTCCAGAAGATAAGCGTAGCAGAGATGCAGATGCTGCATTGGAGCTGTGGGCATACCAGACGAGATTGGATTAGAAATGAGGATATTCGGGAAAAACTTGGAGTTGCACCTATTGAAGAGAAGTTAGTCAAATACCGCTTGAGATGGTTTGGACATATCCAACGTCGACCATACAATGCACCTGTACGCGTTGGAATTCTAGGTCGCGCCGAAGGCCCAAAGAGAGGTAGAGGTCGACCTAAAATGACATGGGAGGAGATAATAAAGAGAGATTTAAGTAACTGGAGTTTATCGAAGAGCTGGTAGTTGATAGGAGTGCATGGAAATTGGCAATCCATGCACCAGAACCATAGGTTTTTTTTAGACTTTATTTCACATTTACTGAGCCTTTTTACTTTTATTACTATTTTAGATTTTATTTCACTATTATTTAACCTTTTTACTTATTATTATTATTATTTTAAAAAAACCCTTTATCCGACGACTTTTTATTTGTTTGGTTATTTTAAACCCTTTATGTTTATATATATTATTATCATCATTATTAATTTTATTTTATTTTAATTATGGGTTCCATATCTAGCCAATCCTAACTTGTTTGGGATATATGGCTTTGTTGTTGTTGTTGTATCTATATCATTGTCAAAAGTGTACCACGTCAAGAAATATATGAATATACACGAATTTCTAAGCAGTATCTCCCATATAATTGTTTATGTCTTTGAAATTATCTTCAAAAAATAATGCAAACTTCCCGAATATACTTGTAATTCTACACGACTGCAATATTTAAAAATTAAAATAGCTTTTTATCTAAATTTTCCCGCATTTTTACAGAATAGAAGCATAGTTTAATCAATTTTTACGCCCAAAACCCTACCATGCAACTTTTACTATTCGAATTTTAGAAAAATATAATTTTTCAAACTTGATATCTTGTGCTTGAAAAGGGTAAAAACAAAAAATTGAACATTTTATTCTTCGCTTTTACGCACCCGTTTTTCTATACCAAGAACTTTTCTCAGTGCTTTACCAAAAATCCTATTTTTTCCAAGTATAGTTTACATTAAAAAAATCCTTTTTAAATTCTTCAAACTTTTTATGTAAGAATTTATATTTCTCTTCAAATTTTCATATATTATTATAACTGCCTTTTACTTGTATATACTAAGATTTTTCGTTTTCTTTTTAGCTTCTCCTTTTCTTTTGTTAACCTCTTATTACGTACACCCATCGTTTACATTCTTTTTCAGTGATCATTATAGAAACACAATAAAATAATATTTCACTAATAAGCACCGACTTCTACATCAACCAATACATAACACTTATGTATGGGTACATACAACTAAATGGAAAGAAAACACCAATTCTAATTTAGGATACATCTATAAAATCTTAAATCTGATTTAGTTCGGAAACTGCCTCCAAGACAGGCTGGAAACCTTCCCCATATGCTTCCTACACTTTATCCTCCTTGGTCCTCATCTATCACTAAGATGGTATTCATCTACTATTGTTTGACAACCCGAAGTTTAAGTATAATTAATTGAGAAATTTGAATATTAAAAGCCATATTATGAAAAAATTACATTACAAGTAATAAATAGAACTGATAGAAACGTCCATAGTAACATTATAAAAAAATCAATTGAGGAATTAATAACTAACGTTATAACCATAATATTAAATGCTAATAAAAGAATCTGTAACACCCCACACTTTTCAGAGCCCAAATTTCAACAAAAATCTAAAATCAAACCCATCCAAGCATGAAGCATGTAAATCTAGTACCTGCGAATAAAAGAGCATGAGCATAATCAGAGTACGATAACATAACTCATAGTGGAAACGAAATAGAATAAACTAGTATTAAGCATGAGAGAGAACAAGAAACGAAAACCAAACATAAACACCCGTGGAAACCAAACCTTCTCGAGATAACCTAGGAGTTATAATGAGGAGGGGGGTCAGATCAATAAGTTCGGTTGAGAAGAAAGAGTATAACACGGTCTACAATACATAGATGTATCCCGTTTTGTTTAACTAGAGATATATGTCTAACACGACTAGTAACTATAACCTAACCTTGTAAACACTTACGCAGGACAACATACTACCATACCTAAGGTGGTATTCCCAATGATAACGATAAAGAGATTGAACGTTTAGGCCTAATTATGAAGCCTCTAAAACATCATTCAACCAATTACCAACAACTAAGAGGTGGAATCTCAATTATTCATTATTCATATGGAGGTTAATTATTTTTATATAGCCACTTAAGACCTCACTGTCTATGATTGATAAGGGCGGATTTTATTGATCACCTAAGACCCAAGGGGGACAATTGGTCACTTAATACCTTTTTCGATGGTTTAACATACACTAATATAAATTAGACGAGACTAAATATAAGTACTACGAATTTAAGGCTTCAGTCATTCACATATAAAAACCCATGCCCCGCATAAAGCGAGAGATAGTAAGCAGTCACTTAAGACTAATCAGATAGGTAGACATAGCATGTCATTTAGGACCTCCCTATGGTGGACCCCCTCGTTACCATCTAGATGACCTTATTAGGATAATCCCATAATCAGTTAATACTTCCTTATTAGGATAGGTTGACATACGGTACCTCCGTAGTGGTCATTTAAAACCTATTCCCGGGTAGACCCTCAACCCCATCCCCTTGAGACCTAAGGGAAGCGGACTAATCATGGAGATTATCAAACTCGTACCCAGTTAGCCATTAATCTTTCATTTATGGGAGGTGGGTTACAGGATCATGTAATATCAAGGTGGATCTAATCACCTAAGACCTTAATTTCCAAAGCAGGCCACGTCATTAAATTATTTCGTTTTTGGTTTTTTCTTTTGGATGGGAGGAGGACCCTATAGCCACTTAAGACCACACTGATGAAGCAAAATTTGGAAATAATCCACATATGCAAGCTAACTATCGTCACGAGTTCCTATAGTCAATGATGTCTCACATAAGTTAGGCATATATTCGACTGTTGGAAAGTGCAGACTTCTATCGAATAAGGCAACTGACCTCGCATCGTTAGCCCACTAAGTCCAATCATAATTTCTAATTATATTAATTCTATAATAAACATAATAGAATAAGAAAACCTAAACCTTTCCTGTCCAAGGAGCTTTAATTATTTTTTTCCTGATTAGACTTTGTATTTAAAACGACAACCAATACCATTAATCTCCTTTTAATTTTATTTGTTGATATTTATTAGGGTTATTGCCATTTATGGCCATAACTGCCATATTTTCCTAAGGTACTAATTAACCCCTTAAATACCATTTATTACCATTAATTATAATTAATGTCAATGAACTAAATGGTCATAATTTTCCTAAGACATCAATTAACAAATAAATGTCCTTATTATATCAGTCCCTTATTATTCTAATCTAATTATTGTAACTCCTTAAATCTTTCTATTTTATTTTAACTTGATTCATTCTTTTTGTACAATTATATATATATATATATATATATATATATTTCTTTATAAGAATTATTTATTTATTTAATTGGAGTTACAATTCCTAGTCATTTTTAAAATTGTAACCATTTAGACATAACTACCTAATTCAATTTATTTTTCCTAAATCAACCATGGTTACAACAATTATTATTCCTTTATTTTTTGAGTGACATGGGGAACCTTAAGATCATAGTATATAACAGTTATTATTCCTTTATGACCTTATTTGTAGCAAATCAATTATATTTATTGCTACAGCGGCCATAACATATATTTCCATTTAATATGGATTACACTTCCATATGTAATTCCATAAAACGGAAACCATTCAAACACACATATACACCAAACATTAAATTTAATATATTTTGCATTATTTACGTAGATTTGGATGGATAATGTGTATATATATTTTATATTTTCGTGCAGTTAATGTAGTAATTATTCTTTTATTTTTATTATTATTCAATTCAATGTTTTGGTTTAAGCTAACAACCAAAACAACCCTGTTTGCGTTCAATCTTGTAATAAGATCCCAAATCTTAAAAAAAATGTCATTAACTGCAATTATTGTATATTAAGCCTAAAATATTTGAAAGACGAATAAACATATTTCAAATCATAAGAAATATATAATATGTATGTTTTTGGAATGATTGATGTAAATTATGCACAAACATACAGAAGTCTATATTTGTGCATGAAATTACACTACCCTTTCCTTTTTGTTTCTGTATATATTTCTTATTAATTTAAAATAATGTCTTTTATTGAAAAAGGACAAAAAGGCATATTTACAATAACCAGGTTAAAATCCAAACAAAACTAAACACAAACAGCCTTATATCTTTTTAACAAAACTTACAAGAACAACAAATCAACACCAAAACTATAGATCTGGAATATAACTACATTTTAACAATGATTTATGGGACTGGTCTCCAAATCTATAGCGTTTACAATGACCATAATATTTTTAAACACAATTGTAGGTAATAGTATGAACAATCTAATAAGCCTACAAAATAATAATATTCAAACCACAATTATTCATTCAGATCTAAAAAAAATAGATTAGCTAAGCATATAGGCATATGTTCAGATTTAATACAAACAAAGTAATCAGATTACTGTACACTATGTATATAAGCTTCTGACTCACCTTAAAGCATCCAAATCTTAATCTAAATACTCTTTTAAGCCTTAACTCCCAAATTATTTCAGATTTGTAAGAATAAAAGAGGAAAGAAATATGAGAAGAAGAACCTAAACGGCAATCCATACCTTTAACCACTTGAATATGATTAATCTCCTCAAATCTGTATTGTTTATGTTTGATTATGTTTGTATACGAATATATTTTGTTTTAATTGTTTGTCGAGATAAGAAATGACAGAGCTTCGTTGTTGCTCTTAGAAATATGTGAAAAATAATCGCGGCCTAAAATGAGTTGAAATGGCCTTGAACCATTAGGTTTAATTTAATAAACATCCATCGATCTGTTTTATATATTATATACTACAATCGTAGTTGCCACCTGCTGTGTCGTCCCAAGTGGTCGATAGCGGTAGACCGCCAGTCGACCTAATCGGGTGACCTACAGGTGGGGGTGGGGTGGGGTAATAAATAATTACTATATATATATTATTCTATTTTAATTATTTTCCGTTCGTTTCCATATTTCGTAACTTTTTCATACGGAATCCGTTCGTGAAACTCCAAACATGAAAGCTAACCGGAATACCGTGACGAATGCAATGGTGCAAGTTTCATAATCAAATTCTATTGTTTACAGAAATTACTATCTTTGGAAATCTAATTTTATAACTAATTTATTTATTGTCAAAATTCTGGGTTGTTACATTCTTCCCCCCTTAAAAGGAATTTCATCCCGAAATTCTGACACCAAGTTATCATATCCTATCCAACCAATTTGTGTACATCTATTTTGCAACCAAGTACGCATGTGCAAAGTGTACATAATGCACCACAACCATAAAAAAAGGTATGCACAATGATTCTAAATAGGATCCTCATATATGTATACATTAAAATTTTAAAAACACTTTTGAGAACATGATGCAAAACATCCTAAATATTCTGGTAGTTCTATATAAATGCAAATTTTGAAAACCCTTTTTCATTCTAATCCTCACATGACTACTAATAGAACTGTGAAGCAGCCAATTTTGCATCCAAATCCTACCATCCAAAACATCAACGCATCTAATCGCTTCCTATTTAATTCCTCCTAAGGCGGAAAAGGGAAATCAAAGCGAAAAAAATTAACATTCCTTTCGCTTATAAATATCCCAGTTCCCATCGTAGAGTGGAAATTTTACCTCTGTTCTCCAAAATACTCCAAAAATTTCCATTTGTAGACTGCAAAGGAAACTTAAAACAAGCTCTAAAACGTAAAATGAGTTGATTAACAACTTGTATGCATTGTTGACAAGTTATGCAAACTACGTTTCCAAGGCTAGAACAACATTTTCCTTGTTGTCATTAATGTTTTTACCGCATCGTCGGCCCTATTGCGCCATTAAAGCATGCACAAAAACCATCCAAAAATCTTCCTCACACTGTTAACGTCAACAGAAATAAGTTTTTTCGCAAAAAAAAAAAAAAAAAAAAATTCCGCTTTAAAACTTCTTTAATAAAATTTTCACTTTCCATATGAGATTCGTACAAAAACTAAAATTTTGGTAACATCCGCTTTGCGTTATTTAAATCATATATTTTAATAAAGAACTAATGTTTAGACATGCACGAACTACCATACCCAAATCCATGTTTTCGCGCAAACCGAAATAAAAGAAAGTAAATTAGCAAAATATAAAATTCAAAAAGGAATTTTTTTTCAAATAACATTTGCAAAAAGTTTCAAAAATGTATTTTGTGGAAACTTAAATGATTCAAGTCACATGTTAGCGAAAAAGGAATCCTGTTATGCATAAAATGCGAAAATCAAAATCCCAAACAAACAAACATAAATTTTAGCTTAACAAGGAATAGGTGATAAATATACCCGTGATGAAAACAATGCAAAACCTATCCTTTGCTAAAATTTATTCAACACAGAGTTTTACTATTTCCATCTCTAAGACAACTATTAGTTAGATAAGAAAATTGAGATTTCAATTAGATATGAGTGAAAGACACAAATATTTCTAAACTTAGAAATCTCATTAAAAGTCGTGTGATTGCAAACAACATTAACAGTTACAATCCAACTACAATAGCAAGGATAAAATGCTGGAAAGGGAAACACACGATACAAGATACACCAGACACAAGCTAACATCGCCTTAGCACTACGAGATGGTCGGGCTCCGCGGCTAGAGCTTGACCCATTACCATGTCCACGCCAGGAACTTAGTATGAAAGAAATGAAACTAATCTTGTGTGTCTATCGACGCTGATCCTTACAAACTTCACGAAGCTCGATCTTGATATTGAGGAGGACGGAGAGCTTTGGGCTCTTCTGGCTAGGCTATTGAGGCTACTGCGGCGGCTTTTGAACAAGAGTGGGAGGTATAAGAACAGGAGCATCGAGAATATGAATTCCTATCTTGTGGAGTGTGGCACGGCCGATGGCAGTACGCCTTCTTCAATGCGGTCTCTCCAGTAAGCCTCACTTTAAAGTGTCGGAGGACATGAGTGAGAAGATATCTATAAGGGAAGTGGTTCCTCGGGGTGCCGATGAAATGCTCATAAAAGTGAACCATAAGTACGCGCATCCAGTTGACAGCTGTACCTCCCAAAATGACATATGCGACGTGAAACATCAAATGATAGATCTACTCCAAGCTTCCTGTCTTCGGGATGATGTTGTGTTGAATGATGATCACAACTAAACGAGCAATAAGTCGCAAATTGGTGGAGGTCCGAACTTAGGGGATTCAAGGAAGATGCGCTCAATGATATGTCGGTCTTCCATCTCAACGGCATCCATCTCAGCTTCGCCCGCTAAGACACCCAAAATCTCTGCCAAATCATCACCAGAGAACTCAATGTTGGTGCCCATGACCTCGAACTGGATGAGACAAGCCAGATCATCGATGTTAACATCCATCTGAGCATCAAAGAGGGTGATGTAGTGCGGATAATATTCACGCTCAAAGGTATCAAATGGTAGGATCAGTTCCAGGCCTACGACGACGAACAACTCCTCCAAATGAAAAGGTGAGAAATCACCGAACTTCACCAGTTGGCTATAGTGAAAATCGTAATTGACCGTAGGAAAATAACGTTGAATCTTCACCCGCTACGGTCCAGCCACGCAACCTCCTGGGGTGTGAGTACGAGGTGCTAAGCGACGATGTTTCGAGGAGGGGCCATATAGGAAATGACGAATCATAAAAGAATTCCAGTTTTGGAGTATAATAGGGTTGGGATCTGCTTTGGGATGATTTTAGTGGAAATTAGAGGCAAAATGGAGTGGGGGATGCTTGGATTGGAGCTTGGGAAGGAGGAGGGTTTGGGTTTGAGGAAAACTGGTGCTAGGGAAGAAGAACTCAGCTAGAACGATACATATATCGTTCCAGGGACAATCAGGTCGGACGCAGGCCGCGCTTGAGTGGGCACGGTCGATCGCTTGCCCAATAAAGGGTCAACCTAAACCTTGGCCCAACGCCGCGTTTTATTTATGTAAAAATTATAAAAAAATCCTTATAACACCTCGACTTCTGAACTCTAACTGAAATCTTGCGCTGAGTTCCACTACTTGTCGAGTCGAGAATTTAAATTTCCAACGCCTTTTTCCCTACCTCCGAATAGTTGCGACCACTAAACAAATGAACGAATTTTTGAATAGAAAACCAGTTAGAAATCCGAAATAAAAATCCCCTTACCTAGCTGACAAGTAATTAAACAATTCGCAAATCAAATACCCCGAAATCAGAAGAAAGATTTTCCTTGATCTTTTCAAATGAAATTTTAAAACTTTTTTGAAATTGATTCATTTATTTTAAACTAAAAGTTTCGTATCATAAATCCACTTTATTATTATTTATAATCCAATTTATATTATTAACTAGAAAGCCTTTTCGCATTCCAAAGCGTTGAAATTTTAAAATCACGAAAAGATTAATAGGGATGATTTCGATAAATCATCCAATATATATATATACATACATAAAGAGGAACACTAAAAATCACAAGGAATTTGTGTTAATTATTTTAAGTTTGAGAAATATTCCTTGTCATTTCCAATTCCCTTTTTTTCAACTAGATTATTTACTAAAATTACACGAAACCCGAACAATTCTGAAATGCGAATAGATTTAAAAATTTTAAACCATACCTTTATAAAACTAATTTCCAAAACCATAGTTTTTAAAACATTTAAAATCCATTTTATCCTTCCAAATAGTCTTAAAAATGGAAATTCCTTTGAATATAAGACCAAGGACTCAAATGAATATTCCCAACAAAAGAATATCCAGAATGCCAACAAAGTATTAAATAGATATACCTCATAATTACATTTTCAAATGGATATAACATGTTAACATAAATTTCCCGTTTCAAGACTAATGAAAGGTAATTGACTGGAACCACCAACGAAACCAAAACCAGAAATCGTGACTATCTCAGTTGTAGCTAGATTTTCGTCCAGTCTCCAAACTCAAATCCACAAGATTCACCATATGACGTCCTCATGCTCTTCACAACGCCAATGGTTTATGGGGGTAAGGCGAAATCGGCTAGAAACTCGAACTCAACATATTTCAAATTCTTAGTCGCTTAAGGCCTATCTTTAGTAAATAGGCCCACGATTATTTCATCATCGACATAATTTAAAGTCAAATAAGAAAGTCAAAGAAAATAGAAATGAAAATCGAATATGTTCTCTCATGAGTCATAATTTAACTAATTCCTCTGATCGCCCAACTTAAGTTCTGATATCAAATGGAACACCCCGCACTTTTCTGAGCATAAATTTCGACAAAAATCAAAATTTAAACCCATCCAAGCATGGAACGTGTAAATCTGGTACATGCAAATAAAAGAGCATGAGTATAATCAGAGTACGATAACATAACTCACAACGGAAAAAAAATAGGATAAACTAGTATCAATTCGGTTAACAACCTTTTAAGAGTAAGACACCACGTCATTACCAAGCATGAGAGAACGAGAACTGAAAACCAAACTTAAACACCTATGGAAACCTAACCTTCTTGAGATAACCTAGGAGTTGTAATGAGAAGGGGTGCAGAACAATAAGTTCTGATGAGAAAAAAGAGTATAACACAGTCTACGATACATAGATGTTTCATGTTTGGTTCAACTAGAAAAATATGTCTAACAAGGCTAGTAATTCTAACCTAACCTTGTAAACACTTAAGCACGACAACCGACTAACTTACCAAAGGTAGCATTCCTAATGATAATGATACCGAGATAGAACGTTTATGCATAATTATGAAGCCTTCAAACCATTATTCAACCAATTACCAAAAGCTAAGAGGTAGGCTCTCAACTACTACTATTCATATGGAGGTTACATATTTCTATACAGAACTTTAGACCTCACTAACTATAATAGATAAGGGTGGATCCTTTTGATCACTTAAGGCCCAAGGTGGACCCATCGGTCACTTAATACCTTTTTCGATGGTTTACCCTACACTAATATAAATTAGAGAGAACTAGCTACAAGTCCTACTAATTTAAGGTTTCTGTCATTCACGCATAAAACCCACGCCCCGCATAAGGTGAGAGATTGTAAGCAGTCACTTAAGATGTAACAACCCGCATATTTGACGATGTATTTAAATATTTTATTTAAATATAATGTCGTTAATCCTTAATCAAGTGTATGTGTGACGGCCCGCTCCGTACCAGTCGGCATTTCCTCCGAAAGTGCGCTGTATACGTGCCCGATTAGCACGGAACGGTCGCCAAAGAAAGGAAAGAAGTGAAGAAAAACCTGTAGAATGTCTCACAGCGCATGGATCAAAGTATAATAATAACATACTTGACATAAAATAGGTGAGACAGTGCATAAGCTGATAACTAAAATCAACATCAATCATCAGAGCAGCGGAAATCCATATACAGCTTATTACAATTTTCCAATTTTACTGTCTCTAAACAAAAGAAAGCTAAAGTAGAAGATGCACCACCAATGCCCAAGCAGTGATCTTCAACAACACAGGGAGAATATTATATATATTACGTGGAAGCCTCCTGCTCATCTCCGAACCATCTACCCGTGCATCACCAGCTAACATGTCTCTAGTCTGCTCGTGTGAGCACCCAGAGTAATAAGAGGAGACATAAAACTCTGGGTCAGACATAAAGCCTGGTATGAGCGATAAGCATCTAAACAAAACAATAACAGGTATACCAAACCATACCTGAACCTGGACCTGCAACCAAAGAGTTAGTACCACATACCGTACAATGCTCTAAGGTGCCATAATAAATAGTGTAAGAATATGGGGGTGGGGTGTGCATGTCACAATGATAGCAAACAAATCATCCATAGCAACCATCCTCACATCTCTCACTCAGTGCGTAAAGCGTACGACATCTACCACTTTGGAACACTAGACAAACTGAGGTAATGACGAATCCCGACTTGTAGAAACCCTGCTATGACCAAGCTAAACATATGGAGTCATGACCAAACATTTTAATGACCCATTCCATTGGTTGTAGCCCTTGGTTCTACCGATGCCATAATGGCCCTGAATCCGTCTTCGTACCTCCTACCATAGTGGTCCAAAGCTATAGACGTCGATAACTCCTTGGCACGCGTCCCGCAGCAAAGCCCAACCATGAAGCGAACTCGTTGATTCCCATCTGAATCTTGAGCTCTAACTTCTCATTTGGACTTCCTTTGCATCTCGGGTTATAGTCTTCACTTCCGGATCGGTCTTCATTCAGTCTTCTCCTCGGATCGTGCTCCCTTGGATAGTTCGGTTCGTGATGCGCCTCCCCAATCGAATCGGATCGAGTTCCTGCTGGCTCATGGTGCTCCAGGTCCATCGGATCGTGTCGCGCCATACGGATCGCGCCTCAACAGCTCGTGACGCTGGCAACCCATTGGGTTCGGGTCGTGCTACCTCGTCTGGATCGTCGCGCCTCATCTCGGATCGCACCTTCTGATCGGTTCGTGGTCCACCAAGCTGGAGCGATTCGGATCGAGGTACTTCAGTTTGGACGCGGCGCTGCATCGGTTCGTGGCCTTCGAAGTGGAACGGATCGTGGCGTGAGCTTCCATCGGATCGTGCTTATAGAGGGCGATCCGATCCGGGTAAATTCCTGCACTTCGTTTCAGCGACAGTCTTTCACCATTCGACGGCGTTTTTGACCAAACTAACACTTATAAACAATCACAAAACATCTCATACAGTCATAGCAACGTATAGTATCGACCACGAACACCATAACACAAATCATAGCATGTAAAGTGGATCAAACATGGTCAAAACCCCAAATTTTCCCTTAAGCATGTTTAAGTAAATCTAATCATAGGGTCAACAAAACTTAATCGAATCGAACCAAATTTCTAACAGAGGCATAAAATATTATTTAAGAATTTCTAAACATTTTTCCAGAATTTATTAGTGTACAAATTCGCTAATCTTCACTAATTACCCTTAATTACCGTAATTAGTGCAAAAACTATGCAAATCACTCACCTTTGCCACAATAAAACTTTCAGATCTGAAGTGAACCTCTGATTTGCACGAATTCCAATATATAACAGCAGCTCTACCTCGGTTCTTGTGCTAATCCTCCTTGATTTGATGCCTCTAAGCCTTAATCCTTGATTAGGAAGTGATCTTGGGTGTTTTAGAGAGATTTAGAGAGTGGAGGCCATGGCTAGATCAAAAGGAATGAATAGTGACGGCTGATAAATGAGAAAAAGGTATTCTCCAAACCCTAACAGCCCTTTTAAACTCCTAATCCCGAAATTCCCCTTTAGGCCTAGCTGTTAATCACCCGGTTAAGCCCAATTAAGCTGTTTTTCACCATCTGAAACTTGTTTCAGCCATATCTCCCAAACGGTGAGTCCGTTTGGCTAATGTGACCACTCTACGGAATTGTAAACCATCATCCGGAGCCAATGGAAGTGGTTTCAGGTCAAAATTCTTTTCCAGACAAAAGTTATGGCCAAAACAGTGCCAACCAGGGGCAAAATGGTCATTTAAAAATCGGGAAAAATCATGAACATGGGAAATGACCCCAATAGTCGTCCCCCAAAGTTACATGACCATACGACTTCGTATGCGAAAGAAATAAATATTCTACGATCCTATGATGCGTAGAATGCGGGTCGTTACACTCTCCTCCCCTTAAGAAATTTCGTCCCCGAAATTCCTTAACCCAAAACATACAAAAGATCCTGCATGCCTAACAACCACATACAACAATCAAACATGCAAAACAAGCAAACAAGCCTATCCTAGCATGCGGAAAACTAAATCGAAGTCAAAATCTTACCAGGCAAAGAGTTCTGGGTGTGACTTCCTAATGTTCTCCTCTGTCTCCCAAGTACAATCATTCTCGTCCTCGCTCCACTGTACCTTGACTAGCTTCACCGCCTTCCTTCGAAGTTGCTTCATGTCGTGCGCGACAATACGGGCCGGCTTGCGGTTCCCAACCGCCTCGGGTTCTACTTCGAAGTCCTCTAACTGATCATGTGAAATAGTCATATCTGAGTCGTGAACGAACTTCCTTAGTTGGGAAACATGAAATACGTCGTGAACTCCCGCCATCTTCTCTGGTAAGTCAATTCTATATGCCAAATTCCCGACTAGTTCAAGAACAGAGAATGGACCAACAAATCTTGGTGCTAATTTGCCTTTCCTGCCAAATCGTATTATGCTCTTCAACGGAGAGATCTTGACAAACACCAAGTCACCAACGGAGAATTTTAGGTCTCTTCTCCTCTTATCAGCATAACTCTTCTGCCTATCTTGGGCAGCCTTCATTCGTTGTTGAATGATCTTGATCTTATCTGAAGTTTCCCTCACCACATCTGGTCCAAGCATAAACTTCTCGCCAGTCTCTATCCAACATGATGGTGAGTTACACGGTCTTCCGTACAAAGCTTCAAACGGAGCCATACCGATACTGGATTGGTAGCTATTATTATATACAAACTCTACTAGATGCAAATGGTCATCCCATGATCCACCAAAATCCAATATACACGCTCTCAAGAGATCTTCCAAAATACGATTCACCATCTCCGTCTGACCGTCGGTCTGAGGATGATATGCGGTACTGAGATGTAACTCTGACCCTAAAGCCTCTTGTAAGCTCTTCCAAAACCCACTAGTGAACAACGGGTCTCGGTCGCTCACAATGCTTTTAGGTACTCCATGAAATCTCACTACCCACTTCATATACAATTCTGCTAACTTAGCTGCCGTTCTGGTCGATTTGACTGATATAAACCTTGCACTTTTAGTCAGTCGATCTACAATTACCCAAATGCTGTCATATCCCGATCTAGTCCTTGGTAAACCATCGATGAAATCCACCGAGACTTGCTCCCATTTCCATTCGGGAATTTCTAAGGGCTGTAACAACCCACTAGGCTTCTTTTGCTCGGCTTTAACTAGCTGGCAATTCATGCACTTGGATATAAACTTCCCAACGTCTCTTTTCATCCCTTCCCAGCAGTAAGTCTGCTTCATATCTCGATACATCTTGTTACCACCGGGGTGTATAGTTAGCTTTGAGTGATGACATTCTCTAAGTACTTCATCTCTCAATCCATTGACATTGGGTACAACAAGCTTTCCATTCTTTCTAAGCCATCCATCTCGATCAAGCCCATACTTGTTCACCTCCTCATCGACACACATCTCTAACTTGGAGATGATTTCCAATAGGTTAGGATCGTCCCTCTGACTAGAGCCGATCCGCTCAATCAAAGTGGGTCTGATCGTCAAACTTGCTAACATTTCAGGATCCAATTCGCACTTTGGTCTGAAATCAAACCCCGCGATAAACTCCAGTTGCTTCCATTCAAGGAACATAGCCCCTAAGCTGACATGTCTTCTACTCAATGCATCGGCCACCGTATTGCCCTTTCCCGGTGTGTATGCGATGTCAAAATCATAGGAAGCCAAGAACTCTAACCATCTCTGCTGAAGGAGATTCAGATTTCTGCGAAAAGAGATACTTTAACGACTTATGATCTGTAAATAGCTCAAATCTTTCTCCCAAGAGATAGTGTCTCCACATCTTTAATGCGAACACGATCGCTGCCAATTCTAAATCATGGGTAGGGTATCTTCTCTCGTGCGGTTTCAATTGCCGACTTGCGTAAGCTACAACCCTACCGCCTTGCATCAACACAACACCCAGTCTGGTACCACAAGCATCCGTGTATACCGTCATCTCTTCATCCCCCCCAGGAATGACTAACACTGGTGCGCTTGTCAACTTGTCCTTTAGACTTTTGAATGCATTCTCGCACCTTTCATCCCAGACAAAAGTTTGATTCTTCTTGGTCAACTGGGTCAATGGTGCTGCTATCTTGGAGAAACCTTGGATAAACTTACGATAATATCCGGCTAATCCCAAGAAACTTCTTACATCTGTTGCGTTCTTGGGCGTAGGCCAATCTTGTACCGTAGCCACCTTTGCCGGGTCCACGGCAATATCATTCTCTGATACAACATGGCCCAAGAACCTCACTTCCCTCTTCCAGAAGTGACACTTAGAAAACTTTGCTTTCAATTGGTGTTTTCTCAACACCTCCATCGCTACTCTTAAATGTTCCTTGTGTTCTTCCTCTGTCCTCGAATAGACCAAAATATCGTCAACGAACACAAGAACAGACTTATTCAACTGATCTCTGAATACCCTATTCATAAGATCCACAAAATATGCTGGGGCATTGGTCAGCCCGAATGGCATGACCAACCACTCATAAAATCCGGACGGCGTTCGAAAAGCCGTTTTAGCTATACTCTCAGCTTCCACTCTAAGCTGATGAAAACCTGTCGCGAGATCCAACTGAGAAAATACTCTCGCGCCACTCAACTGATCGAACAAATCATCTATCCGCGGTAGAGGATACTTGTTTTTCCTCGTCACTTTATTCAACTCGCGGTAGTCTACACACAACCGAAGGGAACCATCCGCCTTGGTAGCAAACACAACTGGTGCTCCCCATTCAAAAACACTCCTTCTGATAAATCCCTTCTTCAAAAGATCGCTGACTTGCACCTCGAGCTCTCGCTGCTCTCTTGGTGCCATACGACGAAGTGGCATCACTATAGGCCTGGCATCCTTTACCAAATCAATACGAAACTCAATATCTCGGTGTGGTGGAAGTCCGGTCACTTCTTCGAAAACATCCGGATACTGGCCAACCACGGGCAAACCTGACAACTCACTATGCGGAATGTCGAGGGAGTTTAGAAAACTAGCCAATACCCCCTTACTGGGTAGACCACCAAACACTATCCTCCGCCCATCATCCGCTCTAGCTGTCACTAAAAAGCCCTCACAGTCCACCACCACCCTGTATCTTTGGAGCCAATCTACTCCCAAAATAATGCCAAACCCAGTAAAGCCCAAAACAAAGCAATCACAAACAAACATGCATCCATGACTCGATAAGACCACATTACGACAAATCATGCTAAGGCTAGTCGAACCACCAATCGGGTTCGTCACTACTAAAGGTCTATCGACAATCTCGGGCTCCAATCCCAACCTATCTACCAGGTCACTAGATATGAAAGAACTGGAAGCTCCGGTATCAAACAAAACTCTAACAGGAACATCATAAACAGAAAGCATACCTTGAATGACGACATTCTTTCCCTTCTCCGCCGCTGTTGGGGCATTCGACGAAGAAGGAATAGCATTAAGAGCGTAGGCTTTCACCATTTGCTTTTCCTTAGGGGGCTGTGGACACTTGTCCTTGTGATGTCCCATTTGGCCACAGTTGAAGCACTTCCTATCCGCTGGCTTGGGCCGACAATTACTAGCATAATGGCCCTTCTTACCACAGCTGAAGCACTCCACATCTTGCTTACTCTTTTTCTTCTGGCCATCCTTAGCTTGGTTCTGCTTTCTCTTATTCTAGGAACCACCCTTGCCTCCACCACTTGCTTGTGGCTTTGGCTCATCTGCGGATGCAACCTCAGTCTTCGACTTAGGGTAGAGACTTTCTAATCTTAATGCTTTCCCCACAATTGATTCAAACGTCTCATCGATGTGGGTAATAAGTTTTTCCCCCAAGTACTGATCCAAACCAGTTATGAATTTCTCATTCTTTTTCTCGGCAGTATCAATAAGAGATAACCCATACTTCGACAAAGTGTCGAATTCAGCAATATACTCCGAGACAGCTCTGCCATTCTGCTTGAGCTCCAAGAATTTCTTAAACAGCACTGACTTTTGAGCAGCTGGAATGAACTTCTCGCTAAAGCGAGCTTTAAACTGCTCCCAAGTAATCTGATCTTCGGGAGTAGCTGCCTTTATAGCATTCCACTAATTCATTGCCCGCCCTTGCAGCTGACGGGACGCTAGCTTTCTCTTCATCGCATCCTCGATACCCAAATCCTCGAAGATACGTTCGCAACTATCCAACCAATCTTGAACATCCGTGGCCGACTCCGTTCCATGGTACGGCTTTCCACCAAGGCTAGTATAATCCTTGTTCAGCTTGGCGAAGTCGACTCTTGGCGCCTGCACTATTGGACCACCACCATTTCCACCATTGGGAGCTGCCCTCTGCACATCTCTAAGCATCTCTCTCATGAGGTCAGTAAACATCGTCATCATGTCAGCAGCATTCCCATTATTGGCCCCTCTACCGGTACCTCTAACATATCGGCTCATCGTCAATCTGAAAAAGGAAACGATTAACGACTCCATAGTGGTGCTAGTGCAGTACGACTTCATCAATATACTACTAATAGTATATATATATATAACTTTTAAAAATCAAAATAATCACAAATACGCTCTCTCGTATACGTATATTATCTCTCCCTGATAGCTTCCCTAGGTTAACTACGCAACCTAGAGCTCTGATACCAAGTGTGACGGCCCGCTCCGTACCAGTCGGCATTTCCTCCGAAAGTGCGCTGTATACATGCCCGATTAGCATGGAACGGTCGCCAAAGAAAGGAAAGAAGTGAAGAAAAACCTGTAGAATGTCTCACAGCGCATGGATCAAAGTATAATAATAACATACTTGACATAAAACAAGTGAGACAGTGCATAAGCTGATAACTAAAATCAACATCAATCATCAGAGCAGCGGAAATCCATATACAGCTTATTACAATTTTCCAATTTTACTGTCTCTAAACAAAAGAAAGCTAAAGTAGAAGATGCATCACCAATGCCCAAGCAGTGATCTTCAACAACACAGGGAGAATATTATATATATTACGTGGAAGCCTCCTGCTCGTCTCCGGACCATCTACCCGTGCATCACCAGCTAACCTGTCTCTAGTCTGCTCGTGTGAGCACCCAGAGTAATAAGAGGAGACATAAAACTCTGGGTCAGACATAAAGCCTGGTATAAGCGATAAGCATCTAAACAAAACAATAACAGGTATACCAAACCATACCTGAACCTGGACCTGCAACCAAAGAGTTAGTACCACATACCGTACAATGCTCTAAGGTGCCATAATAAATAGTGTAAGAATACGGGGGTGGGGTGTGCATGTCACAATGATAGCAAACAAATCATCCATAGCAACCATCCTCACATCTCTCACTCAGTGCGTAAAGCGTACGACATCTACCACTTTGGAACACTAGACAAACTGAGGTAACAACGAATCCTGACTTGTAGAAACCCTGCTGTGACCAAGCTAAACATATGGAGTCATGACCAAACATTTCAATGACCCACTCCATTGGTTGTAGCCCTTGGTTCTACCAATGCCATAATGGCCCTGAATCCGTCTTCGTACCTCCTACCATAGTGGTCCAAAGCTATAGAAATTGATAACTCTTTGGCACGCGTCCCGCAGCAAAGCCCAACCATGAAGCGAACTCATTGATTCCCATCTGAATCTTGAGCTCTAACTTCTCATTTGGACTTCCTTTGCATCTCGGGTTATAGTCTTCACTTCTGGATCGGTCTTCATTCAGTCTTCTCCTCGGATCGTGCTCCCTTGGATGGTTCGGTTCGTGATGCGCCTCCCCAATCGAATCGGATCGAGTTCCTGCTAGCTCATGGTGCTCCAGCTCCATCGGATCGTGTCGCGCCATACGGATCGCGCCTCAACAGCTCGTGACGCTGGCAACCCATTGGGTTCGGGTCGTGCTACCTCGTCTGGATCGTCGCGCCTCATCTCGGATCGCACCTTCTGATCGGTTCGTGGTCCACCAAGTTGGAGCGATTCAGATCGAGGTACTTCAGTTTGGACGCGGCGCTGCATCGGTTCGTGGCCTTTGAAGTGGAACGGATCGTGGCGTGAGCTTCCATCGGATCGTGCTCATAGGGGGCGATCCGATCCGGGTAAATTCATGCACTTCATTTCAGCGACAGTCTTTCGCCATTCGACGGCGTTTTTGACCAAACTAACACTTCTAAACAATCACAAAACATCTCATACAGTCATAGCAACGTATAGTATCGACCACGAACACCATAACACAAATCATAGCATGTAAACTGGATCAAACATGGTCAAAACCCCAAATTTTCCCTCAAGCATGTTTAAGTAAATCTAATCATAGGGTCAACAAAACTTAATCAAATCGAACCAAATTTCTAACAGAGGCATAAAATATTATTTAAGAATTTCTAAACATTTTTCCAGAATTTATTAGTGTACAAATTCGCTAATCTTCACTAATTACCCTTAATTACCATAATTAGTGCAAAAACTATGCAAATCACTCACCTTTGCCACAATAAAACTTTCAGATCTGAAGTGAACCTCTGATTTGCACGAATTCCAATATATAACAGCAGCTTTACCTCGGTTCTTGTGCTAATCCTCCTTGATTTGATGCCTCTAAGCCTTAATCCTTGATTAGGAAATGATCTTGGGTGTTTTAGAGAGATTTAGAGAGTGGAGGTCATGGCTAGATCAAAAGGAATGAATAGTGACGGCTGAAAAATGAGAAAAAGGTATTCTCCAAACCCTAACAGCCATTTTAAACTCCTAATCCCGAAATTCCCCTTTAGGCCTAGCTGTTAATCACCCAGTTAAGCCCAATTTATCTGTTTTGCACCATCTGAAACTTGTTTCAGCCATATCTCCCAAACGGTGAGTCCGTTTGGCTAATGTGACCACTCTACGGAATTGTAAACCATCATCCGGAGCCAATGGAAGTGGTTTCAGATCAAAATTCTTTTTCAGTCAAAAGTTATGGCCAAAACAGTGCCAACCAGGGGCAAAATGGTCATTTAAAAATCGGGAAAAATCATGAATATGGGAAATGACCCTAATAGTCGTCCCCCAAAGTTACATGACCATACGACTTCGTATGCGAAAGAAATAAATATTCTACGATCCTATGATGCGTAGAATGCAGGTCGTTACAGTATGACCAAAAAGTCGCATTTTACATATGGATGAATTAGACTCGAAACCACTTCCATTGGGTCTGGATCATCGTTTACAACCTTTTTGACTATAAGCTTCGATATGCTTCGAGCATGTCAAATTTTGGACTTTAGACTTGGGTTTGGGTTAGCCCACCTAGCTCACCCTTAAAGCTCCCACAAACCCTCCTCCTTCATTCATTTCCTCATTCTCCACAAAATTAGAAATGGGGAAAGGGAAAGAGAAATTAAAATTCCCTAAGCCCCAACTTAATCTTAGGAATCCAATTCTTGTGAAAATCATGTGCAAATCCATGGAGAAGCTTAGGTAAGCTCCATATCTATCTTCTCCAACCCTATTCCACTTGAATTTTTATGATTTCCTAAACCTAACTCTTAGGAATTTGGTTGATATGCTCTTAGATTGGAGATTCATAAGTATTGATTGAGGAGAGGTTGATCTAACTTAGGTTTGGAGCTTCTTCTTCATTCCTACAATCAAAGGTGAGTTCTTTAATGAACTCACATCCATGCCACAAGCCTAGAGGCTTGTAATGTGTAATTTAGTATTCATTTGAGTTGCATATGATAGAAAATTGGGTAAGTAGTGTAACTTAGCCGATTTCATGAGTTTATGTTTCATTTGATTGAGACTATAGCTAGGAAATTGTTCACACAATCGAGTGCATATGCTATGAGTAGTTTTGGCGATATTGTGAAGCTTCTTTGTGCACCGACAAGTTCTAAGACTTCACAATTCGCTTATATCACGTTTAATTTGCTTTGGTTTAATAATATGTTCATTTTTGAGCTCAAAACCAAAATCATTGCATTCACATTCTATGGGTCGATACCGTGATCGTTAGAGGCCTCATTGACGTGAAGAAGTGTTCATGATACTCGAATGATTACGCACGATCGATGGAGGTTGACCGGGAGGGTTAAAACCCTCCCTATCCGACCTGGGCAACAGCCCAGGCCTGGACCAGTCGACTGGTCGAATTCAGACCAGTCGACTGGTGGTCAACCTGGGCAACAACCTAGGTTCTGACCAGTCAACTGGTCTGAAATGGACCAATCGACTAGTTTGGCTGTGGACCAGAGGGACCTCAGTCCATAGTCTAGAATGATCCAGGCGCTTTCCCGGTCGGAGCCCGGACCGTTTGGCCTTTTTCTATGGTTTTTCAATTTCACTAAATCACATATTTTAGCAATTCAAATTCATCGATTTTGGTAATTATTTGATTCATTAAATACCAATTTTTATGGTTTGGTTCATTTATTCATTGTGAATGAATTTATGATTGATATTCATGAGATTTAATTTACGTCATAAAATCGTGAATTCTTAGTTCGATCGTTATTATATGAGATTTGCCATTTCGAAACTTTATATAAAGGGTTTTATATTATTGGTAAATACCAAATTCTTTTACCAAAGTGGTTTCCAATCTCACTTTATTATACGAAGTTATTTTACAAAATCGTTTTCAAATCTACTAGTATATATTTTATAAACCTTTTTCTCGTTCGTATGAGAAACTAATTAAACGCCTTAGCAAAAACGAGGACTATGACACCTTGCATTTACTTCGATGGTTAATTCTTGGACTCGTTCGATTGAAAATCGTGGCAATGATTATCTTATGTTTTTAGTGGACTATACAACTTGTTCAAAAATATTCGAGTAGAGCTAGTGGTTATGGGACATATAGATAAACTTTTATAGTTACTAGCTTAGTGTAATTTGCACTACCTTGGATCAATTGTGATCTTCTCATGATTTTATTCGTTTTTGATGATTTTCGGATCATCCTGAGGGACTTCGGTTCACTCCAGCGGGGTCGCCACCCGCAGGTCTTTGGGACATCTTGGAGCTTCGGCTCAACATATAGGCTAGCTACCTAGAGATCGCATCTTAACTCGATACACGTGTTGGTTGAGTCTTTGGATTCCCAGGTTGAGTTTTCGGACTCCTATCTCAAGGCCTACCCCTTTGTTTTCTCTATGATTTCTGTATTTCTGGTTTTTGACTTCTGGAATTTGAGATTTGATTGATATTAATTTATCAATCTGAGTTTATTGATATTTATTTATCAATCATAGTTTTATTGACATATGAGCTGTCAATTTTCGTATTGGTATTAATTTATCAATCTTAGTTTTATTGATATATGAGCTATCAATTTGCGTATTGATTTGATATGATTTATCATTTCCTTGAGAAGCTATATAACTTTGGATGAGATATTCTTTTATAGCTCTAATATAGATATTTGAGATATACCGTAGACATTTTTGGGCTTCACACTTATACATGACATTGTTATTATCGTATTTATGTCTACATTTATTTATGTCTCTTATTATATCGTAGTTTATGAGATAAGTACAGCTAGACTGATCCGTTTATTATTTATCTTTATGTAAGTAATACTCGGGTCAGATTGAGGTATTCCAGGTGATTCTTTTTAACTCCATCATGGATTATCCTCCACTTTTGGGCTAACTACTTTAGTGTTGTACTTTTTGAGTTATATGTGTATTAGATTCCTTTGTATACATATTATTTTTGAGTAGTCTTGTACATATTCTTTCTTTATAGTGGATCGACTATGACCACTATCTTGTATTTACAATCATGTGTTATATTCATGTCTATTTTCGCCTTAGTGATGTGAATATCTGTGTATGACTCTGATTTATTGTTATATATTTTATATTGCTTTCCGAATTATATATAGCCACTATGTAGCAGTTTTGAACTTGAATTAGATGTGTCGGATTTCCTCATTAGATTTGAAAAGTAAGACCACATTATCCGATACATTTAACACTCGTTCAAAGCTATTATACAGATGGTCGCTCCTCAATAGCCTTATTCCTTGGGTTAGTTGACACTGTTGCTTGCAATGGCCTTGGCTAACGCGAGTATAGAGGTGGGACGTTACAATTTAGTATCAAAGCTAAGTTCGGAATAATATAATATATTATGGCGAGGGTAACTGTCCTAAGTCTCTCTTAGGAAATCGTGTTTTAGGATTTAGTTTGAGTCTTTGGACCCGTCATATCCTATCTTATATCATGATCCTTATTTGACCAATCAAATTTATTTGAGTTCATCTTTGTTAATCATGGCCTTGACAAACTTAGAGTCCCATCCCTCTTCTTCGGTAGGAATTCAAACTATTTCCAATTTTTGAGTTGGAATAACTTTTGGGGACTTAGTTTTGTTGATTTCTAGATTATTTTATAAAACAGTTTAATAAAATAATTTTTGCTAAGTAAAATACTAATCTGCTTGAGATTAGCTTTGCGAGGCGAAAATGAATAAATTATTTCGGCTAAGCACTGTGAAATGTTTCCATCTATTTATTTATGATTACAAATTTAGTTCATAAATAAATGATTACACTCCTGATCATTTATTTACAAATTTGCGCCCCTATTTGGATGTAATTTGTTTATCATGTTGAGTTGCCCATCAAGTATATTAGGAGTTCTGATTGAGAAGTGGGATGCCACGATATCAAAAAGAGTTTTTGAACACTTCAATAAGATGATTCAGACACAACCATTATACTAAATATTAATGATGTGCATCGCCATTGAACCGTACCATTAGAAACTATATATAAACAAATGGTGAGACAAATCATTAGTACTGATTGTTAATTTGGAACCGTAAGGATTTTAATAAAATAATAATTTGAGAATGGGATATATACGACCATCGTATATATCCTTTACACTTTTCATAGTTTGAATTTTTAACTATGAAGTTTGAGATATCTTATTTTGATAAGGAAACTAATGCCTATCTAGGTACCATACTTTTTAATCTTTATGGTGATGATTACCGTGATCATCTCATTCGAATCTTTTAAATTATGATTATTTACCTTCTTTGTGTCCAAAGAACTTAGGAACACCATGTCCTTTGGAATTTGAGGGCACTAGTTTTATATCCAAGTATGTAGATTTTCCAAACCTATGTTTTGGTGAAAATTCTTACATGCTACTTTGAGTTTTCGTTACCCTTTTATTTTGCTATCGAGAAGACTTTAGTTTTCTTTGGGTAATGATTTTATTCTCTTTGCTTTTGAGTGTTGCTTGTTTCAAATAAGTAATTTTTCCTTTTCGAATGAGCAAGGAATTTAATTAAATGCCTTGGTAAAAAACGAGTGGGTCGACACACTTGCGTTTACTTTGCCGGTTAATTTTTGGACTTGGTCAATTACAATTCAATTTCATTATTGGATGTCAAACTCGATATATTTAAAGAAAATAATGTTGGTGATGACTGCAGCATCATCGAGACTTATTTTCACATTTCTAAGTAAGAATTGTTTAAATTTGTTTCCATTCTTCTTATGCTCGGTTATGATGACCATTTATATGTTTTCTTGGGTAACCTTTGGTTTATGCCTTTTTGCAATTGTGCTTTGATCATTTTTTCATTTTTTAGTGGACTTTATAATTTGTTCGTGAATACTTGAGTTAAGTTAATGGTTATGGGACATTTGGCTAAACTCACCTATTTACTAGCTTAATATAAATTACGCTTACTTTGTTGATCATTGATGATCATTTTGTGGTTTTGAATCTTTTGATCATTTGTGGAGAATTTAAGTTTTTCCAATCTTGTGGCTGACGAAACTGCTTTTGAGAGGTGTTAGCAACCTTATTGTAATGATGAAACTGCTTTTGTAAGGTGTCAGCGACCTTATCAAGGCCATTGTAGTCTATGTGGATCTACTTCATGTTATTTGTGTGTTTTTGTCTTGTTCATGACTTCACCCTTTTCGAGATGACTACTATTATATATATTTACATTGCTTCGAAGGCATCGAAGTATTTGTGATTATATGGTGATTTCAGTAATTCATGGGTTCTCTTTATTTGATTAGAACACGAATTATTTATGTGTTCATTGATAAAGCTATGTCATCATTTGCGTTTTTGTGGAATTTTATGTGAATCCATTCTTGTGATACGAGAACCATTTTTGAACAACATTTTGATTTATGGATTTATATGATCGCACTTGTTATGGTTTGAGCATCTATCCATTTTATATTTTTCTAGATGTCATAGTGGATTCTAGAGCTTGGATGGTTCGAGTTTTCATTGAAAATTATCTTGGATCTTCTTCTGAAAAGCAATAAGTTATATTTTTTATTGATCTTAGTCTCTTATTTTTGGATTTCAATTTTCGATCTCTGGGCTTTTGTAACTAGGATCTTGCATGAATTCCCACCTTTGGTCTTGTAACGACCCGGATTTCAGCGACTTTGGTTATCGACGTAAGCACGACGTCGATAACCAAAACGTCGAAAAATCCTGGTAGTTAGTGAAAGAAATTAGAGGGTGAGGAAAGATAAGATAGAAACTTAGAATAGAAGAAGAAGAAGAACACAATATCAGAGTAACACGAATCTCACAGCGGAACGAATAAATATATTTCATAACATAACTTTGAAATACAAAGTTGGTACTTGAATATACATATCATTATCAAAGTACAGCACTTACAACACAGCGGAAATAAACTATAGCTATATGATCCTGAAGCCTCCTGCTCCAATCTCTTCCAGTATATCTGTAAATCCCGACTACTTGACTGCCCGTACAAATTTAGGCACCCAAGAGTTTAGGGGAAACAACAAAGTAAACTCCGGGTCAGTCATGGGACTGGTATGAGTAAAACAGTTTAAAAATAGTTCGAACAAGTAAAAGATATCTCATAAGACCACGCCGCATAACGGAACGGGTTTTTCCCTTATGAGAATCCAAAATATCTTTATATCAAAAACCTTTTGATATTATAATAATGTCTATCAACCACAATATATATATAATCATCTAGCAGAAACGCTTTCATCTCACGTTCTACATATATAGTATACAATCAAAACCGCAAGCACGTATTGGGTAATGGATTTCCAACTATGACAAGGTATGGAATCACCTTTCGCTCGTGTACCTCTAGAGAGGAATACACTGGGTTCAACAAGAACATCTTGCAACCCGGCCACACATGACCGACCACTCATTTCGCTTGAGTGTATCGAATGTATATCACCAACAGTTGGGATCAGCAACCGTTTCCCGAATGGGACAGCATTAACAATAGATTTTTAGAAATGAATGAAACTCTAGATCAGGTGATTATACACCCTACTTCGGTGCGACCGACTTAGCCATGCTGCCTGCCCGATTTCTGTCATTTACCGGATGATGAGGCTAGAAGCTACGCTTTAACATCACATCATATTCACTTTGAATGTCACATCATCAAATCCATCCAATCACTTATTGACGTCCTCAACAATACATTATGTGTTAGCTAAAAGAAGTTTCCTTCCTCGCTTCCACTCTTGGTACAGTTGGAGAAATCAATATACGTGATTGTCTGGACATACTCTGTCAGACATCCCTCCATACAAGTCATCCAGGAACAGGATGAACCGAAGGCACTATTTTGTAAACAGGATAGCCCTTGCATAACTCCGTCTTCAATTTCCTTTGGCATATATGATTCGCAACGCTTATGCCAATACAGAGTGGTTCTTTGGATAATAATCCAACCGGTCTCTCCATATTAACAACGTTAAAATGGTCAAAACTTCGATAGTCTGTGATTTAACTATCGAATAAAAATAGGTGTGCAAACAATGATATTATTTCCAAATGGAAATTATATCGATCAAACATCATTCAACATTCATCTCTTTAGTTCATTAATTTACTTATCTCATGTTTCCCTACGTTCAATATTCCTTATTTTCTAAATTGGGAAAATATACGTTATTAACAAATGGAAAACATTTCCATTTCCTGTTTTCTTTATTTGAAAACATTTCTGGTTTCTTATTTGGAAAACATTTCCAAAGCTTCTTCCTTGGACTTAGACAGATGTTTTAAACAAACCATCGCGATGCCAACTCAAACCATTTCCTTTACTGCCGAACCTTAACTATCCCTTAGTTAAAATGAAGCCAATCAAGTTGGGGTAGAACTACCTCTCAGACCTTAACTGAACAACATTTCTAACTTTGAAACAGCCAAAGTTCACTTTATATCCCTTAACAAACTTCCTTACTTAACCCTCGTTCGAATAACTATATTCGATTGACTCTTATCAATTAACTCTATTGGACTAACCCCTATCAATTTACTCTATTGGACTAACCCCTATCAATTTACTCTATTGGACTAACACTATTGGATTAACTCTATTTGACTAATGCTATTGATTTACCCATTTCACTTAACTCCTTTCGAATAACTATATTCGATTAACTCATTCGCTTCTATTCGAATAACTATATTCGATTAACTCTTTTGCTTCTATTCGAATAACTATATTCGATTAACTCTTTTGCTTCTGTTCGAATAACTATATTCGATTAACTCTTTTTGCTTCTATTCGAATAACTATATTCGATTAACTCTTTCGCTTCTATTCGAATAACTATATTCGATTAACTCTTTCGCTTCTATTCGAATAACTATATTCGATTAACTCTTTTGCTTCTGTTCGAATAACTATATTCGATTAACTCTTTCGCTTCTATTCGAATAACTATATTCGATTAACTCTTTTGCTTCTGTTCGAATAACTATATTCGATTAACTCTTTTGCTTCTATTCGAATAACTATATTCGATTAACTCTTTCGCTTCTATTCGAATAACTATATTCGATTAACTCTTTTGCTTCTGTTCGAATAACTATATTCGATTAACTCTTTCGCTTCTATTCGAATAACTATATTCGATTAACTCTTTCGCTTTAAACTCTAATCGATTAAACTAACATCGATTAACTTCTTTTACTTTAACACAAATAGATTAACTAACATCGATTAACTTCTTTTACTTTAACGCTAATCGATTAACTAACATCGATTAACTTCTTTTACTTTAACACTAATCGATTAACTAACATCGATTAACCTCTTTTACTTTAACACTAATCGATTAACTAACATCGATTAACCTCTTTTACTTTAACACTAATCGATTAACTAACATCGATTAACTTGTTTTACTTTAACACAAATAGATTAACTAACATCGATTAACTTCTTTTATTTTATCTCTAATCGATTTACTAACATCGATTAGCTCCTTTTGATAAACTACGTTTTCCGTTACAACTATTTCCTTTTTATAATGTTTACTTACCGTTACAAATATATCCTATTTATAACTTCTATTTACCGTTACAAATATTTCCTATTTATAACTTCTATTTACCGTTACAAATATTTCCTATTTATAACTTACTTACCGTTACAAATATATCCTATTTATAACTTCTATTTACCGTTACAAATATTTCCTATTTATAACTTCTATTTACCGTTACAAATATTTCCTATTTATAACTTCTATTTATTTTCTAAATAAATATTCCTTTTCTATTTCTATTTATTTTCTAAATAAATATCCCTTTTATAAAACCGTGTTCGTTTTATAAATAATTCCTTTTATAAAATCCTGTGATTTTATAAAATTCCTTTATTTCAATATACATTGAAATACTTCTTTTTACATCCCAGGGTCTTTTATGATATTTACAATATCGAATAACAATGATCAACATCATTCCAACACACATAATCCATAACAGATTATATAACACATCATATATCACAATATATGAAAACAGTAAAATAATGTTGAGGAATCCAGTTGGATTCCTCCAACCTGTCTCCCTGCATCACAGATGTTAAACAATATAGATAACATCACTTTTCAGTTCTATATGATATATTCTGTTAAACAGAATCAATATAGAAAATTTAACTAACTGACTAGCAGTTCAATCAAACAGTCAACATACAGTAAATCAGCCAATATCTAACAGTTCTAAAAATACAACATGAAATTATAAACTGTTCAGAGTTAGTGAGATTTACTCACATTGGACGATCGTCGTTAATAACGATAACCATCTCTTGATTCAGACGGACAATTTATTTCACTATAAATTGTAACGAGCCTCGTTTCACTTCCACTCAGTTCCATCGTGTAGTGTCCGTCCATACGATCCCGGCATGACTGACGGTTCGTGATTCTGATTTCGTATGGCCAAGATATTATAAATACACGTTATATGATTTATTTAAATCTAATAAATTAAACAATTACTTATTAAACGGGCCTCACCCATATAAAGACTTCGGCCCAACAATTCACTTAAGTCCAGACCCGACTCAAACTCCTCCTTTCTTCCTGAAACCGTCATCGTGTAAACCCAACAACCATGGCCACTTCGAAGCTCCCACTTCTTTGCTTGGCTTGTATTTTCTAACGAGAACCCATTTCTTTGCTTCCCTTGTATATTTTTTTTTCTTTTTATTCTGGGCCTCACAACATATACTGGCCCGAATTCTCGCAAGTGAATGCCAGACCCACCATCTACCCGCATCCACTTCAATTTCTGTAGCTTCATCTTCCACGCTTTTTCCCAGTAAAGATTTCGAATGCCATTTCTAAAGTTCAAAAGCTTCGAACTTCATTTCCCTTCATGAAAATACGAACTGAAGTCCTCAAACAGCATCTCCTTCGCGATCTCATTCCCTTCATATCACAAACATTGAATTCGCATGCCATCTTCTTATCGCGACACCCAGGTCACGATATCCAGGAACAGACCGTCTTCAAAATGGCATCGCACAACCCAAAAATCAGCATTCAAGCTCGGTTACACTTGTATGTCTTCACGCCCCATTTCAAACATGCCCCAAAATCCTCTCCAGAACCCTTCACAGCAATTCACGTCTTCATCCCCGAACAAGAAATAAAACCCGTGAGCTCCTTCTTCCATCAACTTCATTTTTATTTTTGATGTCTTGCGTTTCTTTCCTATTTTGGTGGCGCCTGAAGACTTGGTGTCCTCGGGAGTGAAATGATCTAGGTTAGAAGGGATTTAGTATTTATTTATTGGGTTTTATAGGGATTTTTTTTTCCCACGTTTTGCTGAAGACTCTCAGGAAGTGGCGGCCTCATTTGCAAAAGAGGGAAATTCGTTTTGTTCTTAAGGAAGGGGGAACAGCGTATCCTTAAGCAATAAATATTTACTCCTCTTGTGGATGATTTAATGCCACATATTTGTTTTGAGGACCACGAAAAACCAGTGGTTGAGAAGTTGAACTTGTGGCTTGCATTTTGATCGGAGAAATGAAGATATTTATTTTACATTTTTGGTGAACCTTATACATGAAGTTCTGTTCTCATCCGGACGGCCAATGCCAGAAATAAAAATACTGTTGAAATGAGTAAGGAGCCACGATTTCAAAAATATAAAAATATCGGTAGATTAACTCATATTGTGAAACCCCAAAATCGCTGATTAAGGGTGCAAAATACTCCAAAATAAAAAGTGCATATTAAATTAATTAAAAATTACCATAAAATTCTTAAAATTAAATTATCACTACGTCTCAAAAGAACCTTGTCTAAATTCAAGCCCGATCTCTAGTTATATCGAATAAACCATTACGGTCAATAAACGATTCTATAGCGACTTTTCTGAAATTTGATTTGGACGTAAATCAAAATCTACCCGACGAAATACTGATTTTCCTCTTCTACTAGAAAGATGTACTCCACCAGCTCCACACGTTTATTGTTTCACAGAAATCCGATTTAAAACGAAATCCTGTACATTCAGTTGAAGTTCGAACCGCCAAATAGCGAACTGCAGCGCCATTTCGAGCTCGTTTAAAATTATATTATAAACTATACATTCAACTGTCAATGATTGAATATATTCGTTATACAAATTCAATTCCAAGCTGAATTAAATATCACAGATGATCCGGTTCACACCATATCGTCATTTCGGCCAATTCTGCTTATTTCAGAATTAAATATATTATTTAATTTATTATTTAATTAAATATCCATCATTACTTAAATCCACGACCATTAAATTCTCTAAACCACCATTGATATAATTAAATAAATTAATTATAATACCTATGCCAATGCGGGTCATTACATTCTTCCCCACTTAAAATAATTTCGTCCTCGAAATTGCTAAAAGGTAGAGAACGACCCTATCAATTGGTTAGAACATATTTGTTCACTTCTTAACTTCAGTTTCAACTGAACCAATTTAATTTCAATTAAATTATTAATTAATTCTTATCAACGAAAATTTTCAAAAATCCTGAAAATTTTCTAATACCTTAATCTTCGAAAAAAAAATTCGCCAGCACCTCCTTTGAATTGGTCAATCGGTAAAACCACAACTCGCCTCTCTGGGCCATCTTCAACCCAAAAGAAAATCAAACAGCCAAGCGGCTTGCCAGATCGGCTCATACATCTTATATCCAATAGAAATATAAACTTGTACCTTTGGTGGCATATAATTATATCCTTTCCATCTGTTATCAATTCAGCGGATACAAGGGTCATCCCAATCAAATTCCAATCTGCTTTTATCCACAACACAACCATTCGCTTATATCTGAGCCGCATATCATTTCAACTCGAGTTTCTTCTCGATTCCTAACTCTTAACATGATTATCACATCATACTTCAAATTTGAATCTCACAATCCACTTTGTCTTGATATCATTTTAATTCAATCTCAGTTACCACTTTACTGGCTTTACTTTAATTCAAATTTTCTTTCACAAATTTCTGTTAAATTTGTTTTTAATTCAAACAGTCTTTCCCTGGGAGTTTTAAACAGTTTACACTTTTCAAAAATCAAATTTTTCTTTTTGAAATTCAACTGAGCCCATAATCAATATTCCATTAGTTAAATCACTTCTCTATTTCTTTATCAATATTTGTTAACCAAATATTTTCAATAACCATATTGGCCTTTTATGTTATTTGGAAAACATTTTCCCAAGATCGCCTTCCTTTATTTTCTGAACTTTAGAAAATACATGCTATTTATAATTGGAAAATATTCCAATTACTTATCTCCTTTCCGATCTCGTTTATTTCTATACTTAGGAAATATTCTCCATTATATTTCCAAGCTTACACTTATTCGGGTTAAAACGGATGTTGTGTAAAACATCGTTATGACAACCCAAATACTATATTCAACTAACTCTTATCCAACATTGATCTTCGAGCCTGAAATCTTACCATTTATTTGTTAATAATGAAATCAATCAAGTTGGGGTATAACTACCTCTCAGACCTTGACTGAATAATATTTATAACGTCAAAACAGATATGACTACTTACTCGAATAATCAATGCCATACAACTACTTATTCACTTTTAAACACGTATACGCTTCCTCTTCCTATTCTTACTAGATTTTTTTCTTAGTCTTCCTTTTTGATTTTACTATTCTATTTCTAAGTTCGTTTTCTTATCGACTTCTAAATATATTGATATATAGATTTCTAGTTATCAAACTTCTTAAAAATATTCTAACTCTTTAAATTCCCGGAAAAATTCGTCATAACCTCCTTTGTACTGGGAGCATCGGGATATTTCAAATAGCCTCCCATGGCCTTCACCAATCCAAAGGAAAAAGGAAAAGCCAAGCGGCTAGCCGATACGGCACATAAAATCCCATATATGAATTAAATACATACCTTTTGTCGGGCATTCTATTTATATACCTTCGTACCTTATCCATACCTATTTCATATATCCATACATTTCTAATTCATTCCAACTTAATCCAATCGTTTTAACTTATTCCGTTAAGTGATTTTCAAATTACTGGTTTTCCCATTTCACCTTCATATTTGAGTATAACATGTTCAAATATATTTTAACTTGTTTATCAACTAATTGAATTCCTTTTCAATTTTTATTTGAATTTCCTATATTCAAATTCCATTTCAATTCTCTTATTCAAATTCTATATTTGAATTTCATTTCAATTCACTTGTTCAAATACTATATTTGAATTTCATTATTCAAAACTATTTTCAAACTCCATTTGAATTCCTATATTTAGATCTATTTGAATTCTCTTTATTTCATTTCAATTCCCTTTGAACCTTCTATATTCAAATTCCATTTTCAAATTCAACACAACTTGTTTTTCCCAAAACAATTTCAAAACAGTATCTCTGGTAGTAATTCGTCACTTACAACTCGAAAATGAATACTGATGATGCAGCTGTCATTATCAGAATCTATTTTCCAGCGATCGAAGTGAGTTTAATACTATAAAACTATTTTTAACCCTTTCCACTTTGAAATTCATTTCAAAATATAATTCACACTGCTTGTAAAACAATTTAAAATCTCCCAGGATCTTAAATTTTCCTTATTTTAATCCAAAACCATTTACAAACACTTATCCAATTCTCCAGAATTTTAACTCAATTCCTGGATTAAAATTTCAGATTCAACTCATCTGATTTCACGTATTTTACTTATATGAATTTTGATTGATTATTTACATAACCATTCAATTTATAATCTTACTCGATTATAATAACAATCAATATATCCAATATATATCTAAATATACGTTGGGTAAACTATTTTCATTTACCCTCTTTTCAAAACATACCATGACGGTTCATCGTATTCGAGTGTTTAGTAACTCCTACCGATACAGTGGATCAAACTGATCGACCAGAACTCATAAACGACTCAACCAATGAATCTCCAAAATATAAAACAAATTTTTATATCAATAACAAATACGTTCACTCGTATATATACACTCAATCTCAGTCTAGGGTATTACTAACCCTATCTCTACCGAGTCACGCCACAGAGCCAAGTAATTCTTAACTTAAGCTCTGATACCAACTGTAACGACCCGGATTTCAGCGACTTTGGTTATCGACGTAAGCACGACGTCGATAACCAAAACGTCGAAAAATCCTGGTAGTTAGTGAAAGAAATTAGAGGGTGAGGAAAGATAAGATAGAAACTTAGAATAGAAGAAGAAGAAGAACACAATATCAGAGTAACACGAATCTCACAGCGGAACGAATAAATATATTTCATAACATAACTTTGAAATACAAAGTTGGTACTTGAATATACATATCATTATCAAAGTACAGCACTTACAACACAGCGGAAATAAACTATAGCTATATGATCCTGAAGCCTCCTGCTCCAATCTCTTCCAGTATATCTGTAAATCCCGACTACTTGACTGCCCGTACAAATTTAGGCACCCAAGAGTTTAGGGGAAACAACAAAGTAAACTCCGGGTCAGTCATGGGACTGGTATGAGTAAAACAGTTTAAAAATAGTTCGAACAAGTAAAAGATATCTCATAAGACCACGCCGCATAACGGAACGGGTTTTTCCCTTATGAGAATCCAAAATATCTTTATATCAAAAACCTTTTGATATTATAATAATGTCTATCAACCACAATATATATATAATCATCTAGCAGAAACGCTTTCATCTCACGTTCTACATATATAGTATACAATCAAAACCGCAAGCACGTATTGGGTAATGGATTTCCAACTATGACAAGGTATGGAATCACCTTTCGCTCGTGTACCTCTAGAGAGGAATACACTGGGTTCAACAAGAACATCTTGCAACCCGGCCACACATGACCGACCACTCATTTCGCTTGAGTGTATCGAATGTATATCACCAACAGTTGGGATCAGCAACCGTTTCCCGAATGGGACAGCATTAACAATAGATTTTTAGAAATGAATGAAACTCTAGATCAGGTGATTATACACCCTACTTCGGTGCGACCGACTTAGCCATGCTGCCTGCCCGATTTCTGTCATTTACCGGATGATGAGGCTAGAAGCTACGCTTTAACATCACATCATATTCACTTTGAATGTCACATCATCAAATCCATCCAATCACTTATTGACGTCCTCAACAATACATTATGTGTTAGCTAAAAGAAGTTTCCTTCCTCGCTTCCACTCTTGGTACAGTTGGAGAAATCAATATACGTGATTGTCTGGACATACTCTGTCAGACATCCCTCCATACAAGTCATCCAGGAACAGGATGAACCGAAGGCACTATTTTGTAAACAGGATAGCCCTTGCATAACTCCGTCTTCAATTTCCTTTGGCATATATGATTCGCAACGCTTATGCCAATACAGAGTGGTTCTTTGGATAATAATCCAACCGGTCTCTCCATATTAACAACGTTAAAATGGTCAAAACTTCGATAGTCTGTGATTTAACTATCGAATAAAAATAGGTGTGCAAACAATGATATTATTTCCAAATGGAAATTATATCGATCAAACATCATTCAACATTCATCTCTTTAGTTCATTAATTTACTTATCTCATGTTTCCCTACGTTCAATATTCCTTATTTTCTAAATTGGGAAAATATACGTTATTAACAAATGGAAAACATTTCCATTTCCTGTTTTCTTTATTTGAAAACATTTCTGGTTTCTTATTTGGAAAACATTTCCAAAGCTTCTTCCTTGGACTTAGACAGATGTTTTAAACAAACCATCGCGATGCCAACTCAAACCATTTCCTTTACTGCCGAACCTTAACTATCCCTTAGTTAAAATGAAGCCAATCAAGTTGGGGTAGAACTACCTCTCAGACCTTAACTGAACAACATTTCTAACTTTGAAACAGCCAAAGTTCACTTTATATCCCTTAACAAACTTCCTTACTTAACCCTCGTTCGAATAACTATATTCGATTGACTCTTATCAATTAACTCTATTGGACTAACCCCTATCAATTTACTCTATTGGACTAACCCCTATCAATTTACTCTATTGGACTAACACTATTGGATTAACTCTATTTGACTAATGCTATTGATTTACCCATTTCACTTAACTCCTTTCGAATAACTATATTCGATTAACTCATTCGCTTCTATTCGAATAACTATATTCGATTAACTCTTTTGCTTCTATTCGAATAACTATATTCGATTAACTCTTTTGCTTCTGTTCGAATAACTATATTCGATTAACTCTTTTTGCTTCTATTCGAATAACTATATTCGATTAACTCTTTCGCTTCTATTCGAATAACTATATTCGATTAACTCTTTCGCTTCTATTCGAATAACTATATTCGATTAACTCTTTTGCTTCTGTTCGAATAACTATATTCGATTAACTCTTTCGCTTCTATTCGAATAACTATATTCGATTAACTCTTTTGCTTCTGTTCGAATAACTATATTCGATTAACTCTTTTGCTTCTATTCGAATAACTATATTCGATTAACTCTTTCGCTTCTATTCGAATAACTATATTCGATTAACTCTTTTGCTTCTGTTCGAATAACTATATTCGATTAACTCTTTCGCTTCTATTCGAATAACTATATTCGATTAACTCTTTCGCTTTAAACTCTAATCGATTAAACTAACATCGATTAACTTCTTTTACTTTAACACAAATAGATTAACTAACATCGATTAACTTCTTTTACTTTAACGCTAATCGATTAACTAACATCGATTAACTTCTTTTACTTTAACACTAATCGATTAACTAACATCGATTAACCTCTTTTACTTTAACACTAATCGATTAACTAACATCGATTAACCTCTTTTACTTTAACACTAATCGATTAACTAACATCGATTAACTTGTTTTACTTTAACACAAATAGATTAACTAACATCGATTAACTTCTTTTATTTTATCTCTAATCGATTTACTAACATCGATTAGCTCCTTTTGATAAACTACGTTTTCCGTTACAACTATTTCCTTTTTATAATGTTTACTTACCGTTACAAATATATCCTATTTATAACTTCTATTTACCGTTACAAATATTTCCTATTTATAACTTCTATTTACCGTTACAAATATTTCCTATTTATAACTTACTTACCGTTACAAATATATCCTATTTATAACTTCTATTTACCGTTACAAATATTTCCTATTTATAACTTCTATTTACCGTTACAAATATTTCCTATTTATAACTTCTATTTATTTTCTAAATAAATATTCCTTTTCTATTTCTATTTATTTTCTAAATAAATATCCCTTTTATAAAACCGTGTTCGTTTTATAAATAATTCCTTTTATAAAATCCTGTGATTTTATAAAATTCCTTTATTTCAATATACATTGAAATACTTCTTTTTACATCCCAGGGTCTTTTATGATATTTACAATATCGAATAACAATGATCAACATCATTCCAACACACATAATCCATAACAGATTATATAACACATCATATATCACAATATATGAAAACAGTAAAATAATGTTGAGGAATCCAGTTGGATTCCTCCAACCTGTCTCCCTGCATCACAGATGTTAAACAATATAGATAACATCACTTTTCAGTTCTATATGATATATTCTGTTAAACAGAATCAATATAGAAAATTTAACTAACTGACTAGCAGTTCAATCAAACAGTCAACATACAGTAAATCAGCCAATATCTAACAGTTCTAAAAATACAACATGAAATTATAAAATGTTCAGAGTTAGTGAGATTTACTCACATTGGACGATCGTCGTTAATAACGATAACCATCTCTTGATTCAGACGGACAATTTATTTCACTATAAATTGTAACGAGCCTCGTTTCACTTCCACTCAGTTCCATCGTGTAGTGTCCGTCCATACGATCCCGGCATGACTGACGGTTCGTGATTCTGATTTCGTATGGCCAAGATATTATAAATACACGTTATATGATTTATTTAAATCTAATAAATTAAACAATTACTTATTAAACGGGCCTCACCCATATAAAGACTTCGGCCCAACAATTCACTTAAGTCCAGACCCGACTCAAACTCCTCCTTTCTTCCTGAAACCGTCATCGTGTAAACCCAACAACCATGGCCACTTCGAAGCTCCCACTTCTTTGCTTGGCTTGTATTTTCTAACGAGAACCCATTTCTTTGCTTCCCTTGTATATTTTTTTTTCTTTTTATTCTGGGCCTCACAACATATACTGGCCCGAATTCTCGCAAGTGAATGCCAGACCCACCATCTACCCGCATCCACTTCAATTTCTGTAGCTTCATCTTCCACGCTTTTTCCCAGTAAAGATTTCGAATGCCATTTCTAAAGTTCAAAAGCTTCGAACTTCATTTCCCTTCATGAAAATACGAACTGAAGTCCTCAAACAGCATCTCCTTCGCGATCTCATTCCCTTCATATCACAAACATTGAATTCGCATGCCATCTTCTTATCGCGACACCCAGGTCACGATATCCAGGAACAGACCGTCTTCAAAATGGCATCGCACAACCCAAAAATCAGCATTCAAGCTCGGTTACACTTGTATGTCTTCACGCCCCATTTCAAACATGCCCCAAAATCCTCTCCAGAACCCTTCACAGCAATTCACGTCTTCATCCCCGAACAAGAAATAAAACCCGTGAGCTCCTTCTTCCATCAACTTCATTTTTATTTTTGATGTCTTGCGTTTCTTTCCTATTTTGGTGGCGCCTGAAGACTTGGTGTCCTCGGGAGTGAAATGATCTAGGTTAGAAGGGATTTAGTATTTATTTATTGGGTTTTATAGGGATTTTTTTTTTCCCACGTTTTGCTGAAGACTCTCAGGAAGTGGCGGCCTCATTTGCAAAAGAGGGAAATTCGTTTTGTTCTTAAGGAAGGGGGAACAGCGTATCCTTAAGCAATAAATATTTACTCCTCTTGTGGATGATTTAATGCCACATATTTGTTTTGAGGACCACGAAAAACCAGTGGTTGAGAAGTTGAACTTGTGGCTTGCATTTTGATCGGAGAAATGAAGATATTTATTTTACATTTTTGGTGAACCTTATACATGAAGTTCTGTTCTCATCCGGACGGCCAATGCCAGAAATAAAAATACTGTTGAAATGAGTAAGGAGCCACGATTTCAAAAATATAAAAATATCGGTAGATTAACTCATATTGTGAAACCCCAAAATCGCTGATTAAGGGTGCAAAATACTCCAAAATAAAAAGTGCATATTAAATTAATTAAAAATTACCATAAAATTCTTAAAATTAAATTATCACTACGTCTCAAAAGAACCTTGTCTAAATTCAAGCCCGATCTCTAGTTATATCGAATAAACCATTACGGTCAATAAACGATTCTATAGCGACTTTTCTGAAATTTGATTTGGACGTAAATCAAAATCTACCCGACGAAATACTGATTTTCCTCTTCTACTAGAAAGATGTACTCCACCAGCTCCACACGTTTATTGTTTCACAGAAATCCGATTTAAAACGAAATCCTGTACATTCAGTTGAAGTTCGAACCGCCAAATAGCGAACTGCAGCGCCATTTCGAGCTCGTTTAAAATTATATTATAAACTATACATTCAACTGTCAATGATTGAATATATTCGTTATTCAAATTCAATTCCAAGCTGAATTAAATATCACAGATGATCCGGTTCACACCATATCGTCATTTCGGCCAATTCTGCTTATTTCAGAATTAAATATATTATTTAATTTATTATTTAATTAAATATCCATCATTACTTAAATCCACGACCATTAAATTCTCTAAACCACCATTGATATAATTAAATAAATTAATTATAATACCTATGCCAATGCGGGTCATTACAGGTCTTTCGTATACTAAATTGGATTGAGTATTTTGATAGATCAACTTTGTAAAAAGTTGTTTTTCCTTTTAGAAGTCATCCTTGAGACTAACTTTGGTGGATTTTAAAAACAATCATGTTTTTGTGGATGATTAACTCTCTTTTATGCGACTATTCTTTCCATGCTTATTTGCATATCTTGTTTGCTTTAGTATCGTGGTGATTCTCGAGTTGGATTGACCTATCCATTATGAGGTCCGCATATTATTTTCTGAGAATACCATCCATCTTCGACATCCCATACCTATGGGATAGTTTAATGTTGTTCTTAACAATTCCAATTTAGATTCGTTAGCTTCCTTACGATTTATAAATTCTCATAACAATGAGAATAACCTTAAAGAAAACGTGTTTTGTAATTCACATTACTAGTGAATTTTTTAGAATCTTTATACCCGTTCTACGATGATCTATTCAATAAGTTAGTGGTGCTTAAGTCATTCCATTATTTGATTTAGCAATCAAATTTTCTCCAACTATTTATTTTTTTGTGCTCGTTTTATCCTCAAGGTTTAGAAATATTTCAATTTATTTTGTTAACCTTAATGAACACAACTTTAGAGGTCATAACACGACTGGTTTGACCTCCTCCTTGTCGGTGATATTTTTGTGTATTTGAAAACCAAAAGTTTTCAAGCCTGATGGAATTCTTTCAACTTCTACCATTTATCATGTTTATATGATTTAGAAGTTGTTCGTGAAACATTGGAGGACATTAATATTTCAAATTTGATATTTTTGGGGTTTATTGAAAACTTTAAAGTTCTAATTTAATTATTTTTTGAAATATTAGAAAACGCGCTAATATTTCCTATATAGGGTGTATAACCCAAATTTTATTTCATGGTCTTGTTTTCCCAACGAGATCGCTTATCCTTGTGAACGGGATATATATGACCATCACATACATCCTTTTCAATTTAATATAACTATGTAAGCTAGAATAATGATAAAACTTTATGTGATAAAATTTTCTAGCTAAAATGAGATAGGGAACATTCGACGATTTTGGATAGTCGATATTTCCAAGTCGAATTTAAAATGTTTAATTAGTTCAAATTGAAAACGTAAGAGTATGGGTTTATAGTTTATAAACTTATTAAACGTTTAACGAATTAATTGAAATTTATTAAAACGAGCTTTCCTCATAATGGTAGTTCGTAAATTTTGATTTGAATTTCAAAAAAGTGTATAGAATACAATACAAGTCAGAATTCTTCGAAACGAGAATTATTCGGATTTATTGGATTACAGTTTCTAGTGAAATAAAAATATTTAAATTTCATCTTATAGATTTTGAGATAAGTCAAAAATCACGATAAGGTAGTTCGCGATTAAAATTTATATAATTATTGAAATTGAGGTTTAGAATATATATAATCTGAGAAAGAAAATTCTAATTTTTTGAAGACACTTATGGGAAAAATAAGTTAGTTTCTCGTATATGTTCGTGACTTTTATTTTGAACATTATACGTGCATAAACATAAGTTAAATTGTGATTTATAATTCAGAGTTTAAAATTTGTGTAATAGTTCATAAGTGATTTCTTAGTTCATTATAATTTTGTATACCAAATAATGGTAAATGCTGGGTTGTTATCTGTATTGAGTTTTTCCTTAAATGAGTGCGAAGACGCAATTTCTTTAAGGGGAGTTCTATAACAACCCGCATATTTGACAATGTATTTAAATATTTTATTTAAATATAACGTCGCTAATCTTTAATCGAGTGTATGACCAAAAATTCACATTTCGCATATGCATGAATCTGGACTCGAAACCACTTCCATTGAGTCCGGATCATCGTTTACAACCTTTTGACTATAAGCTTCGATATACTTCGAGCATGTCAAAATTTTGACTTTACACTTGGTTTTGGGTTAGCCCACCTAGTCACTCTTAAAGCTCTCAAACCACTCCTCCTTCATTCATTTCCTCATTCTCCACAAAATTAGAAATGGGGAAAGGGAAAGAGAAATTAAAATTCCCTAAGCCCCAACTTAATATTAGGAATCCAATTCTTGTGGAAATCATGTGCAAATCCATCGAGAAGCTTAGGTAAGCTCCATCTCTATCTTCTCCAACCCAATTCCTCTTGAATTTGAAAAAATTCCTAAACCTAACTCTTAGGAATTTGGTTGATATGCTCTTAGATTGGAGATTCATAAGTATTGATTGAAGAGAGTTGATCTAACTTAGGTTTGGAGCTTCTTCTTCATTCCTACAATCAAAGGTGAGTTCTTTAATGAACTCACATATGTGCCACAAGCTTAGAGGCTTGTAAAGTGTAATTTAGTATTCATTTGAGTTGAATATGACAGAGAATTAGGTAAGTAGTGTAACTTAGCCGATTTCATGAGTTAATGTTTCATTTAATTAAAACTATAGCTAGGAAATTGTTCACACAATCGAGTGCATATGCTATGAGTAGTTTTGGCGATATTGTGAAGCTCCGTTGTCGCACCGGCATATTCTAAGACTTCACAATTCGCTTATATCACATTTAATTTGCTTTGGTTTAATATTAAGTTCATTTTAGAGTTCAAAACCAAAATCATTGCATTCACATTCTACAAGTCGATACTGTGATCGTTAGAGGCCTCGTTGACGTCAAGAATTGTTCACTAGACTCGAATGATCGTGCACGATCGATGGAGATCGACCAGGAGGGTCAAAACCCTCCCTATCCGATCTGGGCAACAGCCCAGGCCTGGACAAGTCGACTGGTCGAATTCAGACCAGTCGACTGGTGGTCAACCTGGGCAACAGCCCAGGTTCTGACCAGTCGACTAGTCTGAAATGAACCAGCTGATTGGTTTTGTTGTGGACCAGAGGGACCTCGGTTCATAGTCTATAATGATCCAGGCGCTTTCTTGGTCGGAGCCAGGACCGTTTGGCCTTTTTATGTGGTTTTACAGTTTCACTAATTTACATATTTCAACAATTCGAATTCATCGATTTTTGGTAATTATTTGATTCATTAAATACCAATTTTTATGGTTTAGTTCATTTATTCATTGTGAATGAATTTATGATTGATATTCATGAGACTTAATTAATGTCATAAAAATGTGAATTCTTAGTTCAATCGTTATTTCGATCGTTATTATACGAGATTTGCCACTTCTTCACTATATATTATGGGTTTTATATTATTAGTACATACCAAATTCTTTTACCAAAGCGGTTTCCAATCTCACTTCATTATACGAAGTTATTTTACGAAATCGTTTTATAAATCGATTTCAAATCTACTAGTATATTTTTTATAAACCTTTTTCTCATTCGTATGAGAAATCTAATTAAACGCCTTAGCAAAAACAAGGACTATGACACCTTGCGTTTACTTCGATGGTTACTTCTTGGACTCATTTGATTGAAAATCGTGGCAATGATCATCTTATGTTTTTAGTAGACAATACGACTTGTTCTTAAATATTTGAATAAAGCTAGTGGTTATGGGACATATAGTTAAACTCTTATAGTTACTAGCTTGGAGTAATTTGCACTACCTTGGATCAGTTGTGATCTTTTCATGATTTTATTTGTTTTTGTTGATCTTCGGATCATCCTTAGGAACTTCGGTTCACTCCAGGGGGTCGCAACCCGTAGGTCTTCGAACCATCTCGGAGCTTTGGCTCAACATATAGGCTAGCTACCTAGAGATCGCGTCTCATCTTGATACATGTGTTGGTTGAGTCTTCGGATTCCCAGATTGAGTTTTCGGTCTCCCATCTCGAGGCCTACCCCCTTTATTTCTCTATGATATCTAGATTTATGTATTTGACTTCTGGAATTTGAGATTTTATTGATATTAATTTATCAATCTCAGTTTTATTGACATATGACCTGTCAATTTTCGTATTGGTATTAATTTATCAATCTTAGTTTTATTGATATATAAGCTATCAATTTTTGTATTGATTTGATATGATTTAGCATTTCCTTGAGTAGCTATATAACTTTGGATGAGATATTCTTTTATAGCTCTGATATAGATATTTGAGATATATCTTAGACACTTTCGGGCTTCACACTTATACATAACGTTGTTATTATCGTATATATGTCTGCATTTATTTATGTCTCTTATTATATCATAGTTTATGAGATAAGTACGGCTAGACTGATCCGTTTATTGTTTATCTTTGTGCAAATAATACCCGGGTCAGACCGTGGTATTTCAGGTGATTCTTCTTGACTCTAGCATGGATTATCCTCCACTATTGGGCTAACTATTTTAGTGTCGTACTTTTTGAGTTATATGTGTATGATATTCCTTTGTATACATATTATTTTTGAGTAGTCTTGTACATGTTCTTTCATTGTATAGTGGATCGACTAAGACCACTCTTTTGTATTTACAATCATGTGTTATATTCATATCTATTCCCGCCTTAGTGATGTGAATATCTGTGTTTGACTCTGATTTATTATTATATATTTTATATATCTTTTCGAATTATATATAGCCACTGTGTAGCAGTTTTGAACTTGAATTAGATGTGTCGGATTTCCTCATGAGATTTGAAAATAAGACCACATTATTCGATACGTTAACACTCGTTCAAAGCTATTATACAAATGGTCGCTCAGTCTTACTCTTTGGGTTAGTTGACACTGTTGCTTGCAATGGCCTGGGCTAATGCAAGTATAGAGGTGGGGTATTACATAAGACCAATCAGATAGGTAGACGTAGCACGCCATTTAAGACATCCCTAAGGTGGACCCCTTCGTTACCATCTATCTGACCTTATTAGGATAATCACCTAATAAGTCAATACTTCCCCTTAGGATTGGTTGACCTATGGTACCTCTGTAGTGCTCATTTAAAACGTATCCCCGGGTAGGCCCTCGACACCAACCACTTAAGACCCAAAGGAAGCGGACTAATCATGAAGATTATCAAACTCGTACCCAATTAGCCTTTAATGCTTTCATTTATGGGAGGTGGGCTATTCGATCACTTAATACCTTTTTAAAGTTGGATCCAACCATTTAAAACTTTAATTCCCAAAGCAGGCCACAAAATTAAATTATTTCCTTTTTGGTTTCTTCTTTCGAACGGAAGGAGTGCCTTATAGCCACTTAAGACCTCACTCTTGAAGAAATGTTGAATTTGAAAATAATCTACGTACACAAGCTGACTATCATCACGAGTTCCAATTATCAAAGATGTCTCACATCAATTGAGCATATATTCGACTATTGGGAATTGCAGATAGATGTCGAATACAGCAACTGACCTCGCATCATTAACCCACTTAGTTCAATCCTAATTTCAAACTATATTAATTCTATATTAACTAAAATATAATAGGAAAAACCTATACCTTTCCTGTAACATCCCCAATTTCGACCGTCCCGAACCGGTGGTTAGACTGACTCGAAACGTTCGAAACTGCGGATCGTTAGGGGTACTTGCTCATTATCACAAAAACAAAAATACTTTTTTCCTTAATATCATCACAATATTAAATCAGAGTACAAGAAATATCAGAGTACAACAGAAATACATACACAACAAAAGATATAAAACTCTGATCGGAAGACTAAGAAATGATCCAGAGTATGCTCCGGCTGTAATCCATAATCTTGCTCTAAAATGTCTTCAAGGATAAATCTACAAGACCTAAACTACCAGGTTGCCCGTTTGGAAAATATGGGCACCTAGAGTTTAGGTGGAAAAAAATTAAACTCCAGGTCCATCATGGGACTGGCGTGAGGAACCAAAATAGATATATATTTATTTTAAAGTTAGGTAAATCATAAGACCACATCGTATAACACAGAATGGGTTACCCCTTATGAATACCAGTCATAAGAACTTGCAATTCTTTTTGAAAGTGAATCTACGATAAGTTTTATCGTCACACACACGATGCAAACGCAGATTAGGAGTGGTTTCTCCTTATGATAGCCAAACATGCTTGATACATGAAAAAAATCTCTTTTATTATTATTAGTGGATAGTGTGGAAATCATTTTTGCATTAAATGTATCAATCCTAGAAGGCATGGGTACTATATATTATGTCGCCATATAGGTTTATAACTAAAACTGTACAAACTCGTAGTGGAGAATGTATTTCCAACAAATGATTGGGCTAAGGAACATCCTTACCAAATTTGGACACCTCTAGAAGGATACCTCGAGAATCAACACAAGTTCTCGGCCAACACAAGGCCGAGATCTCCTTACCTGGTCACTTCAGAGTATATCATCTCTCGGACGTTGCCAACCTGTAAACCGGGCACCCGCAACATCAACAACCTCAAAAAGTAGAAGTCATAACTAAAGTAATACCAGGGATCCATACCATGGTACAATTTTCTATCTAGAAAGATATGATAACTCATAACCTAACCGTATCTTTCCTGTTTTGACCATTTACCAGGATGTGAGACTTGTGGAAGTCTAGTCATACAAAGCTACGCTCTCTAAGCCATGCTTCGATCATACATAGCACATCGCTCAGTATGCTATACTGTCATTCCATAATGCATAATTGATAATCACAACCACATCACCTTTGAGCTGTTACATCTCAAAGAAGGATGTTAAGCTAAGAGAATAAATTCTCTGCCACCAACAGAAATATGTTTAGTAAAAATCAATCACATTTACAAAACATAATGTCAGACACACGTTCATACAAGTTTGTTCTAGGTCTGAACGAAACCGAAGGCATGTTATTGCTCGTCTAATAAAGGAGAGAGGTCGTTGCAAATCCGGAAAATCTCCAAGTACGTTCGGACTGTTGTCACAATATAACCTCAAAATAGGTGGTCGCCTATTTGAGACATCAACAAACAGTCCTATGATGTGAAGGTTCTCGGTCTTCAACCACCGTCTTCAAAATCTTCATTTGCTCCATTTCGTCATATCATTATTCGAAATGGTATTCAGATAGAATTCAGATCCCGTACTTTCTGATTAATGATCATCATTTTGAAATCATATGGAACGCAAAGTATTTGCCAAGTCTCTTTCCACGTTAATTGGTTTATTAAAACCGTTCATTAATCTCATAAAATCCTTAATTCATTTATTCCTAAAATTTGGTATTTATAGACTCGTTCCATTTAATCTTTAACAACAATTCATTAAATCTTAATGAAGAATTATTCTCTAACTTAACTTGGAAAAACTTCATAAATATTAATTAAAAGTTTTTTTATTATCTTCCATTTCAAATCATATCTTAGTCATGGTTGGGTTACAAAATAACATTATTTAAGAAGGCATTCACAACAAACCCAAAATCCAATTGATATCAAATATAACAATTAAATAGAAATTATATCAGCTTATATTCAATACCTATTCACAAAATCAACGAATACTATAAGTGGAATAACAATATAAATATCTTCCAAATTCCTCAACTAGTATAAGTTTAACTACGGAATTCAATATCAAATATCCTATTGAATTCTAATCATTACTTATCCTGGTTAAATAATGATGTTATTTAAGACACCATTCACAACAAACCAATCCAATTGATATTAAATATTAGATTTAAATAGAAATTATACCAGCTTATATTCAATATCAACTTCGCATTTTCAACAGATACTTCAAGCGGAATAGCGGTGTATCCATCTTTTAAATTCCTCGAATAGTTTGAGTCATATCTATGGAATTAACACCAAATACTTTACAATTAATTCCAATAAAATCCAATAAGTTAATATTTGAAACTTTAGTTCAGTTAACTTAAATTTCTAAACCGTCATTTTACTGTATTCGGTAAGTTAGGCTGAAAACACAAAAATCAAGTATATAGTTCAAAACTACACATTTCTTTCTCAAATCATATTAAAATCATTTATTATGATTTATCATAATTTTTCCATATTTTTAATAATTTTTATAAAGTCATTTTGATCGATTTCCAATCACAATCACCGAACTGCATTTACAGCGACCTTTTCAAAAATAGTTTTAAACATGTAACGACCTACGGAATCTGATGCACGAATTCCAATAATAATACACAAATCCTATATCACTTGCCAAAACCCAAGTATCGAAAATACCAGATAGTTAGAAGAAAGAAATTAGAGGGTGAGATAAGAAAGAAAGAAATATTAGAATAGAAGAAGAAGAATCAACACAACACAGAGTCTCACATCATAGCAGAATTAAATATAATATAGAAATAATTCTTTATTGAGAGATTTGTAAATATATTTACAATCATCAGAGTACATCAATACATCTAGACAGTTATGTTAATTTATCCTCATATACAACACAACGTAATACACACCAATATATATCATACGTCTGAACTCCTCTAGCTCGTCTTTTGAAATCGCAGCATCCAAATCTAAACCTGTAAAACCTGGTCTAACTTGAGCATTACAAAAGTCGGATCAGTCAGGTGAACGAGAGTGAGAAAACACACTAAGTTTAAAGGTATCATCCAACTTGGTTTTAAAGTTAAAATCTTTTCGAAAGAAAAGGATAATCGTAAGACCAAATCCAGACATAAATACGAATATTTTTTACCTTACAATAACCCAAAACATTTTTGAAAATAATATTGTTTTGATATTACGATAGTGTCTAATACAAATAAATAGCAATCTTAGCGAACGCTTGCATCTCACGCTCCACATACATAGTATACAATAAAAACCGTGGGCTCTTATTGGAGAATGGATTTCCATGGCAAGGTATCGGCAACCACCTTTCTGACAATGTACCTCCGGAGATGAATACATTGGGGTTTAACAAGAACATCTTGCAACCCAGACTAAACATGACCGGCCCCTCACTTCGCTTGAGAGTACCGAATATGTCATTACCACGGTTGGGGGCCAGCCAACCGCCAAAAGCATACAAAAATAAAAGGGACAACCGAAGGCATTTGATTTCTCCAGGTCAGGTAATGATATACCCTTTTGATGGGTGCGACCCACATAGCAATGCGACCTACCCAATTTTTACCATTTCTCGGTTTTTGAGGCTTGAGGCTACGCTTTACCTTTATAACCAGCACATCACATTCACTTCGTGTAACAACCCGGAAAATCTGGGCCAGTTTAAAATTTTTATTTTGGCAATTTTGATGAATTTTGAATATTTAAAATGAATTATTTTAAGTAATATCGACGGGAAGATTTATTTTGAATAGAATTCGAAGTATATATTTAGATACGCCATCGTTAGAATATAAATAATTATTTATAATTATAAAAGGAATTGAAAATGGCGCGGTAGTTCGATAATTCGATTTCAAATTTCAAATGAATGTACAGGATTAAAAATAATCCGGATTTTAGTGAAACCAAAAATTTTGGAATCTAATTGAGAATATATTTCCAACGAATCCGAAAAATCAAAATTTCATAGCGGGGATAAAAAGACATGTCCAGTTGAAATTTCAGAATAGTCGCTACGGAATTTCGGCCTTTAAAAATAGCCATTTTGCAAACGACCTTGGATTTCGACGAAATCACTTTTGTTGGATCCGTGATGTCAAGTTATGCTAGGTTTCAAATTTCATAATTTTTCGAATCGATATGTGAGCGTGGCAAAGGAAAACGCGTTTGACCAGTTTCAGTTGATTTTAATCGACTGGAAAATGGCCATTTTTCAAACGGTCTCAGAATTCGACGAAATTAGTTTTGTTAGGACCGTATCATCGATACGAAGCTAGAAAATATTTTTTGGGAATTTTTCTAGTTAGTATGTGATCCCAGTAAATTGAAATTTACGTTCAAATCAGAAATTGAATGTTTTATATTTTAATTTGAAGAAAAACTGGTCGTAACAACCAAATTGGCTTACTTGGCATATCCCATTGTGTTTGGAATGGGGGTAATTAGCTAGGGGCGACAGTCGTTGGGTTTGATTTGAAGTTAAAATGAAAAAGTACATTTGTATGAAAAAATATGTTATTATTTAATATAAATACCCCCTCCCACTAGTCAAAATCCTAGCCTCCTTTAATATTCTTCAGCCACCGTTCATACGATTCAAGGGCCAGGAAACTCCGAATTTAATCCTCAAAAATACCCTCATCCAATCGATTTTTCCAGAAATCCTTAAATACAAAAATGATGAGCAAGATGAGATCTGTATAGTGGACGGTAGTGATCGAGTTTCGAGACGTGGATGGTCTGAATTTCGACCTCAAAGGTTGCGCCGTCGCTTGGATTTTCACGGCGATTTTGACCCTCGAGTTGGCCAATGATCATCGGCGTAGGGAGGCTTAGTTCCGGTCTTCCTCCACGTGATGTTTGATTGGCTCCTGATGCCTCGTATTTCGTGTGGATGGAGGAAGTTTCTTTGTCGTGAATGGGTTCAGCGGGGTCAGACTTTCCACGAAGAAGAACGAAAAAGGGGATGCGGCCCTGATTTGTTAACCAAGTAATTAAAGATTTTAATTATTATTTAATTATATAAATTGTAATTAAATGTCAATAACACCATAACTTCTTCATACGAGATCGGATTTTGGTGATTTCAGTTGCGTTGCGCTTGTATCAGCGAACGCTACGCAATGAAACTGACTGGGGCAGAAATGGTGCACGTTGGAATTTCAGGAAAATTCAGACCCAAACCGAACCATAAATTCAGAAACAAAACTGATGGAGTGGATCCCACTGTGAGAATTCTCTCACTATATTATTTCTGTACAGTTATTTATTGTATAACTGCATATATGAATTGTTCCCCGTCGTCCACAGACCATGGACGACTTGTTTGATTGTATTCTGTGTGAAAATTGATCGTGATGTGAAATGAATTGTATATATTAAAAGTGTATGAAATATATATATATCGAAAATGAAATATCGTATATATTGAAAGTGAAAATATCGTATATATTGAAAGTGAAAATATCGTATATATTGAAAAGTGAAAATATCGTATATATTGAAAGTGAAAATAACGATGTATATATGAAATGAAAATGATATATTATATATATGAAATGATCAGTGAAAATATTATATATATAGCGAAGTGAAATTTATATATATAGCGAAGTGAAATAACATGTATATATGAAATGAAAATGATATATGTGTATATATATATATATATATATATGAAATGTGAAAATGGTTTGATTGTTAAAAAATATAATTTTTAACATATATATATACACTGTATAAAATTGTCATGTATATGAAATATTCGATTTTGATATAAAATAGAAAATGAATTCGAATTGAATTAAATAGAAAATGAATCCGAATTGAATTGAATAGAAAATGAATTCGAATTGAATTGAATAGAAAATGAATTCGAATTGAATTGAATAGGAAATGAATTCGAATTGAACTGAATAGAAAATGAATTGAATCGAATTGAAATTGAAATGAAATAGAATTGAATTCGAATTGAAACGAATTGAAATCAAATTGAAATGAATTTAAAACGAATTTATAAGGAAAAATTCAATTTTGATTTGAATTTGAAATAAGAAGTTGAAATCGATTTGAAAAGGAATTTAAAACGATTTATAAAATTCGTTTTAAATAGAAATCGAGGAAATATTTATTATATATATAATATATAATGGCCTGAATAGAACGCGCCGCGCTGCGGCAGTTCGCGAATTTTGACCATTAACTTCGAATGGACATTACGGGAGATCCGACCGTCGGATTCTCCTGAAACCGGAACCGTTGGGTTCGTATCGAAAAGAGCTTTCTAACGAATATTAGAGATTTGAAATCTAACAGTTGGATTTGGAATTATGTCCAAATCAAATTTGGAAAAGGTCGCTGTAAGTGCAGTTCGATGACCATTGATGGAAATCGACTGTATGGGCCTTGATAAAATTATTAAAAATATCGATAATTTGTGTAAAATCATAAGAAATGATTTGTGAAGAATTGGGATGGAAAACTCCATATTTAAAAAGATAAAAATATATTTTTATCGAAATGAACTAGTTATTAACTAGAAAAATAATCCAATGGTTATAAACAAATAAATTGGATTAGATTTGAATTGAAATTATCTTTGGATGTTTTCGATATTGGATTCCGTGATTATACAGATATTGTGATGGGAATTTGGAAGATATCGATATCGTTATTCCCGATATGATATCTGTTGGTTTCAGGATTTGATGTTGAATATAAGTCGATACTATCTCTATTCAAAACCTTATATTTAATGTCAAATTTGGTTGATTGATTGTTTGGATTGTGCTCGACCAGTTTATGAGCAAAATATGCTTTTACATTTAACATTGGGTTGGGTTGAAAATATCTGTGTGCTAACGCCTTGTGAAACACTTCACGATTTGACGATAAGGTGTTTAGCGATGTTGTGTTCATTTCAAATTTAATGAATGATTGTGAAATGATATTTTTCTTAAGTGAAAAGAAATGTATTCCCGATTTTGGACAGTGAATGTTTTATAAAAATGTTTTATAAAACAGAAAGGATTTCGAGGCCCAAAACCCGATGATTTCTAAAGTGATTTAGAAATGTATTATATGTTACATTGTGGTTCATCGTATATTCGACTAGTTGCTATTGATGATGTATCTGTTTGGTGGCGGAGAATTTATTCTCTTGCTTAACACCCTTCTTTGATACGTACGAGCTCAAAGGTTATGTGATTAATAGTGACTGATCATATGTGTGAATTACTGATGTGAAGTACTATATTTTGAAAGTACTTGTGATTATTATTTTGTGAAATGATTTTCCCTACTTTGGGATATGAAATGATTTAGTATGTGGCTAAAGATTCGGGTAACCCTGAGACTAAAAGTATGGGTGAGAGGGCGGTGTATGCTCTCCATGTGTGGGAGGTGCATTGTCGGTGTAGCCTACTCCTATGTGGGGTAGGTGCACATTTATATATCGAGCTGCGAGGTGCGTACCCTTTGCCTTGTCAATGGGGAGCACGATATTTGGTTGCATACTTGTTTGTATGCATTGTTATGTTTTGGAATTCATATTTCCAGACGATTTGATTTGAGATCCCGAATTGAAATCTACTTTGATATAGAAAGTTAGATATGTATTTCAAATGATTTGAAATAAGAAATCGGGAATAAAATCCAAAGGAATAATTTCTGTAAATTGAATTGGATTTAGAAAATCTAAGTGTAGTGATTAATCTAAGTGGGTAGATTGGGATATTGCATGTTGATTGATGCATAGTAGATCCATATATCTATATTGATTGTTGTTTATACACTGGTATTCATGGGGGTAAACCCGTTCCGCGTTAGCGGCGTGGTCCCGTGATATACCATATTATTAAATAAGTTAATTATAACTGTTAGAGTTTCTCACACCAGTCCTATGACTGACCTGTAGTTTGCTTTTCCCTTGCGAACTCGGGTGCCCCTATTTTCCACGTGGGCAGTCGAGTAGTTTTATTTTGCAGATGTATTGAGCAGGATTCTGGATTGAAGCTTTAAGCTGTGTCCAGACATTTACAGTCTTCCGTTGTGTAGTTTATATTTCCGCTGTGCATTGTATTACATTTATGTAAATTTATCTTCTGCTGTGTATTATTTTCGATATACTCTGATATTTTGTACTCTGATGTAACATTATTATGATGTTTATAGAAGTCTTCTGTTATTTATTCTGATGTGTTGTATACCCAGAGTTAGCGTATGCGGGATTCGAACGGTCTTGGTCGGTTTAGCAATCGATTAGGTCCGGGCGAAATCCGTGTCGTTACACTTCGAATGTCACATCATCAGATCCATCAAAATCACTAATTGACGTCCACAACAATACTTTACGTGTTAGCTAAAAGAAGTTCCCTTCTCCGCCTCCACTCTTGGTACGATTGAAGAAATCAATGTACGTGACCTTTCTGGAAATGCTCTGTCAGACATCCATCCGTACACGTCACCCAGAAACAGGATGAACCGAAGACACCATCCTATTATATCCTAGGAATCACCCTGGGAATCAATAGCGAGAACTCCTTGCAAATCCATAGATTTCCAACCATGACAGAATCACTGTCGAATAACTCTGCTTGCAAGTCAGAGAGATTCGACAAGCAGTCCTTCCGCTTATGAAGATCAATGGTCTTCAATAGCTCCATCTCGAACCAGCATCTTTAACGTATTAGTATTTGCTGGATGGAATGGTTTCCGAATATAAATTCGATCCCGATCTTTCCGTACCAACAATCGTATAGGCCAAATTTGATAGTCGGTTATTTAACTATCAAATAAAACAATATTTCATCCATAAAAGAAAATGGATTCACTAATTCAATACTCAATATCATTTAGCCTCTTCAATTAACCATCTGTTAATCATATTCTTTAAATCTTCCAATATTTGGAGTTTATCTTTTATTTCTTATTATAAATAAGAATATTCTTAAAAATCATTTCATTCACTTATAAAATTTTCGAATACAGTTTATAATAATTTTTACGGAAATCATAACTTATGTTTCCCTTAATTTCTCTTGTTTATAAACTAATATCATTCTTGGATATTCGTGAAGTCGTTCAAGTTGTGGTATTTTATTTAGCTTTCAGACCTTGATCAATAACATTCATATCTTCAGAATAGATAGAAATTTATAAACTACACATTTTTCTTGTAAAACTTTATTTAAATCTCAACAATATTTACTTAATTAATTATTAAGTAAACTATTATTATACTTCTCTATTAATCTTTAATAATCCTTTATAATATTATACTCGAGCTTCGATTCCATTATACATAGAATCCTTTATAAAATTTCTTCAACGTCTCTTTATAAATATTCTTCAACTTGTTTGCAGCAACAATACTATATTTGTTTTTAAATCATATATAGTCGTCTTTAAAATATCCTTACTAATCTTATATAAATACCTTTATAAATCTTACACTTATATCTTTTACAACTTTTATATTAACATCTCTTACAAATCCTTAAATTTATTTTTATCAAAACAATTCAACTTATCATCTATAACAAACATTACATATTTCATTTCAAAACCTTTTATTTTCTTTTACTATACCCTTTACAAATCATTTCGAACATCGGAATATCACATTCCGTACCTCGGAATAAACCTCACTTAGCCATTTCATACCATTTTCCAACATCTCAATTTTTACTTATCTCATTCCTTTATTCTAGGAATTTATTTAGAACTCTTTTACGTAAAATCAGTTTATATACATATGTCCAGTTATACTGTACTTTGGACAATATTGACTTCACAATTTGTATCAAGAATCAAATTTAAATCTAATTATAAATCCATATTCAGTCCCATTATAAATATCAATCCCATTTATGAATCTGTCACATTTATAAATTTTCTATCTCATTTATAAATCTATCACATTTATAAATTTTCTTTCAACTTCCATTCTCATATTTACAAAATGAAGTTTTCGAAATGTTCATTAGATACAGAAATATAATTCCTAATTCTTTAATCAATTCACGTCCACTTGCGATTTTCCTTTTTCATCATCACTTCACTACTGGGATTTTCTATATTTCTATTTCCAACATTTTACTTTTATTCGACAAATCACATTTGCTACGTGATCGCCTAAATCCAATTCATTCATGAATCGATACTCCATTTCTAATCCCCATTGATTAGTAAACCTTATTTAAAAAATGTTATATAACTCGCATTTCGTATATTTAAAAACCATAGTTCAAAATGATCATTTATTTACAAAATATCATTTTTAATCTCTTATATAAATTCACGTATAGTGTATGATTCCATCATTTCATTTCAATATTTTTAAATCGATTTAAACTTCCTTTATGGTCGTTAAGGCCCTTACAAACCATTTATATAGTTAAATAATAAATACGATAAGTTTATATCGTTTAACTATTCAACTAATAATATCTTAGATCTCTATTAGTTATAAATTTAATTAAATATTAAAAAACTGGTAAATTTAACTTTGATATTTATTTGTTTTTGCAATCAAAACCATATTTCAAATCCAAATATAAATATATTTATATCTTTGAAATCGTTCGAAATCGATCTAATAACGATTTCAAAAATCTTTCTTTTATTGACGATACTAAAGAGGCAAATGTCTACTATCGTACCAGATCATATAATATCAACCAATTTCACATCCAATAAACACAATATAATCACATTGATAAACATTATCAATATTACTGAGGAATCCTGTTGGATTCCTCCAACCTGTTATTCCCTGCAAAACAATAGGTTACCTCAATTCAAATCATTCAGAGCAATATGGCCAATCAATATTCGTTTTCCATCTAAATAGATGACATAAACAGTTTAATAATAACAGTAACAGTCAATACTGGGCTAATAACAGAAATTCAAGCATTCAATTATTTATTTATAATGTTTATATTATTGTAAACGTAACCACTGAGGTAAGTTACCTCAATTGGATTCAATCGTTAGAAATAACGATTGGTTTCAATTAAATTAAATGAACGTTTAATTTAACTGTTTTAATCAATATATGAATATAAAATTAACAAAACAAACAACAACCATAGCAGTAATTATAAAACCCGACTTATATAAAATATATGTGGGAAGAACAGAGTGAGTTTAACTCATCTTGGTTTGATTTCGTCGTTAGATGATTTGCATTTAATAAAATTAAACAAACGTTTAATTTCATTAAAAATCTTAGATGCTTCCACAGTTGACCATGTCAGCTCCATCATGTAGTCTCCATTAATTCTAATGTAACCAACGATGCCTAAGCCTAACTCCCCATTTTTTACGTCGTTTCACCTTGTACAGAACCCATTCGCCTGGCATGTTTTCCCCTTCACGATGTAGCACTCGCACAGAACTTCTGGATCTAAATATTTCCTTCTTACCATAATTTATCTATTTTAAGTATATACCCTGAAGCCGAAATGTTTCCCCCCATGGCCCAACATTATGTACCCCCATTTCCTTCCCCTTCCGTTTCTATTTCCTCCCCGCTCCTTCTACAAGCTACAGGTTTTTTTAAACAGTTGGGCTCACCCAAATTTATCTCGGCCCACTACCCTCTTTAAACTCATGAACCGCCGCTACAGTATTGTTTCTCTTCCCCAACATCTTGTTTCTTGTAACGACCCAGCAGATTTCGGCCCCGAAAATCGACAAAAATACCTTTACCGTAACTCATGCCGACCCTCCAAGCACCAAAAACACTGAATAGTTATTAGAAAGAAATTGGAGGGTGAGATAAGAAAGAAAGAAATATTAGAATAGAAGAAGAAGAAGAAACAACACAACACAGAGTCTCACATCGCAGAACAAATATAATACAGAAATAAATCTTTATTGAGAGCTTTAAAAATACTTACAATATCAGAGCACAACCTCATAATGGGACAGTTATAATAACCTGTTCCCATATACAACACACAGCGGAATAATAGCTATATAATATCATACGTTTGAACATCTCCAGCTCGTCTCTGGACTTCACAACATTCGATAACCTGAACCTGTACACCCGGGGCTAACCCGAGCATTTACAAAACACTGGGTCAGTCTGGCGAACTAGAGTGGGATAAACTCGCATAGTATAAAGGGTAAATCATCCAATCATGATTTTAAAGTTCAAAATCTTTCAAAAGAAAAGGATAATCGTAAGACCAAATCCACACATAAACACGGACGGTTTTTACCTTACGATAACCCAAAACAGTTTTGAAACCAATATCTTTTCTGGTATTATAATAATGTCTAAACACAAGTAAATAACAATCTAGTGGAACGCTTGCATCTCACGCTCCACATATATAGTATACAATCAAAACCGCGGGCGCTTATTGGAGATTGGATTCCAACTATGACAAGGTATAGGACCACCTGCCGATGGTGTATCTCTAGAGACAAATACACTGGGTTCAACAAGAACATCTTGCAACCCGACCCTCACATGACCGACCACTCATTTCGCTTGAGTGTATCGAATGTATATCACCGACGGTTGGGATCAGCAACCGTCTCCCGAAAAGGGACAGCATCGAATATAGATAAAAGATGTCAGTATGATTTTCTCTAGATAGGTGATTATAGAACCAAATGGGAGCGACTCACATAGCCATGTTGCCTGCCCGATTTTTGTCATTTCCGGGTTGATGAGGCTTGAGGTCAGAGTTTATTTTCGAAACATATGATCACCATTCACTTTGAATGTCACATCGTCAGATCCGTCAGATATCACTAATTGACGTCCACAAAAGTACTCTAGTTAGAAGCTAGGAGAACGGCTATTCTCCGCCAACAACTATAGCACGTTTGAAGAAATCAATGTAAGTGGCCCTTTGGAAATACTCTGTCAGACATCCGTCTATACAAGTCATCCAGGAACAGGATGAACCGAAGGCACTCTCCTACTGCATCCAATATAGGAATCACCCCATGGATCGGTAGCGAGAAGTCCTTGCAACCCGTAAATTCCAACCACGACAGAATCATAGCTTTTCTCTGCTTGTTAGGCAGAGAATATTAGTGGTTCTTCCGTTTATGAAAATCCACGGTCTTCAATGCTCCATCTCGACCATCTTCTGACATCTTCACGTATTTGATGGTCGGGATGGTTTTCGAATTAAATTTGATCCCGGTCTTTCCATACCAACAATCGTATTGGACAGATTTGATAGTCGGTGTTTAACTATCAAAATATACAGCGATTCAATCATGACACTCAAATGAGTTCACTGGTTCAGTATTCAGCATCACTTGGCCTTTTAAATTTAAATAAACTAGTTCACTTCTGCTTAATTAAAACTCCTAACTCTTTAATATTTAGAAATACGATAATTGCATTCTTAATTAATATACCAATGTTCTCAATACATTTCATTATAATACTTGGTAAAATAACCATATTCAGTTCCCACTTAATTCACCTTTCAAAACATTACAACATCATTCCTTATTAATTCAACATGGAAAATCCATTCAACTCATTTTCTTCTTTAAATAGCGTTATGTAACACCTTGTATTCCCTTCTCGAAACCATACTAACATTGATTAGTATCAAATAAAACTAACTTTACATTTCCTTTACTTCGATATCTTGTATGTATGTATATATATATATATATATATATTCTGATTCTCACCAATGTTACATTATTTCACTAATGGAAATAATGAACCATCTCGAACCTCCTTTACGACTACCAACTAATATCATCTTCAGATAATCGTGATGTTCTTCAAGTTGGGGTATTTTAATTACCTCTCATACCTTGATCAACAACGTTCATATCCTCAGATAAACATAAGTTGTAATCAACTCATATTCCATTCACGTCTTAAACCAAATTCCATTATAAATTGGTTTTGGTTATACAACCCTACGATCCACTTCTTTAGCTCACATACACTTTTACCAATCTCCTTTCAAATCTATTTAACCATTTCCCATTTTTGAAATCTTATTTCAAATCTTCCCTTGATACTTGATCCCATTTTCAAATAACGTTAATTCAACATTAACGCTTTACACTTTGAAACTCATTTATATACTTTGGTTTATCTTAAACCCTTTTCGTAAACTCCTTTCTCTTAATTCAAATAATTAAGTAATGTTTATTTCAAGCTATTATATTCGCTTGAAATTCCTTTATGATTTCGTTATAAAAATTCGGGTTTTGAATACAAAACCTATTCATAAATTCCTATCACTATTCCACTCTATTTCGCTTCAACTTTGATTACCCTTCAAATAAATTTCCATTTAAAAAAAGGAACTTTCCTAAATTATTATTATTATTTAAAATAATAATTTACTTTAATCATTAACTACTTCAGTAGTTAGTTTCTTTATTTCTAAAATAAATAGTATATCCCCTTTTTAAAACTTATATAAATTTAAACAATGTTCATTTAACTATTTAATCGAAACACATCAATTTGATAATCAATTTCAATTCAAAATGGTCGATTTAATTAACTCAAAACTCGATCCCAATTAATTCTCACTTTAAATTAATTAAAAATATAATTAATTTAAATAACCCCATTAATTGTTTTCTTTACAAAACAATTATTAGAGTTTAACCATTTGATTCATTTCTTATTCTCACGCTTGTAAATCTGATTAACGTCAGCATGTACTTTATAAAATAAATTAATAACAAATCAAAGTCTTAAATAAATAAAATATTTATTTATCTCTCTTTAATAAGTTCTATTCAAAATAATATATTTCAAATCTATCTCCAGTTATAAAAAAAAATTATAACTTCATCTCTTATGACTCACCTGACGGTGAATCAATATCTATAAAACGATTGATTTTATAGGCCAAACGCTGCCAAATACTCAACCAATACCGCTCATTGGTTTAAACACAACACAGGTTGAATTCCCAGTCAAAATCAATAATCAAATCAATCTACCAAACATGACAGTTCATATGTGAAAATATGAAATAAATAATATATTTGAGGAATCCGGTTGGATCCCTCCAACATGTTCTTCCCTGCATTCAAAATGGTTATCACAAACCAGATCATTCAGTTTCATTTAACTGATAACAATGAATAACGGCCATTTAACATCAATCACAAGAAATGCAAACAATTCAACAATTTAAACACGTTTATAAATAAACATGACCAATAATGTAAGTTACCTTTATTGGAACCAATCGTTAAAAATAACGATTTGGTATTTCACTGAAATTAAATGACAGTTTAATTTCATCAGTTAAATCAACCAATGAATATATACTACCAAACAGTCAACTATTGGCAAGTAGAGCACACAAAATAAAAACCCAATTTATATAAAATATAAATGGGGAAAAATACTGAGTGAGTTTAAATCACATTGATTCCTATCGTCTTGTTTTAATTAAATTAAATCAACGTTTAATTTGATTAAAAATTCCGATAGTTGCCAATTCTGACCAAACCGGTACCATAATATTGTGTTTGCCGGTACAGCTCCAAGCCGTTTGTTTTGGTTCGCTTCTGTTAACATGAGTCACTTATAATTATTATAAGTATACATTATTAATTAAATAATTAACGTTACTATAACCTTTAGACTAATTATTCATATCGATAATTAAAACTGTAATTACTTTCAAACGTTATTACCTTAATCCACGAAACATGATGCTGCCTTAATTCCTACCCTCGATGTCCTCATCAAACCGATCCCCTTTTTATCTTTTCTAGTATTTAACCCATACTTTATACCCATCCCCACATTGTAGTCCTCATGCATTTTCACGCTTCTCCCACCATGCAAAAAGCTACCCATTCTTTAACGTCAGCCTTGCCTTCATGTTTTTTTTCCTTCCCATTTGAAGAACCCGAAGCTGCTATAGCAGCTTTCTCCCTCCATCCCATTCGTGAACAAGTCCCTCCGCCCTTTTTTTCCACTGTCTTAATGCCTTGCCCCCTCTTCTCCATAACGTCCTATCCCCTCCCACGCATGCACAAATCTAATTGCCTTCCTTTGTAAACCCGTACGCCACCTTACAGCAAACCCTCACTCCATTCAGTCATTTCAAAGTGGGTTCAAGAACTTTGCTCTTGTAGGAGAGGCTTGCTTCCAGTATATATATTTGATATGAACTGAAAGAAAACTATCTTTTAGAAACGAGGCTTGCCGTTATTATCATGGCAACAGTATTTTTTTGTTACAGAAGAAAATGAGGGCCGCTGCATATTTATAGAAGATTGAACTTGGCACCCACGCCTTTTGTTTGGCCACCACGGCATGAACACTGCTTGGTCATCACGTATGCCTTAGGGTAGGTATGTGGCTAATTAGCACTGCAGTATTCCTTTCACTTCATTGTCACTGCTGGGAACGATAGAGTAGTCTGTGGTAATGGCATAGTGCTAGCATGTTGTACTTGTTTTATATTTTAATTCCCTAGGCTGTATGAGTTTTCATGTCAAATGGCATAAGCGTGAGAAATGCATAGGACGGTAGGATTTGATTTTGGATTGGTCTGCTATATATATGTGTTTTCATTTCAACGTCAACTACCATTTATGTTGATTAAGCATTTCCAGTGAAGGTAGTGTCCCTTGCATATGCGAGTTCTCAAAGATGGATGGGACGAGATAAGACAATGTAGCAGTGTGGTATTTATATAGTGTAGGGATTTTATTATATTATTCCTAACGAAACTTCACGCTGAAGTAACACGTAGAATTAACCACAATTGACTTCTGTTTTCTGATAAAAAAGCTAATCTTAGTGTAAAAAGGTATTCCGTACCCAATGGGACAAGTTTCGTCGAAATCGGAGGTCGTTTGAAAAATTTTCCTTTATAAAACCAGAAATGAACACGCATTTAAATTTTTTCACGGTCACTAGATAAATCAAATCAACTTGAAACCTTCAGATCCTTTAACAATTTTTCAATACGAACCCAACGGCACCAGTTTCGTCGCATTCTGAGACTGTTTCCCCGGTAGGCTATTTTTACCGTGTACCGCAATACCCTTTTTAACACCAAATTATCCGGTCTCTAAAAATAACAAACTATATACCTATCCTGACTCTAATCGACGAAACGAACTCAACGGGACTGGTTTCGTGGCCTAATTCGATCGTCTGCTCAAGTTACACTTGAATATCCCTTTATTTAATTAAATACGCGCTATAGAAAATGAACGGGCGTTTTCAGCTACCGTGGTCACATACGACATCGGTTTGCCACGCCATTCAACACCGTACAATAATTTAACGATACGGTACGCGCTATAGAAAATGAACGGGCGTTTTAAGCTACCGTGGTCACATATGACATCGGTTTGCCATGCCATTCAACACCGTACAATAATTTAATGATACGGTTCCAATGAAACTGATTTCATTGAAAACAGAGTTCGTTTGAAAAATGGCCATTTTAAAGGTCGACAACGATTTCCAAAGCGTTTTTTTCAAAATTTGATTTAGCCATAACTAGCAATCTATAACACGAAATCTGGATTTTTCTCTTTCATATAAAAATTATCATCAACACGCTTCCAGCGTTTCTTGTTTCACAGAAATCCGACTTATATCGGATCCTGTATATTCAGTTGAAGTTCAAAACTTGAATTTACGAACTGCACGCCATTTTCAAGCTCGATTTATAATTATATAAATATATAACGTTCGAATTCGTTTAAATAACGAATTAAATATTAAATTCCATCGATATTCCAAATAAAATATTTAAAACTAATTTAAATATTCCGATTCAAATGGTCGAAAAACACGGGTCGTTACATTCTTCCCCCCTTAAAATAATTTCGTCCTCGAAATTGCTAAGGTAAGAAAGAACGTTATAAACCCACTAACTTTCAAATCCACTTTATTTTAAATTAGAACCCAATTTCAGTACCATATATAAATATTTTCAAAAATATTGAAAATTTTCTAACACCTTAAATTTTCGAAAAAATTCGCCAGCACCTCCTCTGTACAGCTCAATCGGTACAACTACAACTCGCCTTTCTAGGCCTTCTCCAATCCAAAAGAAAATAAAACAGCCAAGCGGCTTGCCAAATAGGCTCATAAATCACCAAACCCATATAAAAATAAACGTGTACCTTTTGGTCGGGCCTATCATTATATCCTTTCCATCTGCTGCCCTGTCAGTATATACACATGCATTCCCAAACAAAATTCCAACTTTATCCTCAAAAACCAAATCCTTTATGCGTCCAAGCCAAATCCCATTCTTAACTCAATTTCCATCCATTATCAATTTCAACTCCTTACTTATCAGTCCAATACCATTTCAGATTCCTGTCTCCCAATCCCAAATCTGATCCGACTTGATATATTATATCTCGATTAAATTTCTAGTTAATCGGTTTCAATTCAATTCGTATTTGTTTTCACAACTTCTATTAAATTTTGTTTTTGTTCAAACAATTTCCCTAGGAGTTTTTAAACAGTTCAACTCTTTCAAAAATCAAATATTCCTTTTCAGGATTCAAAATAACTTGTTTTTCTCAAAGCAATTCAAAACAAGATTTTTGTAGTAATGCGTCACTTAGAACTCAGAAATGAACACTGATGGTGTGGCCAGCATCATCAGAGTTACTTCCCCAGCTATCATAGTGAGTTCAATACTATACAACTTTGCAAAATCATATTTAAACATTTTCATTTTGAAATCTATTTCAAAATACCAAACACAATGCTTGTAAAACAAATTAAAATCTCCCAAGATTTTAAAATTCTCATATATTCAATTCAAATTCATTTACAACACCTTCCCCGCTTTTGGGACTTTTAATTCCAATTCTGATTTAAATTTCAGATTTAATAAATCTGCTTTTATATTATACGAATTCTAATTGGTAATTTATATAACCATTTCAACTATAATCTCATTCGATTATAATAACAAACAACACATCAAATATATTATAATATTTCCAATATATATATATTCTTTATATCAATATTTTAGGTAAATTATTCCATCTACCCTCTTTTAAAACATACTGCGTCGGTTTATCGTACTTGAGTGTTTAGAAACTCTTATCGATACAGTGGATCAAACTAATCGATCGGAACTCATAAACAGCTCAACCAATAAATCTTCACAATATAAATTTTTTTTATAAAATTTACAAGTACGTTCACTCGTATATAGATACTTAACTCAATCTAGGGTATCGCTAACCCCATCTCTACTGAGTCACACCACAGAGCCAAGGTAATCACTTAACCTTCAGCTCTGATACCACTGTAACGACCCAGTAGATTTCGGCCCTGAACATCGACATAAATACCTTTACCGTAACTCATGTCGACCCTCCAAGCACCAAAAACACTGAATAGTTATTAGAAAGAAACTGGAGGGTGAGATAAGAAAGAAAGAAATATTAGAATAGAAGAAGAAGAAGAAACAACACAACACAGAGTATCACATCGCAGCGGAACAAATTTAATACAGAAATAAATCTTTATTGAGAGCTTTAAAAATACTTACAATATCAGAGTACAACCTCACAATGGGACAGTTATAATAAACTGTTCCCATATACAACACACAACGGAATAATAGCTATATAATATCATACGTCTGAACATCTCTAGCTCATCTCTGGACTTCACAACATTCGATAACCTGAACCTGTACACCCCGGGCTAACCCGAGCATTTACAAAACACCGAGTCAGTCTGGTGAACCAGAGTGGGATAAACTCGCACAGTACAAAGGGTAAATCATCCAGTCATGATTTTAAAGTTCAAAATCTTTCAAAAGAAAAGGATAATCGTAAGACCAAATCCAAACATAAACACGGACGGTTTTTACCTTTACGATAACCCAAAACAGTTTTGAAGCCAATATCTTTTCTGGTATTATAATAATGTCTAAATACAAGTAAATAACAATCTAGTGGAACGCTTGCATCTCACGCTCCACATATATAGTATACAATCAAAACCGCGGGCGCTTATCGGAGATTGGATTCCAACTATGACAAGGTATGGGACCACCTGCCGATGGTGTATCTCTAGAGACAAATACACTGGGTTCAACAAGAACATATTGCAACCCGGCCCTCACATGACCGACCACTCATTTCGCTTGAGTGTATCGAATGTATATCACCGACGGTTGGGATCAGCAACCGTCTCCCGAAAAGGGACAGCATCGAATATAGATTAAAGAAGTCAATATGATTTTCTCTAGATAGGTGATTATACACCCTAATGGGAGCGACCCACATAGCCATGCTGCCTGCCCGATTTTTGTCATTTCCCGGTTGATGAGGCTTGAGGTCAGAGTTTATTTTCAAAACATCTTATCACCATTCACTTTGGATGTCACATCGTCAGATCCGTCAGATATCACTAATTGACGTCCATAAAAGTACTCTAGTTAGAAGCTAGGAGAACGGCTATTCTCCGCCAACAAGTATAGCACGTTTGAAGAAATCAACGTACGTGACCCTTTGGAAATACTCTATCAGACATCCGTCCATACAAGTCATCAAGGAACAGGATGAACCGAAGGCACTCTCCTACTGCATCCAATATAGGAATCACCCCATGGATCGGTAGCGAGAAGTCCTTGCAACCCGTAAATTCCAACCACGACAGAATCATAGCTTTTCTCTTCTTGCTAGGCAGAGAATATTAGTGGTTCTTCCGTTTATGGAAATCCACGGTCTTCAATGCTCCATCTCGACCATCTTTTGACATCTTCACGTATTTGTTAGTCGTAATGGTTTTCGAATATAAATTCGATCTCGGTCTTTCCATACCAACAATCGTATTGGACAGATTTGATAGTCGGTGTTTAACTATCAAAATATACAGTGATTCAATCATGACACTCAAATGAGTTCACTGGTTTAGTTTTCAGCATCACTTGGCCTTTTAAATTTAAATAAACTAGTTCACTTCTTCTTAATTAAAACTCCTAACTCTTTAATATTTAGAAATACGATAATTGAATTCTTAATTAATATACCAATGTTCTCAACACATTTCATTATAATACTTGGTAAAATAACCATATTCAGTTCCCACTTAATTCACCTTTCAAAACATTTCAACATCATTCCTTATTAATTCAACATGGAAAATCCATTCAACTCATTTTCTTCTTTAAATAGCATTATGTAATACCTTGTATTCCCTTCTCGAAACCATACTAACATTGATTAGTATCGAATAAAACTAAATTTACATTTCCTTTACTTCGATCTCTCGTATATATATATATTTTCCAATTCTCACCAATGTTACATTATTTCACTAATGGAAATAATGAACCAACTCTAACCTCCTTTACGACTACCAACTAATATCATCTTCAGATAATCCTGATGTTCTTCAAGTTGGGGTATTTTAATTACCTCTCAGACCTTGATCAACAACGTTCATATCCTCAGATAAACATAAGTTGTAATCAACTCATATTCCATTCACGTCTTAAACCAAATTCCATTATAAATTGGGTTTGGTTATACAACCCTACGATCCACTTCTTTACCTTACATACACTTTTACCAATCTCCTTTCAAATCTATTTAACCATTTCCTATTTTTGAAATCTTATTTCAAATCTTCCCTTGTTACTTGATCTCATTTTCAAATAACGTTAATTCAACATTAACGCTTTACACTTTGAAACTCATTTATATACTTTGGTTTATCTTAAACCCTTTTTGTAAACTCCTTTCTCTTAATTCAAATAATTAAGTAACGTTTATTTCAAGCTATTATATTCGCTTGAAATTCCTTTATGACTTCGTTATAAAAATTCGGGTTTTGAATACAAAACCTGTTCATAAATTCCTATCACCATTCCACTCTATTTCGCTTCAACTTTGATTACCCTTCAAATAAATTTCCATTTAAAAAAAGGAACTTTCCTAAATTATTATTATTTAAAATAATAATTTACTTTAATCATTAACTACTTCAGTAGTTAGTTTCTTTATTTCTAAAATAAATAGTAAATCCCCTTTTTAAAACTTATATAAATTAAAACAATGTTCATTTAACTATTTAATCGAAACACATCAATTTGATAATCAATTTCAATTCAAAATGGTCGATTTAATTAACTCAAAACTCGATCCCAATTAATTCTCACTTTAAATTAATTAAAAATATAACTAATTTAAATAACCCCATTAATTGTTTTCTTTACAAAACAATTATCAGAGTTTAACCATTTGATTCATTTCTTATTCTCACGCTTGTAAATCTGATTAACGTCAGCATGTACTTTATAAAATAAATTAATAACAAATCAAAGTCTTAAATAAATAAAATATTTATTTATCTCTCTTTAATAACTTCTATTCAAAATAATATATTTCAAATCTATCTCCAGTTATAAAATAAATTTTATAACTTCATCTCTATTGACTTACCTAACGGTGAATCAATATCTATAAAACGATTGATTTTATAGGCCATACGCTGCCAAATACTCAACCAATACCGCTCATTGGTTTAAACACAACATAGGTTGAATTCCCAGTCAAAATCAATAATCAAATCAATCTACCAAACATGACAGTTCATATGTGAAAATACGAAATAAATAATATATTTGAGGAATCCGGTTGGATCCCTCCAACCTGTTCTTCCCTGCATTCAAAATGGTTATCACAAACCAGATCATTCAGTTTCATTTAACTGATAACAATGAATAACGGCCATTTAACATCAATCACAAGAAATGCAAACAATTCAACAATTTAAACACGTTTATAAATAAACATGACCAATAAGGTAAGTTACCTTTATTGAAACCAATCGTGAAAAATAACGATTTGGTATTTCATTGAAATTAAACGACGTTTTAATTTCATCAGTTAAATCAACCAATGAATATATACTACCAAACAGTCAACTATTGTCAAGTAGAGCACACAAAATAAAAACCCAATTTATATAAAATATAAATGGGGAAAAATACTGAGTGAGTTTAAATCACATTGATTCCTATCGTCTTGTTTTAATTAAATTAAATCAGCGTTTAATTTGATTAAAAATTCCGATAGTTGCCAATTCTGACCAAACCGGTACCATAATATTGTGTTTGCCGGTACAGCTCCAAGCCGTTTGTTTTGGTTCGCTTCTGTTAACATGAGTCACTTATAATTATTATAAGTATACATTGTTAATTAAATAATTAACGTTACTATAACCTTTAGACTAATTATTCATATCGATAATTAAAACTGTAATTACTTTCAAACGTTATTACCTTAATCCACGAAACATGATGCTGCCTTAATTCCTACCCTCGATGTCCTCATCAAACCGATCCCCTTTTTATCTTATCTAGTATTTAACCCATACTTTATACCCATCCCCACATTGTAGTCCTCATGCATTTTCACGCTTCTCCCACCATGCAAAAAGCTACCCATTCTTTAACGTCAGCCTTGCCTTCATGTTTTTTTTCCTTCCCATTTGAAGAACCCGAAGCTGCTACAGCAGCTTTCTCCCTCCATCCCATTCGTGAACAAGTCCCTCTGCCCTTTTTTTTCCACTGTCTTAACGCCTTGCCCCCTCTTCTCCATAACGTCCTATCCCCTCCCACGCATGCACAAATCTAATTGCCTTCCTTTGTAAACCCGTACGCCACCTTACAGCAAACCCTCACTCCATTCAGTCAATTCAAAGTGGGTTCAAGAGCTTTGCTCTTGTAGGAGAGGCTTGCTTCCAGTATATATATTTGATATGAACTAAAAGAAAACTATCTTTTAGAAACGAGGCTTGCCGTTATTATCATGGCGGCAGTATTTTTTGTTACAGATGAAAATGAGGGCCGCTGCATATTTATAGAAGATTGAACTTGGCACCTACGCCTTTTGTTTGGCCACCACGGCATGAACACTACTTGGTCATCACGTATGCCTTAGGGTAGGTATGTGGCTAATTAGCACTGCAGTGTTCCTTTCACTTCATTGACACAGCTGGGAACGATAGAGTAGTCTGTGGTAATGGCATAGTGCTAGCATGTTGTACTTGTTTTATATTTTAATTTCCTAGGCTGTATGAGTTTTCATGTCAAGTGGCATAAGCGTGAGAAATGCATAGGACAGTAGGATTTGATTTTGGATTGGTCTGCAATATATATGTGTTTTCATTTCAACGTCAGCTGCCATTTATGTTGATTAAGCATTTCCAGTGAAGGTAGTGTCCCTTGCATGTGCGAGTTCTCAAAGATGGATGGGACGAGATAAGACAATGTAGCAGTGTGGTATTTATATAGCATAGGGATATTATTATATTATTCCTAACGAAACTTCACGCTGAAGTAACACATAGAATTAACCACAATTGACTTCTGTTTTCTGATAAAAAACTAATCTTAGTGTAAAAAGGTATTCCGGACCCAATGGGATAAGTTTCGTCGAAATCCGAGGTTGTTTGAAAAAAATTCCTTTATAAAACCAGAAATGAACACGCTTTTAATTTTTTCACAGTCACTAGATAAATCAAATCAACTCGAAACCTTCAGATCCTATAATAATTTTTCAATACGAACCCAACGGCACCAGTTTCGTCGCATTCTGAGACTGTTTCCCCGGTAGGCTATTTTTACCGCGTACCGCATTACCCTTTTTAACACCAAATTATCCGGTCTCTAAAAATAACAAACTATATAGCTATCCTGACTCTAATCGATGATACGAACTCAACGGGACTGGATTCGTGGCCTAATTCGATCGTCTGCTCAAGTTACACTTGAATATCCCTTTATTTAATTAAATACGCGCTATAGAAAATGAACGGGCGTTTTCAGCTACCGTGGTCACATACGACATCGGTTTGCCACGCCATTCAACACTGTACAATAATTTAACGATACGGTTCCAATGAAACTGATTTCGTTGAAAACAGAGTTCATTTGAAAAATGGCCATTTTAAAGGTCGACAACGATTTCCATAGCGTTTTTTTCAAAATTTGATTTAGCCATAACTAGCAATCTATAACACGAAATCTGGATTTTTCTCTTTCATATAAAAATTATCATCAACACGCTTCCAGCGCTTTTTGTTTCACAGAAATCCGACTTATATCGGATCCTGTATATTCAGTTGAAGTTCAAAACTCTAATTTACGAACTACACGCCATTTTCAAGCTCGATTTATAATTATATAAATATATAACGTTCGAATTCGTTTAAATAACGAATTAAATATTAAATTCCATCGATGTTCCAAATAAATTATTTAAAACTAATTTAAATACTCCGCTTAAAATGGTCGAAAAACACGGTCGTTACATTTCTTCCTAAAACTGTAAAACCTGAGGCTTTATCTTTTTTTCGTACTGCTTTGGTTTATACTGCAAAAAAACTATCCGTACTCCACCTCTAGGCTGTCACCACCACCGAAGACCGGACCGCCTCAGACCATCATTAAATTTGTTGGAAATATATTATGGATCAAACAGAATTAATTTTGTTGGAAGAGTTTAAATATATTATATCCGTTATCGCGCGACCAACATTAAATTTTTGTATGACCACACATGAACCCAAAAACTAATCAAACTAAACACACTACTATGTCTTAGCGTTATGGATCAAACAGAATTAATTTTGTTGGAAATAGACTCCGTTTGTAAAAACGACGCTACTTTATTTTCGATATTTTTATCGGTTCACATTTAAAATATTGCATACTGACAAAACAACTCGAATTGGATCCAAACTGGAAAACTAACAATACCTAGCTCTATGTATTCCAATAAAATTTGTTTCGTCGAAAACGAAGGTTATTTGAAAACAACTATTTCTAACACTTACATAATATCGATATAACATTAATTTAATTCCAAAATAATTAAATTAAATAATAATTTATTATTGTCAAATATATATATTCAAGTGGAATAATATATCATTTCAAATTGAACAATAATGAAATTATAACTCAACATTACCATTTTCGAGTTAAACGGTATTCAAATTATATTTTGAATCCTTTTATATTTTATTAAATAAACGTTATTATTTATTAACGATTTCCATAGCAACTATTTTAAAATTTGATTTGGACATAACTAACAATCTATAACATGAAATCTTGATTTTCTCTTTCATATGAAAATTATAATCAACAAGATTCAAACGTTTCTTGTTTCAAAGAAATTTGAGTTATATCAGATCCTGTATATTCTTTTATTTTAAAATTATTATCAACAAAAAACGAACATTTTTCATTTTGGGAAAATCCAATTTAAATTTCATTAGTTATAGTCATTTAAAGTTTATGGTCAAAATTCGCGAACTATCGCTGCATAACTATTCGTATTCAAACTAGCATTAATTTCAAATCGAAATTAATTCGTTTCACTTCAATTTAGTTTAAAATAAAATCAATTTCATTTTAAACAAAATTTCCAACATTTAACCATTTAAATTATTTATTTATTTTAAATGAATATTATAATATTATTTCGTTTATATCGTATTTTCTCAAAAATTTACTTCTTAATAACTTTATAAACTTATAAACATTTATAAGTTCATTTGAAAATGATATGTCGAATTTTAACTTCAAACTTAATTATAAAAAATTAAGCATTTTTAATATTTTGATATTAATATACTATTATTATTTTTCAAAATTTAATCTTTTGAAAACTCAACTTTGCATAAATCAATTTAAACATTATATAAGATTGTTGTAATAATCAGTTTGAGTTAAAAACGTTGTTTATATATCTAACTCGAATTCAATTTTGAATTCACTATTCAAAAATCAAATTCAAATTAGAACAAATAATTTTCAATTCAAAACTCTTTCAAAATCAATTCAGCATTTTTAAAAGTTGTTTGAAATCATCTTGATTTCGTCTTTAAATCGTTTCGGATATAAAAATCCAATTCCTATTTTCATGCCTTGTTTCACTTAAATGAATAAATATTCATTTAAAAGTTCCTAATGGAATGAGACTAACCAATTCCCAAATATTTCCATAATCGTGGTGTGAACTATGTGAACAATTATAATAACATGCTCAACGGTTATCATCCATCAATCAACGTATATAATATAAGCGTTATAACGACAAACGCTTATATGTAGAGAAATAATAATAATAACTGCAATAGCATCCATCATCCATGAAGCAACCACAGAAATCACAAGCAATCAATATATAATCACATAATGATTATACTAAACTTTCCAAATTAAAATTAAGAAGTTCCTCACATGGGTGGTTGATCGTTGCAATAACGATCATTTTTAATTAAATTAAATAGGCATTTAATTCAATCAAAAATTTCAACTAGCTCCAATCTTGTCCAAATCAGTTCCATAGCATAGAGTTTGTCGTCACAGTTCCAACGCAATTTGTTTCATCCAATTCTGATTTCATACGAATAAGATATAATTATTTGAACTTAAATAAATAAATTAGGGTCATTAACTAAATTAATTAAGGTTTAATGAAACCTTAACCCTCCTTCCCATTTCATCGTTTTCGTTCACCGTGATTTGAGCCTCGTCGTCGTTGCCTAGGACCACCGAAGGTCAGACCGACCCACCACTGCCTTCGTCGTTCCGAGGTCGACCGCCACCGACCGGTACCTCCCCACTTGCGCCACCATTGACCAGAAAATCGCACCTAAGCCAAAAACCTTCCAAGTCCAAAATAGAACGCCTCCGACCACCGTACCCATGCTATTACATCACCAGTTCCGCCTCCTCGTGCTTTTCCACCGCCAAGTTGGCGCCTCCACCTAAAACGACCCCATGTCGTCGGAATTCTCCAAAAGGCGTAAATCACCTCCCCTTGGAAAAATCCAGATCCATGACACATCACCACTCTGATCATCACATCATACCCGTTGTGACGGCCCGCCCCGCACCAACCGACATTTACTCCAAAGGTGCGTTGTACACATGTCCAGTTAGCACAGAACGGGTCGTCAGAAGGAAAGGGAAGAAGGAAATGAACTAACAAAGAACCTGTAGAATGTCTCACAGTGCATAGGATAAAACATAATAATAACATGCTTGACATAAAACAGGTGAGACAGTGCATAAGCTGAAACAACTAACATAGCAGCGGAAAATGCAAGTACAGCTTATGATCCAAAGTTAAACATTATTACAACTTTTCAAACTGTCTCAAAGCAAAAGCAAGATAAAGGAGGTACACTACTAATGCCCAAGTAGCGACCACCAATGACACAGGGAGAATATCTATATATCATACGTGGAAGCCTCATGCCCGCCTCCGAATCAGCTACTCGCGCATCACCAGCTAACATGTCTCTAGTCTGCTCGTGTGAGCACCCGAAGTAATAAGAGGAGACATAAAACTCTGGGTCAGACATAAAGCCTGGTATGAGCGATAAGCATCTAAAGTGAACAATAACAGGTAGACTAAAACATACCTGAACCTGGACCTACAACCAAAGAGTTAGCACTACATACTGTACAACACTCTAAGGTGCCATATCAAACGGTGTAAAGATACGGAGGTGGGGGTGTGGATGTCATAGTGATGGCAAACAATCAAACATAGCAACCACCCTCACATCCCTCACTCAGTGCGTAAAGCATACGATGTTCACCACTTCGATCACCCAACATACCTTGCTACGATCACTTTGCCCCCATGAAGTCATAAATGGCTTCACTACACTGATAACATAGCCACTAATCCTTCGCTATGTCCACTTGCCCCATGGAGTTATTCACCCTATCTGCGCTGGCTCATAGACTTACCAATCCTTTACTATGTCCACTTGCCCCATGGAGTTATTCACCCCATCTGCGCTGGCTCATAGTTTTACTACGCATCACTTTGCCCCTCAAGTCATAATGACTCTACTGCACTGATAACGTAGTCTTGCTACCATCACCTTGCCCCTCGAGTCATAATGACTCTACTGCACTGATAAGTAGCCCATCATCCATTTTTAGTGGTGAATCGAAGTTATGAACATCGACAACTCCTTAGCATACGTCCCGCAGCAAAGCCCAACCATGAAGTGAACTCATTGGTTCCCAATTGGATCCTGAGCTCTAACTTCCCATATTGGACTACCTTTGCATCTCGGGTTATTGGTCAATACTGGGTCGGGTCAGGTTCCTTTTCAAGCCATCGGTTCGGGTCGGGTCCACTACATTGCGTTGGTTCGTGGTCCTCCTCTGGTACGGTTCGGTTTGGGTCCACTCCATTGCGTCGGTTCAGGTCGGGTGTCCTACTTCGGGTCAGGTCGGGTGCCATCTCTCATCCAGTTCGTGCTTCTGCTCCGATTAGCTCCCTCGACCTTCATTTGTTCCGATCCGATCCTCCTCCATTAGCCGCTCCGATCCCCCTCCTTTATCCGATCTGAACCCAATATTGCGAGCATGGCCTTCCTTTTTGTCAGATTACTCAAGTGTCATGTTCCGAACCGATCGAATCCCTTGCCCAGTTAACTTATCCGATCTGAGCCACCATATTCGATCCGATCCGAAACTTGCACTGTTTCCTGAAGCTTTTCCAGCAAGTGTTTATGCCATTCGACGACGTTTTCGACCATTCTAACTATTGAAATCAATCACAAAGCATATCATACAGTCATAGCAACGTGCATAATCAACCACAAAAATCAAAACATCAACATGATAGGTTAAAATGGATCAAACATACCCAAAACCCCATATTTCCCCTTAAGCATGTTTTGGTGAAACTAATGATAGGATTAGCAAAACTTAACCAAATTAACCCAAACTCATATTAGAGGTTTAAAACATCATTTAAGAATTTATGAACATTTTTCCAGAATTTTATCAAGTTTAAATTCGCTAATTAACACTAGTTACCCTTAATTAGCCATAATTAGTGCAAAACTATGCAAATCACTCACCTTAGCCACAAATAAACTAAGATCTGAAATAAATCTCCGATTTGATGCAAATCCCAATGCTAAACAGCAGCTCCAATGTTGATTTGGTGTAGATCTTCCTTGATTTGATGTTACTAAGCTTAATCCTTGATTAAGAGATGATTTGGAGGTGATTTAGAGGTTGGAGGCCATTTTTAGGGTTCCTTGGAGATAAGTGGAGGCTAGAAAACTGAAATGGTATGATTCTCTAACTCATTTCAGCCTCCCCATAACCCTAATCCCGAAATGGGTTATGGGCATATTCACTAATCACCCTATTTGGTCCGGTTAAGCAGTTTTTCACCTTCCAAACCTTATTTCAGCCATATCTCCCAAACGGTAAGTCCGTTTGGCTATTATGACCACTCTACGGAAAGGTAAACCATCAAACGAATCTAATGGAAGTGGTTTCAGGTCAAAATTCCTTTCCAATCAAAAGTTATGGACAAAACATGATCAGCTAGGGGCAAAACGGTCATTTAAAAATCGACAAAAATCATGAACATGAGAAATGACTCCAATAGATGTTTCCCAAAGTTACATGACCATACGACTTCATACGGGAAAGAAATAAATATTCTACGATCCTCCGATGCGTAGAATGCGGGTTGTTACATTCTCCCCCCCTTAAGAAATTTCGCCCCCGAAATTCCCTAGCCAAAACACACAAAAGGGTCCCGCATGCCTATCAACCATAAAATAGCCATCAAACATGCAAAACAAGCAAGATAAGTCTATCCTAGCATGCGGAATAACTAAATTACGAAGTAAATCTTACCAGGCAAAGAGCTCTGGATACGCCTTTCTAATGCTCTCCTCTGTCTCCCAAGTGCAATCATCCTCGTTCTTGCCCCACTGAATCTTGACTAGCTTCACCGCCTTCCTTCGAAGTTGCTTCGTATCGTGCCCCACAATACGAATCGGCTTGCGGTTCCCAACTGCCTCGGGTTCTATTTCGAAGTCCTCTAACTGATCAGGTGAAATAGTCATATCTGAGTCGTGAACGAACTTCCTTAGTTGGGAAACATGAAATACATTGTGAACTCCCGCCATCTTCTCTGGTTAGCCAACTCTATATGCCAAATTCCCGACTAGTTCAAGAACAGGGAATGGGCCAACAAATCTTGGTGCCAATTTGCCTCTCCTGCCAAATCGAATCACGCTCTTCAACGGAGAGATTTTGACAAACTCCAAGTCACCAACGGAGAATTTTAAGTCTCTTCTCCTCTTATCAGCATAACTCTTTTGCCTATCTTGGGCAGCCTTTATTCGTTGTCATTGTCGAATGATCTTAATCTTATCTGAAGTTTCCCTCACCACATCTGGTCCAAGCATGTACTTCTCGCCAGTCTCTATCCAACATGATAGTGAGTTGCACGGTCTTCCGTACAAAGCTTCATATGGAGCCATACCGATACTGGATTGGTAGCTATTATTATATGCAAACTCTACTAGATGCAAATGGTCATCCCATGATCCACCAAAGTTCAATATACAAGCTCTCAAGAGATCTTCCAATATACGATTCACCCTCTCCGTCTGACCGTCGGTCTGAGGATGATATGCGGTACTGAGATGTAATCCTGACCCTAGAGCCTCTTGTAAGCTCTTCCAAAACCCACTAGTGAACAACGGGTCTCGGTCACTCACAATGCTTTTAGGTACTCCATGAAATCTCACTACCCACTTCATATACAATTCTGCCAACTTGGTTGCCGTTATGGTCGATTTGACTGGTATAAATCTTGCACTCTTAGTCAATCGATCCATAATTACCCAAATGCTATCATGTCCCGATCTAGTCCTTGGTAAACCATCGATGAAATCCATCGATACTTGCTCCCATTTCCATTCGGGAATTTCTAATGGTTGCAACAACCCACTAGGCTTCTTTTGCTCGGCTTTAACTAGCTGGCAATTCATGCATTTAGATATAAACTTCCCAACGTCTCTTTTCATCCCTTCCCAGTAGTAAGTCTGCTTCATGTCTCGATACATCTTATTACCACCGAGATGTATAGTCAGTTTTGAGTGATGACATTCTCTAAGCACTTCATCTCTCAACCCATTTACGTCGGGTATAACTAGTCTTCCATTCTTTCGAAGCCATCCATCTCGATCAAGCCCATACACATTCAACTCCTCACCGTCGATGTCCATCTCTAACTTAGAGATGATTTCCAATAGATTAGGATCTTCCCTCTGGCTGGAACCAATCCGCTCTATCAATGTGGGTCTGATCGCTAAACTAGCTAGCATAACTGGATCCAATTTGCACTTTGGTCTGAAATCAAACCCCGTGATATACTCCAGTTGCTTCCATTCAAGAAACATAGCCCCTAAACTGGCATGTCTCCTACTCAAGGCATCGGCTACCGCATTACCTTTCCCAGGTGTGTATGCGATATCAAAATCATACGAAGCCAAGAACTCTAACCATCTCTGCTGACGGAGATTCAGATCCTTCTAGGAGAAGAGATACTTTAACGATTTATGATCGGTAAACAACTCAAATCTTTCTCCCAAGAGATAGTGTCTCCACATCTTCAGTGCAAACACGATCGCTGCTAATTCCAAATCATGGGTAGGATACTTCTTCTCATGCGGCTTTAGCTGTCGACTAGCATAAGCTACAACCCTACCTCCTTGCATCAACACAGCACCTAGTCCGGTACCACAAGCATCCGTGTATACCGTCATCTCTTCATTCCCTTTAGGAATGACTAATACTGGAGCGCGCATCAACTTTTCCTTTAGACTCTTGAATGCATCCTCACACACTCCGTCCCAGACGAAGGACTGATTCTTCTTAGTCAACTGAGTCAACGGTGCTGCTATCTTGGAGAAGTCCTGGATAAACTTACGATAATACCCAGCTAACCCCAAGAAACTTCTTACATCTATTACATTCTTGGGTATAGGCCAATCCTGTACCGTAGCCACCTTCGCAGGGTCCACGGCAATACCATTCTCAGAGACAACATGACCCAAGAATCTCACTTCCCTTCTCCAAAAGTGACACTTAGAGAATTTCGCTTTCAATTGGTGTTTTCTCAACACCTCCATCACTATTCTCAAGTGTCCCTTGTGTTCCTCCTCTGTCCTTGAATAAACAAGGATGTCATCTATGAACACAAGAACAAACTTATTCAACTGATCTCTGAACACTCGATTCATAAGATCCACAAAGTAGGTTGGTGCATTGGTCAACCCAAATGGCATGACCAACCACTCATAAAATCCAGACGGCATCCTAAATGCCGTTTTCGGAACACTCTCATCCGCTACTCGAAGCTGATGAAATCCTGTCGCGAGGTCCAACTGGGAGAACACTCTTGCTCCTTCCAGTTGATCAAACAAATCATCTATCCGTGGTATAGGATACTTATTCTTCCTCGTTACCTTATTTAACTCGCGATAGTCCACACACAAACGAAGGGAACCATCTGCCTTAGTGGCAAACACAACTGGTGCTCCCCACTCGGAGACACTTCTTCTAATAAATCCCTTCTTCAAAAGATTGCTGACTTGCACCCCGAGCTCTCGCTGCTCCCTTGGTGCCATACGACGAAGTGGCATCACTATAGGTCTGGCATCTTTCACTAAATCAATACGGAACTCAATCTCTCGGTGCAGTGGAAGCCCGGTCACCTCCTCGAAGACGTCCGGATACTGGCCAACCACGGGCACATCTGACAGCTCATCCTGCGGGATGTCGAGAGAATTTACAAAACTAGCCATAACCCCATCACTAGGTAGACTACCAAACACTACCCTCCGCCCATCATCCGCCCTAACTGTCACCAAAAAGCCCTCACAGTCTACCACCACCCCGTATCTTTGGAGCCAATCGACTCCCAATATAATGTCATACCCAGTAAAGCCCAAAACAAAGCAATCACAAACAAACATACATCCATGACTCGATAAGACCAAATTCCTGCAAATCATACTAAGGCTAGTCGAACCACCAATCGGGTTCGTCACAACCAACGGTCTATCGACTATCTCGGGTTCCAGTCCCAACCTATCTACCAGGTCACTAGATATGAAGGAACAGGAAGCCCCAGTATCAAACAAAACTCGAACTGGTACATCATAAATAGAAAGCATACCTTGATTAACAACATTCTTTCCTTTCTCCGCCGCAGTTGGGGCATTCGACGAAGAAGGAACAGCATCAATAGCATATGCTTTCACAATCTGCTTCTCCTTAAGAGGTCGCGGACACTTATCCTTGAAATGTCCCACTTGACCACAGTTGAAGCACTTCTTATCCGCTGGCTTGGTCCGACAATCTTTGGCATAATGGCCCTTCTTACCACAGCTGAAGCACTCAACATCTTTCTTGTTCTTTTTCTGGCCATCCTTAGATTGGTCCTTCTTCCTCTTATTCTGAGAGTTATTCTTGCCTCCACCGCCTGCTTGCGGCTTCAGCCCTTCTGCAGATGCAGCCTCAGTCTTTGACGTAGGGTAAAGACTCTCTGATCTCAAAGCTTTCCCCACAATCGATTCAAAAGTCTCATCGATGTGGTTGATAAGCCTTTCCCCCAAGTATCCATCCAAACCAGTAATGAAATTCTCATTCTTCTTCTCAGGAGTATCGATAAGAGATAGTCCATACTTTGACAAAGTGTCGAACTCAGCAATATAGTTAGAAACTGCCCTACCACTCTGCTTGAGTTCCAAGAATCTCTTAAACAACACTGACTTTTGGGCAGTTGGAATAAACTTCTCGCTAAAGCGAGCCTTGAACTGATCCCAAGTAACCTGATCTTCTGGAGTAGCTGTTCTAATGGCATTCCACCAATTCATCGCTCGCCCTTGCAGCTGACGAGACGCTAGCCTTATCTTCATCGCATCCTCAAGACCCAAGTAATCGAAGATACAGTCACAGCTATCCATCCAGTCCTGAACATCTGTGGCCGACTCCGTCCCGTGGAACGGCTTCCCACCAAGGTTAGTGTAATCTTTGCACAACTTCGCAAAATCGACCCTAGGCGCCTGCACTACTGGGCCAACACCAACTCCGGGATTGGGAACTGTCCCTTGCACTTATCTAAGCATGTCTCTCATGAGGTCAGTAAACATCGCCCTCATGTCAGCAGCATTCCCATTATTGGCTCCTCTACCAGCACCTTTAGCATATCGGCTCATCGTCAATCTGAAAAAGGGAAACGATTAACGACCCCATAGTGGTGCTAGTGCAGTGCGACTTCATTCTTATACTACCAATAGTATATATATATAGCTTTTGAAAACCAAAGTAATCACAAATACGCGCTCTCATATACGTACTATCTCTCCCTAGTGTCTTTCCATAGGTTAACTACGCAACTTAGAGCTCTGATACCAAATGTGACGGCCCACCCCGCACCAACCGACATTTACTCCAAAGGTGCGCTGTACACATGTCCAGTTAGCACAGAACGGTCGTCAGAAGGAAAGGGAAGAAGGAAATGAACTAACAAAGAACCTGTAGAATGTCTCACAACGCATAGGATAAAATATAATAATAACATACTTGACATAAAACAGGTGAGACAGTGCATAAGCTGAAACAACTAACATAGCAGCGGAAAATGCAAGTACAGCTTATGATCCAAAGTTAAACATTATTACAACTTTTCAAACTGTCTCAAAGCAAAAGCAAGATAAAGGAAGTACACTTGCCCAAGTAGCGACCACCAACGACACAGGGAGAATATCTATATATCATACGTGGAAGCCTCTTGCCCGCCTCCGAATCAGATACTCGCGCATCACCAGCTAACCTGTCTCTAGTTTGCTCGTGTGAGCACCCAGAGTAATAAGAGGAGACATAAAACTCTGGGTCAGACATAAAGCCTAGCATGAGCGATAAGCATCTAAAGTGAACAATAACAGGTAGACTAAAACATACCTGAACCTGGACCTGCAACCAAAGAGTTAGCACTACATACTGTACAACACTCTAAGGTGCCATATCAAACGGTGTAAAGATACGGAGGTGGGGGTTTGGATGTCATAGTGATGGCAAACAATCAAACATAGCAACCACCCTCATATCTCTCACTCAGTGCGTAAAACATACGATATTCACCACTTCGATCACCCAACATACCTTGCTACGATCACTTTGCCCCATGAAGTCATAAATGGCTTCACTGCAATGATAACGTAGCCACTAATCCTTCGCTATGTCCACTTGCCCCATGGAGTTATTCACAGCATCTGCGCTGGCTCATAGCCTTACCAATCCTTTGCTATGTCCACTTGCCCCATGGAGTTATTCACCCCATCTGTGCTGGCTCATAGTTTTACTACGCATCACTTTGCCCCTCAAGTCATAATGACTCGTCTGCACTGATAACGTAGTCTTGCAACCATCACCTTGCCCCTCGAGTCATAATCACTCTATTGCACTGATAAGTAGCCCATCATCCATTTCTAGTGGTGAATCGAAGTTATGAACATCGACAACTCCTTAGCACACGTTCCGCAGCAAAGCCCAACCATGAAGTGAACTCATTGGTTCCCAATTGGATCTTGAGCTCTAACTTCCCATATTGGACTACCTTTGCATCTCGGGTTATTAGTCAATACTGGGTCGGGTCGGGTATCTCTTCAAGCCATCGGTTCGGGGGTCCACTACATTGCGTCGGTTCGTGGTCCTCCTCTGGTATGGTTCGGTTCGGGTCCACTCCATCGCGTCGGTTCGGGTCGATTGTCCTACTTCGGGTCGGGTCGGGTGCCATCTCCCATCCAGTTTGTGCTTCCGCTCCGATTAGCTCCCTCGCCCTTCATTTGTTCCGATCCGATCCTCCTCCTTTAGCCGCTCCGATCCCCCTCCTTTATCCGATCTGATCCCAATATTGCGAGCATGGCCTTCCTTTTTGCCAGATTTCTCAAGTGTCAAGTTCCGAACCGATCGAATCCCTTGCCCAGTTCACTTATCCGATCCGAGCCACCATATCTAATCCGATCCGAAACCTGCACTGTTTCCTGAAGCTTTTCCAGCAAGTGTTTACGCCATTCGACGACATTTTCGACCATTCTAACTATTGAAATCAATCACAAAGCATATCATACAGTCATAGCAACATGCATAATCAACCACAAACATCAAAACATCAACATGATAGGTTAAAATGGATCAAACATACTCAAAACCCCATATTTCCCCTTAAGCATGTTTAGGTGAAACTAATTATAGGATTAGCAAAACTTAACCAAATTAACCCAAACTCGTATCAGAGGTTTTAAACATCATTTAAGAATTTATGAACATTTTTCCAGAATTTTATCAAGTTTAAATTCGCTAATTAACACTAATTACCCTTAATTAGCCATAATTAGTGCAAAAATATGCAAATCACTCACCTTAGCCACAAATAAACTAAGATCTGAAATAAATCTCTGATTTGATGCAAATCCCAATGCTAAACAGCAGCTCCAATGTTGATTTGGTGTAGATCTTCCTTGATTTGATGTTACTAAGCTTAATCCTTGATTAAGAGATGATTTGGAGGTGATTTAGAGGTTGGAGGCCATTTTTAGGGTTCCTTGGAGATAAATGGAGGCTAGAAAACTGAAATGGAATGATTCTCTAACTCATTTCAGCCTTCCCATAACCCTAATTCCGAAATGGGTTATGGGCCTATTCACTAATCACTCTATTTGGCCCGGATAAGCAGTTTTTAACCATCCAAACCTTATTTCAGCCATATCTCCCAAACAGTAAGTCCGTTTGGCTATTATGACCACTCTACAGAAAGGTAAGCCATCAAACGAATCTAATGGAAGTGGTTTCAGGTCAAGATTCCTTTCCAATCAAAAGTTACGGCCAAAACAAGATCAGCTAGGGGCAAAACGGTCATTTAAAAATCGACAAAAATCATGAACATGGGAAATGACTCCAATAGATGTTTCCCAAAGTTACATGACCATACGACTTCATACGGGAAAGAAATAAATATTCTACGATCCTCCGATGCGTAGAATGCGGGTTGTTACACCCGTATGGATTGAAAGAGCTCGAGGAGCTCTAAAACTTTGATGTTGGGGGTTTTTTGCTAAAAGCTAATGGATTGGTAGAAATTAATGCGTTAATTTGGGCCATTTTCTCCTTCCGATCATGGTGGCGGCTGCTATATGGGGGCTAGGGTTATGAGGATTTTGAGATGCTATATAGGAACATTATATTATTGTTTAATTTAATGTTGCTTAACTGTGAAGTTATACATCTTGAACTCCAATCAAATTCCAACGACTGTCGTTCCTAACTAAATACTCATATTCCAAACATAATGAAATAAGTTTCGGAGGCTAATTTGATTACTTTCAGAAGTTTTTCTCAAAATCAAATTATATGTTATTATAAATTTTCAAATAAATTTTTGACGTGCATTTATATCGCGTACTCTCACGTGCTAACCCCGATTGGCACGAAATTTGAAACCTTAAAATAATTAACGTTCCGGATCCGATGAAACTAGTTTCTTCGAAAACCGAGATCATTTTCAAAATGGATATTTTCTAATATTAAATTAAATCGATAAAATATATTTTAATTTCGAAACATCCAAAACTATAAATGATTTTTATCAAATATATTTATTCAGACAGAATTTCATATAACCTCAAAATAAACTAATTCATATTTTAATTTCAACATTTTCAATTTTCAGAAAAAATTAACGTTCAAATCTTAAATTAAATAAACTCCAACTCATTAATTCTTAAAATAAATCATTTTAAATATTTAAATTAATTAAATACCCTGACTTAAAAATCAGAATCATCGCATTTTCTGTCCTAGGAGGTTTAATTAAAATTTTCCTTATTGGACTTAGTGTTTAAAACAACAACCAATACCCATTATTCCCCTTTTAATTTTATTTATTGCTATTTATTAGGTTTATTGTCATTTATGGCCATAACGATCATATTTTCCTAGACACTAATTAATTCCTTAAATACCATTAATTACCATTTAATATAATTAATGTCGTTTATGAACCTAACGGTCATAATTCTCCTAACATTAATCAACAATTAAATGTCTTTATTATACCGGTCTCTTATTATTCTAATTTAACTATTGTAACTCCTTAAATCTTTCTACTTTATTTTAACTTGATTCATTCTTATTGTACACATATGTTTATAGGAATTATTTATTTACTTAATTGGAGTTACAACTCATATTCTAGTCATTATTTTTACATTGTAACCATTTAGACATAACTATCTAATTCGATTTATTTTCCCCAAAATCAATGATGGTTACAATAGTTATTATTCCTTTATGACCTTATATATAGCAAATCAATCACATTTATTGCTACAATGGGCGTAACATATATTTCCATGTAATATGGATAACACTTCCATAAGTAATTCCATAAAACGGAAACCGTTCAAACAAACATTAATTATGATATATTTTGCATTATTTATGTAGATTTGGACGAATAATGTATTTTTTATATTTTCATGAAGTTAACGTAGTTATTATTATTATATTTTTAGTATTATTCAATTCCATGTTTTGGTTTAAGCTAACAACCAAAAAAAAACTTTTTGCGTTCAATATTGTTATAAGATTCCAAATCTTACAAAAAGGTCATTAATTGTAATTATTGTAAATTATGCCTAAAATATTTAAAAGAGGAATAAAAATATTTCAAGTAATAATAAATATATAATATGTTGATTTTTGGAATGGTTGAATTAAACTATGCACAAACATATAAAGTTTATATTTGCACATGAATTTACACAACCCTTTCCTTTTTGTTTTTGTACATATTTCTTATTTGTTTTAAATAATGTCTTTTTTTTTGAAAAAAAGGCATATTTATAATAACCAAGTTAAAATCCAAACAAAACTGAACACAAACTGTCTTATATCTTTTTAACAAAACTTACAAGAACCACAAATCAACACCAAAATTATAGATCTGGAATATAACTACATTTTAACAATGAGTTATAGGACCGAACTCCAGATCCATGGCATTTACAATGACCACAATATTTTTAAACACAATTGTAGGCAATATGATTTATGGGATTCCCAAAGCCATCATAACTGACAGTGGAACCCAGTTCGACAGCACCAAGTTCAAAGATTTCTGCCATAAATACAAGATTGCAAAAAAAAAAGATATACCATGGTAGCTCACTTAAAAACAAATGGAAAAGTCGAGGCAATAAACAAAATCGTTAAGTCCATCCTAAAGAAATGATTGAAGCAAGCAAAAGCCATGTAGGTCGATAATTGCCATTAGAAATGTGGGCTTACCGAATGACTTACAAATCGTCAACTGGTCATACTCCCTTCTCACTTTCATTCGGATCAGAGGCAGTCATTCCAGTAGAATTGGAAGTCTACTCTCATAGGACAACATATTATGATCCAATTACGAAAAAAGCGCTTCTTCTTGAGTCCTTTGACATGATTGAGGAAAAGAGGGATGAAACAGACTTACGTTCCTCGAGGCATAGACACCAAGTTGCATGATATTACAATAGGAAGGTTCGACCCTGGGCCTTTGAACCTGGAGAATTGGTCTTGAAACGTGTCTTACCAACCCTAGTTTTCCTAGGTCTGAAATGGGAAGGACCACAAACCATTCAACGAAAACTTGATAAAGGATATTTCAAGCTAACGAACGCCAATGGCGAGGAAATCCCAAAAGTGTGGAATGCTCAGCATTTGCGGCATTATTTGGCTTAACATTGTATGATTTTTTTTTTTATAAACTATGTAAAAAGGCACGACTTTCCCAGAACAATCTAGTTAATATAAGCAAAAGATTATAATGTGAACGTAGGCTATGATTTGATTTGGTCGAACCACTATAAAAATATTGCGTGTCATTTATCTTACTTGTATTTATCTCTTTATATCCTGTGATTATTTTGCTCTGGGTTTGAATTAAAATTGAGAGTGAGTATGGCACACGAACCGGCGAGACCTCGCCCTAAGAAATAGGGTGCAAAAGGAAAGCTGGAGCAAACGGGCTGACTGTTTGCATGATCAATTCTAACTCTCATGATCCGAGAGAGAGTATAAAGGACAGGAAGATGACGTCCCAGACTCTAACTCTCATAATCCAAGAGAGAGTATAAAGGACGGGAAGATGACGTCCCCAAGGCGTGATGGTGCACCACGATAAAAGACCGCCTTGACCACACTCTAACTTGGACATACGACAGGAGAGTATAAAGGCAGTGAGAGTAAGTGCCAATGAAAATGGGTTCCTACCCAGTTGAAGGATCGGGGCCAAGAATGAAAGTTGAGCTCGCATTCCTCATAGGTTTATTGGGAGAAATTTAATGTTGATCCCAATCAATCCCGAACAAGCCCTGGTCAGGCACTTTATTCAAGATTAATTGGGGGCATACATATACACATCACACCCCCATGTTGTTTATTACTTAGTTTAGTAATGGTCTTATATTGCACAAATTATTATTTGCAGGAAAGCTGGTTTGGAACTTTTGTTTGATCTGTGATGTAATTTATTGTTTGTTACTTAGATTAGTATTGCTTTGATTGCGAATGCATTTAATTGAAACAAATGGAAAACTTGTAAGTATTTGACATTGCAGAGTCACAAACTATGTTATTTACAAAAGTGTTGGTTCATATAATAGAAAAACCCAAAAGCGCGAGGGCCGCACTCGCTACAACAACTGAAGTCCAGTGGAAAACAATATGAAAAGACTATACTACAATTCACTAGGGTTTCGGGGAAGCTTTAGGCTTTTTGGTAGCTTTAAGCTTCGCTTTCTCTTCTCGTTCAGCATCAGTGAGAATATGTTTCTTTCTTCCTTTGTCCAAAGCAGTTGCACTTGGATCAGTTGAGGATTTCTTAACTAAGCTTCCAGTGATCGATCGAGTAGAAAGCTTGACAACCAATCCTGACTTTGGAGCAATTGCCTGGAGGGGATCAATGTTGAGGGGTCTTTCAGACTCTTCTTCGACCTTGGCTTTCGAAAGCTCATCATTCTTTGCCTTAATTTCAACCAAATTCATGTTCTCAGTCTATCCTCTGAAACAGCCCACCTCCGTTAAGGTCACTCACAAAGGAAATGCCTTAATTTTGGTGGAGGTTTATAAGTAAAAGCCACAGATAAACTCAAGACAGATATAAATACACATATTTCAAACAGCGGAAACCAAACAGACTTTTATTTCATCAATACGTGTTCAAAACAAAACATTCCATAATTGTCTCAAAATACTTCCATCGTTACAACCTCATAACTGTCTTGATTATTAAAGAAGCATAAAACATAAATAAAGTTACAAAAATCCCCATAGTGATATCCAAAGCCATAATCTGAGCAAAAGAGATCCAAATCATACATCTACGGTCTTAGAGCTTGTAAAGAGCCTGACTGAGCTGAATTGTTTCCTCCCTGTGGACCTGGGGGAAAACAAAAGAAAAGAAGACGAAAAGAAAATAGGGTCAGACATAAAGCCTGAGTAAATCTAGTAACTCTTCAGTATGTGAATAAGAAAAGGGCATGATAGATATATATTGAAAATAGGAAAGTGTCACAAACTAAGGAAGTGTCGAATGTACTATCGCACCCATACTATATCTCTACATCTACTTGAGTTTATTCCAACTGGCACCCCATGGTGAGGGTGAAGTGATCCCCATTTCTATTTAAAGATCGGCTCCTACTCGTGTTAACATGTGTCATACGGCCCCCAAGAATTGTAGATACCTATGTTGGTCCCACCATGGGGTGTATCAAGACCCATGGTGGCAGCCCCGACACAAATTCTAGAAGGCATAGGTTATACTACTGGTGTCCTCAGTGCCCTGTTTGTCTGCTCCGGAGTGTGTGCACGCCCGCACCCCATTAGACCTACACTGTGCACCCACCGCCGTCGTTTTGACCGCTTACAATCGGCCCAGTAACCGTGCCCCACCCTACCTAGTTTCAGGGTACCGTTGATACCTAACTTGGGTTACTACTGAAACGGGTCCCTCGTTACCAGGATTTTCTAGTCAAACATGTTAAGTGGTTAAGTGTCTGTATTTACCTAACCACACCCATCAATTCTTGTTAACATGTTGAATTTGGTTAAGTGTTATAGTTGACTTAACCCTACCATCTGTCCTTAGCCTTTTAGGAGCACCTGACCACTCACATTAGACAGGTATTGCTACGGTTACTGGATATGCAGGTCGGTTCCGGGCAGTTTACACCGTAGCTCAGTCTAACCTCGGGTCATTATTGGGCTCAATGCTTAACCACCCACATTGGATAGGTGTTGTTGTGACTACTGGACAGCCGGGTGGGTCCGGGCAGGTTTACATCACAACTCAATCCAACCTCGGGTTAAGCATATCGTGTTTTCTAAATTTACATATTTTATTACTTCTCAATTATATATGTAAATGTCATATCTTTTATTTTTGGGTATAACAATTCATACCGCTTAAATGCCATTGTCGTTGGCATGTGCCAACCATGCCAACATATATTTTTCATGTTTTACACCTAACGTTATTACCCCGTTTATACGTTCGCAACGTTATAACAAATGTTGGGATCGACACAATTCGGCCCAACTTTATAAACGTGAGTAAAAGGGGAAAATCAATAACATGTAATATTTTACAACATATAAGGGTGTGTGGCACATGAACTTGCAATTTAGCGATACTAACATAAATGATGGGTTATGTGAACTTGCATTCAACTCAAAGTATAACTAAGTAGGTGACATATGAGATGGCATAGTTTAGGTTTATACAAACTTGTGTTTAAACATGTTTAACTTGGCATAATGTCAAACACAAAACTAGCATGTTGTATATTCACCGAAATGTCCAATTATAGCTTCTAATCACATAGCCTATTTCAACACGAACTTGCATAGTTTATGAAACCCAAAAGATACTTAACATAGATCCAATTATACTTGCAAATAAACATGAACTTGCATAGTTTATGAAACCCAAACGATACTTAACATAGATCCAACTATACTTGCAAATAAACATGAAAATTATATCATAGGTTTTGGGTCATGTAGGCATAAAAGATTTCAAATCTCGAACACGTTTACATAACCTTAATTTAGACTTAGTGTATGCATATAATACATGCCATAGGCATAAACATAAAGGGATCAAATTCTAGTTCTTGCCACAAACTTGCAAGTGCCATTGTTTTCATATGCAATTGTTCAATAGGCTTGCATCAATCAAATTTATGCCACAAACATCAATACACAAGTCATGATAGAACCATTACAATACACGGAATTTATACAATACAACAACACAATTCTACTTTCGTTTACATCGAATCACATCACAGTTTTTATTCATATTCTGAAAGGTCACTATACTTACAACGAATGCAGAATCTTGAATTCTGGATTCTGAATTCTGAAACTGAGATGCGCTCCTTTGGGTAGACTAACGTTACGTTGATTAATTGGATTAAACTTTAATCTTCTTCTTAATTTGATTCGTCTCTAAGCTTTTCTCTCTTGACGGCTATGTTCAATCCCTCCTTGGCAGCATGACGACTCCTTTCTTATTTTATTTTTTGTGAATTTTCAGTTGAGACTTAGGGTGTATTTATAGACTTTTAAATTGTTTTGAGCCGTCAGATGAAGACAGGAGGAATCTAGGCTATACAATGTTCAAAGAGCCAATCAAGAGGTGACACGTCAGCCCTAATGACACACAGGGCCACAGAAATTCGAGCCAGAGCTAGACCTAGCCAGCCAGGTCGACCAGGCAGGTCGACACCCAGGTCGACCTGAGGGGGGGCCAGGTCGACACTATGGTCGACCTGGGGAGGCCAGGTCGACACCATGGTCGATCCTATGGTCGACCTGGTTTTCTGGGCGGGAAATTTTCCCGCCCAGCCCAATTTGAACCTGAAATTCGATTTTTTTGAATTTTAAACTAAGCTGTTTGAATTTAAATTTTATTTTGAAACTTCCGAAGGCCATAACTCCTTCATACGGAGTCCGATTCGCGCAAACTCGGACTCTATCTCAAGCAGAATTCCGAGACGAACGCAATGGTGTAACCCGTTTCCCTTAATTCTTTTATTTAGAATTAATTTCACTTTAATATGTGAAGCTTAGCATTATAGAATTCACGGGGTGTTACATTCTCCCCCCTTAAAAGGATTTCGTCCCCAAAATCTTCAAGTTAGGAAGAATGTATATCCTACCATCCAACAGTCCATCCACTCAACCAACAAACACAGGCATCCACTGTCCTTAAAAGACTTCTAATGCTTCGTGATCATAAGCATAGTGTGTGTATATGTCCTTATCTAATGCAGAAATCAGGCGGTCTACTGATTCAGTTGACCTCCTTAATGCGAATCATGTAAGTGTCATGAATCCATTATGTATGCAAATTTTCCTACTCATAATTCTACATGAGTGCACAACTATTCATACAAATGCGACAACCATATGACAACATATCAAGTTTCAACCATATACAAATGAGAATACATATATATGCATATGCAATATGAAGTGATTAAGACGATCTATAACCTAGGGTGTGTGTGTATATGCATCCACGAGCAACCACTAGCAATCACTAGCAACCATTTGCAGCCATCATCCATAACATGTTTTCAAATACATGTTTGCATCCATTTGTTTTCTACCTAAGGAGTTAGGAAAAGGACCGAGGAGATATACCTAAAAAAGATAAATAAAGCATAACTTAAGGAAAAAGAGAGATCAAAGATGTACCCTCAAAAAGAAGAGGGTAGGCAGCGCGTATTCTGTCCTCAGTTTCCCAAGTCGCGTCTTCCTCGGCGTCGCTCCACTGAACTTTAACGAATTTGACTTCGCGGTTGCGTAGCTTTTTCACTTTAGTTCCTAAGATGCGGGTTGGAACTCTCCTCACAGTTGCTTCACGTTCCACTTCGGCTTCTTTTAGAATGCTAGGTTCCACCACTTCCGCAGACTCATGCAAACACTTCCGAAGGTGAGATACATGAAAGACGTTGTGAACTCCGGCCAGTCTCTCGGGTAGCTCTAATCTATAGTCCATCTTTCCAACCTTCTCGATGATAGGAAACGGTCCTACAAATCTTTGTAACACCCCACACCCGCTAAGGTCACTCACTAAGGGAATGCCTTAACTTTGGTGGAGTATTTTAAGTGAATATAGAACAGAAAAATTACAACAAGACAGATATAAATAATACTTGTTAACTAAAACATCATTTCATTGCAGCAGAAGGTAAACATGTTTGGTTACAAAACCATAAAACAAGAGTCAAGTACTAAATATCCATCCTGATAAAAACATAAGTACATAATCCCACTACATAACTAATAGCCATAATAGAAAAGATAAGCTGAGCTTTACATCAACGGTCCAAGCTCCAAAAGATAGATAAAGCCATATGATCAAAGCCCACTAGTGCTAGGCCCACTCTGAGAACCTGAGGGTTGGGAAAAAGATAAAAACAACGGGGTCAGACATAAGTCTGAGCGAGTCCTATAACTTTAACAATACAATCATTAAAGTAATTAGGGTATGATATAAACTTGGTACGGTAATGACTGGGGATAAATGACTACACTAAGCAGCCAACTAGACATAGGATGAACTAAGATATCGGTAAAGACGCATCTACCCACCCAAGGGTAATTACTACACTGCACCACACCAGTCATTCCTACTTAAAGGTTGATCCCACCCAAGGACTTAGAAAATATAACTAGTAGTTTCGTGTACCCCTAGCTGACCACATAGGTGTCGTCTGCCCCTATCTCCACTAGGTGTACCCACTACTCCCCAAGCGATCGGCTCCCTAACGTAGATACCCGTGCTGGCCCCACAGTGGGGTGTATCACTCCCCAAAGTGGCAACCCGATAAAACTTAAGAGTGCACGGCTTATACCTACACGATGCAACAACGTCTTACCTACCAGCCCGGGCCCACACACGCATATGAAACCCGTTGGACTTACGTTGCCACCGCTAACCCGTTTTGGCCTCTTATAGTCAAACCCAGTACGCGTGTCCCGTCCTAGACTTGGGTCGAGCCCACAAAGATACGTTTTGGGTTACTGGTTGAAATGGGCCCCCACAAGCTACCCACCTAAGCTCGTCCCTTTTTCTAGTGCATCCCACTTAACCCTTTAATCATGTTTAATTACATGTTTCCACTTGGTTAAGTATTCTAATCGTATTTTCTATTGCCACCCAAGGCAACCCACTAGATTTCCACATGCCACCCAAGGAACCCAATTAACCCCTCATGCCCCCACTACATGCTTATATGGTTAAGTGCTTCTTAATTGATTAAGAACGTAACCTTTGTAAAGACCTCTCACATTAGACTGTCTTTTATGGAAGCTGGATTTGCCGGTCGGGTCCGGGCAGCCTTACACCATAATAGAGTCTAACCTCGTGTCTTTACACTTGTCACGTATTTAGTTTATGCCTAAGACCTCTCACATTGGGCCAATCATTTGTAGCCATTGGATTTGTCGGTAGGGTCTGGGCAGTCTTATGCTACAAAAGGGGTCCAACCTCGTGTCTTAGTCGATTAATTACACCTAATTAATCACCCCCATATTTTGAATTAATTTTCCCTAATTAATTCCAATTCAATGATGTACATAATTGACTCAATTATGTCCATCCACTTATGGTATGCAACTTCATACCACAATTTTGTTAACATGAATATTAACCCCATCGTTCCCCACGTAATACACTAACATGACATACTTAAAAGGGAAGATTCATCACAAATACAATGGGTTCAACTTAGCATAACATTAGCATCAACATGGGTTTTAAAGGTGTCAACTTGCATGTATGACCATAGCATCAAACCCAACAAGCATAAATAATCAACCCAAACTTGCATGAATCACATATGTCATAAAGAGGGTAACTTGCATAAATGTTCATGTCATAGACCTATCATAAAGGGATAAACTTGCATACATGTCATAGGTCTAAAAAGGGATGAACTTGCATATGTTACTCATATCATAAAAAGGGGTAAACATGCATATGTATGCATATCATACAAAGGGGTAAACTTGCATATGTATGCATATCATACAAAGATGTAAACTTGCACATATTACTTGCATATAATCAAACACCAAACTTGCATAACATGTCATATATGAACTTGCATATAATCAAATACCAAACTTGCATAACATGTCATATATGAACTTGCATATAATCAAACACCAAACTTGCATAACATGTCATATATGAACTTGCATATAATCAAACCCCAAACTTGCGTAACATGGTGCCATAATGGATCAATGTTTATCATAGTGATTTGCATAACTAGCATCATGAACACATAGCATAAAACTTGCATAACTAGCATCATGAACATATAGCATAAAACTTGCATAACTAGCATCATGAACACATAGCATATGATAACATAACCTCATTATATCCTATCATAATTAGTTTAGCAATTGCTTGCTAAAGGCATAGAAACTCACAACTTATTGATTAGCACTCCTATGAAGAAGATTTAGTTGCTAGAGTTGATTAGAAGTTGATTTGAGAAGCTATCTTCCTCTTTAATTTGTTGGTGGCTCCTTCTAGTTGTAATTTGACGGTCATGATGACGTTGTATCCAATTTTAGTATGAATTAGGGTAGTCTTAGGGTGTATTTATAGATTAGTTAAGTGTTTTAGGCCATAGGATTAACCCTAGGATAGTTTAGAGCCATCAGATCTCGTCACAAGCCACCAAACACAGCCCAAACCTGACCAATCTCAGTCAAATGGTGCACCAGGCAAAACTGCCCGGCCACCTGTGTCGACTCCCAAGTCGACAGGGCAGTCGACTTGGGTCTAGCTGTGTCGACTCCCAAGTCGACTCCCCAGTCGTCTTGGGGCGGCTGGCGGGAATTTTCCCGCCCAGCTCCATTTCTGCATTTGAAATCTGTTTTTGAAATTTGAATTTTCTGAAAACTTCTTCGGGCCTTAACGGGGTCATACGGACTCCGATTTTCGAAAACTCGGACTCTATTTCGCGTATTTTTCCGAGACGAACGCAATGGCATAGCCCATTTCCCCTGATTCAGATCTTAAAATTTAATTCTGCCCTGGTTTATATTATAACAAGTTATTCAACATACAGGGTGTTACATTCTCCCCTACTTAAAGGATTTCGTCCCCGAAATCTCTAAGTCAAGAAGAACGTATCCTACCAACCAAACAACCATCTACTAAACCATCAAACACTGGCATCCATTGTCCTAAAAATTCTAATGACGTATGAACATATGCAAAAAGTGTGTGTATATGTTCCATGTCTAATGCAAAATCAGGCGGTCTACTGATTCAGTTGACCTCCTTAATGCAAACCATGATAGTGCCATGCATCCAATATGTATGCAAAAGAACCCTATCGACACATACTATCTCTACATGTGTGCACAACCATACACCAAAATGCATCATCCATATGATAACGCAACCATTATACATCCATTAATATAGCTACCTACACACAGTTATATGCAATATGCAACATGAAGTGACTGAGTCGATCTAGTGTCTAAAGTGTGTGTATATGCATCCACGAGCAACCACTAGCAAACACTTGCATCCACATGCATCCATCAATCATAACATGTCTCAAACACATGTTTCAACCATAGGTTTACCCTATCTAAAGGTCAAAGGTACTAACGAGAGGACATACTAAAGATAAGATAAGTACTAGACAAACGATAAAGGAGAAGTTAAAAGACATACCCTCAAAAAGGAATGGGTACAGTGAACGCATCTTCGCTTCTGTCTCCTAAGTAGTGTTCCTCTCATCATCTCCCCATTGCACTTTGACTAGTTGAACCTCTCTGTTTCTCAACTTCCTAATCTCTGACCCAAGGATGCGGGTAGGAGCTCGTCGAATAGTCGCATCACGCTCTACCTCCACTTCTCTAAGCAAGCTCGGCTCTACCACCTCTGCGGTCTCATGTAGGCACTTCCTCAAATGTGACACATGGAATACGCCATGTACCCAACTAAGTCTCTCAGGTAAATCCACTCTATATGCCATATGTCCAATCCTTTCCATAATAGGAAACAGTCCTACAAACCTTGGTGCTAACTTCCCAACGGACCCAAAGCAAACAACATTCCGTAATGGAGATACTTTAACAAAGACCATGTCCCCAACATCAAACTCAAGAACCGTCCTCCTCTTATCCGCGTAAGATTTCTGCCTATCTTGCGCTGCTTTCATCCTTCTTCGAATCAAATCAATCTTTTCCGAAGTCTCTCTAACCATATCAGGCCCAAGCAAGATCTTATCTGTAGACTCCCACCAACATGTAGGTGATCGACAAGGCCTTCCATAAAGAGCTTCGAAAGGAGCCATGCCAATACTAGACTGAAAGCTGTTATTATACGCGAACTCCACCAATGGAAGATGCTCTTCCCATGTTCCCCCAAAATCTAAGATACATAGACTCAAAAGGTCTTCTAGAATACGGTTCACCCTCTCGGTCTGGCCGTCCGTCTGTGGATGATATGCGGTGCTCAAATACAACTGAGTACCTACCGCATCTTGCAAACTCTTCCAAAACTCGCTAGTGAAGATGGGATCTCGATCACTCACTATGCTAGAAGGTACACCATGCAACCGAACTATCTCTCGAAGGTAAACTGAAGCTAGCCTGGGAGCAGTCCTCTTACTCTTCACGGGTATGAAATGGGCGCTCTTAGTAAGTATGTCTACCACAACCCAAATTCCCGTATTACCCTTCCTCGATCTCGGTAACCCATCGATAAAATCCATCGAGACGCTATCCCACTTCCATTGCGGAACTTCCAATGGGTGAAGCAACCCACCGGGTTTCTTTTGCTCCGCTTTCACTTGTTGGCACACCAAACATCTAGCGACATACTCGGCCACATCTTTCTTCATACCGGCCCAAAAGAAAACTCGCTTCATGTCTTGGTACATCTTGTCCCCACCGGGATGAATGGTCATCTTTGAACGATGCGCATCATCAAGAATAGCCTTCCTCAAACCCTCATCTTGCGGTACACAAAGTCTACCGTCTCTATGCAAGCACCCCTATCGTCTAGGGTGTACCTACTCAAATGGCTGGACGACTCCCCCTTATGAGCCTCTCTACCAACTCAACCAACTGTGGGTCGTCCCGCTGTGCCTCGCCAATCCGTCCCAAAAGAGTAGGTCTGACCTCTAAGGATGCTAGCAAACCGGGTACAAAGTCAACGGAAGGTCTGAAATCAAACATCGAGATAAATTCCAAGCTTCGTCGTTCCACGAACAATGGACTCAAGGACAACCTTTTTCTGCTCAAGGCGTCTGTCACCACGTTACCCTTGCCAGGGGTATACGCTATCTCGAAATCATAGGATGCTAAGAACTCCATCCACCTTTGTTGTCTTAAGTTCAAATCCTTCTGAGAAAACAAGTACTTCAATGATTTGTGGTCAGTGAACAATTCGAACCTCTCGCCAAGAAGATAATGGCACCACGTATTAAGCGCAAAAACAATAGCGGCCAACTCTAGATCATGTGTAGGGTAATTTTTCTCATGCGCTCTCAACTGCCTTCCCCCATAGGCTATTACCCTTCCCTCTTGCATTAAGACTGCGCCTAGTCCTGTCCCACAAGCATCGGTATAAACAACAAATGACTTACTCCCATCTGGCAACACTAAGACTAGAGTTGTGGTTAAAGCTCTCTTTAACCGTTGGAACGCATCATCACAATCTACGTCCCATGTGAAGACTAGGTTCTTCTTTGTCAAGCGAGTTAATGGGGCTGATATCTTCGCGTAGTCCTTGATAAACTTCCTATAGTAGCCAGCCAACCCTAAGAAACTCCTCACCTCGGTAGCATTCTTCAGAACCTTCCAATCTTGGATGGACACTACCTTCGCGGGATCCACAGCTATCCCTTCCTTAGAGACCACATGCCCTAAGAACCGCACTTCCTTCCTCCAAAAGTGACATTTAGATAATTTAGCCTTAAGGCTATGCGCTCGAAGAGTCTCCAACACTTCCCTAAGATGTAGGGCATGCTCTTCTTCACTCTTAGAAAAGACCAAGATGTCATCCACAAAGACCACCACGAACTTATTAAGGTACTCCCTGAACACCCTACTCATCAAATTAACAAAGTATGCAGGGGCGTTCGTCAAACCAAATGGCATCACAAGCCACTCATAGAAACCATCCGGAGTCCTAAAGGCAGTCTTCTCTATACTATCCTCAGCCACTCTCAACTGATGAAACCCCGTGGCTAAGTCCAACTGCGAAAACACTGAGGCGCCAACCAATTGATCAAAGAGATCATCAATCCTCGGCAATGGGTGTCTATTATTCTTTGTAAGCTTGTTGAGTTCTCTATAGTCTACACAAAGTCTGAGGGACCCATCCGCCTTCGTGGCAAAAACCACTGGAGCACCCCACTCCGATATACTTCGTCTTATAAACCCCTTCTCAAGCAACTCCCCTACTTGCTTACGGAGTTCCCTCCTCTCACGAGGAGCCATGTGGCGCACTGGCAAAGATACTGGTTTAGCATTGTCTACCAGATATATTCGGAAGTCTATCTCCCGCTTCGGAGGTAAGCCTTTCACCTCCTCAAACACATCCGAGTATTCCCGGACCACTCTAACAGATCGCAAACTCTCGACCGAAGCGTCAAGCGATTCAAGATAACTTAGCATAACAGAATTCATGAGATTACAAGAGATCTCGAGAGTGTTCCCCAAGCGGGTCATGAGCCTAACCACTCTCCTTTCACAATCAAGAACGGCACCATTACTGGATAACCAGTCCATGCCCAAAATTAATCCATAGCCCGTGAAGCCCAAAACAAAAGCATCACATCTAAACTCAACGCTAAGTATAGAAATCTTCAAACCCAAACATATCATGGACAAATAAGTGGAGCCCCCAATTGGGTTTGAAACAACCGAGGGATCATCTACTAGACTGGTGTCTAAGTGCAGTGACTCAACTAATGATGATGAGATAAACTAATGCGATGCGCCAGAGTCAAATAAAGTATGGATAGGATGATCAAATAGAAAAACCAGACTTTCAACAGAAATAGTTCTACCTCTTTCCTGAATCGGTGGAACCGCGAGAGCCTGAACTTGCCCCCTTGCCTGACCTGGTGCCATAAGAGCTTGCACCTGTCCTCCTGAGGTAGATCCCGTCCTCTGCCCCTTCTTAGGGCAGTCTTTCACTAGATGCCCTGCTTCGCCACAGTGGAAGAAGCCAGTCTTCTTCTTCTTCCGACAATCTTTGCTTAGGTTGCTTGGTGTCCCACAATTGAAGCACTTCTTCTTTCCCTTGCCACTGTTGCCTTTCCCACCCTTGTTTTGTTGTTGCTGTTGAGGTCTCTTCTGATCTCCTTTCTTCTCGGGTGCCTTATTAGCATTGGGACCCTTCTCTTCCTCATGCATAAGTGCCATATCTACTAGCTTCTCAAAGTTGGCCCCCATAGGGATGTGAGTCATAGCCAATCCATGCATCGGTTCATTCAATTCTTTAACGAACCTCAAAGCCTTCTTCTCCAGTGTATTCACCATGTCTATGCCAAACCTTGCCAACTGATTAAACTTGTTCACATATTCCTTCACTGATAGGTTTCCTTGCTTTAGAGTCAAGAACCTTTCCATATACAGATTTTCTTCCGCCTTTAAGAGAAACTTTGCCACAAACCTTTGTCTGAAATCTGCCCAAGAGTCAACAGGGCGCTCTCCATTAGTGACCTCCCACCAGAACGAGGCCTCTCCCTTCATTAACCAAGCAGCTAACTTGACTTTCTTTCCTTCTTCCATCTCAAAGATATCTATCAACTCTTCCACCTCCTTAAGCCAATCGCTAGCTTCCACAAAAGTTTCTGATCCTTGAAAAGGTTTCCCTCCCATAGCCTTAAATTCCTTGCAAGTCTTAGCAAAAGTATCCATGCGAGGAGGAGGAGGGGGAGGAAGATCGGGTGCAACTGGTGGTGGAGGAACATTTGCTGGACCCGCAACGGTGGCCCTAGCCTCCATCAATCTCCTATACCATACTGGTATCGCTACACCATCCGGAAAGTTAAGATCTTCAGCCATGCTGAAACGAAAAAGGAAAGATTCAAAACGGAGAATTCGAAAGATAAAGATATGGCTATTGGGGATTATGCTTTTCTTTCAAAAACTTTTCTCTTAAAAATCATGTTTTTGAAAATACTTCTTCCAAAAATGTTTTTAGAAAAATGGTTTTTCTAAAAGTTTTATTTGTTCTGGTAACCTTCAGCTCTGATACCACGTGTAACACCCCACACCCGCCAAGGTCACTCAGTAAGGGAATGCCTTAACTTCGGTGGAGTATTATAAGTGAATATAGAACAGAAAAATTACAACAAGACAGATATAAATAATACTTGTTAACTAAAACATCATTTCATTGCAGCAGAAGGTAAACATGTTTGGTTACAAAACCATAAAACAAGAGTCAAGTACTAAATATCCATCCTGATAAAAACATAAGTACATAATCTTGCTACATAACTAATAGCCACAATAGAAAAGATAAGCTGAGCTTTACATCAACGGTCCAAGCTCCAAAAGATAGATAAAGCAATCTGATCAAAGCCCACTAGTGCTAGGCCCACTCTGAGAACCTGAGGGTTGGGAAAAAGATAAAAACAACGGGGTCAGACATAAGTCTGAGCGAGTCCTATAACTTTAACAATACAATCATTAAAGTAATTAGGGTATGATATAAACTTGGTACAGTAATGACTGGGGATAAATGACTACACTAAGCAGCCAACTAGACATAGGATGAACTAAGATATCGGTAAAGACGCATCTACCCACCCAAGGGTAATTACTACACTGCACCACACCAGTCATTCCTACTTAAAGGTTGATCCCACCCAAGGACTTAGAAAATATAACTAGTAGTTTCGTGTACCCCTAGCTGACCACATAGGTGTCGTCTGCCCCTATCTCCACTAGGTGTACCCACTACTCCCCAAGCGATCGGCTCCCTAACGTAGATACCCGTGCTGGCCCCACAGTGGGGTGTATCACTCCCCAAAGTGGCAACCCGATACAACTTAAGAGTGCACGGCTTATACCTACACGATGCAACAACGTCTTACCTACCAGCCCGGGCCCACACACGCATATGAAACCCGTTGGACTTGCGTTGCCACCGCTAACCCGTTTTGGCCTCTTATAGTCAAACCCAGTACGTGTGTCCCGTCCTCGACTTGGGTCGAGCCCACAAAGATACATTTTGGGTTACTGGTTGAAATGGGCCCCCACAAGCTACCCACCTAAGCTTGTCCCTTTTTCTAGTGCATCCCACTTAACCCTTTAATCATGTTTAATTACATGTTTCCACTTGGTTAAGTATTCTAATCGTATTTTCTATTGCCACCCAAGGCAACCCACTAGATTTCCACATGCCACCCAAGGCACCCACTTAACCCCTCATGCCCCACTACATGCTTATCTAGTTAAGTGTTTCTTAATTGATTAAGAACGTAACCTTTGTAAAGACCTCTCACATTAGACTGTCTTTTATGGCAGCTGGATTTGTCGGTCGGGTCCGGGCAGCCTTACGCCATAACAGAGTCTAACCTCGTGTCTTTACACTTGTCACGTATTTAGTTTATGCCTAAGACCTCTCACATTGGGCCAATCATTTATAGCCGCTGGATTTGTCGGTCGGGTCCGGGCAGTCTTATGCTACAAAAAGGGTCCAACCTCGTGTCTTAGTTGATTAATTACACCTAATTAATCACCCCCATATTTTGAATTAATTTTCCCTAATTAATTCTAATTCAATGATGTACATAATTGACTCAATTATGTCCATCCACTTATGGTATGCAACTTCATACCACAATTTTGTTAACATGAATATTAACCCCATCGTTCCCCACGTAATACACTAACATGACATACTTAAAAGGGAAGATTCATCACAAATACAATGGGTTCAACTTAGCATAACATTAGCATCAACATGGGTTTTAAAGGTGTCAACTTGCATGTATGACCATAGCATCAAACCCAACTAGCATAAATAATCAACCCAAACTTGCATGAATCACATATGTCATAAAGAGGGTAACTTGCATAGATGTTCATGTCATAGACCTATCATAAAGGGATAAACTTGCATACATGCCACAGGTCTAAAAAGGGATGAACTTGCATATGTTACTCATATCATAAAAAGGGGTAAACGTGCATATGTATGCATATCATACAAAGGGGTAAACTTGCATATGTATGCATATCATACAAAGGTGTAAACTTGCACATGTTACTTGCATATAATCAAACACCAAACCTGCATAACATGTCATATATGAACTTGCATATAATCAAACACCAAACTTGCATAACATGTCATATATGAACTTGCATATAATCAAACACCAAACTTGCATAACATGGTGCCATAATGGATCAATGTTTATCATAGTGATTTGCATAACTAGCATCATGAACACATAGCATAAAACTTGCATAACTAGCATCATGAACACATAGCATATGATAACATAACCTCGTTATATCCTATCATAATTAGTTTAGCAATTGCTTGCTAAAGGCATAGAAACTCACAACTTGTTGATTAGCACTCCTATGAAGAAGATTTAGTTGCTAGAGTTGATTAGAAGTTGATTTGAGAAGCTATCTTCCTCTTTAATTTGTTGGTGGCTCCTTATAGTTGTAATTTGACGATCATGATGACGTTGTATCCAATTTTAGTATGAATTAGGGTAGTCTTAGGGTGTATTTATAGATTAGTTAAGTGTTTTAGGCCATAGGATTAACCCTAGGATAGTTTAGAGCCATCAGATCTTGTCACAAGCCACCAAACACAGCCCAAACCTGACCAATCTCAGTCAAATGGTGCACCAGGCAAAACTGCCCGGCCACTTGTGTCGACTCTCAAGTCGACAGGGCAGTCGATTTGGGTCTAGCTGTGTCGACTCCCAAGTCGACTCCCCAGTCGACTTGGGGCGGCTGGCGGGAATTTTCCCGCCCAGCTCCATTTCTGCATTTGAAATCTGATTTTGAAATTTGAATTTTCTGAAAACTTCTTCGGGCCTTAACTGGGTCATACGGACTCCGATTTTCGAAAACTCGGACTCTATTTCGCGTATTTTTCCGAGACGAACGCAATGGCATAGCCCGTTTCTCCTGATTCAGATCTTAAAATTTAATTCTGCCCTGATTTATATTATAACAAGTTATTCAACATACGGGGTGCTACAATCTTGGTGCTAGCTTTCCTGCGGATCCAAAGCGAACGACGTTCCTTAAAGGAGATACCTTAAGGAAAACCCTGTCCCCAACCTCAAACTCAAGGTCGGTCCTTCTTTTGTCGGCGTAGGATTTCTGTCGGTCTTGGGCAATCTTCATCCTCCTTTGTATCAGGTCCACTTTCTCCGAAGTCTCTCGAATCATATCTGGCCCAAGTAAAAGCTTATCTGTAGACTCCCACCAAAAAGTTGGTGATTTGCACGGTCTTCCATACAAGGCTTCGAAGGGTGCCATACCGATAGTAGCTTGGTAGCTGTTGTTGTAGGCAAATTCCACTAAAGGAAGGTGATCCTCCCAAGTCCCTCCAAAGTCAAGAATGCAAAGTCTCAAAAGATCCTCTAAAACTCTATTCACCCTTTCCATCTGGCCATCGGTTTGGGGGTGATAGGACATGCTCAAACATAACTGTGTGCCTACAGCTTCTTGCAGACTCCGCCAAAACTCGCTTGTGAAGATAGGGTCTCGGTCACTAACAATGCTGGAGGGTATCCCATGGAGTCGAACTATTTCCTTGAGATAAAGAGATGCTAGAGATGAGGCAGTCCTTCTACTCTTGATAGGTATAAAGTGGGCGCTTTTAGTAAGCCTATCCACTATTACCCAAATGCTAGTATTGCCTCTTCTCGACCTTGGTAGTCCATCAATGAAGTCCATTGAAATGCTATCCCACTTCCATTGTGGGACCTCTAAAGGATGAAGTAGTCCTCCAGGCTTCTTCTGTTCCGGCTTGACTCGTTGGCAGGTCATGCACTTAGAAACGAAATCTGCCACGTCTTGTTTCATGCCGCTCCAAAAGAAAGTCCTTTTTATATCCTTGTACATCTTATCACCGCCAGGGTGTATAGTCATCTTGGAATGATGCGCTTCCTCGAGAACCTTCTTTGTCAACTCCCTTGCTTGTGGGATGCATAATCTTCCATCTCGCCTCAGTCAACCCTTATCATCGATGGCGTACCTACTGAGGTGACTAGAAGTCTCAGCCCTAATAAGTTTATCAATCACATCAACAAGTTGAGGGTCTTCACGTTGTGCAGCCCCTATTGAGTCCAAGAGAGTAGGGCGTACTTCGAGAGATGCTAGCAAACCCGGTACAAAATCTGGGGAGGGCCTAAAGTTAAAACTGGCTATATACTCCAAGCTTTGCCTCTCTACGAAGAGTGGGCTTAAGGTCAGTTTCTTTCGGCTCAACGCATCTGCTACTACGTTGCCTTTTCCGGGAGTATAGGAAATTTCCAAGTCATACGAGGCAAGAAACTCCATCCAATCTTTGCTGCCTCAAGTTAAGATCCTTCTGCATATTTCAATGATTTATGGTCAGTGTATAATTCAAACTTCTCACCTAGGAGATAATGGCGCCAAGACTTAAGCGCAAAGACGATGGCGGCTAACTCAAGATCGTGGGTTGGGTAGTTCTTTTCATGAACTTTCAATTGTCTTCCACCATAAGCTACTACCCTTCCTTCTTGCATTAGAACAGCGCCTAGTCCCATTCCACATGCATTTGTGTATACTGTGAACATTTTGCTTCCATCTGGCAAAGTCAGAACTGGGGCTGTTGTGAGAGCCCTTTTTAATCGTTGGAAAGCAAACTCGCAGTCCAAATCCCAAGTGAACGCCAGATTCTTCTTTGTTAGCCTTGTGAGTGGGGCTGAGATTTTCGCGAAATCCCTAATAAACTTTCGGTAAAAACCGGCTAACCCAAGAAAGCTACGAACTTCGGTTGCATTTCTTGGTGTCTTCTAATCTTGTACTGCCACCACTTTCGCGGGGTCCACGGCCAACCCTTCTTTGGACACTATATGCCCCAGAAATCTTACCTCGTTTCTCCAAAAGTGGCACTTGGAGAATTTGGCTTTTAGCTGATGTGAACGGAGAGTTTCCATGATTTCTTTCATATGTTGGGCATGCTCTTCCTCATTCTTTGAGAAGATTAAGATATCATCTACGAAGACAACCAAAAATTTGTTGAGGAATTCTCTGAAAACCCTGCTCATTAGGTCTACGAAATAAGCAGGTGCGCTTGTCAAGCCGAAAGGCATGACAAGCCACTCGAAGAAACCGTCTGGGGTTCTGAACGCCATTTTATCAGTGCTATCTTCAGCTACTCTTCGCTGATGGAACCCAGTTGCCAGATCAAGTTGGGAGAAGACCGTCGCACCTACAAGCTGATCAAACAGATCATCGATTCGAGGAAGAGGGTGCCTATTTTTCTTGGTCAATTTGTTTAACTCCCTATAGTCGATGCAAAGGCGAAGCAAACCATCCGCTTTGATGGATGGAGCCATGTGTCTGACAGGTAAAGCTACAGGCTTTGCGTTATCCACAAGATATATGCGGAAGTCTATTTCCCGCCTCGGAGGTAAGCCTTTCACCTCCTCAAAGACATCCGGATATTCCCGGACTACTCTTACTGATTGCAAATTCTCATCGGAAGCATCAAGCGACTCTAGATAACTAAGCATAACAGCATTCAAGGGATTACAAGAAATTTCTAGGGTGTTTCCAAGCCGAGTCAAGAGTCTAACTACTCTTTTCTCACAATCAAGAATGGCACTATTACTGGATAACCAGTCCATGCCTAAGATCAAACCATATCCCGAGAAGCCTAAGACAAAGGCATTACAACTAAACTCAACGCTGAGAATAGAGATTTTCAAACCCAAACAAACCATTGACAAGTAAGCGGAGCCCCCAATTGGATTCGAAACTACTAAGGGATCTTCTACCATACCAGTGTCTAGATGCAGAGATTCTACTATGGCAGATGAAATAAAAGAGTGTGATGCGCCAGAGTCAAAAAGTGTACGAACTGGATGATCATAAAGATAGACTACACTTTCTACAGAAATATTACTACCTCGTTCCTGCTGAGGTGCCACTAGCGCATGAACCTGACCCCCTAAAGTGGATCCGGCTTTCTGTCCCTGCCCTTTCTTCTTTGGGCAATCCTTAGCTTGGTGTCCAGTCTCTCCACAATGGAAGCAACAACCCATCTTCGCCTTTCTTTTTCGGCAGTCTTTTGATATATGGCCCACAATGCCACAGAAATTGCACCTTCTCTTCTTACGGGAATTATTGTTCTTCCCTCCTTTCTTGAAGTCTATTTTCTTTGTTTATAGACCCTCTTTCTTCTCTTCCCCCTTAGTTTCTTTCTTACTGTGGTCTTCCTCGTGTAGCAATGCCATGTCCATCAAGCTTTCATAAGTTGCTCCCATGGATACATGGGTCATAGCTAGGCTGTGTAGAGGCTCATTCAAACCCTTGACGAAGCGAAGTGCCTTCTTGTGTTGGGTGTTTACTAAGTCTAGCCCAAATCTGGCCAGCTGATTAAACTGATTTACATACTCCCTGATTGTCATACTTCCCTGTTTCAGAGTTAGAAACTTCTCCATTTGCAGGCTTCTTCCTGCTTAGGAGAGGAATTTCATCTCAAACCTTGTCCTGAAGTCTTCCCATGTTTCCACCGCCCTCTGAGCATTGGTAACTTCCCACCAATAAGAAGCTTCATCCTTAAGCAACAATACCGCTAGTTGTATCTTTTGCATGTCATCAACTCCGAAGATGAAAAACAGATCCTCAGTCTCCTTTAGCCAGTTTCTTGCCCCTACAAAGGAATCTGTCCCACAAAAGTCTTTTCCACCCATTGCCTTGAAGTCTCTACATGTTTTTGCGAAGGCATTTCCACGAGGAGGGGGAGGAGGAGGAGGAACCGCGGCCACTGGAGGAGGGATGTCTGCTGGGCCCACGCCATTGGCCCTTGCTTCTAAGTACCTCCTAAACCAGCCGATTCTCGGCACTCCTTCCGGAAGGTTAAGGTCTCCAGACATGCTAAAACAGAAAGGAAAGATTTAAAACGAAGGATAGAGAGAGATAGATAATGGCTTCGGGGGATTTTTGTCTTTTTATAAATATAACACCTTTTTCTTGAAAAAAATGCTTCTTTAAATTTTCTTTTGAAAACAATTTCAAAAGTGTTTTATCTTATCTGGTAAACCTATGCTCTAATACCAAGTGAAACACCCCACCTCCGTTAAGGTCACTCACAAAGAGAATGCCTTAATTTTGGTGGAGGTTTATAGGTAAAAGCCATAAATAAACTCAAGACAGATATAAATACACATATTTCAAACAGCAGAAACCAAACAGACTTTTATTTCGTCAATACGTGTTCAAAACAAAACATTCCATAATAGTCTCAAAATACTTCCATCAGTACAACCTCATAACTGTCTTGATTATTAAAGAAGCATAAAACATAAATAAAGTGATAAAAATTCCCATGGTGATATCCAAAGCCATAATCCGAGCAAAAGAGACCCAAATCATACATCTACGGTCTTGGAGCTTGTAAAGAGCCTGACTGAGCTGAATTGTTTCCTCCCTGTGGACCTGGGGGGGAACGAAAGAAAAGAAGACGAAAAGAAAATAGGGTCAGACATATAGCCTGAGTAAATCTAGTAACTCTTCAGTATGTGAATAAGAAATGGGCATGATAGATATATACTGAAAATAGGAAAGTGTCACAAGCTAAGGAAGTGTCGAATGTACTATCGCACCCATACTATATCTCTACATCTACTTGAGTTTATTCCAACTAGCACCCCATGGTGAGGGTGAAGTGATCCCCATTTCTATTTAAAGATCGGCTCCTACTCGCGTTAACATGTGTCATACGGCCCCCAAGAATTATAGATACCTATGCTGGTCCCACCATGGGGTGTATCAAGACCCATGGTGGCAGCCCCGACACAAATTCTAGAAGGCATAGGTTATACTACTGGTGTCCCCAGTGCCCTGGTTGTCTGCTCCGGAGTGTGTGCACGCCCGCACCCCGTTATACCTACACTGTGCACCCACCGCCGTCGTTTTGACCGCTTACAATCAGCCTAGTAATCGTGCCCCACCCTGCCTAGTTTCAGGGTACCATTGATACCTAACTTGGGTTACTGCTGAAACGGGTCCCTCATTACCAGGATTTTCTAGTCAAACATGTTAAGTGGTTAAGTGTATGTATTTACCTAACCCCACCCATCAATTCTTGTTAACATGTTGAATTTGGTTAAGTGTTATAGTTGACTTAACCCTACCATATGTCCTTAGCCTTTTAGGAGTACCTGACCACTCACATTAGACAGGTATTGCTACGGTTACTGGATATGCCGGTCGGTTCCGGGCAGGTTTACACCGTAGCTCAGTCTAACCTCGGGTCATTATTGGGCTCAATGCTTAACCACCCACATTGGATAGGTATTGTTGTGACTACTAGACAGCCAGGCGGGTCCGGGCAGGTTTACATCACAACTCAATCCAACCTCGGGTTAAGCATATCGTGTTTTCTAAATTTACATATTTTTATTACTTCTCAATTATATATGTAAATGTCATATCTTTTATTTTTGGGTATAACAATTCATACTGCTTAAATGTCATTGTCGTTGGCATGTGCCAACCATGCCAACATATATTTTTCATGTTTTACACCCATCGTTATTACCCTCAATTATACGTTCGCACAGTCATAACAAATGTTGGGCTCGACACAATTCGGCCCAACTTTATAAACGTGAGTAAAAGGGGAAAATCAATAACATGTAATATTTTACAACATATAAGGGTGTGTGGCGCATGAACTTGCAATTTAGCGATACTAACATAAATGATGGGTCATGTGAACTTGCATTCAACTCAAAGTATAACCAAGTAGGTGACATATGAAATGGCATAGTTTAGGTTTATACAAACTTGTGTTTAAACATGTTTAACTTGGCATAATGTCAAACACAAAACTTAGCATGTTGTATACTCACCAAAATGTCCAATTATAGCATCTAATCACATAGCCTATTTCAACATGAACTTGCACAGTTTATGAAACCCAAACGATACTTAACATAGATCCAATTATACTTGCAAATAAACATGAACTTGCATAGTTTATGAAACCCAAACGATACTTAACATAGATCCAACTATACTTGCAAATAAACATGAAAATTATATCATAGGTTTTGGGTCATGTAGGCATAAAAGATTTCAAATCTAGAACATGTTTACATAAGCCTTAATTTAGACATAGTGAATGCATATAATCCATGCCATAGGCATAAACATAAAGGGATCAAATTCTAGTTTCTGCCACAAACTTGCAAGTGCCATTGTTTTCATATACAATTGTTCAATAGGCTTGCATCAATCAAATTTATGCCACAAACATCAATACACAAGTCATGATAGAACCATTACAATACACAGAATTTATACAATACAACAACACAATTCTATTTTCGTTTACATCGAATCACATCACAGTTCTTATTCATATTCTGAAAGGTCACTATACTTACAACGAATGCAGAATCTCGAATTCTGAAATCTGAAACTGTGATACGCTCCTTTGGGTAGACTAACGTTGCGTTGATTAATTTGTTTAAACTTTAATCTTCTTCTTAATTTGATTCGTCTCTAAGCTTTTCTCTCTTGACGGCTATGTTCAATCCCTCCCTGGCAGCATGATGACTCCTTTCTTAATTTTTGTGTGAATTTTCAGTTCAGACTTAGGGTATATTTATAGATTTTTAAATTGTTTTGAGCCGTCAGATGAAGACAGGAGGAATCTAGGCCATACAATGTTCAAAGAGCCAATCAAGAGGTGACACGTCAGCCCTAGTGACACACAGGGCCAAAGAAATTCGAGCCAGGGCTAGACCTAGCCAGCCAGGTCGACCAGGCAAGTCGACACCCAGGTCGACCTGGGGGGCCAGGTCGACACTATGGTCGACCTAGGGAGGCCAGGTCGACACCATGGTTGACCTGGTCTTCTGGGCGGGAATTTTTCCCGCCCAACCTAATTTGAACCTGAAATTCGATTTTTTTGAATTTTAAACTGAGCTGTTTGAATTTAAATTTTATTCTAAAACTTCCGAAGGCCATAACTCCTTCATACGGAGTCCGATTCACGCAAACTCGGATTCTATCTCAAGCAGAATTCTGAGACGAATGCAATGGCATAACTCGTTTCCCTTAATTCTTTTATTTAGGATTAATTTCACTTTAATTTGTGAAGCTTAGCGTTATAGAATTCACGGAGTGTTACATCCTTAGTCCCTAGTCACAATGACATCGTCATTTCCCTTGCGTCCTCCATCGCCGTCAATATATTTTAAAGCCTCTATCACATCTCCATCCTTGGGAACTTCAGCACTGGAAGGTACGATAGTTTAATCAGCAACTTCTTTTTGCTTCTCTTCGGCCTTCCCAGCAAGTTTTGCACCTAAAGAATGAGAAGCAATAACTATAAGTTTAGGAGAAAACTCGGGTTCTTCAATCATTTTCCCTACAATACGACAGAAAGCTGAAATGGCTTTAACATATTGAGGCAAAAAGGTGGAGATACCTTCGGATGACTTTTCAGCAGGAGTAGCAGAGGTGTTAGGAGCCGATTCAATGATTGGAGATAGGAGAGCTACCTTTGGGATCTCAGGACGGTCAGGATCGTACCCTTCTATTTCAGTAGCCCCAGGGGCAGCAGATGAAGAACTGGAACCTAGTTCGATAGTTTCCTTCCCTTTGGTTTGGCGTCTATCCTCCTCCATAGCTGCGTGGATTAGCGTCCTCCCCTCAGCCAGACGCTCCGGCTCTTCTCGTCTTAAATACTTTCTTACAAGTTCTTCCTTATCAATAGTATCTACCTTAAGCTTATGTTTTTCCCAATCAATAACTTGGTCCCGTACATCGACAAGGGTCGTCGGATAATCCTTGATCCTGGAAATGTCTCAATATCGGATCACTTGAGCAAAGAACTCTATCATGAGCTCGTTGTTTTCATCTAACCCTTTTTTGGCTTCGGCAAGTTGCATATTAGCATCGACAATGGACTTAAGAGCGATATTTGCATTCCCTCCGGCTAAGACTTCCCTTTCTTCAACCTTTGCTATTTTGTCCTCTAATTCAGCATTCTCCCTTTCCAATTCTGCCTTTTCTTGTTCAAGACGAGAATAAGATAACTTCGCACTGGTACTCTCCCACTTCGCATCTCCTACTTATTTTTTCAAGGTGACACGCTCTTGGCTATAAGAATCAAGCTCGGAACAGTAGCGCTTTTGCAGTTCATCATATTTTTTCATATGATTATCGATGTCACACTGCGCTAAGGAAAGTTGGACATGTGCATCGTCAAGCTCTTTCTCTGTGTTTTTACGGCTTTCTCATCATATCCGTCCATCTGTTCATGTGACTCATGTCGGCTAGCAAGTCTCAGATGATTTTTGAAAGATTTCGTTAGTACTTGCGCATTTCCATGTATTGCTTATCCACTAAATCTATTTTATCCTTAACTTCGTCCGCCCACTTCGGAGGCACTGGCTCGAGAGATGGAACGAAAAGCATATTCCCGAAATGATGATCTGGAAATTGCTTCTTCTGAGTTTTCAATTTAGCTTCATTCTCGGAGTCAAGTGTCACAGGTTTCATTGTAGATATTTTGATTTTTCATTAATTGGTGGGTATGAGAGCCTTTTTTCCTTTCGCTTGTTCTTTTTCCAAATCCTTAGTCTTATCTTATGGGTCAGAGCGATTCGGTGGCAGTCTTTCCTGAGGATGTGATTCCTTTAGGAGAATTGGGAACTTAGGTCGTGGCTTATCCCCTTCATGATGATCTTGATGGCTCTTATGTTTATCGATGTCTGACTTGCGAGGAGAACGAGAACGTGAAGAGTAAGGACGATGTGAATTGTAATGTCTTCTGCTATCCCTCCCACGACCATCATCTCGATCATACTCCGTGTCTGAATCGAACCTTGGCATACTTGAACGAACGTCTCTAAGGGAGTAGTGGCGACATGACAAATCTCCTGCAAATTTGTATAAATAAACATTAGAAATCAGGGTTAATATAGTACATAGGTGTTGTGACGTGCAGTGCAAGTGTAGTGCATATGTCCTAAGTGATTCCCCCAAACGACTAGAGCCCAGAGTTAGGCTTATCTGCATAGTCTCCCCAGCTTTCAGAGGAGTGGTTTCTTCCTCGGAAAGAAAGGAAAAATGAACTTATGTCGATATCCTTAGAAGTATATATTTGGTCAGACAGAGGAAGTTTAGATAAACCCCCGAATATGGGATCTATGGGAGAAGATCCACTAATAGGAGACCTGAGTCTTTGGAGAAGGTTATTGTTCAATAACAGAGATATTTTTCGGATTATCGTCTTGTTGTTTATCTCTGGTAGGTATGTTCAAATATTCGTCATCTTGAATTGGCAATGGAGAAGAAAATTTTGGGAGTGAAATTGGATTTTCCTCCCTGTTGACTCTTTATCTCCTAACTGCGGTTCCTGGATGGAGCCTACAAGTTCTTGACCTTTCGAACTCTCCCCCTTCTCAACCGATGTTACGACCTATCCCTCGCTGGGGGCACATGTATATAAGCACCTCCTCCATTTCCTAAGCTTCGAGTCATAGCAAGTAGACGACGACGATGAAGGTAGTCATCCACCAAACATTCTCTGACACTTAAAAGTTTTGGGTCACCGTTTAGCAAACGGTTCAAACAATCCCAATATACTTGATGCTCTTCCTTCCTCGGGTTTGTAACTACAAAAGCATAAGACAAATTAGTATGTCTGTGGAGGTGATTAATGTCAGGACACTAAAGCTTAAAGCTTACTTGACTAGAGCCATCGTCTAGCGTATCTCGTTTGATGCTTGATATAAACCCATTTGGGCTTCGCATCACCTACCTTGCTGCTGAATTCTTCGTTAATAAATTTCTTTTTTGTCATAGACTCAAAATATATAAAAGACGGGGTTTCCTTTGTTCGATGTTTAAAGTGATAGAAGAAGTTTATGTCCTCGAACGTAAGCCTTACTCCCAGAATTTCCCTGTAAGCAATGCATAATGTGTACAAATAGGCATAAGCATTCGGACGAAGTTGCATGGGGGCAATCCGCATTCGCCTTTGAAAATCAACGAAAAATGGCGGAAATGGAGGGATGGTCCCTATAATACACATCAATCGACTAATCGCCATGTACCCCTCTGGCGGACTATGAGGCCGATCTGCTTTAACTGCTACTTTGATCTCATCCCAAAGAATTCTATGTCTTAAACATATGCATCTAGGTTTGGATTCGTCGTTTGATGAACGAATAGAGTCGTCAGGTGCTTCTAAGATAGTTGCATCCTCGAATTCGTTAGGAGCACGATTATCTCCAACTCCTCCTTCCTCCTCTTCATCCATGGAAACCTCATCTACAAACTATTCTACACTCGTGGATTTCTATTTCAAATTCTAAACCAGCACTATCCCATTCTGGGTCTGAGGTAGATGAAATATCTTTGAGCTGGGGTTATCAGATGACCCTGGAGCTGTAGTCTTTTCGGACAATCTTGTTGAGCGTCTTCCAAACATGATTGATATACTATCCAAGAGGTGAAAAAGAACATAGTATAGTTTCTCGTTCCCTCCGTTTGTGTGTGTGCTAATCCGTGTCAGTGTGTACAGTACTGTAATTAGAGAGTACGAAGTAAGAAGAATAGAAAACTGCATAAAGGAAAATTGAGCAATCGTATGTTCATTAAGTCCGGAAAGTCCAGCTTAGATGGCTCTATCCTAAGTGTCCGCAGCTCTATAAGTTATATTTGATTTTTGGTTGGACCATGTACAAGATTGCATGTCACAAGCCCGCCGCATCAAAGCCCTAGGTTCAACTAAGCCAGATAATGTTGAGTTATATGTACGTTCCACATTGATAGCAGCGGGTCGGTTCAGAGCTATAAAAGGATCAACAACGGTTCGGATCGGAGTGTGCAAAGGAAGTTGCTTCGGATTGGGTCAGAATCCTGTGAGAGATTATATTTTTTCGGGTTGGATCGAAACCCCGAGGAGGATTAGTGAAACCCCATCCGAACCAACCAAATTCATTGTAACTCAACTACTTCACTTAAGCATTTCCAAAGTTCTCTTTAGAGTCATCTACTCCGACCAGACCAGTTCCTACTCTTCCTAATTCACCATCTTCTTCCTTCTTTTCACCACATCAAGAACCGAATTCTCATCAACCCTTCTTCTTTACCAAGATAAGGTGCCAACCCCAATATCGATCCCCTCAACGCCGAGCACAGTTCATGTACGCCACCTCTTGGAGGCGATGATGACATCACCATCGACGGCGGCGGTCCAAACAATCTCGATATTGGCTTCACCACCCATTTGGCCAAAGTGACGCAGATTAATATGAGGATTCGAATGTTGTTTACACAAAATTGAAGATTAAAACATACATGATAAGAAATTCAAGCACCTATGTTAGAATTTGAGAATTGAGACGAAATCAAAGAAAAGGGGATTAGGGTTTCGGCTAAGCAAGAGTAGTTTGGTGTAGGTGAATTAAAAGAGAATGGAGGAGAAAGGTTGTAACAACCCGGAAAATCAAAACCAATTTAAAAATTTTATTTTGGCAATTTTAATGATTTTGAATATTTAAAATGATTTGTTTTAAATAATAATGACTAGAAATTTATTTTGAATAGAAGTAGAATATATAAATTTATTTAAATCGAAGTTAGAATATAAATATTTATTTTAATTATAAAAGGAATTGAAAATGGCGCAATAGCTTGAAAATTCGATTTCAAATTTCAAATGAATGTAAAGGATTCAAAATAAACCGGATTTTAATGAAACCAGAAATATTTGAATCTATTTGAAAATATCTTTCCAACAAATGTGAAAAATCAAGATTTCATAACAGGAATAAAAAGTTACGTCTATTTGAAAATTCAGATTATTCGTTTTAGAATTTATATATATTTTAATATATAAAAATAGCAATTTTGCAAACGACCTCCGTTTTCGACGAGATCACCTTTTTTGGATTCGGAATGTCAAGTTATTGCTGAATTCTAATTTTCATAATTTTTGGAATCTATATAATAGCGTGGAGGATTTAAATGTGTTTGGTCAATTCAGTTTGAATTTAATCGACTGGAAAATGACCATTTTTCAAACGGTCTCCAAATTCGATGAAATTAGTTTTGTTAGGACCATATCATCAAAACATAGCTAGATTTATTTTTCTGGAATTTTTGGAGTCAGTTCGTGGCCCCGGTAAATTAAAATGTGCGTTTGAATTTAAAATATATTGATTTATATTTTAAATTTAACGGAAACTGATCGTAACAGTCAAACTAGCTTATGGGACATTTCCCATTGTGTCCGGAATTGGGGTATTTAGCTATAGGCGACAATTTTTGGGTTTGATTTGGAGTTCAGACGAGAAATTAACAATAAAGAATTGAATTGAATAAAATATTAATATTTAATTCCTATATAAACCCTTAAAAATTGGCTAACCCTTGACCATAACGCTGCGCCGCCACCATAATCATTTCAGCGACAAAGATTCTCCAATTTTGATTCCTCAATCGTTCCCGCTTTAAGGCGAATTAGGTTATAATCATAAAACAAAAACTAAAGAACTAAATGATATCTACATTTGGGAAGGTTATGATTGTGTTCTGTCGATCGTGGGAGCTGAATTTTCACCTCAAACTATCGTCATTCGGAGGCCGTTTCTGACGTGGGGGGACCCGCGAGTTGGCCAACGTTCTTGACACAGGCCGATGGCGCAAACGGCTCCAAGGTGGCACATGATGATCAAATTCCGGCGCAATGTATTGTGAACCATTTCAAGCCCTAGAAGATGGATCATGGGTTTTTACGTGACCTGGGGTATGCGATTGGTGAAGGAGGAGTAAAGGGGTTAATGGCCTAATGATGGTTAGAAGATTATTAGTGATTAATTTATTAATTAATTAAAATGGTTAATTAACATATGTTATTTAAAGTTTAAAGTACTATAACTTTTTATCTAGTAGTCAGAATTTTGCAAATTTGGCTCCATTGGATCCGTGAAGAAAAACACTATAACGTGGAATCAGTCTGGACAAGAACGGAGCAAGTTACATATTTTGATTGAATTAAACATCTTATTTAATTTAGTTAAAACAAATCGTTATTTAAACGATTTTCTATCCGATCAAGGTGAGAACTTCTCACTATAATTTCCTGTACAGTTATTTATGTTATAACTGCATATATGAACTGCTCCCTGTTGTCCACAGACCATGAATGACTTGTTTGATTGTATCGTGTTATGGAAATTAATTGTAATTGTGATGTGAAATGAACTGTATAAAATATTCGTATATGGAATAAAATATTTGAGTAATAAAAGTATCATTTTTATTGAATGAATATACTATATAAAATATTCATGTATGGAATAAAATATTTAAACAATAAAAATATAATTTTTATTGAATATATGAACCACGTAAAATGGTCATGTGTTGAAAATAAATATTCATTTACAAATCAGACGTTTGTTCATGTACACCCATTTAATCGATATTGATTGGGACGATAAATTTTACACATCGCCCAACTGCATAAATAATGTTCAGTATGTGTTGTTTAAAAACCCCACACAGGTATTGGGATCATATTTGACATACACTAATCTCGATATTTAGTTGTATGTCAATCGATGGGTTGACAGGCTGTGATAAGCGTTAATTATTTATTTTTAACGCTTATACAGTTGTAAATTGCACTCTGGATGATGGTTGACTGTGTTTGATTATTTTTGTATACATGTGATGTTGAAATCGATATAACTGAAATTATATGGTAATTGATTGAGTCTGATTCCAATTCATAATTAACAAATATTTTTAAATAATATTCAGTGTGTAATCAAAATCAGATATTTTGAAAATATTATCATTTTAATATTATAATGATAAGGAATATTTAAATTTGATTTGAAATTTGAAATGAAATTGAAATCATTATAAAATGAATTTAAAAGGAATTTATTAAGGAATATTCAAATTCGAAATGAAATCATTTTAAAATGAATTTAAAATGAATTTATTAAGGAATATTAAAATTTGATTCGAAATCTGAAATGAAATTGAAATCGTTTTAAAATTAATTTAAAACGAATTTATTAAGGAATATTCAAATTTGATTTGAAATCTGAAATGAAATTGAAATCGTTTTAAAATGAATTTAAAACGAATTTATTAAGGAATATTCAAATTTGATTTGAAATGGAATGGAAATCGTTTTAAAATGAATTTAAAACGAATATATTAAGGAGTATTCAAATTTGATTTGAAATCTGAAATGAAATTGAAATCGTTTAAAATGAATTTAAAACGAATTTATTAAGGAATATTCAAATTTGATTTGAAATTTGAAATGAAATTGAAATCATTTTAAAAAGAATTTAAAACGAATTTATATAGGAATATTCAAATTTGATTTGAAATCTAAAATGAAATTGAAATTGTTTTAAAATGAATTTAAAATGAATTTATTAAGGAATATTCAAATTTGATTTGAAATCAGAAATGAAATTGAAATCATTTTAAAATGAATTTAAAACGAATTAATTAAGGAATATTCAAATTTGATTAGAAATCTAAAATGAAATTGAAACGTTTTAAAATGAATTTACAATGAATTTAAAACGAAATTATTAAGGAATATTCAAATTTAATTTGAAATTTGAAATGGAATTGAAATCATTTTAAAATGAATTTAAAACAAATTTAATAAGGAATATTCAAATTTGATTTGAAATTTGAAATGAAGTTGGAATCGTTTTAAAACGAATTTATAAACGATTTATAAAATATGTTTTAAATGGAAATCGACGAAATATATTTAATTTATATATTATATATATTTAACGGCCTGAATAGAACGCGCCGCGCCGCGGCCGTTCGCAAATTTCGACCACTGACTTCGAATTGATATTACGGGAGATCCGACCATCGAATTCTGCAAAAACCAGAACTGTTGGATTCGTATCGAAAAGAGATTTCCAATGAATATAAGAGATTTAAAATCTAACTATTGGATTTGGAATTATGTCCAAATCAAATTTGGAAAAGGTCGTTGTAAGTGCAGTTCGATGACCGTTTATGGAAATCGACTGTACGAGCCTTGATAAAATTATTCAAAATATTAATAATTTGTGTAAAATAATAATAATAAATGATTTGGAAAGAATTGGAATGAAATAATTCCATATTTGAAAAGATAAAAATATATTTTTATCAAAATGAACTAATTATGAACTAGAATTATAATCCAATATTTTTAAATAAATAAATTGGATTTGAAATGGTTTTTAAAATAACCAGAATTTCCAATGTATGAATTGCAATGGATTTGAATCAAAATTATCCTCGGAATATTTTGGTGTTGGATTTCATGATTATGCAGATATCGTTATGGAAATTTGAAAGATATATTTATATCGTTATTTCTAATACGATATTTGTTGGTTTCAGAATTTGATATTGGATATAAGCTGATATATTTTCTATTCAGAGCCTCGTATTTAATATCAAATGGGATTTTGGGTTTGTCGTGAACGGTGTCTTAAATAACACTGTTCTTAAACCCAGTTGAGGAAAGAATAAATCTTTTAATTAAGATTACTAGAGTTTCCCGTTATATTTGGTAATTGGAATGAAATGGAATGTGAATCGAGTTTATCGTGAAACGTGTTTTTAACGACATTTGTTCTTTAACCCGATTTACAGTGAAATATGATCTCGGATTTATAAATCTTTTAATTAAGATTTAAAGGAATTTTTCAAAGAAAAGTTTTCCAATTTAAAAAAATAAATTAGAATGGAATGGAATTCGATTTGGTAATAATCGAAGGGAACTTCTGTGGAGGAAGACTGTTACTATATGTGGAATTTAAAAAGGCTTGGCCGTTATTCCATTTATATTATCGATTGGATATGGAAGTTTATATCGATTACATATATTAATCTATTTTCCGAGAAGATTCAATATTTAATGGAATAGGATTTTGGGTTTATCGTGAACTGTGTTTTAAATGACATTACTTCTTTAACCCAGTAAAGGATAAGCTTAATTTCTTAACTTCAAAAAAAAATCATTAAGTAATGATTTTTTAGATTAAAACTGAATTAGAGTTTTAATGAATCTTTAATTAGATTGGAATGTGAATGGGATAATTAAATTTATCGAATTCATGAAATGATCGAGAATGGAGTATCACCAGTTTTGCTCCAAGAGATAGTTAAATCTTTAATTAGATTTGAACGTTAAATGGTAATTAATTTTACCGATAACACCGTGGGTGTTAGATATGGAGTAATACCAGTTTTTCTCTATGGGATAAATAGGTTGGCATTGGGAAATTAAACAAATGATTACTTCGGTAAGGTTCGCTAACCCCGACTAGTTGATAAACCTTAATTTGGTTTAGAATTGAAATACAAAGGAAGATTAAAGAATAAATTTGAAGAATTTATCTTTAATAAAATTAATGCGAAACTTTCCCAAAAGATATGGATATTTAAATAAAAAATAATCAGAATTGGAATGAGGCGTATGCTGCGGTTTTGTAGCACTTGTTTATAATATACACAAGTTATTCGGAAAGGCCGGGTTTATCCCATCTTGAATAACTGAATCGGCGATGAGTCGACGATGAAGACGGTTGTTGAAGTCGGAGGTCTTCACATCGTTTGGATGATTACTGGTGTCTTGATTGGGCTGTACACCCAAGACGAGGTAATATGTGGTGATCGTCCAGACGTACTTGGAGATCGACCGTATATGCGAGGACCTCTGTCCTGTATCAGACATATAGGACGAGGAATAAGGTGCCTCCGTTTCGTTCAGACCCAGAACGGACTTGTAAATGGATGTGTGTCTGACATTGGATTTTATTTTGTGTTGATTGATCTCTATTAAATATATATCTGTTTGGCGGTGTAGAATTTATTCTCTTGCTTAACGTCATTCCCTGAGACGTACGAGTACAGAGGTTATATATCGATAGACATTGGTTGCATGGCGTGAATTGCCTGTGTGGCATGCTGAGATGCAAATGATCAAGGCTTCTGTTGAAAAGAAAAGTCTTGTGGTTGATGATCAAAGCACAGCTTTAGTATAGCATAGCTTTGTGTATTATGTTAATTCGCGAGCCTCACACCTCGGTGTGAACCTGAAACAGGAGAGGATGTTACGACCCGAACTTCCCCAAGAAGGAAAGCACGGATTGTACTGAGGACATTTCATTGTTTATTACAATAATTCATCAGAATACAAGAATATACAGAGTATAAACAAATGATATACATCAGAAAATATCAGAGATTTAAATTTATTAATGCAGCGGAAAAATAATACAATACACAACTGAAAGAGATACATGGATACAGAGCTTTCCGGATATCGTTCCAGTTGTAAACCAGGAACCTGTGAATATAAATCTGCAAAACCAAAACTACTAGTTGCCCGTGTCAAAATTAAGGGCAACCAGAGTTTAGGTTAAAACAATAAACTCCAGGTCAGTCATGTGACTAGTGTGAGAACTAAAACAATTATTAATCTTTATTTTAAAGTTAGGTAAATCAAGGGACCACGCCGCATAACACGGATCGGGTTTCCTCCCAAGAATACCAGTGCATAAAACAACAACGCAATGCTAAATAAAGAACAATGAAGCTATTATAAGACCCAGGTCCCATCACACAATGCAACGCAAGCCGGAGGATAGGGTTTTTACCTTATAATAGACAAGAATGCTCGGTACGTGAAAATTTCATGTTTTATTATTACTATAAGTGTATAGTGTCAAAACAATTTCAATCGTAAGTATCAATCATAGACGGCATAAGTGCCCCATACCACTATGTCCCCATACTAGGCTCTACAATCAAAACCGCAAAATCTCGTATTGGAATTTGGATTTCCATCTGTGAACCGAGGCAAGGGATTGTCCTTACCGGCTTCGAGACTCTCTAGCCTGAGCCTCAGGGTCAGAGCGCATCGACCCTTAGATCGTCAGGGTCGGTCCACCGATATGGATTAAAATGCCTGAACACTGCGTTTCCCCGCCCTTTGGGGCGTAAATGAACCAAATGACTCCATCGGCTCCACATAGTCACCGATATATCTGAGGTGCCTCGCAACAGCAATAACCACACAAGTGAAAATAATATAAATGTCAGGGCTGGTAGTGTTGGATCTAGATTAACCCAAGAGGGGGGTGAATAGGGTTTATTGCAAATTATCGCAGAGTTCAAATATCACAAGATATTAAAACATTCAAAGATCATAGATAGCAGAAATAGAAATGCAGAAAAGTAAATGACACAAGATATACCCAGCTTCGGCAAAATCCTGCCTACTGCTGCATTCCTAAGGTTTCTACTAGATGATAGAACAGATCCCGCATACAAGACCATGTACACTTGCGAACCCCTCGCTCCTATTCTAACTCTACGCTCAAAACTCTAGACTGGTCTATATTCCCTAGACCAGATTTCCCCTAGTTTTACAGACACTAGTAAACTGCCAGTTAACACCCTAACTGGATTCCCTTAGAATTTTACAGACTCTAGAAACTGATTCAGAATGATTACAGATGGAGTATATAAAAAAACAATACAAATCAAAATAAAAGCTAAAAAGTAAAACCCCCCTTTTAAAAATAAACCAAACTAAGGCCTTCAAACAAAATTGGTCGGCCTATTCTTCTTTTATTTGCACCCAATGTCTTTCTCATTGAAACAATGGCGACTGGAGAATTTGCCTAGGGTTTCTCTCTTTTATCCCAAACTGAATTCTTGGATGTTGATGGAATAAAACTCTGATGCTTGATTCTTCGATTGCTTTGCTCGTCCGATTTGGGATTGTTCTCTGGCTCGATCGAAACTATGATTTTTCTGAATTTTCTTGCTTTGAAATGCTTGAATTGATTTATTGGTTTCGACTGCGTATTGCCAATGGTGTAATGGTGTTTATATAGGATTTTAGAAATCCTAAAACCTCTTATTTCGTGATAATGACTTGCCCTAATTTGTTGAATTTGTAACTGCCTTGATTGCTCGAATTTGCCCCTTTATGATTCTGGTCAATAGCTGATTATTGCTTGTCCATGAATGCTTAGCATATATGTTTGTTCACACTCGATTTTGGAGCTACCTTGATTGCTCGAATTTGCCCCTTTAATTTCCTGATACCATATGCGAACAAACTAAGCTTCAATCATGCTCTTTACTGATGACACAACTTTACTGATTTGTGAGATGAAAAACTAAAAAGATTTGATTTGTTTTATTCCATGCTGTCTTTGACTTGATTTTGTGGTCTAAAGTAGGAATGTTTTTATGTCCAGTATTTCAGCAAAACCTGGAAATATGAAATCTTGTCATGCTTGGAAATATTTATTTGATTGAAAATTGTTGCCAAATACATTTCTTCATTTCTGGAAATATTTAAGTGTTTTGGCTAACACTGGAAATCAACTTCTTGTCCATAATCAATTTGTCCACTACCTTAAATGTAAAATATGTTTCAGGAAGAAAAAAATTAGCATTCCATATACATATATTGTTGAAATCTTGTATGCTTGCTTCTTGAATGCCTTTTAAAAGCTTGCCAAATTTGTATTTCCAAGATTGATAGTCTAAAACAAAACTGTTTTAATGACCAAAAAATGTTTGCAGAAAATCATCTCTTTGCCAAAAAATAAGGGGTTGAATTCAGGAAAGAATTAATTGCTTTCCTTGGTTGATTTCTATAGGTCATTCGAATTTATCCCTGCCATTGTATATTTGGAAAAAATTGAATGATTTCTGGAATGATTTAAACATTTCCAATTTCTGGAAACACATAAACCAGTCACACTTTGTCAAAAATGAATTCAACATTACTATGCATTGTTGTGTGACACTTTAAAGTTATGCTCTGCACCATTCACCTTGTACATGTGTATGCACACATTATCCTTGTCATGACCACACTTACACAAAACTGGAAACATCTTGAATTGCAAACTTTACTTCTTTCCCCAAAAGAAATTATCATTGAAAATGTTAAAATGAAATTTCCCTTGTATACTTTCTGAATTGCTCGTACACATATTTGTGTAAACCTTCCATGTTTTTCACTGGTCCATTATTTTGTACTTGCTTGACCATACTTGATCATACTGGTTCATGTTGACTTGAGGTATCACCCTAACATGATGTTGCATGCATGCTTGTTGGCTTATCCTCTGCATGTATGTTCCTACAAAATAAAAATGTTTTCTAAGTTAGATTCTGCATGTGCTAGATTTTTCAAACCAGGAAACTGCTTTTTGATTGTGTATTATTGCACCATGCAATTATGAATACATGCATGATAAAAAAGATGTTTTATCCAAATCTTTTCTTGTCAAATTTTACATTTTCCAAGGTTGCAAGCTTAATATCTTTCCTTCTTTTGAACCTGTGACTTTTCTTTTCAAATTTCAAAAGAGATTCCCTTTTTTTACCCATTTGAACATGAAAAGAATTCTTTGTTGCTCCACTGAACCTCTGCATGTATATTTTCATCAAATTAGTTCACTTGAGCCTTGCATGTTGATGCATGTTGTACACTGTTGCTTTTGGCCTTTTTTTTTTAACATCTTGCTTGAAATGAAGATCGCTTTGTAGTTGCCAAATTTTCACATGTTCAAAAAAAAAAATTGAAACATGCCCTTTTTCACTGTTGTACACTTGTGAACATCACCTGCTTGCATACTTGGTTTCTTGCTTTGTTTTTTGGCTTGATAATTTGTATTAGTATCATTATGAGCTACTTGGACAGAAAAAAAATGTTGTTCCTCCATTTTTGTGTTCCATAATTGTAATGTGAACGAGTGAAATGCTGTAGTGAGACAATGACTGTATTTGTGATGAGCGTTTGTAGCGAGGAGCAAATGTATAGAATGAGAAAAAATTGTACTGATATTTGTAATAAACAAATTTGATTGAAATAAAATATTATTTTATTGTGTTCAAACAAATTTATCTATCGTAGTCAGTTTATATACAAGTACAATATCATGTGAACGAATATGAAATGTGAAATATTAGTGAAGTGTACAAATAGTGGAGTTGTAGAACTGTACTATTTGAAAATTGAAATAAAATATTATATTTAAACAAAATACTGTGTAAATATCTGAATGTCTGTACAGTTGTATTTTGTTTGAATATAAATAATATATTCCTATCTGTGATGATATATGAAAATAGTACAGTAACAAACACATTTAAAATAATAAATATTTGGTTGTTATCATCAAACAAAAATCATATAATTGTGTATACAACACCGTTATATACAACAATCTCCCCCTTTTGATGATGACAAACAAATATAAGATTTTGAGCATAATAAATGTGTTTGACAGTGAATACTGAACTCCCCCTATTTATTAGCTCCCCCTACAGCAAAAAAACTCCCCCTATAACTGTGCATGAGTGAAAAAATTTGAATAAAAATTAATTTTCAAAATTAAAAATATTTATTAAATATTCACTCATAAATCAAAATCTCAACCCATTCTCCCCCTTTTGTTATCATCAAAAGGATATAGAATTTAAAATATAGATGATAAATGACTAACAAATACAATATCAGCTTAAGAGGAAGAACGGTCATCATAAATCTCAATCAGTCAAACAAAAATCATAATAAACTAAGAACTGGTGGCATATTTCACATTGTAGAGAATGACGGATTTACGATGAATTTTATATAAAATGAAAAGATTTACAAAAATATGATTTCCAATTATTTTGTAAAATTTAGCACAAAAACAGTGATGGATTTGGACTATAGTTAATAATTCAATTTAAGTGACAAATTCGTATAATCTCAAATCCCAATAGCTATCAATCAACAAATCATAATACTTCATAAGATTTCAACACATTTCACATATTAGAAAGATGGACTGATAGGCTGGTTTTTGTACGCCAAGGAGAATTTCAAATTAATTTCAATTTATAGCACAATATTTCCTTTTTCTTTTTATTTTATTTAAGAGCACACTGACCACGCATAACCAGAGCTTGGATTTTTAAATGAGGTCAGTCGCAGCTTAAATTATAAGTTGTCTTATAACCATGCATGACCAGAGCTTGGATTTTTAAATGAGGTTTGAGACACACTTATGTATTAATTATATATTTATCGTTTTCAGCTTCAAAAGAAAAAACTCCTCGGTATATACAACCAATATGAATGATAGAAATGTGGTAGGTACAGAAATGGACTATGAAATAAATTTCCAAATTAATTATATTATGAAATATGCTCGACTGTACCGGGATCATTGAAAATTTTCAATTATCACTAATTCTGAAAAATAACATAGTCCAATTTCGATCACAAATATCTTCACTGTTTATTTAAAAAGTTTTTTTTTAAAATATTAAACTCTCCACATTAATATAAAAAACATGACGGATGACAGAATAATGGTAGATAAAGAAGAAGGTCGTGAAATAATTGCCAATTGAAAGATATTATAATAATTATTCAACCATCATGAAAATCTAAATAAAATCTCCTCTTGATGTGAAATATACTGCAGTCACAATTCATCACAGTTTCAAAATCTAATAATAATTTTGATGAATTAAAAATATAGTTCAATTTGGATATTGATTTCAATTTATGAATGAATAGTCAATAAATAATTTTAAAATTGAAAATCAATTACAAGAGGGATTTGAAAGATCTATACAAGACATGAGAGATTAAAAATATATACAGCAAAACAAATTCAGTACCTCCACTTTATGTCTCTATTAATGAGGATTGTAACAAGACACTGGAGACAAACAAGGATATCACAAACAAAAGAATTTCAAGCACAAAGCCCAAATAGACAAGACTAACAAATCAGGCTCTCTTTTTTTTATCAGAGCAGCAAACAGTTTTTCTCAAAACAAGCAGTCATTTAAAGCATTTTTCAAATCAAGATCTTATAATCAGAACAGCATGATAACCAATTTTAAAGCAGACTTGTCAACATGATGGTCACATAAGATGATTCATGATCCAAGATTAAAATACAGTTTATTTGAAATCATTTGAGAAATATGAAACTCTTAAGATTCAGTGAATCAGTCACACCATAATGTAAATTTCAGATTCAAGATATGTGTGTGATTCAATAAATCAATAACTTCAAATGATTTTAAACAAACATATATTCAAATCAAATAATCATGAAATACCAATAAATTTCAAGACCCAAATTTTTCAAGGAATTTTTCAAAACAATTTCTGACAAGCACATGAGTAATTTCAGATCATTTACATCAAACTTAAGAGATATTCATGATCCAGAAAATTAAAAAAATAATTTATTTGAAATCACTTGAATCAATGTCAAGTTTTGAGATATAATAAATCAGTCACACAAGATTGAGAATTTCAAATTTAAGAGGTATGTGAGATTCAGAATATCAAGTATTTCAGATGATTTCAAACAAACAGATTTCAACCATAAAATGATCATGAATATAAGAAGAATTTCTAGATGTATCACTGTAATTCAAGACATTTCAAAATATCCGAGCCAATTTGAAAAACAATGAAATTTTCGCAACTGAGAAATAGTAGTGTGCTGTAATGACTATAATATTTCAAGCTTTTCTAAAATGAATTAGATGAAACTCAAAACAGCAGAGGTGTGTGAATTTCCATTTAATTTTCAGATCTTCAAAAATTTAGAATTCACATTAACAGTGTTCAAGATATAACAAGAATACATCAACACTGTTATGAATTCAGAAAACAGAAAATAAACTTCAAAACAATTGCAGATATTTACAAATTTATATTCAAGATCTGAAAAAGACTAAAACATCATATTTTCATTCAAATGAAGCGCATTTCCAGAAAATCAAGAGTTATGCAATTGGAAGTTAATGAAGCCCAAAAGAAGTTACAATGATATAACAGTGACAAATCAAAACAGAAAACAAAGAAAAATAAACAAAAGGGACAGAAGGAGAAATAAACAAAGAAAATAAAGACAGAGAATATTCACAAAGGTGAGTTTAGAGATCATACCAGAATCCAATGTAAATCAGAATCTCTAACTCAACAAATCTTGGCCAAGGAACTATAAAGAATACAGAAATATAGAACAGCTTGAAATCAATCTCTTTTCAGCACAGCAGTTCCTCAACCTTCTTCGGTACCTAACAGTTGAAAGGATCGAGTGGTCTAACAAAATTTGTAAAACCACTCATAGTTTTATTAACATCTTTCAGTACCCAAACTTGTTTGTATAACAATCCATTTGAATCTACCTTTGTGCCTTTGGTAACACAAACATGTTTAGTTTTTCCAAAAATCATTTTATTTCTTTTTGGGGTCCACAACTGTTCAACTGGATTGTTATCAAACCAATTCTTATCTTGTTTGTGATTTAAAAACCTTTTGGAATTTTCACAATTCAAATTTTCAGAATGACCCATCTTGAAGCAGTTTGAAGGATTTTTAAAATCACACGAGCTCAAAAAATCATTTCCTTTCCCAAAACCAATACCCTTTTTATTTCCTGAAAATTGTTGATTTTTCAACAACATATTTAAAGATTTTTCTCCGTTAGAGAATTTGATTAGAGTTAATTCAAGTTGTTGAATTTTAGATTTAAGGTCAGAATTCTCTTTCATTAGATTCGAACAACGATTAATGCTAATCTTTCTCTTTTCAGTATCTTTCTGTTTCAAAATCAAATTTTCATTTTCAAGGAACTTGATTTTGGTCTTGGATTCAAGAATCTCAGATTCAAAATTAATTTGTTTTTCAAATTCAACTTTCTTGAAATTTTCAATCTCTTTTTCAAGCTCATTTAAAATCAAATCACTTTTCAACAAGCTTTCTTTTTCAGCAATTTCATGTTTGGAATTTTTGATGGCCTTAAAATTATTAAATTCGTTTTGCAAAGAATTGTTTGAATCTTTTAACTCAACCTCGTTATCTTTTAAAATCAAAATTTCCTCTTTAAGCCTTTGAATATTTTTATTGAGATGAACGACGTCAGTTTTCAACTTCAAACAACTTTCACAGTTAGAACTTTCTAATTTCACGACATTTGTAACTTCTGATTCCAAACAGTTAATTTTGCTATATAACTCGTGATTTTTAGATTTTAAAGATTTATTTTTACGATGGAGTTTATCAACGATTTTTGTCAAATCAGTACACATATAAACCAAATCTTCATATGAGAAGCTTTCAGTTTCATTGTCTGTTAAGTCTCTATCGTCTGATCTACTTGAATTTTCATCTGTTTCTTCTTCCGAGCATAGATCCGAATCTGAGTTGATCTTTTTGGGTTTTGAGCTGTTTTTGTCAATTTTTCCATACCTCGTATTGAGAGTATTCCATATTTCCTGCGCAGTTAAACAATGGGAGATAAGGCCATACTGAACATCATCAATATGGGAATATAAGATATGTATAGCATGATTATTAAAACATTTATCTTCCTTATCATAACCATTAATAACAACATCCCAACATTTAAAATTAATAGATTTTAAAAAGGATTCCATTTCTTACTTCCAATTTGAAAAATCTGAACCATTAAAAATAGATGGAATGCGACTGGACTGACTCTCTAAGGACTGACAACTAGAATGACCCATGACTCTAGAGTTAAAGAAATAACCTGCTCTGATACCACTTGTTGGATCTAGATTAACCCTAGAGGGGGGGGTGAATAGGGTTTATTGCAAATTATCACAGAGTTCAAATATCACAGGATATTAAAACATTCAAAGATCATAGATAGCAGAAATAGAAATGCAGAAAAGTAAATGACACAAGATATACCCAGCTTCGGCAAAATCCTGCCTACTGCTGCATTCCTAAGGTTTCTACTAGATGATAGAACAGATCCCGCATACAAGACCATGTACACTTGCGAACCCCTCGCTCCTATTCTAACTCTACGCTCAAAACTCTAGACTGGTCTATATTCCCTAGACCAGATTTCCCCTAGTTTTACAGACACTAGTAAACTGCCAGTTAACACCCTAACTGGATTCCCCTAGAATTTTACAGACTCTAGAAACTGATTCAGAATGATTACAGATGGAGTATATAAAAAAACAATACAAATCAAAATAAAAGCTAAAAAGTAAAACCCCCCTTTTAAAAATAAACCAAACTAAGGCCTTCAAGCAAAATTGGTCGGCCTATTCTTCTTTTATTTGCACCCAATGTCTTTCTCATTGAAACAATGGCGGCTGGAGAATTTGCCTAGGGTTTCTCTCTTTTATCCCAAACTGAATTCTTGGATGTTGATGGAATAAAACTCTGATGCTTGATTCTTCGATTGCTTTGCTCGTCCGATTTGGGATTGTTCTCTGGCTCGATCGAAACTATGATTTTTCTGAATTTTCTTGCTTTGAAATGCTTGAATTGATTTATTGGTTTCGACTGCGTATTGCCAATGGTGTAATGGTGTTTATATAGGATTTTAGAAATCCTAAAACCTCTTATTTCGTGATAATGACTTGCCCTAATTTGTTGAATTTGTAGCTGCCTTGATTGCTCGAATTTGTCCCTTTATGATTCTGGTCAATAGCTGATTATTGCTTGTCCATGAATGCTTAACATATATGTTTGTTCACACTCGATTTTGTAGCTGCCTTGATTGCTCGAATTTGCCCCTTTAATTTCCTGATACCATATGCGAACAAACTAAGCTTCAATCATGCTCTTTACTGATGACACAACGTTACTGATTTGTGAGATGAAAAACTAAAAAGATTTGATTTGTTTTATTCCATGCTGTCTTTGACTTGATTTTTTGGTCTAAAGTAGGAATGTTTTTATGTCCAGTATTTCAGCAAAACCTGGAAATATGAAATCTTGTCATGCTTGGAAATATTTATTTGATTGAAAATTGTTGCCAAATACATTTCTTCATTTCTGGAAATATTTAAGTGTTTTGGCTAACACTGGAAATCAACTTCTTGTCCATAATCAATTTGTCCACTACCTTAAATGTAAAATATGTTTCAGGAAGAAAAAAAATTAGCATTCCATATACATATATTGTTGAAATCTTGTATGCTTGCTTCTTGAATGCCTTTTAAAAGCTTGCCAAATTTGTATTTCCAAGATTGATAGTCTAAAACAAAACTGTTTTAATGACCAAAAAATGTTTGCAGAAAATCATCTCTTTGCCAAAAAATAAGGGGTTGAATTCAGGAAAGAATTAATTGCTTTCCTTGGTTGATTTCTATAGGTCATTCGAATTTATCCCTGCCATTGTATATTTGGAAAAAATTGAATGATTTCTGGAATGATTTAAACATTTCCAATTTCTGGAAACACATAAACCAGTCACACTTTGTCAAAAATGAATTCAACATTACTATGCATTGTTGTGTGACACTTTAAAGTTATGCTCTGCACCATTCACCTTGTACATGTGTATGCACACATTATCCTTGTCATGACCACACTTACACAAAACTGGAAACATCTTGAATTGCAAACTTTACTTCTTTCCCCAAAAGAAATTATCATTGAAAATGTTAAAATGAAATTTCCCTTGTATACTTTCTGAATTGCTCGTACACATATTTGTGTAAACCTTCCATGTTTTTCACTGGTCCATTATTTTGTACTTGCTTGACCATACTTGATCATACTTGTTCATGTTGACTTGAGGTATCACCCTAACATGATGTTGCATGCATGCTTGTTGGCTTATCCTCTGCATGTATGTTCCTACAAAATAAAAATGTTTTCTAAGTTAGATTCTGCATGTGCTAGATTTTTCAAACCAGGAAACTGCTTTTTGATTGTGTATTATTGCACCATGCAATTATGAATACATGCATGATAAAAAAGATGTTTTATCCAAATCTTTTCTTGTCAAATTTTACATTTGCCAAGGTTGCAAGCTTAATCTCTTTCCTTCTTTTGAACCTGTGACTTTTCTTTTCAAATTTCAAAAGAGATTCCCTTTTTTTTTACCCATTTGAACATGAAAAGAATTCTTTGTTGCTCCACTGAACCTCTGCATGTATATTTTCATCAAATTAGTTCACTTGAGCCTTGCATGTTGATGCATGTTGTACACTGTTGCTTTTGGCCTTTTTTTTTTTAACATCTTGCTTGAAATGAAGATCGCTTTGTAGTTGCCAAATTTTCACATGTTCAAAAAATAATAATTGAAACATGCCATTTTTCACTGTTGTACACTTGTGAACATCACCTGCTTGCATACTTGGTTTCTTGCTTTGTTTTTTGGCTTGATAATTTGTATTAGTATCATTGTGAGCTACTTGGACAGAAAAAAAATGTTGTTCCTCCTTTTTTGTGTTCCATAATTGTAATGTGAACGAGTGAAATGCTGTAGTGAGACAATGACTGTATTTGTGATGAGCGTTTGTAGCGAGGAACAAATGTATAGAATGAGAAAAAATTGTACTGATATTTGTAATAAACAAATTTGATTGAAATAAAATATTATTTTATTGTGTTCAAACAAATTTATCTATCGTAGTCAGTTTATATACAAGTACAATATCATGTGAACGAATATGAAATGTGAAATATTAGTGAAGTGTACAAATAGTGGAGTTGTAAAACCGTACTATTTGAAAATTGAAATAAAATATTATATTTAAACAAAATACTGTGTAAATATCTGAATGTCTGTACAGTTGTATTTTGTTTGAATATAAATAATATATTCCTATCTGTGATGATATATGAAAACAGTACAGTAACAAACACATTTAAAATAATAAATATTTGGTTGTTATCATCAAACAAAAATCATATAATTGTGTATACAACACCGTTATATACAACAGGTAGGTCACTGACACCACCCTAGCTAGAAAGAAACGCATGCCCTCCCTGATGTTCTCTCCCGTTTCTGGTTCACAACCGGGGTGTGAGGCTCGTGAATCAACGCTACACAAAGCTATGCCACACAGGCCGTGCTTTGATCATCAACTACAAGACTCTACTTTTCAACAGAAGCCTTGATCATTTGCCACTTAGGCATGCCACACAGGAAATTCACTTCATGCGACTGATGTCCATCGATATACAACCCCTGAGCTCGTACGTCTCAGAGAAGGGTGTTAAGCAACAGAATAAATTCTCCTCCATCAAACAGATGTATATTTAATAGAGATCAATCAACACAGAATAAAATCCAATGTCACACACACAATCCATTTACAAGTTCGTTCTGGGTCTGAACGAAACCGGAGGCACCTTGTACCTCGCATATCCGTCGATCTCCAAGTACGTCTGGATGATCACCAACTGATTCCCTCCTCTTAGGTGTACAGCCCAATCAAGATCATCAGTAATTATCCAAACAATGTGAAGACCTCCAGTCTTCCACCACCGTCTTCATCCTCGACACATCGTCGAATCAGTTATTCAGAATGGGATAAACCCGGTCTTTCTGAATAACTCGCGTATATAATAAACAAGTGTTAAACAAACACAACATACGCCTCATTCCAATTCAGAATATTCTTTTATTCAAATGTTCTTATACTTTGAGAAAGGTTCCCATTAATTTTATCAAAGATAAATTCCTTAAATTTATTCTTTAATCTTCTTTTTAATATCAATTCAAACTAGTCGGGATTAGCAAACCTTACCGAAGTAGTCATTTGTTAAATTTCCCAATCCCAACCTATTCATCCCATGAAGTAAAACTGGTAATACTTCATATCTAACACCACGGTGTTATCAGTAAACTCAATTACCATTTCACGTTCAAATCTAATTAAAGATTTAACTATCGCCTGGAGCAAAACTGGTGATACTCCATTCTCGATCATTTCAATCTAGTTAAAGATTCATTAAAACTCCACTGGGTTTTAATCTTTCCAAAAATCAATACTAATGATTATTTAACTTGGGAAATCTTATCATGCCTTTAACTGGGTTAAAGAACCAATATCATGTAAAATACGGTTCACTATAAACCCAAAATCACATTCCATTAATTATCGGGTTAAAGAACAAGTGTTATTTAAAACACCGTTCACGATAAACCCAAAAATCAATTCCAACTAAATACCATTTAATTGGTATACTTCATTAAATCTAAATAAAAAGATTTAATCTTTTTCTTAACTGGGTTTAAGAATAGTGTTAATGAAGACACCATTCACGACAAACCCAAATCCCATTTGATATTAAATACACGGCTCTGAATAGAAAATATATCGGCTTACATTCAATATCAAATTCTATGACCAATAAATATCGTATTGGAAATAACGATATAAATATATCTTTCAAATTTCCGTAACAATATTTGTATAATCACGAAATCCAGCATCAAAATATTCCAAAGACAATTTCGATTCAAATCCATTCCAATTCAATTATTGGAAATTCTGGTTACTTTTAAAACCCTTTCAAATCCAATTTATTTATTTCAAAAATAAATGGATTATAATTCTAGTTCAAAACTAGTTCATTTCGATAAAAATCTATTTTTATCTTTTCAAATATGGAGTTTTTCATCCCAATTCTTTCCATATCATTTCTTATGATTTTACACAAATTATTACTTTTAATAATTTTATCAAGGCCCGTACAGTCGATTTCCATCAACGGCCATCGAACTGCACTTACAACGACCTTTTCCAAATTTGATTTGGAAATAATTCCAAACCCAACCGTTAGATCTCAAATCTCTAATATTCGTTAGAAAGCTCTTTTCGATATGAACCCAACGGTTCCGGTTTTAAGAGAATCCGACGGACGGATCTCCCGTAATATCCATTCGAAGTCAATGGTCGAAATTCGCGAACTGCCGCGGCGCGACGCGTTCTATTCAGGCCATTTAATATATATATATATATATATATATATATATATATATATATATATTTCATCGATTTCCTTTTAAAACGTATTTTATAAATCGTTTTAAATTCGTTTTCGAAACGATTTCAACTTCATATTCAATTTCGAATCAAAATTAAATATTCCACATCATTGATATACAAATGATAATATTTTCAAAACGTTATATTTTGAAATCACTTCCTTCTCTATAATCATTATAAAAAATGAATATAATCGATATAAATATCGTTCACGTCAAAATGGCGCATATCTAACCAACACGGCTTTATATATTTCAATAACTTCGTTATTCTATTCAATAAACGAATATTTTCTTCAACACATGAATATATAATTTTATTCAACACATGAATATATATTTTATTCAACACATGTATATATATTTTTATTCAACACATGAATATTTTATTCTATTCAACACATGAATTTATATTCTATTCAACACATGAATTTTCTTTCTATTCAATGCATGAATTTTCTTTCTATTCAACACATGAATTTTTATTCTATTCAACACATGAATTTTCTTTCTATTCAACACATGAATTTTTATTCTATTCAACACATGAATTTTCTTTCTATTCAACACATGAATTTTCTTTTATAATATTCCTTATTTTCCAAATTGGAATGAGGCCAATCAATTACCATATATATGGATTCCCTACAACACATGTATATAATAGAAACCATCATCCAGAGTGCACCACACAACTGCATAAGCATTAAATACAAATAATTAATGCTTATACAGTCTATCAACCCATCGATTGACATACAACTAAACAATCGGGACTAGTATACGTCAAATATCATCCCAATACCCGTGTGGGGTTTCAAATCAACAAACACAGATTTTTATTTGTGCAGTTGGGCGATGTGTAAAATTTATCGTCCCAATCAATATCAGTCAAATGGGTGTACATAAACAAATCATCCGATTTGTTTATAAATATTTATTTTATATACACGTTAAAAATTATATTTTTAACTATAAAATATTTATAACGATAAAATATTTTATTTTATTCCACACCACACAATCAAATTTCACAACACAGCAATCAAACAAACAAGTCACCCATGGTCTGTGGACGACGGGTGTCGGGAGCTGCTAAGCACCGTATGCATCCTAGTATATATTTCAAACTAGAAATTAAAATAAAAGTGAGGAGTTCTCACCGACTAGCTAAACCAATTCACCGCGACTCTTCTAATGTAGAAAATCTTCGTTGCTCGCCTTTTGTCACTTTCATCGTCCGTATACGCTACATATATAAAAATCACATTTTTCAATGGCATTTCATATATAAAAATCATATATTTTTATCGCTTCTTTTTATATAAAAATTATATTTTTATATTTCTACTTCTAATATAAAGATCGAATTTTTATTTTGACGCTGTAAAAATCACATTTTTATTTCAACATATATATAATAAAAATCATATTTTTATTATCTCTACAATATAAAAATCACTTCTTTATATTATTGCCATGTATACAAAAAAACACATTTTTATAACCACGCTATATGGATAAAAATCACATTTTTATACTGCTACTACATAGATAAAAATTCTATTTTTATACCACTACTATATAGATAAAAATTCTATTTTTATACAGCTACTATATAGATAAAAATTCTACTTTTATAACGGTGTTCATATAATAAAGATCATATTTTTATCACGCTAACTTCATAATAAAAATTATATTTTTATTGCTTCATTCCAATACATAAAAATCACAACTTTATGCAATAAAAACCTCAGTTTTATATCGTTAAAAATCTAGTTTTTTTTTTTATATTTTTAAAAATCATGTATATTCATTTAAACAAAATCATAACTTTTTATTTTCACAAATCGAATATTTATATAATAAAAAATCGAGTCTTTTTATTTAATAAAGATTATATTAAACTGAGATGAAAGATAAATAACAAATAAAATAAAATAAAGGACTCACTTTTCTTCTTCGTTGAGGTTGGATTTTTAGAAGGAGAGAGGCTAGAATGTCGTGGGGTCGGGTCTAAGGTGAGAGGGAGCGATCACTGGAGGGGGGCTTGGTGAACGGCAGAGGTGCGGCGGCTTTCTCCGGCGGTGGAGGGTTTTGGAGAGGAAATCGAATTGGGTTGGGGAGGGCCTGTAGCGGAGAAGAAAGGAGGAAGAGGGAGTGAGGGAGAGGCGAACGGAGGGGACTGGAGGCGGAGGCGTGGGGAGGGGCGGCGGTGCTGTGCGGTCCTGGCGGCGGCGGGTGTCGATCGACATCGTGCTTCCCCTTTTTTTTCTTTTTTTTTCTTTTAAAATGCGGTCAATAGAGGAGAGAAAAAGGGGGGTTATATTATATATAATTATATTTTATTATTTTTAAATTCTAAAAAGCAATTTTTTATTTCGAACTCGAAATCGAACCGACTGTCGTCCCTAGGAAATTACCCCCATTCCAAAAAAGTGGGATATGCTACGCAAGCCAATTTGGCCGTTACGATCAGTTTTTGTTTAAATTAAAATATAAATCTATATATTCAATTTTAAATGTACATTTCAATTTACTGGGGTCACATACTAATTCTAAAAATTCCCGAAAAATATTTTCTAGCTTCGTATTGACGATACGGTCCTAACAAAACTAATTTCGTCAAATTCTGAGATCGTTTCCAAAATGGCTATTTTCCAATCGATCGAAATTGACTAAAAACTGTTAAAACACTATACACTTATAATTGATTCGGAAAATTATGAATTTTGGAATCTAGCAGTAACTTAACATCCCGGATCCAACAAAAGTAGTTTCGTCGAAAACAGAGGTCGTTTGCAAAATTTCAATTTTTAAGGGCCAAAATTCCATAGCGACTATTCTGAAATTTCAACTGGGCATAACTTTTTATCCCCGTTTTGAAATTTCAATTTTTCGGATTCGTTGGAAAGATATTCTCGAATTGATTATAATATTTTTGGTTTCGTTAAAATCTGGTTTATTTTGAATCCTGTACATTCATTTGAACTTTGAAATCAAATTTTCAAACTACCGCGCCATTTTTAATTCCTTTTATATTTAAAATAAAATATTTATATTCTAACGTCGAACTATATAAATATATACGTTCTAATCTATTCCATATGAATTTCTCGTCGTTATTATTTAAAATAATTCATTTTAAATATTCAAAATTCACTAAAATTGCCAAAATAAAAATTTTAAATTGGCTCGGACTTCCGGGTTATTACAGAGGACTTCAGGGAAATGGACATATGCTAGTTTCTAGCTAGGAGTGGTGTCAGGATTTTGCAAGCCCAGACGTTTTACTTATGTGGATGATGGATAGCGAGGCGCTTCGGATATATCGGTTGCTACAGAGCCGATGGATATTGAGTCATCTGTCTCATTTATGCCCCATAGGGTAAGCTAGCATATAGTTTATGGTATTATTAACCCGCTCAGTGTGGGCTGGCCCTGATGATCCAAGGGACTCTCAAGCTTTGATCCTGAGGCTCGGGCTAGACATTCTCGAAGTGGTAAGGACGATCCCTTGCCTTGGTTCACAGATGGAAATCCGACTTCCAATATGTGACATTTCGGTTTTGAGTAGAGCCTAGTATGGTGACATAGTGTGATGGGGCACTATGCCGTATATGATTGATAAATTTATATTTGAAGTTTTTTTTATACACTATACACTTATAATAGTATCAAAATGATTTTTTTTTTCAAATGTGCCAAGCATGTTTGGCTATTATAAGGGAAAACCTTATCCTCCGGCTTGCATTGCATTGTGTGATGGGACCTGGGTCTTATAATAGCATCATTTTTCCAAAATCCATTGCGTTGTATATTCTATGCACTGGTATTCTTGGAAGGAAACCCGTTCCGTGTTATACGGTGTGGTCCCTTGATTTACTTTATTTTAAAGTAAAGATTTAATAACTGTTTTATTTCTCACACCAGTCACAAGACTGACCTGGAGGTTATTGTTTTAACCTAAACTCTGGGTGCCCCTATTTTCCACACGGGAAGCTAGTAGTTTTGGTTTTGCAGATATTATATTCACAGGATCCTGGTTTTACAGCTGGAATGATATTCGGAAAACTCTGTATTCGCGTATCTCTTTCGGTTGTGTATGTATTATTTTTCGTTGCATTGTAATTTGTAAATCTCGGATATTTATCAAATGTATATTATTTGTTCATACTCTGTATATTCTTGGACTCTGATGTAAATTGTTGTAATAAGCAATGAAATGTTCTTCTGTTTGTGTTCTGATTTGTCGTGTTCTCAGACAACCCGTTCTTTCTCTCCTCTTCGGAGATCGGGGAAGTTCGGGTCGCTTCAACGGTTGTAACGACCCGCATTCTACGCATCAGAGGATCGTAGAATATATATTTCATCTTTATACGAAGTCATATGGTCATGTAACTTTGGGGAACGACTATTGGGGTCATTTCCCATGTTCATGATTTTTGCCAATTTTTAAATGACCATTTTACCCTTGGCGAATCTTGTTTTGCCTATAACTTTTGATTGGTAAGGAGTTTTGACATGAAACCACTTCCATTGGATTTGAGTGATGGTTTACCTTTCCGTAGAGTGGTCACATTGATCAAACGGACTTACCGTTTGGGAGATGTGGCAGAACAAGGTTTTGAAGGTGAAAAACTGCTTAAATGGGCTTAATAAGGTAATTAGTGGATGGGCACATAACCCATTTCGGGATTAGGATTATGGGGAGGATGAAATGAGTTAGGAAACCATCTCATTTCATTTTTCTCAACCGCCACCTTCATTTCTTCAACCCTAGCAATGACCTATACCTTCTAAATTCATCTTTAATCATTTTCTAATTAGATATTAGCCAAATTTACATAAAATTAAAGCAGATTAGCATAGAAATTGAGATAGATCTGCTGGAATACATTAGGATCCATGCCAAATCAGTTAGAGTTCGGATCTGAAATTTATTTGTGGCTAAGGTGAGTGATTTGCACTTTTATTCACTAATTACGGCTAATTAGGGTGATTAGTGATAATTAATGAAATTATGCATCATAAAAATATGGAAAATATGTAGAATTCTAAAACATTATTTTATGTCACTGGTGAAAATTTGGGTTAATTTGGATTATGTTTGCTAATTCTATAGTTAAAACATGGTTGAGGGGATTAAGGAGAAAATCATGGTTTTGGGTATGTTTGATCCATATTAACATGTTACGTTGTTATTTTGGTGTTTATGGTTGATTATACATGTCGTTATTACTGTTTAGTATGACTTGTGATTGCATAGGAAAGTTGGATGGTAGAAAACATTGTCGTATGGCGTAAGTAGCTCGCTGGAGAATTTGCAAGAAATTGGTCAGACCTCATTCGTAAAGCACCTACGCGACCCGACCCGGTGCTCTAAGGAGGCACCACGAGCAGGACCCATGAACCGCTCGCGCTATAGCTCCACGAGCTACTCGCTTATGCTCCGTGCATCACGACCCAGAACTTGAGACACGAGTCGAGCCACTTGCATTACCACAAGCCGAGATGGAGACCACGAGCTGATCCCCACGAACCGGAGTGGGGTCACGAACCACAAACCGGACTGGAGCATCACAAGCCGGAGCCATTTCAAGGACCACGAGCCGCACTTCGAGGGTCACGACCCGAATCAAGAAAATACCATGAGTTGTTTTGAAGGTCGCGAACCCAAGATTCACGAACCGGGATGATGACTAAAACCCGAGATGTAGAGGTAGTCCGAATAAGAAGTTAGAACTCAGGATCCAGATGGGAACAAACGAGTTAACTTCATGGTTGGACTTTGCTGTGGGATGTTTGCAAAGGGGTTATCAATATCTATAGCTTTGGTTCACCACTGAGAGACGGATTAGTGGTTATGGATCAGTGCGATGCGATCACTAGGACTCCCAACGGAAAAGTGATTGTTGCATGGGTATGGATCAGCGCAATGGGACCATTAGGACTCCCAAGGGCAAAGTGATCGTATCAAAGGAATAGTGGCTATGGACCAGCGCAATGGGGTCATTAAGACTCCCAAAGGAAAGTGGTCGTAGCAAAGGATTTGGTGATCAAAGTGGTAGATATCGTATGCTTTACGCACTGAGCGAGAGATGTGAGAATGATTGCTATGTTTGATGTTTGTTATCACCATGACATGCACACTTCCACTTTACACTTTATGTTAGTGTTACCTTAGAGTACTGTACATCTTGTTGTGCTAACTCTTTGGTTGCAGGTCCAAGTTCAGGTATGATTATCTATACTTGTTATTGTTCGGTTTTGCTGCTATCGCTCATACCAGACTTTTGTCTGACCCAGAGTTTTATGTCTCTTCTTATTACTCTGGGTGCTCCTAAACGAGCAAACTAGAGACAGGTTAGGTGGTATGCATGAGTAGCTGTCCGGGAATGAGCAAGAGGCTTCCACGTATATTTATATATATTCTCCCTGTGTTTGTTGATGGTCACTGCTTTGGGTATTAGTACTGTGCCCTTTTCTATTTTGCTTTTGAGACGGTATTTTGAAGTTGTAATAATGGTGGTTTTGATCATAAGCTGTATTTTGGATTTCTGCTGCTATGATGATTTAGTTTTCAGCTTATGCACTATCTCGCCTGTTTTATGTCAAGTTATGTTGTTATTATATTTTATTCCATGCGCTGTGAGATAGAATACAGGTTCTTTGGTGATTCATAGTTTCAAATCCTTTTCCTTTGACGATCGTCCCATGTTATTCGGGCATTGGTACAACGCATTTCGGGGAAATGTCGGCTGGTCTGAGGCAGGCCATCACACTTGGTGTTAGATCCTAGGTTGCGTAGTTTAACCTAGGGGAAGACATCAGGGAGATATAGTATACGTAGATGAGCGCGCGTATTTGTTATATTTTGGTTTTCAAAAACTATACGTATACACTATTAGTATATCTAAGGATGAAGCCGCACCGCACTGGCACCACTAAGGAGATGGTTAATTGTTTTCTCTTTACATATTGGACAATGAGCCGAAATATGAGGAGCACGGGTTCAGGGGCCAATAATAGGAATGCCCTTGATATGAGGACGATGTTTACTACCTTCATGAAAGAGATGCTTAGGGATGTTCAGGGAGCAGTTCCTATTGCTGCTAACAGTGGTGATGCAGTAGTGCAGGTGCCTAGAGTCGATTTCGCCAAGCTCAACAAGGATTATACTAGTCTTGGTGGGAAGCTGTTCCACGGAAAGGAGTCGGCTACGGAGGTTCAAGATTGGCTTGATAGTTGTGTGCGCATCTTCGAGGATCTGGGGATCGAGGATGCAATGAAGAGAAAGCTAGCATCGCGTCAGCTTTAAGGACGGGCTTTGAATTGGTGGAATGCTATTAAAGCAGCTACTCCTGAGGATCAAGTTACTAGGAATCAGTTTAAGACTCGCTTTAGTGACAAGTTTATCTCAGCTGCTCAGAAATCAGAATTGTTCAGGAAATTTTTGGAGCTTAAGCAGAATGGTAGGGCAGTCTCGGAGTATATTGCTGAATTTGATACTTTATCGAAATATGGATTATCTCTTATCGATACTGCCGAGAAGAAGAACGAGAAGTTCATAAATGGCTTATATGTGTACTTAGGGGAAAGGATGATAAATCATATAGATGAGACGTTTGAGTCTATTGTATGAAAGGCATTGAGATCTGAGAGCCTTTAGCCTAAGTCGAAGACCGAGGTTGTTGTTACATCTGGCGGAGAGCCAAAGCCGCAGGCAAGCGGTGGAGGCAAGAATAATTCGCATAATAAGAGGAAACAGAACCAAGCTAAGGATGGTCAGAAGAAGAATAAGAAATATGTTGAGTGTTATAGTTGTGGCAAAAAGGGCCATTATACCAAAGATTGTCGAGCAAAGCCAGCGGACAGGAAGTGCTTCAATTGCGGCCAAGTGGGACATCACAAGGATAAATGTCCACAACCTCCTAAAAAGAAGCAGATTGTGAAAGCATATGCCATCAACGTTGTTCCTTCTTCGTCGAATGCCCCCAACTGCGGTGTAGAAGGGAAAGGGCGTCGTTATTCAAGGTATTCTTTCTATTTATGATGTTCCTGTTCGAGTGTTGTTTGATACCGGGGCTTCCCATTCCTTCGTATCTAGTGACCTGGTAGATAGGTTGGGATTGGAACCTGAGATTGTTGATAGATCTTTAACTGTGACGAACATGATCGGTGGTTTGACTAGCCTGAGTATGATTTGTCGTAATTTGGTCTTATTGAGTCATAGATGTATGTTTGTTTGTGATTGCTATCTTTTGGGCTTTACTTGGTTTGGCATTATTTTGGGAGTCGATTGGCTCCAAAGGTACGGGGGTGGTGGTGGATAGTGAGGGGTCTTCGGTGACCATTAGAGCGGATGATGGGCGGAGGGTACTCTTTGGTAGCATACCTAGTGATGGGGTGACGACTAGTTTTCTAAATTCCCTCGACATCTCGCATGATGATTTGTCAGATGTGCCTATTGCTGGCGAGTATCCGGACATCTTCGGGGAGGTGACTAGACTTCCACCACACCGAGAGATCGAATTTCGAATTGATTTAGTGAAAGATGCCATAACTATAGTGATGCCAATTCGTCATATGGTGCCAAGGGAGCAATGAGAGCTCGAGGTGTAAGCGGGCGACCTTTTGAAGAAGAGATTTATTCGAAGAAGTGTTTTTGAGTAGGGAGCACCAGCTGTGTTTGCTACCAAAGCCGATGGGACCCTTCGCTTATGTGTGGATTACCCCGAGTTTAACAAGGTGACTAGGAAGAATAAGTATCCTCTTCCATGGATATATGATTTGTTTGATCAGTTGAATGGAGCGAGAGTGTTCTCCCAGTTAGATCTCACGACAGGTTTTCATCAGCTCCGAGTAGCAGCTGAGAGTATACCTAAAACGACATTTCGGACGCCGTCTGGATTCTATGAGTGGTTGGTCATGCCATTCAGGTTGACCAATGCACCTACATATTTCGTTGATCTTATGAATAGGGTTTTCAGGGATCAATTAAATAAGTTTGTTCTTGTGTTCATGGACGATATCTTGGTTTACTCGAGGACAAAGGAAGAACACAAGGAACATTTGAGAACAGTGATGGAGGTGTCGAGAAAACACCAATTGAAAGCAATTTTTTCTAAGCGTCACTTTTGGAGGAGGGAAGTGAGATTCTTGGGCCATGTTGTTTCAGAGAATGGTGTTGCCGTAGACCCTGCGAAGGTGGCTACGGTACAAGATTGGTTTACGCCCAAGAATGCAACGGACGTGAGAAGTTTCTTAGGATTAGTTGGATATTATCATAAGTTTATCCAAGACTTCTACAAGATAGCAGCACCGTTAACTCAGTTGACCAAGAAGAATCAAGCTTTCATTTGGGACGAAAGGTGTGAAAATGCATTTAAGAGTCTAAAGGATAAGTTAACGTGTGAACCAGTGTTAGTTATTCTTAAGGGGAACGAAGATATGACGGTATATACGGATGCCTATGGTACCAGACTAGGTGTTGTACTGATGCAAGGAGGTAGGGTTGTAGCTTATGCTAGTCGGCAACTGAAACCGTATGAGAAAAGATATCCTACCCATGATTTGGAATTGGCATCGATCATATTTGCGTTGAAGATGTGGAGATATTATCTCTTGGGATAAAGATTCGAGTTTTTTACCAATCATAAGTCGTTAAAGTACCTTTTCTTTCAAAAGGATTTAAATCTTCATCAGCAAAGATGGTTGGAGTTCTTGGCTTCATATGATTTCAATATCTCATATACACCCAGGAAGGGAAATGTGGTAGCTGATGCATTGAGTAGTAGACATGCCAGTTTGGGAGATATGTTTCTGGAAGGGAAGCAACTGGAGTATATCGCAGGATATGATTTCAGACCAAGGTGTGAATTAGATCTAGAAATGTTAGCAAGTTTGACGATCAGGCCAACTTTGATTGAACAGATTAGTTCTAATCAGAGGGACTATCCTAACCTATTTGAAATCATCTCCAAGGTAGAGATGGGAATTGACGGTGAGGGAATGGACAAGTATGTACTTGATCAAGAAAGATGGGTTCGAAAGAATGGAAGACTAGTTGTACCCAATGTTAATGGATTGAGAGATGAAGTGCTTAGAGAATGTCATCACTCAAAACTGACTATACATCCCGGTGGTAACAAAATGTATCTAGATATGAAGCAGATCTACTACTGGGAAGGGATGAAGAGAGACGTTGGGAAATTTATATCCAAATGCATGAATTGCCAGTTAGTTAAAGCTGAGCAAAAGAAGCCTAGTGGTCCGTTACAACCGTTGGAAATTCCCGAATGAAAATGGGAATAAGTCCCAATGGATTTCATTGATGGTTTACCAAGGACTAGATTGGGTCATGATAGCATTTTGTTGATTGTGGATCGATTGACCAAAAGCGCAAGATTTATACAGTCAAGTCGAATAGAACGACAGCTAAGTTAGCGGAACTGTATATGAAGTGGGTAGTGAGATTTCATGGAGTACCTAAAGGTATTGTGAGTGACCAAGATACCATCCTCAAACCGACGGCCAAACAGAGAGGGTGAATCGTGTATTAGAGGATCTCTTGAGAGCTTGCATATTGGATTTTGGAGGTTCATGGGATGACCATTTGCATCTGGTTGAGTTCGCGTATAATAATAGTTATCAGTCCAGCGTTGGTATGGCTCCATTTGAAGCTTTGTACGGAAGACCGTGCAACTCACCATCATGTTGGTTGGAGGCCGGTGTGAAATTTGTGCATGGGCTAGATGTAATAAGAGAAACTTCATACAAGATCAAGGTTATTCAATAGAGAATGAAGGCTTCCCAAGATAGGCAGAAAAGTTATGCTGATAAAAGACGAAGAGATTTGAAATTCTCCATTGGCGAATTGGTATTCGTCAAGATTTCTCTACTGAAAAATGTGATTCGATTTGGTAGGAGAGGTAAATTGGCATCAAGATTTGTTGGTCCATTCCCGGTTCTCGAAAAAGTTGGGAATTTAGCGTATAAAGTTGGATTGCCTGACAAGATGGCAGGAGTGCACGACATATTTCATGTTTCTTAGTTAAGGAAGTTCGTGCACGATTCTGACATGACTATCTCACTCGATCAGATGGATTATATCGAGGTAGAACCCGAGGCAGTTGAAAGCCGCAGACTGATTCGTATTGTCGGACACGATATGAAGCAACTTCGGAGGAAGACAGTGAAACTAGTTAAGGTCTAGTGGGGTGATAACGAGAGTGACTGCACTTGGGAAACTGAGGAGAACATAAGGAAGTCATATCCAGAGCTCTTTACCTGGTAAGGTTTTAATCGCGATGTAGTTATTCTGCATGCTAGGATAGGCTTAATGTGTTTATTATGTATGATTGATTGTTGCAAATGGTTGATAGGCATGCGGGACTTTTTGGCTGTTTTCTTAGTTAAGGAATTTCGGGGATGAAATTTCTTAAGGGGGGAGAGTGTAACGACCCGCATTCTACGTATCGGAGGATCGTAGAATATTTATTTCATTTTTATACGAAGTCGTATGGTCGTGTAACTTTGGGGAACGACTATTGGGATCATTTCCTATGATGACCCCTAATTTCCATAGTATGAAAGCAAGGATAATCATTGGAATATAACATAATTAAAACAACATCAGATCTCAGATAATAGCATGACACATAAATCAATGCAGCAAAAATAGAAATGTCATCAACATCACAACATCAGAACATCAGAGTGGCACAATTACAGGATACAACTTAGCAAACAGAAAGTCTTAGCAAATATAAATAAGTCTAAAACTCCATCAAGTACATCATCGATATGTCTCAAAGTAGAAATAAAAAGATAAAGATGTTCTTCGTCTTCCTTTCATCGGCATACTTCAATCCAGCATATGTCCAAAATAACCTGAACCTGTCGCTTGGTTGCCCGTGTGAAAAAGAGGGCATCCGAGTTTGCAAAGTAAAACAAACTACGAGTCAGTCATGGGACTGGTATGAGAAATCTTTCCTAACATATCTAACAATATGGCTAATCACAGGACCACACCGCTAGGGTTTACTCCATTGGATTGTCAGTGCATAAATTAAATAAATTTTTATTCAAAACAAAGCAATGCTTTTTAGAAAAATGAAATCATTATAAGACTCAAGTCCCATCACACAATGCAATGCAAACCGGACGATAAAGTTTTACCTTATAATGATCAAACATGCTTGATACGTAGAAAATAATATTTTAATATTGTTATTAGTGTCTAATCGGTTTAAAATACTTCAAAGTAAATGTATCAATCCTAGATGGCATAGTACCCCATCCTACTATGTCGCCATATATAGATTTACAATCAAAACTGTAATGTCGTATTGGAAATTGGGTTTCCATCATGAGTCAAGGCTAGGGACGATCTCCTTACCGATTTGAGACACTCTAGCAAATGTCTTAGGATTCAGATGCTGGCGAACCCTTGGATCCTGCAGGGCCGATCCACAAATACTTTATTGGATTAGTTATGCCTGAATACACGCTTCCCGGTCCTATTGAACCTATAAATTGGTCACTATCGACCAATATAACTGAGGTACCACATAATCCATCAACCACGTAAGTAAAATGTCAGGGCTTGCAAAACCCTGATACCACTTCTAACTAGAAAGAAACGTGTGCACTCCCTGCGTTCCCCTGTCCCATTTCTGACTCTTACCGGGGTGTGAGGCTCGCGAAGTAACTCTATACACAAAGCTATGCCTAAACAGGCCATGCATTGATCATAAACCACAAGGCTCTGCTTTTCAACAAAAGCCTTGATCATTTGCATCTTGGCATGCCACATTGACAATCCATGCCATGTGACCGATAACTACCAATATATAACCTCTGAGCTCGTGCATCTAAGAGAAGGGTGTTAAGCAAGAGAATAAATTCTCTTCCACCAATTAGATATATATTAAATAGAAATCAATTTACATAGAATGAAATCCAATGTCAGACACACATCCATTTATAAGTCCATTTTGGGTCTGAACGAAAGCGGGGACACCTTATTCCTCGTCCCGTATATCCAATATTGAAGAGAGGTGCTCGCTTATCCGAACAACCAACAAGTACATCCAAACAACTACCACTTTAACCCTTCACTGGGAGCTACCCAATGCCGGGCATCAGTAGTCATCCTTTCGATGTGAAGATCGTCGGTCTTCAATCACCGTGTTAATCTCTAAAAATCCATACACACATTGAGCAAAGGTTACAGAACGAACATCATCAGGGACGGTTGTGCGCAATGTTATCTGAGGCACTTAAACGGCTCAAAATGGATAGGACGCAACCACAAAGAGCAAGGCCCAAGTATCAAACCCAAGACAATTCAAATCGATCAGTACGACCGAAAAGGATGGGAAGACATTCTATGAAAAATGCGGCTCAATAGCGGAAAGGATAGTACACTCTGTAAAGATGCTCACAACAATGAAAGAACGTTTGATTTAATATCAAAATTCGGTTGCACGCATCAAGACGGGAATCAAGGTCGCACGTATATTTAACTACTGCTCATGTATTGCAACTCCTATCACTCGATACTTGAATCAGAAACCCACTGGCCGGTCATACACCAGTCCTTAAAAAGAGCACATTTACATCTCAGAGTCACAAGCCTCGGTCGGTCACTTCTAGGCTAAAGAAGATCGCCACTTGTCCACTCAAATCAGACATAACCACATCAAGGAACTATGTTCGGTCATTCCTTCATCTCGCCATCAAGCAAATTAGATATCTACCCATCGAATGCTAGAAATAGGCGCGACCGAAGAGCACCGACCGAAGTCACTCACTTAACTGCCCAAGGCATTCTCTCCATAGAGTCGCTCGCACATGATAATTGGATACAGCCACGGACAGCTGGCTACAACTAGCTAATGGCATGATTGTAATTAATATAATGAGCGGCCTGTAGCCCGCATAAACGGATTTCAGATCATTTCCCAGGGGAAGCTCAACTAAAAATACACCATGGCTGTCAACATAAAGGGGATCCAATCTTGGAAACCATAAAGTGCTGCTAAATTCTATCCTCAACCACAGATTCGGCCATGGCGTCAAGAACAATCTTGTGATCAAGGAAAACGAAAACATCCTCCTTCTCAATCATTCATCCATCCTTCTCCTCAAATTCTGCCATTCTCTTATATAATTCCAAGATTGAAATATATAAATGAGGGTATATTGAGTAAAAATAGAGATGTATGGAAAGAGATAATTGATGTATTTGTTAATCCTCATTATAAGATTGAGAAACACCTTCACAGTGGACGTAGGCATAATTATTGGCTGAACCACTATAAATGTCATCTCTACTTTACCTTTTCTCGCATTTTTTGTTTTCAATTGCTAATTAAACACGGTTCCATTTATTTCTTACCAAATTGGTGAAGTACAGTTTTAGTACCTTAGGTGTTTAGACCATTTTTGGTGTAAACATTTTGGCGCCCACCTTGGGGCCGTGTTCATAATTCCCTTTCGTAGTTCAGTAAAGAAAATAAATATATCCAAAGACGCTTTCTCCTTTGAAACCATGGTCAAATCAAAGAAAAGCGGAAAATCTGCTAAAGTTGCTACGATCAGTGAGGATGATAATGCTAACGAAGCTACAACTCAAATCTTGAATCAAGGTGCAGGGGACACCCCTGGGCCATCTATAACGCGAGATGAATTGAATGTGGTTGTAACCGGCCTAAACGAAAAAATCGATAATACAACGAAGACGATAATGGACAGATTTGATGTCCTGATTAATGTTCAAGCCAACTTGTTACCACCAAATACTGTGGTTAATCCCGGCGAAAAAGAGGACTTATCAGCCTCAGACCCTGGACGACCTCATAACCTAGTGGGAGACAGGGGAGAGGCCGGTGTTGAGGATCCTATGGCTAAATCTCCACAGCGCAAAGAAGAACGTACGGCTTGGGCTGACGCAGGTCCTACCAACGTAACATCCCTCAAGAAGGATGCAAGGCGCCGAAGCTCAAACCGTGGTCGTGCTGATGAGGACTTCAGTGTCGATCCCGATGAACGAACAGGTGATGAGAGGTGCATCACGGACATGATCCAGCGAATAATGAAGGAGAAGGCGACCCAAGAAGATGAGGAGAAAGTATGGGAGTTTTCCCCCAGCAAAAATTCGTTCATAGAGGAAATCCGTCAAGCGAAATTCCCGAAGAAATTCATACCTCCAACAATAGCACCTTATAGCGGAGTTGGAGATCCAATCATTTTTCTGTTCAAGTACGACTAGCACATGAATGGAGCCTGGGCTACTGATGAAATCAAGTGCTTATACTTTCCCGTGTGCCTAGAAGGTGTGGTCTCGCTATGGTTTACTAGACTTCCACCTAAATGTATTGATCAGTTGGCTGATTTGGCGAGGAGATTTCAAGATCAATTCCGATTACAAACCACCAAGGCAAGGGACTTAATGTCACTCAGCGAGATGGAACAAATACCCGAAGAAACCATCAAACCTTTCCTTACACGCTTCCATGTTGCAGCAACAGAGGTTATAGAACCAGAGCCTTGGTACTTATTGGCAGCCATAAAAGGGGCTATCGATAAGAAATCAGAATTTGAGAAGTGGCTCAAGATGAAAAAACCAAAGACTCTAAAGAATTTCTACAAGAAAGTTGATGAATACATGAGCGTGGAAGCCGATACCCTAGATATCCAGAAGGACACGAAGAATAGCACTATTAAGGAAGGGAAGAGCAACGAATCTTCTCATATAATTCAGAAGGATGACTCTAGGCATAAGAGAGGGTTTGATGGGAGAGATAGTAAAATACGTAAGAAGTCAAAATTCTTTAAGCAAACTGAATTGATTCCCTTGAATGAAACCCCAGACAAAATCTACTCTGCCACGAAGGACTCAGGCATGTTTCCTCAGGTAAAACCACAAAGAATCATATAACAACAGTTACATTCCGGAAAGTTCCGTCGGTTTCATAATCAACCCGGGCACAACACGAATGAATGTCGACACTTGAGAAATTTGATTGAGGAGCTCATCCAAAAAAATCAATTGCAGCAATTGCAGTAGTATGTTAAGAGTCCTCAAAACACATCAGAAAACCAGAGGCAAGATAAGATAGCCAATCAGCCCGTGTAACACCACGTATTTCCTATGGATATTAAAGTAACAAATTAAAGAATAGTTAATTTTAAAAGTAGGAATTAAGGGAAACAGGTTACGCCATTGCGTTCGTCTCGGAATTCTACTTGAGATAAAGTCCGAGTTTGCATAAATCGGACATCGTATGAAGAAGTTATAAGCCTTAGAAGTTTGTATACGCCCAAGGAAGTATATATATACACATATAAAATAATTACAAAAGTAAAAACAGGGTCCAAATCTCGAATTTGAGTCAAAGCAGGTTGAGCGGGAAATTTCCCGCTCAGAGGTGTCGACCCCCCCCCCCCAAAGGGGAGTCGACATAAGTGTCGACCCCCCTATAGGGGTGTCGACATAGGTGTCGACCCCCCTATAGGGGAGTCGACCCCCGTTGGCCCAGATCTGGCCAATGACATGTTTCGCCACGTGTCGCTTTCTGATTCGCTGTGTGACGTGATATTCTTCTTTGGACGATCCTGATGACTCCTAGACTGATCTGAAGGATCTAAATCTCCCTATACACCTATAAAAAGACACCTAAACCTATTATTTTCTCCACACGAATTCATAGGCGTTTATATGTTGCTAAAACCTGAAGTGACCTAGCCTCCACCTTAATCAATAAAATTAGAGTTTTCAAGTTAACAATCAAAGTCTACATCAAAGGAATAGCTAATCAAATTCAGAAATCAGATCCCAGAATTCAAGACTGTTCTGTAATTTGTAAGTTCATGTTACTTTCAGAAATAAAATTTAAATTATGATTCTGACATTGTAATAAATCTGAATCTGAGATTATGCCTATTTCTATCTATCTTTCTATATCCATTGGATCTATCTCATTGATATTATTATGTCCATTCTTTACCTCTTCTTTCCTTCTTCCCTTTTTTGTTTTTATAGCCAAGCTACTGCGAGCCTAAGCCAAATCTCATAAGAGATGAACGTACGTTGGGGAAAAAATGGGACATAATATATGATTTGGACATGGCCAGCGCTAAAATTGGGAAAAGTATTAAATTATATATAATTGGGCATAACTGATTTGTAACTAATTTGAGGACATAACACATGTTGTATTTAAAACATAAAGTGTATCGAACATATGACTTGAGATTTGAGGCATAAAGTATATTGGACATATTACTTGGGATTTGGGGCATAAATTGAACTGTAAACATGTAAGGCATAGTACATGTTGTGGTTTAAGACCTAAAATTGGGGCATATTATATATGATAGTTTAAGACTTAGAAGAAGGAGATTATTGTATAGTGATATATGGTTTAGGCATATAAACCTATAGTAAGATAGGGATAACCGTTAAGTGTGAACATGCCTAAATTAGGATTTTGGGTAATTGGCTTGCACTGTAATTAAAGGCTAAAATTTGGCATACTTTATACTGTGAATCATGATTGGGGTTTTTTGGAGAATATTCTGTACGGTGCAATATGACTAAACCATAAGGCATGTGTTATATTATGATTTTTGGGGCATGACTATTATTGCAAATTTGGGAAAATTGGGTGTAACCTATTTGGAATAATAACTTGAAATTTGAATTTGTGGGGCATAACTTGGAATCGGCTTTGTTGGGGAATAACTTGAGAATTGGAACATGACTTGTTTTGTGAATTTGGGATGATTAGCATATAAAATCTAGACTTGGACATGTATGATAAATATGCTAAATGATAAACATGCCTAACCCGAGGTTAGATTGAGTTGCGGTGTAAAACTGCCCGGAACGCCCGGCACATCCAGTAACCGCAACAACACAGATCTAATGTGAGAGGTTAGCGCATTTAGCCCAAAACCCGAGGTTAGAATGAGTTTGCGGTAGAAGTCTGTCCGGAACCGCCCGGCACATCCAACAACCGCAAACAACAGTTCTAAAGTGAGAGGTTGGGGCATTAATAAATTAATTAATGCCAATAAAGAGACATGCTAAGAATGATAAGGTTAAGTAAAATTTAGAACACTTAACGGTTATAACATGTTAATTAGACAAGAAGGTGAGATTAAGAAAATTTAGAACACTTAACCGTTATAACATGTTAATTAGACAAGTGGGCAGGGATAAGTTAACCAGTACAACATGATGAATGAGAAGGGTTAAGTTAATAAGAAACACTTAGCCAATATGACATGATGAATAAGAAAGGTTAAGTTAATAAGAAACACTTAACCAATATGACATGATGAATGGGTAGGGTTAAGTTAAACAAAAGAGCAACACTTAACGAATATAACAGGATGCGTGGAAGGGTTAAGTTAACACAAGAAGGCCACGCTTAACCAATGTAACAAGACAAGTGGGTAGGTTAAGTTAACTTGAATTGATTGATGACACTTAACCAATATAGCATGATGAACGCGTGGGGTTAAGTTAATAAGAAACACTTAACCAATTTAATTTGATGAATGAATGGGGTTAAGTTAATGGGAAATACTTATCCAATATAAAATGATGAATGAACGGGGTTAAGTTAATAGGAAACACTTAACCAATCCAACATGACGAGTGAGAAGGGTTAATAAAAAACACTTAACCAACATGACATGATAAGCGGGTGGGTTAAGTTAACATGAATGGACAACACTTAACCAATATGACATAATGTGTGGGAGGGTTAAGTACATATCGGGTTGGTGGGTAATATTAGTAAATATAGGCCCACAAACTTAACCATTAAGTAAACATGTTTGAATCAGTGGGAGGGTTAAGTACATATCGGGTTGGTGGGTAATATTAGTAAATATAGGCCCACAAACTTAACCAGTAAGAAACCTTAATAACGGGGACCCATTTCAGCAGTAACCCACATAGATGTATCAAGGTACCCTGAAACTAGGTAGGGTGGGGCACGATTACTGGGCTGATTATAAGCAGTCAAAATAGCGACAGGGGGTACGTCAGTGTAGGTTCCGATGGATTACGGGCGTGTACGTACTCCGGAGTGGGAAAAAGCAGGCACTGGGTACCAGTATTTATACACTGTGCATCTTGAATCATGTCGGGTTGCTATCATAAGGGTTGATTCACCTTATGGTGGGACCAACACAGGGTATCTACATGCAAGAGAGGGCCGATTGACACAGACACAAGAAAAATTAATACGAGTAAGGAGCCGATCGATAGGGTAGTAAGGGTACATCTAACATCTTCATGGCAGTTAGGCTGATTGAGGTAAGATCCTCATACTAGATGTACACCTGAAGGCTACCATAATTGCAGGGATTGGGATCACGTTATCATATTATCATTTTACATAGATTTCAAGTTGGGACACTAGTTAGGGGTGCAGAGATATAGAAATCAGAATAACAAGGTAGTAGCGAAGCAGAGAAAGAGTATAAATGCATTCAATTTATCTTGCCTTATCATATCTATACTAATCGTATGTTATCTTGTTATCCTTGTTCTCACGGTATTGTCTTATATTCAGTTTATTCATGTCATGATGCTTTTTCCTATTTACATGCTGAAAGTCACTGGACTTACCAGACTTATGTCTTACCTAGTTTGTTTCGCATCTTTTCTTCCGTCTCCCCCCCCCCCAGGTTCACAGGGAGGAAATGTTACCACTTAGCTCAGTTTTCTTTCCATGCACGGAGATAGTCGATGTATTGCTTTGGACTCTCTCTTCCACTGCTATGGCTAGTTCATACTTTATTAGGGAATATCATTGTTATTTTTATGCTTCTTTTATACTTGGAAGTTTTCGAATCAAGACAGAAGTTCTATGTATTACTTTTAAGTATGATTGAGACAATTGATGTAAAAGCTTGACTAAACCACATTGTTTATAAAATGACTTTATTGTCCGCTGCTTTATTTGTATGTCTTGTAATTTATCTGCATCTTTTACCAAAAATGCTCCACTAAAGTTAAGGCATTTCCTTTGTGAGAGACTTTAACGGAGGTGGGGTGTTACACTTTGTATCAGAGCTGAAGGTTACCAGATCAGATAAAAGATTTGAAAAATTATTTTCAAAACGGTTTTAAAAGAAGCATTTTCAAAAGAAATGTTTTGTTTTAAAGGCATATTCCCCAAAGCCATATGCACTATCTTTTGATCGCCTGTTTGAATCCGTGTTTCCTTCTTTCCTGAGTCTTCGGGGCTCCTAGCTTTATGAGAGGTAACCTCATCGTGGCATGGCTCCGTAGGCTTGATGGGACTAATACATATGTCAAAGGGCAAAGAAGTACCCAACTTCCATCTATAGCCGCAATAGTTTCACCTGCGGCTAATTTTCTTTCAAGCTTTGTAGGGGTTTCCGTGCGAAGGAGGCAGCTTTCAAGAGACTTGTCAACAATTTACACAAGGTTGGCAAAGATGAGAATGAGGGAGTTTGGCTAAGGAGCACAACCCAAGGATGAGGAACTCATGGATATAGACTTGGTTCACAAAGAAGGTAAAAAGAAAGAGGTGTAAGTGGAAGAATCACAGGACAAGAAGGAAGAAAGAATAGGAAAACCTAAGACAAGAGGAAGTGTCTTTATAACAAGTCATATAATTAAGGACAAGGGCAAGAACTAAGGATAGGATTTTCAGGAGGGAAAGTGCATGCTCTCACCGCCAGCGTACCTGAGAAAGAGGTAGTAAAGTTTCTGTTGAAAAAGTTTAGTTTTTCTTTTTGATCATCCTGTTAGTACTCTTTTTGATTTTAGCGCTTCACATTCGTTTATATCTACTTCCATAGTTGAGTCTCTGCACCTTAGTACTTGTATAATAGAAGATCCCATTATTGTCTCAAATCCGTTTGGTTGTTCGGCTCGTTTATCTTTGGTTTGTAAGGATTTGAGAATAGCTATATTAAGTATTGAGTTTAAGTGTAATGCTTATGTTTTCGGGATTTCATGGGCTATGGGTTGATTCTAGGCATGGATTGGTTAGCTAGTAATTGTGAAAGGAGGGTAGTTAGACTTTCGACTTGCCTTGGGAATACCCTCGAGATTTCGTGCGACCCTAAGGGATCAGTTTGTTTTGGCTACCTAGAATCACTTGATGCATCTATCGATGATTTGCGATCGGTTAGAGTAGTCCATGAGTACGCAGATGTTTTTGATTAGGTTAGGGGTTTATCCCCTAAAACATGAGATAGACTTCCGCATATATCTAGTTGACAATGTAAAGCCATTTGCATTGCCTGTATGATACATGACTCCAAGGGAAAGGAAGGACTCAGTAAACAAGTAAAAGAGTTACTTAAGAAAGGGTTCATAAGGTGAAGTTATATTGGATGTACGCCCGTAAGGGTACATCTAACATCTTCATGGCAATTAGGGTGACTGAGGTAAGATCCTCATACTAGATGTACACCTGAAGGCTACCATAATTGCGGGGATTAGGATCACGCTATCATATTATCATTTTACATAGATTTCTAGTTGGGACACTAGTTAGGGGGTGCAGAGATATAGAAATCAGAATAACAAGGTAGTAGCGAAGCAGAGAAAGAGTAGAAGCGCATTCATTTTATCTTGCCTTATCATATCTATACTAATCGTATGTTTTCTTGTTATCCTTGTTCTCACAGTATTGTCTTATATTCAGCTTATTCATGTCATGATGTTTTGCCTATTTACATGCTGAAAGTCACTGGATTTACCAGACTTATGTCTGACCTAGTTTGTTTCGCCTCTTTTCTTCCGTCGCTCCCCCCCCCCCCCCCCAGGTTCACAGGGAGGAAATGTTACCACTTAACTCAGTTTTCTTTCCAAACACGGAGATAGTCAATGTATTGCTTTGGACTCTCTCTTCCACTGCTATGGCTAGTTCATGCTTTATTGGGGAATAATATTGTTATTTTTATGCTTCTTTTATACTTGGAATTTTTTGAATCAATACAGAAGTTCTATGTATTACTTTTAAGTATGATTGAGACAATTGTTGTAAAAGCTTGACTAAACCACATTGTTTATAAAATGACTTTATTTTCCGTTGGTTTATTTGTATGTCTTCTAATTTATCTGCATCTTTTACCAAAAATGCTCCACTGAAGTTAAGGCATTCCCTTTGTGAGTGACCTTAACGGAGATGGGGTGTTACAAGCCGGGTCGCATGAGATAACCCAAGCGCCCGAAGACTTACGATCAATCGTTGACTAATGACCACTGGGCGCAATCCAATATCCAGAACTGGAAATGCGCGACCCCCAGTATCTTTATTTTACTGTTTCTATAATCTGTCTTTTCCAGCTGTATTTCCATGAAATGATCTGTGATCCACCTTTATTGTGTTAAGTACAAAATCTACATGACAAAAGATGTTCACTCACAGATTATAATCTCATAAAAAACAAAAATTATTTGCAAACTCATGCTAAAAATTGGTCTCTAATATAGGCCAAAGTCGTGCATCACGCATTGAGAGCATTGGTCAAACCAGGCAGGATAGCCAAGCCCACCATCTTGCAAAACCCAAAGGGAAAAAATCATTCCAAAGAAATTCATGGAGAGCACACCAAAATCCGGAGGCTGCACTCTTTGTTTTCTTTTTTTTTTAAAAAACCTAGGCTGGATAACACCAGTCCTAGGATCGGAAGGTCCCATAAAACATACTGGAAAGACCAGTGCAAAAACAGAAATCCTAGCCGAAAGGGGGTATCAGAAATCCTAGCCGAAAGGGGGTATCAGAAATCCTAGCCGAAAGGGGGTATCAGAAATCCTAGAAGAAAGGGGGTATCAAAAATCCTAGCCGTATGGAGGTATCCAATTTAGGTCTCTATTTGATTATATTAGCCGGGTCAAATAAGATCAAAATTGGGTCGAAAACTTGTAACCCAAGTCCTCCCGTTAGGGCACGTACTCAAAACTAGTCTCCGAAGGGCTCGGGTCACTGAGTTACTGGGATATGGGATTGGGTACATAAAAAAACAAATTATACATATGAAAATGCATTTAATCGAGTTTCTGAAGGGTTTGGGATGCCAAATCAATGAGGAACAGGAATAAATATATAACAAGATACCTGCGCCTTATAAAAGTGCACATCCAAAAAGTAAACTCTAAAGGTTTGAATTACCAGACCGTTAAAGAATGCTAATATATGCATAATAAGAACTAAAACCCTCAAAGAAGGGGAAAAAGAGGAAATATGATGTCCTAAAAACAAAGCAAACCAGCGATATTGACGATGAACGGCATAAAATGTAACCATCGCACAACCCATAAAAGCGTAACACGATGCAAACAAATAAAAATTATGATAAGTTACAGCGTATCAATGCTAACGAGTAATAACAAAACACAAATTCATCACAAAGATACATGGTTGCAAAGTTGGTACTGCAAAATGTAAAACAACAGTACATCATTTGGCAATGTTTTTAGGTACAGCGAGGTCATCAACCAAATGAACCTTAGAAGTACCTTCATTAGCAAAGGAAGGTTCCATTAGGAAAACTTGGGATCCCGAAACTCCATCTTCTGCAGGACTGGGGGCATGAACAGGAACAACATTCTCGACTTCTTTTCCAAGGGATTGAGCTCGTTCATCAGTCAGCATTCTCCTTCCTTTTTCTAAAGCATCGCGATCGCTTGCCTCAAGGAAGGCCTCTTGCAAAACATTATCTTCCTTATCTTTGGAGTAGCTAATCACTTGCTCCTAGACAAGAGCTAATGTACGGGGGAAGTTCTTGTTCAGATAGCTCAAGCTTCCGCGGGTTATAACACTAAGGGTGTAAAATCGAAACAGGGTCTCTTCGGTTCTAATTCTGGCTTGCTCAAGATCGCTGGTTAACCTTGCTTTATCATTTTCTAAGGTTTCAAAAACCTTACTTTAGGAAGAGAGTTTAACTTCGAGCATTTCCTTCTCCTGCCGACAAGAAACCACAGCCTGTTGTACAGAAATTAATTGAGATCCAGCAAACTCACGTTTAGCTTGATCCTCATCAAGTTGTTTTTTGGCGGCTGCAATCTCCTCTTGAAGTTTTCTATTGTCGGCCTCCAAGCTGCTCATCCTACTGTTACCATCCTTAAAGAATGCAATTTCGGTCTCTTGACTTTCGATCACATGGATCAATTCAGTCTTATCGCTTTCCAAAAGCTCGATACGCTCAAGATGTTGAGCATTCAGCTTCTAAAATTCGAAGCAGAACCTGTTCCAAGACTCGAATCTCTCTCTGGAAGTATTTTTGTCCTCATCTAACTGAACTTCAAGCTGACCCATGACAGTGGCAAGCTGGGAGGTCACGTAATTTTTTATGGTGCTCAACTGCCCGACGGTACTCTGGTCATCATGAGGAGACAAGTCTAAGTCAAGGTCCATCCCCCTTAAATCCCAGTCTCAGAACTTGTCCATCAATTTAGGATCACCAGGGGCAACTCTGTAGGGAGATTTGTCAAGAATCGCTTGAATATGACAGAGAGCAGGTGCATTAGGCATAGAGGATTTGAGCAACGGTTCCACAGGGACCAAAGAACCGGGGCACAAAAGTTCAGCCGGTTTAGAAGACCCATCAAGCCTATCCTTATCTTGTTTATCATTACCTACTCCCCCCTCGGTATCCTGGTTTTCTCCTCCAGATACCCGAGATTGGTCATGCTTCTTCTTCTTTAGCAAAATCTCTAGTGGTGCCTCAAGAGCATCTTGAGATAGAGGATCTGAAGATGGACAGGAACGCTTAAGCCAGCGAGAAAGGCTGAACTGTAAGACATTCCATGGATCGACGAGAGCAAATTGCCGGGAGAAACTGTCCGATAAAGATGATCTCATTCCTGGATCTAAGAGAAAATGGAAGATCTAAGTACCTTAATCATTGAATGGAGAGAAAGAGGGCCAGAAGAGGAAATACACGGAATATATGAAAACAACAAGACTAAAACAGTTCCAGACCCTGTGAGATATCACGTTGAGCCAGAAACGAGGGGTTTTCGTGAAATTCTTACAATTAAAAGGTTTTGAAATACAAAATGTCCAAATAATGGTCTTACCTTGAACAAGGTATTCAACTTAATCAAGGGGTTTAAGACCTTTAAAAGCTTCTAAACCATTTTCTTCTTTGTTGTCCTCGGAAGAATTATCTCCACCTCCCGGGTTTTCTTTATAAGTCACTACAATTCCGTCAGACTGCTCCCCTTTCCGCACTTGATCCGAGGTGATCTCCAAAGGAGTCACATTCGCATCTCCCTGGACATCTAGGCAGGCCCATATTTCCGGTACAAGACCACTGAAGTCTTAGGGCCTTGATGCTTTGGATGCTTGGATACTACCTTTTTGGCAGAGGTCGCTTTGCTTTTAAAAGATGCCTTGCTGCTCCCCACGGTGCTAGAACATTCCTTTTTTGAAGATTTCTTGAAACGGGATTTGCCGGTAACTTCTTTTTTATCAGAAGCATCCACTGCGAAGGTGCGCAGAGAGGAAAGAAAATTATATTGCCTTAAGAACCCTTCAGTGATCAGGAATTTCCTATTTCTCTCGCCCTCATCAACAACTAATATTGAGTTGCATAAATCTTGGTCGAAGGGTATGTTTTGATCGGGAAGCGCTGCAGTATATCCAAAAGATTTTAAGAAAAAGGAAGAGGGGCAAGATGAAATTTAAAGAATAAAAATACTTACTGCCTTCCATCAAAAAGCCGCAGAAATTATCGGAACATCGGACAAAGACGTACTGATTAGGAAATCCTCACACACTGTCCACTAAGCCAGTAATTATTTTCGAACCCCGACTTTCCATAGAGATAGACGAGAGATGTTGGCTTCTTGTCCTGAAAGCATATAATGAGCATATATCCTTAAACGACGGAGCCCGATGTTTTTCCCTCATAAAAAGGATATAAAGGCTTATCAAAATCGCATAACCATTAGGATGTAACTGATACGGGGCAATAGCCAAGCTCCGGAGAATCATTTCTATATAAGGGTTAAAGGGAGGAACCGCTCCGCTTATCAACATGCCACAAGTAACGGCAACATATCCTTTGGGAGGGATATGCGCGAACTCTTTTCCCCAAGCAGCTTGGCCTCTTCTTTCTTCGAAATACCGAATTATTTGCACAGTTGATGGAATGAGCTGGGAGAAAGCTCCGTCGGGTGCCTCTCACTAGGTACTTTAGAAAGTACACAAGGTTGTGAGAAATCTTGCGCAACGCCTATCGAAGAGACAACATTGGGCGTAGACACAACTTGATAAGAACTTTCTGCTCGATCAGACCTTTCGACCTGGTCCGACATAGATAGCTTCCTGAAATTATGGGATTGTATAAAAAGGGGAAATCCTACTTAGAAACCCAAAGCCGCATGGTCAAAATTCATGCTTCAAAATTGGGTCAAGATAAAATCAAAGGAGAAATTTACCTACAAGTGAGCGAACAGTCTCGAATCTGGGTGAACAGTCCAGCCAAATCGATCTCGAGATTGTGGAGGCTTCGACAACGGTGTCGTGCACGAATGTAAATCAGAATGATGAAAGAACTAGAGTAACCAGGAGTTCTAAAAGAGATCCAAGCAGTAAAGAGGACTGCTCAGACTAGCGCCGCCATTAAAGCTTTCTTCTGGAAAAAAGGAAGATAGCAAAATAATATATAAAAGAGACAGACGAAAGGATTGGCTGACCGAAATAGTATTTCCATCCGGTCGCTCGTACAAAAGACAACCCTATGTCCAGATTAGTGGGCTTAGCATTCGGGCAATTGGGGAAATCACTCAAAACAAGCACATAAAGGTATACGTAAAAACCAATTAAATGTGCACAGGTAAGAAAACAGAAAGGGAGATTAAAAAGCATATATCTAGAGTATTCTCACCACATCAGCTTAGTACTCGAATACACAAATAAGTGTCCCATCAAGCTCCAGCTGGCATCCCGAAATTCAACTATTCGCACAATAACAAAAGATGCATCAAGCCTCTCGCTCACAGAGAGAGACAATACCAGTCCGCTACAACAAAACAATCCCAAAATTTAGTGCGACCGACCCCTCAACAAATCTACCAAACAATGTACGATCAAACATGTCGAAGCCAGTAATTCTTTACTAAAGGAAATCACGGATTTCGAGGGGCAAGTGTTAATCCCTAAATAATCCATATGCACATTGAGTGAAGGTTACGGAACGAACATCATCAGGGACGGTCGTGCGCAATGTTATCCTAGGCACTTAAAACGGCTCACAATGGATAGGACGCAACCACACAGAGAAAGACCCAAGTATCAAACCCAAGACAAATCAAATCGATCAGTACAACCGAAAAAGATGATACGACATGCTATGAAAAATGCGGCTCAATAGCGGAAAGGATAGTACGCTCTGTAAAGCCGCTCGCAACAACGGAAGCACTTTTGATTTAATATCAAAGTTCGGTCGCATGCATCAAGACGGGAGTCAAGGTCGCACGTATATTTAACTACTGCTCATGAATTGCAACTCCTATCGCTCAATACTCGAATCAGAAACCCACTGGTCGGTTATACACCAGTCCTTAAAAAGAGCACATTTACATCTCAGAGTCACAAGCCTCAGTCGGTCACTTCTAGGCTAAAGAAGATCGTCGCCCGCCCACTCAAATCGGACATAACCACATCAAGGAACTATGATCGGTCGTTCCTTCATCTTGCCATCAAGAAAATCAGATGTCTACCCATCGAATGCTAGAAATAGGCGTGACCGAAGAGCACCGACTGAAGTCACTCACTTAGCTGCTCAAGACATTCGCTCCATAGAGTCGCTCGCACATGATAATTGGATACAGCCACGGACAGCTGGCTACAGTTAGCCAATGGCATGATTGTAATGAATAGAATGAGCGGTCCGTAGCCCGCATAAACGGATTTCAGATCATTTCCCAGGGGAAGCTCACCTATAAATACACCATGGCTGCCAACATAAAGGGGATCCAATCTTGGAAACCACAAAGTGCTGCAAAATTCTATCCTCAACCACTGATTCGGCCATGGCATCAAGAAAAATCTTGTGATCAAGGAAAATGAAGACATCCTCCTTCTCAATCATTCATCCATCCTTCTTCTCCTCAAATTCTACCATTCTCTTGTACAATTCCAAGATTGAAATATATAAATGAGGGTATATTGAGTGAATATAGAGATGTATGGAAAGAGAGAATTGATGTATTTTGTAATCCTCATTATAAGATTGAGAAACACCTTCACAGTGGACGTAGGCCTAATTAACAGCTGAACCACTATAAATCTCGTCTCTACTTTACCTTTTCTCGCATTTTTCGTTTCCAATTGTTGATTAAACACGGTTCCATTTATTTCTTACCAAATCGGTGAAGTACAGTTTAGTACCTTGGGTGTTTAGACCATTTTTGCTGTAAACACATCGTCTTCTATATCTTCGATTTAAATCATCTATAATTATTTGAAATGAGATTGAACTCGGTCTTTTAAAATAATTCTTGCATATATATAATTTAAACCATTTCATATCATTAATATTATTTGATAACGATTTATCGTTATTTTTATTTATATAAAAATAGCTCAATTAATTTAATGTCACTTCGGGTTAATAGGCGGTCCTGACGCTGTTTTATCAAAATTTAATTTACACATATCTCGAAATCTAACCATTGGATTTTAACAAAATTTATATTGTTGGAAAGACCTTCCCAAAGCGGTTCTAACGGTTCCAGTTTTGGGAAAATCCGATGGTTGGATCTTTCGGTATAATCATTTAAAGTTACGATTCTGAAACGCAAACTACCGCGCGTGATTCGTTTAATTTTAATATATATATATATATACATATATATATATATATATATAAATATAAACCATTCGATGATTCCACTGACGTATTTAACACGCCAAATAAAAGAATGTTTTATTGGCATAGCATATCTACATGTTCATAATGTCAAATAAAATGTATTATTTACATGACATTTGCTAATAACAAATAAAAGATAATTTTTATTTTCATTACTTGTATACAATTTCTATTTTTGACTTTAACAAATAAAGAAAAAAATATTTTATTTGTGTATATATAATTTCAATGTACAACATAACATATAAAATGTTTATTTTAAATTTGCATACAAATTCTAATGTATGCTTTGACAATAAAAATGATATTTTAACTTTGCATATAAATTTTAACGTATGCATTTTCAATAAAAATGATATTTTATCTTGCATGCAAATTCTAATGTGTGCATTTTCAAATAAAAATGATTCTTTGAATTGCATACAAATTCTAATGTATGCATTTTCAATAAAAATGATAATTTATCTTGCATACAAATTCTAATGTATGCATTTTCAAATAAAAAATGATTCTTTAAATTGCATACAAATTCTAATGTATGCATTTTCAATAAAAATGACATTTTATCTTTTGTTGACAATTATATTTCAACAAAATGATTAAAAAGTGATTCATTCATTTTGTTGACAATTCTAGTTCAACAAAACTAATATTTTTACTCACACATAAATCTATTTAACCAAAATATAATCTTAGTTTTCAAGCATCATATTTTGACAAAATGTAAATCTTTGATTCAACTAATATATTTTGACAAAAATGTACATTTTGTTTCAACTAATATGTATTGACAAAAATATACATATTTTTTTATTTCGACTAATCTAATTTGTCAAAAATGAGTATTTTGTTTCAACTAAACCAATTTGACAAAAAATGTGTGTGTGTGTGTATTTGTTCAACAATTCTAATTTGACAAAAATGTATAGCAATTCTAACTTGACAAAAATGTATATTTTTGTTCAACAATTCTAGTTTGACAAAAACGTTTTGTTCAACAATTCTAATTGACAAAATGAATGTTTTTGTTTCAACTATACTAATTGACAAAATGAATTTTTTTTGTTTCAACTATACTAATTGACAAAATGAATGTTTTTGTTTCAACTATACTAATTGACAAAAATGAATGTTTTTGTTTCAACTATACAAATTGACAAAAATGAATGTTTTTGTTTCAACTATACTAATTGACAAAATGAATGTTTTTGTTTCAACCATACTAATTGACAAAAATGAATGTTTTTGTTTCAACCATACTAATTGACAAAAATGAAAGTTTTTGTTTCAACCATACTAATTGACAAAAATGAATGTTTTTGTTTCAACTATACTAATTGACAAAACGAATGTTTTTGTTTCAACTATACTAATTGACATACTAATTGACAAAAATGAATGTTTTTATTTCAACTATACTAGTTGACAAAATGTTCATTTTTGTTCAACAATTATATTTTTACAAAATATATTTTTTGTTTCAACCGTTATGTTTTGACAAAAATGTACATTTTTATTCAACTATTTTAATTTGACAAAAATGTTCATTTTGTTTTAATTAAACTAATTTGTCAAAAATGTTCATTTTGTTTTAACTAAACTAATTTGTCAAAAATATTCATTTTGTTTCAACCATAAAAATGATAATTTTTGTTTCACAATCTTCTTACAACAAAATGTCCCTTTTTATTTTCAACTATTTTGTTACAACAAAAATGTCCTTTTTATTTCACCTATTTTTGACTTGACAAAAATGACAAATTTAATTCAATAATTATATTATGGCAAAAATATCAATTTTAATCCAGTAAGTATATTTTGACAAAATGGTAATTTTAATTACATTATTCTAATTTGAAAAAAATGATAATTTTTGATTCAACAAGTCTAATAAACAAAATGATAATTTTTGTTTAACTATTTTCTAATTAACACAAATGTTAATTTTTGATTCAACAAATCTAATAAACAAAAATGGAAATTTTTGTTTAACTATTTTCTAATTAACACAAATGTTAATTTTTGATTCAACAAATCTAATAAACAAATATGGTAATTTTTGTTTAACTATTTTCTAATTAACACAAATGTTAATTTTAACAGATCTACACAACACATCAATCACAGATCAAATCATGTATGACAATCCACAAAATATTACAGCGTATGAGTAATACCACAATTAGGATTAATAAATTTTTAATTATATAAAAAAATAGAATTTCTCACAATCGGTTTTAATTTTGAATAATTCAAAATTGAATTTTTGTCCAAAATCTGATCTGCTCTGAATCCGTTCTAATCAGTCCAGAGATGTAGATCTCGGACTCACGATCGCAACACTTCTGAAAATTTTCAATTTCGAGATTGTATACATTAGTTATGAATTAACTTAGACTGGTATTATTTTAAAATAAATAAATTAATTAATAAAAAAAGGAATATACCCCTTTCTTCTACAATCAAAATTAAGGCCGCGCTCTCTCTGTAATCCTTCCAAACTAGATCACCGATTTGCGGCTAAACCGGGTAGCGACAGGATAATCAGACTTCACCACGGCGTAGTGCCTCGAGAGACGCGCCTGCTGGTGGTGGCATCGAGTTCGATCGGCGGTGGAGGGGGATATGGGCGACGAACGACGGCGGGTTTAGGGGCTCGGTCCTCGAAGTACGTGCCATTACAGGTAACGAACCGGGTATGGATGTGGAAAGGAAGAAATTCTTTACAAAATCTTCCAAAGGACTGAAGGATTTTATTGTATGGATTAGAAGAAATCAGAGGAGGAAGGATTGAACAGCCATGATAGTTCATTTTTAAGGGGGCGACGGCTTTGAATAAGATATTAGGGTTTAGGAATTTGATATTTATAATAAACTAATAATAAATCTCTTAATTATTAGTTTTAGCCCATTAACCCTTTTCAGCTCCAATTTTAGCCCAACGAAAGTTGTTCCCACCCGATTGCCCCCGTTTCGGACACAATGGGCTAGGTCCCGTCAGCCCAAACGATTGTTTTCAACCTGTTTTCTTCAATTTATAATTTAAATCATTTATTTATTTAATTCTATTGTACATTTAAATTTACTGGGACCACATACGGACTCCGAAAATCCCCAAAAAAATCGTTCTAGCTATGTTTTGATGATACGGTCCTAAAAAAATCAATTTCATCGAAATTGAAGACCGTTTGAAAAATGGCCTTTTTAACGGTCGATTAAATTCAATAGAAATTATCGAACACAGTTTAATTTACCACGCTCACAAATATATTCCAAAAATTATGAAAAATTAAACTTAGCAATAATTTGACATTCCGGACCCGACAAAAATGGTTTCGTCGAAAAAGGAGGTTCGTTTGTATAATGGCCATTTATACGGGCTATAAATTATATTAAATTCCATAGTGACTATTCTGAATATTCAACTAGTCATAACTTTTTACTCCCGCTATGAAATTTCAATTTTTCGGATTCGTTGGAAATACTTTTTTAAACAGATTTAAATATTTTTGGTTTCATTAAAATCCGATTAATTTTGAATCCTGTACATTCAGTCAAAGTTTAAATTCAAATCTTCAAACTACCGTGCTATTTCTAACTCCTTTTAAAATTAAAATAAATATATTCGTTCTAACTTCGATTTAAATAAATTTTAAATTGTTATTGTTTAAAATAAATTATTTTAACTATTCAAAATTCATTAAAATAGCCAAAATAAAAATTTTACATTGGTTCTGATTTTCCGGGTTGTTACAATCTCCCCCACTTAAAAGCTTTTCGTCCCCGAAAAGAAAACAATAGTAAAGTAGGAAGCAAAATGGAAAGTACAAAGTATTGTAAATGTACCTCAACACAAGAGTTACTCGAAGATGTCCACTCTGCACTTGGGATAAGCCTGTTTGATGCTATCCTCAGTCTCTCATGTACAGTCTCTATGATCCCCGCTCCACTGCACTTTGACTAAGTGGATCCTCGTGTTCCTCAGAACTCGGGTCTCTTTACCAACAATTTTCACTGGCTCCCTTCTCACTGCTAAGCTCGGGGTAATATCCAAACCTTGCTGTGTTGCTTCCTCCACAACCAAGTCTAGATCATGTACATGCTTCCGGAGTTGAGACACATGGAATACATCATGCACCCTTGGCAACCAGTCAGGCAACTGCACCCTATAAGCGAGAGTTCCAATCCTTTCGAGAACAGGGAATGGACCAATGAATCTCGGCGCCAACTTCCCTGTCTTCCCAAAACGAACTACTCCTCTCAATGGGGAAACCCTCAAGTATACATAATCACCAACAGAGAATTCTAAATCCCTTCTTCGTGAGTCTGCATAGCTCTTCTGGCGGCTCTGAGCAGTCAGTAGCCACATCTTTATAAAATCAACTTTATGTGATGCTTCACGAATCATGTCGGGACCCAATACTAATCGATTGCCTGGTTCCACCCAACATGCGGGAGATTTGCATGGCTGCCATATAATGCTTCAAATGGCGACATCTGCAAGCTTGCTTGGTAACTTTTATTATAAGGGAACTCAACCAAATGCAAGTGATCTTCCCAAGACCCGCCAAAATCAAGAATGCATGCTCGCAATAAGTCTTCTAATATGTGGTTCACCCTCTCAGTCTGGCCATCTGTCTGAGGATGATAAGCAGTGTTTAGATTCAACTTGGTCCCAAGCACCTCTTGGAATGCTTCCCAGAATTTACTAGAAAATATTGGATCATGGTTACTAACAATGCTACTGGGAACTCCATGTAGTATGACAATCTCTCTGAAATAAAGCTGCGCCAGACTTCGAGCTGTTCTATTAGATCTGACAGGGATAAAATGGGCAGTCTTTGTGAAATGATCTACAATCACCCATATACTGTCATTTCCTTTTCTGGTTCGGGGCAATCCATCAATGAAATCCATAGAAATTTGGTCCCACTTCCAACTTGGAACTTCTAGGGGTTGCAACAATCCTGCGAGCTTCTGTTGATCGCTTTTGACTTGCTGGCAGGTGGAACTCTAGCAACATATATAGAAATGTCTCTCTTCATCTCCTTCCACCAGAATGTGCGCTTAAGATTGTGATACATCTTTCTTACTCCTGGATGGATGCTAAGTTTAGATTTGTGACATTCATCCATAACTTCTCTTTTTAGCTCAGGAATATCTGGCACACATATTCGCCCTTGCAATCTAAGAGTCCCCTTACTGCCAATTTGGAAGCTTGAAGCTTCGCCCTTTCGAACTCGCTCACTAATCATCTGAATAAACTTGTCGTCTTTTTGAAGAGCAACAATCTTATCCATTAATGTAGGCGTAATGATAAGACTGACGATGATATGATTGGCGATGTCTGCATTCTTTCTGCTGAGCGCATCGGCTACAACATTGGCTTTCCCTAGAGTATATAAGATGTCCAGATCATAGGCCGCAAGAAATTCTAACCAACGTTGCTGCCTCAAATTCAAGTCTCTTTGGGTGAACAGATACTTCAAGGATTTATGATCAGTATATAATTCGAACTGCTCACCCAAAAGATAGTGCCGCCATATCTTTAAAGCAAACATGACGGCCGTCAACTCAAGATCATGAATGGGGTATCTTTTCTCATGTGGTTTCAACTGACGGCTAGCATATGCGACTACTTTGCTCCTTTGCATTAATACCACACCAATACCCTCAATAGAAGCATCAGTATAGACCGTCAAATCTTGGTTTCCATCAATAATGGTCAACACGGGAGCAGTGGTCAACCTCAGTTTCAGCTCTTAGAAAGCTGCCTCACATTCGGGTGTCCAAATAAACTTTGTATGCTTTTTAGCTAGCTTAGTCAATGGACAAGATAGTTTCAAAAAATCTTTAATGAATTTCCGATAATAGCCAGCCAATCCTAAGAAACTTCTGACTTCTATAGGAGTGCTCGGCTGCTTCCAATTTTGGATGGCTGAGATCTTGCCTGGGTCTACTGAAATGCCTTTCTTCGATACAACATGGCTGAGGAATTTTACTTCTTCTTGCCAGAATATACATTTAGAGAATTTTGGCTTTCAACACATTCTTTCGCAGGATTTCCAAAACTTCCTTCAGATGCTTTTCATGCTCAGTAGTGCATTTAGAAAAGATTAAGATATCATCGTTGAAAGCAGCACGAATTTATTCAAGACATCCCAGGATACTCTGTTCATCAGATCGATAAAGTAAGTAGGAGCGTTACATAAGTCGAATGGCATTAGTAGCCATTCATAGAATAAGTCTGGCCCTCTGAAAGCTGTCAAAGGAACACATTCTTGGGCAATGCGCAATTGATGGAAACCTGTAGCTAGGTCCATCTAGAGAATACTTGCGCTCCATTCAAGCGGTCCAACAGATCATCAATACTCGGCAATGGATATTTATTTTTCAGCGTTTGCTTATTGAGGTCACGGTAGTCCACACATAGCCTGAGAGTACCATCTGACTTTGGGACAAACACCACTGCTGCGCCCCAACTTGAGAAGCTAGGCCTGATCAGACCCTTCCACAAAAGTTGTTTAGTCTGATTGCTCAGCTCCTCTTTTTCTTTCAGCTTCATTCTCCGAATAGGATGCACAACTGGCCTTGCATTCGGAACTAAGTCAATCCTGAAGTCAATTTCTCTGCGTGGAGGTAAGCTATCAACTTCTTCAAACACATCCGCATAATCTCTGATGACAGGAATATCCTCAATAGAAGCAGGAGTAACTTCTAGAGAAGACCAGAATTCTTTCCTATCTGTGGCTGAGCCATGGCATGGTACAACAATAATATCTCAAATTTGGTTCTAATTTTGACTACTCTTTCCACGCATAGTACCTCAGCCTCATACTTTGTTAGCAAATCCATAACAAGTATGATATCATACCCGGAGAAATTCATGACGATCAGATTAAAAGGAAACTGGAAATAGGAATAAGAAATGGGCACTCTACAATACTGATCAAGAATAAGAGAACCTCCTATCGGACTATGGGCTCTAATCAATTCTTTAAGTTTTCTTGGTTTCAGTTTTAACTTTTTAATTGTGTCGCTAGAAATGAAACTTCGCAATGCACCAGTGTCAAACAATACTGTAATAGGAATGTTCTTAATAGTAAGGGTACCTTCTAAAACATCGGGTTTACCTGCTCCCTCAAAAGAAGCTGGTGCAGCCGCTCCATCGTATACATAAGCCACCTCAGATTTCTTCAGCATTGGGCAATTCTTGATAAGATGCCCTGTCTTGTGGCAATTAAAGCATTCCCTGTTGTCGTGAGAATTCTAGCTGGGCCCTTACTTGTTTCTCCTTGGCCTTTTTGGAGCTCCGCATTCGTAATAAAAGTGTCCTATCTTCTGGCAATTAAAGCATCTCACCTTGGCCTTTTTATTTCCTCGAGGCTTGGCGGCTGAAGAGTTGCCCGCCTCTGGTTTCTTGTCAGCCTGCTTCCTCTTATTGTTATTCTGATTCTTCTTCCGATCTTGTTGAGAATTCATGTCATTGTCTTCATATCGACAAGTCATCTCGACCACCTCATTAAATGGAAGCTTAATGTGTGCCGTCACTCTGTTCAGATACTTCCTGAAAAGGCCATTAATGAATCTTTTATTCTTCTGGAAGGGGTCCCGAATTAATTTAGGAGCATAACTTGAGAGCTCTTCAAACTTCCGCACATACTCTGAAATAGTCTTATCTCCTTGCTGCAAGTTGGAAAATTGATCGTGAAGACGCTCTACTTCTTGCGGAGGAATAAACTTCTCGTTAAAGAGTCCTTGAATTTGGCCCAAGACATGTCGGCCTCATTATTTCAAATTATGACCGTCTCCCACCAATTCTTCGCATCATCCTTTAATAGCCACGATGTCATAAAACTCTTGCGATGGTCTTCAAGTTCCAGGCCTCCAAATATCTTTTCACAAGTCTTTAGCCCATGCTTGAGCTTCCAACACTGTCTCTTGGCCCATGAAAGACACACCACCCAAATTTCTGAACTTCGTGGTTACCTTATCCAGGTCAAAAGGTTATGGGGGTGGAGGTGGTGGTGGTGTTACAGCCTCGGGATTGGGCTGCTCCTGAACAATGGGGCTTTCATCCCTTACTGGTCCTCTGGCTCCGCCTCGGGCTCTGGTTCTCACTCTAGTGCTCATTTTCAGTCAGTTCTGTACCATCAAGGAAAGAGTCAAGCCAACAGAAATGGTAATTTTAAAGGGAAGGTAAAAGCAGAGACATATGGAAAGATGATAATGATGTAATGACTGATTAATATGTGTTATTCTGCTGTGCTCATTCTATGACATTACTAATCCTATCTCTAATGAGATACTCGCCTTAGAATACTGCTGATTCTATCTAGACGAATTGTATTAAATATATTATACTCCAAAGCTAAGGTTAACCTTTGGCTGTGATACCAACTGTGATGACCACAAACTTCCATAGTACGAAAGCAAGGATGATCATTGGAATATAACATAATTAAAACAACAACAAATCTCAGATAATAGCATGACACATAAATCATTGCAGCGGAAATAGAAATGTTATCAACATCACAACATCAAAACATCAAAGTGGCACAGTTACAGGATACAACTTAGCAAATAGAAAGTCTCAGTAAATAGAAATAAGTCTAAAACTCCATCAAGTACATCATAGATAAAGGACGTCTAAATGTCTCAAAGTAGAAATAAAAAGATAAAAATGTTCTTCGTCTTCCTTTCATCAGCATACTTCAATCCAGCATACGTCCAAAATAACCTGAACCTGTCACTTGGCTGCCCGTGTGAAAAAGAGGGCACCCGAGTTTGCAAAGTGAAACAAACTACGAGTCAGTCATGGGACTAGTATGAGAAATCTTTCCTAACGTATCTAACAATATGGCTAATCACAAGATCACACCGCTAATGCGGAACGGGTTTACGCCACTGGATTCCCAGTGCATAAATTAAATAAATTTTTATTCAAAACAACGCAATGCTTTTTAGAAAAATGAAATCATTAAAAGACTCAAGTCCCATCACACAATGCAATGCAAACCTGAGGATAGAGTTTATAATGATCAAACATGCTTGATACGTAGAAAATAATATTTTAATATTAGTATTAGTGTCGAATCAGTTTTAAAATACTTCGAAGTAAATGCATCAATCCTAGACGGCATAGTACCCTATCCTACTATGTCGCCATATATAGATTTACAATCAAAACCGTATTGTAATACTGGAAATTGGGTTTTCATCATGAGTCAAGACTAGAGACGATCTCCTTACCGATTCGAGACACTCTAGCAAATGTCTCAGGATTCGGATGTTGGAGAACCCTTGGATCTTGCAGGGTCAGTCCACAAATACTTTAGTGGATTAGTTATGCCTGAACACATGCTTCTCGGTCCTATTGAACCTATAAATTGGTCACTATCGACCAATATAACCGAGGTACCTCATAATCCATCAACCACATAAGTAAAATGTCAGAGCTAGCAAAACCCTGATACCACTTCTAGCTAGAAAGAAACATGTGCACTCCCTGCGTTCCCTTGTCCCGTTTCTGACTCTTACCGGGGTGTGAGGCTCGCAAAGTAATGCTATACACAAAGCTATGCCTAAACAGGCCATGCTTTGATCATCAACCACGAGGCTTTGCTTTTCAATAAAAACCTTGATCATTTGCATCTTGGCATGCCACACTGACAATCCATGCCATGCGACCGATAAATACCAATATATAACCTCTGAGCTCGTGCATCTCAGAGAAGGGTGTTAAGCAAGAGAGTAAATTCTCCGCCACCAATCAGATATACATTAAATAGAAATCAATTTACATGGAATGAAATCCAATGTCAGACACACATCCATTTACAAGTCCGTTCTGGGTCTGAACGAAACCGGAGACACCTTATTCCTCGTCCTGTATGTCCAATACGGAAGAGAGGTGCTCGCTTATTCGGACAATCAACAAGTACATCCGGACAACTATCACTTTAACCCTTTACTGGGAGCTACCCAATGTCGGGCATCAGTAGTCATCCTTTCGATGTGAAGATCGCCGGTCTTCAATCACTGTCTTCTATATCTTCGATTTAAATCATCGTATAATTATTTGAAATAAGATTGAACTCGGTCTTTTCAAATAATTCTAACATATATATAATTTAAACCATTCTATATCGTTAATATTATTTGATAACGATTTATCGCTATTTTTATTTATATAAAAATAACTCAGTTAATTTAATGATGCTTCGGGTCAATAGGCGGCCCTGGCGCTGTTTTTATCAAAATTTGATTTACACATATCTTGAAATCTAACCGTTGGATTTTAACAAAATTTATATCGTTGGAAAGATCTTCCCAAAGCGGTCCTAACGGTTCCAGTTTTGGGAAAATCCGACGGTCGGATCTTTCGTTATAATCATTTAAAGTTACGATTCTGAAACGTAAACTACCGCGCGCGATTCGTTTAGTTTTAATTTATATTTATACATATAATTATACATAAATATAAACCATTCGACGATTCCACTGACGTATTTAACATACCAAATAAAAGAATGTTTTATTGGCATAACATATTTACATGTTCATAATGTCAAATAAAATGTATTATTTACATGACATTTGCTAATGACAAATAAAAGATAATTTTTATTTTCAATACTTGTATGCAATTTCTATTTTTGACTTTAACAAATAAAAAAGAAATGTTTTATTTGTGTATATATAATTTCAATGTACAACTTAACATATAAAATGTTTATTTTAAATTTGCATACAAATACTAATGTATGCTTTGACAATAAAAACGATGTTTTAACTTTGTATACAAATTCTAATGTATGCATTTTCAATAAAAATGATATTTTATCTTGCATACAAATTCTAATGTATGCATTTTCATATAAAATGATTCTTTGAATTGCAAACAAATTCTAACGTATGCATTTTAAATAAAAATGATATTTTATCTTGCATACAAATTCTAATGTATGCATTTTCAAATAAAAATGATTCTTTGAATTGCATACAATTTCTAATGTACGCATTTTCAATAAAAATGATATTTTATCTTTTGTTGACAATTCTATTTCAACAAAATGATTAAAAAGTGATTCATTCATTTTGTTGACAATTTTAGTTCAACAAAATTAATATTTTTACTCACACACAAACCTATTTAACCAAAATATAATCTTTGTTTTCAACCATCATATTTTGACAAAATGTAAATCTTTGTTTCTACTAATATACTTTGACAAAAATGTACATTTTGCTTCAACTAATATGTATTGACAAATATATATATATATATATATATATATATATTGATTTCAACTAATCTAATTTGTCAAAAATGAGTATTTTGTTTCAACTAAACCAATTTAACAAAAAAAGTGTGTATATATATTTGTAAAAAAATTCTAACTTGACAAAAATGTATATTTTTGTTCAATAATTCTAATTTGACAAAAATGTATATTTCTGTTCAACAATTCTAATTTGACAAAAACGAATGTTTCTGTTTCAACTATACTAACTGACAAATGTTTTGTTTCAATTATACAAACTGACACAATGAATGTTTTTGTTTCAACTATACTAATTGACAAAATGAATGTTTTTGTTTCAACTATACTAATTGACAAAAATGAATGTTTTTGTTTCAACTATACTAATTGACAAAATGTATGTTTTTGTTTCAACTATACTAATTGACAAAATGAATGTTTTTTGTTTAAACTATACTAATTGACAAAAATGAATGTTTTTGTTTCAACTATACAAATTGACAAAATGAATGTTTTTGTTTCAACTATACTAATTGACGAAATGAATGTTTTTGTTTCAACTATACTAATTGAAAATGACAAAATGAATGTTTTTGTTTCAACTATACTAATTGACAAAAATGATTGTTTTTGTTTCAACTATACTAATTGGCAAAAATGAATGTTTTTGTTTCAACTATACTAATTGACAAAATGTTCATTTTTGTTCAACAACTATATTTTTACAAAATGTATATTCTATTTCAACCATTATGTTTTGACAAAAATGTACATTTTTATTCAACTAATTTAATTTAACAAAAATGTTAATTTTGTTTTAACTAAACTAATTTGTCAAAAATGTTCATTTTATTTTAACTAAACTAGTATGTCAAAAATGTTCATTTTGTTTCAACCATAAAAATGATAATTTTTGTTTCGCTATCTTCTTACAACAAAATGTCCCTTTTTATTTTCAACTATTTTTATACAACAAAAATGTCCTTTTTATTTCAACTATTTTTTACTTGACAAATTTAATTCAATAATTATATTATGACAAAATGTCAATTTTAATCCAGTAATTATATTTTGACAAAATAGTAATTTAAATTACATTATTATGATTTGACCAAAACGATAATTTTTTATTCAACAAATCTAATAAACAAAATGATAATTTTTGATTCTATTTTTTAATTAACACAAATGTTAATTTTTGATTCAACAAATCTAATAAACAAAAATGGAAATTTTTGTTTAACTATTTTCTAATTAACACAAATGTTAATTTTTGATTCAACAAATCTAATAAACAAAAATGGTAATTTTTGTTTAACTATTTTCAAATTAATACAAATGTTAATTTTAATAGATCTACATAACACATCAATCACAGATCAAATCATGTATGACAATCCACAGAATATTACAGCATATGAGTAATACCACAATTAAGATTAGTAAATTTTTAATTATATAAAAAAAATAGAATTTCTTACAGTCGGTTTTAATTCTGAATAATTCAGAATTGAATTTTTGTCCAAAATCTGATCTGCTCTGAATCCGTTCTAATCAGTCCAGAGATGTAGATCTCGGACTCACGATCGCAACGCTTCTGAAAATTTTCAATTCCGATATCGTATGCATTAATTATGAATTAATTTAGATTGATAATATTTTAAAATTAATTAATTAATAAATAAAAAAGGAATATACCCCTTTCTTCTACAATCAAAATTAAGGTCGCGCCCTCTCTGTAATCCTTCCAAATTAGGTCACCGATTTGTGGCTAAACCGGGTAGCGACAGGACAACCGGACTTCACCATGGCGTAGAGCCTCGAGAGACGCGCTTGCCGGTGCTGGTGGCGTCGAGCTCGATCGGCGGTGGAGGGGAATATGGGCAACGAATGGCAGTGAGTTTAGGGGCTCGGTTCTCGAAGTACGTGCCATTACAAGTAACAAACCGGGTATGGATGTGGAGAGGAAGAAATTCTTTACAAAATCTTCCAAACGACTAAAGGATTTTATTGTATGGATTAGAAGAAATTAGAGGAGGAAGGATTGAACAGCCATGGTCGTTCGTTTTTAAGGGGGAGGCGGCTCTGAATAAAATATTAGGGTTTAGGAAATTGATATTTATAATGAAATAATAATAAATCTCTTAATTATTAGTTAGCCCATTAACCCTTTTTAGCTCCAATTTTAGCTCAACAAAAGTTGTTCCTACCCAATTGCCTCCGTTCTGGACACAATGGGCTAGGTCCTGTCAGCCCAAATGATCGTTTTCAACCTGTTTTCTTCAATTTACAATTTAAATCATTTATTTATTTAATTCTACCATACATTTAAATTTACCGGGGCCACATACGGACTCTGAAAATCCCCGAAAAATAAATTTAGCTATGTTTTGACGATATGGTCCTAACAAAATTAATTTCCTCGAATTTATAGACCGTTTGAAAAATGGCCTTTTTAACGGTCAATTAAATTCAACAGAAATTATCGAACACAGTTTAATTTACCATGCTCACAAATTAATTCCAAAAAATATGGAAAACTAAACTTAGCAATAATTTGAAATTCCAGATCCGACAAAAATGGTTTCATCAAAAACAGAGGTCGTTTGTATAACGGCCATTTATACAGGCAATAAATTATATTAAATTCCATAGCGACTATCCTGAATATTCAACTAGCCATAACTTTTTATTCCCGCTATGAAATTTTAATTTTTTGGATTCATTGGAAAGACATTTTTCAATAGATTTAAATATTTTTGGTTTCACTAAAATCCGATTTATTTTGAATCCTGTACATTCAGTCAAAGTTTAAATTCAAATTTTCAAACTATCGTGCTACTTCTAACTCCTTTTAAAATTAAATTAAATATATTCGTTCTAACTTCTATTTTAATAAGTTTTAAATCGTTATTATTTAATATAAATTATTTTAACTATTCAAAATTCACTGAAATAGCCAAAATAAAAAAATTAAATTGGTTTAATTTTTCGGGTTGTTACATTTCCCATGTTCACGATTATTGCTGATTTTCAAATGACCAGTTTGCCCCTGGTGAATCTTGTTTCGCCTATAACTTTTGATTGGTAAGGAGTTTTGACCTGAAACCACTTCCAATTGGATTCGAATGATGGTTTGCCGAGTGGTTACATTGATCAAGCGAACTTACCGTTTGGGAGATATGGCTGAAACAAGGTTTAGAAGGGAAAAACTGCTTAAACGGGCTTAATACGGTAATTAGTGGATGGGCCTATAACCCATTTCAGGATTAGGGTTATGGGGAGGCTGAATTGAGTTAGGAAACCATCTCATTTCATTTTTCTCAGCCGCTACCTTCATTTCTTCAACCCTAGCAATAGCCTCCACCTTCTAAATTCATCTTTAATCACTTTCTAATCACATGTTAGCCAAATCTACATCAAATTAAAGCGGATTAGCATAGAAATCGAGATAGAGCTACAGGAATACATTAGGATCCATGCCAAATCAGTTAGAGTTTCAGATCTGAAATTTATTTGTGGCTAAAGTGAGTGATTTGCACTTTTATTCACTAATTACGGCTAATTATGGGTGATTAGTGATAATTAGCAAAATTATGCATCATTAAAATATATGGAAAAATGTGTAGACATTCTAAAACATTATTTTATGTCACTGGTGAAAATTGGGGTTAGTTTGGATTAAGTTTGCTAATTCTATAATTAAAACATGGTTAAGGGGATTAAGGGAAAAATCATGGTTTTGGGTATGTTTGATCCATATTAACATGTTACATTGTTATTTTGGTGTTTATGGATGGTTGATTATACAAATTGCTATTGCTGTTTGGTATGAATTGTGATTGCATAGAAAAGTAGGATGGTCGAAAACGCTGTCGTATGGCGTAAATAGCTCACTGGAAAAGTTGCAGGAAATTGGTCAGACCCCGTTTGTGAAGCACCTACGCGAGCCGACCCGGTGCTCTATGGAGGCACCACGAGCAGGACCCACGAACCGCTCGCGCTATAGCTCCACGAGCCACCTGCTCGTGCTCCGTGCATCACGACACGGAACTTGAGACACGAGTCGAGCCACTTGCATCACCACAAGCCGAGATGGAGACCACGAGCCGACCCCCATGAACCGGAGTTGGGGTCATGAACCAGACTGGAGCATCACGAGCCAGAGCCATTTCAATGACCACGAGCCGCACTTCGAGGGTCACGAGCTGAACCACGAAGATACCATGAGAGGTCCTGAACCCAAGAGTCACGAACCGGGATGATGACTAAAACCCGAGATGCAAAGGTAGTTCGAATAAGAAGTTAGAACTTAGGATCCAGATAGGAACCAATGAGTTAACTTCATGATTGGACTTTGTTGTGGGACATGTGCAAAGGGGTTATCGATATCTATAGCTTTGGTTCACCACTGAGAGACAGATTAGTAGTTATGGATCGGCGCAATGGGGTCATTAGGACTCCCAAGGGCAAAGTGATCGTAGCATGGCTATGGATCAGCGCAATGGGACCGTTAGGACTCCCAAGGGCAAAGTGATCGTAGCAAAGGATTAATGGCTATGGACCAGCGCAATGGGGTCGTTAAGACTCCCAAGGGCAAGTTGTCGTAACAAAGGATTTGGTGATCAAAGTGGTGGATATCGTATGCTTTACGTACTAAGCGAGAGATGTGAGGATGATTGCTATGTTTGATGTTTGTTATCACCATGACACGCACACTTCCACTTTACACTTTATGTTAGTGTTACCTTAGAGTACTGTACATCTTTTTGTGCTAACTCTTTAGTTGCAGGTCCAGGTTCAGGTATGATTATTTATACATGTTATTGTTCTGTTTTGCTGCTATCGCTCATACCAGACTTTTGTCTGACTCGGAGTTTTATGTCTCTTCTTATTACTCTGGATGCTCCTAAACGAGCAGACTAGAGACATGTTTGGTGGTATGCACGAGTAGCTGTCCGGAGACGAGTAGGAGGCTTCCACATACTATTTACATATATTATCCCTGTGTTTGTTGATGGTCACTGCTTTGGGCATTAGTAGTGTACCCTTTTCTATTTTGCTTTTGAGACGGTATTTTGAGGTTGTAATAAAGGTGTTTGGATCATAAGTTATATTTTGGATTTCCGCTGCTGTGATGATTTAGTTTTCATCTTTGCACTGTCTCGACTTTTTTATGTCAAGTTATGTTGTTATTATATTTTATTCCATATGTTGTGAGATATACTATAGGTTTTTTGATGATTCATAGTTTCAAATTCTTTTCCTTTGATGACCGTCCCGTGCTAGTCGGACATTGGAACAACGCATTTCGGGGAAATGTCGGCTGGTCCGGGGCGGGCTATCACAATAGTTTATATAGTGAGAATTGAAGGCTATTCGTATTCCTTGAAATGATGGCCCAATCCGATCCATCAGCCCCAAGACAGCAGTAGCCCAGTATATAGTCGGTTCGAATGCACGAATAGGTCGAGTAAACCCGATCTAATTCGATGATCAAACCCTGACCCGATGTTATATAAGTGAATTCAAGCAAGTTTGGAAACTGAGAAAATTTAAAGGGTTTATTCGAGAGCGTAAATCTGAAAATTTACCTGGAAACTTGTTTATCTCCTAGTTAAAAACTCCAGTGTGTTGAATGCAATGGAAATAACCACGAATTGGCCCTTGTATTTATATATGTATCGCAAGAATCAGGAAGTAAGGTTTCTCCAAGAGTCATGACTCTACAGATAGACACAACACATGGTTAACACCAGTCCATGAACAGACAGGTTGACAGTTTCGAAGCACGTATCATCTCCAATGAAAACGTACTTCGAGAGGGTAAAATGTTGGCCTACTTTGTAGCTAGGCCACACAAAGTCCAGATGATTACTTACGAGTAACAGGACTAGAATCTCAAGTAGAAGAAGGAAATCATGCTAAGCAAGGTCACTTTGGGTCGGAAAAGCAAAGACCTGATCCCCTCATATGCACCAGAGACTCTACTCCAACAAGCAAATACCGGTTCGGGTCGATCATTTAACATCCAACCACCTTAATGCATATAACGATGTGGCCTCCCACTATCATCAAAGCGGATCGGTTCATTAGACGCCGACTCGATCCCCCCCCCCCCCATCCTCTTGCTACCCGATCCACTTCTGTGCACTAATCCAATTAGTCCACATCCCTAGAATTTCGGGGAAGTTACTACCCACTAACCCTCGATGTTGATGCACTGTCTTCATCAAGGCACATCCAATTCTGAGATCTATGGGATGGGACCCACATGGCATCCGACCCGCTTGTACTTCCTGCCTATAAATACACCAGAACACACCATTTTGGGGGGGATTTGGCACTTTAACTACTCTAACTCCATCATCATATTTTCCCTTGTTTATTCAAATTGTTCTCCAAGTTGTTGAATATACTTACACAAATTATTGAGAGATACTTGATTGTATTAGTGAGAATGAGTGATTATAGATATCATACTTGTAATCAAGTCATCAATCAGAAAGTTATAAAGTGGGCGTAGGCTCGTTAATGTCGAAACACTATAAATCATATGTGTTAATTCTCTTTTTTATCTGTTTGAGTTGTTATTCCTTAGAATTATCAGTCATTGGTGTGTTAGAATCACTTTTTGGTCTAACACTCACAAAGTTTTGATGATGGTAATGATATCTCTTTGTTAGAAGACAGTGATGAAGGCTAGGAGGTACCTCCAACTTAAAGATCAGTTTTGGAATTTAGTGGCAAGAATGAACATGCCGAGGAGGGAGAAAACAACGATTGAGGCAATGATGATGTTGTCATTGGTCATGAGCCATCTAGTGATGAAAGTGGTGTTGAACATGCATGCATTTCGTTCGGCTTGATAAACCAAGATAATGATTGTGCTACCGCAGGTTCTTATGCAATCTTCATCGTGGCTCTTCTTAGACACTAATTAAACTTTATGCGGGCATGGACTAGAGTAGTCAAGATAAAAGCAACACAAGTATTGCTTGCTTTTGACTTATTGTACGAAAAACATTCTATAAGAGTCAACGATATCCTGCTTGTTGAAGTATTGACTCCTTCGATTTAAAATTCTCTCTCATTATAACAAATTATACCTTCATAGATGTATCGATGTTTTAGTCACCCTCTAGAACTTCTCTCCTAACACTTCCCATTTGAGAAAAGGGTAATTCAAGCTTGTGCCATAGTATGGAGATATAAATTATCTCTAATCCACATATGGATGATGCGAAGCATACTTTTCCAAAGCTTCTTTTTGATGATGTCATGTTTGTTCCGTATCTAAAAGACATCCCTTTGCACATCGAAACCATCATCATGACTTATATCGATGATGAATATTTCAAGTGGAGGAAAATAGTTGACTATCTCCGAGAGTGGTTACAAGAGTAGTGCTCGAAGGATTGAAACAAGAGGAAAATCATGAAAAATGCAACATCTCCACCGTATATGATGATGTTGAAAATTTGAATGTGTCATTGGCCAAAGCCAAAAAAATAAGAGATGTAACCAAGTCAGCCAGACTAGAGCGACAAGGCCAAAAAAACCAAAATTAAGGTCTCCTATCGTAGGAGTTACACTTTATCCCTATAGAACAAGCGATTTTATAAGTAAGTCTAGAGTCGATAAAGCTATTTGAGAGTGAGAAAAAGGAGAAAGATGTGGCTCTTTCCCAAGCCTATATGTACTGCAGGGAGATATCATAAGATTGCAATGTAATGGATGTTGTTAAGGCCTGGGAAAAAGGTGTCGAGAAGCAAGTAGAAACCATAAAAAAACATTCTAAGGATGAGCTCAAGCATATAATCATCCACTATTATGGAAACATTATCAAGTTCAGGAACTTGAAATGGCTTAAGGAAAAGTATCTCGAGCCTTTGGTCCTAACATAGAAGGAGATAGTGAATCAAGAGTGAACTTTTTGGTTGATTCGAAGTAGATATGGAACAACTGAATTTTGACCTCCTTGACAACGAGGATATAGAAGTACATGAATCTAGCGAGCTTATCATACATCCTAAACTGGCTCCAGTGACCCAAAAGGATTAAGTTGAGAGTTCCAGATCTATTCTTTACGACTTAATAGCATGTCTTACCGCTCCTTTGACTTCAGAATTGATAATTACTTCAAGTGTCACTTCTTATCCTGGCTTTACCACTGTTTCTTCCACCACAGCTGCTTATATAGTTTCAATGGTTATGAATTCCAAATGCCTCATATGATTCTGATGATCTCTTACTACCAAAGTCGCTCGTGTTATCTCTAATTATATAAGGAGCTGGTTCAGGTTACACCCCAAATCAAATTGTATTCACTTCTCTCAGAGGTATATCAATAACCTCATCCGTGTTTGAGATGGCTCACAAGACGTCAGTTAACTTCACTAATTTCTACTTTTAAGTTTTATGCTTCTCAACTTTCAGGTCAACTTCGCATTGTTTCTCTACTGAAAGGAGTTCACTACTTGGCATACAAGATTCAATGACATATCTTACAATTTTTACTCCTCATAAGACTATGGATTTCTTAGATGCAACCTCCGGTTCATATGTGCAAATGATTCACGCCCTAGAGGAGGAGATAACAAGCAACCTCCATGAATTCTACGTTGAGAAGTCATTACCCTAGTTGTATCTTTTGAGCCTTTGATATTCCCCATACCCCAAACATGTGATATAATGGGTAGTATATATCCTATTGGGCACGCTCCCCTTTCAAGTTATCTATTAAGGGAAAATTCTACCTAATGAGTCATACCATTTGGTGTTTTCACTGGGAACCGCTCGACGGAAATTCGTACTGCGGAAGGGATGACCAATAGGCTAGATCAAAATACTGATAGGTGAGTGAAGTTGTCCAAAGAGAGGGCTACCATCAGGTCAATGTCGATAGAGTGGACCGATGCAGACATCGGACTTTTAAAGAGCAGTGAAATGATATGTATCATACCCTAAATATGAGATATAATGGCTAGAATATAGCCTATTTGGCACCCTCCCCTTACAAGCTTATGATATCTCCTTGTATTACATATGGGCTTGAGCAAGAGCTGTCATATTTTGGGTTTCTGGATATCGAAGTGGTTAGAACTTGAGCATGGGCTTAGGCAAGCCTGAATATACTCTACTAATGCAACAAAACTCTCGGAGATATGGATGTTTGATGTCTGGATTTTGGTTCTACCTAATGGGCCGTATCAGCCTTCTAAAATATCCCATTATGTACGAAATGTCACCATCTTAATCCATGTTGACGAAATAGATCAAACAAGAAAAGTTGAAATTATTCCTTGTTACTTATCCATTTCATTGTTTAGACATCCCGTCTTTGCTCCAATTATCATCGCTACCTCTAGAGGTGATTAAAACGTACCTCCCAAGTCTTTGAGGAGGTAATCTTTTAAAGGGCAAAAAAACAAGGTGAAAAGCTGAAGGAAGAAGACTAGGCTGGTATGAATTTGTCGGGGAGAGGTAATTAAGGATGAGACAAGATAGAGAAAAAAGACATAACCATCTTTTGACTTTTATGTTAGTAGGTTGAAGTCTGTGCAAGATTATTCCTCGCATTTTGTGTAAATAAGTTTATAATAAAAGTAAACTTGTTTTCCCTTCAAGCCTTGTTTCAATTTTTTTGAGTGTTAGAATGTGCATTTTGTTATTTTGTCCATCTTGTTCATCCTCAATGGAGTTCCATCTAATTAACAGAGTGATTAAGATAACATTATTTCTACAGAAAACATATAATTGCAAGGATGCTTATGTTTGGGCGCCTTCGTCTGGTTAGGCCATGGGTTTAACCACCCGGAATGGTGATTCGAACATCTATTTCTCATGTGTGTAACAACATGGAAATTTACTATTTTAAAATGTGTGAATATTTAATTTATTTTAAATATTCATTGCATAGATTTTTTATAAATTAATAACTCTTTATTTATTTATAAGTGATAATTTGGAATTTCATCTTAGAATTTGATTGATATTTATAATTTAGGGAAATTATACAATAAGGGCCTTTTTTAGTTAAACAATTAGTTTCTAGGATATAAGATTGAATTAATTAATTTCCATGACAAATTAAAATCACATCCATTTCATACGTATTTTTCTTCTCTTTCTCCTCTATAAAATAGTTTGTGTTACTTTCTTCTCTTTCAGACAATCGTCTCCTATTTCTCAAAACAACCGATTTTAAAAATCAAGACCTAATCCCTAAAACCTAAGTTGATTCTTAAGTATCTAAAACCCTAAATCCCTAAGTCGGTCTTCTCAAACAAGTCGATATTCTCAAATACATTCGTCGAACAATTAGTGGAATCAACATGTAAGCTCTCTTTCTGATTTAAAGTATATTGTTTGATTAAATGCGACCATTTTTTTCTCCTGTGGATCATTCCAATCGCATTGTTAATGTTGGGATTGTCATCTACTTTTTGTTGGGTCTTTCTATTTCTGCTTAAAAAAAATTCTGTCATTTGTATCAACGATTCCTTTTTTAAGATAAAAATTATAAAAATAAATTTTATATCATGTTTTTTTAATGTTTATTTTAATTGAATTTAGGCTAATGTTCTTTGAGTCTGTGTGGTGGCACAATTGCTTGTTGTTCCTACAGTACTAATTCATTCTATTTGTTTTTCAAAAATGTAAACTGTTTGAACATATATCACTTTAAATATGAGCCAACGTCACTTGATACAAGAGTAAATCTACTTCATATAGTCAGAGTTGTCCATTTTGTTCAAGTACTGCCATTGGAATTCTGAGATGTTCTGCAAAATGAACTTATTTTTTCCAATAAAAAGATAAAATAATTTATCTTTTTGTTTAAAAAGTAAATCAATGTTCAATAATATTTTATATTTATTGATACTTATTATGTACGTTAGTTAAATAGTGATGCGTGTTAAACATGTTTGTTGTTTTAGTAATGATTTAAAATTATTACATAACATATGAACTTGATTTAAAGCATACTTGAAAAAGATAAAAGCATTTACGTTTTTATACAGACAATCGAATAACATAGTTAACTATATACGAATTCTCTTAGTTATTGTTGAATATCTGAAGATATGCAATGAAATGTCATAGTTATTCATTTATTGTTTTTTACTACAAAAATACAACTCTTCGTTATTACTAACATATTACTACACATGTTAATATTCCTGCAGCATATAAATGAAGTCTAAATCTGCAAAACCAAAATTATTTATAGAAAAACCTACATGCATCTTTATAAACAATGGAGGAAAATGATTCATAAACATAATGCCATTATCTTATCCATTTTGCGAGCAGCACAACCAAAATACAGCTTTATCTCTTACTCTATTGATAACTTTTTTCCTTTTTCCATGTACACTATAATATTTAGTTCAGATGTTCATTTCATATATATGTATTAAATTTTAGATAGCATTCCATTAAATATGCAAAGCAAAACAAACGTCGAACTTACGGTAATACTTAAAAGAACTAAAAAATATAAAACCTACTATCTTTTTATAAAATATTTAAATCATTACTAAAAGCAATTTTTAGTGTTGGTTGTTATTTGATATACATTGCTGTCAGTTTTGAGAAAAAGATAAATGCATGTATCTTTTTTCATTATTTGGTATACACTACTGTCAGTTTTGTAAAAAAGATAAATACAATTAAAGTTGTTGCTGCAGCTAAATAAAGATAAATGCAATTTTTTATGTTTAGTTGTTTCTTTCTTTCACTTTGTTTTCTCAGTGATAACATGCATTAGTTTTGCTTGGCACTTATTGTAAAAGACGGTGCCCGTTTTGTCCACATTTACACGATATGTGTTGCATGTCAGTTTGATTCTCATTTGCGTGGCCATTTTTACATGGTATATGTTGCATGTTTGTTTGATTCTCAATTGCATAACGTACATGCTTACTGTCTGATGATATGTGGATGTATTGTTCTGTTCCATGTTGGTTTTGTGTTCATGTGCTCTTCGTCATATCTTTTGGTTTGCATATAATTTTGGATAACCTTTGCATTTCAGAGATGAGCTGGCACCGAGTTGGAAATAGAAGTATAAGGAAAACCCGACAGCAAGTACTCCAGATGTATCTCAGCACATATATAGATACGGGTTCTCATAATACAAAGTGAACTGCATTATGGAATAGAATGGGCTTCTATTCCTACCCGGGATAAACTGTAAATGCATTACATAAACCAGCTTTTGTAGCTGCATTTGAGAGCAAGAACACAGATCATTTAAGGCTTGTTTGGATTGATTAAAATAAGTTTTTTTTACAAAACAAAAAAATAGAAAACTTGTTCTAACTTTTTAAATTTTAAAAGACGACTTGTATAAATCGATCTAAACAAGTCCTTAGTTTCTATCTTGTATCTCAAAACCATATTATCTTATTTAAATTAAGTAGAAAAAAAGATAAATACATTTATCTTTTTAAATAACTTATTTTCTCATACAAAAATAAGTAGACCAAAAGACAAATACTTTTTTCTTTTTAATAACTTATGTTTTATCATACAAAAAAATATACTAATTATCTTTTTTTCGGAAAATCATTATATTAAATATACAAATCTATCTTTTGTTGTACTACAGCGCCCACTTGGCTTACCTCAAATCATTCAACATTTTCTAGAAAAAATAATTAAATTTGCTTTTCCTAGAAGAAATTTTGTATGTTTAGTTGTTATTTGGTATACACTGCTGTCAGTTTTGTGAAAAAGATAAACGCATGTATTTTTTTTTCATTATTTGGTATACATTGCTGTCAGTTTTGTAAAAAGATAAATGCAATTAAAGTTGTTGCTACAGTTTGTGTCAGGGGATTCAGCATCATGAGGTAGATAATATGGAATTTTAGTTTAGTTTTGTAGTTAGAATATGGATGATGTTTATTGTTTGAGTCAATAGTGAGTGCTTATCTTGTGATATGAATTTTCGAAGATGGTAGGTTGTGTCATTAAGTCACATTACTTTATGGTTTCACTGAATTCCTCAACCTAAATTAGAACAAATTTTTAGAGATTCAACTAAATATTAGTTTGAATTCTAGAAAAGATATACAGTTATATCTTTTTCTCAAAAGTGGGTAAAAATGGATCTGTTATGTACTATTTTATGTAAATAGTTGCTAATTAAGAGTATATATTGTAAAACATTTTTATAAACGCATTTATTTGTTTACATCTTTAAATTTAGGTGTGATTAATCTGTAATGGTTGTGTTATTTGTCGAAATAGTTGTTAATAGAGTGATAGCTGCAGGTATGGATATTGTAATGTGCTAGTTTGAAATGGTTGCTAATTGATAATGGAAAGCAAATGGTAATTGTAATAGCTGATGATATTCTCAAGTGCTGGGCTTGTGTTTAGAACATTGCTAGAACTATATTGTTTGATGTGAAGATTGGAAGCCACCTTTTGGTGTGGCCGGCAGTGGAGTTGGATGCAATTTGATCTTCTGACAAAGAATTTAATGGAGTTGCACTAGAACCAGGCCATCTTGATGTCAGTAGCGTTTTCATTTTATATGAAAAGATAAAATAGCTTATCTTTTATACAAAATAACACTAGAAACTATCATAACAAATTGTAGCTCTTGGCTCTAAGTGTAGACTCATACTAAGTTGTATATATTCGCACTTTTATTGTGTATTTCGCTACATTTTCAGTTTTATGTATATGGGTTGATATAAGTCCCATGGAATATTGTGTGACTGTTTACTTTTTAACGCAATATTTAAAAAAGATAAAAGCATTTATCTTTTTATTAATTAGATTTGCTCTGTGCTCGGATTACAAGTTCATTTATTAGTCATTATGTGTTCATAATCTAAATACAATGTTATCTTCATTTACATTTGTTGTTTAATGGTTTTTGGCTTAAGCACATCTTGATAAATCATTTACATTTCTGACTATCGAAGTATTTAGGAACTGAGCATGGGCTTAGGCAAGCCATAATATACTCTACTAATGCAACAAAACTCTCGTAGATATGGATGTTAGATGTTTGGATTCTAGTTCGTCCATCCTCACTTCATCACCTTTTTGGACGGCTACCCCAAATCGATCATTCCCGTTCGGCGTAGGACCAACCACTTCAACATAATACTTGGATCAATTTTTCAGTTCAGCTATGACGAACCAGATGGCGACATTTTCAGGAGACGTGCTCCAATCCTCAACCTGGACAAACCTACTAATTCTGCTGTCTCCTTGATGCTGCCATGTGGCATGGCCAAACCAGATTGCTTCCTCGTCTATAAATACACCTCCAGGGCATCATTTTTGAGCGGAATTCTCATGAAAGGACATTGTTATGTCCATTAATTCATTTTCTTTTCTCTACTTTTAAACATACTAATTAATCGTGTTGCAATCATAGAGTATAATAAAAATATATATTACACTAAGTGGAAGTACGCGTGATTGCTGAACCACTATAAAATCCTATGTGTACCTTTATTTGCTGCTTTCTGTGATTTGCTATTCTGTGATAATTGTTAATTTGGGTTTTGTACTCATAAAAGAAACAAATCCTGCCTCAACATTTTGGCCCGCCAAGAAGGGGTCGAACCTTTGACTTTCTGCTTAGGAAACAGACTGCTTTAGGATTTGAAGATGGTTAAGAGAGAAAAACCGACACCAGCACACAAGAAGATGGCGTAGGAAGAGAAGGAAGTCATGAGGCTTTCTTTGTTGTTTATCCCTCAAATTGTTTGACCCGAGGTGAGATGGATAAGGTCATCAAGGGGTTGCAAGTTCGCATGGAGCAGCATGATGAACTCCTCTACAGGTGGGAGGAGATAATGAATACTTCACTCTCCCGGCTAGATGGATCTGGAAGTTCAAGAGGCCACGACTTAGTCACTGGGGCAAATGTAACGACCCGCATTCTACGCATCAAAGGATCGTATAATATTTATTTCATCATCATAGAAGGTCGTATGGTCATGTAACTTTGGGGGACGAATATTAGGGTCATTTCCCATGTTCATGATTTTTGCCAATTTTTAAATGACCATTTTTCCCCTAGATGATCTTGTTTCGTACATAACTTTTGACTGGTAAGGAATTTTGACCTAAAACCACTTCCATTAGATTTGGATGATGGTTTACAATTCCATAGAGTGGTCACATTAGCCAAATGGACTTACCGTTTGGGAGATATGGATGAATTAAGGTTCAGAAGGTGAAAACCAACATTAGCGGGCTTAACCGGGTGATTAACAGCTAGGCCCATTGGGGGATTTCGGGATTAGAGGTATTTAAGGGCTGTTAGGGTTAGGGAATTCGGTTTTTAGTCATTTTTCCAGCTGCCACTTACCTCTCTTCAACTTAGTAATGGCCTCCACTTTCTAAAAACACCTCAAATCAACCTCTAATCACTTTCTAATCAAGGATTAGGCTAATCAACACCAAATCAGAGTCGGAGCTGCTGAGTTGCTTAGAAATTCGATCCAAACAGTAGAGATTCAGATCTTATATCTTTATTTGTGGCTAAGGTGAGTAATTTGCATCGTTTTACACTAATTACGGTTGATTAGGGGTAATTAGTGTTAATTAGCAAATTTATACATAAATAAATTCTGGAAAAATATTTAGAAATTCTTAAACACCGTTTTATGCCTCTGTTAGAAGTTTGGGTAAATTTGGTTAAGTTTTGTTAATCCTATCATTAGATTTGCTTAATCATGCTTAAGGGAAAATATTGGGTTTTGGCTATGTTTGATCCGTTTTAGCCTATCAAATTATTGTTTTGGTGTTTGTGGTCAATTCTACAAGTTGCTATGACTTTATGGTATGCTTTGTGATTGATTAGAAAAGTTAGATTGGTCGAAAATGCCATCGAATGGCGTAAACAGCTCACTGGACAAAGTGGAGGAAATATACCGGATCGGATCGCCCCCTCCTTACCGAACCGACCCGTCGCGAGTTCATAGAGGAGCTGACCCGGATCGACCTGATGTGCTATCCACGAACCGATACGCTCGCACCTAAAGACCACGACCCGATCCGGATGGAGAAGCCCGACCTGACCTGGTGAAGATGGCACAACCTGAACCAGTGTGGCACCACGACCCAGCCTGGAGCATCACGATCCGACCCAGAGAGAGTTGTAATGCACAAGACACGATCCGAACCGGTGAGGAAGCATGGCCACGAACTGAAGAGCGCCAGGGGACCATGAACCGAAGTGTACCACGAACCAACCTGGGGAGCGCATAACTGAACCGAACCAAGGGCAAGGAAGAAGACCGATCTGGAGAAGACCAAAACCCGAGATGCAAAGGTAGTCTAAACAAGAAGTTGTGACTCAGGATCCAGATGGGAACCAACGATTTAACTTCATGGTTGAACTTTGTTGCGAGACGTGTGCAAAGGGGTTATCGATACGTATAATTTTGGTTCACCACTGAGAGACGGATTAGGGGCTTGTAGTGATAGTTATACGGGGTTGGACTCCGTCATGGCCCAAAGATTAGGTGACCAAAGTAGTAGATATCGTATGCTTTACGCACTGAGCGAGAGATGTGAGGATGGTTGCTATGATTGATTGTTTGCCATCACTATGACATGTACACCCCCTCCCCCGTTATCTTGACACCTTATGTTAGTGTTACCTTAGAGTATTGTACATCTTGTTGTGCTGACCCTTTGGTTGCAGGTTCAGGTATGATTGGATTATACCTGTTATTGTTCTGTTTTGTTGCTTATCGCTCATACCAGATTTTGTCTGACCTAGAGTTTTATGTCTCTTCTTATTACTCCGTGTGCTCTTAAACGGGCAGACTAGAAACAGGTTAGGTGGTATGCATGAGTAGCAGTCTGGAGACGAGCAGGAGGCTTATACGTATTATTCCCATATATTCTCCCTGTATCGCTGGTGGTCACTACTCTGGGCATTAGTAGTGTACTTTCTTACTTTGCTTTAGAGACAGTTTAAAGGTTGTAATAATGTTTTGGATCATAAGCTGTATTTTGGATTTCCACTGCCATGTTAGACATGATTTAGTTTTCAGCTTATGTACTGTCTCGCCTGTTTTATATCAAGTTATATTACTATTATATTTTATTCCATGTGCTGTGAGATATACTACAGGTTCCTAGTTATTTCTTCGTTATGTATCCTTTTCCTTCGACAACCGTCCCGTGCTGGTCGGGCATTGGCACAGCGCATTTCGAGGGAAATGTCGGCTGGTGCGGGGCGGGCCGTCACATTTGGTATCAGAGCAAGGTTGCGTAGTTAACCTAGGGGAAGACATCAGAGAGAGAGATAATATACGTATATGAGAGCGCATATTTGTTATATTTTGGTTTTCAAAAGCTAGCTATATATATACTATTAGTATAGTTAAGGGTGAAGTCGCACTGCACTGGCACCACTGAAGAGATGGTTAATCGTTTTCTCTTTACAGATTGAACGATGAGCCGAAACTTGAGGAACACGGGTCCATGGGCTAACAATAGGAATGACCCTGATATGAGGACGATGTTCACCAACTTCATGAGAGAGATGCTTAGGGATGTGCAGAGGGAAACTCCCAATGGTGGTAATGGTGGTGGTCCAGTAGTGCAGGCACCTATGGCTAATTTCGCCAAGCTGAATAAGGATTATACTAGTCTTGGTGGGAAGTCGTTCCATGGAACGGAATCGGCTACGGATGTTCAAGATTGGTTGGATAACTGTGAGCGTATCTTCGAAGACTTGGGTTCGAGGATGCGATGAAGAGAAGGCTAGCATCCCGTCAGCTGCAAGGACGGGCAATGAATTGGTGGAATGCTATTAAGGCAGCTACTCCAGAGGATCAAGTCACATGGGATCAGTTTAGAACTCGTTTCAGTGATAAGTTTATTCCAGCTGCTCAGAAGTCAGAATTGTTTAGGAAGTTCTTAGAGCTTAAGCAGAATGGTAGGGCGGTCTCGGAGTACATTGCTGAGTTCGATATTTTATCGAAATATGGATTATCCCTTATAGATACTGCCGAGAAGAAGAACGAGAAGTTCATAACTAGTTTAGATGGGTACTTGGGGGAAAGGCTTATAAACCACATCGATGAGACGTTTGAATCGATTGTAGGAAAGGCACTAAGGTCAGAGAGTCTTTATCCTAAGCCAAATACTGAGGTTGCTATTGCATGTGCACAGGAGCTAAAGCCGCTAGCAGGCAGTGGAGACAAGAATAATTCCAAGAATAAGAGGAAACAAGACCAAATCATGGATGGTCAGAATAAGAAAAATAAGAAAGATGGCGAGTGCTTTAGCTGTGGCAAGAAGGGCCATTATGCCAGAGATTGTCGGTAAAATCCTGGGGAAAGGAAATGCTTTAATTGTGGCCAAGCGGGACATCACAAGAATGAATGTCCACAACCTCCTAGGGAGAAGCAGATCGTCAAAGCATATGCCATCAACATTGTTCCTTCTTCGTCGAATACCCCAACTGTGGCACAGAAGGAAAAAGGTGTCGTTATTCGAGGTATGCTTCCTATTTAAGATGTTTCTATTCGATTTTGTTTGATATCGGGACTTCCCATTCTTTCGTACCTAGCGACCTGGTAGAGATGTTGGAATTGGAATCCGAGGTAGTCGATAGACCTTTGGTAGTGACAAACCCGATAGGTGGTTTGACTAGCCTTTGTAGGATTTGTCGTAATTTGGTCTTATCGAGTCATGGATGTATGTTTGTTGTGATTGCTTTATTTTGAGCTTGACTAGGTCTAGCTTAATTTTGGGAGCCGATTGACTCCAAAGGTATGGAGTGATAGTAGATTGTGAAGAGTCTTTGACGACCATTATAATGGATGATGGACAAAAGGTGGTATTGGATCGCCTATCTTATGATGAAGATGATATCGGGAGTTAGAGAAACAAATGTACATTGGATGTACATTAGTTTGGTAAGGACTTGGCCATGCGATTGATGATAGTCTCAAGCAAGATTGGCAAGGATAGCCAGAGTTAGTTATGGATGCTTGAGTGTTTGGATGTTTTGCTCATATCAACTCACGTAGATTGTCTGAACTCGAGGGAGATATTTCCTTGGGTGCTTGTATGATATTGTTTTAGGCCTTTGGGGCTTGTGCTCGGGGAATGTCGAAGTCGACTAGGATGGTTTGTGTGAGAGACAAGTAGTTGTTGTGATTTTCATTGGATGATATCTTGGTTTACTCGAGGAGTAATGGGCAGCTGTGGCAGGATAAGACTATTATATGGTATGGACTACCCCGAGTTAGACTCGATAGAGTTATGAGATGACTCGAGTGGGACTCGAGAAAGATGCAAAATAATGGAATGTTTAGGACCCTATGTTGATGCTCTTTTTGAAAGAATAGGATGTGTTCGTTGATCATGGAAGATGCAACGAAGGTTAGGACGATTCAAGTTGGACTTGAACTCGTAGAAGAAAATAGGTGTTCGTTGATCTTAGAGCTGCAACGAATAGGGAGACGACTCACGTTGGACTAGGGTTTGTAGGTAATGGATACTCAAGACTGGGTCTGAGTTTATGGGTAGTAGATTGACTTGAGTTGGACTCGAGAAGGCTACAAGGAATTGGATTGGCTCGAGTTGGACTCGAGAGGGCAGCAAGATAATGGATAGACTTGGGTGGGACTCGAGTGTTTCAGGTGGACTAAAAGCAGGGGTATCTGGGGACGCCCACTTACCTTGGATCCGTTGGACGTGATCTAGTTATCCTTGGAGGATAAACGTACGTTGGACGTACGGTAGTCCGTTTGGAGGCAGGGCTTCCATTAGTTATTGATGTTGGTTGGACCAGACATACAGGTATCGACGTATTCATGGCTTTAGCAGGTGATAGATAGGATTTGTTTAATGGATGCTATGGTTGTTGAGTTTGTTCCTACCTTTCTTCTATTGAGTATCACCTGTAGGATCCTGTTGAATGGAAATAGTATAAGTTCGTTGATCATGGTGATATGACGGGTGTAAGATACTTTACGTTAGACTTGAAATATGTTGGGCATTGTGGAGCGTTCGTTGACCTTAGTGATTCAGCGGATATAGGAGCTTCAAGTTGGACTTGTACTCGGAGGTAGAGTACCTAGATTCATTGGATGAGTCTAGTTCACCTTTAGAAGGTGAATGTACATTGGACGTGCAGTACGAATGTAGAAAGGACTCAAGTTGGACTTGAAAGGACATTTGGAATGTAGTTGGAAATTTGGCGTATAGGGTTTGGATTACCTAATAAGATGACAGTATAGACGGATGCCATAGTACTGGAATAGGCGCGGTAGCTGATGCATTGGGTAGGAGACATGCCAGTTTAGAGGCTATGTTTCTGGAATGGAAGCAACTAGAGTGTATCACGGGATATGACTTCAGACCTAAGTGTGAATTGGATTCAGAAACGCTAGTAAGCTTGACGATTAGATCGATCTGGATTGAGTGGATCGGTTCCAGTCAGAGGGACGATCCTAACCTATTGGAAATCAACTCTAGGGTAGAGATGGGAATCGATGGCGAGAGAACGACTGTACATGGGAAGTAGAGGATGACATAAGAAAGTCGTATCCAAGCTCTTTGCCTGGTAAGATTTTAGCGGTGATGATTCTTTCTTTGTTAGTAAATGGCATGCTAGGACAGATTGGTTCTGTTCGTTTTGCATGTTTGATTGTTGTGTATGGCTGGTAGGCATGCGGGATCCATTGTTTGTTTCTTAGTTACGAAATTTCGGGGGTGAAATTTCTTAAAGGGGGGAGAGTGTAACGACCCGCATTCTACGCATCAGAGGATCGTAGAATATTTATTTCATCATCATAGAAGGTCGTATGGTCATGAAACTTTAGGGGACGACTATTAGGGTCATTTCCCATGTTCATGATTTTTGCCAATTTTTAAATGACCATTTTGCCCCTAGCTGATATTGTTTCGTCCATAACTTTTGACTGGTAAGGAATTTTGACCTAAAACCACTTCCATTGGATTTGAATGATGGTTTACAATTCCGTAGAGTGGTCACATTAGTCAAACGGACTTACCGTTTAGGAGATATGGCTGAATTAAGGTTCAGAAGGTGAAAAACAGCATTAGTGGGGCTTAACCAGGTGATTAACAGCTAGGCCCATTGGGGGATTTCGGGATTAGAGGTATTTAAGGGCTGTTAGGGTTAGGGAATTCGGTTTTTAGTCATTTTTTCTAGCCGCCACTTACCTCTCTTCAACTTAGTAATGGCCTCCACTTTCTAAAAACATCCCAAATCAACCTCTAATCACTTTCTAATCAAGGATTAGGCTAATCAACACCAAATCAGAGTTGGAGCTGCTGAGTTGCTTAGAAATTCGACCCAAACAGTAGAGATTCAGATCTTATATCTTTATTTGTGGCTAAGGTGAGTGATTTGCATCGTTTTACACTAATTATGGTTGATCAGGGGTAATTAGTGTTAATTAGCGAATTTATACATAAATAAATTCTGGGAGAATGTTTAGAAATTCTTAAACACCATTTTATGCTCTGTTAGAAGTTTGGGTAAATTTGGTTAAGTTTTGTTAATCCTATCATTAGGTTTGCTTAATCATGCTTAAGGGAAAATATGGGGTTTTGGCTATGTTTGATCCGTTTTAACCTATCAAATTATTGTTTTGGTGTTTATGGTCAATTCTACAAGTTGCTATGACTTTATGGTATGCTTTGTGATTGATTAGAAAAGTTAGATTGGTCGAAAACGCTGTCGAATGGCGTAAACAGTTCGCTGGACAAAGTGGAGGAAATATACCAGATCGGATCGCCCCTCCTTACCGATCCGACCCGTCGCGAGTTCATGGAGGAGCTAACCAGGATCGACCTGATGTGCTATCTACGAACCGATCCGCTCGCACTTGAAGACCACGACCCGATCCGAATGGAGAAGCCCAACCCGACCTAGTGAAGATGGTGCGTTCCGAACCAGTGTGGCACCGCGATCCAGCCTGGAGCATCACGATCCGACCCAGAGAGTGTAATGCAAGAGCCACGATCCGAACCGGTGAGGAAGCATGGTCACGAACTGAAGAGCGCTAGGGGACCACGAACCGAAGTGTACCACGAACCAACCTGGGGAGCGCATAACCGAACCGAACCAAGGGCAAGGAAGAAGACCAATCCGGAGAAGACCAAAACCCGAGATGCAAAGGTAGTCTAAACGAGAAGTTGTGACTCAAGATCCAGACGAGAACCAACGAGTTAACTTCATGGTTGGACTTTGCTGCGGGACGTGTGCAAAGGGGTTATCGATACCTATAATTTTGGTTCACCACTGAGAGATGGATTAGGGGCATGTAGTGATAGTTATACGGGGTTGGACTCCGTCATGGCCCAAAGATTAGGTGACTAAAGTAGTAGATATCGTATGCTTTACGCACTGAGCGAGAGATGTGAGGATGGTTGCTATGCTTGATTGTTTGCCATCACTATGACATGCACACCCCCTCCCCCGTTATCTTGACACCTTATGTTAGTGTTACCTTAGAGTATTGTACATCTTGTTGTGCTGACTCTTTGGTTGCAGGTCCAAGTTCAGGTATGATTGGATTATACCTGTTATTGTTTTGTTTTATTGCTTATCGCTCATACCAGACTTTTATCTGACCCAGAGTTTTATGTCTCTTCTTATTACTCTGGGTGCTCTTAAACGGGAAGACTAGAGACAGGTTAGGTGGTATGCACGAGTAGCAGTCCGGAGACGAGCAAGAGGCTTATACGTATCATTCCCATATATTCTCCCTGTGTCGCTGGTGGTCATTACTCTGGGCATTAGTAGTGTACTTTATTACTTTGCTTTAGAGATAGTTTAAAGGTTGTAATAATGTTTTGGATCATAAGCTGTATTTTGGATTTCCGCTGCCATGTTAGACATGATTTAGTTTTCAGCTTATGTATTGTCTCGCCTGTTTTATATCAAGTTATGTTACTATTATATTTTATTCCATACGCTGTGAGATATACTACAGGTTCCTTGTTAGTTCTTCGTTATGTATCCTTTTCCTTTGACGACCGTTCTGTACTGGTCGGGTATTGGCATAGCGCATTTCGAGGGAAATATCGGTTGGTGTGGGGCGGGCCGTCACAGCAAAACCCAGCAAGGCAGCAGTGACTCGATCATGAGCTATTTTACAATCTGGATCGATGTCCATTCCATCTCGGTTAGGCCTGGACACCAAACTGGGTATGGATGGGGGAAACCGCCCTGGAAATGATGAGTTGAATTATGAAATTCCAATCGTAATGTCCTGAGTGACCGCATTGGAAACATAGCTCGATCACCTGCTTCTTCGAATAGAGATAACGCTGTTACACAAGAAGCCCGATTCGACTATGCCAAATCGAACCGATTCGAGTATGCTGAACCAAATCCTGGTGGCATGGCCGAACCAGATATGGATGGCGTGAACATGCCCCAATCTTCTACTGGATTGCAAGCTGATGGCGATAGCGTTGGTTCAGATTGATGGCAATAATTGCTTCATGATTGAAATCAAATCGCGGACATGATTCGACGATTTACCAAAAGCGAGGTATCTCAGACAAATATGGATTATGTTAACTACTGTCCTTTCACTCAGAATATCAGAAATTCCCAAAACCCATTAGATTTCAAATTACCCGTCTTGGAGGCTTAAGATGGCAAGAAGGATCCTACTGCATACTTGATGCACTATATGCGATATATGGAAGTATTATCGGTGTTGGAAAATTCCATGGCTAAATTCTTACCTCTTTACCTTACTGGTATTTAGCCATGTGGTTTAGGCACCTGTAGTCAGAATAGATTTATAGTTGAAATGCTTTGGTCGTAAGTTTTTTTGAGCAATTCAGGGTCCACATCTCATGATCCAAAAACATGATGACTCTCACATCTATCCAGCATAGGTCCGGAGAAATTATACGTTCTTGCTTGAAGAAATTTAATGCGGCGGTGGCGTTGATGGATCGATCAGAACCGTCCATGCATATGGCTGCTATATCCGACGTATTGGATAAGGTGAATTTTAAGAACTCTTTGCATTGGGATCCGTCGAGGGACCATGAAGAATTCTATTTTGAAGCAGATAGATTTCTGCAAGAGGAAGACACAAGGGCCAAGAAGGTTATTATTGAGACAACATGGCTAAGAACGAAGGATTGTTTGGATCAGGCAAAGGAAAGGGAAAAGCCCTGACCATGCATCGCCGGAATGCTTAATCTCGGAGAGAACCCAAGTTTTCCTGATACACTAAACTCAATTCCTCATTAGAGGACATATACATGGATATTCATGAAATATCCCCGCCTCCTAGGAGGGAACCCACTCAAAAGGAACGGGAGTCTGGAAAGCACTGCCTATTTCATGAATTAAATGGCCACACCATGGATAAATGTTGGCATATGCATGATATAGTTGAAGAGTGTGTCAGACGAGGAGAGCTGGCAAAGTATGTCAGAAATCAGACTGCAATGGCAAAACAGTTGTAGCTACCAACTGCTCCCCAGAGAGGGAGCGAGCCCGAATCAGGGTCGTGTGGATTAATAATCAACTGATTTGGTTTCCTTTGAATCATGGAATTCATAACTGTTTGTTTTCTTTTGATTTTAGTTTTGATGTCTACGTCGGCCCATTTATCTTCAGAAATAATTTACTTATGATTGGAATAAAACAGGTGAGTTGGCTTACACATGTACGGGGTTAAGATCATTTCCCAGGCGTGCTCTACGTCTAATTAAGTCGCTCTGTTTTGTTGTAATGTTTATGAATTTTAATAAATTAATTTCCAAACATGGACTATGTTTGAAAGATTGGTCTATCTTGTCAAGATTTGAAAAGATCGCTTGACCATGGATTTCCAAGCATGGAATATGCTTGAGGGACTTCGTTGTTTTTTCAGGATTTGGTAAAATTGCTTGGCCATAGGCTGGGTATGGACCATACTCGATATGGATTTCCTGGCATAGATTATGCCTGAAGGGTTGGACTATCTTGTTAGGACTTGGTAAGAAAATTCAATCCTAACTGGAGTATGGACTATACTCGGTATGGATTTCCAAGCGCAGACTATGCTTGAAGAAGATGAACGGTTTTGTCAGGGGTGGAGCATTTCACCTTTTTATTGTAGGTATGGATGATACTTGCATTGGATAGTCCCAATGAGTGGGTTTCTTGCATTTGAATTTTTCTCACAACACGATCTGGTGTTATCGCTGGATTCTATTGATTTTCTATTATATTACGATCTAGAGAGATCGTTGGCCTTCATTGGGATTTTGGATTTCATATTATCGATTAATACAATCCTGAGTGATCGTAGCTATCTATTGATACGGTCCGAAGCGATTGTGGGTTTATGCTAATATGGTCAAGTGTGACAATATTTCTATTATTACGATCCAATGCAATCATGGATTTATGATCTTCAGACATTGGATTTCTATTCGGATCTTTTTGGATTTCTATGGATTTCTGAATTATTCAAAACACATCTTCCACAGAAAGACATGTTTTAGGTGGCGATGTTGATCTGCCTTTTTCGCAAGGCCATCACATTTTGGATTTTTAGCTATCAAAATATTCAGGACTTGGGCAAGTGTATAAGAAAGCCCAGATATACTCTATTTATGCAACAAAACTTTCGGAGACATAGATGTTGGAGTTTGGATTCTGATTCGGCAAAGCCAGTTCAATCATCCTCACTTCTTCACCTTTTCAGATCAGCTACCCAGGATCGATCATTCTGGTTCGGCGTGGGGGCACACCACTTATAACAACCCGTATTTTGAAGATTGGTTATTTAAATATTAATTGTTAACTATTTGATAGTTCCAAAGTGAGGTTATTCATAAATGATCGAGTCAGAACTCGAGACTATTTCCATTGTTTTCATAAGATGTTTTTATTAATGTAATAATGGACGACCTATCTTGATTGGAGATTGCGGGTGTTTAGGCCTATTTGTGAATATAATAATATTATAAATGCCCCATTATCCACTAACCCTAATTTCCTATTGGCCGATTGATTCCCTAATCTACAATAGCCTCCATCTTCCTCAAAACTCATGGTCGCCTCCTCCTTAAACTTTGAAAAATCATATTACATGATTCTCTCCACCTAAAACCATGAAGATCATCTTTGTATTCATGAATTGAAGAGAGCTTTGTATCCATACCCAATTTGTTGTATTTGGCGATGACTGATATTGTGTCTACGAACCTAGGTTCGACTTATCTCGCACTTGGGCTGACGAATGAAGAAAGCGAGAGTGGAACTAGCTTCAGGGGTTAGAGGAATATCAAGTGTGTGGTTTTAAGGAGATGTGATTCATATAAATGTCACATATTTTTTGGGTTGTAGGGGAGTATGAGGGGGATGCGTTTCGAAGGGAGGCTCTGACAGTGGTGAATTTGGTATGGGCGAGTCCGGTTCAAGCGGAAAAATTCGACGGTGCGATTGGATTTTGATTTTGTCAAAAAATGTTACGTATCACTGGTTGAAATGCATGCGTTTGGACACGAGTTCACTGTGATTTTCACCCTACAGGGAAATAATGTATGAGGAAGAAGAGGTAAAGGAAATGTTGTAAATATAGTGATGTTTGGTTTAAATAGCGTCGATTTAATCATTAAAACTTGTTAAATTCATTTCTATTGCATATGACATCAGATTTGGACGCAGTTTCTTACATTGGACTTATATTAGCGAGCTCTATATTTTGGGACTTATATTGGTGAGCTCTATATTTTGACACTAGTTTGAGTTGATTTGGCTAAGGTGAGTGGTATCGTCTCTCACTGAACAATGCTTATTTATGCGTTGAAAAATTGACACTTTAAAATGATTTATAACCTGAAATATAATTTGTAAGATAGTTGAACATAATAATTAGTAAATCAGTAGATTAAAACGTAATTTGTTTATTCAGACCAAATAATACATTTTTACCCATTTTTGCGTTATTACGCACTAATTTTACATTATTGCTGAAACTGAACTATTTTGATACCAAATTCACACCGATTATTTTAGATAGGTGCTACTTATATTTTGAATGCTATTATAGATGTTTTCATACTATTTTAGTCAATTTTATGATTAGTGATTGCATGGTTGTTGTTTGCGTAGTTTGGTTGTAAACGCCATTTATTAGCGAAATAGGACTAGAAACTTCATCTGCTAGAGTTTATTGTTATCGATCAAACATACAAGTTGGCGCATACTGATTGAGGCACAAGAATCAAAATGGGTGAGATTGATTCACAAAGAAGTATCGGAACACATAGACCGATTTGATAATGGATATACGCCAGAGAATGCTGACAGACCGAAGTACAGAGCAGTATTGGAATTTGGTAGCGGATCTGAAGTCGGAGAATTAACTCGTTGGTGAGCGTGGATTTCCAAATGGATACTAGACCTTTTCATTGGATGTGCATTTAACCAATTCTGGTTAAACACACGATCTAAGTGGTCATTAACGATTGTTATGAAGAGATCGATATTGAACGGTGTTGGCCATTTTGGCGAATTTGATGTTGATGACGATGCGGCTTCGAGGAGCATGATATAAGGATTCGTTCGAATTGGTTTCGAGATGTTGACTCTTCGTTGTGTGGCTTTGGTGCAGAGCATGATGATTTTTCCATAGAGACAGATGATGCAATCCATGAAATGGCGTGATGAGTATTCCAAGATTGGTGTTGGAGGCTATGGTTCCACGAGGTGGAAGTAACACACTTGGGAAGTATATATCCTTCGGTTTTGATCTCAGACAGAGTAGTCGAAGGTAAACATGACAGGAGTTCAGGATGGAATAAGGCTGTGGAATAGAGGACTGACTCCAGTGGGACTCAACATAAATGGAGTTATGTATTGCTCATATGATTATCCCAAGGAATCATTGATAGTTCGGAGGATTATAGCAGTCTCAGAGCAGGGGTATCACGGGGACACCCATTAGGATCTGGAAGATCGTGTACCTCGGATCGCTTAGGAAGTGAGCTAGTTGCCTTGGGAAGGCAAACATACATGGGACGTATGGTAATTTATTTAGGTCCAGGGTTTTCCATTATCCCTTGATAGATGGCATCATCCAGTCATGCAGATATCAATGGATTCAAGGCTTTAAATGGTGATAGCCATGATATTGTTTGATGGATTCTATGGTTGCTTTGCGTGTTCTATCTCTTATTTCTCTGGGTAGGCTATCACCTTAGGATACTAAAGAGAAGTGGGGAGGAGGGGAGGGGGTTAGGAATCCTATCCTGATCAGCACCTATTTCTATTGTTGTTGTTTAAGCATAATATATCATTTTATTATATGTCCTGACTCTGTGGGTGCAGGGAGATACCAGGTATGATTTTTCATACCATCTGTACCATATACTATTTCAATTTTGATAGTTTTTTAGATTCATTTATCACCCATACCAGACTGTTGTCTGACTCAAGGTTTATTGGTCCCACTTATTACCCTGGGTGCTCATCAACCGATGAGTAGGTTTGGTAATAGGTGTGGACATTATCTGAAGTTGCGTAGGCGGATTAGCAGGAGGTGGCGTCTTCTCATATTATATTTGTATTTTTGATTATTCCGCTATGCGACATTGTGGAGCTATGACAGTCTTGGTTGCTTATTCAGTGATAGTTTATCAATGAGTATGTTTATCTGAAGTATACTCTAATTGTATAGTTATTACTGTCTCGCCTGTTTTATACATATGATTTCTATTATATTTTATCCGATGCGTGTGAGATGTACGACTGTATATGTGTTTAGTCTAGTGTTACTTTCTTTCTCTTCTCCTCTATTTTCCTCTTTTCCTTTCCTTTTTCCTTCTTTCTTTCCATTTCTTTACCCTAAGAATTGTTCTACATCGACTGGGTACCAATATTAGGTTATATAAGAACTAGTGGTGTATAGAGGTCATTACAAGTGGTATCAGAGCTTAGGTTGCATCGTTTAACCTAAGTAGTATGGAATTGAGAGTTAATATATATAGAAGAGTATACGTAGTTGTATATAGTATGGTTTCAAAATTGTATATTAGTAGTATATATAGAATGGGTTGTTTTGCACAAGAGTACCCTTGGAATAGTTTTCTCTATTAGTGACCATTCGCCTTAACCACTTCTCTGAGAAGATCTAACAAATGATAAATACTACTAGCTATTCTATCTTTCATGTTCAGGATTGCACATTGTCGACGACCACTGGCCTCAATTTACATAAGATGTTCCCAGTGGTGGTATAACTCCCCATCTTAGTTGTTTTGTTTTCTCCAATTGGTTTTAGTACTCAAGTGTAAGGAGTCAGCTTTGCCTAGCTATATGGATACTAAGGTATCTAAAAAGAAAACTTTTCTTAGGAACATAGATGATTATGGTGGTGCAAGATTACTTTGTTTTCTTACAAGGAGTTTTTCGTCGACTTGGAGTTGGATGGTGAAGTAAGGTAGGAGTTTTAATCCTAGAAAACTCCAAAGTTGAATATGAATTGGTTGAGGGCTCTTGTCGCTTAGAATTCCTAAATACCGATTCTCTTAGGAGAAATTCATGGTTCGCTTCGAAGAAATTTGTCTTAGTTTCTCAGAGGTTAGTATTGGATGTGGAGTTCACCGATTTTAGCAAGGCGATATATCTATGTTAGAGTACAAGACCAAATTCGACATGTTATCAAAGTACGATTTAATATCCTTGCTATTACTCTACACCGAAATGATGGATGGAAGTTGATGACTGGGTTGTAAGGGATCAACTTGGGAGGTGATTGATTGCATTCGGGGAGAGGATGATGGTTTGGAGTAATTGACCAAGAAAGCTCTTGGTGTTCGAGCTTATACCCCGTTGAGAGTTGTCCTATTGATTTGGACCAATCTTGGAAGCATATGCATTGATTGTCATTTTCGTTTCATTGAGTTCTCCCTCGATGAGAGAGAATGGAAACATCACCACCACTTATGATATGTTTTCCACCATTGGTGTGTCCCCACATGTTTTCTTTTGGTGTCGAAGTTCATCATTCCACCGATCTTGTGATAAGATGGATGGAATCAGATTGTAATTCTAAATAACTCATTTTCTTTCTTTGATTGTGACTTACCTTGCCAAGGGCCTAGTTGGACCGTATGAGTGTAACATCCCATGCAGAGCGGCTCGGCCTTTTTTCAGTCCTGTGAGGGTTATGGAAGTTCGCAATTTGAGTTGACCCATTAGAATTGCGTATTTGAAGATTGGTTAGAGAGTTGGTGAGTGTATCGACGTACTCATTCCTTGTGAGAGTAAGGAGTCGATAACATTCCTTGGTTTCTGTAACTTAAATAGTCCGATATCGAAGGTTAAAGGAAGTTGTCACATCCTTAGTCGATGACCCAAAATCGCACGGGAAGGAGTATCCGACTCTTGATTTGGAGTCGGTGGAAAAAGAGTTCTCTTCTGAGACTTGGAGGCACTAACTATTAGGTAAGGAGACAGAGTTGTTTAGTGATGTTACATCACTGGGTTTCTTTTCTCGTAAGGGTGATCTTAACCTTCGTTGGTAGCGATAGTTAAGGTCCCAACCTCCAAGTGCAATTATTGTGTTTGAGTTGGAGATGTGCCAGCTTAGGAGCAATTTTCTGTTAGTGGACGTTGCTTGTATTAATTACTGGTGATGGCTCCAAAGCTTGGACTGGTGTAATGCAGACTTGATCATGGCGGTCGATTTTGTATAGAAGGTGTTGTTGTTCTCGGCATCGTTGAAGGAGAGTGAATGACCATTCATATCAAGATGGATGGTCAATTAATGGGTTAACGCTAAGAATGAAACATTGAGTACCCTATGATTACTCAAAATTTATGGAGGAATGCAAGAACAATTGTCGATGGTCTTCATCGACATGTTGCAAAGGAGTTGAGGATAATGTGATTACGCTTGAGTCATATCTGATTCGTTGACTAGAGAAGTTGGACTTATTATTCCCATGAGCTGGCAACTAGGTTTATAATCATGGATGGATTAGATGTCCTATTCAATGTCTTTCTAGATAAAATAGTATCATGCATGATAGGTTAGGCTTATATATTATCTTGCTGATTGCAACTATATTTCCCATGTATGTTCAATTTATTTTCTCTCATGATTGTTTTGCCTATGTTTGTTCGATTGTTGATGTTCGCATGACTGCTTATACTTTTATGGTTGTTAGGCATGTGGGATTGCCTTGTCTTTTTAGTCTCTTTGTTTCGTACATGACTTGGAAATAAGGGCGCTTTGAGTTGAGGATTTGCTCTAAGTGCATTTTTGATGATTTATTTCCTTAATTCGAGAGGTCACTATAGGATTTTGTTCTTTTTGTTGGCTTGAGATGGATTTTGCTAGTTATAGTTTCTCGGATTGAATCGCACCGATGAGATATTGTCAGAGTTTTTCCATGAACTAAGCCATAGTTGGTGGAACACCCCCCTTAACATCACGCATACACGGATGCGCTAAGGTTTATGAAGCACTTTAGGTACAAAGTAACAACACAAATATTAAATTCATAAGACAGAAATATAAAACACAGCAGAAAATTTAAAACAACATTTAATAAAGCAAGTCAAATCACAGTACTTATTACATTCCAAAAGTACCAAATAGTCATCAACATAACATCAAATATACCTCACGTGGAAAACCATAATATCAGAGTACATAGGTAAAGTCATCCCTCTTAATGACAACACAATATTCAGAAAATAACGAAGTGACCAACGCATGATTTTGATATGAGTCTAAATCAAAGATAAACTGAAAAACCAAGAATCACTACTGAGACCTCCACCCTGCGAACCAGGAGGGGGTTGGGAAGAGAGAAGGAGAAAACAAAATAGGTCAGACATACGTCTAGTAAGTTCTAGTAATTTTTAGCATGAGCATAAATTAAGAAAGCATTAGACATATGAACAGTTCTAAGGAGATAAAGCATAAAGGTAATAAGTGGTAAACAAAGCTAAGCACGAATAAAGATTGACGGCTTCTCATTCATACCCATGATTGTTCTATCCGTCAATCAACTCCTATAATCACAATGTGATAACCTATTCCAGCTATGGAATTTGAGGTTATCAATCCCGAACCCATTAACTAAAAGGACGTAGTCGTTAATCACAGGCGTTACAATGGCTTATTTTCCCCAACCGGCACGATGCACGCTCAGCGACCCGCCGAAACGCGCCCATTACCCACCTCGTTTGGAACTCTTACTATACTTTGCATTAAAGCATGCCCTTTCCTCTACCTAGTGTGAGACCTCCATAGACGATAATAGGGAAACTGCCTGATATAGGTCCCCAACCAAATAAGCAATTGACACATGTCTCCCTCTAAACTATTAGGCCACTTAGTTTCCCCAATCGGCCCCGCACTACCAGAACAGACCTAAACTACAATCTTAATATCTTATCATTTTATTAGGCCTCTTATTTTCCCCAGTTAGCCCCACGCTACTAGAACAGACATACAAGCCACTTGTTTTCCCCAATCAGCCCCGCGCTGCCATAATGGACTCTCACTATAATTCTATTATTTTATTAGACCTCTTGTTTTACTTGATTATCCCTGCGCTCCCGAAACGGACCTACGAGCCGCTTATTTTACCCAATCAACCTCACGTTGTCGGAAAACTCCACCATCTTAGCTTATTAATCTTATCTTTCTTTAACTTAACACAATTTAAGTTTATTAATAAGCCTAACATAACCTCATGTCATATTCCTCGGTTGTATTAAACGTTTTTAATTCATGTTTATCTTTTTATACAACTCAACCTCACGTTGCTTAGCGTCCAACTAAGTTACCTATTCTAGGTTTATGTGTTTGCATGTTCTCTAATCACATATAAGTTTTATCGCCAATTTACAATCCAATACTGCTTATAATATTTAATCAGTTCTAACATGCCCAATTATCTATTTTTATTCAGTTTGACGTTATTCCAAATTTAACGATAAAGGCCTAGGCTCTCTTTAGGCCTAGGCTCAACGTTAAAAGAAGAAGGGAAATGGTCTAGGTTACTCGCAAGGCCTAGACTCAAAAAAAAACAAATAAAATAGGGTATAACCTGACTGTAAATAAAACCACAACAGAGAAGTGGATAGAAGAAGGAGAATTGCTTATAAAAGGTAAATAACTATAAAGAAATAGGCATAGACAGTCAATAAATTGCAGTAACTTTACAGAAAAACAAAACACATAAGTACTGTAACTAATTGTAAACATTAAACTTGCAAACCTAAACTATTTAACTGTCTAACTTTTCCTACATAAATTACTAATGTAGAAATCGCATAAAAACTCATAGATCTAACGAAAATAACTTCCCATGTGGCCTTTCTTATTCCAGCCGAACTTCCGCCTCCAGAAGTATTTATAAAAATATATATTTAAAAGTATAAAACTTGTTTATCCCTGTAAAAAGTTAATTATTTGTCCCTTCTTATTTTTGAGGATAGGCCTGGGGAAGAAGAAGAAGAGAAAAATAATGAATGTGTAGAAACGAGAGAGGCTCTGCTACTCTATTTATAGGGTTTACTTGGTGTCCTCAACCGTCAAATTTAGGATTAAATATGGACCAGCCATATCACTGAACCAATCAGAAAGTGCCACATTGGCCTTTGGTTCAAAGTTAAACCAATAAAACCTTGCCTGTGATATATACGCTCCAAGGCACGTGTCTACAGGCACCTTGGGTCGACACACCCGCACCTTGGTTCGACACAGGGTCGACCCGGGCACCTATGGGTCGATACTAGGTCGACCCAAGTGGGTATGTGTTGTCCTACTTGACCTATTACTTAATATATTATTATATTATTATTTTCTGATCTCAGCTTATCCTACTTGGCCTATTACTTAATATATTATTATATTTTTGTTTTTTGATTTCAGCTTATCTTCTTTAATTCATAACTTATTCATTTTAACTTCGTTTTCAACAAACCAAAGGTCTTTTTTCATCAGAAAATTACAATGGACTGAATGGTGCTAGTTTTGTTATCCAATTTTGAAGTTTGTACTGATTGATATTTAATTTATTACCTTTTCCTATTTTATTATTGCTTATTAAAATTCGGGGTGTTACATTCTACCCTCCTTAAAGGATTCCATCCCCGAAATCTCCAAGGCTAGAAGAATGTTATAAATATTATCAACCATTATCTACACTCATCTACTCAACCATCAACCACTGGCATCCATTGTCCTTAGTTTTTCTATTGCTTTTCATGAGCATAAGCAAAAAGTTTAGTGTATATGTCCCTAAACTAATGCAAAAGCGATCCACTGATTCAGCTGACCTTCTTAATGCAATTTCATGTCTGTGTCATGCATCCAACATGTATGCAAAGGAATCATAACAATACATATAATTCCATATGTCTGCAACAACCATTCATCAAAATACAACATCCAAGTGATGATTCAACCATTTTTCATCCATATTTAAAATAAATTAAAAATGCACACACATCCATATGCAAATATGTAGGTGTCCAGGTTTGTCGATCTCTAACTAGTGCATAGTGTGTGTATATGCATCCACTAGCAAACACTTGCATCCACGTGAATCCATTCAACCATGACATGTTCTAGTAACGTATTTTTAAATCGTTTCCTACCATCCATAGGCTTCTACCTAAGACATATTATTCAAACAATAGGAAAAATATATTCAAATTCAAAGTTAGGAAAGGATTAAGACTGTAATATTAAAGAGAAATGGAAAAGAAGTGCAAATCCTATCCTCTGGTTCCCAAAGTCGCGTCATCGTTGTCCTCTCCCTATTGAATATTAACAAGCTTTATCTCTTTATTCTGCAACTTTTTCACCTCAGATCCCAGTATCCGTGTAGGAACTCGCCTGGTCGATGCCTCCCTCTATCTCAACCTCCTATATGGTACTCTGGTCCACTACTACCATGGAATCATGTAGGAACTTTCGCAAGTACGAAACATGGAATACATCATAAACTCCTATCAATCTCTCTGGTAGTCTAACCCTATAAGCCATCTAACCTATCCTCTCTACTATTGGAAATAGCCCTACAAACCTCGTCGCCAACTTCCCCACTGAGCCTAACTGAACAACACCCCTCAAGGATGGCACCTTAATGAAAACCAAATCTCCAATCTCGAATTCTTGGTCTGTCCTCCACTAATCTGCATACGACTTCTGTCTGTCCTAAACTGCCTTCATCTGCTTCCGAATCAAATATATCTTATCCTAGGTCTCCCTGACAATCTCAGTCCCAAGTAGAAGTTTATTCGTGGACTACCACCAACAATTAGGTAATCTACAGGGCCGCCCATACAATGCCTCGAAAGGATTCATACCTATGCTCGACTGGTAGCTGTTATTATACACAAAATCTACCAATGAAAGATGCTCCTCCCAAGTCCTTCCGAAGTCCAAATACACAATCGTAATAAATCTCAAGAACCCTATTAACCCTCTACATCTGTTCATTTGTCTGAGGGTGATAGGAAGTGCTATGTCATAGTTGTATCGTCAATGCCTCATGCGGGCTCCTCCAAAACTCGTTAGTAAAGATGGGATCTTTATCACTAACAATATTAGAGGGGACTCCATGAAGTCAGACGATTTCTCTAAGGTACACTAATGCCAACCAAGTTGTCGTCTGCTTACTCTTAACTGGGATGAAGTGCACGCTCTTATTAAACCTATCGACTATAACCAAATACCGGTGTTTCTCTTCCTCGATCTGAGCAACCCATCTATGAAGTCCATCGAGACACTCTCCCACTTCCACTATGGCACATCCAGAGGTTGAAGCAATCCACCAGGCTTCCTTTGATCCCTCTTCACTCTCTAACAAGTCATACATTTAGCCACGTACTCTGCCACGTCCTTCTTTATCCATACCTAATGAAAGAACCTCCTTATAACTGTATACATTTTATCACCACCGGGATGGATGGTCATCTGAGAATGATGAGCCTCCTCTAAAATCGATCTCAACAAATAATCAACTCGAGGAAGACATAATCTCCCATCACGATGTAGCCCCCCTCTCTCTTCCATAGAATACCTAGCAAGATGACCAGAGGTCTCTCATCTACTGAGTCAGTACATGTATCTGCTAACTACTGATCCTCGCAATGACTGGATCGAATGTGCACTAAGAGAGCAGGTCGCACCTCCAACGATGTCAATAATCATGGTGCATAATCTGTAGATGGTCTAAAATCGAATGATGAGATAAAATCCAACTCTGCCACTCTACGAACAATGGACTCAAAGTCATCCTCTGCCTACTCAATGCATCTGCCACTACATTCCCCTTCCCCGGGGTATAAGATATCTCAAAGTCATAGGATGTAAAAACCTCCATACAACACTGTTGTCACAAATTAAGATCCTTTTACGAAAACAAGTACTCGAGAAACCTATGATCGGTGTATTTCTAAAACCTCTCACCTAATAAACAATGTCTCCAAGACTTAAGTGTAAACACTATTGCTGCTAGCTCCAAATCATAGGTAGGATAATTCCTCTCATATACCCTCAGTTGCCTACTCACGTAGCAGACAACCCTACCGTCCTGCATAATCACCGCACCTAAACCCATATCGCAAGTGTTCGTATACACAGTGAACATCTTCGTACCATCTAGAAGAGTCAATACTGGAGCCGATGTGAGAGCCCACTTCGACCTTAAGGATGCATCCTCGCAATCCACATCCCAAGCAAATACTAGGTTTTCCTTCATAAGGCGGGTAAAAGGAGCTGAGATCCATGCAAAATACTTAATGAACTTCTGATAGATCCCTGCCAAACCTAGAAAGCTCCTCACCTCTATCGCATTCTTGGGGGACTTCTAATCCTTTACCGCGACAACCTTAGCGGGATCCATCGTGTACTATCTGTAAAGACAACATGCCCCAAGAACCTCACCTCCTTCGGCTCAAAGTGGCACTTAGAGAACTTCGCCTTCAACTGATGTGCACTGAGAGTACGGAGGACCTCTCTAAAATGCAAGATGTGCTCGTCCTCGCCCCTCGAGAACACCAAGTTATTATCAACAAACACTACCACAAACTTTTTTAGGAACTCCCTAAATACCCGGATCATCAAATCAACAAAATATGTCAGTGAATTAATTAGCCCAAATGGCATAACCAAAAACTCAAAGAGTACGTATGTTGTCCTAAACGCAGTTTTATCTATGCTATCATCCGCCACCCTAAGCTGATGAAAACCTGAAGCCAAATCCAACTACAAGAAAACTGAAGTGCCTACCAACTGATCGAATAAGTCATCTATCCGAGGGAGGGGTGTTTATTCTTCTTCATGAGCTTGTTCAATTCTCTTTAATCCACACATTGACGAAGAGAGCCATCTCTTTAGTCACGAAGACGACGGTTGCTCTCCACTCAGAAATACTCCATCTAATAAACCCTTTCTCGAACAACTCACTCACCTACTCACTAAGCTCCCTCTTCTCCCTCGGACCCATGTGGCGCACTGGATACGCATTAGACTTAGCATTCTCCACTAAGTATATCTGGAAATCAATCTCGCACCTAGGAGGTAGCCCTCTCACCACCTCGAATACATCCGGAAAATCTTTAACTACAGGCACCAAACTGAGATCTTCTATATAAGCATCTAAGAAATCCAAGAAACTGAGCATGACTGACCCTTATGGGTTGCAAGAAATCTCGAGAGTCCTACCATGGCACATAAAAAGCCTCACTACTCTCCTCTCACAGTCATGAATGGCACCATACATGGCCATCCAATTAATCCCTAGAATAAGCCTGTAACCCATGAAACCCAGTACATATGTGTTACAATCATACTCAACGCCAAAAACAAAAATCTTCAAACCCATACACATCATAGATAAGTGATTCGTACCTCATATGAGGTTTGAAACAACTACTGGATCAAAAACTGTAGAAGTATATAGATGCAGACTATCAACAACAAAACTGGATATGAAAGAATGAGAAGCACCGGAATTGAATAAGGTCCTAAGAGGAAAGTCATAAAGAGAAATCAAACCTTCTACAGTGACCTTCCTACCTCTGTCCTGACTGCTACCACTGGTTTGAGCCATCTCAAGCGCATGAACCTATGCTCCAGATGAACCCGCTCCTTATCCTTGGTTCTGAGTGCATTGCATGCTATAATGTCCCCTCTATCTGCACTGAAAGCAAGCACCCTTCTTAGCTGTCTTCTTGCAATCTCGGATGAAGTTCCCCATCATGTCACACCTATGACACTTTACTTCCTTCTTGATCTGTGTTTTATCCGGCTTCTCTCCCTTTTTCGCACCTTTCTTAGGCCGCCACATTTTCTTTCCAAAACCTATTTTGGAAACCTCAGTCTTAGCCTCCTGTTTACTCTCCTTCCCATCATCGTGCTTAAGAGTCATCTCCACTAGAGCCTCAAAAGTAGCACCCATAGGAATGTGAGTCAGTGCTAGTCCTTGGAGGGGTTGGTTCAGACCCTCGCAAACCCCAATGCCTTCTTACGCACAGTATTAACCAGATCCAAGCCAAATCTCGCCAACTAATTAAAGCTATTCACATACTTCTTAACCGACATATCTTCTTGCCTCAGACTCAACAATCTTTCCAATTGCATCCCTTCTTCAGCTTGTAATAAAAAAATCTCAAACTTATCCATGAAATCATCCCATATCTTCATTGTCTTCTCTACCTCAGCTACTTCCCACTAATATGACGCCTCTCCTTTCAGTTGCCAGGCAGCCAACTGAATCCTCCTCCGGTCGTCAAGCTCTAATAATCCAAATACACGGTCGATCTCTCTAAGTCAATTACAAGCATCAACAAAACTCTTTGATCCAAGAAATGGCTTGCCACTCATAGCAGAAAAATCCTTACAGAGCTTAGAAAAATTTGCTGCTGGATTCAGTGGGACTACCGTGGCTACAGCTGGAGGTTAGGCATTTCTTTGCCTTTCGGTAAGCACCGTATCTTCAACATACCTACGGAACCATGTGGGAACACCATTGGGAAAATTAAAAGCCCAAGACATGCTGAAAAAGAAAAGAGACAAGGACTCAAAAGGGGGCCAAGGGAATATTATAGTTGACATGAGGGGATATCAACAAGTTTTATTGGGAAATAATTTACTTTTGAAAACGCTTTTTCAAAAAAAAAATCTTTGATCTTGTAACCTTAGGCTCTGATACAAAATCAAACACCCCGCACCCCTTAATGTCACCCACATGAGGATGCGCTATGGTTTATGAAGCACTTTAGGTATAAAGTAACAACACAGAGACTAAATTCACAAGATAGAAACATAAAACACATCAGAAATTTTAAAACAACATTTAATAAAGCAAGTCAAATCAAAGTACTTATAATATTACATAAGTACCAAATAGTCATCAATATAAAATCAAATACATTGTCTCGTGGAAATCCATAATATCAGAGTACATAAATAAAACATCCCTCTCAATGACAACACAATAAACAGAAAATAACGAAGTGAACCAATACACGTGTCTAAGATGAGTCTGAATCCAAGCTGAACTGAAAAATCAAGAATCACTATTGAGACCCTCCACCCTCCGAACCTGTAGGGAAAAGGAAGAGAGAAGGAAAAAACAAACTAGGTCAGACATACGTCTAGTGAATTATAGTAATTTCTAGCATGCATAAATTAATGAAGGATTAGACAGATGAAAAGTTCTAAGGACATAAAGAATAAAGGTAATAAATAGTAAACAAAGCTAAGCAGGACTAAAGATTAGCTTCTCATTCATATCTAAGATTGTTGAACCAACTTACCAAGATATCATAATTAGGATTTACCTAATTTCTACCCATCGATTGGCTTCTATAAACACAATGTGATAACCTATGACAACTATGGAATTCAGGGTTATAAACCTCGAACTCATCAACTAAAAGGACCTAACCGTTAATCACCAATGTTACATCAACCTATTTTCCCTAACGATGCACACTCATCGTCCTGCCGGAACTCACCCAGTACCCACCTCGTTTGGACCTCTTACTATCCAGTGCAGTAAAGCATGCCTTTGCCTCTTCCTAATGTGGAACCTCCATAGATGATAATAGGGATGCTGCCTGACATGGGTCTCCAACCAAATATGCAATTGACACAAGTCACCTCCTAGAGTTGGTCCCCATTTGTTTTTATATTAGGCTAATTAGCTTCCCTAATCAGCTGTGCGCTGCTGGAATAGACCTAGACTACAATCTTTTCATTTTATTAGGCCTTTTATTTTCCCTACTCAGCCCTACACTGCCAGAACGGGGCTACGAGACACTTATTTCCCCCAATCAACCCTATGCTGTAGGAATGGACTCCCACTACAATTTTACTATTTTATTAGACATCTTATTTTCCCTAATCATCCCCCACGCTACCAAAACGGACCTATGAGCCACTTATTTTTCCCCAATCAGCCTCATGCTGCTGGAACAGACTCCACTATCTTGACTTATTAATCTTATCTTTCATTTAACTTAAAACAATTTAAGTTTATTAGTAAGTCCGACATAAATTTATGTCATATTCCTAGGTTGTATTAAACATTTCTAATTAATGTTTACATTTTTATACAACCCAACCCCACGTTACTTGGCGTCCAACTAAATTACCTATTCCAATTTATATGTTTGCATATTCTCCAATTACTTATTAAGTTTTATCATTTACAGTCTAATACTGATTATAATACTTAGTCAGTTCTAACATGCCCATATATCCCTTTTTATTTAATTCAACATTACTCTAAATTTAACGCAAATTTAATGATAAAGGCATAGGCTCTCTTTAGACCTAGGCTCAGCGCTAAAAGAAGAAGGGAAATGGTTTAGGTTACTCGTAAGGCCTAGGCTTAAAAATAAACAAAGCAAATAAAATAGGGCATAACCCGATTGTAAATAAAACCACAATAGAAAATGGGATAAAAGAAGGAGAATTACTTATAAATAGTAATCAACTGGAAAGAAATGGGCATAGACAATAAACATAGTACAGTAACTTTATAAAAAAAACTAAATACATAAATATTTTAAATAACTGTAAACATTAAACTTGCAAATTTAAAACTATTTATCTGTCTAACTTTTCCTACAAAAATTATGAATATATAATAACATAAAAACTCATATATCTGACGAAAAGAGCTAACCCCGTGGCCCTTCTTATTCCAGCAGAACCTCCACCTCTAGAAGTATTTATAAAAATAAATATTTACAATTATAGAACTTCTTTATTCTTGATTTTTTTTGAATTATTTGGCCCATCCTAGTTTTGAGGAAAGGCCCGGGGAAGAAGAAGAAGAGAGAAAGAATGGATGTGTGAAAATGAGAGAGGTTTTGCTTGTCTATTTATAGGGTTTGTTGGATGTCCTCAACCATCCAAATTTAAGATTAAATCTGGATCAGCCATGTCACTGGACCATTCAAAAAGTGCTACGTTGGCACTTAGTTCAAAATTGGTCCAATAGAACCTTGCTTGTGATACATGCGCTCCAAGGCATGCGCCTTAGTTCGACCCAGGCACCTATGGGTCGACAATAGATCAACTCAAGTTGGTATGTCTCGTCCCACTTGGTTTGTTACTTAATATAATATTATATTTTCATTTTTTATTTCATCTTATCTTCTTTAATTCATAACTTATTCAATTTAGCTCTGTTTTCAACAAACCAAGTGTATATTTTCATTAGAAAATTACAATGGACCCAATGGTGCTAGTCCAGTTGTCCAATTCTAAATTTTACATTGATTAATATTTAATTTATTACCCTTTTCTATTTAATTATTGCTTATTAAATTTGGGGTGTTAAAGTTGGGAGAGGAATTACTTAGTCGAGTTGTCTCCCAACTAAGGGATCATCACTTATATCTTCCATTGTTTTATCATTTGGAAATGAGCGAGCAGTGTGGATGTTTGGCTTAGTTACTTCGATCTTGAGTTTTGATGGAGATTGTACTTAGGAGTGGGAATATTGGTTTCACGCCAAATCCCGAGTCTGTTTCCTTGTAGTGATCACTTTTGGTGGTTATTTTTGAAAGCGATGAGTGACAATTAGTCTTGGGTCGTCACTTACGCGTGAGAACGACAATTGATGATTTGTCTTGGGTCATCGCTTATGTGAGAGTGTAGGCTTGTGTTGTTCTATCCTTGGGGATTTCGGGGATGAAATCCTTTAAGGAGGGAAGAATGTAACAACCTGTATTTTGACGATTGGATATTTAGATATTATTCGTTAACTATTTGATGGTTCCAAAGTGAAGTCGTTCATAGATGATCGAATCAGGACTCGAGACTATTTCCATTGTTTTCAACAGAAGTTTTTACTTGCATAACGATAGATGACATGTCTTGATTGGAGATTGTAGGGGTTTAGGCCTTTTTGTGAGTATAACAATATTATAAATAGCCCATTATTTGCAAACCCTAGTTTCCCATTGCCCGATCAATACCTTAATCTACAGTAGCCTCCATCTTCCTCAAAACTCATGGCCGCATCCTCCTTAAACTTTGAAAAATCATATTACATGATTCTCTTCACCTAAAACCATGAAACTAATCTCTAAATTCGTGAATTGAAGAACGCTTCACATCCATACCCAATTTGTTGTATTCAGAGATGGTTGATAATCAGTACTTCCCTAGGATGAGATGTTGGGTGATTATTCAGTGTATCCAGCATGCTCCTTTAGGCGTTAGACATGAACTTATAAAGGCTAGGTCGCAACTAGACATGCGCAGTTGGAGCAATATTCATTGGAATCCTTGGGCCTCACATTGGACCCGTCTATTAGATGTAGGGCTTATGGCTAACGATCACCCCTTGATGTTCGCTTATTCATTATCTAAACATAGGGTGGCTATGCAACATCTGTATTCATGTCTATGTGGTATTTGGGAGAAAAATGTGTTTATCAGATGACAAGCGATCGTCGTATACCAGCTGATCCTTTATTATGTGCGGAAATGTTTGGCAGATGCAGAGTGATAGGAGATTAGTACATGCATGCTCTTAGTCAGGCTAGACGGGTAGATATTGATACATACTTCATAGTTGGAGACTACGATGCATATTGGACTAGGGTAGCACCCCGTCAATTCATGTTATCAGGTTATGTCTGTGGGGTACACTCTAATCATATAGGACCTCATATCTCAACAGGTAAAGTACATATGCCATATGTTTCCTTCGATCCTATTCTGTCATAGTTCTCTCAGAGTTATGATGAATTTGGATCTGGATTATACGTTCATGGCTTACGATGCCACATGTACCTTGATTGAGCAACCCTTGGTCATTCCAGAGCACCCAGGGTATCCAGGCATGCCTTTAGTTGGATTATACCTTCCATATGAGGTATTTCTTTTTACATATCTGCATCTTTAGTACTGTTTTACACTGAGTTTCTTAGATGTTAAATTTCTTCTTTTCACAATATGCATCTAGATTGGACCGAGCCAGAGTTTCACTTAGTGCGTGATATGACCCTTGTACATTGGCATACCATTCACAACATGTACATGCAATATACACATATGCTAGAGGAGAAGATGATCAGTTATCAACTAGACTTGCTTTGTATGAGGCTATTGGATCACCAAGTGGAGGTGACGTAAGTGTTAGTATGTCTAATATTAGTGGCATTGGAGGGTGGTGATGCTGAGGCAAACAACGATGGAGTGGATGATGCCAACGATGTAGGTGGTAGTGAGGACACATACGATAGGGATGATGATGATGATGTTGCCGGTAGGGGCGTGCAAATTGTTGGTTCAGTTTGAAAACGATCAAAAATATTAAGACCAAAAAAACTATTCAAGAAATATAAATCGAACCAAATCGATATTTTTTTGAAACCAAAAGCAACCGAACTAATGATATTTGGTTCGGTTTGGTTGGTTTATTTGGTTTATAGTATGATTTAAATAAATCTTCTAGTTGTTGATATAACATAGGATTAAAATAACTAACTAAGTTCATATGATGTAAATATTCTAGAAAACAAACTCTTATTTTAAAAATGTTGATATGAAATTAAAGAAAAATAGTGTTGTTATGGAATATTCTAAATAACAACAATGTTAGTGGTATTTTTTTACTATATAATGAATTAACTTTTAATTGGTTAGTTCGGTTTTCAAATATTGGAAACTAAACCTGACCCACAAACCGAAGAAATACAAAAATAAAAATAAAAACCAAAACCAACCAATTAACTTATAAAACCAAACCAAACCGACCAAACTTAATTGGTTTGGTTGGTTTAATTGGTTTTAACCAATAAATTCTTACCCCTAGTTGCCGGTGAAAATGCTGGTGACGATGATGGAGGCATGGGTGACGATGAGGATGATGTTGAGGATGATGAGGACAGTAGTGGGGATGATGATATCGATGATGACGATGTTGCATCTTTGTAGTTGTATGTTATTTATTATATGGATTGTGGACATTTTATAGTTATTATATGTTATTTATGGACATTGCATCTTTATCATTGTTTATTTATGGATATTTCAATCAATGTAGTTATTTATGTTTACATTACTCTTTTTTAAGTCTAACTACACTGTTTAAAGCGTAAATTCTTTGGATAGAACGATAAATAAATTAACATTTTAAAATTGCATATAAAAAAAAACAAATAGTAGCGGTTAAACCATTAAACGTACAACATAAAAAACTACACATTAAAGTTTAATCTGTACTGCTTCTAAAGCACTTATAAGACACCTTATATCTTTTTCCCACTCATTTTCGTAAGTGACGTCGTTTGCACATAAATCATCGTCCACCCATTCCGAATAGTTGCAACCATTCATCCAAAATGGACATAACTGGATTACATGACAAATATTTTCTCTATCGGCCCTCACTACTATCTTCATCGCATACCCGCAATGGCATAAAACTAGGTAAGAGTAAACCTCTTGTTCATACGAGAGACGAACAACTGAAACTTGTTGTATCTCTTATTTATATGGAGATTGAACAGCTAAAATCTGCATTTAGCTCAAATGGAAGTTGATTTACAAGAACCCAATCAACCACTTGTTCGTATAGAGATACAACAATCTCCTAAAATCTTAGTCGGTTACTAGGAACATAACGGACATCAGTGTTGCTCTTGATTATCGATAATCCAATCTTCATTGGTTTATGGACTATCCGAAGGGTCGAGAACTGGCCAATCTTCAGTATCAATAAATAAAGGTCATGATGGAATTGCTGTGAGTACGCAAAGGCATGAGGAAGAAGGAAATTACTTGAATAAGACCTGCAAGGAAGAAAGGGATTATAACTCATATTTACATACGTATATACTGTACATTGCACACTAATAAAATTCCTGATTTGACCTTACACACTACGCACTGATAAAGTTTTCAAAATGACTACACATTCCTAAAGTTTTTGAAATGAATAAATAATTACGTTGAACATTACATAAAAAGAAATGTACGTATTACATCACTTAAAATTAAACATTTTATACTAAGGATATCCTGATCTTTCTAACCAATTTTGACGTAGGATGTATGCATTACGCTCAATGAAATGAGTCTGGTATTTTAAAAAGTATCGACCTTCGAATGTCGTATGTGTTGGCTTGAATATTTCTTCTGAGATAACCTCATTAATAACTGTTGTGTAATGCATGCATGCGGTAATAAAGTTTTCATACACAATCCTTAATTTTTCAATTGCCTATCATACCTAATAGTTTACATCTATGTTGAACAATCGAGTAAGATTTTCTTAAAACTCAGCAGCCAATATCTCCTCATCATTGCACATACAATCGATTTATATAAAAGAATTGATTGATATCTCAAGTTCATGAGACGAAAATGACAAGTTGGGTATTATTTGAGTTATGTTGTGTTTGATATGGCCGGACACTGTCACGCCTTGTCTACACTCATATGAAATACAAATTAGTTGGTATACAAAACAACATGGCTATAGTGTTTGATATGACCAGACACTATCATGCCTTGTCTCCGCTCGTATAAGATATGAATCAGTAGGCAAACAAAATAACGTGGCTATAGTGTCTGATATGACTTGACACTATCGCACTTTGCCTCCACTCATACACAATCATGTGACTGAATACTCCTATATAATCATGAGCATATCATACTAATTCTATACAACCTAATTTTACCATATTCATTTCACAAATCAAACGACTTTGCTCAACAATAATGTCTGACAAGTCACTCAATGTTATATTGCTATGCGATAGCAATTCCGAAGAAGAAGCCTATAAACTTGCACATCAACAAGAAGAAGAGCAAGTACTGAAAATTTACCATGAAGCATACAGTTCAATTTCCAAGAAGCATGGTGGCTCAGTCATTGGTCAGAAATACATTAACCGTAAGTAGAAAGCATTCCACAAAATACTTATAAAAGATTACATCGCTTGTGGTCCAACATACTGTCCAGAGATGTTTTGAGGAAAATTCAAAATGAATCATCCATTATTTTGTAGAATTATTGAAAGTATTCAGGAAAATAATAATTACTTTGTTTTTAAGCAGGATGCTTGCCATAAAGCAAGGTCTTGATGGGAATTAATAGATAACCATAGTTTTACATATGTTAGCATATGGCACACCCATCGATGCACTCGATGATGCATACCATATTGTAGAGAGTACAACATTAGAAAACCTATAGCAATTCTGTAATTCCGTCGTGGACATCTACGGGGCCAAATATCTTTGTCCTCCAGATGAAGCAGATGATACGCGATTACATAAAATGCATAAAAGAAAAGGCTGGCTTGGAATGATTTGAAGCCTAGACTGTATGCATTGAGTCATCATAAATCTTTGTATTATGCATAAAACGGTAAGGAGAAAAGACTAACAATAATCCTTAAAGAAGTCGCGTCTCATGATTTGTGGATATGACATGTGTTTTTTAAGAATGCCTAGCTCTAGTAACGACATAAATGTTGTTGAATGATCTCATTTGTTTAATGGTTTGGCGCAAGGAGTGTCAACTCCTGTATCATTTACTCTTGGTTATAACCCATATAATCATAAATATTTTCTAGGAGATGGAATCCATCCTAAGTGGATCATATTTGTAAAGACTTTTACTGATTCAATTACAGGAAAATAGGAAGAAAAAAATTGCCGCAATGCAATAATGACAAAGGAAAAACATACAAAGAGCTTTCAAAGTGCTTCAAGCAAGATTTGCAATGGTGAGTAATCCATGTGGAATATGAAAGAGATTAAAAATGGCTGTGATAATGTTTTGTTGTGTTATTCTTCATAACATGATCACTGAAGATGAAACAGGTATGGATTATCCCGATTACGAATATGATGTAGCTCGACAACTACCTGAATTGTTCCCTACAACCACACTACAAACTGAAGGAGAGTACAAAATTCATGTGGATGATCATGAAGTATATCATAATACGACTATCCACGATAAGCTTCAAAAAGATATAATGGATCATATTTGGAATTCCTATGGAAATGAGTAGTTCTTAGTGGAGACCCCTTCTTTAATTATATGTGTTTGCATTATTATTTATTTCCTGAAGTGTAAAATGCTATTTTATGGTATTTGTAATGGTAATTTTTTATTCAAGTAGAAATATCCCGCTAATTGAAGTATTGATTGAACAAATGATAAACCATTTAATTTTTAGAATGCATATACTACATGATTTAAAACATTACCTAAAGGTAAAATTCACAATAACTCTACTACATATGTTTAGTTTCGGACTAACTCTCCATAGTGCGTTGTTCGTATTCCATCCAATATTGATTGTTATTGGATCTATTCCCGCGATATCCTTATTCATAACCATTATCTCGTGATGTTGACGCTCTAAATCGAACTCTCGGCCAAGTCTTTTAAAATCGAAAACTTCTATGCATTGCTTCTTTAACGTTCAGTGTTTTCTCTTGCATGTCTTTCAGGCATTATGGCTATCTAAGAGTTGATTTGGGCCTGCACAGTATTCTTCTTCTTAGCAGCTCGGTCTCCCATCGGTCTAATATCTTTACCCAGTGTAGAATCCCATTCTTCAATTTCATATCTTAGCATAAATTAGAATCCATGTTAGAAGAGTCTCCCGGGCTAGAACTGTAGTTAGTCCTAGAAACATTCTTCTTTTCCTTTGATTTTGTTTGAACGTCTCTTAAGCTCTTTGCATTATTAAAGCTCATTTTGATGACCAACAAGCAAATTATAATCATTTGAAAACTGCTAGTAATGAGGTTTTTTGGTATTATTTTCTCTTGGAAATAGTTTCTAAACTGATCATTCTCCAATATCTTTTACCAAAATAAAAAAAAAGAATGAATAATATATTTAAATATAAGTAACATAACCAAGGTTTTAAAAACATACAATTACACACATATTTGCCTTTCTAATTTTATGAATTTGTGATTCATAAAACCGTGTTTAGAAATTAATCTTTCCGAATCTACAAGTAACTGGAAACATTGACCATGTCTTCTCAACATTTTTTGATTTCATGCAGTCATAACTTTAGCCCAAAACGCTTCTCCTTTTTTATCATTTCCCTTAGCCAAATCATTGGAAAAGTGACAGTAGATGTAACAAAGTTCTTTATCTTCTATGCCAGTCCATGGAGCGGAAGAATGAAAACTTAGAGGGGAAGCAGTTTGTGGACGAACACTTTAATCGGGTTGAGAATTAAAACCCTAAGTTAGCCATATGCATGGTTTCGGTAAACGATTCAAATGGATGAGACATGCCTTAATTATGTCAAATTTGAGAATATTGTGTTTGAATATGAGAAATGCGTGTGTTGTATTGAATAAGCTACTACGATTTATAGGAGTAGTTCATGAATATGGACGTAGTCGTGTATGGTCATTATAAATTGAAAATGTGTTTATTTATAGCCTTGGGGGGGGGGGCAAAGTGTAAGTTTGTACACGTTGGAGATGGGATAAGGCTTATGAGCAGTTATTTAACTGGCGCCCAATGTAGGATGCCCATTAAATTGGTGTGCAAGCTAACTCAATTTTTGTAATCACAAACAGAATATTCAACCGAATCTTCAACTTGAATTCTACGAATGGAGTTGCCCATTTTGAATATTAACCCTTAATCGGGCACCATTGGAGTTGCCCTAACGATGCAGCAAGCATCTTCATGTTTAAAAATCAAAGAAATAGCGTCTTTAGTTTCCAAACTGTAGAATCCTCATGTAAAATTCTAAAAAATATTAACTAAAATGGTAGGATTGCACTTTAAATAAGAGCAATCAGTCGATCTCTAAGACAAAATTAAGATAAAATCGACATTGAAAGGTGCATAATTAGATAAAACATCTACTATAAAGTTAAGACTACACTTGATACTGGAGCAACCGATTGATTGTGCAATGAAAATTCCTCGTTAATGTCGGTCATTAAATCATTGGCATATGCTGAAGAATCGAATCAAAGAATGTAAATCAACGCCATTTCCTTTTTGAACTAATATTATGGATTAATATTGGAAACATAAAGGTAGATCTAAGTTAGGGCTATCCAACGGAAAAAGAACAAAACATGAGATGTAGCACAGTGGCAAAGGAGGTTACTTACGGGATGATTGGCCTCTTAACATCCTATGTTAGAAAGCTCCAATCACCTGCTACAATTGGAAAATGATCGAAGAGTTACTAAATTTGTTGATGCGGTAAAAAATATTTGGGGGTAGAGAAAGAGAAAGGTGGAGATAGAGAGAGTGGGTGGGATAAGTGAATGGAATAGTTCATTTCCACGATACACATATCAGAATCAGGTTTAGTCTAGATAAGAAACGTAGGGTAAGATATGTAAGGGCCTTGAGATTGGAGTATTTTCAACTCAGTTTTAATAATATAACATAGATATGCATAAATAAAAAGGGGATATGTTAAAAGTTATAACTCACGAATTAATTAGTATTAATTATCATTAGATAAAAGGCATGTGAAATAAATTCACATTGCCCAGAATAAGGAGGGCGGTCGATCGCTCTACCACTATAGGGGTTAACTGCCAAGTCGAACACCCTATAAGGGGAGTTCAACTACTTCGTGAGTAAGAAGGTGGTGGCAGTTAGGATTTTTATGCTATAGTATTAGGTTTTGATGTCATGGACAACTCAAATTTTAATATTTATATTTGAACGGTTCCTATACACTTTAGCACCTATAAATAGGGCCTTGGACCTTCACTCACAACTCATATTCTTACATGGTTGTCTTCCTTTATTCTTCTCTATTCTTGTCTCTGCTTAGATCCAGTTTTTAGGAAAGGTTAGTTTCTCTTCATCCTCTCATCCTTCTTCTATTTTATTTTAGTAATTCTGGATCTAACTTTACATATGCATATGATCCCTTCTTGACTTCTATACATATGTAAGGAGAAAATTGAGAATTATTTCGCTTGGCAGTAATCAAAGAAAGAATTCTAACTAGGGTTAAACACAATTTTCTTCTTCTAAGGCTATGAGCATGATCTTTACAGTTTTCCTTTTTCTATATCTTGTTTAGTCTAAAAATTTGAATTATGTATGCCTAAGAGATTTGAGGATTACAAAAACTAAACATATAACCCCCTTCAATATCTAAATGAATGGAAGTGTCAATCTATGTTATTTGTTTGGATTTTGGGTTACAAATGTGAATTAAACATTCTTTTTCTTATTTCTAAATCAAAATCAAAATAGCATGTTTTATTTTCTTTCCTCTTTTTATTCAAAAACCTAGATTATATGAAAGTAAAGGATTAAAAGACAATAAATCATATGTAGCTAAATCCCCGTTCTATTTTTAAAATAGTGGATTTTAAGTGTAGTGAACTGCATGTAACCTAGATCCCCATTTTTGTATAAAGTTTACATAAGTGCCGAAAGAAGGTGAAATTAGACTAAATTGAAAACATACATGTGTTCTCTATAATCTAATCCATTTCTTTAGTGAAGTAATCTGAAACCAAAGAATACAAGTTTGTCTTTGGGAAATGTTATTATTGTTGCCCTACTTAATCTGTAAATCCTATTTTGTTAAGTCTTTTATGTCATGATATGAATTATATAGAATATCACTTGTAATTATATAATCTACTGTACAAGTTGACATTTCATACGATTAGTGCATTTTTCTATGCACACCAGTTATTACATATTTATAAATATTTATAACGTAGTTTGTGTATCTTAGATACATGTTTATCATCTTAAATTAGGATTTTCGAATTCAACGTCCCCATTAGGAATTTGTAAGATCCTGTGTGTGTTAATGACCTTTGCCTAGTATTAAATGACACGAGGATGCAAGGTTAACCACTCCTTATATGCCCGGATAACCCACCTACTAGTAGATATAAGAAGACGAGTTAATGTGAGATGTTTAGTATCATGGGCCATTTGACTTGTGGATTGGCATGCCTTGAGGAAGTTATTATTTGGTTGATCCGCCTTTAAGGGTATTAAGTGGTTGGACTCATCTCTTTCCTATGGATTTATTCTTAGGAGTACATGCTATATTCATAGGGTCCACCCTTATTAGATATTAAGTGATTTATGGGTCTGCCTTTCTTCAATCGTTTGCAATTAGGGTATTAAATGATTTCGTATCGAGTTAGATAGTTCTTCGGAAGTTGTCCCCTTTCTCCAGGCGACTATGGTGAAGGTCTACTTTGGGAATGGGCTATTAAGAGTTCATAAGAATTCATCTGACGTGTAAGGGAAACCACATGTCTAAGGGAAATATTAGGCATCTAGGAGTTAGCCTCTAGTGACAACTAGATAGTAACAAAGGGGGTCCGCCAGGAGGGTCTTAAATGACGAGAGAATATCTACCTAACCTCAGTATTAAGTGGCTGCTTACTATCTCGAGAGTATTTATATAGTAAATGTCTACTAGGAATAAGATCTTAAGTGACTAGGTCAGTCATGAGATATTAAGTGATTGTGGGAATCCGCCCATATTTTATATGGCCTTAAATGACTAAAGGATTTGCCTCTTTCCATTAGTATATGTATTAATCGATGATATTCGTATATGTATGTATGGTTGCATAAACATACCCTTAATAGCTTTTATACTGCCCAAATATAGGTAAGAAAATTATAAACTTAAAGATTTTATTCATCAGAATCGTTGTTCACCTCCTCCTCTTAACAACACATGTTAGCTAGGATAATCTAGAGGTGCAAGCTTAGTGATGATAGACTTGGCATTGTTGGTAGCTATTATTTTATTACTATCTTATTGTACCTCAGTTATTATGATGACTTACATTTGACTCAGTGTTTATGACATTCCGACCATGATGCATTCCGGCAGTACTGTGGTTTTACAATATAGTACATCTTATTTCTTATTATATTTTGTCCATTCCATTGTGAATTATGTTTTCTTTAATGCTTAGTTCTGTTTAGTTTATTTCTTATAGAAACCAACAATCTATTTAGAACGACTCTAAGTTTCGATAAGTTTTTTCTAGATCGGGATTTAGACTCGTTTCAAGTCAGTTGTTACAAATCAATTTACTTTGACTAAAGATATTGACTTTAAGTTGACTACTAATTACATTGACGCTAGCATTTTTTAGCAAAAGAGAAGAATCATCTTTTGAACAGTATTTCACTTTAAGTAGCTCGACCTGCATTTAATTATGGTTGTAACCTGATCATGATGCCATATTAATGATCATAATCAAATTATATTTTTATAGATTTATAGTCAACGACACTCTCAAGTCCAAAGCCTACTATGGATTCTACATGATATTTTCTATTCTGATTTGGTTGTTTTGACTTACAGACTCTCGTTGGGTCATTTTGTGATTGTTGATTTGTTTTAAACAACCCGTAAATATATAATCTTTTGATGTTGCAACGATCATGAGTGGTTCACCATTCATTGCATAGATAACATCATGTACATTAGTTTCAACGAATGCATCAACATCTTTTCACGATACATCTTGAGTAGAAATAATTTGAACATAACCATTTTAAATATTTGTTTGAAATTGACGGTCGCGAAGACATTCATAAATGCAATATATGAAATACCATTTTAAGGAATTTCTATTTGTATATTTCCTAGGTAGGTCTATGTCTATCACTTATATCACAATATAATAATACATATACAACAGAAAAAAAATTAAAAAATATATTTATTTTGAGCAACATTTACGTACAAATGATAAACTGTAAAAAATGTATTTAGTTTTAGTAAGATTCTCATATAAATGATAACTAGAGCTGCATATCGGATATGATAGTCCAAGACTATAAGATGTCTGGTCCGTGTCCGTATGATTCTCTTGTAGGACAGAATTAGGATTCATCACCGTCCAGTCCATCTCAAAATATTTGATGTTTTTTTATTATCCGAACATTGCCCAATTCATATGAACAATATTCGAACTTAAAGATTGTCCAGTCAATGTCCATCCAAATCTCATATAGAATAGGATTAGAACACACCTCCGTCCGGTCCGATCCGTTTACCTGAATAATAAATAATTGTGAACTTTACCATCATTTCTTTTTTAACTATCTCTAGCTAGATGGTCTAGTTGTAGAGAAGGTGAAATCACCTGGACATAAAATTGACTGGTCCCCTGGTCCTAGCTAATCAGAGTTCTCACGATTTCAATCATTTTGCAGTTAAATCCTTGAAAGAACTTGGGTTTAATTGTAAAAAGTTGAAATCAGGGGCCTGATCGACTATATTTAGGGGACAAGCCAATTTGGGTCCACCTGATTTCAACACGTTGTAGACTATCCGGGACAATGATGACGTAAACAGCAAGATAACGAATGCAATAATCATACGGCTACAATAATCATATAAACAATAACGAAAAAAATAATCAAAAGGCTGCAAAAATCTGATAATCGCCATAATAATGGCGGGAACAGCAGCCCTCTGCGCCCGCCCGCTAATCGCCGCCGTTCCTTATGCGATTTCAATCCGAGTCCAAAACGCTTTCTTGAGAACCAAAACCCGAATTCCAAAATCTAAACGGATAAGAACCAACTTTTCTTCCTCCTCCAATGAATCCAAAACCGAAAACCCAAGATTGGCTTTTGGGGTCTTATTTAAACAACTTGGGTATGATTTAATCACAAGATTGTTATTATTATTGTTATTTTAAGGTACTTGGCTGAATGACTATTTATCCTTTTGGCATTATATTTAGGTTTGATGATATAAGTGTGGAGATACTGTATATTGCTTTGCCAGCTGTGCTGGCTCTTGCCGCTGATCCGATTGCTTCTTTAGTTGATACAGCATTTGTTGGTCATTTGGGTGTGGAATGTTTAGAAATTAATGTCATTTTTATTCCTTGTTCATGTACCATTACAATTCAGCTGATTTAATAAACCAACTTAAAAACTTAAAAGAGCATTGTTAGAGTATACAGTGCCAACAAGCGAAAAGTACACGGGACACATTTCCAGAATTCAAAAGGGGTCATGTATTCTTATTGCTGTTTACCCAAATTGTTTCAGATAAAACAGCAATTTCCACTTAAAAATCAGCATCTGTTTACCTTAGGCATAACGCATAATTGTGCAAGCAAAAGTGTCAATGACCCATTATCCCAAAAGATTCGTTGTCAATCATGGACTATTTGGCTATGTTTGTTATTTGCGCATTATTTTTGTTTGAATTTGTCATAAATTCCAAAAAAGGCATATATTGATGAAATAATGTGATGTTTCTAATTCAACCTATGTACTCCTGATATTGAATGCTCTTGTATTTTGCAACATTGTTTGAGAGTCAGTCATACCATATGCACATCCATATATAGAAGCATATTTGTTTGCATGGCACACTTAAACACCATCAAATTTATTTGTATACCAACAAATCTTTATTATTATTCTTGTTGCTGGATTATTTGCATCCAACCCGATTCCCACACAGCAAAGACACATAAACGTACACGGCACAGAGTTAATATACCCAAAGGCACAATATTCTATGCTGTGGAATAACATGGTGTATAAGATAATATGCAACTTGGCCATGAAGTCAATGACAAATACATTCTATTATTCAAATTCTGATTTGAATCAAATTTATGTTTTCCACCTAACACCTTTTTCAAGCATGATACGTTCAATATGTATCTATAGTTTGCAAGTTGCACCTACTCAAAATGGATTCCCATTGAATGATTGCATTTTTTTTGGGTTTGAGTCTGAGTTTTGAGAAACATGTAAGCTCTTGATATTCGTGTTTAAGCCACTGATCAGTTGTGCTCAACCATTGTGATTGTGCATCCATGTTTAGTTATATGCACTTCTACTGATTGAGCAATCAGTTATCGTACTGTATCAGTTAATAGTACAAAAATCTTAGTTTTTGACTCTGAGTTTTAGTGAGTTAGTCAAAAATATATCATCATCACACATCATAACATTTTTCAGGGCCGGTTGAATTGGCTGCAATTGGCGTATCAGTTTCAGTATTCAATCTGGTCTCGAAATTGCTCAATGTTCCGCTCCTTAATATCACCACATCTTTTGTTGCTGAACAACAGGCTCTTGAAACTAAAATGGATGGTATAAGCTATATGTCTGCTATCTATATCTGTACTCATGATTTTTCTTTTCTTTTTCTTTTCTTTTTCTTTTACACAAAAAAAGGAGCTTTGATTTATTTGTATGTTAGATGACAAGGATTCTGCTTTTGAGACAAATGATGTGATAAGTGGCAGGAAAAAGCATCTTCCTGCAGTATCAACATCTCTAGCTTTAGCTGCTGGGATTGGAATTATGGAGGCAATAACATTGTCGTTTGGTTCTGGAGCACTACTGAATTTCATGGGTATACCACTCGTACGTCAGTTTATTTTGTTTAATATTTTTGTTTATATAATGTGATGTTTATTTTTGTATGCTTTTAAATTTAAATCTTTTATTCATGATTAGAAAGAATATAGGATCAAATCTAAATACTGGATTCAGACTGTGTATCATCCTAACGTTCAATCACAACAAAGCAGAGATGGCAATCATACACAAACTGATCTTTAGGCATATAAGAATGAAAAGTACTATATATTATGTATGCGTGTATGCATGAAATTTGTCTCCTTTTCCTAATTTTCATACGCTCACAATCACCGTCATATGCATATATACTCTCTTCTAAATGAATAATAGCATTATTTTTTATGGGTTGGCCTATTTTTTCAGTATGATGATACATCACTTCGTAATTTTGATTATATAAGAAAACCTGGTTAAAAAGGTGAAAAAAATATATCTAACAATGCATAGCACATTAGCGTATATGTTTTTATGAGTATGTTAACCAAAAAAAAAAAAAAAAGAAGAAGTCAAATGGATGATAGATATGAAATGCATTAAAGAAAATGATCATTAAATTCTGTTAATAAAATTTTGTTGTATATTACCTATTGAATACATGCAACCGTGACAATGCAACAGTGAACTGCTCTATCTAACAAATTTTGTAACTCATTTTACAAAGAGTAGCTACTATAATGATGTGAGATTCCAAAATAAACTTTGTTCTGTTCTATTATTTTATCCATTAGTCTGTAACTAGACTTGCTCTGTACATTACTAAGGAAGATTGCTCAAGGATACCACAATTAGTTGACACATATGCTACCCAATACCACAAATAATAAAAAAACGAGCACCCAAGACCTAATTTCTTCCCGCTCTTTCATTCCACTGACCAGACAAACGATCGATTCTCTCCAAGCATCAACCAAACCATCGAGCAATCTCCAGCGTAGCTCAATAATTCGTGTTAGTGAGTTCAGATGTTAGTCACTAAGAATCACCGAGTTCAAACATTCAGTGTCCAATAAATACGGTTGTTTGGATGCTCAATATTTTGGAATTTCATGTATGTCATTGGAGCTCAAATGTAAGTTTAGATGTTACCGACAAGGTTTTAAATCTCGAATATTGGTCACATTTCGTCTCAGAGATTTTAGTGACTTGGTATCGTATCGGAGGAGATATCAGATGAGATAGGTGCATCTCGAGCACCAATATTGGATTTACATCATGGAGCTTATAGTTCATCTCAAAACCAAATCAAAGTATGGTTTATATTTAAAATTAATTTGATAACACAATAATATTTACATATACTAAAATAAATAAGTAAATACAAAAATAATAATGTGACATATGTACCAAGACAAGAGAAATATAAAAAATAGCATAGAACAGAAAATATTTATGTACATATGTAAAATATTCAAGAAAAGAACATAAAACAAAAGACATAGAAATGAACGAAGTCTTGAATATAATTTTTTTTAATAAGTTACATGTTCTTACACATAACATGCAAAAAATTGCATAATGGTCAAATCAAAATAAAATAAACTGCATGAAGGTCAAATCAAAAGAATGCAAAATCTTGGTTCTGACTAGCTTTCAACTATGTAAATAAGGTACTTATTGGATTGACATCTTATGGTAAATGTAATACTAAATGTTTGGTCTGGTTATTTTCGTATCATTATCTTGATGTTGGCAATATTTTTTGGATTTGGATCATAATTTCTTTTTGGTATATTTGAAATGCATCTATTATACAAGCTGCTATGTATTGTTTTTACTCAAAATCATTAAGGTAAAGAAGTTTATACGTTATCACAGAGCTGATTTAAGCAAAGTGAAATAGAAACATAACAAAGCTCTCATACACATGCATACAAGTATCTTTGACATAACGTTAATTTCGCCCACGCTTTGTCAATACATCATGTACATTTTTTCTCACAAAGCAGTTGAATCAAGGAAGGAACAAAACTGATTTTAGGCTCAAAGATGGAAATCTAAATGAGAAATGAAATTGTCATAAAGTTGGCTGTATTCACACTGCCACATGGTGGAGCTTCATCGCTATTAGCTTGTATGTACCGATGAAAACAATTAATATTATTTTTTGGCAAACGCATCATACTCAATAAATCCATGGAAATGAATTTAGTTGCTTCATTTTTTTTTTTTTGGTCATTGAGAAGATGATAGTGAAATCATTTTGCAAGTAGAATAAAGCACCAGCCTAGCTTTTCCTTAACTCGTTCAAATCAACTTTGGACCCAATTTTTTTTTATTGGGAAATAAAAATAAATCGATCGATATCTCGGAATATCGTTTCGCTAATATCGACCAATATATTTGAAACGAGATATCAACTGATATCTTCTGTTTTGTTTTGTTGAAGCCTTCAACTGAGATGTCGACCAAGATGTCCATGTTTTAAAACATTGCTACTGCATGTACAAGCCAGATTCAATGATGATTATTGGTAAGTTGCTAAGAGGACGATTAAACATGTACTGCGATATGAAGATGAGTTGTTCATATGATGATTAAACATGTAGCGGGTTGGTCAGATGTTAGTGCATCACATACGTTGCTGGGATGATGGGTTAATTGCCATAATATTTGGCCATTGAAGTCAAGTGGAGCTATTGCAGCATGAAGATGAAGTCCACTGGTTGGCCATACTGTGCAGTGCAGGGGAATAGCCAAAAACCAAAAACTTCATATATCAATCATAAAAATAAGCATTCATTACATTTATAAACCAAAAATAGCAACTTTTAAACATTTAAAGTTGTACTGTACGATCCTTTTTAGCATAAAAGTCATTGATATTAGATACGTTGCTTATAGACATTGCAATTTCTCTTTCTATGTAAATTGATAAGCACTAAATTCGTGCGCTAGTTGAACTGATTGACAGTAGGCCCTATCTAGTTCAAATATGAAAAATTATGCTGTCAAAATGGTTGTAGTAGATGAATAGTTCTATCATATTATACACATGAATTTTTGGGATGAATAAAACTTGTATGCTGCTATCAATCTGAAAGCTTCAGGCAGAAACTGCATTAATAAAGCAGCAGTGAAACCTCTTCAATTTCATTAATGTATTTCAGGGTTGCCCAACGCTTTTACCACCATAACAAGGATTTTCAAAATCAAACATTAGCAGCGATGATTGAATGACTGAAGCAACCATTTCTAAAGTAAAAACTGAAATATCGACTTAGAATTGTATTTGTTTTTTTTTTTGTTTAGAAATAAAATCTTGGGGGGGTTTGGGGGGGGGGGGGGGAGGGGGGGACGGACTGGTCCACCAAAAGCTACACCCCTGGTGCAGTGGATTATATTTTAGTATGATTAAACATGTACCTCTGTCCGGTCAAATAATTCCGTTTGTTTGTGAGAATTGGTCGGCCAAATATAGCCGTGGAAGTTAAACTTGTTACTGGTGTGTCATACAAACAACCATACGGTGACAATTTGCCAATGGTATATAGTTTTGATTGTTGGATGGAACGTTGAACTGGGCTATGGTACTGGTCGGTCATTTATAACCGCACCGTTATATTAGACCTTGTGTTTGATTCATTAAACAACCACATATGGCCATGAGTTCTGTCAGTGGAAGATAAATGTGGAAATAGTTGTTCGATGTTTGTACATTGTGGAACAATATTATCTTCGATTAAACACCACCATAGAACTTGACAAATTGATGGTTATTAATTGTCATGCGATCATTAATGGCCGTAAGCTAATATATCGCTTCGGTTACGAACTGCCAAGTGGAATGTACACTGTTATTTTTTTTTTCTTCTAATTTCTACTATAAACTTGCCACATATTCATTATGAACTTGCCAAAAAATCAATGATAGCAACCATCCAAATATTCAGTAACGGTGATCATCAATAAGAGTAACCAAACATCTCAACTATTGCAAACAGAAATCAATAACAAAAACTGTTCATTAGAAAATGTCAAGTTCTAGTTTCATTACAAGATGATCATTCATTTAGTAGATGAAATGTTTCCAAAATAGATCAACTCGGCTACAAAATAGTTAAACTGTTCTTTCATTAAAAAAAAAAGCCAAAACTCCTAGAACGGGCAATTGCATTTTCTTATCGTGCTAGGTCTGTTACGTTTAACATTGATGTCAATTTGCTTTTCTTTGAAATTTGACTTCGGTGGATTCCTCCTCTTTTGCAGTACAATTGCAGCCTAATTTTCTTTCATGGACCCAATTTATCAGATTTAACAATAACAATGGCAGTGTTCAATCTTTTCCCTTGATTTTGCACCAACGCATCGATGCATTTTGAGAATTAAGTATCTAAACTTACAAATACGAAAACAAGTACTTGGTACCAAAATGTTGATGCACATGACAAATGATATAATATTAGTAATAAAAATGTACTCAATCGGTTTTAAAATGTTCTACCACATCAACATGAACTATTTCTAAAGTTATTGGAGTGAACGTCTTGGATCATTGTCATGCTCTATTGTTTTCTCAACGGTCGTTTAAAAACATAATAACCAATTCAATCCATAAAACATCAGCCATCAATTTTGTTTGTATATATAACATTAAACCAACGAATGAAAAATTATATCAAAATATGCTAACATCAGACGGTTCAATGTCTACATCATTGATGTTCACATTGTCGAAATCTTATTTCTCAACAAATTCATTTAGAAAGTCCTTACAAAATCATTTTTTCTATCAAATTCTGCAATTGAGCGGTATAATTCGAAGACTTAACTATGAAATAATAGGTGGGCTCTTCACGAAAGAGAAGTATATGTAGTTGGGTGAGAGCCAACTTCCCTTTCTTTTATTTTAAGAGTATTCTACAATTAATATATCGGGGAATTCTTCTCATTAGCTCGATCCCAAGCCTCTTTCGGAACACTCTTACATCATTTGAGTTTTCCTCTTTATTTTCATCATTTAAATTTGCAAAAAACAATGTCGTTTTTTAACCAATTGAGAAAATTAATATCAATGCACTACTCCTTATTTCTATTGTAAATAGCATTGAAAGCCTACAAAATCAGTGTAAATAAAAATCACCTTATTTCCTTCCGTTGATGGTTGACTATTATTCTCTAGGTCACTTCTTCCTTGGACTTCATAGGTTAGCAATCCATAGTAGAAATCTAAATTGCTTTTGATAACGAGAAATCCAACTATGAAGACTTTAGATTTACGGTCTAGGATTAAATATGAGGAAATAAGAGAGTTGGGTATTAGAGTTTTGGAATTTACGTGATGAAGAAGAAAGAGGAATCACGATCTTCGTTTTGGATTTTGAGATTGACATGAAGAACAAGAATAAGAAATATGTCTACAAAGAGGACGTGATTTGTTCGGTAATGATTTGATTGAATGGGAATTAAGTGTGGTATCAAGAATCACATGAATTAATTAAGACTATTTTTTTTAATGGTTTTAGAAAGCATTTTCTTGGGTGCTTTGCAACACAAAATATATCACTAAACATTGGGCACAATAACCTATACGAAGCGATCTTTTTTAACATTTTTGCATAATAAAAATTGGATTTACCTGAATAAACTCGTGCATATAACAACTGGGGGAAAATGATGATGTTTGTTCAATGGTATCGAGCTTGAAAATTTGAAAACAGTGGAAAATAACATTAAAAAAATCTCATTGAAAGTTCTCAAATATTTGTGAAAAATGTTCCTTGTAAAGAATAAAATGTAATCATATGTAGAACCAAAGCATAAGAGGTTAAAGCAAAAATCAAAAAGCTTATAGACTAATTGAGGTATGTACAAAAATGGAGATCTTTAAGTGAGGAACCTTTGGACAATTATATTGAAGGGAAAATAGCTAGCTGATTGTAATGGCTCATGACGGGAGAAACACAGTATAAAGTATAAAGTATAAACGTATAATTTTTACCTAGAGATAAATGCAACATTTTAAAGTTGATATGACTACTAGAATGCCAAATAATATCACATCGTAGTGTTTTTGGAATAATTTATCGACTTGTGGTTGAAAATATTAAACCATCTGGTAGAAACAATTTGGTCTCATGTCATGGCATTTGTCATAAGGCTATTCATTTCCCAATCAAACTAAGAAACAACTATTGATATAGATATGCTGATGATTTTTCTTAACTTGAGCTGGGGAAATAATGCAAACAAGATTTTGGAGGTGTTTTGTTAGATATAAATAAATATATGAATAATTGTATTCTTAGAAGTATATTGCCTTAACCTAGAATATATATATGAATGAACATTCGCTGATATGAGAAATCGTGAAGAATAATTTAGAAAGATGAATCAAATCACATATTATATACAAAGGTAAGATATCGGTCGGTGCTCAGTAGGGGTGGGCATAAACCGCACCGCAATGCGGAAACCGCCCAGACCGAACCGCAAAAACGGTGCGGAAAACCGCATCGGATTCTCTCTCTAAAGCAAACAGCCCAAACCGAACCGACTCGCAACGATACGGTTCGCTTGCGGTTTGAACTTTTACCAAACCATATTAAACCGAACCGAACCGCATAGCTACACCGACAATTTTATGAAAAAAATTAACAAATTTCTATCTAACTTTTAATTTAAAGACATATATTCTATGTTCAACGTATGTTGTAGTTATATTAATTAAAGATAACATTATGTGTTTTAACCTTCAGGTGACACAACATCATACAATCGTAAATTGATTGTTGATGGAAATAATTTTCTTATTTCATATTTAATACGATTTCAAACCGGACCGAATCAAAATCAGACCGAATTACATCGAAATCGAACCGTTTAAACGGTTTGTATAACGGTTTGTATTTTTGATCAACCGTTTGAAGCGATGCGGAAGTAGTTTGAGCTTCAAACCGCACCGAACCGAACCGCGTCCACCTCTAGTGCTCAGTGCTCACTGAAGCACGTGTTGATTTGGTTCTATGTTGTTGATTAGGGTTGTCAGTGGATAATTTCGGATACAGATAGTGTTATATCTGAATCCATATCCAAAATCATTTTCGTATATCGGATATCTGTATCCGCGGATACAGACGGATATCGGATAATTATCCTATTCGCCAACGATGGATAAATCAAGAAATATAAATGATTTTTTTTTAGTTTAACATAGATGTTTTTCAATTCTATTGATCACAAAAGTGTTAAAAATGAATAAATATGATAAAATTAAATGGATTTGAGAAGTTAATATGCATTTAGTGCATAATATATAAACCTACAACTTAATAAAGCACTAAAAAAATCATTCATTGCACTAAAATACACATAATTTTGAGTATAGTGTTAAAAAAACCAAACAGATAATTTTCGAATGCGGATATCAACATATCCGTATCCGCATCCGTTTTTTTTCCAGATATTAGATATTATCCGCTTTTCGAATACGGATGCGGATGAATTTCAGATTTTTTTTGGGTATCCATTGACAGCCTTATTAGTGATCGACATTGAAGTTGAAAACAAAGGGAAAGGATATTTTGAATAGTTTTGAGTGGAAGTCATTCTTAATGTATATGTGAATGATGTCTCATAAATAATAATAAAAAAAGTAGTTAATGCAGAGAATCAAACTACAAGACGGTGGAAAATGAGATCAGAGAACCTTATAGATAATAAAGCTTATGGATCAATTGGACGTCTATTAAGATGAATATATCTAAGTTACTTGCCTATTGGATGATTAGTTACATTGTTGAAGGAACATAATCGGGAACTGAATACAAGGACTAATGTTTGGAGAATTAACGTTATAGTTTTCACATAAAAACAAAGGAGGCAATTTAAATTGCTCTATTTACTCTAATGTCAAATAAATGTATCGCTGCATTTAGTTTCCTAAATCTGTCGTGGATGTTTGGTTGAGATTCATAAAAATGTTATCATGTAATGAAACGATGAGGTGATAAGTACACAAATTGTATTAATAGTACATGAAAGAAGTGGTGAGGGAAATGGAGGAGGATATTCAAAATTAATTTCAACCACCCACATTCTTTCGTTTTGAACTTGTACATTTATAGGCTAATAGCATTTACATCATCAAATAGTAATTCAACAGTTGTTTATTCCTGACCGAATTTGTCATAGTAAGACGGGATGCATATTGTTAGTATTTGTTCTTCTACTCATGCACTGTAATATGTGTAGACCACTACTATTCTAGAATCTTGTTAGAATCCTATGTGTAATTTCTCGAAATGCATGCTAGACTCTAAATGTGTAAGCACGTATGCAATGCATTCGGGGATGTGTTGCCTTGCCTGATGTAGTAGAGAAATCATTGTGAGTAGTCACATCCATATCATTGCCCTCCTCTACAGTAAATGTGTCACCATGATCAAAAATGCGAATTTTGATTTCTTGTCGTAGCTTGTCGTCATTGCTGATGGTCATAGAAAAATGGGTTCACCGATTCTATTGAACATCGGGTTGGATAAGAAATCAGGGTTGGGTTCAACAAGATTACCATTGTTCTCCAGTATAAGCACTTCAGTCCCATTCAAAATAGCATTGAGAAGTTGAGGTTTGTTTGAACCATTAGGATGCAAATCAGCCCATACATCTTTCATTCCAGTTCAATACTTGAAGCAACAAATTCCATGTAGTAATGCTGAAAAACTAATCACATCCATGTTTGGATACATAGTTTGATTGTTATGAAATATATTCGACACTCTCATGCAGCCTCATCGTTGGATTCTGAATGTCGCGGAAATGCATAAAGCTTGCAGATATGAGATGGATCCAAGTGAGATTTGAAGTTTTGTTGGCTTTCGTTGTAGGTCCCATTGATTTGGCCTTGGATCAAATATACAGATGGAAAATATGTGCGGACAAATCTTGTATGCAGTGGTGGTCGTCGGATCGTGTAAGAGTTTAATAAGGTGGTTGCGAGAGCTAGAGAGGAAGAAGAAGCCAAAGTGGCTAGGGACGGAATGGGTTATTGTGGAGTCAAGTGGGACAAAGAAGAGGGAAGACATAAATTCATGCGACATGAACCTGAATTTTTTGAATAGGATTATCGCATGATTTTTGCTTGGGATGACAAGGATCGAAATGTCGATGTTGTTTCCATAAAGGATATCATTTTCGAGGACGCCAATGCTTTGGTTGTGAGGAATAAAGGTTCGGTGTCAATGGAAAGCCAGGAGAGGATGGTTTTGGGGTCAGTTAAGGAGGAGATGGAGGCGTTGGGAATGCCGCCGACGAAATTGATGTGTGAATCAGAGAAGGGATTAAGTATTTGAGAATTACAGGAGTTGAAGGACAACTTGATGCCATGGTTTGGTGTTGAAATCGAGATGATAAAAATGGGGTAACTGGTGATTTTGCCATAGTTGATATCGATGGATAAAGGGTTGTTGGTGGAGGGATTTAAAGAGGATGTGTCAATGGAAGTGTTAATAGAAAGTAGTATTAGTGATCAGATATGTGTGCAAGTGGTGGCGACAGGTTAGGGATTTATTGAGATAGTTGTGCATTAGTGGAGGGGCTTACCATTAGTGCTGAGATGAAAGAGATTGTGGTGGAGGACTTGATTAATGAAAGACCAATGAGACTGATAGAGGTGGATTTTAAGCATACCAACTTAATGTGCGAACAATGATGACTTGTTGGGGGACGATGTTGCATAGTTTTGGGAAGGTATTAACTGATCCTTTGTTCTTGGCTATGGAGTATATTTAGTGAACGCACTAAATGATGAGGAGATGAGTACAATACTTGCATTAACATCGAATGAAATAAGGGAGGGAAAAGAAGAGAAGAGGAGAGCGGGTAGAAGATATTAGAATTAATTGAAACAGTATGCCTTCATTTTCAAAGTTGTACGTTTGAGCTATTGGCCTTCACATTATCAAACTATAATTCAGGGTTGTCCTATTCTTGTAACTGAATTTGTCGTAGTCAGGCAAGATACCTGTTATTCTTTCTGCTACACATGCATTGTAATATGTATAAGGCACCATGATTGTAGAACTTTGGTTAGAATCCTATGCAAACAATCAGCCAAAATGAATGCTAAACTCTTAATTGGCAAACACCAATGTAGTGCATTTAAGGATGTATTGCGTTAGGTGATGTAGTAGAGGAATCAATTTGAGCAGGCACATCCATGATCCGTATTGTGAAATCAGTTTGATTTCCACATTATAACATTTTTGTTTTAGAGGCTGTTCATTTTCTCAAGCAAACTATCAATTTATCAAACAATATAAAGCATATTGTAAAGACATGCATGTGTGTTTTTTAGAATATGAGCTACAATGCAAATGAGATTTTAGAGGGGTGTGGGACACATTTTAGTTTGAAAAGATTTAGGTAAGAAGACATAACTTTAGTTTGGAATATGTATGATTCCAACTAATCACAGGGATGCTCTACGTGTGTTGTTTATTCCTTTTTTACCTTTCATAAAATGAATCAAATCACATGACATTAAAATAAAATAAAAATAAGACAACGAAAATTTTAGTATTAAGGTTCTCATACAGAACAGCATGGAGGGGAGAAAATACTCAAAATATTTCTGAAAGTAAGGTCTTTTGTTCTACTTAAATCACATTTAAGGAAGATTTGTCAAGGACCACTGCTTAAGTGTCAAGTGCTATGGTGTATAAAAGCAAGATTCAAGATGTCATAGATTTGAATCCTTGAAGATATTAAAATGAATGCTCTTCTTGAGTGAAAGAATCAGTCTTGTTTCAAGAACAAAACTTTGAGCAATTATGAATCATAAACATTAAAATTTAAATCATAAATGGATTTGAAACTTGACTTATATGCTACAAATTTTGTTTGGTATGTTATCAGATTATCAAATCTCATTGTAAATTCATTTCAGTCTAGGTATACAAATATCAGTCGATATTTCATTTCAGACCCAAGTCCTAACGTTTAATCAATATTATTTTGTTTTATTGAACATTTGTACTTCTTAAATGAACCCAAAGGATTTACCATATCGAATTATGCCTACCTTAGTCTATCTTTTACTTTCATCTTTTACATTAATGTGCAATAAAGAATTTACGTTTGTTAATTAAAATATCTATATAGATCAATTTTATGGTTAGAATCTGTGACTATGTAAATGAATTTGAGACAACAATTATAAAAGATTTAAAAGAATGTCAAATTTTGTCATTAAAGCTTACTTTGAGTTAATTCCGAGATTGGAATCCAAGAAGTACATTTGAGGAATATGAGGTATCTTATGTTACAATCTCTAGGCAAGATGTGCTTAAAATTGGATGTAAACCTTGCGTGTTATGGTAGAAGACTGAGTTGCAAAGACAGACATGGGTACAATACAGCAACAGTCGTGACTCGGTTTGCTGTCTGTTTTGGATATACTGATTAGTTGGGAAGTCTCTTCATGTATTCCATAGGTTATGTCATGCTTATCATTTGGAAAGTTATGTCATACCCATATTCGTATGTGTTGTAACCATATGCACAGATGTAGCCCTTTTTAAAATATATTTGCTACATGGACTTGAAGATTACCTTTTTTCATAGAGATCACATCTGTGGTATATGGATGTCACTTTTGGTTAGATTAACAAATTAATTGTCCCAAATTCAATTTTCCTTTGATAGGTCAATTAACTTTTAGAATGTTTGATTGATCCAACACTAAGTTTTTGTGTGCACTGTATATGAATATAAAAAGGGATTTTTTTTTCGAACATCCAATTTTTTTTTTTTTTTAAATCCACTTCCGTCCCCTCTTAAAACCCCTCTTGAAAGGATGTTTCATGAAACATCACTGTCAACTTTTGCAATGAAAATATGCAGTTTAAAGTGTATATATTTGCAGACAGGACTGCATATGACTGCAGATTTCCATTTTACAAAAATATGCAGTTAGAACTGCAAATGTCTTCAGTTTAAACTGCATATATTTGCAGTTGGCTGCATATATTTTGCAGTTTAAACTGTCGGATTTTTGCTGGAAACTTTGATAAGGGTGTGCCGTGAAACTTGTCTTTGAGGAGGATTTTTCAGGTATTATGTTTGAAAAAAAGGGGTGGATCGTAATTTTCACAAGAAATAGGTTGCGCATAGAACATTATTTTCACTGATGTGCTGGTAGGCTTGCAGATTGTGAGTGTTATACATAATAAGAGAATCAGTAGTGATTCTATGAAATATTTGATATTGTCTTTCTTTTATGACTCTAGGATTCACCAATGCGCATATCAGCCGAGCAGTTTCTTACTCTGCGAGCAATTGGGGCCCCACCAGTGATTGTAGCACTTGCAGCTCAAGGGGCATTTAGGGGTTTCATGGATACAAAAACCCCATTATATGCTGTAGGTATGAACAAGTTTTTTTTTTTTTTCCCAAGGTAGCTTTATTAATTTCCACTGTTAGATGTTTATTTGTGCTTCAACTGTCCAAACTCAAACTAGGTCTATCATCGATTGAATATGGATACAAATAGTTCTATACCCACATACACATCTGCATTTAATCGTTTTCGGATACAGGGGATATGCATTAACGAACAGCGGTTGAATATGTGTGGCTTACAATTAACAATTATAAAAACATAAATAGGAAGTTTTTGTTCACAAGAAACCTTTTTTAGCCCAAATGATTATAATACAAAAAAATCATAAATATGACGGTAACAAATAGTTTTGAGCAACAAATATTTGTCTACGTGCACATGTTTTTTGTTTTTTTTTTCCCTCTGAAGAAAAAATGAATGATCCTCTGTAGAGTACTCAGACACATGATATTTATTATTACCTTGATATAATAACAAATATCAATTGTTCTATGTACTCAAGTATGCATGATATAGACAATCATCTTGATAAAAGTCTAATGGATGTTTTTCAGATGCAAATATCATCATGTCCCCTCCCCCCTCCCCCCCCCCCCCTTTTCCACCCCACTAACCCCCTTCCCTCCCTCCCACCCCGTAGTCATAGTCAAATTGTATTCTCTTAATGACTGCAATTTTTTTACACAGGATTTGTACATAGCTGAATATTGGCATTAACTGGGATAACTAATTGAATTAATGGTTATGAGTTACTTATTTACATTTTGGGCATTCTGAATGACTGACATTTTTTCTTATTCCAAGCACACGTAGAATTTATGCATATAGTACCTACAATTTTTCTTTTTGTTGATTTCGATTTATATTATGTGGTTCCATTATTATATGGTCTCCACCGATAGGTGATGTTTAACGCCTATCCATCCGCCTAGGGAAGACTTGTTGACTCATCTAAGAATCTAAACGGGTATCTAGGCACTGGCTAGGCATTTTTAGATGCTTGATACCTCGTATGAACATGTTAATTGTAGGCGGTCTTGCCTCCTCGGTTACTCAAACCCATTGAAACTTGAATTTTCAATTTTGATAAACTAATATTAAACCAAACACAAGAATCTATCCACAATATGTGAGTTATCAGATACTCCTAACTCCAGTTAATCATCGATTAATCCTGCCTAAACGTTTAATCACTAGTCCATACTTGCTGCTTAACATCCGTGTAGATACTTTTACGATCTTGATTACATTTAGGTGTCTCACTTGCCATACTTAACATCATCTATGTGTGTCCCTTCTCCAGTACCGTCTCTATGTTTAACATCAAGTTCGTAAATAAGATGCATATATGTTTCATAAGTGTTCTGAATTATTGATAATTCATCAACCTTTATATGAATTAGGAGTAAATTTTGTGGATATGATATTTATTTACCTCTACTGCACTTCTGAAGTTTTCATATATTTTGATTGCAGTTGCTGGAAATCTTATAAATCTAGCTTTGGATCCTATTTTGATCTATTCTCTTCATCTAGGCATAAGTGGTGCTGCCATTGCCACTGTGATAGCTGAGTATGTTTAAATAAATAAAATACATAATGTGTAGACTCTGTATGCGATTGATTTTTGGAATATCTATGTTATCCTAGTTCTCTTTTAGATATATGATTGCCTTTATTCTTATATGGGAGCTGAATGAGAGAGTTGTTCTTGTTCCTCCAGATGCCATCGATGGAAGATTTTCTATGTATCTAAAATCTGGTATGTATCTGATGAAATAATGCACCATTACTCAGCCTTCACTAACAATGTTTTAACAGAGTCAACCACACACGCTTATATTTAGGCCACCTTCTTTTTACCATATCTTAATCTTAAAAATAACTTTTTGAGAAATTCATCTGCACGTGAACTCATTTCCTTTTTCTTTAACCTTACCACACCACTTACAAGACAATTTAGGTCTTCCAAAAGGAAAAGGTTTCTACATAAGTTGTAAACTTTAGTTTTTGTATGATTCTGTGATAGGTGGTCTCTTAATTGGAAGAACAATTGCGGTGCTTCTAACAATGACACTTGCAACATCATTGGCGGCACGAGAAGGTCCAGTTCCAATGGCAGGCCATCAAATTTGTTTGCAGGTTTGGTTGGCAGTATCACTTCTAAATGATGCTTTAGCACTTGCTGGCCAGGTTTGTTATGTTGTATTCTCGTACCTTCTTCAATTGATTGTGAACCCTTGTATTTTTGTATGTGTGTGTGTGTATGTGTGGGGGGGGGGGGGGGGTGTATATATATAGGCAGCGTTCCACTACACCTCTTATATTGCACCTGAACTCTCCCCTTGATTCTCAGCCACTCATTCTCTCTCTTTTCACTAAGGAAGCATATTAAAATCGGAATGAATGGCTGAGATTTAGGGAGAACTCACGTACAATATAAGAGGTGTAGCGAAACGCTGCCCTATATATATGTATGTATGTATGTGTGTGTGTGTGTGTGTGTGTGTGTGTGTGTGTATATATATATATGTATGTATGTATGTATGTATGTATGTATGTATGTATGTATGCACGTGTGTATTTGTAATTTTATGTTCTTTGATTAAAATTGTTAACTGACTTGGTTGGCATAGAGGAACTTGCATGCCTTTGTAAAATACTTAAAATCCGATGTCGACATATATGTATGTAGGCATGCTTAGTGAAGGTTTGATGCTAATATATTTCTAGCAGAGAGATTGGGTTTCACATCCTTACTTTTTAGCATGTTTTGGTAAAGAGCACTCCATGCAATAAAGTGTCAAGAGGATCTTGAAAAAAAATCGTCTGCCTTCAATTTATAAGGAACTATCAGATAAAAATTCGCCACAAAACGCAATAATCTTCTCTTTATCCCTTCTCCCCTTTGTCGGAATGACTAGAATTTTCCAACTTCTCTTCTCGTGTGGTATTTGACATACTTATTGAAAGTACGAAACACAGAGCTGATTATCAAACCAAACACTACCTAAATCGTCTGCTTTGAATTTTTCTTTTTTGGGAATGCGTCTTTTATCGACTCCAGTATCTCTGATAAAGCTTAATACTGCATCTCTGATAAAGCTTAATTTATTTTGAATTGTTTCACTAATCATTATTATCTTGCGTATAATATGTTCGGATGTTTACAACTAAGCTTTTCCGCAGGCCTTACTAGCCAGTGAATACACTAAAGGAAACTACAAACAAGCCAGTCTAACAGTTACCCGAGTTCTACAGGTCTAGAATAAACAAAATTTTCTAATATAGCCTTCAGTTGCTTTCTGCAAGTCTTTATTACTAAACATATTAACTCCAAATAGATTGGGGCAGGCACTGGCATTGTTTTGGCTGTTACTTTGTTTTTTGGCTTTGAATCTTTCTCTTCCGTTTTCACCACAGACAAAGCTGTATTAGATGTTGCTCGATCTGGGATTCTGGTAATCCTTCCATACTTAAGTATTATGCATAAACTTCTAAATTTGGATTGATGAGTATGATTTGCAGCTGTAATTAATTTTACAGTTTGTAACGGCTTCTCAACCGATAAATGCAATTGCCTTTGTGTTTGATGGGCTCTATTATGGTGTCTCCGACTTTGCGTACGCTGCATATTCAATGGTTTGATTCCCTAATGCTTTGTACATTTTTCTTTTCTTTTCTTATATCTATATTGTTGGCTAAGTTTTCTTTTAATATCTGAGTAGGCCTTTGTGGGATTAGCTTCATCAATATTCCTTCTAATAGCATCACCTGCGTTTGGTCTTGGTGGCGTTTGGGCCGGATTGTTTCTTTTTATGACCTTGCGTGCAGTTGCTGGGTTTTGGAGGTCAAAAAATTGTCAATTCTATTTTCGTTATTAATTTAAACCACTTATTTTGGTCAAGTAATGAAAATCCAGACAAAAGCAACTGATGATAGGGCAACAAAAGACCCAATTCTTCTAGAAGTCGTAATTTAATAATAAAGTATACAACTACAATCATAGCACATCGGCTGGAAGTCTGAAATAACCAAGTATTTCCTTTATACGGAGGCAAGTGAAAGCGGCTACAGCCTACAAGTCCTCTAGTCCTGGTGTTCAGTGTTCTTGTGTACCTGATCAATAAGAGTGTGAATTTTTGCATTTGTAAAGAAGTCTAATTTATTTAAATGTATAGACATTTTTGTAAAAAATTCAAGCTCTTGTTGGTCAGGTACACCGAGAACTGAAGGGTTAGACTAGAGGATTTACAATCCGAGAAAAAATATGGAAGTAGTTATGGACCTCATGGTGTGATTTGATTATACATCCTGCATCTTTAAATACATTGCATGATAAATTAGTTGTAAAAGGACATGCTCCTGGAGAAATAAAACACTCCTGATAACGAAGCAGACGGATATTTTCTGGCATTAACAAGGTTTGCGATAATTTTTCAGGTTAGGAAGCAGAGGAGGACCATGGAAACTTGTGTTATCTGAGGAATCTAACACTAATGAAGAATGAACAACTGTTCATTTATGGTTTCGACTTGATAGATATCAACTTTTCATTTGTTTTGATAAATCAATATGTTAACCGAGCAAACCACATAATAGATGCTCTGATAGTAAATCTGGCCTTCGAGGGTATCTGATAGCCACGTAAATATAAAGGTTATGTTCTTCGGTTGATGGGATGAAGAGAGATTTCTGAAAGGCTGTGTACTGCATATATGGCTGAGCATAAATTTTATTTCCCATAATCGCTAAAATTTGATGTTTTGGTTATAAAATAGTGTACAAATTTTTTCTTCTTCTATAACATGTAGTCCTTGTATATGATACTTTATTACACAAGGTAAGGCAATAGTTGTGCCTGAGCATGAATGTAATTTCCGAAAGCATGAATTGTAAATGTATTGTTTTCTTGTTTCAAATTTATAATAAATTTGTCTTGTAGTTTGGTGATATTAATGAAATGTGTTGATACAGCATGATTAAAGCATGATTAAAGCTATTTGCACCTCATAGTTTGCTCTTCACCCCCCAATTATAATTTTAGAATTTTATTTCCAAATTTACCCTTTAATAGCCGATTATATAACTTGTCTAATATTGTACGATAATTAAAAAAAAAAAATATAAGTCATACACATACATAGTTATTCGAGGCTAAATTGCAAACAATAATTTAAAATTTAAAATCATTACTGTACATGATCTTTTTAAAAAACAATAAGGATAAAAAATAAAAATAATGATTAGAAAAAATTAAAACAATAATTAAAATTTTAAAAATTGTACTGTCATCGATGTGCATCATTATGTATATTTTGAGACGGAGTTCGTTGCAAGCTGAAAACCAGATAAAGGAAAAAAAAAATAAGGATGAAAATGCAGTAAGGGCATTTTTGGATTAAACGGGGTGAGAAGAGGAAATGATGGGGTGTGCATTTTATTTTCTAGTTAGTGGGGGCTGAAGAGCAAACAAAGGGGTGTTAATAGACGCACCCCTTGAGTCCCTAGTCTTAATTTAGCAAGCAGAAAAGTTCATACTGGATGAAACTGGTATTTTAGATCTCAATTATTTTTTCATTGTTCTATTTGATATTGTGTGTAGTGCTAAAATAGTCAAGAAAAAATGCTTTTTAATATGAAGAATGAGGAAATTAGATATTAGGGTTTTAGTTTCGGGCATTTGTTGGAGGAGGCGTGAAATAGAGTTTAGTTTTGAGATTGATGTAGAAGAAGCAAAGTGGTTTGATTGGATGATCAATGACTGAGTGAAGAGATAAGAGTGGTATTAGGAAAAATACTGAATCAATTAAGCTTAATTAATTTCTTTTATGGAATTAGAAAACTTTTGTCTGGATGCTATTAGTTTTATAATGCCAAAATTATATATATATATATAATAGGATTAATTGTCACGAATAATCCAAAGTTTAATATGTTTGTCCATAATAATCCCAAATTTGAATTATTTTTAAATAATCCGAAGTTTATGGAAAGATACGTTAAACTTTGGATTATTCGTGAAAGTTAATCCTATATAATATTGTTAACCGACCTTTTGGCTCGGCTATCAAAAGCAGTTCAAGCACACACGATTCGGCTCATCGTGTGGTTCAACAGTTCAGAAGCATTACCGAAACACTTAGGACTCAAGCTTAGATGAAGTCGTACGAGAATAGTCGTCCCGGTTCGATGAAGCTGCTCAAATATGGCCAACCACTCGGGATCGGTATTCAGCACCATGAAGATTTCGTATCTCGAAGTCCCCTAACAACTCCTCAAAACTCCAAGTCCAAATTCATATCCCACAGTATGACTCCCGGGATCGATATTTCTCTCGGCCTCCAGTTTCGTATTCCCTTTTCCAAGTCAATTTGTATCCCTCATTTCCCTCAACAAATTGTATCTCGGCTTCCAACCTACATTTCATATCCCACTCACAACCACCTTTCGTGTCCCACAACTTTGGCTCGAGCTCAACACTTCCAGGATACTAAATAAACCAGGAGCCACCAGATACGAAGTAACCAAGTTCCAGGATACGAAGGCAACAAGCTTCAGAGCTTCGAAGTAACGAGCAACAGAAAAGCTAAGTCCTCGGATCATTGCCGATCCTGAGGTACGAAATGTGGTTGTAGGTCTCGCGCTTCACCTACTCTCACATGCTCTACTTCCTCCACCTCTCCTATAAATACCCTCGATTATATAGCGCTAAAAGGGTTGGCTCCAAGCTCTTTGAACGCTTTAGGAAGAAGACATTCCTACAACCTTCAAGCATACTCCATCACTTCATGAAGAAGAAGAAGCTTCATCTTAGAACCTTGGACGTTTTTGGGTTGCATAGACATTTCGAAAAGAAGGGGCTTACCTCCATTTTGGACATACTAGAACCTTGTTTCCACCATTGCCATTTTTATGACATGGAATTATTGTTTCCACCATTGTAAATTTGTACAAAGAGCATAATAAAAGAGCAAAGCCTTTTAAAGTGGACATACGCCTACACGGGCCAAACCACTATAAACAGTGTTATTTACTTACCACGCGTTATTTCCACTTTAGACGTTTAGTTTCATTGTGTTGGAACTCGTTAGATGTTGCGCCAACATTTACGTGTCAACGCTTAGTGCTTTCATTGAGTGCCTAAAGACTTCGTCTTTCCTACCATTCGTTCATCGAAACTTGGAAGCGCTACTTGGGTCTCTGAAGACTTACTGACCGAGTTTACCAATAATGGTGACCAAAGGAAAGATTATCCTCGCCGGACCTTCAACGATTAATCCTGACTCGGAAAACCCTCCTCAGCCTCGACCCATCGAAGTTCCGACTAATTTGGAAATCGGTACTTCCTCCGATCCTAGGGCTCTGCTTACCCGAACTCGATTTGTCAATATCACGAGAAAATTGAGAAAAACCCAAAGAAGTCTTGGCAAACAAATCAAAAGAAATCTTGAATTGACTCAACGACTTCGAGATCATATGCAACGAGACATCCTTCGCCTTCAAGCAAACATGAGCGTTCAGCCTCCTTTATCCTCGAGGTCCGTTCCCGTCCCTCTCCACTGTAACCGAAGCCAACATCGGACAACCAACCATCTTTGTAACGGATTCACCATCAGAGAGGGAACGCATCGTTTCGACCGTTCCCGATTCAGGCCTAATCGTGACCAAAGGATTAACGCTCAACCACCCACTTGGCAGGATCGTCATGTTGCAATTCAGAACTTGACGACCATGCCTCAAACGGAAAACCAGACCCAATTTCCCGCTTATCAACCTGCGCAAAGTCAAATAACTGAGGTCGAAGATTTTTTGGATGAAGCCGACATTCATCCAAAAGGATGTCCAAGGCTGCACACTCCCGAGTCGGATCACGACCGTTGGAAACCAACGGAGATCCGAACTCCCGTTCTTGACAACCTAGTTCGCAGCATCATGAAAGAATCTTGAGATCACATCATGAACGACTGGGAAACCAGGGCGAGACATAACCCCTTCATAGAAGACGTGCTTAACGCCGAATGGCTCAAACACTTCAATGTGTCGCAGATAGAGGCTTATTCGGGGAAATTAGACCTGTGAGACTTCATAAACCGTCATGAATCGCGTATGGATTTTGTTCAAGCCACAAACGTCGTAAAGTGCAAGTGCTTCCTCGTCTTCCTAGAAGGCATGCCTTTTTGTGGTTCACCTGACTCCAACCGAGAACCATCTTAACTTTTGATCAGCTAAGCAGTTCGGTATGCAAATCCCCTAAGGCAGTGGGGAAAGTATGAAAACTTATCTCGAAAAATTCGACAACGCATTAACGGATGTTAAAGATTCGAATCCCCGTACTATCATAACCCAACTTTCCAAGGGCATTCATCCCGAATTCGAATTTGAAACGTTGATTGACCGAAAACCACCGGAGACTTTGGAAATCTTCAACGAGAAAGCCAACTATTTCCTACGCTAAGAAGAAGCGCACAGCAGTCGAGCTGCTCGTTACGACAACCTAATTCGAGATGAAATCCAAAGCTCTAACGACTCCAGTACCAATGCTCCAAGAGAACCTGCTCAAGCTGGCAACAACGGAGTTAGAAGCAACAAGAAAAGGATGTTGGAGAACGGAGTTTTGATGAAAAAACCTTATTTCAATTATCATTGACTATAAAATATACGCTAACACTTTTTGTATAGAATATATATATATATATATATATATATATATATATATATATATGCAGAAATTATATACAGGAAATATTACTGAACACTGTACAGTTATAAAGATGATAGAGATTTAAAGATCGGAGAAATTTCAAGACTCATGAGTAATCAAGATTTCAAGATTAATATAGTTATAGAGTCTAGATTTTGTAAGACTCTAAATAACACTCCAGTTTCAAATTCAAATTCTAAATTTTCAAATTCCGATTTTCAATTCTATCCTTAATCCTCTCTATTTTATTCTTCTATTTATTTTTATTCTTCTTTGTTTTCTAAACTTAAGTTTTACATATTTATATACTTTATATATATACTTTATATAGTTTAAAATCTTATAATTTTATAAATATATTTATATAGTTTAAATTTATGTTTTCATATGTTTTTCTGTCATATATTTCCAGAATTATTTTTATATCAAAACACTTGAAAAATGCTTTAAAAAATCAAAAATATACAAGGGTATGTCGTGTTGTATATAACGGTGTTGTATACACAATTATATGATTTTTGTTTGATGATAACAAACAAGTATATATATATATATATATATTATTCTGAATGTGTTTGTTATTGTACTGTTATATCACACCACAGACTGGAATATAATATTTATATTTAAATATAATATTTTATTTCACTATCACAACAGTACAAATTTAACAACTCCACTATTTAATCGCTTCACAGAAGTGTTGTACTTATAAATCAACAGAATAGAATAAACAAGTCTGTTTGACAACAATGAAATGATATTTTATTTCAAACAGATTTTGTTTATTACAAATAATCAGTACAATCATTTTTTTTTCATGTACAGCTCCTCACTACAACACTTGTTTATACAACTCATATATACTTTCAATTCACATTGACTCGTTTACATGCACTTTGACATTTATACATTTCACTGACTCTGTTTTTTCTTCTGTCTTCGGTCTTCACTTCACAGTCAGTCCAGTCTTCATACCTGTCATATATAGAAACAAACACACAGTACACGCAACAGGAATAGAACAGAAATAATTTACAAAATTTATGCAAATATAAATTTTATTTTTAAAATTTTATTTGCCTCAGTTTTCTGGTGTGTTTCTCATCATTTTTCATGACTTGATCTGATTTATAAAACCATAAATCTGTGTCTAGACAGCTTGTGATATTCACAGTGATACACTGTAAATACCACAAGGCAGACAGTATGTATATACAGTGCAGGGACAAGAAAATTTTGTCTGATGGCTGCATATACACACGTGTATATTTATACACGTGTGCACTGCCTCGCCAATCAGTATGCAACTGAGGAGTAGCCACGTGGACCTGCTCGACTCAGTGAAAAGTGTAAATATTGCAAGACAAAACTAAGTGTACAAGTCGAAATCCAACCAGCAAGGAAATTGGTCGAGCAATGACAAGCATAGCATCTGTTCTAAAGAATGGTCGAGCTCATCAAATATGGCAAACATGGAAATGGTGCAGCCAAGTTCAAGCAAAGCTCAAGTTTAAGGTCAAGCACTACTCACAAATACGAGTATACAACAAAGTTTTCTGGTGAAGTCAGAAGTTCGAGTTCAACACAAATGGTCGAAGTGGTAATACATGCTACAGCAAAACATGTGTACATCTACAATGTACACAATATTCATGGAGGCTCAAATATACATGCAGAAATTCCAATGTGTGGCACAATACAAAGTGCATATGATATACATTCAGGATTGTCATAGTTTACAAAGTGATATAGTAGCACTTTCAGGTTATCATGCTCATGTCATTATAAACAATGGGGAATGCATGGTTTATGTAGACAGCATTGCAGCAAATAAATGGTGAAGACTGTGCATACATGGCAACATCAACATGACAACTTAATCAAGACAGTACATAATGCATCAGGTCTGGTAACACCAATGCAAGCAAGATTGTGGACATCAACATGAAAATGTACATAATGGAGTCGAGTTCATGTACATGCCTACTCGTATGCATGGAACAAATCAACTAGCTAGAGTACATATTGGTCAAGATGAAGTTCAGTAACAAAACTGGTTACTACATGCATGCACAAATATGAAGACTTTCAGTAATTGCAATGGCAACAAAGTCAAGTTAGTTTGCAAAGGTAATGGCATGATCAAACCAGAAGTAAAAGCATGGTGACAAGTTCAACTACAAACATGGCATGGCATTGACATGGTGTAACCCAAGAAAATCAGTTTCAGTTTTCATATTTGGCAAACATTTCAGAGCATACATGAGTGGTGGTGTATACAAGCAGCATGGGTGGCATGAATGGGAAGATTCATTCATGATTAAATCTCGCAAGGAAGTAATTCAGTTGGATATTAATGTTGAAGTCATTTTTGACAATGGTTAAAAGAAGCAGGAGATAAAATCCTTCATCATTTTTGGCACAAATAAATTGATTTCTTTCCAGAATTGCATAAGTCAGTTTACTGTCTGTAATTCGAGCATCATGTTTCAAGAAGGGCCAAAATTTAATACGTTTCCAGTTTTATAAATAGACATACATGGTGTATGCTCAGCGAATCACAAAGAGTAAATCAAGGCAACAGATTAAATGAAAACAATTTCGGCATCTCATATATGGCAAGGGCAATACAATACTGGATTCACCTCAACAACTCATCATGGAAAATACACGCAAGAAAATTCTTTTTCAAATCGGGTATGCCAAAAGAGGAAAACGCAAATCAGGAACAAAATCATTTCAAGCCGAGGAAATCAGGTTCTTATTCAAGGCAACATATTTCAACAATCACACAAGCCATTTAATCGAAGAACCAAAAGAGGAAATTTTGCCAACGAATCATTCAAGCCATATATGTGAAATCAGAGGAATTAAAGGATTTTTACAATCCTATATTATACACCTTTTACATCACAGGCAAGCGATCGAAAACAAAATCAAAAATTCGAAGAGCAGAAATCAATTCAGAAATTACTCACACGTTTTCGAGCAATCGAGAAAGATAGACAGCAATCCCAAATCGAAGAGACATATAGCAACAATTTCGAGCATCAGCGAATTCAATTCATCAAACGTCGATTTGATTTGGGGAAGAACAAAAACCCTAATTCATTTTCTAAGGGACCGCCGCCATTTTTTTGAGGACAAAAGGAATAGAGAGGAAAGTGAACGGGTGCAACACAAATAAAAAAGGGGTCGACCATCTTTGTTTTAAAAGGGTGATGACCCTCTCTTTTATCTCCTAGGGTTTTGTTTTAATTTACTTTGTATTTTGTTTTTTGTGTTTTTCTTTTGAAATCGTCGTTCGTTTTCTAGTTTGTCAAACCAGGGAAATCAGTCGGGGGTTGACTGAACAGTTCTAGAGTCTGTAAAATCTAGAGGAATCCAGTCAGGGTGTTGACTGTCAGTTTCAGAGTCTGTAAAATCTGGGTTATTGATTACGGGGTCGTAAACAGAGAATTCTGATCGAGTGGATATCGGTCAGTCTACGGTTTTGAGCGTAGGGTTAGAATAGGAGCAGGGTTTGCGAGTGTACATGGTCTTGTATGCGGGATCTGTTCTATCACCTAGTAGAAACCTTAGAAATGCAGCAGTAGGCAGGGTTTTGCCGAAGCTGGGTATATTTGTGTGTGATTTGTTTTCTGTATTTCTGTTTCTGCTATATTCTGTGATCTGTTTATTATTTTAATATCCTGTCAGTTTTTCAATTCTGTTTAAAAACTGTGAAAAACCTTATTCACCCCCCCTCTAGGGTTATTCTAGATCCAACAGTGGTATCAGAGCCAGGTATTCTGTTAACTCTAGAGTAATGGTGATTCCTAGTTGTCAGTCGATAGAGAGTCAGTCCAGCTCATCTCCAACTATTTTCAATGGAACAGATTTTTTAAACTGGAAATCCAAAATGGAATTTTATTTAAAATTTGTTAATATTAAATGTTGGGATGTCATTATCAATGGGTTTGATAGTGTAGATATTAATTTCAATGCTCGTGCTATGAAAATTATATTTGACTATCTTAGCACTGAACAGTTTAATCTTATCTGTCATTGTTTATCTGCACAGGAAGTTTGGAGAACTCTCAACAAGTTGTATGGAAAATCTGACAACAGCTCAAAACCCCATAATGTCAACTTTGATTCAGATCTATGCTTAACAAGTCATGTAGATGAAACTTCAGATGAATCAGATGATGGAGAATAAACAAATGCTGAAACATAAAATCTCTCATATGAAGAATTGGTTTACATGTGTCTTGATTTAACGAAATCTGTTGATAAACTCCAATCTAAAAACAAATCTTTGAAAACTGAAAATCATGAGTTGACCAGCAAAATTCATTGTTTGGAATTAAAACTTGAAAATGTTGTGAAATTTGAAAATTCTAATTGTGAAAATTGTTTGAAATTAAAAACAGAACTCGTTCATCTCAACAATAACATTCAAAGGCTTGAAGAAGAAATTCTAGTTTTAAAAGGTAACGAGATTGAGTTGAAAAATGCAAACAATTTTTTTCAAAAGGAATTTAACAATTTTAAGGCTATCGAAAATTCCAAACTTGAAATTGCTGAAAGTAATAGTTTGTTGAAAACAGATCTGATTTTGAGTGAGCTTGAAAAAGAGATTGAAAATCTCAAGAAACTTGGATCTGAAAAACAAATTAAATTTGAATCAGAGATCTTTGAATCCAAGACCAAAGTTAAAATGCTTGAAAACGAAAATTTGATTTTGAAACAGAATGATACTGAAAAGAGAAAGATCAGCATTAATCGTTATTCAAATCTAATGAAAGAGAATTCTGATCTTAAATCCAAAATCAACAATCTTGAATTGAGTTTGAAACGCTTTTCAATTGGTGAAAAATCTTTGAATGTGTTGTTGAAAAATCAATTTTCTTCTGGTCATAAAAATGGTCTTGGTTTTGGGAAAAGAAATGATTTTGAAAGTTTGAACTCTTGTGATTTCAAAAACTCTTTAAACTGCTTCAAGAAGAGTCATTCTAAAAATTTGAATTTTAAAAATTCCAAAAGTTTTTTGAATCACAATCGAGATAAGAATTGGTTTGATAACAATTCATTTTGGATCCCGAAAAGAAATAAAATGACTTTTGGAAAACCTAAACAAATTTGGGTTACAAAGGGAACTCTAGTTGATTCTAACGGATTGTTATATAAGCAGGTTTGGGTACCTAAAGCTATGAATACAACTGTGAGTGGTTTTACAAACTTTGTTAGACCACTCGATTCTATAAACTGTTAGGTATCGAAGGTGGCTGAGGAACTGCTGTGCTGAAAAGAAATTTGAAATCAAGATTGTCTATAATTCTGTGTCATTTACAGTTCCTTAGGCCAAGATCTGTTGAGTTAGAGATTCTGATTTACATTGGATTCTGGTATGATCTCTAAACTCATCTTTGTAAATATTTTTTATTTTTTTTGTTTATTTCTCCTTCTACCCCCTCTGGGTATTTACTTTATCTCTTCTGTTTTAATTTTTCACTGTCACATCACTGTAACTTCTTCTGGGCTTCATTAACTTCCAATTGTAGAATTCATATTTTCTGGAAATTTGCCTTAGTTGAATATAATTCTGATATTTTAATCTTTTCCAGGTCTTGTATTTAAACTTGTAAATTTCTACAATTGTTTTGAAGTTTAGTTTATGATTATTGAATTCATAACAGTGTTGATGCATTCATATCATATCTTGAACACTGTTAATTAGAATTCTAAATTTTTTGAAGATCTGAATAATTAATGAAATTTCATACGCTTATGCTGTTTTGAGTTTCTACCAATTCATTTTGGAAACGCTGAAAATATTATACTCATTACAGTACACTCTGTTATTTATCAGTTGTGATAATTTCAGACATTTTCAGATTGGCTTGAATATTGTAAATTGTCTAGAATCTCAGTGATACACCTTGAAATCCATCTTATATTCATGATTATTATGGTTCAAATTGGTTTGTTTGAAATCATCTGAAATTCTTGATATTTTGAATCTCACATACCTCTTAAATCTGAAATTATCGATCTTGTGTGAATGATTCATTATATCTCAAACTTGACATTGATTCAAGTGATTTCAAATAAATTATAAATTTTCTGGATCTTGAATACCTTTCAAATTTGATGTAAATGATCTGAAATTTCTCTTATACATGTCAGAAAATTCCTGTGAAAACTCTTTGAAAATCCGGTCTTGAATTTCTTTGTTATTTCATGGTTACATGATTTAAATATTTGTTTGTATAAAATCATTTGAAATTATTGATTTATGAAATCTCACACATATCTCGAATCAAAAATTTATAAATTGGTGTGATTGATTTATTAAATCCTGATATTTTCATATTTCTTCAAATGATTTAAAATAAACGGTATTTTTAATCTTGGATCGTGAATCGTATTCTGTGACCATCAGAAATGTCTTCACAAGTATGATTTGAAACTATGTTCTGTGCTGCTCTGATACTGATTCGACAATTTTTTTTATGACTGTTTGCTTTGGTAAATACAACTTGCTGCTATGATAATCTTGTAAAATTTGTGAGTCTTGTCTGCTTTGGATTTATGTTTGGGATACTCTTGTTAGTCACCTATGTCATGTTAAAATCCTCAAGATTGAAATACCAAGTGGTATCAGTTTAGATGTGCTGATTTTTTTTTTCATCATGTATATATTTTTAAACCCCTCATTTCATGTATAAATCTGTATAAATTCCTCTTGTAATTGATTTTCAATTTTAAAATTATTTATTTATTATTCATTCAGAAATTGAAATCAATATCCAAATTGTTCTGTATTTATAATTCATCAAAATATATCAGAATTTGAAATTGTGATGAATTATGACTGCAATATATTTCACAACAAGAGGAGATTTTATTTGGATTTTCATGATGGTTGAATATTTATTATAATATCTTTGAACTGACAATTATTTCACGATCATTTTCTTTATCTATCATCATTCTGTCATCCATTATGAGTTTATATTAATGTGGAGAGTTTAATATTTTTAAAATCTTTTTGTATAAATAATGAAAATATTTGTGATGGAATTGTGGTTATGTTATATTCAGAATTAGTGAAATTGAGAATTTTCAATTATCTCGGTACAGTTGATCATATTTCGTAATATAATTAATTTAGAAATTTATTTCATAGTCCATCTCTGTACTTACCACATTTCTGTCATTCATATTGGTTGTATATACCGAGGAGTTCTTCTAGTTAAAGCTGAAAATGTTAAAATATATGATTAATACATAAGTGTGTCTCTAACCTCATTTAAAAATCCAAGCCCTGGTCATGCATGGTTAAGAGACAACTTATAATTTAAGCTGCGACTGACCTCATTTAAAAATCCAAGCTCTGGTTATGCGTGGTCAGTGTGCTCTTAAATAGATAAATAAAAAAAAATGTGCTAAAAACTGAAATAAAATTGAAATTCTCCTTGGTGTGTAAAAATCAACCTATCAATCCATCTCTCTAATCTGTGAAATGTGTTGAAAATATTATGACGTATTATGATTTGTTGATTGATAGATATTGAGATTTGAGATTATTCGATTTTCTCACTTAAATTGAATTTTTAATTATAATCCAAATCCATCACCGTTTTTGGTGCTTTAATTTTATAAAATTCTTTTGAAAATAATTGGGAAATATTCATATTTTTTATAACTCTCCTCATTTTTATAAAATTCATCGTATATCCGTCATTTTCTACAATGTGAAATATGCCACCTGTTCTTAGAATATTATGATTTTTGTTTGACTGATTGAAATTTATGATGACCAGTCTTCCTTTTCAGCTGAAATTATATTTTTAGTCAATTTTCATCGGTGTTTTAAAATCTGTATCCTTTTGATGATAACAAAAGGGGGAGAATGGACTGGATTTTGACTTATGAGTGAATATTTTATAAATAGTTTTACTTTTGAAATATTCATTATCATTTAATTCAATTCACTCATGCAAAGTTATAGGGGGAGTTTTCTGTTGTAGGGGGAGCTAATAAATAGGGGGAGTTCAAATTTTCACGAACAAACACATTTATTATATTCAAAATGTGTTATTTGTTTGTCACCATCAAAAGGGGGAGATTGTTGTATATAACGGTGTTGTATACACAATTATATGATTTTTGTTTGATGATAACAAACAAGTATATATATATATATTATTTTGAATGTGTTTGTTATTGTACTGTTATATCACACCACAGACTGGAATATAATATTTATATTTAAATATAATATTTTATTTCACTATCACAACAGTACAAATTTAACAACTCCACTATTTAATCGCTTCACAGAAGTGTTGTACTTATAAATCAACAGAATAGAATAAACAAGTCTGTTTGACAACAATGAAATGATATTTTATTTCAAACAGATTTTGTTTATTACAAATAATCAGTACAATCATTTTTTTTCATGTACAGCTCCTCACTACAACACTTGTTTATACAACTCATATATACTTTCAATTCACATTGACTCGTTTACATGCACTTTGACATTTATACATTTCACTGACTCTGTTTTTTCTTCTGTCTTCGGTCTTCACTTCACAGTCAGTCCAGTCTTCATACCTGTCATATATAGAAACAAACACACAGTACACGCAACAGGAATAGAACAGAAATAATTTACAAAATTTATGCAAATATAAATTTTATTTTTAAAATTTTATTTGCCTCAGTTTTCTGGTGTGTTTCTCATCATTTTTCATGACTTGATCTGATTTATAAAACCATAAATCTGTGTCTAGACAGCTTGTGATATTCACAGTGATACACTGTAAATACCACAAGGCAGACAATATGTATATACAGTGCAGGGACAAGAAAATTTTGTCTGATGGCTGCATATACACACGTGTATATTTATACATGTGTGCACTGCCTCGCCAATCAGTATGCAACTGAGGAGTAGCCACGTGGACCTGCTCGACTCAGTGCAAAGTGTAAATATTGCAAGACAAAACTAAGTGTACAAGTCGAAATCCAACCAGCAAGGAAATTGGTCGAGCAATGACAAGCATAGCATCTGTTCTAAAGAATGGTCGAGCTCATCAAATATGGCAAACATGGAAATGGTGCAGCCAAGTTCAAGCAAAGCTCAAGTTTAAGGTCAAGCACTACTCACAAATACGAGTATACAGCAAAGTTTTCTGGTGAAGTCAGAAGTTCGAGTTCAACACAAATGGTCGAAGTGGTAATACATGCTACAGCAAAGCATGTGTACATCTACAATGTACACAATATTCATGGAGGCTCAAATATACATGCAGAAATTCCAATGTGTGGCACAATACAAAGTGCATATGATATACATTCAGGATTGTCATAGTTTACAAAGTGATATAGTAGCACTTTCAGGTTATCATGCTCATGTCATTATAAACAATGGGGAATGCATGGTTTATGTAGACAGCATTGCAGCAAATAAATGGTGAAGACTGTGCATACATGGCAACATCAACATGACAGCTTAATCAAGACAGTACATAATGCATCAGGTCTGGTAACACCAATGCAAGCAAGATTGTGGGCATCAACATGAAAATGTACATAATGGAGTCGAGTTCATGTACATGCCTACTCGTATGCATGGAACAAATCAACTAGCTAGAGTACATATTGGTCAAGATGAAGTTCAGTAACAAAACTGGTTACTACATGCATGCACAAATATGAAGACTTTCAGTAATTGCAATGGCAACAAAGTCAAGTTAGTTTGCAAAGGTAATGGCATGATCAAACCAGAAGTAAAAGCATGGT